>CM060251.1:43031829-44449329 GCA_030684275.1 Acipenser oxyrinchus oxyrinchus
ACATGGGAAAATAATACAATTTTCCCCGCAAATGTTAACAAGGCCACGACATCGTCTGAATAGCAAATGTTAATGATCTTGGTTTAATCACATCCTGCTTCTTACTTGCGTACACAGTTACTAAAATATGTGGTATACATATTTCTGTGTTGTATTTTCTTCATCAATCATCAGGAGTACTTTGAAATATCTATTTTACACAGAAAGACATGAGCAATTATACAGACGTTTCAATAAATCAGGAATCATTTAACACAAGTGATGAGAAGCACTTTAAAAAGTGCATCATTTTTAAGTATCAGCCGCTTGATTTAAAAAAAAAAAATCTCTGGGGTATAAATACTGAAGGCTAGAAATATTGAAAACAGATGAGAGTCACAATCCAGCAGGGACTGTGTTTGTGTTTTAAGATGCTGTGTTTCCAAACGGCATGCTGAGTCTTCTTTGGTCAGAATGTCACTAGCCCCCGCTGTTAATGGCAGCTACACAGTTAGCAGTCAAATTATGTTTTTATTGACTCTTGCTGATAACATTCCATGCAAGAAAAATGAATTTCCTACAGTACAGAAAAAATATAAAAATGTAACAAATCACTAATTTTCAGAGGAAAAAATTACCATCCTAAGGCATGTATTTGCATTACAGATAAATCTGGTATTGTACAAAATCCCAGATGGACTGTTTACGCGACTGCTGAAAACAACAAGTCTGTCAGACACATACATCCCCCGGCATGCTGCAAATACAAAATTATAGCTACCAGTACCATGACGTACAGACACATGGAGAGACGCATTCAAAAGCTCCCGCACATTCTCATACTATTAAACTAGGGCTGCTCTGATTAGTTGATTAATCAGTTTGATTAATCTGTTAAAGAGTTGATCGCATTTTTTTTTTTTTCTTTACAATTTAAAAATCGTGCAGAATTTTTTTTTCATAGAAAATAAAAATCAACCAATAGTAGAATCCGCATTTTCTCTGCGGCAGTCGAACCATAAGTGAGCTGAGGCGGGTACCTGTAACAAGATTCAGAACGAATAAAAGCAGAAGTACAGGAAGCCAAGTATGTAGCTGTAATGGTAAATTAAGACGATGGAAACGCAGCTCAGCTGCCTTCTGTTTTCAGGTATTTGACTCAGTGGCCAAAAAGAACAGTTGTTCTGTGAAAATGTGTTACACTTACTAAAATAAAAAATTATAATAAAAATGATTTTAAAAAAAGACGAAATTCTCATTGAGCTTATTTTAACTTGGATTCTATTGATTTTTTAGTATTACTACGCAGGACAGCCACTTTATTAAAAATGTGCACGGATTAATCTATCGATTAAATCAACTAATGCCCATAAATTACGTGATCAAAAAACACATTCTTGTACTATTAAAAAAAATTATATTGTTGGTCTCTATCGTTTAGGGTGTGAAATGTCCAAGCAAAGAGGAACCAATTCAGAACATTTTGATGTGTGGTACAGGCAGTCAATTGGTTGTGGTTGACCTGGGCCGCCCCATATTTAGGTCTGCAACCCCGTTCACATTTGCGTTTAAGGCACCTTTGCGTGTTCACATGTGTGACTGAAAAGCAGGCTTAAAAATGTGGCGAACTGCTTTTTTCTTTATGGAACGATAGTCTACTCAGAATGGAAGAGCGACCGGGATATACAGTAATCCTTTTGTAGCAGATGTTTCTTATTAATATTTTTTTCAATGCAGCACAGTATGGTGTGTAACAGGGTGACAGTCCGAGCTTACCCCCACCTACAATCAAATTATTCTCTTAAGAACATGAAGGTATTTAGAACGCGAGAAACAGCAACTTGCTAGTTTTGACAGGTATAAATATTTATTTTCGTAATGGATATTCACTCAGATTGCAAATGACTATCAGGTTGTACACAATGACTGACATTCACAAGACAAACTCACGACTGACCACCTAATAGTACTACTGCTCCCTCCTAAGGAAAGACAAGGCATTAAAAAAAAAACATTAAATACATTACATGTTTCTTCTCATTTATACATATTTGTTTAACCTGCATGAATACCGTCTGTTTACAAACACGATCGTTAAATTATTCTATCCTTCACTTATTATTATTCTCTGATCCCTAACCATTACCAGTAAAGACTGAACATTACCATTACCCCTTCTCTTGGAAGATTACCAAACATATGGCTATAACAAAGCCCTTGTCCCACATGTAAACGACAACTTCATTAAGGGAATCGTGCTAATCTAAATACAGCAATAACCCGTCGCATATCAAATACACTTTGCTCAACAACATGCACGATACATAATAAACCACTGCTCTAGTGCCAGTAGAACAACATTAACAATAATAATCACAATAACAGACACTGAAATATTACAGTGAGGGTCTCACCCTCACATGATGCATCAAGGGTCTTAATATTTGTGGATGAGAACAGTATTTTATATGTGTGTAGAAGCAAGCAGCTAAAAGAAATGATTGTCATTTTAATGTAAAGACACACACTTCTGTAGCTATGTACATCATATAAACAATGCTGAATATTCCAAGTCACCAGCATTATTGAGATACACAATCCTGCAGTTTTTATATTTAAATCGCTTAGTTACAAAATAAAACAGGAAGAAAATGTAACTGACAAATTAAGCATAATTATGAATGCACTGCGGCTCGTACATTACATGAAAGAAACAACCTGAATGTTAACCAGCTAGATTTTTTTTTTTTTTTTTTTTTTAAATGTAATATTTTTATAATGAAAGTTGTATCAGGGTTCTCCACAGGAATTCTGTATAGCCGGGCGACAGAACATTATAGTTGAGAGCACTTTTAACAGAAAAAATAAAAAAAAACTGGCCTTACCTTAAATATATAATACGACAAAGAATTTTAATAATGTCTTTCGTTGACTATAAATAATCCTAATATGTTTTTTTAATAAAAGTAGACGGCGCAAATATAGTATTAGGCGGTGGATTGAACCCATCGTCGGCTTACTTTGACTCCCTACATTCATTCACTATTTTTGCTTTGTAAATAATTGGTTCTTTTTTTTAGCAGTCACTTTTAACATTTTAGCCTCTCGAAGTGCTTAACACAGAAAACCCGCCCTTCAACTCCGATTGTTTAAATGGTAATGATTGGTAACACAGCTGTCATGTGGTTCCAAGATTTTTTTCACCCAGCAACGCGCAACTGATCTAGTCTGCTAGAAGCACAATCAATCCTTATTGTTAAAAAGCACAATAGCATCTGCAAGATGGGCGGATAAGGTTTTCAGCCAGGCGGCGACAGCCACTTTGCCGGGTGGCCCGTCTGGCTGAAAAGGCCCGGAGAGAACCCTGGGTATAAATGTAGAAATAACCATTCAATACTGATCCACTGCCATCTTGCCTAGCACAAAATCCAGAACTGGTTTATCAAAAGGTAGATAAACAAAGCCATGGGGAAAACTGCATGGAATCAACTGACTAATAATGAGACAGCAAGAAAAGCAAATTGTTTTTGCTTTAATATCACAATTATTTACCTTACACAGCAAATCCTTGTCAGAAAGACATTGTAGATATCTTGAAAACAAACATTATGCACAAAAGCACACATTTCTTGGGAGACAAACTAACAAAACAAACAAAGTGTCTCGGGTATGAAGTGTCTAATGTTAACGAACGATGGAAAAGCACTTACCTGCAGCACAAACTTCTGGTCAATGTATCGCTTTGCAATGCTAGGCTGGAAATCAGGATTTTCCAAGAACCTTAGAAAAAACTCATACACCAGCTGAAAAACAAGCATATACTGTACTTGTATGGCTATTCAGAGAACAGAAAGACTTTGTACATGGATATGAAATTGATATTTACACATTTGTACAATTACGACAGACAATTATGTGGCCTGAAGTGCAAACTAGAATCTTCTACTAGAACTTTACATGTTACCATATGATAAAATCATCCTCAAAATTAGAGACAGTACTACATTCATAACTCTACATCAAGTATTTGGAAAAATTACTAAATGTATAATGGACTGGGGTGGGGCTTTTGTAGCTCATTTAACCCCAACTGGGCCCCTTGCTTAATAAATATCTTGGTTTCCCTGAATAGATCATTATACTCTCTTCCAATACATGCAAAAGTCTTTAATGATCAAGCTCTCACACAAGTGCAGTGACACTCAATGTTTTTAATTTTCTAGGGATGTAGAACATCAGAGGTAGGGCTTTTATTGCCCTGTTCTGTTCGTAGCACTGTTCTGAGCTGGACTTGTAGGAAACCTGGGATATCCTACTTTGTATTGTCTAAAAGTAAAACTAAATTACTGAACCCCAGAATCCTCACCTGTATATGGGGCCATGAGGCCTCAAGAGTGGGTTCATCCTCTTCAGGGTCAAAATCTGGGTTGTCACTGGGAGGAAGTGTTCGGAAAATGTTGTTGCTAATCTGTAAGAAAAGGAAAGGTCTTTCAGGATGTGGTTCTATAATGTTAATGCTCTTAGATTTTATTTGGGTTTGATGTCAATTACTGTCACACAAAACAATGCGGCCCCTTGGTTTCCCTTGTTTGCACAATTACTGGAGTTTTAATCACTCATAGTGTTTAATATATAACCCGTCATGCTCAAACAAACTAAAACTCATTTACATCTTTAAGCGATTTGTCTTACATTTCTTATATACTTTTGAAATTAAACAGTTTTTAGTCATCTCTGCAGTGAATTGTGGGATTATCATCTTAGGCAAGATCTGATTAATTAAACTCAAAGAAATACAAATCCCAAATTTCCACAGTGATAGAGCTCTGCATGTAACTAAAGTCTGGGTGTTGTTTGTGTTTTGGTGGTGGTTGGCAGGGACGGGATTAATTCTTGTCCCTGCCAAAAAGATGTGAGAATGTGGCTGTTCCCAAACGAGATAATTGGTGTCAATTAGGAACAGCCACATACTATAAAAAGAGAGCTTCCAGCTCCATTAGATCAGAGATCACCCGGGAGCTGGTTTAAGATAAGTGCTGTTTAAAACAAAGAAAGGTATTGTGTAAAGTGTTTGTAAAAGTGTTTGTCACTGGTAAACGGCTTAGCCGTCCAGTCTGATAGTTAGGGATTGTTTCAAGGCTTTTGTTTTGTTGTGTTTATTTTGTTTTGTAAAAATAAAAAAGTGCACGAAAGTGCTTCATTGTGCAATTCTTGTGTCTGGGTCTATGTTACAAAGGGCAAACGAGCAGACTACGAAGAGGCTAAGTTACTATATATATATATATATATATATATATATATAATGGATTTGGAGTCTCAGAATACCAGAAAACGTATTATCACTGCTATTAGATCAATGTCTATTTACTATGAACTCTGCACCTGTTTGTATATACATCTTACTATATCTACTCATACCAGCTAATGTAAACCTTCACTTGAAAAGTTAAACAATTAAACGAAATTAAAACAGTACTGTATTTGCTATTCAGGAGGGGGTGACTTGGGAAAAAGAAAAAAGAAAAAATGGATTTACCCTTTAAAACTGACAGTAGACAGAGCTAAAGACACCCAGTAAAGCTGTAAACATTTTAAACAAACTCAAGGGTCCACAGTGTGGCCTCCTGTAAACAAATCATTGTTCACACACACTTTATTGTTCAGTGTTGATACAATCTATGTTTCACCATGTCTGTATTTAGACTGATGCTCTGGGCTGACTTAATAGTACCATTTTCCATCTTGTGAATTGCTTTTTTATTTGTTTTGAGACATTCATGAAACTGAGTACTATATAGCTGTGATAAGACAATAGTGTGACAATAGTGTGAGATAACGTCAAAACCAAACTCCCTGCTGCCCTAGACCTTTACCGCACTCTCCTCTCTTCCTTCTCCTCTTCTCTCTCCTCTGCTAAATGTACTTATTTTCAATCTGTAATCCAAGCCTCCACTAACAACCCACGTAAACTATTCTCTACCTTCCCCTCCCTCTTAAACCCTCCCTCCCCCCTCTATCTCCCCTGATGACTTTGCCTCCTTCTCTTCTAAAATCTCAGATATCCGCAAACTCTTTAACACCTCTCCCTCCCCCGCACCCCCTCCTGCTCCAACCCCAACACCCACTGCATTCCCTACTAACTCACCCTCCTTCTCCACCTTCTCTCCCCTCTCAGACTCTGACCTCTCCTCCCTGCTCCAGGGTCACAAACCCACCACATGTGCCCTGGACCCCCTCCCCACCCACCTCTTTCAAGCTGCTGCTCCTGCTCTACTTCCCTTCATCTCCTCCCTTCTCAACACCTCTCTCCTTTCTGGTCTCTTTCCCTCTGCCTTCAAAAAGCCTCTATCACTCCCTCCTCAAAAACCTACCCTCGACCCCACCTCCCTCCAGAGCTACCGTCCTGTCTCCCTCCTACCCTTCCTCTCCAAAACCCTCGAGCGGACTGTACACCGCCAGCTCTTTGCTTTCCTGTCCAACCACTCTCTGCTCGACCCTCTCCAATCTGGCTTCTGCTCTGCTCACTCCACTGAAACCGCCCTCCTGTCTGCCACCAACTCACTAAAGTCTGCCCGAGCTGCCTCTCTCTCCACTGTCCTAATTCTCCTCGACCTCTCTGCTGCCTTTGACACTGTCGATCACTCTATTCTACTATCCTCTCTCGCTGACCCGGGAATTTCTGGCAACGCTCTGGCCTGGTTCTCCTCCTACCTCTCCAACCGCACTTACCAGGTAACCTGGCGTGAAGCAACCTCCACACCTCACCCTCTCAACAGGAGTCCCCCAAGGGTCAGTCTTAGGTCCTCTCCTGTTCTCTCTCTACACCCGCTCCCTGGGCCCCCTCATCGCATCCTATGGTTTCTCATACCATTTCTATGCTGATGATGCTCAGATTTTCCTCTCCTTCCCCACCTCTGACTCCACCATCTCCTCCCGTATCTCTACCTGTCTGTCTGCTATCTCCTCCTGGATGCACTCGCATCACCTCAAAAACTCAACCTCTCTAAATCTGACCTCCTTTTCTTTCCCTCCTCTCCCTCTGATCTTTCTATCTCTGTTCCTCTGGAATCTACCACACTCTCTCCCTCTTCCTCCGCTAAGAACCTCGGAGTCACCCTGGACCCATGCCTCTCTTATTCCCAGCCCATCTCCACTCTGGCACGCACTTGCCGATTCTTCCTGAGCAACATCCGAAGAATCCGACCCTTCCTCACCAACTACGCCACCCAGCTCCTGGTCCAGGCCTTGGTACTCTCCCGCCTAGACTACTGCAACTCCCTCCTGGCTGGCCTCCCTGCGTCCGCCACCCGTCCGCTCCAGCTCATCCAGAACTCCGCTGCTCGCCTGGTGTTCTCTCTGCCTCGCTTCTCCCACGCAACTCCACTACTCCGCTCACTCCACTGGCTCCCGATCACTGCTCGCATCCAGTTCAAGACTCTTGTACTAGCCAACAGATGCCTTGACCAGACTGCATCCAGCTACCTCCAGACCCTCATCTCTCCCTACACCCCCACTCGACCTCTCTGCTCCGTCTGCACTAGAAGACTGGCTCTACCTCCTCTACGCTCCCCTGCCTCCAGAGCCCGCTCCTTTTCCACCCTTGCCCCGCAGTGGTGGAAAGACTTTCCTACAGGATGTCAGGACTGCCCAGTCCCTGACCACATTCCGGCGCCTCCTCAAGACTCACCTCTTCAGAAAGCACCTTCCTTAAATGTGCTTTACTTGCTCTTATCTGCCCCCTATTTTACTGTATTTAATCCTGTACTTCAGAGTACTGTAATCTGCCTAGTGTTTAATCTGTAGTATTTTGTATTTAATCATATCCTGATGTAACTATCACTGACACTGTTATCTGCTGTATTATTGAATTGTATTTTGTCACACTTGTACTTGCTTGAACCAAACTCATTGTATTTATCTTGCTCTTAATTGTATTATTACTTGTACTGTGATACTTGAAATGTATTTGCTTACGATTGTAAGTAGCCCTGGATAAGGTCTGCTAGAAATAATAATAATAATAATAATAATAATAATAATAATAAAAACGACAAATCAGTGTTGAGTATTTAATTTCATATAAAGTAGTAAAATAGATTAAAACAAACTTGTGTAAATATATGGATCAATAAGTGCTGTATCCTCAAAAGAATGCTTTTTTCTACATTTATATCTATCACCTTGTGACTTTCAAATGTAGGTAAATGACCTAGAATGCTCAACCCTTACAAGGTCATGTTACTAGGCATTGTATTGTAGCACAATGTCAGGAACTTTCACAGCTTGAAGAAAAGGTGGGAAATCAAAGCGCTGATGTCTAACTATGTACAATTTTTCTACAACCTTTTAAACCTACAGTAAATTCAAAAGTAGTTGTAAAAACACCAACGTATACAGATAACAGAATGTGCATATTTAAATAGACATAAGTATGTGTGCTATTTTATTATCACCCTACAGTACAATTTACCAGAATAGATTCTGATTCACTGTATAAATTTCTAAAAATGGAAATTAGCAGAATGGACTGACTCATGCATTAGCATTAATAGCAGTGGCTGGGATACATCTGAACTACAGAATGGCTCTGCTTATAGCAGTTTAAAAAAAGAAATACCAATTTAGAATTTTTTTTTTTTATTGAAGTAATTGATAGGTATTTTTTTTTGTAATTGTCCTTATTTTTAGTAATATCATTAACTTAAGCAATTGTGCCACTTATTTCCCTCCACTTAAATTGTGGCTTGAACTAGGTATTGTTATAAAATGTGCTATAAAAAAAAGCCTTACTGTTTCCCAGCTGCCTCTGTTCACCCACAGATCACTATTAAAATGCAATACAACAGACACCGCTTTCAGGCAGGTCATCGCTACCACAATATTAACAGTTTATTTTTAGTTTAAAAATGACATGCCTAAGCTGGGAAGAAATGCTTTTTTTGCACAACATCTCTCTATGGATTACAAAAATGATCCAATGCTATTTATGAATTAAATAGGTTATGAGAAACCTGCTTTAAATATCATGTACTTAAAAACAATCCTGAAAGGTAATAAAGACTGTTGGTTCATAGACACTACAAAATGACTCTGAAAACCTGATGCATAAACCAGTTTTCTGTCATGAAGAGCAGTGTTTAATGGGTTGCAATATCTGACCTTTCTCATCCCAATTAGAATATGCATGGAAGAGGGAATACAATGACATACCTCAAAGTACCTAATTTAAATCAATTGGATCAGATATTTAATATCAGCAAAACTGGGAAAAGCAATTTTGCTTTCTACAGTAGGGGATGGAGGAGGGACAGGGCTGAGAAGCACAGGTGGGAAGCATTTAAGTTATTCATCCTGCTGAGTTGCAGATCACAAGAGCCCTCGTGTTTATCGCTTGGGCGAACATCCTACACTGTAATGATCAGTACTGAAGTCCAGGAGCATGTGCAAAATAAATAAAATAAGGTTTTGGAAAAGTACAGTTGCTCTGTCTCCTAACATCACAGATGCTAATCAGTCTTTAAATATCTCTAATTATACTGTGCAATAGAGCAGTCACTGCAAAAACATAACCATGTGCTGCCATTTGTGATCATAATGCCATTACAGATTATTTTATGAGTGAAAACGGTTTAAAACAAGATCTGAAATAACAGAACTTATTGGGCTGTCTACAGTCCAACTTAAAACTCTGGTATGTATTGGAAGGGTACAAAAAAGGCATCCATGACCATAACAGGCCATCTGCCAGGAACTAGGGAGTCATTGATGGCACTCCTAAACCACCTAGTGCATTGTAACTCTAGTTATAAACATTCCATTGTGCCCTGGAGTAACATACCAAATTTCACCATCCTGCCATAAACACTCTGGATACCACAGCTCCACCTGTACAGTATATTGATGTTCATCAGTATTCACATTTTTAGTCCTTTTGTAACAAATGGATACTGTATACTAGGGAAATCATGTTCCCTTATTCCTGAGCAAAATTCAATCCTGGATGCATGATGGGGTATCATGTTGTCGTACTAATAACTTTCTTTAGGTCCAATACATTGTACCTTTGTTGGCCAAAAACGTCTAACCTCAAGAGCACTTAAGGGTCACCTGAACACCCAAGGCAAAGATTAAACATTTAAAGTGCTTCTATGACAAATGCAATACAGAGGTCGCGCTGACGCAAAATAAATCCATTGGACGGAAAAATATTTTGTCTTACATTCACGGGACGCACAGAATGGAAAGGGACACAGACATGCATATTCGTGGTAATTGCACTGCAGCAATGACCGTTTAATGCTTGTTTAAAAAAAAAAAAAAAAGTTCTGCAATATAATAGCCTTGATTAAGGTACACTGCAGTCCTGTATGTGGCAGCAATAAGCCTCATACTTGGCTTTGCCAGCAATATTAAGGATATTTACTTTTAGGCCCTGTCCACACTGCATAACCGATCTCTAGAACCGTACTCAAAAACGTTTCAATTAATCCAGCTCAAACTTTAGCGTCCACATGTTTAGTCGGGCGTAATGCGTACACACACTAATGCTATTAGAATAGTTTGGTTACAGTTCCTAGCAGCGCAATGAACATTGGAAATTAATAAAATAGTATCCCACCCTGCATTGTATTTTATTTTAAAATAATGTGTTATGCCCCATATTAACAGAGGTCCATATTGCTAAGAAATAAAACAAGTATATTGGGAAAAGTAAATGCGAACACACACACAAAGTAAGGGCTTGAAGGCTTCGGGTTTTATTTTTAATCAGGTGACAAAATGTAGCTGATTCGGTTTCATAATTAAAACTCAGAAAAGGCTGTTAATTGCGAAATAATCTTAGCTTTTACCTTGCCTGAGCCTAATTCTGGTCCCTTTAATTTTATTTCAAACAGAGCTGACAAATTACGTGAATTGTTAATCCCCGATCCTACTTGTCATTTCATTTTTGCAGTCGCCTAATTTAATATTGTGCTTTTGTTATTTTCCGCACTAGTTTAACAGGGATGCCCTTACAGATTTTTTATAAGCATAAAAATGAATACCTAGTGCAGAGTGTACACTGACAGCAAGTCAGTTGTCAATCAGAAGTTTTTTTGCTAAGCAGTCAGCATCTTCAGGGGATTCTCATGAAGATTGCTCATCTGCATCTCAGCCATCTACTTCTGACTATGAGTACTACAGTGACCGAAGCAGTTGCAAGAAGTAGTAATGCACAAAAACGCAAACGAAAAATAAGTTATTATAATTTTGAATGGGAGATGAAGTATCCGTGGCTTGTTAATCGAGACAGCAAGATGTACTTTATTATTATTATTTGTTTATTTAGCAGACGCCTTTATCCAAGGCGACTTAGAGACTAGGGTGTGTGAACTATGCATCAGCTGCAGAGTCACTTACAATTACGTCTCACCTGAAAGACGGAGCACAAGGAGGTTAAGTGATGTACTGTGTGTGAAAGAGCTGCTGGGCAAAAAAATAAATTTCACACGGATGTACCAATTTTTCAAGAATCTTCGCTTAAGGACACGGCCATGCTGTTGCTGTTATTAGAATGCAGAAAAATATGAAAACACACGTAGATGAAGGCAACCAACAGTGCTTAGAATCCCGTCTCATTGTCATGCGAACTGTCTACTGTTAGTATATACAACAAAGAAAAAAAAGTGTGTGTGTTTATATGTATATCTATACACAGACAGATATGTTTTAAAACTACTACATGCCATAGGAGTTTAAAAGTTCATAAAAATGTACCAAAATGCACATCCCTGGAGTTTCTTAGCCTTTGTGTTAAAATGTATATTTGATGGATGGGACGCAAAATTTTGGGCATGTGCGTTTCAGGAACACATTAACAGAGCTAGCGTGATCTCTGGCAATGTATTTTCTTCTGGATTTGTTTTATGGTCAAAAGATCTCTCTTGGGATTCAAATATAATCTTTTTGTGTTTCTGGTTTACCACGGTTTAAAAAGGTAGGCTCAGGCTTTTGGTCCAACCAGGCCCAAAATATGCATCTTCAAATCTTCCCTGGTTGACAACATTTGTCACAGCACACAAGGACCAGTTCTGTTCTACCACATACCAAATGCTGCATGTTCAAACAGGTTACAAATAAAATGAATTTACTGCCTATACAAAATTGCTCAGATCAAAGCCAACAAGAGAAATTATCTTAAAGCCCCATTTCTTTAATATGCTGTATTTTTCAAGGCCAGGAACGACAGCCCCTCAAACAGCTCTGGTGTCCCCTACCTAATACTATGCAGGAGACTTCTCACTAATTCCCTGGAGATCCCCATTTTATAATAATGCCCATCAAATCAGAATCCAAATACATAACGGTGTTGACACAGTTCCCGTTATGTTACGCCACAAATATCGTAATTGCAGTATACGACGGTGTGACAGAAATATGAGTTCTGGTTGTAAATCTCCCTCCCAACCTGTGAGCGCGCCAAGTTGTGAAAGGGAAAGGCTTTGGACGGGTTGGCCTGACAGTTAATTTCCTGGGTCAGAAAGTCAGTCAGCCTGGAAAGAGACAAGGCTCCATTGCAGGAACGTATTGACCCGGAAGGTAAACGAGGTAGCAGCTGCAGGCAATAGAGTCAGCTGTAATCGTTTACCAAGGGGTCATGCATGATTGCATAAAGGGGGCCGGAGAATTGTAAATCTTTTCCTTCGGTTGGGTTCAGAGACGCACGGAACTGGAAGGACCGGGAGAGTTCCCAAAAAAAAAAAAAGTATTTGTGAGTGTTTTGTTTGTTTGTAGCACTGTTAGCGATTGTCTTTTGTTTGTAAATTCACTGGACAGCAACACGTCTCCGGAGCTGTCGCCTTGGGCCATCACTACCCGGAACAACAACACCACAGTCACTGCCTATTATCACCCACCACGAGCACTACTGCACGCACCCGGACTGGTGATTTGTGTTAGTAGTATTGTGGGAACAGATAACGTGTTATTTGTTTTGTTTACAAATCATTATTATTATTATTATTATTATTATTATTATTTTCCTGCCGAGCTTTACACCAGGGGTGTATTGCCGGAGGATTATTGTTTGGTCGCCAGACCAGGATTTGTCTAACAATAAAAATAACATTTCCAAATTGGATTACAGGTTTTCACTTGTGATTATTTCTGCACTGCATCACCTCTGCATCTGTTCTTAATCAACAGCCACTTTGCCACAGACGGTTAATGCTATGTGTTCCTGTGAAAAAAGTGAAGGAAAAGGCCATTTCATTTCACTTTTTTTATTCAACATCCTGCACAATACAAGTCAAGTACTACTCCAGTTTCTCACCGAGCCTCACACTTGAACACTCTACCTTACTGTCAACCACCACCACCACCATTTTGTCCTTACATTTTTCAACTGCAAACATGCTTCTAAAACAAGCGATGACACATCCAGCCTTAGCAAAGTGTAGGAGGAAGATCTTTTCCCACCTGCAAAAAGGATAAAATCTACTGCATGACCCCGCGCTCTCGTTCATTTTTCCACTGCAAAGAGTTGAACTTAGGTAAAGATAAACAGGTTTAGCAGCAGAACGTTTATTAAGGCTAGTATCAATAATGTATATTTATTTATATTTAAACAAGACGATTGATTTTATTATAATGCTGCCTAATAAAAGCTGCAGTAATACAACATTTATCATAGTCATACTGTAGCTCTACTAAACACAATAGTTTATTTGAATTTAGTGTTACACTGTTGATTGCTGGTTTTGAAGGAAATTGTCAGAGACACAGAACACAAGTTTCAATGTCTCAATTAGCAGAGACAAGCAATTGCAGGAGGATAGTCAACTTATTCTGTAGTTTTGCTTAACACAAGAACTACCTGAGCGGTCTTTTTGGTGCATCACGTTTTTTAAATGCATTTTTACAGCTAGGCACCTGTGCTTTTTTGACTTTTCCTAAATATTTTATTTATATAATATATATATATATATATATATATATATATATATATGCGCAGATAAAAAAACAACAACTTACTTTATAGTGTTAAAATGAAATCGCTCTTCTCTGCTCTTAAATTACAAATCTGTATTAGTAAATATTTGTGCTTTAAGCAATGTGACCATTCATTTTCTAATCTGGTTTACAATCAACTAAACACCCTTTTGTTGTTATTATCATAATTTTTTTGTTTTTGTATTTCAGAATGTTTCTATAACAAACTGCAGCTTCACATTGTTTTCAGCAAAGGATACATCTTAATAAAATATATACTATGACAGTATACATGTTGTACAACATTAGAGTGTCCTTCTAAAAAGTTTTGAAATTTAAAAAAAAAAAAAAAAAAGTAAAATAATTTCTATGCCTTTTTCCAGGTTTTGGTTCCAGTTAAATTTAAAATAACCTAAGTTTACAGCATTCCGTGAAAGGAAGTGTGATTTGTGTTTGTGAATTGTAGTAATTTAAATAATTTACAGCCTTTTTTGACTTATCATACTGTGGAACTATATACCGGCCCACCTCTAGTATAGAGCATGTGCGCTCTGCCTTAAATTGAAAGTGAACCAACTGCATACAGTACTTACAACTTAAATCAAGTATTTTAAAGAATTTCTTTCACACCAATTCATAATGTCACAATTTATCTTTCTGGATTCCTAATGCTTGCAGATCATTTATAAAAAGGAAATGGTTCAAATACATACATTTTATCCAGGAAACTGATGGTAATTATCCTGGAAATTAATGGTAAACTCACAGTAATTTCACAGTCCATTGACTAGATACTTAATGGCTGGTAATTGTGTGATGTAATGTACATCACACAATTATAGGCAGCACAGTTTATTGAAAAAAGTAATTTTCTAAATCAGGGACTTTATCCAAATAAGAAATAGCTTCAGGTTAAACTGTCAGTGTGTTCAAAGGTCTTTAGGAATACCTGTGTAACATAAATCAAGCATTATAAATGCAAAGCTACTTCCTCATTCATTCCCTCAAATAGTTCGCTGGAAAAACAGTTGAAAAATTCGGTTATGACCCTGGTCCCTGAAATAGAAATGTAACCATTACTGCATTGGTATTTACCTCCTAAAGACCTGAAAACCGGACTAATTATACCAAAAGCTGCTCGACCGAGCCTGTGACACAGTCATGCCCACCCCAGAGAACATAAGACTGCGCGCACTGATCTCAGCGTTATTTTTCCTTCACACCTGCTGCAATCATGGACGTAGCGAGCTTGAAGGTTAATGGTTGCATTTCCATTTCAGGGAACCAGGGTTATGATAATAATCCAACGTTCCCTTTCAAGTACGAAATGTAACCATTACTGCATGGGTGAGTGTACTAAAACCAAAATCGCAAGTGCTGTATTGAACTGGAATGCTAAAAGGCTAAACCGAGAGGCTGCCTTGTGTGTTATCCTGCGGAACCCCAGTAACAAGTAGCTAGGGCTAAAAAACTGAGGGAGAAAAACTCACCTCTATTCCTGTCTCTTAAGGATCGACTGAGAAACCCTAAACACTATAGTTCCAAAACCAGGGTTTGGAGGATCCATGACATTAAGTCTGTTTAGACAGAGTCGCTCTCTGTCAGACTGGAAAGGGGGTGGATGGGAAGCCTCCAATTCCACAGGCTGGTTGACATGGAACACCGAGATCGTCTTCAGCAAAAAGGCAGGATTGGTACAGAGCTTAGCTTTTATCCTGGCCTCTGTAAATATTAAGCAAGCTTTCGCTATGGAGAACGCCTGCATCTCACTCACCCGCTTTCTGGCGACAGCAAGCAAGGCCGCTTTGAGCAATACAAATTTCAGCTCAGCTGAAAAGCATGGGTTCAAAAGGAGGCTTCATGAGTGCATTAAGCACAATGTCCTTCATTAGGTGGCCGAAGCCACTGAGCCCCTTTCAAAAATTGCCCAGCTAGGAAGTGAGCTCCTGGGGAGTCAATTTTGACATGGCAAGCTCAAATCGCTGCCAGATAAACCTTTACTAGATTCTATAGACAATGTTGTTGATCCTTAAAACTCTGGTTTTGGAACTAGAGTGTTAAGGGCGGCTACCCAGTCGACCCTTACAACACAGGCATAGAAGTGAGTTTATCCCTCAATTTTTTACTTGTTACTGGGGTTCTGTATAGTAACGCACAAGGCAGCCTCTCGGCTTAGCCTTGTACTAGTCCAGTCATTATGCATATACTGCCCTTGCGACGGCTCTGGTACAAATCACCCATACGGTAATGGTTACATTTCGTACATGAAAGGGAACGTTAGGTTATTATCATAACCCTGGTTCCCTGAAATAGAAAATGTAACCATTAACCTTCAAGTTCGCTGGGTCCATGATTGCAGCAGGCTTGAAGGAAAAATGACGATGAGATCTGTGAGCACAGTCTATTTGTGCCCTCGGGGGCGGGCCATAACTGCATCACAGGCTCAGAGAGCAGCTTTGGTATGGTCTCCGGTCTCTACAAGGTAAATAGAAATGTAACCATTAGTGTATGGCTATTTCAGGGAACCAGGTTTATGATAATAACCTAATGTTCTCAAGCATGCGCTTGGAAAAAGGGACTCAAAAACTCAGAAGCTGCAATTAGCCAGTGCTTCAATAGACAGACTTGCATGTCTCACAGAGATAGAATCCGGACCTGATGCAAGAAGCAAGCAATGCAGTGTACAGTATACAGATGAACAGGTGCTGCCTCAGTCTGCTTAGATATCGACCAGGTGGGTGAAGACCCGAGCGGGACTGGTTTGGTACCGGGACGATACTGGAACCTGTGAGAATCTTGGTCCCAGTTCTGTACCAAGTCAGGAGCGGAGCGGTAACCTCTGCACCAGGTCAGGTCCACAGTAACTGCGGGTGGCTACGTACAGGAATGCCCACCTGTAAAAGCCGCTGGCAAAACCACTCAAATGATGATGCAAATTGCAATGGTGATGCTAAAAGCTGTCACCAAAATAGCATCAAGATACTGTGGCTGAATTGCAAGCAACAACAACAGCGAGTATCTTGGTCCTCCATAGAGTCCAGCAGCTGCTCTTGCTGCACATGTGCTTAGCACCATGTTGCAGACAGGCCTGCATGTAGTTTCTGTAAAAAACAGAAAACATACAAATAGAAAATACTCAACAAAAAACAGTAATAGTACAATTACAGTTTAAATTCAACTTTAAAATCGATGTGAAGCAGCCTGCAAGAGCACGTCAGCCGACTTTGCTCTTGCAAAGGTTGCTTAATCCCTGGGAAAGGGGCGACTGGAGCCGCCAGCTTCTCACAGGGTACAAGGCTGCTGCGGGACGTAACAAGACAACAGGCTGAGTGAACAAATTCCGTGTAAATAGCACCACATTAATAATATCGCATTTAGTAGTGTAATTAAAACAAAAGCAAAATCCGCAGATAGGTCAGGTGAAAGGAAAAATGATGATGAGATCTGTGTGTGCAGTCCATACCGTCGGGGGCGGGCATGACTGTCACAGGCTCTGACGAGCAGCTTTGATATATTGTTCAGGATCTGGGTCTTTAGGAGATAAATACCCATTAGGTAATGGTTACATTTCGTACTTGATAGGAAACTGTAGATTTTCAAACCTTATTTGCAGTTGAGCCTGCAAGACCAGCTGATAGAGTACACCGGTTTCATTACTGACTGCCTTGTCAAGTGATGGACATGACTTAAATCAGACACAAAGAACTGATTCTGTCTTGGCAGTAATCTTTAGCTGGTTGAAAAATCAGAGTCGGACACCTTTCTATCATCTAAAAGGGTCAGCCAGCTTCTCTATGCCATCTATGGAAGAAGTTCAAACATACACTGTCATAGATTTTATACTGTACAGGAAAGTACATCCACCACCTGGAGAACCAGCTTTACAAACTGTGGTTCCAGATAGCCTTATAGCTAAGGTTTTCAAGACTCATCATTGGCTGGCAATTTTAGTGTCCCAAAGACAAGGGACATAACCAAATTATGTCAACCGTGTACTGCATGTGAAGCCAGATGGTCCGCCAACACGCTCCGATGCAGCAGAATGACCATTTTTTAAAAAATCACAGCGGACTTGACTGAACTACCGGGGACACATAGGCAACCGCTACGTACTAGTAGTGATGGAATATTTCACAAAGTTCCTCAACCTGTATGCACTACCTGATCAACGTGCAGAAACAATTGCTAAGGGACTTTTTGAAGATTATGTGAGACAATGCGGCCCGCAGTGTCTCCTCACAGACCAAGGGCGCCAATTCGAATCAGACTTGGTTAGAGAACTATGTAAAAATCACCTAGGAATTCACAAAACAAGGACATCGCCCTACCACCGAATGTCTGACGGGATGGTAGAAAGAGTCAATCGTTCCATTAAAAATCCATGGGATGACCATATCAAACAAGTGGAGCTTGCTTAACACTCCACCACTAAACATCTAGGTGATGCTCCTGAAATGGTCTACGGCTACTCCAGGTACTGCGAGTGATGCTGCTTCACTACTGCGGAAACTGCGCTCTTTTGGTCTGGTTTCTGAAAACAGCAGTACTGCGAGTCGACAGCAGAAGCTGCACTATGACCCCTTGATGCTTCATAAACCTTATAAGACTGGGGATTTTGTATGGGTTGATCAACCTCCACAGGCTCAAGAAACTGGTACCCCGCTGGAGAGGTTGTTACAAGGTTTTACATTGGCTTGACACGCACCATGGGAAAGTTGGTGTTCATTACCTAAGAATAAAGCTTGTGGACCCTAGAGCAAAGCCACATGTGATACATTACAGCCCATTAAAGCTCTACATTTCCCCTTGGTCAGCTATTTCCATGAGGTCCCTGTTGTCCCACCTTCAAAAACTGTGGATTGTAATGACCTTCCACCTCTGACTGCTTTATCAGGGTCCCATCCTTACAGCTAAAAACATTGATTATAAATAATTTTTAAATTTATTATAAAATTAGGTGTGCAACAATTAAATTGATGCATCGATTATTGATCATCTGTCCTTAATTTCCCGACCTGCGATTACATATAGGTGAATCGATGCATTAAATTAGAACCCAGTTGGGAAGTAGGGGTGGGAATTTCGAGTAATTTAGTGCTCGAGTGTTAAAGATTAAGTACTCAAACCTAATGCCAGACAATATAATTCTATATATGCGCCACAACAATTACCACATTAACACTAAAGCCGCCGCGGTTATACTCATACCTGCTACACTGGCGCCGGCAAATCATTATAACGATACATTTTAAACATCAATATTAAAATGAAAGACAACTATCCAATACAAGTTTTATTTAAGCACATCATATCAAACATTTGCACAGTCGAAACGCCTTATTTAAAAGGAACAATTAAAAAACATAAAAGGGTTTATTTTCTAACTTGCCACATATAAAAGCACTACTTCAAAAAATTAAAAATATAATAAAAAACATTTTAAAAGAAAGTGTGTAAACAAGTATATACATACAAAACTGTAAAAAACTAAAAGTAGTTTATAATTTAAAAACAAAAAGTAACTTGTGTTGGCTCTTGCGCGTGTCATTTGGTGCAGCACAGAATCCTGTCTGAGCTGCTGCAGCCTGCAGCTTTGAGGTTTTGTGATCAATTTTTTTTTGCTGAAGCGCTGTTAGTCAGTCAAAATCAGTATTTATTTAGGAAAAGTCATAAAAAACGGACAACCACATAACTTTCAGACACGCAGAACAATTTAATTTGAAAACCTCAACCAGTCAAAATGACTTCCGTGGCTAGTGTTAAGGTGGTACACGTGAATAAAATAAATATTGTAACGACCCCTGGTCTTGAGGCTGAAAGTAGGAGATGGAGACGGGATTCATGCGCTAAAAAAATAACTATTAATTAAACAGGGTCCATGTTTGGGTCAGGACCACACCACAAAAACAATAAATCCTTCCTCCTGTCTCTAATCTAAAAACTCACTTTATTCCACACACACACACGCACACACACAGAGGCTCCGGCTCTATCAGTTCCCTCACACAGAGAAGAGAGCGGACCACTACTCTCATGGGGGGGGTGCAGAGCAAGGGCGTCTAGATGACATCGTCTGCACCCAACAGCGGCTCACATGCACACACACTACCAAAACTAGTGGTATGGTCCCACCCCAGAACAAGACAGATAATGTGAATGCACAGGACCAGATGAAACAAAAGTCTGCCAACCTGAACTGACTGGGTCGCTACAATATATTGAACTTGCATTCATGATTTAAAATTTTTCGAGTACTCGAGTAATAAATGAGTGCTAAAGTAATTATAATTATTTCGAGTACTCTAACCCACCCCTAGTTTGAAGTCTCCTGTTGCTGGTTTGCATTAAAACCTTGAGTGTGTGAGAGTGCGCTTCTTTAAGTGCTAGTACGGTAGATTAGTGCGTTGCTAGGATACACACTTTAGGCCTCTACATTCGCGTTGGACAAGCCAAAATCAGAAGTAGGCCTACTGTATTCACGGTTTTTTGATTTAAAAATTAAGGCAATATGTTTATTTTTTATATAAATTTGTTAAACATCTACCGATTACCTTTTGTTTCAAAGCATGTTGGTGTTTGGATTATATGGCAATATTATATAAAAAGAAGCTGAATTTAGAATGATAGTTAAAATTAGTCAGGAATTATGAGATTAATTCAAATGTTTTGCTTTGCTTTTTGGACATAAAGTGTTAACAGTAATGAACAACCATAGTTCAGATAGAAATTACTTCTGTTAAAATATAGTATTTTTTTATTATTACAATGTTAAAGGGACATCTGAAGCAGACGCACGCATATTCTTTTCAGTTGTTAACTCAAGTCCTTTGTATTTCTTTTTAAATAATGGGAAGTGTTCTAATTTGAATGTAAGTCGTGCCTTTTTGTTTAACTATTATGCAGAACTGTGTTTTCGTTATTGGATCTGTTAAATTTTTTTAAAAAGTTCTTTATTTTGAATAAACCATCAATGCATCGAATATTGAAATTAAGGTTCTGATTGCACCACTATCAATATATCTATTTTTATTTTATATTAAACATGTTTTCAAAAGTGCATCCTATGTCTGTGGCCATGAACACTGCTTTAAAGCTGCTTTATATAAAAAATCGATCAGTGCAGAGACCCAGGGTTTGGAATAAGCGACTGACCTTACGAATAAGATTTAATATATATTACAAAAGCATAAATAAGTGCCACACATTTATTTAAAATAAAAAAATACTGTTATAAACTATTTACGTATCTGCTTTGCTTGTATTTCTCACAACTTACACTACCAGAACTGTGGTTTTCTTTTATCTGATGAGATCAAATGCGCTAGGTGCAGAGGAAAAATAAATAAATAAATAAATAAATAAATAAATAAATAAATAAAATATTCAGAAGTGTAAAATTCCATTTGTCCAGAACTGTCGGCAGATAGAAATCAATTAAATTGCACCGATACAGATCTATATAAACTGGCGACAAATAAATAACTGAGCGTATGTGTAATTTGTAATTTTATTGGATGCAGAGCTCCAGAAAAAAGACGGGGTGGGTGGGGGACAAGGGACATCGTTGTGATTGAAGTTCTGCGCTGGAAAGTAATAGAAAAGAGGAATGCATAATAAAAAGTCAAAAAATAACCAAAACCACCAAAAGACAACATTTACCCGCTAGATGCTTTCAAAACAAGCCAAATGTTGCTGGAAAAACACCAAGTCTGGCAGCAGTAAATCAAGGGGGAGTAGCATATAAAAAAGTCACATGCAAGACACCTGCATTACCTTAAAATGTTACTTCAAGTTTAAATTTACAAATAAAATGTGAATTCATATGATTTGTTTTAGAAAAATCTATAATTTAATTGGCATTCTGTAACTAAGATGTAGGACTACACCACTGGATGTAAGGTTGGTGGTAACACCAGCATATATTTTTACTTCAACTTTGCATAAACATACAATGTTTTATGCTATACAGCCATCCTTTTTAGATTTTTTTTTTTTTTTTTTATTAGGAAATGATTCCACACGTGACTGTATTGTTGTTCAAATACCAGTTACTGTATTGCCTGATGAATATCACAATATACTGGTATAAAAATCGGTATTATCGCACACCCCTATTTATTACATGCTGTTAACCCCTTTCTGTAAACCTAAATAAGGCAACGCAATGAATCCTGTCGCTGAAAATGTTACAGGAATGGACACTCTTCACTGGCTGGAAATTAAATTCTTTGTAACCCTCTGACAAATCCTATAGGTCGAGCTATTCCAGAGGTTGAAACTTTTTTTTTTTAACAAATCAGTACATTTATCACAATTCAATTAGTTTTAAGTTAAACAGTTAAAAATAGCACTCCTAATCGCAATATCCTCCACTCTTTGGAAAATAATGTTAGAAAATGACCGTGCTTAATGCTGTTGCGATTAGAGGTTTTTCCTGCCAAGCTGTAACTCAATATCCAGATTGTGTGTGTGTGTAATCTGCAGACGAACAGCATGTAACTGCTTAACTGACAAGTTAAGCGTTTCAGTATTCTATGACTACAATTAAATTAAGACAAAATAAACCCTAATTAAACATCTGCTCTCATGAGTGGAAAGTGAGAACTCAGTCACTTACCATTGCAGCAATTTCAGGGTAAGCTGCCTCAACCAGCACGCCCCTGTTTGTGGATACAAAATCCACCAGTTCGTTTAGTGTTGCCCGCTTAATTTCTTTGCTCTTCAGGTCTATAACAGAGTCCATGAAATCGAACAGCATGCAACACTGCTGTAGCTTCTGACAGAAGAGCTCTTGCTGCTCTGTTGTTGGGGCATCTGCAAAAAGATAAGAAATAGCATTTTTAATATAGTTTTTACAAAGAGCATTTTCAAGCATTCCACATTAGCAGTCTAAGGCGGCACAAACTGAAGTAAATGCAAAAATTATAAAAATTTGCAGGATGCTGCATACAGCAAGTGGAGGAATGTAAATTAAAGTTATTTGAAAAGGTATGGAAAACAGCATTTCTCACATCTGAATGGCTATCTTGTGCATCTTATAGCATAATGCCCAATTCATACAAGAACGCCCCACCACGTCAAAAGCATTGTAATAACGGGTACAAAGAAAGCAACCGTTGTTTTGTCATTTCTTAATACATTTCAGAGCTTCAAAAGACAACAGAGCACTATTAAAATTAGCTTCATGTGCTCTTATCTGAGCACAATAAATGGTGGACCTTTTCCTTTTGCTCTGGACAGATTTTTCCACGCTGGAAAGCCAGGTACAGTATGTAAGAATCAAAACTCAGTGCTAAGGCCCTGCACTGTATTTGTGTTTCTTTAGTGTTGTAAATAAAGTTTGTTGAAATTTCAGATTGTGGTAAATATGGCAGGGCTGGTGCTGGAATTCCCCCCCTGATAAAAACAGTTGTGGAATGTGGCCTGGCCACATGCTATAAAAAAAAAAGAAGCGGGAAAGCCAGTTCTTTTGTTCTCTACAAGCTGGAGGTGAAGGGTTGTGAATCAGTGGAGAACCCGCACGACTGTTGTATGTGCAACCAGGGTGTAACAATGTGTGAATACTATAAAAATCACAAATGACATGTCACTCAAGCAAAATTTGATCTTTTGATTTGTATAATGCATATTACTTTTTTACCACCTCTATATTGCTTCAATAATATATGTAATGAATACCTAGTGTATGAAACTTTGTAAGAGAAGTGTTATGGTGGAATAAATATGAAACATAGCTTACTTGGAACGGGGACTGTTAAATAAAGCTGTAGTTCTTTTAATTGGCCTCAATAAGGTGCTCCTGCAATGCAAGCGTATTATGTAGGAGTATCGCAAGCAGCATCAATTGCGTGTACATAAACGTGTATTTTTAAATTACAAAAACATGGATTACTGTTTTATTAGAACGTATTTAACTACATGTGCATTATGCAAATTAAAACTAAATCGAAGGCTCAAACCTTCGTTCGGTAATGTGTTCTTCCAAACTTTCGAAGGTCAAAATGTACCCTTTGTTGCAGCCCTAAATTGGTGTAAAACACCTGCTTCTGTGCTCTCAATATTGTATATATGTATTTATGTACTATCCCATGCTGTGCTAATAAAGTCTTCATAGTTGTGCAGTTGTTTTTATAGTTTTATTATACATCCTAGAGAATAATTTATAGGCTGCAAGGTTCTTGCCAGCGCTGTTGAGCGTAACGGGCCATTATGTTGTTACCTGGAAAAATGAAGCTGCATTCAGGCCGTTACGCTGTGTTTTCATTTTGCGTAACGGCCAAAACAAAATAATCCTGTGAAACACTGTTGATTATTCCTTTATGTGATAGAAATTGTTTTGCTTAAAATACTTGTTTCAGCTCTCAATACTCTTCAATGGGTTGGTTGTGACAGCAAGTTCTTTTAGTTTGGTGCGTGTAATGTATGCGACACGGAGACGAGATTGAACTTCACTGAACTTTATTAGCACATTCCCCCCTGCCGACGGATGAGACTAGATCCTGGGTGCGCCCCGATGCACAGCTCTGTAACAACCAACACCACTGCAGATCTTTATTATTATACCATAACTATGTTCCCTCTAAGACTTTCATTTAGTTAGCCACTGTAGCTAATGTAACACTACATTTTTTAGCTACATTGGAAAAACTGTAGCCACTTCATACTATAAACACGTTATAAAACATACTGTTTTAGCAAGGCAAAAAGACGTGTATTTTATTTGAAAACATGTAGATATTTAAAAATGCCAGATCCTACCATCTACAATACACATAAATATTATATTTAAAATTGCACTACAACTGATTCCCATTTAATAAATGCCAAACTTAGTCCCACGTGACTTCCTAAATTCTGAATAGGTTTGTAGAGATATTCATGTACTGCATAATCCTTTACATTATTTTGACTGTGATGCGTTTCTTTCCACTACAGAACGGTAAAGCAAAACTGTGCTAGTAGACAGTGCTATTAGTGTAGGTTAATAATGCCTCCCTGGCCAACCGCAGCTCTGGTTACACAAGATTGTACTAATGTGATTAATAATATTAGTAGGATTGTACAGCCACTACTGTGTTTAAAAATTTTCATCTGTGACTACTGACAGTAATATTGCGCTGATTCTGACATTAAAACTCTAAAATCACAGTGAGACGAATCCTTCTTTTTAAAACAATAAATGTGTTTATTATTTTATTAAAATTATCTTATCTTTCGAATCCACTCTGTTACTATTTCCAAAATATATTTCAACACATTTTAGAGATAGCAAAGAACGAAGAAAAAAAAAAAACACAACACACACACCACACACTTAGCTGTGATCTTGAAGCTGCGTGTTTCTGGCTGTGAAAATGTTCTTTCGGGACCAGAGGGTGTGTTTGAAACCATGACTGCGTCACCTCCCTTTGACTAGTATCACGGTCATATTTTAGTTGTGTGTACAGGGGTGACTGGTATTCCTTGGGCTACATCTTTCGGAACATGATTCTGGTAATTGGTCTGTACAATTTTTTTTATAACATTTCTCCCGTTTAGATGCCATGTGTGTGTTTTTTTGTTTTTTTTTTGTTGTTTTTTTTTTTCTACAAGCAGCGCCGTCCGCTGACTGTTTCTAATTAGAGCCTCTGTCCTCCCGCCAAACACGTTTGTGGCATGCATATGTTATGTGATCAAGCTAAAGAGCTTTCATTGGGCAAAATGAAATCAAACTAAACAGTCTGTACTGATTCATCTACCAGCATACGTTTAATGTCCTGGCAGTCTTACACAAGTATATTTTTCAAAGCCTTCGCCACCATGGCGAACTTTGGGATGAACAGTTCAGCCACATGGGAAAGGTTTCACTTGTGGCGACGTGGCGAGCAGCTAGTGGGAACGTAGCATAACAAGCTGGGTAAAATAAATAAATCGTTCAGACAAAGATCAGTAAATTGTATTCCAAACAGTTGAGATATTCAATCTTTTAATTCAAGGTCTTCAGAAAAAGAAAAATCAAAAAGTTCCACAATTTTACAATAATCTTTTTGTATGACTTCAGGTTTCCCATAGATAGATTTTCATATTATATATTTCACAGTATGTAGTTTTTAAAATATAAAATGTGGGACACAGTACATGTCCAGTTTTACTTGCGATAAGTGGAAAAAAACATTTATGTTCCTTAACTATGGAACAGTGACAAACAGTTTTCCCACCTATTCTTGCAAGCACATGTGTGATCAAGTGCAAGTTAGTCCTTTAATGGTGCAACAACCATCCACACACACTATTATATATATATAGGAACAACAACAGCAAAAGCAAAACTCCACAATCACATTAAAGTTTTAGAATATTTAAAATGTGAGATGATGCACCTTTAGTATAGCTTTTTTTACTAAATCAATAAGTAGCCTATATTTTAACTACAAATACAATACAACTCACATGCAGAAACTACTACTATGCAGTAGGCTGCGACTGGGGAATCCTAAAAATGTTTATGCTATTTTTGAAAGAATAAAAACAGCGCTAACTATATCCACATGATCGTAGGCCATTCTTCTTAATGTTTTGAATGGTAAAAACAGGTTTCTCAGGTCAGCCAGAAACGATAACACTGTGGCAAATCTAGGGGGTAGTCTCGAGTCCGATTCTAAATTAGATCACGTCAGGTAGTGCGGGTTTGTCAGGAATGTGGATGCTGTAATACCAAACTACATTTTGTGTCTATCCTCCAATAACCCAAAATGCTTTGATATGTTTTGGCGCATGGATATTACAAATACAGTACTTGCAGGTGCCTGAATGAGTTGAGAATGACTATCAATACTGCTGTACCATTGTACGCTTATGTTGTAAAATGGTGGATTGAGAAGTGATGGACATATTTATGGCATGTTGACGGAGCTTATGCAGAGCTTGCCACTTATGGTGAGACTGTGCTGCCTTCTCCATTGCCGATACCTAGTGGTTTTAAGAAACAAACTCAAAGTTCATGCCAAGCAGCGTTATGTCTTCCGTGGGCATGGGCTCCATATTTGCAAGGCTGTAAACACAGTGCATGATGGGATACTATCGTATTAAAGTTCCACAGTCCATTGTGCTGCTAGGAACTGTAACCAAACTATTTTAATAGTGCTTGTATGCATTAAGCCCGACTAAACTCATGAAACGGTACTTCAGTGTGGACGCTTTGAGCTGGATTAATTAAAATATTTTTGAGTATGGTTCTCGAGATCGGTTATGCAGTGTTGATAGGGCCTTTTTTTCAAAAGCCTTTAGCTCAATTCCAATTTTAGCTTCAGTACAGTAAATGAGTGTGTTTTAGTCTGCTTTCTGTTGTGCCAACAAGCTTCAGACACAGCAGTTCTGGCTAATCATGGTGTTTGACTGTAGCATATGACCTGCCATATGAGGAAAACAATGAAATACCGGTTGTGTTTGCAGTATGCACATGGCAACATCCCTGTGCTGTAGTAAGATTTTAAACAGCAGGGAACATGGCATACTGGGGTATGGGGACAGCAGACAGTAAGGGTTTGCATTACTCTAGTAGCTTATGAAAATATGGTAACTGGGAATTAAAAATAAATAAATAAAATAAAATAAATAAATAAGCAAACCTGACAGCAGGGTTTTTCCCTGCTCTTGGCTTAAATCTAAATCCCAATTTCCATACTGTTCTGCATTCTAGATAATATTGATACAAATTCGACTCTTCCCTTTACTATGTAAATATAAAAGCAGCTGAAAGACATAACAAACCAACGCAAAATCACAAGCAGTTTTACATTCTGCAAGTCATTTTAGAGTAGACTTCTGTAATACTGCATGCTTTACAGTAATTATTCAAGCTTTTACTGTAGCACAGCTGAATCATTTACCATATAACAAAATATATTACGTATGTATAATTTGTTATACATATCAGTGGTTCGACAGTAATTTCAGCCTGCTGTATTTCTCACTTACCGTAAAATGTCCAAGGCAGAATGCAGTACATTGTTACACAAAAAGTACTGGCATCAGTATTAAGAACATAAGAAAGTTTACAAACGAGAGGAGGCCATTTAGCCCATCTTGCTCATTTGGTTGTTAGTAGCTTATTGATCCCAGAATCTCATCAAGCAGCTTCTTGAAGGATCCCAGGGTGTCAGCTTCAACAACATTACTGGGGAGTTGGTTCCAGACCCTCAATTCTCTGTGTAAAAAAAGTGCCTCCTATTTTCTGTTCTGAATGCCCCCTTATCTAAATCTCCATTTGTGACCCCTGGTCCTTATTTCTTTTTTCAGGTCAAAAAGTCCCCTGGGTCGACAATGTCTATACCTTTTAGGATTTTGAATGTTTGAATTAGATCGCTGCGTAGTCTTCTTTGTTCAAGACTGAAGATTTTATGACCAAAAGTTTCTGTTAGGAGTCAATGTGAAAGGATCCTTGATACTTCATTACTGAATGTGCTAATGAAAAATGACACAACATCCTACACTTTGGCCTTGATTTAAGTTTAGTGGCCTTGGTGCCCTTGGCACATTTATTGAACTGAAGGCCATTTTGGCCTTGCCCTTTTTTTTTTTGCCAATTTAGAGCCCTCCAGAGGGCAACTGTGGTGAACAGTATTAATCAGGAATGCGTAACAAACAGGACCGATTGGCAAGATGTAATACTAGGCTGGATCAAACAAGAATTTCATCTGACAGACAAATCTACATTACCTTTAAAAGTTCACCTATAGTACCCGACAGACGCATTCACTTTCCTTCTACATCTTAGTGCTGACAAGTCACCATGAACAATTTTTCTTGGAAAAACAAAAGGTTATTATAAAAGTCATTGTGAACATTATATGGCTAGACATTGTGCGTATCCATTTTGTGTCTGCAATTAATACAAAATATGCTTCTTGTATCATGAGGTGCTACGGACCACAAATGGAAACATATTACATACTGTAGTTTATTAATGGCCTTTCATTATTTAAGGATGTTTCATTTCTCTCTATTCAATTTGTATCATACAGTAGTTTACATAAAAATGGTCTAGCATATTTTAAATGTTTAAAAAAAAAAAAATGACAAAAGCTTCAGTTCACATCAGGCCATTAGCCATCAATAATTATGCATCCTTGTTCCAAAAAAAAGCAGAACACATACATTCACTATGTAGGTCTAAAATGTACTGCATTTCCTGCACGATTTCTGTCTCTATGGTAGGTTAAAAGAAAGTTCTTTGTTTGCTTGCCTGTAGTCAAAGTCTGTTCCTGTTTCATGTTTTACATCATTCTATCGGAGCATCATCTCCAGATCAAAGGATGTTATTCACTGCAAAGCACGTCAGTCAAAAAGGGACACAGCCATTGGCGATTGATTAATGAAAGGAAATAATGTGTTCAATGGGGTGGAGACAATCCTACTCTCCCGGTGAAATGACCGATAAAAAAAAGTGCAAGACAGATAGCCAACAGAGATTTCTACACCAGCTCCGTGAAGATGGCCCCCCTACAAACAGCACAAACGTCGAGTCATATATAATTTGCTACGTTTGTGCCATTGAAACAAACGGTTTGTGCTATTATGGTTTCTGAGATATTAACAATATTTTTCTAGGGGAGGGACATCACTCATCCCCCTACAATACTGGAATTGAACTAAACTTGTCTCATTCGTTTGTGCTGGTCACTAACGTTGTGCCAATATTGTAAATTTTCATACCGTGACGATAATATAAAAAATACTGCGATATTTCGATAATACTGTCATTTTTGAGGCCCCAACTCCACATATAGATTTGAGAACGTAAGACTCGACAACATACCCACCGCCAGCCCACCAAAAAACAAACAAACAAACAAACATATGCAAAGTCAAAACCATGTGCCCCCCCACCCCTAAAAAAAATGTAATAACGGCCAAGTCAAAATTGAAGCACATCAACAAACGGAAAGGAAAATCAAATAAACAGTAATGTTAAAAACAAGCCCATTTAATGGCTGTTTTAACCAATTTAGCATGATTGCATTTAGCTAGCTGTCAGTTGAACATTTTGAAATACAGTACACCCTCGCTATAAAGCCCTTCATTAAAACGAACCTTCGGCTATAACGAACCTGGCCCCTGGACCCCAATATATATATATATATATATATATATATATATATATATATATATATATATATACACACATCTGTCAAGCATGGTGGAGGCAATGTGATGGTCTGGGGGTGCTTTGGTGGTGGTAAAGTGGGAGATTTGTACAGGGTAAAAGGGATCTTAAAGAAGGAAGGCTATCACTGCATTTTGCAATGCCATGCCATACCCTGTGGATGGCGCTTGATTGGAGCCAATTTCCTCCTACAACAGGACAATGACCCAAAGCACAGCTCCAAACTATGCAAGAACTATTTAGGGAAGAAGGAGTCAGCTGGTATTCTGTCTATAATGGAGTGGCCAGCACAGTCACCGGATCTCAACCCTATTGAGCTGTTGTGGGAGCAGCTTGACCGTATGGTACGTAAGAAGTGCCCATCATGCCAATCCAACTTGTGGGAGGTGCTTGAGGAAGCATGGGGTGAAATCTTTTCAGATTACCTCAACAAATTGACAACTAGAATGCCAAAGGTCTGCAAGGCTGCAATTGCTGCAAATGGAGGATTCTTTGACGAAAGCAAAGTTTGAAGGACACAATTATTATTTCAATTAAAAATCATTATTTCTAACCTTGTCAATGACTATATTTCCTATTCATTTTGCTATATTTCCTATTCAAACTCATTTCATGAATGTTTTCATGGAAAACAAGGAAATTTCTAAGTGACCCCAAACTTTTGAACGGTAGTGTGTATATATATATATACACACAGTACTGTGCAAAAGTTTTAGGCAGGTGTGAAAAAATGCTGTAAAGTAAGAATGCTTTCAAAAATAGACATGTTAATAGATTATATTTATCAATTAACTAAATGCAAAGTGAGTGAACAGAAGAAAAATCTAAATCAAATCCATATTAGGTGTGACCACCCTTTGCCTTCAAAACAGCATCAATTCTTCTAGGTACACTTGCACAAAGTCAGGGATTTTGTAGGCATATAGTCAGGTGTATGATTAAACAATTATACCAAACAGGTGCTAATGATCATCAATTCAATATGTAGGTTGAAACACAATCATTAACTGAAACAGAAACAGCTGTGTAGGAGGAATAAAACTGGGTGAGGAACAGCCAAACTCAGCTAACAAGGTGAGGTTGCTGAAGACAGTTTACTGTCAAAAGTCATACACCATGGCAAGACTGAGCACAGCAACAAGACACAAGGTAGTTATACTGCATCAGCAAGGTCTCTCCCAGCAGAAATTTCAAGGCAGACAGGGGTTTCCAGATGTGCTGTCCAAGCTCTTTTGAAGAAGCACAAAGAAACGGGCAACGTTGAGGACCGTAGACGCAGTGGTCAGCCAAGGAAACTTACTGCAGCAGATGAAAGACACATCATGCTTACTTCCCTTCGCACTTGGAAGATGTCATCAGTGCCATCAGCTCAGAACTGGCAGAAAACAGTGGGACCCTGGTACACACATCTACTGTCCGGAGAAGTCTGGTCAGAAGTGGCCTTCATGGAAGACTTGCGGCCAAAAAGCCATACCTCTGACGTGGAAACAAGGCCAAGCGACTCAACTATGCACGAAAACACAGCAACTGGGGTGCACAAAAATGGCAGCAGGTGCTCTGGACTGATGAGTCAAAATTTGAAATATTTGGCTGTAGCAGAAGGCAGTTTGTTCGCCGAAGGGCTGGAGAGCGTACACGAATGAGTGTCTGCAGGCAACAGTGAAGCATGGTGGAGGTTCCTTGCAAGTTTGGGGCTGCATTTCTGCAAATGGAGTTGGGGATTTGGTCAGAATTAATGGTCTCCTCAATGCTGAGAAGTACAGGCAGATACTTATCCATCATGCAATGCCATCAGGGAGGCATCTGATTGGCCCCAAATTTATTCTGCAGCATGACAACGACCCCAAACACACAGCAAAGGTCATTAAGAACTATCTTCAGCGTAAAGAAGAACAAGGAGTCCTGGAAGTGATGGTATGGCCCCCACAGAGCCCTGATCTCAACATCATCGAGTCTGTCTGGGATTACATGAAGAGAGAGAAGCAACTGAGGCTGCCTAAATCCACAGAAGAACTGTGGTTAGTTCTCCAAGATGTTTGGGCCAACCTACCTGCCGAGTTCCTTCAAAAACTGTGTGCAAGTGCACCTAGAAGAATTGATGCTTGATGCTGTTTTGAAGGCAAAGGGTGGTCACACCAAATATGGATTTGATGTAGATTTTTCTTCTGTTCACTCACTTTGCATTTAGTTAATTGAAAAATATAATCTATTAACATGTCTATTTTTGAAAGCATTCTTACTTTACAGCATTTTTTCACACCTGCCTAAAACTTTTGCACAGTACTGTATATATATATATATATATATATATATATATATATATATATATATATATATATTTATATTTTTTTTAGCTTTAAATTTAGACATTAAAAACCATTGTTTTGTTTAGATTGACAGACGGTGTAAGAGAGCAGCTGCACGAGCAAGGGTACAGAAGCACAGAGGAAAGATCTACAGTAGTGCTGAGCTTTTAGAGGAATACAGAAGACAGGAAAGAGAAAGGTAGTTTTGAACAGGTTTAAGAGTTTTCATTTCATAAATTTCTTTTTACAGCTGACTTCAAGTGAGCCTGGCAAAATCAGGGCCAGAGACATTTCTTGCTTTTGTAGCATATTGTGTGACTGCTTTAGTCCGAAGGACTTTAATCTTGGCCCAAACAGCTTTGAAGAACAGCAAGAAGTGGAAGTTAGGCAGATTGAAGTTGGGATGTGGGTCCTTGTGAAATATGACAGTGAACTGTTTCCGGGTGTTGTCACACAAGTATGGAAATTTAAATATATTTTAAAATGTCTTAAATTGGTTCACATTGTTTCTTTGCGTACCATAATCTCATTATTCTATTTAATTTTTCAGTTGGTCAATGAACTATATGAAGTTGATGCAATGAGCCAGGCTGGAGATAACAGATTCTTCAATCCCAGTTTAAAATTTCCTGTTGATAAAATCTGGTACTATAGAGAGGACATAACAGATATAATTCCTGAACCTTTACCTGCTACATCTTCAGCCAGGCTGTGTTTTACCTGAAATTTGGGCTAAACATCAATACAAGGCTCAGTGATCTGGAATTATATTGAACATGGGGATAGGAGATCTCAGTTAGATTAGAACTATAATAACAGCATAAAAAATAAAACATTAAAACAGACTTGGGTAAATACAAATACTTAAGATTGTATTTACCCCTATTTATCAAGGAAAGACCTTCAATTACACTTCTACCTATTACCATCTATTTGAACTCAAACTCACCTGTTCATGATCTTCTCAACCTCTTTAGAACTCAGCTTTAAAGGTTGAAAAGATCATGAACAGGAGAATGGATAGTACAGTAATTGGTTAAAGGTATGATTAGGTCTCACGTTGATGAATACAGTGAAAACAACCTTTAAAAGCATTTGAACAGTATTTTCAAATGTGTTTTAACCCAAGTCTGAGTACATTTGTCGTTTTATGGGTTTACTTGTTATACTGTTATTACAGCTTGTTTTTATCTCTTGATTGTAATATCACTGAATAATTTAGAGATTTATTAAAATTACTAAAATAGTCAAAATGTATATTGAACTCATTACCGTAATATACCATCTCATACTCCGTCACATTTATATCATTACCACAACAGGCTATTATTTTTAAAATAGAGGTAATGTTTTAAAAACTAATATGAAATTGGCGAGGAAAATACATGAAGAAAAATACATGAATTGTTGATATGTTTAAGAAAATAACTTGTTCTAAGTAATTATCACAAAATTGCCAAAGAAATATATAATTCTATGTTTTTAATGTAAAAATGAATTGGTTACGGTGATGAGATTTTGTTTTGCGTAATCACAAAATGTTAAAAAAATACAAAATTAAAGTGTTTGAATTATAAAATGTACTTGCATAATATACTTGAGACTTTGTTCAAAGCATTTAACATAAATTGTTGATGGAAAAAGTCTCATTTTTGCACATGAAAAACACAGACAAGATTTGGTGAGAATCACCCAACTATGCCTCCGAAACGAAAATCATTTTAAGTTGCAACAAATCTGGAAACTATATTGATCGTTTGAAAAAGGAGTAACGCAGGCATATCTCTGTCATGAATATAGGCTGTCAAAAAGAACTTTGTTTTTTGGCTTGTTCAGCAACCGTGAGGCAAAGCAAAATTGATTAAATAAAAAAAATAAAAAAAACACGAAAAAAACTTGAGGATCTGAAGAACTTTTCTTTCATGTCAAACTTTTCATGTCCGGTTGATTTGGGAAAAAAGATCAGTTTGGGATTCTTGCATGTTGGATGAAGATTTGTTGCCCTTTGAAACAATTCATGTCAGATTGACTTTGAATAAAATTTTAGCTTCAATTCGGGATTTTTGCTTTTTGTACTGCGTTTTAATTCTTTAATGAATTAGATAAAGGCAGAATATCTCATCTCATTAACTTACTCAACAGTTTATCATTAATTTTGATTGTGTTTTTGCTTTAACGAACCCCTCGATATAACGAACAAAAGGCTTGGACCCCAACAGGGTGTACTGTACACCTACTCTCTCACTGAGAATGATTTTCCCACGAACACTACCACTGCCTGTGTTGTTTTTTTTATTCCTGGTGGATTTAGGGGATGCCAGCTTACCTCATGTGTGCAGCTTATGCTTTGTTTGTAAAACCCTTTACAGAAACGTTTATTTATCACACAAAAAAACGCCTCTGTGCAGAACCGATATCTTGTTTGTTCCGCAGACCAACTTAAACACAAACATAGTATAGTTGAGTAGCAAAGCGGTTTTTTTTTTGTTTTTTTTTCTTCCCCCCTCTATTATACTATTCATTAAAAGATGCTGTATCCGAACACATCATGTATAATAGGTCTCACACACACACACACAAGCACACATACAGCTGACCGCAGCAGCAGGAAATACAACATCCAGGAACAGAAAGTAACAACGGTCTTGTTCTAAACCTCCACAAAGTTCTCTGGGGCGCTACAATGTTTTAACATGACGGACATTTTATAACACGTCTTATTTTATTAGCTATGTTTATTTTAGGACTAGTGACAATATATATTTAAAAAAAATGTCCACATTTTCCAATATCGCAATATAAGATATTGAATATTGGCACAACGCTACTGGTCACTGCTGGAAAAACAGTCCCCCTATAATAACGGGTTTAAACCAAACATGGGTCATTTGTTTGTGCGGCGTTAATGCTGCTTTCCTTCAATGTGTATTGACACTTCTTTGATAAGAATATGTCACTTGGTAAGCGATGCTGCTTACACAAGTCGACTAACAAAATAAATATGAATAGCATAGCTTTATTCTGGTCAGAGCCTAACACAGTTTTTAGGAAAGTATTGAAAAAGTGTGTCCTCTTATTCACGTACTGTTTCATAGTGTAATGAATCTGAAACAAGTGTACATTGAGGATGCATAGATATGACAATGTTGCGATTTTTTTGCATCTCAAATTGTTCAAGTTCTACTTACTATTATTATTCAGTCCTCTTGCCTTGTGTATGTACATTATGAACATTGATATTCCATGAAAAAACCCCAATATGTACAATTACTACCCTATTGCCGTTTACACCCCCCTTCCCAACATGCACTGTCTTAAAGGGATACTCTGGTAGCACTGCTCTAACCAGCTGACCTAGCACTAAACAAATGGTAATATTATTATTATCATTATTAACAGTATGTACACAAAAATAAAGGACATCTACAACATAGTGATTTTGACTGAAATATTTCAAGAACAATTTAAAAATCATGGAGTTCCACTGCATTGTTTCTCAGTGCTCATATTTACAACATCCAAAATCGTTCATATTACTAGGCTTCATTGTAATTAGTAATATGAATATGAATTGCTATGCACAGAATTGTGCCAGGTGCTAATCGAAGGTAATTAGGCAACCTGTAGCAAACTCAACAATTTAAATTTATAAACAGCTCCTAGCTTGGATGCTGTCTAGATCACAAGTCAATTTTACAACATACAACAATTTCTACAGCATACCCTCTCCAAATGAATTCTGCATGTCTTGTACACTGGAAGGGTTTTAACGGCAATGTGGTTAGAATTAAAAGGATTGTGGACTTTGTTCAATTTGGAAGAGATATCAATATCAAATTTCAAAATTTGAATTGCTGACAGATTTTTCTGTGCTCCAGGAGAACAGTAAATACCAGCATAAAGCATTGGTTCAGGCAGGGGCGAAATTACAGGCATTATGCAGCGGGAGTATTTTTAACATTAGGTAGATAGATTACAATTACAATTAGGCATGCTTAAAATTCAATGGTAGAGCACAGCACACAGTCATGATCAAGACTCAAGAAGTGCAGTTAACATATTTAAGGACTGGTGAAATTCAATTCAAAGCTGCTGCAGTATGTCTACTGTTTTGTCATTTCAAATCTTTTCACAAAATAAACACTAAACTTTAAAAGCTGCAGTGTGCAGTGCAAACCCACATCATGAAAAACCACATTTATAGGTGAAAAAACACTAAAATAAAAAAGTCACTACATTTAAATATCTACAAAACACATGGAATTTTCGGTCCACTAAAATAAAGGGCTTTACATAATCTCTGCAAGTAAGAAATTGCCGTGTCCAGTGTGAAAACACAACACGAAATAATATATTAACATCCAAAGTAGCACTATAGTATTAATTGTGCTCGAGTTACCAGCTCCTGCAGTGTCAAAAAATATATAAAATATAAAATAGGATAATTATATATAGAGAGAGACATGCACACACTGCTGTGCAAAAGTCTTAGACATGTTGCATTTTTCTACTCTGATGCTTTATGAGCATCATCAATTTACTCAAAGCCTCCACTAGTGTTTTCTACTATTATAACAACATTGGAGTGAAATAGCTTGCATCACTCGATTTTCAAGGTGTGGTATCAGAAGCATAAAAATCAACAAGTACATAGAAAAACCATCTGTATTTGACAAACCCAGGACTGGAAGACCCAAAAAGCTGTCTAACAAGGATGAGCAATACTTGAAGAGAATATCCTTAAGGAATAGAAAGACAAGAGTTAAATTGACAACTGGCAGAAGGCACAGGTGTCGTTGTCCATCCATCTCTACAGTCCAAAGCACCTTTGACCATTGTTCCATAGTCCAATTTCTGTGTTCTTGTGCATATTTTAGCCTTTTAGTCTTGTTCCCCTTTCTTAACAGAGGTATTCTTACTGCAACACATCCTGGAAGTCCTGATTTCAAGAGTGACCTTCATACTGTTGATTTGATAGGCAACAACATCGAAAGGCATTGTAGCTTGGTCGATACAGTATTTGTAATTCTAGCACAATGCTCTTAACTTGCTCTGTTACTTTGAAGACTCCTGCACAGATCCAATCCCATCAATAAACACTCACAGGGGGTGGGGCAGGGGGGGGAGAAGGTGAGCTCAATCCCATGCAGATTCAGCGAGTCAGACCTGAGGGGAGCAGAGACGCTCTGCAGCTTAATGCAAAAAATAATTGCTGATTCCAAATTTAATAAAAAATAAAAGCTTTCCTTGGCTTAAACAACTCGACACCCAAACGATGCACAGGCTTGACTATCGATAGTTGTCAAACGATATGATGCACTTAATATAACCCATGCACATCCACAATGTGAACTCATAAAAGTCTTGCACTCATTTACTCTCTGGGGAGCAGTCTGAGGAAGAATCTGTGATAATAAATATATTTCCGAACTTTACTCCAGATTCTCTCAGATCCCCTGTCAAGATATTGGAGATCCATAGCAGAGAGCCCCTCCCCCAAATTAAGAATTGTTCACTTGCAGTAGCTGTCAAAGCCAGAGGCAGCAAAATAGTATTTGGTAGATATAGCACGAGTCTGTCAGACGGTCCCACCCCAATAGACATATCCCAGAAGAAAGTAGGATCTCAACCCCCAATGTTTCAGGCAATGCATTAACCACACCAGACCAGTACCGCTAGATTGGAGGGCAGTCCCACAGTAAATGTACCAATGTACAGTACCCCTCCCACCACAACCATGCCATCATAAGTCAAATAATCGATACATTTTCATCTTGAAGCGTAACAAAGAAACCACCTATTAAAATCCACACTGGGGCACAACCCTATTTACCAAAACATGCATTTTGTTAAACACGACAAGATCATGAAACCAGAGTTGATTTGTACAGAATGTTCAGAGAGCCTTAAGCTCAAAGTCTCGCCGCCCAGAGATTATTTTTTTTTGTCAGTTAAACCCCTTTGGCAGTAAAAGGTGTCTTACAAGGCTGCCTTCTCTCCCAAAAAATTAAATAAGACAAGTCCTCAAAATAGGACAAACTTGGCCTCATCTGACATTTGAATTAGAAAATGGGTGACTATTACAAAATGTTACCTTTGTAATAAAATACCATATTCCTTGGAATTTAAAGACACACTAACCATTTTTTGCTTCTTAAATATCCTGCATCTTAATTTGAGTACAGTACAATGATGAGTATTTAAAAAAAAATTTTTTTAAAAAACCAACAAAAAAGGAGGTGACCACCCGAGCACACAAACAGCAATGTGGCTGACTGCTGAGAAAAACACAACAAAGACATCTGCCCAATTTTGAATCATCCATGTTACACAGGCAGCCATTTACAAAGAAATGTCATTAGCTTCCTGAGGAATACCAAGAGAAGCTTTTACAATTTCATCGTTTCTAACAAACAGTACCAGCTTGGACAGATCGGAAATGCTGATCAGACCCCCGTATTTTTCGACATGGCAAGCAATACCACAGTTCACAAATTGGGAGAACAGGTTCCGACTGTTTGCAATGCAATCAATGCTGTTGTGGTTGCTGGGTTACATTTTGCCTGACGTTGTGCTTGCTATTGCCAGGATGCATGATGCCGTAAGTGAGTGAGAGGTATGTGCAAGACAGAGACACCATCTGAAGTATTATACAGTACGCAGCACAATAAACGAGCTCCATGGTTAATCTACAAGAACACTGTTTTGTACAATACAACAGCATAATTGAGGCTCTATCTTTGCAAACACATATTTATTTGATGCTTTATTTGTCCCTCAAATTGAGGGTGGTAAATTTGGGCTGTTTCTTAAATTCGAAGGAATACAGTAGTAGATTCCATTTTCTCCCCTTGGTTTGCACAATTATAAATCATAACCACCAAATGGAAAATGCTATTTTTATACTTCTCTTACAGCATATAACAAGAAGATGGTAGAATGTTGGTATTAAAAGACACATAGTTTTCAATGTCTTCTTTGTTGTACCTCTCCCTTACCTTTTATGAGGTTTATAAATGGCTTATGAGTTTTGCTGCTCCAATATTATTTTTTTTATATATATTTTTCTGTATCAGAATCTATCTGGTATTCTCTGAGCATACAGAGTGTAGAATCATTAGTTGCTGGCTCCGAATTCTTGATTCCAAGGAAATTACACGATGCATTGACCTTTCAACTCTGTCCGACAAATTATTATTACAACTACTATTGCGAATATAAATCAAAGCCTTACTTACTATTTTTTTTTGCTTTAGTACTGTACTTTCTCTGCATGAAACAAATGGCTCAGGGAAACTCAATTAGATTATCAGCCTTGACAAGGAAATAAGTGTAAAAAGAAAATGTGTTTTTCATTACCATCAAAAGTTAAAATTGAAAGTCAATATAATACTGCACCACTGAAGAAAGTTAATCAAATACAGAACCTAGGCAATTTTAATTTTACTGTTGGGTTACTAAGAAATGGGCCAATTATCAAATGAGAATCTACAGTACAGTATTCATTTACACTAAGCTGGTTAAATTAAAAAAAAAAAAAAAAAAAAAAAAAAAAAAAAATGCAAAAGGTGGTAATCCTATTGCTGCTTTTCAAAAAAGAAACAAATCTCTGTAACTTACAGTAAAAAAAAAAAAACACTTGTGCTTTTCCAAAATGTAGCTTTTTTATGGTGCCCTGTCATGGAAAACTAAAATTGATATGTTTCTAAAAACATAGGCAGATACAGATGAAGTTGTATGCATGTGTAATAGGGGAGATATGGACTGACTATTTGGCACAGCTGTATTACTAGGTAGAGGGCAGCAGTATCGTGGGACCCGCCTGTCAGTCATGGCGATGACACGGAGAGGTGGGGAAGAGGGTGTGTGTGCTTTCTCTCTCTGAGTGACTGAGGGGCGGGCCTTGGGAGACTGCTCGGCCCATAAGATCTGGTTTGGTTGTGCACTCGGGTGGCCGTGTTTAGGAGCACACAGTGACACTGACAAAAGACGTCAGTTTCTTTAACAAAACGAGGCAAACCTGGCTGGGGAAAACAGCCGGCCTTAAAATAATTGAGGAAATAAATAACAGAAATCACCACGTACCTGAGGGGACGTGTTTAGGTGTACGGGGAACTCCGGCCATCCCAGTGTATAGGGTTAACTGAGCGTAGGACGGAGGCTCGTTCTGACCGGCTTAGCGGCAGTGGGGGCACTGCGTAAGCAGCACTTGTTTGTAGTTTTATAACTGTGCTTTATTTTCCCTTTTTTCTTTCGCCTTTGGTTTTCATTATTATTTACGAGCACTTGTTGTGCTGTACCTGTTTTGGTAAACACCGTGGTTCTGGTTACTGTTGTCAGTATCCAGTCCACGGACAAGAGCGCCATCTACTGTACCAAATAAATCAGTGCGCCTGAGCAGCGTTACAAATAAAGTACTGTCTCCTTGTGTCAGTGAATTGCCCACCACCCTTCCACAGCATGCTAATGAATATTTAACAGGCTTTGGCACAGGACGCATTTATAACTCTAGTCACGCTCAACTACTGTACCACACGGTAGATCCTTCATCGATGGGCACTATTACTTAAACTCCTCAGTCTTTCAAGGGAAACACAAAAGATGAAAAATAAAAGTTCTCGTTTAAAAAAAAAAAAAAAAAAAAAAGAATATAACATAGCGCAGTGTAATATTTGTGAGGAGGCTGTGTGGTCCAGTGGTTAAAGAAACGGGCTTGTAACCAGGAGGTCCCTGGTTCAAATCCCACCTCAGCCACTGACTCATTGTGTGACCCTGAGCAAGTCACTTAACCTCCTTGTGCGCCGTCTTTCGGGTGAGACGTATTTGTAAGTGACTCTGCAGCTGATGCATAGTTCACACACCCTAGTCTCTGTAAGTCGCCTTGGATAAAAGGCGTCTGCTAAATTATAATAATAATAATAATAATAATAATAATAATAATAATAATAATAATAATAATATGTGAAAGCACAATGTACAAGGAGGTATGGTAGAACAGCAATAAAAAAAATTCAAAAAAACCCACCACACTAAATGCACAGTATGAACATTGGAAACGCATTTGAAAAGTGTAATATTACCGTGTAAAATTACCATGGTAACCTTTATAAGGGCTACAGAAGTTTAAAACACTGTGTATAAACTAGGGCTTGTTATTTTCCAAATCTACCTCCCTTTAAAATGTTAATTAGTTGTGGATAAGCTGTCTGCATCCTAATAAAGAGAAAACTACTAAATAAAAGACTGGGTTTAAGATTATTTTTTCTTTGCTACAAATAAGGAGATTTTAAATGATAGACTTGCTATCAGTGTACACTCTTTACTGGGTATTTTAAAATAATCTGTCAGGACAACTGTTAAAACGAGTCAAAATAACAAAAGCTATAAAACTAAAAATACTGGAATTTATTTGAGAAAAGACTGACTATTTAGGGCTTCTGATTTTCGGTTTTAACTGATAACACTTCCACCCACCCCCACCCCTTGCCTTATTTTAGTTGTCTCAAATAACCAAAGACAGAATAACTAAAACAGAGGTCAGAGAGCCATTGGCAAAATCACACCATAACATGGGCTCATGTGAAGTGATTTTTAAAACCCAAAAAGTAATGACTAAAGCTAAGGTTTACAATTTTAGAAAAGCAAACTATGAAGGTATGAAACAGAGACTAACAGAAGTAGATTGGAGTAAAATAGAGAAAACATCCACAGAAAAAGGATGGCTGTTTCTTAAATGTAGTACTAGAGGCGCAAAACAATTACATCCCAAAAAGTAGACAAATCTAAATCTAAAACAAGATGGCCAAAACAGTTTAATAGATCAATTTAAAAAAAATTTCAGTGAAAAAAGGCACTTTACAGAGCACTTAAAAAAGGGACCAAAAACAAAGTACTTGGAACTGCAAACGCAAGTCATAAAGGAAGAAAGGCCAAGAGAGATAGAAATAAACATTGCTAAGTGGGCTAAAACCAATTCCAAAATGTTTTTCCAATATGGTAACATCATGAGAACATTCAAAGAGGAGGTTAAATGTCTGAGGAGACACAAATGGCAAAATCATAGATGAAGAAAAAAAAATAGCAAATCTATTAAATGATTACTTTTCAAATGATTAAGTTTTTACAAAAGGTGGATACGGACAACACACCCCACATGTCGACCTGTTCCTATCCAGTTTTAAATAACTTTAGCATAACAGGAGGTAGAAGTGTTAAAGGGACTAGGATCTCTTAAAATAAACAAATCCCCTGGGCCAGATGAGATCCTCCCAATAGTACTCAAAGAAATGAAAGAAGGTATTTACAAACCGCTAACCAAGATCATGCAACAGTCTCTTGACACAGGGGTTGTACCGACAGACTGGAGAATTGCAAACGTAATACCGATCCACAAAAAGGGAGACAAAACCGAACCAGGTAACTACAGACCAATAAGCCTGACTTCTATTATATGTAAACTTATGGAAACTATAATAAAGATCCAAAATGGAAAATTACCTCTATGGTAACAGTATCCTGGGAGACCGACAGCATGGTTTTAGGAAAGGGAGATCGTGTCTAACTAACCTGCTTGATTTTTTTGAGGATGCAACAATTGACAATGGATAATTGCAAAGCATACGAAACGGTTTATTTAGATTTCCAGAAATCTTTTGACAAAAAGTCCTGCATAAAAGATTAATCCTCAAACTGAACGCAGTAGGGATTCAAGGAAATGCATGCACATGGATTTGGGAGTGGTTACCATGTAGAAAACAGAGTACTGATTAGAGGAGAAACCTCAAAATGGAGCAAGATAACCAGTAGTGTAGCACAGGGATCAGTATTAGGTCCTCTGCTATTCCTAATCTACATTAATGATTTAGATTCTGGTATAGTTAGCAAACTTGTTAAATTTGCAGACGACACAAAAATAGGAGGAGTGGCAAACACTGTTGCAGCAGCAAAGGTCATTTAAAATGATCTAGACAGCATTCAGAACTGGGCAGACACATGGCAAATGACATTTATTAGAGAAAAGTGTAAGGTACTGCATGCAGGCAATAAAAATGTGGATTATAAATATCATATGGGAGATACTGAAATTGAAGGAATCTCTGAAAAAGACCTAGGAGTTTATGTTGACTCAGAAATGTCTTCATCTAGACAATGTGGGGAAGCTATAAAAAAGGCCAACCAGATGCTCGGATATATTGTGAAAAGTGTTGAATTTAAATAAAGGGAAGTAATGTTAACTTTACAATGCATTAGTAAGCCCTCATCTAGAATACTGTGTTCAGTTCTGGTCACCTCACTACAAAAAGGACATTGCTGCTGTAGAAAGAATGCAAAGACCGACCAAAATTATCCCTGGTTTAAAAGGCATGTCGTATGCAGACAGGTAAAAGAATTGAATCTATTCAGGTCTTGAACAAAAGAAAACTATGCGGTGATCTGATTCAAACATTCAAAATCCTAAAAGGTATAGACAATGTCGACCCAGGGGACTTTTTTTACCTGAAAAAAGAAACAAGGACCAGGGGTCACAAATGGAGATTAGATAAAGGGCCATGCAGAACAGAAAATAAGAGGCACTTTTTTTTTTCACAGAGAATTGTGAGGGTATGGAACCAACTACCCAGTAATGTTGTTGAAGCTGACACCCTGGGATCTTTCAAGAAGCTGCTTGATGAGATTCTGGGATCAATAAGCTACTAACTAACAACCAGATGAGCAAGATGGGCCGAATGACCTCCTCTCATTTGTAAACTTTCTTATGAATACTTTAAACCCGCCCCAACTACTGAGTCACAGCACATTCTTATATCAAGGAATTATATCAAAAGAATTAAAAAAAAAATACATGCAGCCACATAATGCAAGAACAGGCCTAGCAAGAGGAAATCCTAAAATGCACAAAGAAAATCACCCTATGCGAATGATAGTCAGTACAATTGATAATCCAACACACATAATGGCTGAAATAACAGAAAAACAAACTTAGGTCGCACGTTGAGAAATTACCAAGCTATGTTAAAGGATACAACACAATTTAAAAAGACTTTAATCACTAAAACACAACCTTCCAGAGAATACAATTTTATTTTGCATGGACGTAAAATCCTTGTACCCAAGTGTCCCTCGTAAAGAAACTTTAGAAGCTTGTCAAAAAGCACTAGATAATAGACTAGATAAATCAATACCAACAGCAGAGGTGCTGAACATGATCAGCGTAGTTTTAGAAGAGAGTTATTTTACATTTGTTAATAAGAATTACAAACAAAACGATGGTACAGCAATAGGATCTAAATTAGGAATGCATTTTGCCAGTACATACATGGGGAAATGGGAAGAACAATTACTTAAAAAATTGGAAAGAGAACCTTTAGAATACATTCGGTTTGTAGATGATATTTTCGGGGTTTGGACACATGGAGAAGAATCTCTTTTCCAGTTTCATAAAATGGCAAATGAAATACACAGTAATATTAAAGGTGGACCTTCGATGGACAAGAAAAGAAATAGAATTTTTAGATACCATAGTAAAACTTGAAGGTGGTTCAATTGAGACTGACCTCTTCTGTAAACCTACTGACATGCACCAGTATTTACACATGTCCTCTGCACATCCGATAAACAGTAAAAAGGGCAATCCCAAAGGGTCTAGGAATAAGAATACAAAGAATATGCTCAAAAGAAAGTGACTATGTAAAACAAAGAAATATATTAAAAACACATCTTAAAAAAAAGAGGATACAAAGAAAGAATTAGAGACGGAGTTAAGAAAAGTGGGTAAACTAAAAAGAGATGAACTTCTAGATTATAAAAATAGAGATAAAAAGGTCAAGAGTCCCATTAATAATGACTTACTCTAAACTTTTGCCCAATATTTCTAAAATAGTTTGGAAACACTTGCGGATTCTACATAATTCAGAAAAATTAAAAAAAGTAATTTAAGGCCCCAGTTGTAGCATTCAAAAGAGAATAATTTAGGTGATATTTTAGTTCACAGTAAACATAAAAGAATAATTGACAAAATACGTTCTACAAACATGTACCAGTGACGATAGGGATTTCGTTGTGGAAAACAGCAAAGGAAAGGTGGTACAACTTAAGTGTGCAAGTACTGTCGAGTTACTATACATATTTTGACACACAAAAAAAAAAAAAAAAAAACGCTCAAGCACTTTGGAAAGTAACCGAAAACACCAATCAAAAACGAAAGCCCCGAAAAACGATTTACATAAAACTCGAAAATAGCTAAAAAGAAGCACCGAAAAATACAATTAATAAAACCCAAAAAACAGAAGCCCTAATTATAGTGAAACGCTTGAAGAGGCGGACTGTGTGACAGACATCCCCGATACTCCAATTGCCCTGTCTGTCGAGTGTGAACCAGGGTAAGGCGGCTGCATGTTTTTTCACATTCATGTCTCCATATTTTTTTTTGTTTTGCTTGATCCCATGTTCTGGCCTGCTAGCAGCATTTGTTTTATTTGCAATTTTTAGTCCTTTTTATCCTCTTTGAGGAAAATGTTACATAGTTGTTAATTAAAAAAATATATATATAAAATGTCCTTATTAATTTGTACTGCTAGTATGTTTTCTTTCTGTTGCCGTCCTAACACAACCCACAATGTCCCTTAATTAGGCTCAATATATATTTTATTAAATGTGTGTCACATGTTCTTACATATTTAATAATGATTTAGTTCAATATTAAATTAGACATTAAAATAACTCTGAATTAGTCTATGTAACACAATGTTGTGTTTATAGTGCAGTTCCAAATGTGTACATTACATGGGAATATATAACATTACATATACTGCATAAAGTAGATAGAACATGGGATGTTAGGTCACTTAAACCTATAGTTTACATCTCCTAAATGACTAATGATTACGTAAAACATGATTTTTCAAAGACCATTCAAAATGCATTCCTTGTGAGGCGTGGTTCCTGTATTTTCAGACATCGGGGTACAATTTGCTACTCTACCTGTCATACTGGAACACGACACCAACTACATTTTGTTGGAATATAGAAACAGGCGATACCTGGTCGAAAGACCTGTCTTCTTTGAACTTACGATCTTGCAATATAGAAACAAGCTCCTGGACTTTGTTCCAACTATGTTCTAAATAGTTTAATTGAACCAATTAAACCTCCATCAAAGACCCTGAAGTAGTTAATTTTATATTTCTACCTGTTAAACCTGAAGTGGAACCGCCCTCCAGAACTGTGACTGGATACCCCTGCTCTAGATCATCTGCTTTTTTTCTTAAGGGGTTTAGGAATAGAGCATAAGCATAGAAAGGTTAGATTGGAAAAACAGTTATCTTTGAAATAACCTTTGATTAGGTCAAGCAGTTTAAAAATCATGGTGACAGATTGACCACAAAAAAAAATGACTCGAGATTTGTCTTGCAATCGCAGAAATAGGTATTTATATTTTGGTTTCATATTAAGCAAAAATCCATTCCATGCTTTCATTTTCATCTGTGGTTCAGAAGTTCTGTATTGTACTACAATGCATGTGAACAAAATGTATTAATACGTACATCCTCTTGAAAAAGCTATAAACTGCAAACACCTCAGACAAGGAAAGATCCACAACAGCTCCTGTATCACTATAACACATACAAAAAAATGAACCCCACAAGGCACTTCTGAGTCACTATGGAAATGTCACCACCAGTAACGAAAGGATGTTGTGTAGGCTTGACTTGCAATAGGAAGACAGATTCCCATGTATCAGATCTACAGTGCCAATAAACACAGAAATACTTTAGAGCAAATGTATTTTTGAATTGCTTACTGTGGATCTGCATGCCAGACTAAAAAACAAAATAAATCACTTCAAAGCAAATTCTGTTTGTTGTAATTGTGTTGTTTTCACGTGAAGCCTGATCTACGCATGCAGGAAATTCTGCTACCGCTTGTAAATGTGGTATCTAAGCAACGTGATAGTATCACATCACAGTGACATGCTGAGGGTGCAACTTAGGGGTTCTATTTAAAGGAACTGTCACAAAATATAGGGCACAGTGCTTTTTTTTTTTGGCACTACCCCCTTAAATGTAAGCTGTCATAATACTACAGTCATCTAGGGTTATTTTATACCACATTGACGCTTTGAAAGAAAGAAAAAGGAGCACTACAAAAAGACACACACATGAATCAAGCTTTGATTCATTAGTACCCAACTGATTTGAGCCCAGTGGGTACCTGGCCTTTCTGTAGTCACACAAGCACCCAAGGACAGCATGGACTCAGAACAGGGGGCAACAATGACAGCTATGAAAATTACTGACAAATATTTATGATCTTTGCAGGTAAAATTAGTTTCTGCTGGGTGCCAAATATCTCAAATAAACTATGAGGAATGTTGGCAAAAATCTATTTCTAGTTAAAACGTGGCTCCACTGAGTGCATTATGTGCCCCAATGATTCATTTTCAGCTACTCAGTTTGCTTTACGCTTGAGTAGGTGTGATGCATACCTGTGCTAACCCTTCAGTAAAACAATACAGTTAAAGTAAACAGTTTTTTTTATATACACAATTAAAAGGTTCAAACAGTGCAGCACACACTTTGTGCTGGTCTAACAATTAAATAACACTATGCATGCAAATGAGTAAATAAAAAAGGTACTAGAAATAATAATAATAATAATAATAATAATAATAATAATAATATCACAAGATTGCTGTAAACTTGTTTAAGATAATTAACATACTAAACCAAAATAGAATATTTTTTGGGTCTATGAAGTGTGTTATGTTGTTTTTGTACTGGATTGTAGCGAGTTACAAGATTGTAAAACTATACTGTTCTAGTTACTGTATCTACTAGATCTAATGTGGGGTAATGGTGACAACTCTCTTATGAAGCTTATAGGCGGAGACAATCCGTGCGTCTTATATTTAAATCGTGTTTTGGGATGCAACTTTAAAACAACAAGTACAATCCCCACATGACGCCAGACTCCCAACTACAAGAACAGCAAGCGTATCTGGGCACACTACAAAAGTTTCAACATGTCACCACACCAATAGTTTCTTCATATTTTTGATGATTGACACTCAAAATAATAAAATCAAGTATTTACAAGATCACACATATACACTTAAATATATGTTTTATCAGAGGAAATATAATCTAACCAAAAGTCTGAGGAAAATCCTGTAGACATTAAAGTTATTGGAAACCCTAATATAACCCCAAAAAACCACACACCACCACACACTGTAGTGTTGTATTGTATCCACATTTCCCATGGCTCTCCTCTCAAATATAGTGACATGCTGAAAATACTTTAAATCTAAATGAATTAGAACTGGAAGTTTTTCAGTGCATGCGATCATATCAAGTCTCATTCCCCATTACAGAATACCAATATATAGTGTCCTACATGTAGGGACTAAAAAAAAAACATTTTAAGCAGCCACAGGCAAATGGCTAGCATAGCATCTTAAATCTCATATCCAAGACTGGTTACAAACCTCACATCCTGAAATCAAAGAACTGCTGCGTTCCTCTTCTTGATCCTTGGTAATGAAGGCAGCTGTCGCCCTCTCGTAGGCAAGGGATAAGGCTGTGCGCATCCCCTTCTAAAGCAAGAGTATTCTAAGCAGGCGCCAGCATTAAAACACTGCACTTGACTATTCCAGTTCTCATCCCTGCTCCAGAATGGAACACAGAAGGGGCTGCAGAATGCAACATGCTATAAAAATAAGAACGCCAAAATGGAGTTCTATTCTATATACAAATCTGGGTAAGAAGCATACACTACTAAATCAAACTTACGTACATTTCATTCCTTTCACAGCTTACTAATTTACTTTTTTTACCATAACAAAATGACTCCTTGCATTTCTTAAGTTACTGTTATCTTGGGAAGCTCTGTAATCTGTTTAATCAAAGCTTTTTTTAGCCTGTCCTTATTGCCCAGACTGTATAGAGTTACATACCATGTGGAGCAGACTTCTGCTGGGTCCTGGCACCACATGTTTCTGTGAGTGATGTGCTTGGAAACTAGCTACAGTATGCTCAAGCATGGTGAAAGACGCAATTGGTTTTAGAGAACATGTTCCCCAGGGGAGCTTCAAAAAATTTGCAGCTGCAACACCAACGGAAGAAAGGCCTTGGCCAAAAGGTCATGGGATTTAAATCAAAGCTGCCGAGATGTACTGTATTTGAAATCACAAATCACGCCATCACTTAGGGTAGGCCTCTAATGCAGGGTCAGTCATTGATTATTAAGACAGATTTCTAACACTACATGATTACACTGTGACTTGCGTAATTCACGTTGAGGTGGTTTCTCAGGCTGCTGTTGCAAAGTAAGTTGGCATGTCAACATTGCAGGTGCCTCATTGCAGGTGATCTCATTCTTTCACTTCATGTAGAAATAGAAAACAGCGATCATATTTCTTTAGGAAAAGGAAAACACACAAATCTTATTTTCAAATTATGTATTTAACATGTAATCATAATGTGATGCAATTTCATTCTTTTCATTTAGAAACAAAAAACTGGCCTAGTCTCAAATGCCTCTTGTTTAATTGCGACGGCCCTTAATTCGAGATGTTTTTACTCCCCCCATTTGTGATTGTCCTGTCACAAATATGACTATAGTAGAGACTGACCCCCATCAGTTTGTCTATGGGGTCATTCCAGCTCAAGTGGACAGTTCTGAGAGGCGTTTCCTCTATTTGATGCAGTATAGAAACCAGATGTAATTGTGAAAATTGAAACTGGGTATGTGTCATGTAAATGCAAAAGGAAAAGCTATGTTAGTCATGCCCCACATGGTCAGAAAGAGCCTGAAGATGGTAAAAATGCCCCTTTTGGTCTGCTGACCTTATGGGAAACTAAAAGCAACATGTTCCCTTAGTGTTCAAGGCTACCATGCATGAGCAATAAGTTCCAGGGAAAAATAAGCACTTATATTTATAGTATACTGTAGAACTTAACAGGAATTGCTGCAACTTGTAGATAACAAATTGTTAATTTAAGATGCTACTAGAAGTGACATGCAAGATACTGTATTCACTTTGGTGCATGTGTGCAGTGGTAGCACAATGGAAGCAGGTAATACCAGTTAGTGCAGGTCTAGTGTGAGTTTGTAACCCTGAAAAAGCACAGACACTTTAATACAATAAATCACACTGTAGCCATTTCAAAATTAATCCAGAAGTCGACCAGAAAACAAAACCATGCAAGAAAACACTACATTCCACTTCACAAATAAATATTAGCAAATACCTGCTTACTTTGTCTCTCAGACAGATGCAAATGATGACGAAATAGGCTTAGAAGGGATAGATTCAATTATAATTACAGCTTTGTTATTAGAATTATTTATTTCTTAGCAGACGCCCTTACCCACGGCGACTTGCAGTTGTACACAAAAAAAATAATATACCAATAATTACAGTACAATTAAGAGTAAGATATTTTCAATACTGTTAAATCTGACTTGCGTTCAACAAGGAACTGAATCTCAAAAGTATTGACAGATTTCAAGGAGGAACAGTACATACGGTTGAGAATGCACAGATATGCATTGCAACTTTAAATTTTTGAAGCATTGCTCAGATCTCTCTCATCACCAAACCAAAAGCAATACCTGTTTTGCCTGCAGCTGTGGTAGTGAGCCAATCACAAACCATAATGTAAAAAAATTACTAGGGGTGCACCGATAAATATTTTCTTGGCCGATACCAATAGCCGATGGTTATCTACCCATATCAGCCGATACCGATAATAGATAGTGCAGGTAAGCTATTGTAAACTACTAGAACAAGACATATGGCCTATATTTAATCTTTTATCATTATAAAATGTTAGAAAATGAAGAGATATTGTTTACTTGATGTATTTGAGACAAAAATGAACAGGTATTGTTTACTTGTTGCATTTAATTCAGAAAATGAATACAGAAAACAGATTTGTGGGACTCTGACTCGAGTCGCATTTTGCATGATTCGAGTCATGGCCGCAAAAGGACTCAACCTTGTGTGACTCGGACTCTTAACATTTGGGCTCCGTGTCTCAGCGATATTAACGACAAGTCTTTTTTTTTTTTTAATTTTCTATTACACAAATAATATTAGTTACTTTGCAGCCAATCATAGTAAGAATAAGAAATTGGAAGCGAAGTAGGTTGCAGCGTACACATCCCCCCACTCAAATCCAACTGGCTGTAAAACACGCCTGCACAAAACCCAACTTTTCCTCTTTTGCATTAAGTTCTATAAGGAATAAGTTTGAAGTTTAAGCACTGTAGAAATACATTTCTAAAACTGCATTCTTGAAAAATATGTAATTTAATTGTTTACTGAAAACAAAAACGAATTAAAAATAAATCATATAAGTTATAAATCATACTTTTAGAGCATACTTTCATATCAGAAAGTCGCGTGTGATTAAGTATTCTGTGTTTCGCTTCTAATCTCCACTCGTTCCCAGCACACGCCATCACGGTTTGCTAGCAACGTCAATTTGAATTCACCTGACAAATTCAGTCAAATTGCCTACCGTCAAACAGGCAGATATCAGACTTAGGACAAAAGGACTGATTGATAGCAAAAAAACCCACACTAACAGAATAACTTAATACAACTTAAATATACCAAAATGAAAATGATTTATTATGGATGTGGGAAAAACACAACAACCTAGAAATCTGTCTTGTGTGAACATGTTTTTGTTCCATTATGATGGAATTTTAATGGGCTGAAGCCAGGCTGTGCTCGCTCAGAAATGCGACCACCCAAATGCACCGTGCACATGCTCAGGAGCATCCAGCTAATCAGCCAGGACTGGCTATGATTGGCTTAAATGTCTGGATGGAGCGCAGCTGGTTAGCGAACACGGTGATCAGGCATTTAGCGCACATGTGCCAAGACAATAAAGGCTATAAATAAGAGCATCACAACTTCGGCTCTTCTCAGTCTTGCATAGCATGTTACTTTGCAGAAAGACAGAAAACATTTAAGCTATATTAAATTATCTTTGCCTAACTTTAATGTTAGTCTTATTTGTTTTTTTCACAGTTTTAAATCTGCTTTTATTTTGTGCTGCCTGTCGGCAATTTCTTTTTTTTTTTTTTTTTGGTTAATTTACCGACCACTACTGCCTGTTTGGGGTAATCGGTTATTAAATATATTGTACAATATATTTGTATTTGAATATTATTTATAGAATATTTTAGATTATTATTATTTTTTTTTTTAATTTTGTTGACAGCAGCGTCAAGCTGGACAGTGCTTCTACCAATCCCCCACCTGCATTTGGCCACCAGCTGCCACTGAGAAATACATAAACAATGTTTTTTGTGTAAAAGAGAGAGATAGGAGATCATCTTTTAATTGAATTTATCATATTTTCCAGTCTTGCGTCGTTTCTAATGTATTTCACCATTAAGAAAATAGTATGCAAATATTTATCATATGCAATACATTGGGTCGTGTACATTTTTTTGTGACTCGTGACTGACTAGAATGATAGTGACTCGGACTCGACACTCGGGATCTGGACTTGAGGACTCTACTACAAGTCTGACAAAGAACATAGTATTATATTGCGGGCTTGACAGCAATTTATGCATTTTACAACAGTCACACAAAAACTACACTTAGCATTTGTACTAGTAAAAACACTTCTGTAGAAAAAAAAAAAATATGTAATGTGACATTAACTTTTATAGCCACTTGCTGTCAAACATTGCATATTATAACTTCTACCAGAATAATACTCTACTAGTTCATTGTTGGATTTAATGTAGCATCAAGTCTGTTCTGCTGCACACAACTCTGCTACCTTATTGTTGTCTTCAGGAAAAAATAAATAAATAAATAAAAATAAAAATACAAACAGCGCTCTTTTGAAACATATTTACTGCAGGTTGATCATACGTTACACAGCACTGGGATGATTTATGAACTGTGGAAGGCGCTCAGTGCCCAATGACTGTGGTGAGCACGCCCGACGGCTACCTGCACTAGGCCCGCTGGAAATACATGAGGAGTTGCATGCATCCCAGTGCCGCAGACAGAAAGTGGCTATGAGCCACCTCCCCCCAAAAAGACGATGCCGCCAAACCATGAAAGGAGAATAATAATAATAATAATAATAATAATAATAATAATAATAATAATAATAATAATAATAATAATTATTAACCCCACAATGGCGAGATAAATTTGGCCGGAGGCCTCGTCCGTGGGTGCCCGACGGCTACCTGCGTGAGGCCGGCTGGAAAAACATGAACAGTTACATGCACCCCAGTGCCACAGATAGGAAGTGGCTGTGGCCACCTCCCCAAAAAGACAAGGCCGCCAAACCATGAATGAATAATAAGAAATAATTAACACGCTCCACATTGGCGCCCTGCCACCTATCCCCCAAATATTGAAATTAATGAAAAATCAGCAGGTGAGACACGGCGCGTCCCCCAGGGCATAACTGCGCTGGGGGAGAGAGTGCAGCCTCTCCATCCCGACCACTCACCCCGCAGAACTAAATACGAACCGCTCAGCACTCAGGTAAGGAAAAACCCCCTACTCACATTTTTATTTTTTTAAGGGGAAACCTCAGGAAATCTGTGGCTGAAGGCAGCCTTTCCTCCAGGCTCTAAGCGCTCAACTCCTGTTTCAGCCTCCCAGCACTTGATTGAGCAGCCAAAACAAAAAGACATGAAAGAATAACACACAGAGCTTTTATGAGCTTGCTGATGACGTATTGGTTAGGGGCGGATTCTCTTTTGCATAAAAGCAACCAAGTTTACAATTTCCATAATAATAAAAAAAAATTAGAATAATGCAGTTTTAACTGCAGCAATCAACTTGTTTTATTACTGCCCCCAGTCTCTACAATTGAATAAGCAGATATATTGTATTGGTCTTCAAGATCGAGACCTGTGGCTAAACTGAAGTGTTGAACTGATTTTTTTTATAGTTACTTTCTTGTACACAATTGTGTGTTTGATTTATGTATTTATTTATTTATTTATTCATTTTTTTATGTGCACCTAATATTTGTCTGACTGCGAACCTAGATATTTAAGATACTTTAGAAAGAAAAAAAAAATTGTGAGGCCTACACGGAGGGATGCAGAATTTGACCCTACCAACTGTGCCATCAAAATGTTCTCGGAGACCACAATGGCCAAAATATAGTTTCTGGGTAAACAAACAGCTGAAAGAAAAAAAAAAAAAAAAAAAAAGTTAGCATAGAACCCAAATTAACAATTAAAAATATGGTACTGTAAACATCTCTAATTTAATACACTCAAAAACAGACTACTCTAAAAACTTCCCAGATTTGAATTTGCTTTAATGTAAAAGTTCATTAAATATTATAATGGACCGAGATAACCGAGTTTCTTTACCAGCTTTCTTCAAGTCATCACCAACAGAACTTGTGATTATGGCTCTTGCCCTGTAAAAATCACTCACACACACTAAAATGAGAGGTAAACACTAATGCTTTAACAATGCTTACATTTTGATAATTTGCCTATTGTAGCAATAATGTTACTTTCAAACAGTGAAGAACTTTAATTGGTATTAATTTTTTAAACATGCTGTATTCTCAACCAAACACAATTGACAAGTCATCAAGTGGCTTGTCCTTACCTGAAACTGCCTCAGATGTGAATCCAGCTTCCTCCCATGATGTCAATGCATAGAATGATCAGACTACTATACTTATATTTTAAAAAAAAATAAGTAAATAAAAAACAACCAACACCACAACTCTGTCACATTGAGTTGTTACACGGTTAGCTGTAACCTCAGAACTAGTTTCTGCCGAAAACGTACTTTTCTACTAGGCTTGTAACGATAATAAATCAAATTATCTATCGATTGGGACCCCGCAATAACAAAAAAAAAAAATCGATATTTTATTCAAATCGAATACTCCATGAAATGAAAAACTTGTCTTGTATATATTAACTTACTGTCAAGAACGTAATCCGTGGTTGCTTGTAAAAGTTATTGAGAATATGCGTCTGTGAACAAATACAGGATGATGCTGCAGAGATCAAGAGTAACATGCTTTTATTAATTTATTTTATACATTTTGTTTAAAAATCAGTCCCAACTGCAGCAGTCTGTCTTGAGCGAAACTAATATTATTTAACATTACTACGTTGTCACGTGCCGCTGTTTTGGGAAAAAAGCTTTTTTTGGTTGTTTCTGGTTAAATACCAGAACGCAACCTGCCTGTCAGGCACGTGGCTATCTACATAATGTCTGAACAGGAGCTGGTGAGAAATCCAGGAGCAACCAAAATTAATGTTTGGGAGCATTTTTGGTTCTGCAAAAAAGGACAAGACTGTGTATCTTTTATAAGCAAGGACAAGGCAATGTGTGGAATATGCAAATGGGAAACTACCCATCACGGAAATAAGACAAACTTTTTTGTACATCTGGAAAAGCAAACATCCAGAAAAAAGTAAATAAACAAAACAAAAACAACCAAACCAAAATGATCAACCGGAGAATGTGTCGCTGTGGAAAGTTCCGTTGCAGGAAAGGGTAGGCTACCTCTAATGTACTGTTTGGAAAAATTACACTATAGTTGTATTCACTGAAGATATACAAATCTAAGTGGCTATGCAAAGTCATGTCAAGTTTTGATTAAATATGACAGCAAAAAGTGAAATGCATCTCTGCAGCTGCGGCATACTGGCCAGGGACTGCTGCATTCGCCAGAAGCTGGGCTACGTAATTCATAAATTGAACCCTCAACAGCAAATTAAAAAAAAAAAAAAAAAAAAAAAAGGAGGAGTCGAGAGAATTATTTCCATGTGAATAGGTCATAGTGTTAATGTAGTTCTTCTTTCTCCTTTAGGACAGTGGGGGGTGATATTCCCCCCCCCCCCTTAATTTACCATTATGTTTACACTGGAAATTCATCAGATTTTACACACAAGGCGAAGGCATTGTGACGGCAGGAATATGAAAATTAGGAGAGTGTTATATTTAAATGCCAATGTATTTATCAAACGTGTCTTGAAACATCGGGATTTGTTTTAATTCGTTTTTTATACCATGCTCTATAAAAAAAAAAAAAGGACTTACTGTCCCTTTTTTTCAAAAAAAAGCATTTTTTTTCTCAATGATTGATAATCAGCGTTAGAAATTGCATGATAATCTATGTCAAAGTCAGGATTTACAACACTATTGTCTACTTATCATACATCAAAGCAAGCCACTCTGGATAGTGAATCTACAGTAATCATGTGTACTGTACTAATTGAAAATGCGCTGTTGCAGAATATAAATCTTGAAAGAAAGCTAAAGGAAAAGCTACTCTGTACATAGGCAATTTTAACATCCACAATAAGTCCACTACTGTAACTCTAAACTTGAAATGCATAGGCTACCCTGTAAAATGCTGTTTAATGAAGGGTGAAACTGGGTACCTTATATGCTAATTTTACTTACCAACAAACGTTTCCACCATCACATTAAACAGATTTAAATATTTATTTGGACATAAATTAGTTTCAAAATGAACTACAGAATAATTATATTTGCTTAATGCTTTTTGGAGTGTTTTGGGGGAATGCTTTGATATACAAATTGTGTGTGTTCTTCCCCCACCATTATGAAGACACATGCATTTCGAGATCAACACAACAAGACACATTCAGAAGTAATAAGCCATACAAACTTTCAAGCAACAAAATCCAAAGAAAAAAATAGTACTACAGTATGCACACACAATACACATTACTGCTTATTCTAGCTATAAGACATTCAATTGTAGCTATGTTTACCAGCTTAAAAGCCATTTAGAATGAGCATTTTACATGCTGAATTATATCCAAATACGGAATATTGATTCAATGTAAAGCCTTGTGCATTGAATCGCACTGTAACCACGTCAATTTAATTTCAATGATTAAAAAAACCTAACTGCATTAAAAAAGTAAACATTAACAGAACCGTTTCATGAATATCAAGCTTTATAAAACATAACAAAAATAAACAAATACACTGAAAACACCTTCAAATTAAAAAGGCCAATTTATAAAAATAACTTAAAAGGTGGCCAAAAAATGTTATTTTGTAAATTCACACAGTTGGAACTATCAGATAGTTCCATGATTATTTTATTAAAAGTTATTAGTGCAGAAACCATGCCCAATTTAAAGGGACACCCTTCAAAAGCTTCATTCTCCTAATACATCTTCCCATTTCCAGAACATTAGACATTACAGTGCATTTTAAACAATTCATAACATTACTTAATAATAAATGATTTAAAAAATAATAATTTACTATATAAGAAAAACTATCAATACTGCTGTACCGTATACAATTTCTGAGGTTTGGTATAAAATGGTGGATCATGGAGCGATGTGATCAAGTCACATGGATATCTGGAGCATTGAAATCGGGTCAACGAGAACTTCAGGAGTTCAAAACAAAAACGCACACATTTTGATAAAACAAAGCCATAACGCTCATGCGAAGAAGCGCTAGGTCTTCCGTCGGCACAGGCTCCATATTTGCCGGGTTGTAAACATAAAATACAGTGCATGGTGTGTAATGTCATATTAAGTCCCAGTCCATAGAGCTGCTACGAACTGTAACCAGGCTATTTTAATACGGTATGTACGCATTAAGCCTGACTAAACATGTAACTATATTTTAGTGTGTTTTGAGCTGGAATTACTGAAACGTTTGAGTACGGTTCTCGAGATCTGTTATGTAGTGTTGAAAGGGCTTTAGACCACATTCACACTTGCGATTTAAGGCGGCCTCAGGTTGCTTCTTTCACATAATGAGCTGCAGTGCATTCATAATTATGCTTACCTTTTCACAATTACACTTTCTTCCTGTTATTTAGTAACTAAGTGATAAATATAAAAACTGCAGGATTGTGGATGTCAACGATGATCAATAATGCTGGAGACTTGGCATATTCAGCCATCATTGGTTTATTTTGCACTCAACGATATACATAGCTACAGAAGTGTGCGTCTTTACATTAAAATGCCGACCATTTAGATTAGAGCGCTTTCCTTAATGAAGTTGCCGTAGCTATACATGTGGGACAAGGGTTTTGTTATATAGCCATATGTTCGGTAATCTTCCAAGAGAAGGGGTAATGCTAATGTTTAGTCTTTACTGATAATGGTTAGGGATCAGAGAATAATAAATGACAATAATAATAACGAGTAAACAGAATAGTTTAACGATCACGTTTGTAAACAGACGGTATCCATGCAGGTTAAACAAATACATAATGAGAAGAAACATGTGTACTGTACAATATATGAATGTTTATTGTAAATGGATTGAATGCTAAATAGTTTATTTTTGTAAAAATTATTCCAGGTGTAACCGGTTATTGAATAATGAATCCTGTTAGGAGTAGACATGGCTGGGGATTATTTAATGCCACGTCTTTCCTTAGGAGGGAGCGAATTGCTTTTTTTTAAAAAATTTTTTAAATCTATACCGTAAAATCGTGCTGCATTGGGGGCTCCCAAGTGGCGCATCCAGTAAAAGCACTTTTCGCAGAGTGCAGGATGCGCCCCATAGTCTGGACGGCGTCGGTTCGAGTCCAGGTTATTCCTTTGCCGACCGAGGACGGGAGCTCCCAGGGGGCGGTGCACAATTGGCTGAGCGCCGCCCGGGGGGAGGGAGGGTTAGGTCAGCCAGGGTGTTCTCGGCTCACCGCGCACCAGCGACCCCTGTAGTCCGGCCAGGCGCCTGCGGACTTGCCTGTAAGCTGCCCAGAGCTGTGTTGCCCTCCGACGCTGTAGCTCTGGGTGGCTGCATGGTGAGTCTGCAGTGTGTAAAAGTGGTCGGCTGACGGCACACGCTTTGGAGGACAGCGCGTGCTCGTCTTCGCCACTCCCGAGTCAGCGTGGGGGTGGTGGTGGTGATCTGAGCTAAACAAAAATGATTGGACACTATTAAACTGGGGAGAAAACAAAAAAAAACTAATTGGCGACTACTAAATTTAATTTTTTTTTAAAAAAAGGGCTTAATTGAAATAAATAAATAAATAAAACAAACTGCTACAAAGCCATCCCACTTTTTTTAAACCCAGTCACGTGGATTGTGTAGGTAGCTGGCACAATCCAGGTGATAATCGTATAATCAACTCTTTTTTGCCTAATCTGCACTGTCACTGCACACAGTTTTGTTAGTTATAATTACAGGCTAGCAAAAGAGAGGTGAGCGAGTATTTCTCTCGGGTAATTTGTAACAACTGTAAATGTTCTAATGTCATCACTAGTAACCAGCGAGAGAGCACTCCGAATTACGCAACAGATGTCACAGCCTAATGCTCACCCCTAGCTAACCTAGGCCGTCTTCTCAAAACCCACTTATTCAATCTTTACTTATAAATTCCTATGTATTTTTTTTCTTCATTTTGTATATATGTGTTTGTTTTTGCATTTCTATTGCCTGCAATTTATATACTTTTATATTTTGTTTAATTTTCTGTAAACCACTTTGGATAAAAAAGTGTCTGCTAAATAATTACTGTAAAACTTCAAATAAATTGCCTGTCTCGAATATGCGCCGGGTCTGCTGGCAAATATAAATAAACGGCAGGGCTCTTAAATGCAGGGTCTCTGTCATTGCCATTGAAGCTGAGGAAGACAAGGAGCTTGAACGTAAAGAAGTGACAGCGATGAAAGTGACACTCAGGATTATTAATAATAATAATAATAATAATAATAATAATAATAAACAATTTAAGGTAGGCCTACATGTAATGCATATTTGTTTAATGCAGTGATTACATTTTGATAATTTTAAACGTGCTGAAAGTAGGCCAGATACAAACCTCTTGGTGTATTAACGTGTTTTGTTGTATTAAATGTATTAAAAATTTGAGATTAAACACATTTTTATAATATGTATTGCTTTTATTTTTCATTTTTACAAACATTTTAGGTGTGTATTATTATTATTATTATTATTATTATTATTATTATTATTATTATTATTATGATGCTGTAAGCGTAGCCTACACACCTGTGTTCTGAAATCTACAGGGCTGTCTTTTAATGGATTTAAATTATTATTAAACAATGGTAGATCTAATTCCATTTTTAAATACAAATTCATACTTCTGCTTGTTCATTTTCCAGCGTTTTGCATACCGTATCCTTGTTAACCAGTGCATATAAAAAGACTAATAATACTTTCGCTTTATTCTTGAGGGTGTACAATGCAATGTAATTTTGCTATAAAACAAAACTGTTACTTAGTTCCCATACACACAACCTTTTAACAAAGTTGCTGGAATGTTTAAATTGAGTTACGTTGTGGCTACAAGGTTGTGCGTTAGTGGCTTCTCAATGACTGCATGAAGCATGTGAAGCTAGAGATCTAATAAACACCGGTCTACTAGCAAATATATTGTAAAAAAAAACCCCGGAGACATTTAAATTGAGGTTTTACGCCAACTAATAAAAACTCAGCGCGCGGGCATCCACAGAGTTACGTCTTCAGAATGTAGATCAATTAAACCAGACAACGGTATGAATTCATATACATCAGTTTACTTTCATGAGTTTGATTTTATCAGGTTTGTGTTCTGGTGCTTTTCATATATTAAATTTACATTTTGTTTAAATAAGTAGCTCAATCAGATTTGTAACCAATATGTGTGTAATGCATTTTACAGGTAGACAGCCGTTTAACAATGTAGGCAAATCATGTAAAGCTATTTTGTGTTTTAACTATTTCAACACTGCAGACCTGTATACAGGTCTAGGAAAATAACACTGCAGTAGACTGATCTCGAATACTATGTGTACAGCTATGGCTGTTTTCATTTTTTCCAGTATGGATACTTTTTATTTAATTATTATCCTAGGGTAGTGCAACTCTTTAGTGCTGATTATAAGAATGGATGCGATGTATAACAGTTTTACCCAAAGCTTTACATTTTAGATTAAGCTTGATCACTTTTTTTTTTTTTTTAAACTCCCAGCACATAATTTTGTTATCTGGAAAGCTGAACAAAAGTTATTTTGCAAATTTTGCACATTGAAAAATCTTATTCAAATTTTAAAATGTCTTTTGTTCATTTAATTTTAGTTTAAAAGGTAATATAATGCAATGTTTAAAGAGATGAAAACAAGTAAAAAGGTGTAATTAAGCCAATTATTAGTTCAATTAAGTTAAGTAAACTGAGAGCTCTGTTAGAATGAAAACCAGATGACACAAGGGGTCCCCAGGACCAGGGTTGGGATGCCCTGATCTAAACAATCCTGTTTTCAACTCTGAATTATGGAAACACAATATAGATGACCGCAAGTAATGTTAAAGAAAATAGATACTATGTTTAATAGGACTTGTAGATGTATTCTTCAGTGCAGCCCATTAGAACATCATGGCACTCTGTACACCAGGTTAAACTTCTAAAACTCACCTGAGTTTAGAAGGAGTTTACACTGGAACCAGAAGCTTTTTAAAAGACAGACAGTTTATCGTTGGCCCCTATCTAAATTTCATGTTTAATTGTATATATTCTTTAAGAAATATCAACAGTGAGAAGTACCATTAGAATTAAATCTTTTCCTTTTGCTGCCCCCCTCAGACTAGAATAAATGAGTCAGACCTCAGAGCCACAGTGTCACTTTCTCATTATAAGAGATTTCTTTGATCATTTGAACCAGCCTTGTGATTGCATGTGATGTTGAACAAATGCAGAAATACATGGACCGTGAAACCATGTGCTGACTGTATGCAACTAACTGGCTCCTGCGTTTCTCCTGGGACCCTTTGTAGACTGTTTGCAGCTTTTCCAGTGATTTTTTTACTTTTTTTTTTTTTTTTTTTTAAATGTATATCCTTTTACCAGTTTATTTATTTATTTTTTAAACTGGTATTTACTGGCATTCAAAACAAAAGTGCCCATCTTTAAAAAGGAGCACTGACAAATGCTTAAAAACCTATTTTTCTAACCTTGGTAGCTTTATAAAATGTACTGTGCTAAGAATATTTTAGTTTTTCACTGCTTTATATCAATTCCGGATATGCAAATACACGTGTATTAAAAAAATACTCCATAGACAAAAGTGCTGCATCCTGGTATCTTTGCTGTAGATCACACGGTCCGATTAAGTTAGTTTGAACTGAAACAAAAACATCCTGCAAAATCCTTCTAGCTACTGCAACAATTAAGAATGAATACAATTTCCAATTCTGCAATCTGTAACTGGGGATTAAATTTATTATTTATTTCTTAGCAGATGCCCTTATCAGGGGCGACTTACAATTGTTACAAGATATCACATTATTTTTACATGCAATTACTCATTTATACAGTTGGGTTTTCACTGGAGCAATCTAGGTAAAGTATCTTGCTCAAGGATACAGCAGCAGTGTCCCCCACCTGGGATTGAACCCACAACCCTCCGGTCAAGAGTCCAGAGCCCTAAACACTACTCCACACTGCTGCCTTAACAATGGATTAAAATAGGAAGACAAGGCATCCACTTTATAATAACTTTTGGTTATGCCATTGCTTTAACAAGCAGTTGCAGTTTGAGCATGATACTACAGATTAGTTTATGCCAGAGGGGACCATATTGTGTTCAATTCAGATGCCCTGCTCAACTATGTACAGTACCTTAGATGTAGATTAGATTCAGCTTAGATGCAAACACATCTTATTGCCTACATTTAGGCACTACAATTACAGCAGACTCTCACATTTAAAAATAGGCTTAAAACTGACTTGATCCATGCATTTTAAAAAACTCCTTGTAACTTGTGATTATTTTAAGCTTTTAAAATTTGGCAGTGCTGCACGTCCATCAGAATAATCCACCATTAAATCAATCATACTTTCCATCTGCACACTTTACAGTACAGTAACTAGAATAAATTCTGACGTTCCACTGAAAATAATTAGGATACAATGGCAGTGACTTACACACACAAACAGGAATGCTTAGTAATGTACACATTAGGCTGCAACTCTGACTTAGTGACTTGACACTGATCCTGCAGACAAGGGCTAATAAAAAAAGGTCAAAAAGGCCAACCAACCAGCATTAGCCAAGGTTTCAGCCATTCATGAAGAATGAACTGAAATGACGAGCAGTGAGCGTTTGCAAACCGCTTAATATTGCTACAGATTTTAAAAACAAAAATGATGCCTGGGATAGATTGTCACCAGGCCCAGACATTAGATATCTTCCAGACATAATGCTCCTAGATATGAAACAGCCAAGATTGAATACACTGAAAGAACAGTAATATCTTGAAAAAAACCATCATCTTCAAACCATCCATAATAGAGATTCAAAATATTAGGACAACAAAACAAATGTCAAGTACTCGCATTAAAGAAATAAACATTTACAGTACTTTGCTGCAATTGCTTTTACAACAGGATAGACACAGGATAGGTTTACAGCTCATAACATACTGATAACAAAATGTCGTAAAAATCTGAACTTTCTTCTCAGAAGTGGCAACGGTCCCAATTAGTTCTAATTGACAATCTGCTGTAATTTGTTTTAAAAAGAATCTTAAATAATTCTATATTTTCACTGTAATGCTTCAGTGTACTGCAGTACACGGCTGATGAGTATGGTTCTAATGCCAGAGCCGTCAGGAAGCTGTGATGGTCTTTTTTGGACTGTAGCAATGCAGAATAGTGCACGCCAGAATTAAAATCAAAACCAAGGGGAGATTTTGATATGTAAGGGAGATACAGAAGAACTGATGAGTAGTAATGGAGTATCCTGCAATGCTTCAGGGTGAGCTGCTTATTAATAAACACAATAGAGCAGTCCAATCACTCACAGATACCGAATGCTGTTTTTGTAAAGTGGGTCAGAACCCCAGGGGGTTCACAAAGGGGTTGCATTTGTTGGTCCTTCAAATCAATTTGAAATGCAGGTTACAAAAAAATATATAGTCAAACCAATCGCTTTGTGATTTTTGATTTCCTGCCAATTGGAAGCAGAGTGTCATTTAATTCAAAAAGGGGGTCCAGGCCCTAAAATTGAGAACCCATACTTTAAATGCACACAATCATGCATTTCCTAATATGACAGGGACAACTTTAGAGCAATACAGTTAAGCATTACATCAATCAAAACCCCTTATTACTAGAATAAATCCATTATAAATGGAAGTCTGCTTTGGGCAATTTTTTTCATTCATTCGAAACACACATTTCACATTCGCCTGGTTTTCTTAGTAGATATAATACCCCTGTGTTCTTCCACATATTCAGTCATAAAGGATGGTTAGAAAAATACTGAGCCACTTTGGGATGATGCTTTGGATAAGACAGCTTATATGTAATTTCTTGGTATCTGGATTTTCTACTGACATTTGTGAAGTGAAGAAAAGCAGATGTTAACTATTAATGTGTCTCACACCACACTAGGGAAATAAGACTAAATTTGGTTAAGGAAATTACGCAAGATAGCTATATATCTGTGCTGTACAAAGTAATTTCTTGGCTCAGAAACTAACATTTATGTACCATGGCTGCTCAGAATATCATCAGCTGAGGCATTTGTGTGTAATCAAATGTGATACAGCAGTGATTTGTTCCTGTTTGTATTTTAATTAATGAATAAACTCTTTTTGATTGACTATCTGAGGAAGACCTATTTGAGAAGAAATCAAACCGCTTACATTTGGCGAGCCAAGCCAGGCGCGTTTGAAGTCCGACCAAGGGACCGTGAAGGGGAACACATTCAAGATGGGATCCTGAAGTGACTTGTACCAGTTTCTCAATTAGTTGCGAGTATAATGGTTAATTACTAACAAGGAGTTCCTGTTTGTTGTGTTAAGTTCCCTTGCGAATATCGAACATAATGTTTCAGAAATCTTTATTGTTGTCGATTGCTCAGGTTGTTGGTTTGTGACATTTGACACATGAAATAATACGCTGTAGAACATCCAGAGAGCCAGGTTGTGTATAGACATATGACACATGAAATATATCTGCTGAATCTGGGTATGTTGCTCAGCATTTGACAAATTGAAATATTACTCTGCAGAATCTCTGTAATGGGATTAGGTACCACTGAAAGTAAATTGTATTTGTCCCACTGGGCATCTCAGCACCAGAAATTAGAAAATTGTTTGACTTGACTTTCTTAAAAGCATACAGTGTCTAACCCACACAGAGGCATTTTGAGTATAATCTTAAACGTTCATATCAACTTGAATGTATGAGGAGTGATTGAACGACAAACTCCACTTATGGCCCTTTAATGCGCGTACAAATGTTTAAAATTAACGTGTGAAAGACACAACCACAATACTTTTTGTTGTCTTAGAACCCATCTTAAAAGATAAATAGGGAAAAAGAAAGTCAAGCCAACTAAAGGAAATTAGTTGCTTTTGTATAAAAGTATACAAATTGTTGTGAAAAGGAAGGGAGTGCACGTCCTGAATTAAACAACTAATTTGTTGAATTTAAAAGTTAGGTGCTAATTAATAAATGGAGAGTTTTGTTCCAAACTATGTTGATTAATTAAAATATATGTTTCAGGCTGACAAAATGATGCTATTTTACTGTATCCGGGGTGTTAGAAGGTTCAGGGTTTTTTTTTTTTTTTGTTATATTTATTTTTAAATTACAGCACACATTTTAACCTGGGCTATACCGTATAACAGACAGATACTTTATTTGTGCTTTACTGGCTATTTTGATTGGATTGCCAATAATACTTCCACCAATCAGAGGGTTGCATACAGTACTCGTAGCGATCCCATCCTGTCAGACTGGTATACAGAACAGATTAAAAAGCAGCACTGGACAAGGGAAATAATGTGTCAGATGTCAAAGTGGATATGACAATGGCAGTGATGAAGCCAATTTGCTTGAAAACATTAAAAAAAGTAGACCAGACATTTCCATCAATGGATTAAAAAAATCTGGAACTGATGATGCGATCAGAAACCCAGAGGCACTGTAAAACTGCCTGCTACTGTAGTAGGACTGTTCTGTTTTATGTTGAGCATTTGTGTTTTTTTGTTTTGTTTTTTCCCCCCCAAGGGTTTAATTAACAGCCAAAATTGTTTCTCGGACTTGTTTGAAAGTCTGTAATAAAATGGTTGATTGTTATTGTCGATACAAGTATTAACCACTTCAACACCATGATGTACGCACGTACATCAAATGAAAAGCCACTTCCAGTACCATGTGGAATGTGCAATGAAAGTCGGGGGAGGGTCAGGTGACATTTGTCTCCAACTGCGTGTCATGTAGCGATTCCAGTCTAGCTGTGGGCGTTTAGAAGGCTGAGATTTATTGCAGGAAGCCATTCAACTTTTACAAATTATTATATATTGTGTTTTAAATTTTTATTTTATTATTAGTTTTACTTGTTTAGTTGTAGTTTTTAGCAAAAGCTAAACATGACATACGTGGAGAGCGACAACGGGAGTGACGAAGATTTCAAAGTTGATTCGGAGGATTTCGATACCAGCGACAGTGATGCTGACTTACCACTCGGCGGTGATGATGAACACAGGTATGTAGTACACACAGGAGCATAAAGAGTTAATAAAACACAGTTTAGGTCATTTATTTGTGTTTTATTCATCCTATGTTAACATTTTATAGCAATTAAAGTTTTGAAAACATTATTTTCAAAATCTGGTACCTGGGAAAAGGTTTCATTTTTACATCTGGAGTTGAAGTGGTTAATGCAGGCATCGTGCAGGTATCGCAAAAGGCCAGAAACAAAAAACGTTAACTTTTTAAGCTGTATAAAACAGAGTTGATTTTGCTAGTGCTTGTTAGTCTTAACGAGTTTGAAATGATTTCGAAGCAAATAAAAGCATTTGCTTCAGCTTTATTGTTAATTTCACACATGGCAATACTGCCCTACAATTACTGCATGGTAGTACTGTGATCATTCCACTGTGTTATGCTGTGAACCATAGTTTTAAAACTGAGACAGCAAATGCTTATCATAAAAGGTTTACTGGTTCTTAATTAAGGGCCATAAAAGAATGATAAAAAACTGTAACTGATTAGAAGGCCTTCTTTGTTGTTCTCCAAGTTGCTGCAGTTACATTGTAGATGCTATAACGAGTTACTATAAATGAGAACCTGTTTTAGCAGACATAATTAAGTAAACATTTATTTAAATGTTTTTGGAATTCAAAGTATAAATACAAAACTGACTGTGTGAACGTGCTGTGAAAAAATACCCCAACGTAGCAAAAATTGGCCGAATTTAAGCCAAAATTTCCCTGTTATACGTTAGAGTGATTCTCTAACTTACTCACTGTTATTATGGTCTGTGCCTGGTTTAACTACAGGAACCCCACTAGTGTAAACTCCAAAGTCCTAACTCAAACCTAAAATTAACTACACATTTGCACTAATTTTGCTTGCGAACATGACAGAGTCACTTCACGTTGGTCAAATTAAACAAATGAGGACAATAAATCGGACTGAAAAAAAGTTCAAGGTAATTTACCCTTTCCCAGCTACCATAAACTGCAATGACTTGTTCAATACTGAAAGTACTGTTCTTTTCCCATTTGCATTTGTAATATAGCAGGCGACGTACTGTGATGCTTTAATGTACAGTGATACAGTGTTCCCTGCCAGCACCTAGAAATTAAAGTAATTTAACCATTAATTATTGTGTTTTTTTTGGTGTCTGTATTTGGGGGTGCGACTTGAATTGAGGGGCGACTTAAATTTGAGTAAACACGGTACATATTGGGAGAACAGATTACATGAAAAACAGAGAGTATATTTGAGTTAAAAGGACATTGTGGAAAGCAGCAAAGGGATGCTGCACGCATTTGAGTGCCACGATGTTTTCGCTATTAATCTTTACCCTGTCTGCATAGAAGCAATACTTACATAAATGTAAAAGGAAAACATAAAATGTGTTCTTGAAGTGTACTGGTAATTATGTAGTGAGAAGAGAAGCCAGACATGGTTTTATTTTGTCTTGATCAGATGAATTGATAGGAAGTATTCATTTCAAATTGGTAATACTAATTTGAACAGTAACGAAAGCAAAGACTTTTATATTGCAAATGTGGTTATTTTAAAAATGGTTAAATGATACTTTTTTTTTTTTGCTTTTGAAAGAAAAAAAAAAAAGGGAATACAACAGAACTGTTGTCTTGTCTTGATTAGTAAAGCAAAACATTGCAAAGAGAGAATAGGGAATTGAGATGGATTTTTAGTGCTGCCATAGAAAAGCAGCAGCATACTTGACAGTGGTATAATTCTCAAATGCTTTATGCGTTTAGGTTTTTGTTTTTAAAGGAGTGGTTTTAGATTTAAACTTGTTTGTCATTGTTACAGGTTAAAAATATATATTATATATACAGTGCCTTGCGAAAGTATTCGGCCCCCTTGAACTTTGCGACCTTTTGCCACATTTCAGGCTTCAAACATAAAGATATGAAACTGTAATTTTTTGTGAAGAATCAACAACAAGTGGGACACAATCATGAAGTGGAACGAAATTTATTGGATATTTCAAACTTTAACAAATAAAAAACTGAAAAATTGGGCGTGCAAAATTATTCAGCCCCTTAAGTTAATACTTTGTAGCGCCACCTTTTGCTGCGATTACAGCTGTAAGTCGCTTGGGGTATGTCTCTATCAGTTTTGCACATCGAGAGACTGAAATTTTTGCCCATTCCTCCTTGCAAAACAGCTCGAGCTCAGTGAGGTTGGATGGAGAGCATTTGTGAACAGCAGTTTTCAGTTCTTTCCACAGATTCTCGATTGGATTCAGGTCTGGACTTTGACTTGGCCATTCTAACACCTGGATATGTTTATTTGTGAACCATTCCATTGTAGATTTTGCTTTATGTTTTGGATCATTGTCTTGTTGGAAGACAAATCTCCGTCCCAGTCTCAGGTCTTTGCAGACTCCATCAGGTTTTCTTCCAGAATGGTCCTGTATTTGGCTCCATCCATCTTCCCATCAATTTTAACCATCTTCCCTGTCCCTGCTGAAGAAAAGCAGGCCCAAACCATGATGCTGCCACCACCATGTTTGACAGTGGGGATGGTGTGTTCAGGGTGATGAGCTGTGTTGCTTTTACGCCAAACATAACGCTTTGCATTGTTGCCAAAAGTTCGATTTTGGTTTCATCTGACCAGAGCACCTTCTTCCACATGTTTGGTGTGTCTCCCAGGTGGCTTGTGGCAAACTGTAAACGACACTTTTTATGGATATCTTTAAGAAATGGCTTTCTTCTTGCCACTCTTCCATAAAGGCCAGATTTGTGCAGTATACGACTGATTGTTGTCCTATGGACAGAGTCTCCCACCTCAGCTGTAGATCTCTGCAGTTCATCCAGAGTGATCATGGGCCTCTTGGCTGCATCTCTGATCAGTCTTCTCCTTGTATGAGCTGAAAGTTTAGAGGGACGGCCAGGTCTTGGTAGATTTGCAGTGGTCTGATACTCCTTCCATTTCAATATTATCACTTGCACAGTGCTCCTTGGGATGTTTAAAGCTTGGGAAATCTTTTTGTATCCAAATCCGGCTTTAAACTTCTCCACAACAGTATCTCGGACCTGCCTGGTTTGTTCCTTGTTCTTCATGATGCTCTCTGCGCTTTAAACAGACCTCTGAGACTATCACAGTGCAGGTGCATTTATACGGAGACTTGATTACACACAGGTGGATTCTATTTATCATCATTAGTCATTTAGGTCAACATTGGATCATTCAGAGATCCTCACTGAACTTCTGGAGAGAGTTTGCTGCACTGAAAGTAAAGGGGCTGAATAATTTTGCATGCCCAATTTTTCAGTTTTTTATTTCTTAAAAAAGTTTGAAATATCCAATAAATTTCGTTCCACTTCATGATTGTGTCCCACTTGTTGTTGATTCTTCACAGAAAATTACAGTTTCATATCTTTATGTTTGAAGCCTGAAATGTGGCAAAAGGTCGCAAAGTTCAAGGGGGCCGAATACTTTCAAGCAAGGCACTGTGTATATATATATATATTATATATATATTACACACATATATATACACACATACACACATACATACAGTCGAATCCGATTAATGTCACACTCTGCTTATTATCAAATTGAAATGTCCCGGCACAAATATAATGCAAGTCAATAGAAACACACTCCTGATTATCACTTCTGTTATTGTCACACTCCGGTTAATGTCAATCAAATTTAACAGGTATACCATTAATTTCGGACCCACTTAATATCATTTTCAACTGCCATCTATGACAAACTGTATTCTCGAAAGCCTTGCGGAGTTGCGGTCACATGACGCAGCTACAAATCGCGTAACTGTTCTTTGGGAAATAAGACACCGTGAGGTAATTTTTTTTATATATATATATATATATATATATATATATATATATATATATATATATATATATATATATATATATATATATATAATGACACACTCACCACCGCTTAGAACGGGTGTGTTTGTGTTAACATGATTCACCCACTGTAAGCTATGAATGGTATGAACACCCATGTACAAATGCGCGTATGTGGTTAAGAATTAAGAATTAAGACACTCATTACACTAATAGAAAATAATTTAAACCTATCAATGTAATAAAGTACAGTAATCCTTCACGTATCCGCCTGCAATGGGACCAGAGTTAAGGCGGATTAATGAATCATGTTTTAAATACCATTACACAGCTGTAACAATTATTGTACTTTATTATTGTTTTGATATTCATATTTTATTAAGGAGCTCCCCTAAATCCCTTGTTTAGAAAGATACAGGATATTGATGCTTGTGACAGACTAGCTGCCAGGAGATCGAGACGGAGGTTGAAGTTGATACGCCCCGCAGGCAAACAGGATGCATTTACATATTGAAGCGCTGAGCTGCAGGGTTTCCAGGATATAAGGAGACAGAAAACAGTTGCGGCTCAAAGCAGTAGGAAACCGCTATCCACTAGCTTTTAGTGAACAATGGCTCTCATTCTTCTCCTCTCACAAACTCAACCTCTCTCTCTCATTTCTCCTGCTAGCAGATCCAGCTTCGCTCTTTCAAACGATCATCTCCACACACCCCCAAGTCCCTCCCCCTTCCTCACTCATTGGTCCAACACTCCCCATCTCTGACTGGTCGTGTCAGACCTGCTCCCACCCCTCTCAGTGACGCACTCGCACACAGGCTGTCTCTCAGCTCTAGTCACACAAGCACCACAAAAACACAGAGAATGCCAACAGCTCTGAAGAATAACAGAGTTTACAGACATTTACAGAGTACTCCCATCCCCAGTCCATAAATCAGGTCCATTCCCACCTTGTCCCCTGCTTTCTAAAGCAACGTTGTATTGTTGCTGACTGACTTACAAGCATGCTTTAGCAAGCGCACAGTATCTAACAGACATTTTATTTACACTGAATTTTCATGCTGATGCTCATCGCTTTTCTCTTTCCAGCCATGCTTGCTTGCTGTTGCAGTCAGTGCTGTTTTTTCAAACTGTAAATAAACTTGACACTGCGTTTAGGGATTAAATAAATACCCAAGGTACAGTACAGAGGTAAATCGCTCAGTAACGAGGTACAAACAGCCGATTGATCGATCTGTCAAGCTTTTTTTTTTTTTTTTTACTAGTAAAGTGCTGCCTTTTTTATTGAAATATGTGAATGGCAAGACAAGATGAAAACAGCCGATTTGTGGATTAGTAAGAGCAATTACTACAGTAATAAGCTGTGCGTTTGTTATTTAAATCTATCCGACTGGCATAACAAGATCCAAACAGCAGAGTTTGCCCGAAACATACGGCGTGCTTAACATGGTATAAACAATTGCCTTTGTCCAATATAAACAGCTTCCGAAAATAACCCTGTACAGTGTAAGTGGTGGCGACTGACTGTCTGTCTATTTATCTATCTAATATTACATATCGCGGAGCTGCACATACAACAAATAGTGCCTGTACTTTTAAAAATCAGGAGGAGAAATGGGCTCAGACTTCAGCCGTCGCTCTGCCTTTGGGCAAATGTGGTGCTTCTGTCTCCTTCCTATACACAGCACAACCTTGCAACTCCTAAACCTGTTTCTCTCACTTTTTTTTAATTTTTTTATTACCGGACTCTCTTCAAGGACAGGAGAGCCTGTCTTGGTTTTAGCGAGTTAGATTTCTTAGCAAAACATTTAACACATTTATGGGTACCACCTAGTGGTTGCGAACAAATATTTTATAATTATGTCCTCAACCAAGGGGTTTACACAGATCATTGAGTTTAACATGAGCTTATGCATTCCCAGGTAAGAAAAGAAAGTCAAGAAGAGAAGGCCCCATTGTGGTCAAAGTGAATTTAGATGTTATAAAAATAATTAATACTGCACTTGATTTCTAGCAGGCTGATTCTGATGGCGATTCAACCAAACAGGACCAGGAGGGAATCAAGCTGGCAGGAACGTGCAGCTGACCATACAGAACTGTTCACTCTCCGACAACGGGACCATTGAAAACTGCTTTTCTACTCAAGAACCAATGCCTGACAATGGGATAATATTGTCACCTACTCTGGATATTTTTTGTAAACAATGTGGAATTTGAATGATTTACTGTAGCGCTGAATATGTCTAAAATTAATGCAGGGAACTTAACAGTAATGTTATTTGTAACAATGGGATAGCAATAGTGTGCTAAGCAAAATGAATACATCTGTGGGTATTGTATTAGAGAATATCACAAGATACAATGAAATCGTGTGTAATTGTGGATGGAGAAAAGGAATTGCTAATGTGTTCAGACAGATGACTGGGCATGCACATATTACTTTAGTACTTATTCAGCGCATAGTGATCATTTTTGTAGTTATAGCTCCAGTTTTTAAAAGATTCTGATCTGCATAATATACCTGGTAATGTAATTAACATGGGGATATTACAAGGAAATGGATTAGTAAAGTTTAATAGACCCTCCACAAAAGATTGTGGTATTTGGAGGAGTGTTATTAGTAAGGATGGATATGAGAGGGATGGGAATAATAAAACTTGTATGAATGTTGAGAAGGTTGAAGAGGGAACATGCAACCTATGGGATACAATAGGTTTTTCATTTACATAGTAAAAAAAAAAAAAAAAAAAAAAAAGGTTTACTAATAATTAAACCTCATGTTATGTTTAATTATTTTCTTTGCTGCACAAGGATAAAGCACACAATGTTTCTGGATGATCAGAAAATAGTTGGATCCCACTTAAAATAGAAAGGGACCATCAGCAACAATTGGGACTGCTCATGCAGCGACAGCTGCAGCACTTGCTATAAAGTTATGTAACTCACGGGTCTCTGTCGGGCAATGACTGGGTAGATTGTAGGCGCCGGAGGCTCCCATGATGGGTAAGATTGGGTAAAAACAGACCTGACAAGACAGGCCCATCACGCTGCCCAGGGAAGCATGTTTGAACCCTTGACATTTGTGGCTGTGGCCAGGGTTCAAAGGAGGATTATGTAGGGATTTTGAAACTCTTGTCTATGTATTGCCCTGGCCTTGTAGGGCATAACTGGCTTTTCATAACTAAAGAGTGCAGCTGTGACCTCAGAGGGATGATAAAAGCTTTGTTTCTGCTTAAGCTGTTTTGAGCCTATGTACAAAACATAATCAAACCAATTAAAACTTAAGTAAGATAGATGTATAAGATTGACTTTAAGACCACCTATTTTTAAGAAATCAAAACTCTTACAAGGGTGGGGACGACACACCACACATGAATACTTTAACCACCCCCCTCACCCAACCATTGAGTGGCAGAAAATTCTACATTTATTGGAGACATCGCTTGTGAGATTACAATTAGACTAGCAGGCTTGTTCGTGGGATTTAAAGCTATATTACAGTTAAATAGCGAGAATTTAAAACATAAATTGCAGATTGTGGTGAAATATAAAAAAATGCATAAACACACAAAAACCCCAGAAGAATGTGCCCATCACCATAAGGATTTTGTTATGGAAGACAGCAAAGGAAAGAAAGTACAATTATTAAGTGTTCAAGTACTGTCGAGTTACATAAAAAGCTAAAGCCCCCCCCCACCCCCCAAAAAAAAAACACTACACATAGAACTAAAAATGCTAAAAAATAAGCATGGAAATTAAATTAAAAAAAACAGAAGCCCTACTGTAATTGTATATCAAATGTTTAACTTGTGAACACTTAACTAAAATATCACAACTTATAGTGGCCCAACCGATTTACAAAAGGAGAAAGTGGAGAGTCACCGATACATTTTGATTCAGGAGTCTACTGTGGTGTCTGGACTACTGTAAATGTAAAGTAAATAACTGCTGTACCAGATTTAACTTTGAACTCATTTTAAATGTTATGTTTATTTTTGTACCACTATTATACAGTGTTTGTGAATTGACACGCCTGGTTTCATGTACAGTGTCTGCTTTGACTTGGTGCTACAAATAGCCTACGACTCAAAGGCATAAGATACGCTAACTTCAGATTTGCAGATAAATGTTTAGGACTACTGAGATTGTGTCATCTCTTTTAGAAGATGACTACACAAATCAAAGTTTGTATACTGTAAAAACTAAAGCATGTATTTACAGTGCAGTGTTGCATCAACATTTAGACTAATGCAGCAGATAATTTCAAGAGGGCTTTAGAAAGAACATGACAAGGCAAAACTGATCCTACTGGATCAGGAATACCAGCTTGCCTGATAGGTACGTGCAATCATTGGCAAGTTACTGTACATTTTGTCTTTCAACTCAAGTTATTTAAGAATTCCTGTTGCTTTGATGTGCATATTGCTTTTCTGTTAAAACCAAAAAAATTACTACACTAAAAACAACATGCATATTAAACCGTGCACAGTACCAATTACTATTAGTGCTGGGACAAATATCCGAAAAAATATTTGACATGTATTCGGATACAAAAATCAGATGTTTGTATTCACCACAAATGACAAAAATACCTTGCACTTACTTACCGTCTCAGCAGAATTTGCGCGACAGTTTCAAAAAATGGCAAATGAAAAAGAGCTCCATGTGATATGCGAGGATCAACACAGTAGCCCTTAAGCCTCTATTTAAAAGTTTTAGGACAGCAAAAACTAAACAAACCAGGTTATGTGCACACACACACACACACACACACACACACACACACAGTGATCTCTATGGAAAGCCATCTGGGACAAAAACACATTGTGCTGCTTTAGAGCGAGTCAGAATCCCATGGGACAGGAAAAAAAGGCAAGCACGTAATTCTGAAGTGACTTGCTTAAACAGTACACAACTTCCTGAAAATGTTGTGTAGGGATTTTTATATAGATTGCATATATATTATATATTTTTTGTTGTGACTAATGTGGAATGTAATAAACGAGAACCAAAACGGTAAGTTTTTGTCCCGTCATTTTCACGTTTGTTTTATTTCAAGTGTTTAAAGTTAAATTTCAGTTTTCGTTTGCTAGTTCAGCTACAAAAAGGCACACATAAACCTCATGTTATTACTTTATGAAAATGTGTCTTTGGCCACTGTTTACTATGAAGAAACGCCAATGGCAAGGAATGAAACAAATAAATAAAACGTTGTGGCAACGTTATGTACTATTTATTTCGGGAATAAACAAAACAAGGTTGAACTTGAACTGCTATTTGGCCTCCTTTGCTTTGTAGTTCATTCACTGGGGTAAAGCAAGTCCTGCACAAATTATTCTTTACTCCTTTTATTACTTTTTGAAAAACAAACTGATATTTAAATTAACATGAAAATCTTGTGTTCGTCTCAGCACTAATTACTATACTCCGTCATTAAGTTTTGAAATTGTACAATCCACCAAAAAAGGTTAACGCTTAGGGACCAAACACTATGTGCATGTTTTTACTTATGGAAAGTCACAGGCTCTTGTCGTGAAGAGTGTTGCTGTTCACATCCTGGACTCTCAAAAGAATACAATATTCTGTAGGGCTCTATTCACAAACAATGAATGCATGAGTTATTTAAAAGATATGCATAAAAGTTTTTATGAATAAAATAAGTTGATATTTATTAAACTATTCTGTTCTATTGATGTTTTTTATGAACAGTAAAAGAATGGGTTTCAGGAATATCAAACTCCTAATTTTGGTAAGAAAATACTGACTTTGGAAAAAACACACTTTAAATAGCTCTTGGGTTGAATAGGGAATAGTGCCAAAATTGTGTTATTTAAATACCTTCTCGTTGAAATCAGTTATATGAATCTAGAGACGATTTTAAATGGTTTGGTGGTCAGTTTGTATCAATACCTGTGTTGGAGCCCCCAGTTTCCTTAAATAACAACCCAACGCATACAAACTAGTATCCTTCTGTGTCTGAGATGTTAACATACATTTTTTTATTTTATTTACGATTATATGCAATATCAGCATACAGTATAGTGCACAGCAATACAATACAGAAATGGCAGGGTCAGTAATTACAAGTCACAGAGAAAAATAAAAATCATAGGGAGCTATAAGATTTATTCTATTTTGTTTCTATTCAACAAAGTAAATAGATTTTTGGTATCAAGATAATATTTTCTGTTTCAGTTTATGTTTTGAAAGCTGTACTGTTTTCAAAACTTTGGTCAGTACAGGTTGTTTCCTGCTGCAATTAAAAATGATAGGAACAGTAACAAACCAACCTATTTATTATGCCTTAAATATTATTTTTAAAAAAAACTCCAATTCAAAGTTAATGACAAAGCAATTTGTTAGAAACAAAATCATTTGTTTTTGGGAAGGCACCATATATTTAATTCATAGTGGAGAAACTGCATTTGTCACTTCTATAAATCAATATAATATTTAATCAACATGGCAGGAAAAGATTTGGCACAGCAATCATGTTAAAATAAAAAATGAGCACTCTGTATTCAGTTAATCGTTCTGGTATGCATTATTGAAAGCTTTGTTTATGAATTTAAAACAATGTTCACTTTATGCATACTTCACATTTGTCTAACTATACTGGACTCCATTAAATAGTCTCTTACCGAAAAAGAAACACAAAATTGCCACAGATATAATCTTAGATTGTTTTGAATGGAGTTACCTTTCCTATAGAACATGTTGAAGTTTAGACCTGTATACTGGTCTGCAGTGTAGAAAAAGTTAAGACATTACATTTCTAAGACTACAAGCCACTGCATGAACACATGAATATTGTCCATGAGAAACTCCTGCCTCAAGTGCCTGAGAGAATTCTGTGTGCCACATGTTTATTTAAAAATTGACCAATCCAGATGAGACGTATTGAACTGTACTGTATTTAAAAAGGCACCAATAACTTTAAAAACTCAATCGTTACATAAACTGGAGACATGTAGTCATTGACACAGACTTCTTATTGACATGTTTTTTAGTTTCGTTTTGGTATAGTACAACAATAATGGGTATAAAACGCAGTTTCCATTCTTAGTCACTTCTGAAGCCACTGGTCTCTTGAAAAAAGGCTACAGCACATAACAGATTATATTGTAGTCAACCTAACAATGAAAGCTAAAACTACAAAAAAAGGATTGCGATGCACCTGTCCGGTATGTAGACATACAATGACAAACATCAACTGCGGTCCTTATCAATGTCTGTTCAGAAGGATAAACAAAAAAGTAATGAAATGGGCAAAATGGTGCAGTGTTGAGTCCCGTTGTGGGTATCATCTATGTCAGTTGCAGTGGTTTGCAAGGCTAAAGGGATTAATGAACAGGTTTTGGCTACAGCTCCGTTTTCAGCAGTGCATTAGTGTGTCCCCATTCGTGCCAGCGGCAACTCCATCAAAACATAACACCTCTTCCCCATAAGGCCCTGTGTTGCTATATAGTTTCATTTCCCTTACCACCTGCCCAAGTCTGACCTCACAAGCTGGGGCAGCACCATCAACACTTGGTTGAAACATTTAGATCAAGCCAAACATAAATCCAAGACCAACTAAAATGCAAAGATTAACTCTGAAGCACCTAACCATTTCGATCAGTTTACTACAGAAGGTAGTTTTACAGTAGTTTGTAAAAGGCTGAATTATTTCCTAAACATTCATGCTATCCTGAACTTTGCTGGTCTGAGGCAGCATTTTCTCTGATTGAACTTGTCAAGTATTCTAGTCTTCATTCCTGGATACAGGTTTCCGGTGCGTTTCAGCTGCTATTTCTGGGCTTTGCCATCAAGTTAAGTTACGACTGAACGACTGTACCCATGTTTCTTTGAAAGCTGAAACATGACCAGTCTACACAAGAGAAAGCGATACCAAAACTAGGAAACACCACTGGACAGACATGGAAAAGAAGAACCTGACCCCAACAAGCTCATCATGGGACGGAAACACTCTAGGGCCATCTTGTGTCAAAGCACCAAACTTTCTTCGTAATGCATTAAGTTCAATATGTATCCAAGGAAAAGGACTGTTGGTGAAAGCCTGAAGGTTATGGAACAACTTCCAAATTGTCATATTTTAAAAAGATATGGAACTGAAATGTATTTCTTTTCCAATTTTAAAAGCCGTTTCTGCACAAACTCACTTCAATATTAATTTGCAGAATGGTCCAGCAGCAGGCGATACATTTAGTTCCTTTTATGTTAAAAAAATAATTTATTTAATTTTACACACACACATTTATTTATAAACAGTGGTTTGCAGAAGTATTCACCCCCTACCAATAATGTCACATTTTGTTGAATTACAAATAATCTATGCACAATTTTTCAAACAAACTTTTTTTTATTCAAAGCTGTACTGGTTAAACTGAACACTGTTAAATGAGGAGTTAATAGGCCCCGACTAGAGAAGTTTAAATAAATTCCAAAATTATATGTCTATTGTCCTATATGTTTCCCTTGGTTACGCTGCATCCACACTGGACAGAGCGACACGAGCGAAGTTTCCGAATGTCAATCCACACCAGACAGGAAAACGATCCAAAAGACTGGAAATAAATACATAACACCGCCCGTGCATTCCTATTGGACATACTAGAGATGGGCTGTCCCATTACAAAACAGGTCTTGTCTGGTTACCACCCTGACTTCTGGCAACTACGTTGTAAAATAAAGGTTGGACTTGTAAAATCTATAGATCAGTTACTGAACATCAATATATATCCAACAGTTTTGCTGCTATTGTACAGTTGTAGTCATAGTAGTTTTTTTTTTTTTTCATGGCACCAGTAGTAGTAGTCTGATTTGAAGCCCGGTACATCTCCAGCTGTCAGACAGCTGGACAACAGTAGTACAGCTGAACTGATATTTAACAATTATTTTATTGTTATACATTTATATATACACGCACAACTTACTGCAATTATTACTATTATTATCATTATGTTGTTGTTAAGCACTACATAATCACCATCTTCATTACTAATATTATTATACCTTGTATTATATACTTTTTATTTGGTTTTTCCTTTTAAAAATCTGGTGAACTTGAGAGAAAATGCTGTGTGGCTGCGTGGTCCAGTGGTTAAAGAAAAGGGCTTGTAACCAGGAGGTCCCCGGTTCAAATCCCGGCTCAGCCACTGACTCATTGTGTGACCTTGAGCAGGTCACTTAACCTCCTTGTGCTCCGTCTTTCGGGTCAGACATAGTTGTAAGTGACTCTGCAGCTGATGCATAGTTCACACACCCTTGTCTCTGCAAGTCCCCTTGGATAAAGGTGTCTGCTAAATAAACAAATAATACAAAATGTATTGCTGGCTTTGTTTTACAACGTATAGAATAGTACGACCTCGATAATATTTTTTGTTTGTTTGGTGAATCTCCACAAAACTTCGCTTGTAAAGATATGTAAAGACCTTCTTGGCATGGATTTGTGCCACAGAACAATTTAGTGAACACAACGTTATTTATCATAAAAACAAAACAAACAAACAAACAAACAAAAAAGCTATAGCTTAAAATTAGGTCACATGTTCAAGTTGTGTGAATGCGGGACCATTTTTAAAAGCCAAAAAAAGTGCACATTTTTCATTTAAATGCTGGATATCTAGACTGCATGTATGCTCCGGTTTATTTTTGCTTATTAATAAACCTATTTTTATGCAACTTGCATAAAAAAAAAAAAACGGAAAGAAAATGTTTCTGTGCTGCTAAATGCACTACCTGCAAGCCACCCAGACATTGACTCTCTTCTGGATGTCTTTGCAGGTTGTTCAATTTGCAATTTGAATTAACTTTGTCGTCCATGATTAACTTGTTTTGAGGTGTGATGTGTTTTGAGGCGTGTGTTTGATGTGTGTGAAGGGTGTTAACCTTGCTCTGATTGGTCAGTTTCATTCCAGTCGCGCAAAAAAAAAAAAAATAGAAACAGGTTCTATTTTAGCAAAGCAAAATTCTCAAAGCGATAAATGGATATTATCATTTGACTGCAGTGGCGTCTAAATTATTTGCTCGCGTCCCTTGTGGATGCAGCTTAACTTTCAAAGTGGTCATTTTCTCCTAGCAATAAAATACAAATGTAAAAACTAAATAACTTCGGCCTACTTGTCACAATGGAAAATTAAATGCCAATGTACGATACATTCAAGTGGGATCAAATGTGACCCGGCTTGACAAGAAAATAGTAATATTAATAAAAAAAATAGAATCATAATGACCTTTTATGTAATGTAGGCGAGGATTAACCCGAGGCCTAACGAAGAGCTCAGCATGCAAATCAATGTGCTTGCTATTCGAGTGCCATAACAATCAGGGCTTGAAAAAGCAGCGTTAAATGAATGAGCTGGATTACGGGGCTCTGGGGATACAGCTACAGAATCTCTCATTACTGAGAGGCACACTAGACCTACTGTATAATGAAATTCTATTAAATGGCAAATGAATTGATATATTGCTTCACAATGGCTAATCTATTGTATGAACTTACAATTTAAAACATTTTAAAATTGAACTGGACCCTTTGTAACTCAAAGCATATAGCCTACAGCATCAGTGCTTGACCACAGGGGGATGAAAAATTGAGTCAAAGCTTCCAATAATAATGTCGCGTAATAAAACAAACACTGATAAAATACTTCAGTTTACAGCCATTGGGTCTGTTATGTGAAGTTTAATGCGCCAAGTAGGGAGCTAAATTCATTTGCAATCATTAAAATGGAATATGGGTAAACAGGGTCCCTTTTTTCTTCGTTTAATATTTTTCCCTTACAGAAGACTACAGTAGTAACTGTGTTCCTGCATTGATTCTTCTTCGTTTTTCCTGTGCTAAAATGTTGCTTTTTCACCACAAATCTGTGTCCAAGCACTGGGTTTAAGCTTTTTGTTTTCTATATTGCAAGGAACACCACAGTCCACAATCTATGACTTTTTTCAAAATGTATTACCTTAGAAAAGAATGCAAAAGCAAGGACCATTTTTCAAAATGTTCTCAACAGTCCCATTCTTCTCGGTCCCCCGACCTAAATATGACCTTGCAAGTGAGATTTGGCAGATTACATTCAAATCAACTGGAAAGCAACAGATTACAGAGATGTCTGCAGGGCTTTAAACTTTTCACTGTACGATATTTGGTTTACACAAAACTGCATTAGACTGTGCAGTGCACCATCGAACAAAGTGGACGGCTGACAGCACTCGTTTCGGAGGATGCGAGTGCTCGTCTTCATCTCTTGGGTGTTGCAGCAGTGAGCCAGGGTGAATAATAAAATTGGACATTCCACAATTGAGAGAATTGGAAAATGAATAAAAACAATTGTAACCCCCCAACCAACACACCACACCACACAGCATGTTAGAGCTGCTTTCAACAAGCAGCTCTACACAGCAATGGCTGACAGCGTGTCTGCCACACCTGGAGGAGACGAATTACAAAACACAACAAACATTATTTGTGATTTAACTCCATTTTTAAACAAGTTTGCTTAAATATTTTACTGCTGAAAATTTGATGTGTTTGTGCTGTGCACATCATCCATAATTTAAAACACTAGTTCTAAATGTTAAATACTAAAAGAAACTAATAAGCAACTAGCAGTCTTTGAAGACATTAAGAAAGACTTCTAAATACTATGAAACTTAATAACTAATGACAACCATTGCGACTAGAAATTGGACAGATGTGAATACTAGGAGTGAGTCTGAATATTCTAAATAAAATTACAACTCGAATACTTTGATCAAGTTTCTAATACTTGTTCATTTCTAAAACAAACGGAAAAATGTGCAAACTTGGCAAGGTATTTGAGAGAGGAAGGAGTTAAAAGTGAAGTGATCAGCCACTACAGTTGTCACCTCACTGATAATTGACAGGGAGGCGGGCACCCTTCATGAGCAGTGAAAATGGCATCTTCCAAAAAAAAAAACCCCAAAAAAACCCACATAGTATTTTGAAAAAAAAAGTTAAAAACGAGACCACCGTGCAATGCAATCTCTGCAGCACAAGTAAATTTGGATTTTGACTACCAGGGCAATGTTAAGCCTGTTTGAATTCTGCTGTTATTGGTCTCCTACGGATATTGGCTGGATTCTGGAATCAGCCTTTTTAAAAGGATTATTATTTATTATGGAATCAGCAAGTATGGGTACTGTACATCTCATTTTTATCTTATATACTGTATTATAGCATAGATTTTATTGAGCAAACATTTTCTTGTGCTTTGTTACTAAGCTGTTGTGTTTATACGAGTTGTCAAAGGGTGTTAAATGCAGTTGAAATTTTTGAAGGTCCTTTTTACAAAGTTCTCCGTTTTATAGTTTTAAACCCCCCTGCTGTGTATTCTTATTTATTTATTTATTTTTTTACTTCTAGTTAATCATTTTTTTACTTTGAATACATTAGATGCCTGCAACATTTCTTAGCTGTTACTGTTATTGTATTTATCTATGCGTCCCTATGTGTGGTTGCTGCTAATACGTTCTAAGGACCTGTCACTTATGAGTAATTAGAGGTTGAGTATTCAGAACGATTATTCTTGGTATATTCTAAAATCTTATTATTTGAAATACCCACCCCTTGTGAATTCACAATGTAGAATACAGGTGTTGTATAACAGCTACATAATGGTCTGTATGAAATGACCAAAAAAGTTTAACTTTCATCCCTGTAAAACTCATGGAATAAGAAACAGGTTTATCAAACATTAACATATCTTCTTCACATGTTTGTAGATTAAAACAAGTTCCATGGACCATGGTAAAAAGGCACATGTGTAGCAGGCTAAGCGCCAGGTAATGTGTGTTTGCTACTGGAACAAGGCTTCACGTATTTATTGCTATTAAAATTCTAAATGCCAACTATTAAATTCAAATGGTACTAATTATTAACATACCAAGGGTCTGGTTAAAAAGCTTGTGTTGAGTAAATCTTCCATAATAAAGCTTTGGAGTTTAAAAAAGCAAATTTCCATGTTTATGTAAACAGAACTTCACTGGCAAAACAGAATATACTTGTAATCCAAAAGAAATGTGGTGATAAATTACCTCAAGGCTGTTTTACACTCCTCCAATTACAAAAGAGTTCCATATCTACTAAAAATCCACTTACCAAGTTTAGAAAGTCAGGCAAAGTTACTTGGTAATTAACTTATTAGTAAGAAGTTAAAGCTTGAGCAGCACTTCTATTGTACTGTACTAACTGTGGTTGTGGATGACAAATTAATTGTTAAGGGAAGATTTCTAAATTGAGACAGAACACAAAAATATGAAGTCTACCTCCTAAGTGTAGAACACCTGTTTGATAAGTTTGTATTCTTCATTAATTCAACGAACAATGCATTATGAAAAACAGGCAGTTCCTACTGGATTCCATACCAGGGGTGTGCAACTTAAACACGCACACACACCAACCAACCTCTTGTCCAATGGACAAAATCCTAGAAAAATCTACTTGCCCCCTCACCATCCCTAAAAAAACACCACACACAAATAGCCTCTCACTTAGGATTTTGCTTTTATTAAAGAATGAACACAAATCAATTAGTGAATAATAACTTTTGCTTCAGAAAATCAAACAAACGTAATTCAGTCCAATCAAAACTGAGCCCATCTAATTTTTGTGCATGACACAAACAAAAACAATTAAACTAAAGATTCAAAACTACATCAGATTTTTAGGTAGGAGATCACTAGAGATTACACTTCTGGAGACATTTCTGAAATTAATTTGGAGTACATTTGAATTTATTTTTTACATTGAAAACTAGGTAATCGTAGGGTATATTTCAGAGTGCAAATGTTATTCTCTTAATAATCTTCAGCAATAACGCTTGTTTACTACGTTTTGGTTTCCTATATGGCCATTGGATAAAAATAAAGAATTCTGCTTTGTGGGCATTTCAGTGGGAGACTGAGTGTACTCAGCGGAGAGTTGAGTCAGAATTCAGAGAAGGCAGCAGACAGCAAATGCTATGGAGTAATTTCAAAGTTGTATTCAAAATAATTAAGTCACTCTGTAGCTTTACAAACCTACTGCCAACCACCCGATTTAAGTAGCTTCAAAAAAATAAACACATTGCTAAACTGTTATATATAAAAGGTTTTTGTAATTTTTATTATGTTAAATATTCTTCCTAGAGCTGGCAGTCAAACTTTACTGGGCTCCTACTGCAGACAAAGGCAATTTAATAGTATTATTGCATTAAAAGAATGTGTATTTGTGTACTTTGTATACATTTTTGCTTTGAGGTTTAGTTACGCATTTATTTTATTTATTTATTTTTTTAATTTTCATTTGTATGAAGTACTTGTCCGATGGGCAAAAGTAAAAGTTGTCCCTCACACAAAACTTGTTGTCCAGGGCATTGGGCAATATGACTTGCACACCCCTGCATGCCCATCATGTCACCAGTGTTACTGTTCAACAGGCTCTCTTACTTTCACTTGAAGTTGCTCTTCCTTTCTTCCCCCCTCCTCCCCCCCCCAATCGCTTTTTGACATGTCTCACAAATTCCACGCCTGCTGGAAAGTCATGGCGTCTGGTCTCGTTTCCTAGAGAAACACGGAAACCTTTTTGTTTTTATGCTTTTTTTTTGTTTGTTTTTTTAAATAGGACACTGAACTACAGTGCAATGATTCTCTATAGAATACTGTACATTAAGCTTATTATTATTATGTTATTATTTAGTCCTATAGCAGACACTTATATCCAAAGCGACTTACGGGGGTGAACTATGCATCACAACTGCTGCTGCAGAGTCACTTTAAGGATATTCTCTTCATGTATTGCTCCTCCTTGTTACACAGCTTTTTGGGTCTTCCAGTCATGGGTTTGTCAATTACAGATGATGTATTACAGATGATTATGCTTCGGATACCACACCTTGAAAATTAAGTGATGCAAGCTATTTCACTCAATTTTTTTCCATCTTTATGCAAGTCAAGGTTGTTATAGTAGAAAACACTAGTGGAGGCTTTGAGTGGATGCTTATAAAGCATCAGAGCAGAAAAACGCAACACGTCCAAGACTTTTGCACAGCAGTGTACATAAACAGAGTACTTATTCAATGTTGCATCAGACCCCCAAAAAACAAGCTAATCACAATTTCTCCATTCCAGATTTGACAGAATCTAGAGAAAAATGGAAAGGATGGCCAAGGATATGCAACCAGGTGTAGTTTTAAAATGTTCACTGTGCTCAATAGGAGCATTTCAGTTTCCAGAAATGCTGTAATCGTTTGGTAATATGAAGCAAGGATATTTAAAGAAAATGAAATTGAGGGTTATCAAGTAGTTTCAGGCCACTCCTCAGTTCTCAAGCCACAGTGACTTACACAACATGGCTGTCACAATGACAACATTATATAGAGTATCAAATCACAGATAAAGTAATTTCATGTCTCAGAAAGTGGTAGCACTGTGCACAAAAGCGGCAGCTGGGAATTAGAATGGTTATTCTTCAAATTACAGGGAACAGAGAAAATCTGATATGTCCTACTCATCATGTGTGATATAATATGTAGGGCTACCGATTTTCCGCAATCACGGAATTAGGCATTGGGAATGGAATTTTACAGTGTTGTCTTTTTCACCTCGCAACTCCAGTTTTCTGGTGACTTCACTCACGTGTCTCTGCTGAAACTCAATATGGCGACTGCATCAATGAAAAAAACTAAATGCAATGTTTCAGCAAAAGACAGACCTAAAACATTGTTTGATTATCTATATGAGGATGTTAGGATACTATTCTGCAAATGCTGCTGTCATTCGATTGATCATGTACGAGTCAATACCATTAAGATAATATTGCCAGTCTTAAACATGCAGAGAACAAGAAAGCAAAAGCCAGCAACAAATGCAAAGCACTGCATTCTTCTATGCTGAAAAACATAGACCTGTATCAAGGTAGGGCTTTCCCTGAAGTAAGCTAAATTGCGTAGTTAGTTATTGTTTAGTTTATTTCTTTCCACTCTACCTGCATTTAATAAAGCTAGAATTAGCCACGTTAAACCATGACCATTTCTTAATTATATTATATTATCTGACGATGAAGAAACAAGCTCAAAGCTATTTTTCTAGCTATACATTCCTCAAAGGAAATTGATCGCTTCACTATGTAAAGGATGTAGTCACTACACTACACTGCGGATTTAGATACGAGAGCAAGATATTTCAGCACTGGAATGAACTGGTATTTTCATGTCCGTTCAAGAGTCAGACAAGAATTCTAATACACTTGTTCATTTGCAAAATGGTTTTCAAAGCCATTACATGTAACACTGTATTAAAGTTGAAAAATATCCCAGAAGAAAGGCCTGACTTTACCCTTGTGAAATAAACTACAAAACAAAGGATGCCATACAGTAGTTGCAGGTAAAAACATTATATATATATATATATATATATATATATATATATATATATATATATACAGTACTGTGCAAAAGTTTTAGGCAGGTGTGAAAAAATGCTGTAAAGTAAGAATGCTTTCAAAAATAGACATGTTAATAGATTATATTTATCAATTAACTAAATGCAAAGTGAGTGAACAGAAGAAAAATCTAAATCAAATCCATATTTGGTGTGACCACCCTTTGCCTTCAAAACAGCATCAAGCATCAATTCTTCTAGGTACACTTGCACACAGTTTTTGAAGGAACTCGGCAGGTAGGTTGGCCCAAACATCTTGGAGAACTAACCACAGTTCTTCTGTGGATTTAGGCAGCCTCAGTTGCTTCTCTCTCTTCATGTAATCCCAGACAGACTCGATGTTGAGATCAGGGCTCTGTGGGGGCCATACCATCACTTCCAGGACTCCTTGTTCTTCTTTACGCTGAAGATAGTTCTTAATGACTTTCGCTGTATGTTTGGGGTCGTTGTCATGCTGCAGAATAAATTTGGGGCCAATCAGATGTCTCCCTGATAGTATTGCATGATGGATAAGTATCGCCTGTACTTCTCAGCATTGAGGAGACCATTAATTCTGACCAAATCCCCAACTCCATTTGCAGAAATGCAGCCCCAAACTTGCAAGGAACCTCCACCATGCTTCACTGTTGCCTACAGACACTCATTCGTGTATGCTCTCCAGCCCTTCGGCGAACAAACTGCCTTCTGCTACAGCCAAATATTTCAAATTTTGACTCATCAGTCCAGAGCACCTGCTGCCATTTTTCTGCACCCCAGTTCCTGTGTTTTCGTGCATAGTTGAGTCGCTGGCCTTGTTTCCACGCCGGAGGTATGGCTTTTGGCCGCAAGTCTTCCATGAAGGCCACTTCTGACCAGACTTCTCCGACAGTAGATGGGTGTACCAGGGTCCCACTGTTTTCTGCCAATTCTGAGCTGATGGCACTGCTGGACATCTTCCGATTGAAGGGAAGTAAGCATGATGTGTCTTTCATCTGCTGCAGTAAGTTTCCTTGGCCGACCACTGCGTCTCACGGTCCTCAACGTTGCCCGCTTTCTTTGTGCTTCTTCAAAAGAGCTTGGACAGCACATCTGGAAACCCCTGTCTGCCTTGAAATTTCTGCCTGGGAGAGACCTTGCTGATGCAGTATAACTACCTTGTGTCTTGTTGCTGTGCTCAGTCTTGCCATGGTGTATGACTTTTGACAGTAAACTGTCTTCAGCAACCTCACCTTGTTAGCTGAGTTTGGCTGTTCCTCACCCAGGTTTATTCCTCCTACACAGCTGTTTCTGTTTCAGTTAATGATTGTGTTTCAACCTACATATTGAATTGATGATCATTAGCACCTGTTTGGTATAATTGTTTAATCATACACCTGACTATATGCCTACAAAATCCCTGACTTTGTGCAAGTGTACCTAGAAGAATTGATGCTGTTTTGAAGGCAAAGGGTGGTCACACCAAATATGGATTTGATTTAGATTTTTCTTCTGTTCACTCACTTTGCATTTAGTTAATTGATAAATATAATCTATTAACATGTCTATTTTTGAAAGCATTCTTACTTTACAGCATTTTTTCACACCTGCCTAAAACTTTTGCACAGTACTGTATATATATATATTTTTTTTTTTTAAATCCCTGCCATTGTCATGTATTCAATAAATAAAGTGTTCATAAAGTAATACAATGTTTTAGCTTGAATAAAATAAATGTAATAAAGGAGGTATGGTATAATGAAAAACATTACAGTAAACTCCACATAACAAAAACTAGGGTTGCATAAAAAATAAATAAACGGATTAGACCTTACCAGACATTTATAGCAACATCACGTAGAGATCACTATTTGGCAGCTGTAGTGCGTGGGCAGTTAAAATGCTAACGTTTTGTGATATCCAGAAGTAAGGCACGCAAATTTTGGCAAGGTGGTAAATCGGTGCAAGGCAAAACACGTTGTGGTTCGTATTTCTCATTTCCATCAACTGGGTAATTTCTGGCAGACTGCTTAGGGATATGGATTTGGATTTATATTATACATGACCTGCCCAAATGTATGTTTCATATTTATTTTAACACTTCCACTGACCCGTTCATTTTAACCACTTGATGGTACCACAGTTTGACTACGTATCTATTAACTGATAATTGGGATTTGTTTATTGTACACTAGTGGATCAACTGTTGTTGTGAACAGTAAAATATTAATAAAAAAAGTGCATATAAAAAAAGTACCTGCTCCAACTCATGCACTGTTAAAGAAAAGTGCACATGTGGTTTTTCAGAAAGTCAAGTACACAAACTAGAAAGTGGCAAATCACATTTAATAGAAGAATCAAGAAGAAATAGTTAGAACAAGAGGGAAACATCCAATAAAAGGGAGAGAATTGCAGGCAAAATTGCCCGCTCCAGAGTAAATGCATTGCTCTACATGGGCAATTTGCTGTGGGAAATCAACCCCATGCATATGTGAAGATCTGGATCGTAGATACTGCTAGAGTTTCAACAAATGTGGCTGTGGTACAGAATCAGGAAATTCAGCTGTGTACTAACTAGCAAGACAACACCTCAAAGTGTTCTGCTATACCCCAACAAAGTCACATGACCACAATATGGCCACCATATTTGGACAGAGGTCAATGTCATGGTCACCAACACATTTATCATGCAGAGTGTTTAAAACCCTGTAAAATATAAATAGTTAAATTTTTCTTGTACGATCTCCATGGTCAAACCTAACCATCACAGAATACAACTGTGTACAGAGCACTAAGCCAACATATCAGAGTTATCTTCATCATCTGGAAATCAAAGTCACATGACTACAATATGGCAGCCAATCTCGCACATCAAAGTTTACAGTATCATAACATTTTGTAGTTGTGGCAGGTTGAGTTACATGGTTTTAATTAACTCTGTACTCATGGCCCTACTGTATCACAATGCGCTTGTAATTAACATTTTACAACCCCAATGAGGATCAGGACCTTTTTTGGCCGCAATCATAATTATTATTATGACTACTATAGGCCACAGACTGAGAAGCACTGTTGTAGATTACAAGGGCATGTTCTAGGCTGAAAAATAGTTTGTTCAAACTCATACAGTATGTCTAGAGCTGTTTTCTTTTTCGGTTTGTTAATGAAAGGTGCTGGTGCTAGCAGGCATGCCTAAACACTGCCTGCATTCAATAACTTAAACCTTTGTTAAAAATAAAAATAAAATAAAAATCCAAAGAAGTGAAAAGCTGAAGCTGGAAGTTTTTGAGTGTCGCGTATGTTAAATAAAGCCCCTTTCACACTGGCATGCTCTACTGGGTCAGAACCTACCCGGTTCCGGACTCCCCTCCCCCTCCCCATTTTGTAGCAATGAGGTGCACTCTTGGAAATCAAAATATAAAAACGAGTCAATGGTATGACAGCGGTTCTGGAAACCAATCAGTCGCTTTTGAAAAGACTGAATGAAACCATTTTAAACACCTCCTAAGACAACACTTTGTCTAATGCTCCGGCTAAAGGAACAGGAACTTTGCCTAAAATAACACCTTTTTGGCACCGATAGTGATTTGTTCACAACGGATACAGTACTATTCAGTATTTTCTAAAAAGTGTCATCGCGAGAGTGTATTGAGGCATACTGATTGGTTTATTAAATCTTTCCAGAATCGCCATAATATCATTGACTCGTTTTGTATTTTGATTTCCAAGAGTGCACCTCATTGCTACAAAATGGCATGTAAACAAAATGGCGAAATGTGCCAATGTTTCTCTTGCTACAAAATGTTGGAAATTATTCAAGCCCTTGAAAAAAAAAAAACCTGAATTCAGACACAAGTCGCCAAGCAATTTGGTGTTTCAAGTTCTGGCGAGTTGCTTCACCATCCTGTAAAATAATGTGCATGTCTTGTATATTGCTGCTGCATTTTTTTAATGTGTGTAGGTGTGCTGTGTTAATTTAGTTTGACAGTTTATTAATGTTAGTTTGTCTGTTACTTTATTAACATACATATGCAGTTCATTTCATATGTTGATGCACGTGCGTCATGACAAGAAATGCATATTTATTGATTCATATTGTGTCTGGTGGCTAACTCCGTCTTCGAGAACACTTCGCTTGCTTCCCGAGGGGTGTTCTCTTAGCCGGTGACTACTATATTTTTTCAAATGAAAATGTGCTATAACAATGTTCTTCTTTCAAAATCTTGAAGAATGGAAGTGCATGACCGGTAACATTTATTGAATTACTTAATTATATAATTTATTTCTTAGCAGACGCCCTTATCCAGGGCGACTTACAATTGTTACAAGTTAACACATTATTTTTACATACAATTACCCATTTATACAGTTGGGTTTTTACTGGAGCAATCTAGGTAAAGTACCTTACTCAAGGGTACAGCAGCAGTGTCCCCCACCTGGGATTGAACCCACGACCCTCCGGTCAAGAGTCCAGAGCCCTAACCACTACTCCACACTGCTGCCCTACTCCACAATTAGCCCCATAAACATCATTAAATTATCCTCACCGATGCAAACTGGAAGTTATTGCCATCCCCACAGAACCACCAGAAAAAAAATCGTAAGATTTGTCTACAATTTACCCTAACAACAACTGAAGCATCTGTGACCAGACAACCTGTAGGCCTATCTAGTATATACACAGTGGCCACTGTATTAGGACCAGTCTAAATATTGGATTTGGCATCCCCCTGGTGTGGGGCTTGTTGTCCTGGTACACCCTGGATCCTGTGACAACATGAAGGTGAAGCGAATGTCATGGTTTATTTTACCATCACCCACCCAGCAATGCTGCTTGACTGGTTTGAGGAGCATGACATACATTTCAGGCATCAGCCACAATCATCTGCCTACCTCTGCACCAACTGCAGTAGTACTAAGACTTAATTATGCAATACTACAGTACAGCCACATTAGACTCCAATATGCTGTTTTCATTTTATTGCAGTAATACTGCAGTACATTTTTGTAAGTGTTCATGCAGTTCACTGCGTACAGTAACAACCCAATACAACTACCAGGTCATCTATGCACTTCAAGTGTTGCATCTTGCACTATGCAGTGTTTATTTTCAAATGTACTATATGTTATACAATCAGGAAACTGTTTCAAGTCATGCAATGTAACTGTGCATAGGCCATATCAGTCTATCAAGCCAAGGGAAATAAATGTGGTTATCAAATTAGTGACTTAAAGTTTGACAAGGAAAGCAATTTACAATTACTGTAAACATTTCTTATATTAAAAAAAAAAATAGAATCGAGAATCTGAAAACAGATACAAATAATTAGTTATCTGCAGCGGTTTACCAGCTAAATGGAAAGCCAATACTGTATGCTACAACTACGAGTAAATCCCAACTGGAAAGACAGGGCATGGAGACTAGTATTAGTATGCATCTGTAAACATCGCCAGAAATGTACTGTCAAACCAACACTACTGTAATCCAAACAAGTAACACCACAACAGTATCACTGTATTCCAGGTTTGTCATTTGCACTAAGCAATGCAATATTTTTTCGTCACATTAAAATTTACATGCCACTTTTGTGGTGTTGTTGTTGTATGGTTTTAAAAATATGCTTCATTTACAATTCGGTACTTTAAAGAAATGGTTTATGTTTCTGTTCTAAATAGTTCTTAACCGTGTCCCTATAAGACAACATTTCCTTTTTTATTATTACAAAATGCATTATGTAAAGTTTTATGAAAAATTGGGTTACTTCCTGTACATTTTTTAAATGGGGTGTCAAGCGAGCCCTGTTTAGCTATTTTACTATTTTGAGTAGTTTGTATGCTTACCTTTGAGCTGTGGTAGGGGTGAAAGCTCGACCAGGCTGCTCTGGGTCCGGAACTGAGACGAGCCTTGCGATCTCTTTTGTTTCTGTGCTTTTCTCACGGATTTTCGTGTGAACCCGTCCACTTTCTCTGCTGCCGAGATAGCCGACATTTTCTTGTGTATCAACTAAAAAATGTTGACTATATATATTTCCACTTCTCAAGGTGACTAATGTTTGGCAGATCATACAATTTTAAAACGAGAAAAAAATAGAGAACACCAATGTCCGCTATAGTCAGATCACCAAGTTTCAATATACAGCAGATATATTTTAAAAACAAACGTTATCAGCAACACCCATTGAAATGTTTTTTCCAATTCATTAAATTCTACCGTGTCAAGAAAATGTACCAAACAATCAATGTTAAAACTCGCCTATTAAAACTATGGCATCAATTGCAATTTATAGATTCTCTTTTCCTAATGCGAATCATACAATCTAGATTATAAATGCAAAAAAACGGGCACATTATCGTGGAAAAAAATTAATCTACAGGTTGCTACTTATGCTTGCAGAAATAGTACTCCAAATTCCAAAACGATCACGGACAGATAACACACAAAAATAAGACGGATATGCAGTACGTAATATATATATATATAAACTTTAAAACAAACTGATCACAAAAAGCACGCTTTCCCTCTTCTGGAAACCTCCACTTTGCTTTTTCAACGTATCTGGCTATCGCCAGTGGCTCACCGCTGTTTAAGACTAAGTAACTACGAGAAGAAGACAGTCTGGGAACCTCTCAACTATCTAACAATCGTCAGCGAAAAACGAGTCATTCTCTACAAACGCCTCTGTCGACATTTAATAGAACAAGACAAATGCTCCGAACGGCTTGTCGGTTTTAAACGGCACTTCCTGCAACAGCTTAACTTTGGTTTAATTAATTAATTAATTACAAATGAATAGCTGAAAGCTACGCACCCCGACGTAACCTCACCTTTGCGACCAAAACACAACCACCAGTCAGTCGGTAGACCTGCCCCTCGCAGTCAGTGCGTAGGTCATCGGCAAAGACTCTGACCAACCAGAAGAGCGAAACACAAACTACTTCAGTGTTTACACCAATGGCATTCTACCAGAAACAAAACAGAATTGAAAATGGTACATTTTTTAAGCCAATTAGAAGTGCACAATGGAAAACCCAACCCAATAGCAAGTCAGTTGAGGGGCTGGTATACTATTGATGGATTTCCTGTCAATCTAATCATAAATCGACCTCTGGACGACGGGGGGTAGTGTTTGATTGGTTCAGGCAATTGGAAGTAAAAATACGATTGATTTGTTATGCTGTAAATTACGTATATATGACGCAGGCATGTAAGATGAATACTGTCTGGCCTCAAATAAATATGTAAAGAATGTAGCATGTAGGTGCATAACTTTATTTATACTCCACCCATGTGTGACTGAGAAATAAAATCTGTAGTCATTAATTTGAAAGTACAATACAACGAATGTACGTCGCTTAAAAACAAAAATCATTTCTGTAGCAAAGTAATGCAAGTTATATTTTGCACATACGTACGCATTCATACTCTGCATCCGTTAAGGGATAACAGAAATAATTTTAGAGGAAGCCTACTTAGTTCACTGATATTTGTAGCACACGTGTCAAATGAGAGTTATATTAACCCTATTGCAAGTCACACAGTTGAACGCCTTTTTCATGTCTTTGAGATCGTCTTAAGAATCCTAACTGCCTACCACTACCTTATGTATTCTATTTAAATATTATTGTGACAATGTGATGTTTCAACGCAGCCAGATCCACCAGAGGCTGGAAGAGTTGAAAGGTCATATTTTCAAAATGATTTGAATGGTGAGGAGGCCTAAATAAAGACTTTTCAGATTTAAAAAATTAAATTGTACATCATTTTGAATTCACAGGTGTTAATTCCAACATAACTCAAACTACTTATATAAACCTTGATGAATTTTATATTTTGTTAATTTCAAAATGACTCAATGCTATTTGTCCCATCTGTAAAAATAACTTGTTTGTATTGTAATTCAGTAAAAACCTTGCATTATTTATTTTGCTTAATTTTAAATGTACAGCAATTACAAAACATCATGTACTGCATTTCCTCATTTCTACAGGTAGGACAGCTTGTTTGCTACAAAAAACTACTGCAGATTTTTGAGAAAGATGAAACTGTTATCTAACTGTTTGAGATGGAATAAACATTGTATTGTTTGTCAAACATATTTTCCATTGCAAATAAAATGAACACATTGCTTAAACACAGTTTTCTTAAATGGAAGCATAAATGATGAACAGTCCTGTTTTTTTTTTAAGATTTCTACAGTACATTCATCTGATGTATTAAACTCACAGTGTTCCAATACAGTAGTGTGTTATGTGTTCCTGCTGTGTCTGTCACAGTCTTGTAGAGTCATTGTATGCATGTTTTCAATTGCAAGGAGCTGCTTGTCTGCTTTATTCAGCATCCATGAGTTACATTGATAAAGGGCTGTTGCAGTAGCAATTTGTCATTTCTTCATGTCCACTACCGGATCTTTGAACAAACTCCATCCTCATTTGTATATTAGCCCAGGTATAAAGGAGGGTGTGGTCACTTTATAAGCAAACAGATCTAGATTGTACTGGCAACAAGTGTGAATTACCAATCACCACCACCCCAGTACTAAAGAAATATATTTTATTTATATTAAGACGAGCCAATAACATTAGCTTTCTGTTATTATGAGCTGGCCATGTCTTTACTGCGTCCTCCAAGACTGGCTCATGAGAAGCTGGAATGAGGTGAGATCTGTTGCCAGTAAATGTAACATGATAAGTTTACAAAAAAGACACATTATAAAAGGGGACTCTACTGGCTCATTGAATGAATATGAAGCAGAATAGCAGTTAAAAGGTTACTTACCAACCTGCTAAGAACTGTCTTATTTCCATCTCTTATCTAGAGAAGCGCTTATTCAATTGCAATGAAACTCGGTTTGGACATTCTATATCGTAAGTATTAGAATCGAAGATACAGTATTTGGAGGCATCTGTCTGTATGTCAAACTTATTCTTACATACATACATACATACACACAGCAGATGAAGATCATGGTGATCTACTTTATGTTAACAATAGCTCTAATTTTGAATTTAGAGCCATGGCAGGATATATTTGTTTAATCAGTTGTATCAATATTCTGCAAATGGGCCATAAAATGGAACACATTTTGTAAGTAAGAAATAAACCACAAACCAGGTTCTGAGATGCCTGGCACCCATTATATGTAATATTTTTTGCCAAAGCCCATTTTATAGACAACTAACTGATAAACAGCTAAGCTTATGTGCTGCACAGTCATCTATATGTAAAATATATAAGCGCATATGCAATTACCATATTTAATAGATACAACAAATTACTGCAGTGTCCTTTTACCCATTCGAGCCAAATTATTATTATTATTATTTTAATCATTGCCAATTATTTTTTATTATTTTCTCCAAATTTAGAATGGCCAATTATTTTTTAGGCTCAGCTCACCGCTACCACCACTGCACTGACTCGGGAGGGCGAAGACGAGCACACGCTGTCCTCCGAAGCGTGTGCCGTCAGCCGACCGCTTTTTTTCACACTTCGGACTCACCATGCAGCCACCCAAGAGCTACAGCGTCAGAGGACAACGCAGCTCTCGGGCAGCTTACAGGCAAGCCCGCAGACGCCCGGCCAGACTACAGGGGCCACTGGTGCGCGGTGAGCCGAGGACACCCTGGTCGACCTAACCCTCCCTCCCCCCGGGCACCGCCCCCTGGAAGCTCCCGTCCACGGTCGGCTGTGGAATAGCCTGGACTCGAACCGGTGACCTGCAGGCTATAGAGCACATCCTGCACTCCACGCGGAGCGTCTTTACCGGATGCGCCACTTGGGAGCCCCGAGCCAAATCATAACGTAGAATATGTATTTTCTCTGAAATTCGTCCTGTTTTTACCGACTAAACAAGCTATCTGTTGTATGTAAACTGTTTCTAGGTAGTTGCACAAACGTTAATTGTCTATTGATGCTGGAAATTAGTTAGCTATTATTAGTTTTCCGCAGGGCAAGATCCTATTTTTTCACTGTTGCTAGACACGATTGCCAAAGAAAAGCTGTTGCAGTTTCATTCCATTTTTTTTTTTGTACCGAGAAGCCCGTCAGATGTCTGGCTTCAGATTTGAAGATTGAGGATTTAAGTTTGTGGTCATTATTTTATCAGTTATATTAATTTGTAATTAGTGGTTTCCATTTGTATAAACTACAGGAGTTTACAGCTTTATTATTTACGGTTGTTATGTGAAGCCTGTAAGATAAAAAGACTGCTCATGCCTTATGTAGTCAATTAACACAAATGATTTCCCAACCTCATCTCAAAACAGCTGTAGAAACCAACCAGTAAAAACAGCAGATCAAAATGTCAGATTTTGACGTATGAAGATGGAGAAAAATGCTGCAACAATGAAAATAAATTAGTAACATTGAACCTCAGAACTAAAGCAATTTAAATAATTTACAACTGATTATTACACCTTGCTATTTATCTCAGGGTTCTGGTGACTAAATCAACAAGAGCAAACGCCTTGATAAAATTACTGGCTTAATATGATGGACTTTATCTCTTGTATAATAATTACATTTTTTATATTGGTTGGACTTAGTTTTCAATACATATACTGTATATTGTGACAAACCAGGATAAGTCTGCCAATTGCCAATTTACACTGTCTAGTGTAAAAGAAGTGTTCCAGACCACAGATAGTTTTCAAAACAGGGCGGTGCCAGTATATTTATTTATACAAAACAAAATAAACAAAGACAATACTAACTCCACCAAGGAGTACTAACTAAACTTTGAAAAGTTTTAACCTGATAAACCGGACGGCTACGTCATTTAACAGTTGCCAAAACCAATACTTTCCAAATATTTAATACATACCTTTCTATAACGTTCCCCACAGGTATCCTTTTAGGCCTTAGCCTTAACATAGACAAAGACCAAACATTTTGACCTGCTTTATATACCTACCTGTCTAATTACAAACAGGAGTTTCTTATTAAATTAGAGGCAGTTGTAATTCATCCTGGCTCATTCCCGTGGCATTCTGGGGAATGTAGTCCTGAACCTCAAGGACTACACCTTTCCTCCCCCTACTCTGTCATAATATATATATATATATATATATATATATATATATATATATATATATATATATATATATATATATATATATATATATATATATATACTGTGCAAAAGATTTAGGCAGGTGTGAAAAAATGCTGTAAAGTAAGAATGCTTTCAAAAATAGACATGTTAATAGATTATATTTATCAATTAACTAAATGCAAAGTGAGTGAACAGAAAAAAATCTAAATCAAATCCATATTTGGTGTGACCACCCTTTGCCTTCAAAACAGCATCAATTCTTCTAGGTACACTTGCACACAGTTTTTGAAGGAACTCGGCAGGTAGGTTGGCCCAAACATCTTGGAGAACTAACCACAGTTCTGTGGATTTAGGCAGCCTCAGTTGCTTCTCTCTCTTCATGTAATCCCAGACAGACTCGATGATGTTGAGATCAGGGCTCTGTGGGGGCCATACCATCACTTCCAGGACTCCTTGTTCTTCTTTACGCTGAAGATAGTTCTTAATGACTTTCGCTGTATGTTTGGGGTCGTTGTCATGCTGCAGAATAAATTTGGGACCAATCAGATGCCTCCCTGATGATATTGCATGATGGATAAGTATCTGCCTGTACTTCTCAGCATTGAGGAGACCATTAATTCTGACCAAATCCCCAACTCCATTTGCAGAAATGCAGCCCCAAACTTGCAAGGAACCTCCACCATGCTTCACTGTTGCCTGCAGACACTCATTCGTGTACCGCTCTCCAGCCCTTGGCGAACAAACTGCCTTCTGCTACAGCCAAATATTTCAAATTTTGACTCATCAGTCCAGAGCACCTGCTGCCATTTTTCTGCACCCCAGTTCCTGTGTTTTCGTGCATAGTTGAGTCGCTTGGCCTTGTTTCCACGTCGGAGGTATGCCTTTTTGGCGCAAGTCTTCCATGAAGGCCACTTCTGACCAGACTTCTCCGGACAGTAGATGGGTGTACCAGGGTCCCACTGTTTTCTGCCAATTCTGAGCTGATGGCACTGCTGGACATCTTCTGATTGCGAAGGGAAGTAAGCATGATGTGTCTTTCATCTGCTGCAGTAAGTTTCCTTGGCCGACCACTGCGTCTACGGTCCTCAACGTTGCCCGTTTCTTTGTGCTTCTTCAAAAGAGCTTGGACTTTTGACAGTAAACTGTCTTCAGCAACCTCACCTTGTTAGCTGAGTTTGGCTGTTCCTCACCCAGTTTTATTCCTCCTACACAGCTGTTTCTGTTTCAGTTAATGATTGTGTTTCAACCTACATATTGAATTGATGATCATTAGCACCTGTTTGGTATAATTGTTTAATCATACACCTGACTATATGCCTACAAAATCCCTGACTTTGTGCAAGTGTACCTAGAAGAATTGATGCTGTTTTGAAGGCAAAGGGTGGTCACACCAAATATGGATTTGATTTAGATTTTTCTTTTTGTTCACTCACTTTGCATTTAGTTAATTGATAAATATAATCTATTAACATGTCTATTTTTGAAAGCATTCTTACTTTGCATCATTTTTTCACACCTGCCTAAAACTTTTGCACAGTACTGTATATACAGTATATTAAATTGAAAACTATGTCCAACCAATATAAATATATATATATATATATATATATATATATATATATATATATATATATATATATATATATATATATATATATATATATATATAATTTGAAAAAGGAAAACTGTGGTGTACCAAAAGGAGCAAAATCAAAAAGAAAAAGGTAATATAGGTACACAAAAATGTGAATAATTGATTGAAAAAATCAGTTACATCAGGACTTACATTTAGACTACAAGTCCTTCAGCTGGATGTCGAGTGCTGTAAACAAGCTGTTTTATATTCTGGATATAAATACAGAATGCTTACAGATTTCCTTCAATTCCCTCACTGGTTAATTAGGAATTTACAGTATATTTACTTATCTAAGAAAGCTGTACAAAGTAAACTTGGAAATCACAGTTTAAAGCACAAAAGTCAAAATATGTATGTGTTTATAGGGTTGATAGGACAGAGATTAATAATAAAAAGCAGGGCTGGATTAGCTGGCAGTAAATGGGCGCCCATCACTGAAAAACAGGAAGTTGGTGTTGCCTCAGATATTGGTACAGCAAGAAAGGGATAAAGAAAGAGGGACCTGAGCCTAGGGCATCTTTATAATATAGTTAGGGGAAATATATATTGCCATATTCGTCATTAAGAATGAAATATTATCATTCTTAAATGCTTTGTACCCTTCAATACACCCTAATAGAAACTTTTGTGCACCCCTGACTTTGCAAATCAGGAGAGGCTGGTGGGTAACTCCGAACTTCATATTCCTAGTAGCACTATTTCAGTTCTTACTCCACACTCATACATTCCTTGAACATTCCAGACAATAAATATGCAGGATACTAAAGCACAAAGAAAGAAAAAGGAGATGACCATAATACATTGACCACAAACTGCAATTGGATTGAAGGATTTACTGGCTTGGGCAATAATTAAACTGTCAGGGCCTAGAAGAGTAGACCTTCATAGCGTTTCTTCGATTGGGTTCTGATATTACTTCATACACTTTTACATTGCAACTACTGCCACTTGTGTACTACCTATTGTGTTTATTTTAACCCAATCGTCTTGATGCTTGTATCTACATTAACCATTTGACTGCCTTGATAACAAATTCATCAGTGTCGATACACATCCTCCTGAATATAAGCCCCTGTTTTGAATCACTTTTGAATCTTTAGTGGGGCATTGATGGTGTTATGGATTGCATTGTATTTGGCAGGCAGGACTTCAGCATGGGTTGCTAGGCAACAACTTAGAACTCACACAGTCAGGTCATGTGATTGGTGTGTGAGATGATCAAGGGCATTTGTTATGTAATTTTTAGTTTTTTGTGTCATTGTTGTTATGATAAAAAATATGTCATGAAATGTGCTGAACAGGGAATGTACCCTTGAGAAAGTCAGACAGGTTTTTTTTAACAGTAAAAGAGACAGATGAAACCAGTACAGGGATTTACAACAATGTGAAAAATGATAACGAGCATAAAATCCAATAATATCCAAACCGATAATATTTTAAACTACTCATAAATACGACCTATACTACCTCATTTTACCATATGGGCTCTGTTACTTAGAAATAAAACAAACATTTGGTTAAGGGTTAGGCCACTGGTGAATTTCTCCCAAATTAAATTGACCACCCCACCAAGAGCCAGATTTATCAAGGTATTCACAATAAACCTGTTTGAACCATTTTTTGTTGCAACAGTTTTATTTAACTTTCACAAATATATATATATATATATATATATATATATATATATATATATATATAGTAAAACTGTATTTGGGCATAAATAAGTTTACAGTTTCTTTAAACTACATTGTAGATGTCACTTTTTCAATAACAGGATTGACAAGAACTTTATTTGCACAAAAGCCTGTTGCAATATGACATTCACACAAGAAGCTGGAGATTCTTCCTGAGACAGGTTGCATGCGGATGGTTGATCAAAGACCCATTATGTGTGGATACAAATATTCAGTTGATTACAAGACATATAAAGAATACAGGTACATTTGTATTTTGCAATATAGTACGCATGGCTTTGGACACTGTTATACTATTAGGCAGTGTTAGGGTTAATTTCTCAAGAGATAGGTTTCTAAAGCAAACCTTTCACAATGGTCTGTTGCTCAGCAGGAAAGGACAAATCACTGGTTTCACTGGTTATGCAAGTACCGTACAAGGCCATATTTCACTTCTTGATTTGTCTAAACGATTTGTCACGTTTCTTCTGCAGAACAATCTCTGGCTGTATTCCATTGAGAGGTTTTTACAGTATCTGAAATTCAATAAACTAGAGACCAACAGTTATCCGCCACCTAGGATTAAAATAGACCAGAGAACATGAATAGAATAAATATACAGCTGTTTGGGAGTATAAACACTGTTCGGCTCATTTTCCAGAATGTTTACTGAAGATAAAAAAGAGACTGTGGTTTGATGTTATCTAGGCCGATTCCATCAGGGCTTTGCACAACCTGCACTAGGCAACAATTGCTATAAACCCCCTCAAAGTCACGGGTTAAGGAAGACATTTACCCATTTGCTTGTTTGATGATAATTAATTTACAGGTGCAAAAGACTGAGTAGAATGGAGGTTTAGCAAGGGTATTCTTCATCATAATCTGCATTACTCTTTAAAGGGGCTGATTTATTTAGGGGCCTCTCTGCAACTACAGTATAAATCTGCACTTTTTTTCACAATATAATTTCACATTCATTCTGGGCATCTGGCAAGACTTGTACAAAGGTTTGATACACAGACACCTTTTGACAGCCCAATTGTCTTCAGGTTACAAAACAGTAAATGAGGGTCCCACCTGACAATCAGCACAGCAACAAAAAAATGCACAAATTAAGGTGGTTTTTTAGGCATGGTTTAGTATGTGCTGTACTGCCGAGTACCAACAAAACATGTGATGCTTGGAGGTGGGGCACTTGTTGCCAGTTTCACCCACTCAGAGGTCTTTCTTGCTGGTATAACGTCACATGGGTTACATCCTCACACGCTGTCATGGAAAGAGAGTCATCATGAAACAAGCACATCACTTGGAAGAAGTTCTTTACCATGTAAAACTAATACCACTACAGGTATTTTTGTTTTAATATTCTAATATTTGCTGCTCTACTCAGTTCTGTGGGTCAAATAAATAACAAATACTACACACAGTCATTCAGCATTGGTATTTAGAGCTTGCTTATTAAATTAATTTACATTATGTGGAGCACTGTCTATCCAGATCGGGATTACCAGACTATTTAGTAAGCAAGCACAGGTGGTAAAATGGTGAACAAATGCTTACTGTCTAGTACCACAAATATTTGCATTACTTCTGTGGAGTGTCTACTGCAAGGCATTAATCACATAACATTCTGCTCTCTCCTTAAACTCAGCTTGTCCTCAGATGTAGACTGGGTAGGAAGATCAGGTGCAGCATTTGGCAATCAGCTTCCTGCAGATAATAAATGTTTATTACAGAGCGACCAATAAAATCAGGAATGCATTAATTTTATTTCATATTTTAGCTATTGGCAGCATATCAAAGGGAATTCTATTTATGACTTAAGTTTTGACACTTTTGGGTAAACTGGTTACGAAACTTCAAAATAAATTGGAGCAGAAAATGAGTCACTATGAACGAGAACAGTACATTCCCTGGCATGTGCTTACAGTTTACATTCTGAATTCAGTATAAGAATGAATGCATAATGTATTTACTACTGCTTTAAGCAATATTGTTTCAATAATTTTAGGATATTAAAAGGTATACATTTTTGTTTGCCATTTTTTCAATTTTACCACCCTCCCCCTCCCCAAACCATCCCCATATGACCTTCAATATGCACAGTCTTAGTATTTAATAAAAACAAAACCAGCAGAGCATTAGCCAGTCAATAATAATCACAGGGCCAGCCCACACCTCCTAATCAGAGGGCAGTGCTAGTAAGTGTGAGAGGTGTAAGAGAAAGGGTTGCCACCTAGAATTACATTTATCAACTCATCCCCTCAGGGTGAATTAATTGTTTTCTAATTTGAAAAATAACAATATGTCCTTAATCCAACAAGAACCAGAGGGGTGTGAGGGAGTCCTCCAGCCAAGCAAGATCCTCTGGCGAGCCAGAAGTGTTACAAATGCCACCACATCCGCCTGTCCACCTTGTAAAGGTTGGTTCGATGGAACACCCAAAATTGCCAATAGTGGGCATGGGTCCAAAGGTATCTGCAGTACCTGACAGAGAGTTGTGAAAATGAAGGACCAGAACCAGCAAGCTTAGGGCAAGACCAGAACAGGTGAGTCAGGTCAGCTGTGGAGTAGTTATATCTGTCACAGCTCCCATCCAACCCAGGGTAGGTCTTGGCCAGTCTGTTAAATTCCACTTTCTTACCCTTTATTAACTTCAGCACTTATTTCATGTCTCCCCTTGTCATTATGCAGTTGAACTTTTTTTTCTTCTCAGTTTTACCCCCTAATTAAAAAGCTGCAGGCCGCTGACCACTCAGGAGGACTGAAGATCAATGGGGGAGCACTAGTCCTGCTGACAATCCTATCACCTCTTTTCATCCGCCAAACCTAAGTAACAGCTGTTACCAAATAACTGAATCCTGAAGGCAATAGCCAAGCTTGGGAAGTTTCAGCATGGACTCGTTGGCCACCTGACCAGAATGGTAGCTGATTTGCAATGAGACAAACTAGACCCAGATGATTTTTCTCCTCAAACACAGTGGGGCCTCAAAGGCCAAGCCACGCTCGCTGTGGGTCCCAACCACTCTCACATTGCTTACACTCCACCCCAAACGGTAATTCTTTTGTTATGTGAGTGACTGAGGTCCTCTTTTGATTTCTAATTAATTAACTTCTAATTAACTCTTAACCTAAAATCGTGAGGCCAACGAGTCCCACTTTTAAAAAGAATATAAAAAAGGCTGTTGTAATAAACTATAAGATGTAATTAAATGTAAATGTTTGGAATTTGCAAAACTATGTGTCATATAATCCATAAAACATAATGTCTATGGTAAAACTACAATAAACTGATGTCATGCAGTGTGGCAGGGCAGAAAAGCCCTGCTGTTAAATGAATTATTTTGGGCTGTTTACAGTTTTTCACGATTGCTAAGACACTTTTAATGAAACTGGGGTACACTTGATCTCCATCATAACCTAATGAGCACAACAGTATTCTTTTTTGCAAAACAGTAAGTCATTTCTCTCACACACAATTATTATTTATTTCTTAGCTGATGCCCTTATCCAGGGCGACTTGCAATTGTTACAAGATATCACATTATTTTTTACATACAATTATCCATTTATATAGTTGGGTTTTTTACTGGAGCAATCTAGGTAAAGTACCTTGCTCAAGGGTACAGCAGCAGTGTCCCCACCGGGGATTGAACCCACGACCCTCCGGTCAAGAGTCCAGAGTCCTAGCCACTACTCCACACTGCAATGCGAATGCTAAGCACATTTTTGCAAAACAGTAAACACAACACACTACAAAAGCCGCAACTCAGTTGAGTAAATCATGACAAACAAATTAAAACATTTGGTCACAGCTGATACAAATTACTCCCATGAATGTGAACCTCTTCTGCACGTGTGCAAAACTTCTTTGCGCAATTGTTCAATCAGCAATCAGTCCCTATTCATGCATAAAAGTGGTCACCTCTGAGTTGCTGTTTGCAAGAATGGACCAAGTAAGAGGCTGAGGGCGAAGGCAAGGACAAAGGAGAGGTAGAGTGGCCCATAGAGGAAGAGGGGTTCAGATGCGTGGTGGTGGAGTAGCTCAAAGGGGAATACAAAGAGCTAATGTTTCAGATGAAATTCGTGCCACAGTTATTGACCATGTTGTCAATCATGGCCTTTCCATGAGAGAGGTTGGGCAGCGGGTCCAGCCCAATCTCAGTAGATCAACTGTGGCATCAATAGTAAGAATATTCAAGAATGAGAATAGGTAAGTTAAAATGCTATACCACACTGTATTTCAGTGTTACTGTACTGTATACAGTACAATATATGTGTAAAACAGTTGACCATCAAAATGTCACAGTTTGTACATATTTACTGTATTTATAGAATTCAAAGACAACCACACGCTGGTGGCAGAGGTAAAGTCTTCACTGTGGTACAGGAGGCTGCCATAGTGGATATGGTTGTTGTCAACAATTCCATGCGAGAGATCCAGACAGCAGTCATTCAAGATTAAAACATGTTCAGAAATGTCAACAGTGTGAGTTTGGCCACTATTGATCATGTCCTTAAAAGACACAAAGTGGGAATGAAACAACTTTACAAGGTCCCATTCCAAAGAAACAGTGATAGTGTGAAGGAGACTAGACTCCAGTATGTACAGGGTTTGCCACTGTAATGCCTTTTCTTACAGTAAAACATTGCATTGCATGCAGCTGGAATATTTTACAATGTATTTATTTTATGTATACATAAATACTGTGTTTCTATTGTATTTTTATCTTAGAGAATAATGGAGCTTGAAGCAAACGTATACTGTATACTGTATTTGTGTTGCCGCTTTTGACATTGCTTTGTTTTTGCAGTGATTTGTTCCATGTTTTTGTGCAAACCTTTATTTTGCTTTGAGCAGAGTTTTTTGTACAACCTTGTTATTTTATTTAATAAATATGTGCATCAGTGCTTTTCACCCGCAAGTACCTGTCTGCCTCTCTATCGGCTTTCTGGTCTGGGGCCGTCATCACACAGCCGTCCTGTCGCATGTGATGTCAGCAGTGGGATTGTAATGCCCCCATGGACCCAGGCCAGAGCAGGAGAGCATTTAACGGTCCTGGGGACCCAGCACCATTAAATGCTGCAGGACTTTGCTACTGGAGGAGCCAGCCTTTTTGCTGTCAGCATTTCCATTGACAGCAGTGCCTTTACTGAAGGAGCCAGGTTGTTTGCTGTCGGCATGTCTGTTGACAGCATTGCCTTTACTAGAAGAGCCAGTATTGTCGCTGGCAGCATAACCGCTGTCAGGATTGCCATGGCTGGAGAAGCCAGCCTGTTCGCTGTCAGCATGGCTGCTGCCAGTGTTGGCTTTAAAGGAGGAACTCCCACTGTGGCCGCCATCTATGCACTCATATGGGGAGGGTGTATGTGGCAGGGCAGAAAAACCCTGCTGTTAAATGAATTATTTTGAGGTGTTTAAAAATAAATGTTAGTACATGTAGTCTTAAAAGGAATATGCTTGCCTACTGTACCTCACTGTCACATGAACAGCTTTGAGCAGTTTTTTCCTAAACTATTTTTGTATTTTTGGCCATTTAAGTAAATATTTACTGCAACTTCTAAACTAAAACCCTATAGAAAATGTTTCCTTTCATGGGCATGTATTCATCCCAGAGTTCCTAAAAGCTGTTCCATGGCAGAAGTCAATTAAAAGCTTTGATATGCTCTCCAGTGTATCACATCACCTGAAAAAATAGCAGACTTTTGTTCTGTTGCAGCTCAGTAGAAACAGTTGCCATGCTATAAGCACTCCCTGAGCAGTGCATTATACCACAGAATACTCCCGCAAAGACTTGGTTCCTCAACTCTGAATGATTTGTTTTGATGTCAACTGTATTCTGTCACGCTGGAGAACAGTAATCTCAAGTTTGGCTGTGTTCCTCTTGGCACTGAGAGAGATAAGTAACAAAACCATCCACCAGGGATTAAGCAAAGCTCTATTTGAATATCAAGTGAGCTATTTTAGGAGCATAAACCATGAAATAAAAAATACCTTGCATATTTATCTATTACATTAGATGGTGCTGGAGGACTGAGAACAAAGTGCTTAAAGCAAAGACAGAGTGCAGTATGGTTCTGCGTTTAATGCCCTACCAAAGCACTCTACCTCAGTTTGAAATCCTTCTATTTTAATGTAAATTATCCATTCGATTTTTGGTTGTGGGAGTTAAAATTGAATTCTTTCCATATCAAATTCTTTCCATTGCTGGTCACAACTTTGATTAGTGGTTGTACTCTGGTTGTATATTTGAGTGCAGAGGTAAATAACTGGTCTTTAAATGTATGTGGTTACTCACTACCCTTATATGTTTGGCCTTAGCATTGGAAGACAAGCGTAACATGACCAATAAGTTGCCACCTGTTCCATCAAAACATTACACACAAAAGACAACATTCCTCCGCCCAGGAGAGCAACCACCAAGAAAAGGTGTTAAAACCAATCCTCGCCCAGGACAACTGGAAGCTGCTAGAGACTGGAAAATGCTGGCGGATGTTGGTCAACGGCTTATTTTTCCACCTGAGATTGCCACCACAAACCTTCGACCAGATATTGTCTTGTGGTCTGGATCAGCACGCCTTGTTCACCTGGTGGAGTTAACAGTGCCATGGGAGGATGCTGTAGATGAGGCGTATGAGAGGAAGAAACTGCGGTATGCTCAACTAGCCACTGAAGCGGAACAGCGAGGATGGAGAGTCTGGGTTTACCCAGTGGAAGTGGGATGTCGAGGATTTGTGGCACACTCTACAACCCGGTTTCTCAGAGATGTCGGATTCAATGGCCAAGAGTTGCGTCGCACAGTGAAGAACTTATCTGAAGCAGCAGAGAGGAGCAGCAACTGGCTGTGGTTGAGACGGAAAGATTCTGGCTGGGGATCTCAAGCACAATAGAAAGAAAGAAAGGCTGATATACAGGTAAGTAAGCTGGGCTGAGTTGAGTGGGGGACGGAGGGGTGATGCTGGGGCGCCAGAATCACCGTCGAGCCCTCTTGAGGTGTCGTGGGCTAGTCGGCGAAACACCGAGGATGGAAGGTGCCCACTTGAAGACCCCAGAGATGTACCCTACTTAGCTCAATCCAGGCGGTTGTCATGCTGATGCGCTGGGGAGACCGCACTATGGTTGATCCCCAGAGCCAGCATCGCAGCCGTTGTGTGTGCTGATGCGCTAGGGAGGCAAAATAAGCTGATCCCTGGAGCCAGCATTACACTTCAGCCATCAACACCAGACAGAAGGATATCTACATCATCATATGGAAGGAAGCGCAAATGGATGGAGACACATATGGATCACATTAGTTTACTGTGAAGCTACGTCTTAGTTGGTGCTTATCTTGGCGAGAGCCAAGTTCAAATCAGCATGAAGTTTTAACATCTACTCTCATGTAATGGAAATCATAAAAGTTTCCTATATTAAAAGCATAGCATAGTGAAATCATGGTAAAGCATAGGGGTGCACTGTAAAGAAGAGTGAGGTATGGTAAAGCATAACAAACATGACATACCGGGGTAAACTATGGTAAATGCATAATACAGTATAATCATGCGAAAAGCATGGTAAAACTGCAAAAATACGGTGACAAACTTTTATAAGTATATGTAAGTTGAGTTCCAAATAAACAATTTGAAGTGGTTCATGCTATCCTTTATGATTTTCCATCAGCTTAATTGACTAAAATTGAGCCAGTTTTTCAATTATGACATGTTTCCATCTGCCATTGGCACTGACTTAAATTTACATCATTTGCAGATTAAGATTGTATCGATTTCAATTGCAACTCTTTCAACCCCAGTTGAAGGAAGTTGATCTCTCCAACTTGCACTGATGGTGGAAGTTACCCCATGAATGTCCGATGTGAAGGATTGTTTTTAATGTATGAAAAAAAAAACATGGTTGCAGAACATGAGGGCTGTTAATATATTATACTGTCAGGAAAATGCTGAATGTTGGCTAATTAATTTATTAATAGCAATTATATAAACATGTAATACATATAGGGATCTTTGACCCTTGTGTAATGTGTCCGGTTGCAGATTGGATTGTAGACTGCATTTGGAACCAACAGCAGCCTCATTTTGATATTGGAAAAAGATGGGATTGAATTTTACAGACTGTTTCCATGGTGGAAATGTGGCATAAGTGGCTAAAACAGACAAGGCCTCGAATCTGGTGGATGATTTAGGGGTGTAATTTATTATCAAAAAGGAACCTGTAGAACTGGCAGACTTTTTTGCCAGTTGCAGCAACCTCTGGGTTGAACACTTTAAACAAATTACTCAGTTTGCAGGTAGAGGCACTAGATGATGGAAAACAAGAATCTAAGACTACCACCACATGTCCCATAGGGATATTGTACATTTATTATTAAAATATCTATTTTAAATAACTAGAAGTCCAAGCTTCGTCCAAGCTTAAAACTGCATTGGTCTTAAAACGCAGAACTATAGTGTGGTAAACATAAAGGCAAAAAACACAGTATTTCTCTAACACCCTTTGAATGTAGCTGGTGGCAGTAGGCCATAAGATACAGATGAAGGGACTACTGACTAAGTGTAGGTTATGTGAATTATGCAAGATAGCCTGACTGAGATGCAGGTGGGGGGAGCTAGAATATGAAAACCTGCTATGACCTGGGTTGTTATTATGCCTTTGGATAGTCTCTGTATTTCCCTGTTGCAATCTGTTAGATTCTCCCTTTATAATTATTGAGCGCTGAAATTACCTTGTAATTCAAATGACACTGCACCATGACCAGAAGAACAGACTGTTCCGTGCAATTATGGAGTATATCACCTTTCCCATACAGCATACCAACATTCATTGTGTGAACAAGTTTGTACTTGTCTTGAACATTATTCGCAAAGAGGTTCCCAGCTGCATCCCAAAGTTGGATTTTTGAACCCAAAATCTTTCAGTTTTACTCAAAAAAAGAAATTTCATTAAGATAGTATTAGTTTGTGTTGTAACACTTTGAATATAATAGTTAACTTATGACAGACTGCTTTTTTCCCTGGCAACTACGGCAGCACATTTTGACAAGCCTTTATGATACATGGCTTCAGCCTACCTCCCATTTCACTGAGTCCTCATTATGAGCAAGGGGGCAATCTATCAAATGTTACTTATATTCATACTTGATTCATATTGTTGAATAAAATGTCAGAAAGCATTGTGACCAATTATTCTTTTCTTTTATATTTTACAAAATGTTGTGACGTTGTTGGGTTATATTTATATTTGTTTATTTCTATCTATGTTCAGATGTGCTTATATTTTCTGTTTTAAATATATATTGTACAAAGTGTGTTTGCAGTATGCGGTGTGATCGCTGATTAGAATTTATAGCCAGTAGGGTGGGTGTATTGGGGGAAAGCTTTGTTTTAACAATCTGCAATTATGAAGGCGTATACAAGTTTTAAAATCAATCAATCAGTCCCAAGTTTTCATAGAAAGAAGCATCCATATAAAAAAAATTCACAGGGCAATGGTGAGTGGTAAGTGTAGTGCTTCATGACAGCTCGGAGAGCGCCAAGATACTTGAAGGGAGTTAAAAGGATAGAACAGGATGGAGAACCTTATTGCCGAAGGCTGGTCCGGTGACCCAAGACAGGAAAACACATAGATAGAATCCCCCACTCTGCGGAAAGCTGCTTACGTGGCAACTTGGGAATGGAGTTACCCTTAGGGGATTGAAGGGACAGAGGACCCGACTCTCGAGAGCCGCTGCAGATGAGTGACTTGGGAACGGAGTTGCCCATAGGGGATTGAAGGGACAGAGGACCCGACTCTCGGAGAGCCGCTGCAGCTGAGGGACTTTGGAACGGAGCTACCCACCGGGACTGAATGGACCTCTGGAGGAGAGCTTTGAAAGGAAAAAAGTTAGAGGGACTCTCTAGTTAGAGTCCTAGAGCTAGAAAGAAAGAAGTAGAGAGATTACAAAGAGATCGAAGGACTGCAACACAGACTTTGCATCGACAGCAGAGAAGGAGAGAGAGAGTCTCCAGAAATGAGTATAGGGAAAGCGCACAAGCTTCGTCAGGATAGAGAATGTGGCCGGGGGTCCCCTCTGGCCCGGCGCAGAACCTCCAGCTCGAAGGATATAGCCGGGGAAAGTGACCCCGGGCCCCCCATAAAACCACACCTGTGAGGATAGGAAAGAAAAGACTGCAGCCACTGCACAACATAGACTTAAGTGGGGAAAAAACAAACAAGACAAAGAGAGGTTAGTATTGACGACCTAAAGGAAAGCCGTCTGCACTGTGGAGGGGAAAAAACATTTTTAGGAGGAAACCTCTGGTGGACTGGGCGGAGAGGGCACCCCCACTCCGGGCAAGCTAGCTAGGGACTGGTGGGCAGTTACGAAGTCTACTGGGGAGGTTCTGATGTAGAGATCGCTGCTAATGATGCCCAGCGACCTAAGACTTTGATGGCATGTTGGCTGAGCCCGGCTCTTGCTGCGGATGTCACTGCTCCGATTCTAAAAGAATGGGGTGTATAGAACTGGGAGGGCAGGCCCGCCTTGATGATGAGGGAGGAGAGGTGAGAGGCAAACCAATGCCTAGTGATAATGTTTCTGGATAGATCAGAGAAGAGGGGTTCAGAGAGTGAAGGTTTCCTGGTTGATAGGAGCTTCTGCAGAGATGTGTAAGAGCAGAGAAGAGAGTTGATCTTTGAGAGCTGGATACAGTGCCCGGATCGAAGCTGGTCGGTTTTTGAGGATCGGAGAAAAAATGTTGGTCCTTAACGAGAAAGAGGTTGCTGGATCGGATGCCAGAGGCTGGGAAGCTGGGAAGGGATGGCACGGTGAATTCTTCACATCTCAGGAATGTGGACTCCATAACAAGATCATTGACAGGATTGAAACAGCCGTGGTGAAGGATGGAGACCAGGTTAAGGAGGATATCCGAGGTGATGGGCAGTCTAGTTGGAAAGGAAGAAGGAAGACTTCTCTTGATCCCACGCAAAGTAAGACGGACGGCTGGGATTGAGAGGAGGGTAGGAGCTGGAATAGACATGATCCGGTAGAATTGTTGGATACCGGAGATATAGGACTTGATTGAAGAAGGAGAGAGGTGAAGGATGTCCCTGAGATAAACGATAAAAGCCATGATCTAATTCTGCTTGAATGAAGTGGGAGAGATTTGGTTTTGGGCGCAAAACTGGAAGAAGGCTGACCAGGCTGTAGAGAAGGAGGAGATTGTGGACGAAGCGAGAGCAACTAACATGTACTGCCGGGCTGAGCCGAGGAGAGCGGACAAGGAGGAATTCAGTCCAGGATTAGTTGATGGAACTCCGGGACGTGGAGAGGGAAGGGAGCAGTGGAGGGCGTCAGTTGGCAAAACCAGGCTACCCCAGAGATGAGCGGCTGTGACGATTGGGTAGACCTCAAGGAGTGTTGAGGACTTCCGTTGCAAGGGCAGGTTCTGGATTTGTGCTGCTAAACCATTGTTTTCCAAAGATGCTCTTGAATCCGAGGTAGGAGGCGTCTGTAAAGAATGAGAGGCCTGGGGCTGCGATGAAATCCTGGTAGAATAAGGATAGGCAATTACAATGTTGGAGCAGAGTGGACCACATTTTTATATCCTTTCTGGCGTCTGAAGGAATGAAGATTTGAGAATTGAGGTTTTTTGCAGAAGTGGATAGCCTGAGAAACCAAGATATGAAGGTTCTGCCTTGAGGGATAATGCGGAGGGCATAATTGAAGTGACCTAGCAGAGAGAGCAGGTTCCGCTTTGAGATGAAATTTCACCATTTTCATAGCTGGTTTTGGCTACCGCCGTAGTTTCCAGAGATTGCTCAATCACTTATGTTTACCTTTTCACTGTCCATTTGTAATAGTTTGTCTTTAGCAATGTCTGGCATTCAAACGCCTGCTATCGTACATTACTGATACGTTGACAGAAAAATGCAGTTTATTGATTAGCCAATTTCGTGTATATATATATATATATATATATATATATATATATATATATATATATATATATATATATTGAAAAGTAGACGTACAAAGTATGAATAGACTGGTAGCCTACCAGCTTGTACGAAAACAAACAAAAGCTAGAGAGGGCGGAAGTGGTAACAGGAGACTTATATAGAAGAGGGAGAGTGATTGACAGGGAGATTAGAGATAGGGGAAGGATAGACGCAACTCACCAGTGCCCCCAAAACTCAACCTAAAGGTTTACACTAAAACATCTAAAAGCATTGTGCTGCAAACCTGTGCCAATAACAAGGAAACACATTTGTTTATTTAGCCTCTTCAGCCTCACTTTATTATAAAAGTTTAGGCCCATTAACACCCAGCTAAGCACAGCAGTGGGTGTCATAGTACAGCTGGGCTGTTTTAGTAACTTTTATTGGCTTCCTTGTGGTTTCCTTGTGGTAACTCGGTCAGCGCTGGCCACAGCATACACCTTCAAAAGAAGCCTTGTCATTTATAGTCTGATACACTACACTTGTTGGCACAGCTTTATCCCATGTGTGTTTGCAACAAAGAATGGAGAGCTCTGTATTTCGAAATAGAGCACCTACAGGATTTATTTAAATCTATAGGTGGCCTCTGACACTAAGTGATTTATAAAGGATTGCAAATACATAATGTATTGGAGAGAACATAGGCTCCAAAAGAATAACCTTCACTTATACTCACTTCAAAAAGTCCTAATTGTTATATTTACACGGTAAAAGTAACTATTACACTTATCCAATAATCTGTTTACAGGCAAGTAAAATATAATAAATTATTATTCACAGACGCATTTGGAATTTTAGCCTTTGGCTAATGTTGCACACGCACAAAGACAGACAGAAAAATGCAGAATTCATGTTCACAGCAAGATGTTTACTCTGAAGAATTCAATCTGTGTTTAAAATAGCAGAACAATCCATACCTTGTACAGAATACTGATACTTTGAATAGAACTGCACACTTTACTGTGCAATTGTTTAAAAGCCCAAATAAGAACCCTCTAAAAAATATAATTCAACCCCATTTACCTTTAAATATAACAGAGTACCACACTTTTATGTAAATACCAGAGATTAGGGCAGAAGAGCATGGCACACAACAGGACAAGTTAGCAGGGGATCTTCAAATACTTAAGGTTTTACTGTATGACTATTTTTTTGTAGAGCACATCTTAACATGCCAGCCCCTTCGTTCTAATTTGGATGTTTTTGTACATGTGAAATGCTTTGGTTTCACTTCAGTAAATCAAAAAGTGAGACAGCTACAATAATTGACTACATTTTTTTTAAAGAAAGCTATAGGCCTGAGATTTCACCCAACCTCACTGCCCTGCGCTGGGGGGCCTAGTAAAATGAGACAGCCATTCCAACAATGTTCACTATTAATGATCCCTCCCCAGGGCACACAAAACTTGACACTTCAATCTTAACTGGATTGCATAGTATGTATTAGGTAAATGAACCGTACCACTACAGTAGTGTTTCATAAGAATTTGAACACTAATTTCCATTGCTAAAGACATGTTCCTGTTACAGTAGCTTTATCACTGGGGCTGAAGTTGAAGGCTATAAAATGGAATATGCCAGCATTTAACAAACTCAGATAGCTAAGGGGACTGGGATACTGTTGCATTTGATACCAGTGAAAATTGTGAAAAGAAAAACAACAACATTTAAAATAAGTTGTATTTTTAAAAAAGAAAACACCACCACTAGACACAAGTCAATGACAAAGCATTAAAAGTCAAGTTCAACATACATGTTATATATACAAATACAACTCAACATTAAATAGAAAAGGAAGCTTGGCAAATACACTGCAAAAGGGTCTTTACAGGAGCAACACAGCCTTGTTAAATGAACAGGAATGACCACAATGGAATGCACCAGATAAACACGATCATAAAAGGTATGCCAATATGCTAACCCATGGCATTAAAGTTAGAGATGACGACTCCAATGAGAAGTTCTTATTTAACCATTTTTTTTATGCTGCATAGACCTGTAGTTCTAGTGGATGTAACACAGTATACGAGATCTGCACAGCATTGCTTACTGAAACAGAATTACTGACAAGGTATTAATCCCACAAACCAAAGTGGGCCACAGTTAAAACTATAAAAATATACTACTGCTTAGTCATATTATAGGTAAAAATAAATACAGACCAAAATGGTCTGAAATGAAGAACGATTAGTTTCATATTTAATATAGTATGCTTTGCTATTAACTCGTGATTGTCATATGTTGGTGTTGGACAGTATATATTTTAATACTAGCCAATCACTCTAGACCAAGGCTCAAGTATGAGATAAGGGTAAGGAAAGGCATTGCACCTTGTCAATGTGGTTGGCCTGAACATGTTTATTTCAGCCTTTCTGAAGGTTAGGGCAAGGCTTCACCTAGCAACAGAAGTTCACTACAGACGTGGCTCAGCTTCGTTTTGTCAACAAAACAAACGCATTCCCTGAAGGCTATAGTTCAATTTATCATTATTGATCATGTGGGAACATATCTGAAACAATCCACACACAGCAAGGCAGTTAGTTAAGAAAATGAATCACCCTGTGCAATTGTAAACAAAGGGAGCGATAAATCCTTAACCAATCATTACTTCCACTAACACAGAAAACCTAATAGGGAGAATAATAGTGACGTTTTCACATGTATGGAAAATTCCACTTAATTCATAAAAAGCTAGAATTAGAAAGTAAAAAAAGAATAAATTTAAAAAAAACTGCCAAAAAAAGTTAACATTACTGTGGTCAAAACCACAACCACTTTGACCCCTCCCATACATTTTTTTATTATATAACATTTACATATACATATAACATAACATAACATTTACATATAAAATAAAACTTTTATTTTGGTCACTAGGTTGCCACCATGCTTTGAAATACATTCAGATTTCACTCCTCAAACTTAAACAAATGTTCAGGCTTTTCCTGAAAGATGAATACTTCCATATTAAATGCACACAAAACACCAATACTACTCAATTGCTTGTGTCATCCTAGTATTTGTTCTCCCACGCAGAACAATTTTATTCCAGTACTTCAATTCAAAAATTAAAATCCAATGTGGTGAAAATTAAATTTACCTTGTGCTTCAAGATCTGTTTGCCACCATATAAAATACTTACAGTAAAGCTATCTAAATATAAAAACCAATAGGGGATTGTGAACAGGTTGGCTGGTGGGGATATCAGACCCAGAACTGAAACACAGTGGTGAGTGAATGAAATGTGAATGCGCTTGCTTGTGTGTTTTAATAAATAAAAAATTAAAAAAAAATTATAAAAAATAACAACACTGAACAAAACAAACAGAGTGGTGGCAAAAAAATACAGAAACTAAAGCATTGTGTTTGCTTTTTTTTCTGTTAATTATTTTCATCTTCTCTCTCCCGAACACACAACCCTGAGTGAGTGAAACGTGCCTCTTTTATGCAGCTGTACTGAGACTTGATTGCTAATCAATCATTCAATTGGAATCTCAGTACATCTGCAAGTGAACTAAATTGCAATCCCTGTGCTTAAATACAATTATACATTTTACATCACCTGTGCTACATAACCCACACTCCATGAACCAATACATACACACAACATATAACACAAAATACACACAGGGATACAAAACTTAAAATGAAAATATAACCAACACATCTCTCCTTGTGTTAGGAACAAGGCCTTATTTTCAAAAAAACCTTTTTAAGAGCCGTGTTGCAGGGTGTTTTAACAAGGTGGTGCGCAGCTCAAGTTAGGTTCCTACCTTACCTGCATGATTGCTTTGGTCTCAAAACAAAAGTATTATTATTATTTGTTTATTTAGCAGACGTCTTTATCCAAGCTGCAGAGTCACTTACAACTACGTCTCACCCGAAAGACGGAGCACAAGGAGGTTAAGTGACTTGCTCAGGGTCACACAATGAGTCAGTGGCTGAGGTGGGATTTGAACCGGGGACCTCCTGGTTACAAGCCCTTTTCTTTAACCACTGGACCACACAAAATGCTGCCTTTAGGTCATATTTATCATAAAACTTGATTTCTTTTGTCAGTCGACTTTTTTTTATTGGACTAGCTTATGTTAGAAAAATGTACACCCTCCTATTTGAGACCCTTGTAGTACATAATGGAGGTTCAACTATATTTTAAAGCAGGTCTCTGAAATTGTCCTCTTCATGTTCAGCTACAACAAATGCTTCAAGGACCAGTAAAATGAGTAAACATTTAAAGTCTCGAACCAGTATGAATTGGTACCAATTATATTTACAACAGCATTATTAAAAAGGTATATGTTAAGTCTCCTGGCTTTTGAACAGATACTGTGTACAACATCAGGGTTATGTAGTTCCACGGCTGTTGCTGCAATCTTGTCCATGTTAAGGTCATTTTCACTGGCCACACGCAGCTCTCAGTGGTCAAAGTTTATTCTGGTGTTTTCTTTTGGAAGTACAAGGATATTTTTTTCATTGATCCTGGAGTGGTGGGAGTCTGAAAGGATGAAAAACACTTAAAATTTGTGTAACTTTCCCTGCCTTAACCCCCCCCCCCCCCACACACACACAATTTTTCACTCATTCCCATTAGAAGATTGTTACACATCTAGATCTCAAACTATTATAAAATCAAGTAGACAAACATTTTAATAAACCACATTTAAAAAGTTCAGTCTGTCAAGTAAAAAAAAAGAAAAAATAGAAGCTTATAACCAGTTTTGAAAAAAAATTACTCACATATTTAATTCCACTCAAACTTTGCATTGGAGCAAAAACTTAGTAAAGTCAGTCCAAAGACTCACAATGGGTGGAATATCCTCAATCTCAAAATAAACATACGACACAAATAGGAGACTTGGTTGGAATCAATTTACCGGAGACCCTGTAGTCCTGCTGTCCTGCTTCTTGGCACCGGGACTCCTCAAGCTAGTGGGACTCCTCCGCTCTCTCTTCAGTCTCTGCCCCATTGCAGAGAGCCAGTCTGCCCTTCCAGGAGAACCGTTCTCCTTGCCCAGGTGCCCCAGTGAAGGGATCTGCTCGCCTACCTCCAGACGCTGCTGGGCTTCCTGCTCTGTATGGCCTGGGCTGGGTCCCTGTTGATGCTGCTCCTTCTTGTCCTCCTCTGTCAAACAGTACACTCCCCCGAGCCCTTGTCTCTTCTTAGCTAAAGGGTCGAGCTCCATCACACAGTCGCAATCTCCAAGGCATCTCCGAGTACCCCCTCCACTCGGCTCTAGACGGCGTTTCACCCTCCTTTCTGAGGCAGGGGGTGGGGGGCTCTGGCCCATGGGGCTCAGCACTTTCCTGGGGGATGGAGTCCTTAGAGCTGCAGAGCAAGCGGTTCCGGGACTGGAAGACCAGGGGTTCAGAAGGCTAGAAGAATTGGAGGTCCTGGTCAACCACTTCTTTATAGAGGAGGCAGCAGAGGAGGTCTGTCTGGGAGTGGTGGGTGTACGGCTGGCTGGGGTAAGGCTCTTGCGACCCACAGATCGAAAGGAGGTGTGTGTGCTGGAAGTAAGTGGCATATCTACAGTACTGGGAGCACAGTCTGCAGCCTGGGGTGAAGAGAGTGCTGCGGAAGTTTCTATTCTGGGGGTCTTGGCAGGAGTTCGCTCCAATGGAGTCACAGGTTCTGAATGAACAGTGAAGAGAGAAAAATAAATAAGTGTATTGACGATTGCATTTTCATTGGCTTCATTTGGTTATTTAAAAAATTGGATAAAGTGATGACCATGTTTGTCTCATAAATGAGGTAGTCTTATTTTATTTGGAGTGAGGAAGAGAACATGCAGGTCTCTCTTCATTTCAAGTCTTTTGGGTAGACAGCCACGGTGGACTTGGTGTTCATGCATGCAAATCATGGACAATGAATTTGCAGTGTAGACGAGGCTTTCCATGAAAAGTATCCAGACAGGTCAAAGCCAAGTACGCCTTTTGCAAAAAGCAGCATCATTATATTGTTGGACTTCCTTTACCTGGACTTTTGACCTCAGAGGGCTTTTTCTTTAGACGGGCCCAGCCCACCAGATCTGCAGCTCCGATAGCAGAGTCCTCACCATCAGTCCCCCGACTCAGACGCCAGATCCGAACTGTGTTGTCATCTGAACATGAAGCAATCTGCCAGAGACATACAAAGTTAATCTTTACTAACCGGGGACACAAGACCCGAACAATTATTGCTAACAGGGGCTGTAAATCTTACATTCCAAGGGTTTCTTAATAAATACAGGTACGTATGGAAAAAGTCTGTGTATTGCTGCATTTCACCGAAACACTTCTCATATAAAAGACGCATGAAAACCGCTCAATAATCTTACAGTAGAACACCTCCATCAATTTTTACTAACCTTGGTGAAATCAGTGGGGCACCAGGCAACAGAGGTCACTTCCTGGCAGTGACCCTGGAGCATCATGGGAGGAGCCTTGGGGTCCGAGATCTGGATGACGAGGCAATAGAACTTGATTACAAACAGAGCCACACAGTTACTTCTAGGATTACCAAAGTGTTAAGTTTGCTCAGGATGTTCATTATGTCTACATGTTTTTTGTGACCAAACATTTTTCAAATGATAACAACTCCTTCCACACAAACCACTATGGGGGAGTGGTTCTGGAAAATAGAAAATTAACGAAGCCATGGAAACGGCACAATGCCCACCATACTGTCTTCCTGGGTTATGGTTAACTTCACAGAACCTCTAAAGAAAGGCTTAAAAATAACTTTTATAAACTGCATTCTCTAAAAGAACAGTGTTTTTCAGACATACCTCACGGTCTTTCGGCATGTTACATTTCTTCTGCAATGATTTAATGTTGGGAGCTCCAAATAAGCCAAAACATGGACAACATCAGCACAACCACAGCACGTAAAGTATTCTCCATGTTGGACATGATGGAAAACGTTCCCTCCCAGGGAAAACTTCCACTCTATTAATCAGCAAGAGAGCCAAGTACATTTGGAAAAGTGCAATGTAAACCCAGTAGAACTCTAGTCTGGATAAAGCAGCAAGTGAACCCAAACTAATTTGAACCATGATCCAAATCACTTGCAAGTGAACTATGTGTGCAAGTGCCCTAAGATAACCAATTCTCACCTTCCAGATGTATGCGTTGTTGTCACTAGAGCCACTGGCTAGGAACTGATCATCAGGGCTCACGCTAGATTTAATATAGAATGAGGAGTTGAGGTGGCCGTTGAATACCCCCACTGAAAAATAATAGACAAGAATATCAGATATTAATTAGCCAGTGCTTGAAACCAGCCGCACCACAATCAAAAGTACATCCTTACAACTTTATATATTCAATTGATGAGGTTCTATTGGGTTTGACAGTCACGTTGCAATTAAATACAGCAGAAAATGTGTCAAGTACCTACCCTGAACTACACACAAACTATGGTCTTGTGTCTTTGATAAATCAGGTTTCAATGAAATTAAATAGAAAAAGGGCCACTTTCTTTAGATTTTTTTTTTCCCTCTTAGCCCCTGGTCATAATCTTACAATCCAAAGTAACTCAGGACAAGAGATCTCTGTATTCTAAACAGAGCAAATACATGTAAATAGTAAAACACAATACTATTTATTTAGCTGTAAAAGTAGGTGTCCAAAAACAGATGATTAACTGCTGGATAAATTAAATGAAAAGCATGATATTGAGAATTCTGAGAAAGGCTATAAAGTTTAATATTAAGCCATTATACAGTATATCTGTTTAAAAAACAAAAACAAAGTAAACCTTAGTTTTTAATGTTACATTTCCATACATTATTAAAGTACAGTAGTGAATATTTTTTACATAAAAAAATCACAGTATAGATTGTTAGAAATCACAAATTGTATGTGAAAAAACTCGACCAGGTTAGAAACATGCACTAGGCCTAGTCCCTATGCCTGAGAACTCCTCTTATTTAGGTATGTCATTTTAAAAAAGTACCCAACTATCCATCTATATTAGTGACCCCAGTAGGGTTTATATACACCCAGTTCTGAATGTACCCTGTATTGGTCAGTAAGCACAGAAGTTTAGGTAATATATCCCCATTTGAAACTACAGCAACAACAGACGCTTCTCCTTCCTCTAGGTTGCATAGCAACACATTGCCAGAGGACACAACCATTGCAGGGTGTTTGAGTTGTTTACAGCTCAAACTCTGCGTCCCTTCTGGTTAGGTTATTTTAAGCCCCCCTCTGTAAAGGACAGGAGAGAGAGATTTCCTTCCTTGGCAGCTGCTGTCTGTCTCCCAACAGGCCCATTCAGATACTGTGCAGCTGCTGCTAGGACAGCCCTTGGGCTCCCCCTGGTGATAGTGGGCTCCTACAGCATTGCAGAGAGCAGTTAGACCTCTCTCAAAACCTTAGCAACACTGGTACATCATTAGACATAAGGTCAAATACAAAACCAACACGTCATAAAATTATTGTGCATTGCATTAAGAACATGAAAACACAATGCATGACATGTAGTTAGGCTATATACCGATTGAGTGAATGAGAATGATACTGTCGTATCCCAATGCTAAACAGACTGCCACTTAACGATACAGGCTGTTTCTCTTTTTTATTGTGCACTTAAAACACATTTTTGAGTGGTTAGCAGTGTCAATATTTGCCACTACTGACAGTTACCAGACACAGAAGAGCATCTGGTATGACTGCATTACACATGGCCTTTCAGAGCAGAAGCATTGGCAGGGGAGTGATCGTAATGCATTTGATAAGCGTTGTACAGTGCTAATATCTTGAGTATGTCATGCACAATTACAGTATATATTATCAATAGCCCATTCTCTTAAAGAAAAAGAATCATAAAGGCAGATTTCACAGGAAGGCTGCAGGTAAAGTACTGCGACCCCTACTGTTCAGCAAAGCGCATCTCAATAAGAGACTAGCGTCCCAGGAACACTAGTAATTGTTGCAATAGAATGGGTACAACGGATAATATTATTTTACGCACTAAAATTTTGGACTCAAATCAGCTTAAGAACAATGTCTTCCTGTATGACACAGTCTATATAAAAGTAACTGAGCAGGACATATTTGGGATTGCCCAATTAGGTGTAAAGTGCATAATGTTACATGCTCCATTTCCCTCATTGCACTGTAAAAGCTTACTGACTCCTCCTAATAAACACCCCCAGCACAGCAAGACTCCAGTTGTTTGATCCCTTACCTGGAGCCTTTTTCAAGCCAGTCACATCAAACATGTAGATATTCTCATCAGTGCAGTTTGCAAACAAGCGCGAGCCTGTAGAGTCCAACGCCAGACTGCAGTAGCCTAGTAGGGGAAAGGACAGTTTGGTGGATTAAAGATAACTCAAGGCAAACTACAGCAGACTTACAATACTGCAGCTGTGAATATAACTGATCAATAAGAAGACACGTGTTTACTTCTACAAAGGCAAATTGGGGTAATTAGACCATTGGTGCAATAAAAAGGTATTTGAGCCATTTCTATTGTACAGAAACAAGCACACCATATCCAAATGTCAACATGTTAAATCAGATTGTGTATTGTGCCCTTTTCTGTGTACAGCAAAACTAGGCCTATACATTCAGGTGCCATGTGTTGATTGCTGCATCTGAAATACTGCTAGGTTTGTTCTGACTTAGAGAACTGAACTTTTTTTATTTCGCCCACCTGCTATAAATTGAGCAGGCTGACATGTATTTCAGCCAGTTTGAATTATGATAAAAGACAAACCCAGCTTTCGTGAGCTGGTTCCAGGGTACGGGTAAGCCTGGAGAGGGACGGGGTCCTGGTGGTGGACTGTGTAGTTTTTCCTCAGGTCCCACATCTTAACAACACTGGAAGAAAAAAATAAATAAAAATACATTTAACTAAAAAACTGCAGGCATTATTTTTCACTGTGCTGTAATAAGGCATGATGTATTTAGTTTAGAAAGATCAATATTGAATAAACTTATTTAATTTCGTTAAGGGTAAAAGGGATACCACAAACCTGTTTTTCTATAAAGATTTTCTTTACTGTTTTAGGTTAAGGATAATGCAAGCCAGAGGCAAATTCTCTCTGATTGGTTTTAACTTTACATTTGATGAACAAAGCATGCAAGGCTAATTTGGGCTTTTCCATTGTGGTACTTTTCTGTGAGTTGCTCACTGGAACACAGGTGGATGTTACCAAGCTAAAGGAGTCTTACCCATCAACAGCTCCTGCAGAAATGAGGGTGTTCTCATCGCGAAAGAGCACCACCGTCACACTTTGCTGGGAATCCTGGGAAGCAAAAAAACAACTCAATGCTGGCCTACCATGGCTTCCTGTTATTTAAACATGCAGTTCTAGATTTATTTATATCATAAATATTAGTTTTCACTTTGAAACATCTGTTGATGAGGTCTGTGACGGTTCCCTTCATAGAAAATATGAAGTTAAAATGATACTGAAGCTAATAATAAATTAGGTAAAATATTTAAATACCTGAATGTCTGTACTTTGGCTTTGCAGAAATAGGCCGAATGCTTCTAGAAGATGTAAAGACTCACCACAGAAGACGCAACTCTTCTGCCTGCATGTCGCTTCTTCAGTTTGGAAGGAGTCCGCCTGTCCAACTTATTGTGAGCCCCAGTGATCTGTTTCACTTGTCTGTAAAACCCGTCTGGGGAGAGATTGTGTGGGATTAGCTTCAGGTTCTGGTTTTGAGGGATCTAAAACCCCTGTAAAGTTTGATATTGGGTCAAAGCTCAAGTTGCAGAACACCCTTGGTTGTTTAGCCTCAGCTAGGCCAGTTGTAAGGCAAACTCCTATCAAGATTTTTTTTTTTTGTGCCACTCACATTCAGGCAGGAAGACAGAGACAGATAAGGTACAATCCTCAAACAGTTTGTGGTGAAGTGCACTGCCTGGGCACTGTGCTACCTGCACTCAAGTAATCACCTTGAGGTAAATACATCTAAGGTTGTCAAGACATCTGTTGTGTCCTGACTCTAGCAGGACAGGACTCAGGAGTATCAGAGTAAAATCCAAGTAACCAACTTGTTTAACACTATTTTCAGTGGGAAAGTGTTTAAAATAAAATAAAATTGCAACAGAAAGAAACTTCAGTTTGTGGAAAATATTCAATATTTTATTGGATTTATTCATTCATGGTTTGGCCTGAAAAAAGGTCCTACCTTTCTTACTGCACCTTGTATCCCAAACCATGATGTTCCCATCTCTTCCACCGGTGCAAAAAACAGCTTTAAATAAATAAAAAGGAAACTGGGTTGAATAAATCGGCCCTGTTAAATAAGTTCAGACACCTCGGGACATTCATTTGTGGTTGTGTCAACAGTTTTTACTTTTGTTCAGTATGATAAATGCACTACTGGGTCTATTTATAGTGAGCTTTCCAGAACAGACAGATACCAGGCAGTACAAGCCAGGGGAATCACAGCAGAAAGATCAAATGTTAAAACGGTGGGCAGCTGTATTATTCTAAATGTGCTACAGAGTATATTGCAGTCTTGTATAGGACTTTAAAAACTAGAAGCTCATATATATATATATATATATATATATATATATCTCCACACACTTTTTTTTAAAGCAACAGGAAAAGAAGCTGGTAAGTTGACAATTGATTGGTTTGCACCTATGCACCACAGTACATGTGTGCAAAGGAAGAATGCATCTCCAAGAGTAATGGCAAACATATGAACCAATCAAAACCATGAACTTTCCGATCCTAGACTAATTCCTACTGGATCTTCCAGCAGTAATTGGGACTATTGTAACCTGTATACTAGAAGTCATGTGGTTTCATGACTCTCCCTTGACTTCAAGAACCAGGAAATCAGAGAAGTTAAAATGTTGATTTAAGAATTCCCTATTACTAATTAATATTACTTTACAAAAACTATGGTTTAATTGAATACAAGCATAGCAAATATCACTGGATTCAGCAAAATATTCACTAAATTAAGTGATTAATTGAATTGTATGCATACTAAATGCAAACTGATGAAAAGTACAACCACATTTTAAATAGATACCTTTTTCTTGTTTTCCAAAAGCCACAGACTTGAGACTGCATTGGTGTCCTTTGAAGGTGCCAAGATGCTCACTGGTCTTCACATCCCACAGCACAGCTGTCTGATCCCCAGATGCCGTTACCTACAGGCAAAGAAGCAGCGTTATCAAAGCAACTCAAGTCTTCTGCACCCAGAACCCACTGAGGTTGAACACTTTGTGTATCATTTTGTCAAATGATACACAATGCTTGAAATTACATTTGACTAAGTTGGATTATAAAGCTGTTTGGTCACTTTTGGACGTGGAAAATTCGCTGCAGAGTAATGAAACTAGGAAAGGGGAAGCACAACACTGAGGAACAGTATCTCAAGACCACCTAATTGTTCATTTAGTTAACTGCTGAAAATGGCCAGTTTGTTGCAAAGTTCTAAAAAGCCTGCTCACAATTTGAGGCTCTCCAGGGACCCAGGCAATATCAAACACAGCATTGGAATGAGCCAGCCATTCTGTAAGGTAAAAGATATAAACAAGCATGGTTAGTTTTGTAGGCCAATATCTGAAAAGGTGTCAGGAAACTGTTAGAACAATTTGTATTGGGCACCAGTCAGATTCTTTCTCTACAGTTATCAGAAGACCTTTAATATACATAAAAAGATTAAGCTTAAATCCAGTTTTTATCTGACACATGGCACCACCTGACACTTCACAGTGCCCCAAAACCCCAAGCTTTTGTATGTGTAAAATAATCCCTTTTTAAAATTGATAAAGTACTGTGAAATAGTGGCCATAAAATGCAGATGTGTGGCTTGACAAAAAACACACCTTTAAAAATGGGATTCTTTCGTGATTCTGTATTGTAGAGCCGGATGATCCCTTCTTCATTGGCAACAGCAAGCACGTGCTGTATTTCAGGGGCTGGGGTGGTAAAAGTATGTTGTATTAGAAGGGCAATTTTCATGTATGAATGCAGTTTTACAAATGTATCAGCAAGCAAGCGACAGATTCAAGGAAACAAAAGGCAAGGTACTAAACTGACAAACCGAGATGATCTTTACACTGCCTCTAAAGAGAACTAACAAATAGCAACAGGACTGTTACAACAAAATGTTTGTCACACTGACAGCAATGGCAAGCACACGTTTTTGTGCAGTATTTTATCCTAATAGACAGGAGTCTGAACATTAAGGAGGCTTGGGCTGTGCAGTAGTCCGATGCTCATAACTTCCAATGTAGCAAATATTACATGTGTTTAATTTGCAGAGCCCTGTCAGGTTAGAATATGTTGTGAATGAACAGGAAGCTCTTAATTTGTTTTAAAAAAAAAAGAAAACCACCACACACACACACACTTCGGCCTGTTACACAAAAATATAGGCGTTTTGCTGCTATTTACCTGTAGAAAACGTGCACCCAAAAGGAGGGACTGGAACCCCCATATCTCCATAGGAAATGTGCTCATCAGGTCTGGCACATTGGTAACAGTCCAACAGCTGGTGGAGGGGATACCTTTGCTGTCCTGTGGCAAAACAGTATTAATTAAAAAGATAACCTTAAAAACATAATGAACAACCTCAAATAACTGTAACCCCATATCTACGTGGTAATTATATTAATGCAGCAACCGTGTTCCAAAACTCCGCCACTTGTTTTCACTTCCATGATGAACAGGAAGGATGTTGAGCCAATGCCATTTCTCAAAGGAATGCAACTCCTGAGTGTTTATGTGCATTTTATAGGCAGTTTTTAACAAATAAAAATTGGATATAAACCCCGATCATTTTTTTATTCTTTTTGACAAAACAAATCGTGTTTCCGTACAAAAGGTAGGCAACTTCAACATCGATCCTTTTTTTTTCAGATACCACAATTTATTCCACAAAAAAAAATCAGACATGTTTCCCCCATTAATCAGCAATCGGTAGCTTTTTAAAACTGAAATGCAATGTTCCTTTAAACTCATTAACCTTATATTAAACATACAATAATAATGAACCACTTCTAAAATCGTTTGCGGATTTTTGCCTCCAGTTCCATAACTTTGTAAAAAGCAGATGAAGCGGTAGCAATCACTCATCATTTAATACATTCATCAGTAATCCTGGATTTACCATTGTATCTTCCACTAAAAACTCCTCGGTCAACAATGGAACGAAAAAGCATTTTCGCAGATATTTCCTGGACCGAAATGTTATTTTCTCTTCCCGATCTTCTCTGCTCCAACTGGATACTACAAATGAAATAATCAGGCTTTCCCGCGAAATGGCCAAAATGCCCAACACGACAGCAGGACAAACGACCCGCGAAATTGACGTACCGCACTCTGATTGGCCGAAACCATATAGCTCGACACATCCTGTCTTCCGCGCTTCCTTGCATTTACTTCCTGCCGCTCTGCATTGCTGAGGGAATATAGTTCTTCTTTTTGCAGATTGAAAATTACGCCGTATAGTTGCTCATTGACAACACGGGGAAAAAATCATGACTTTACCTACAGCTAGGTCTTTCTTCTCGGAGGGTTATGGAGAGCAAGAATTAGATGCTAATTCTGCTCTAATGGAGCTTGATAAAGGTATTTATGATATAATTTACCATGTGAGGAAATTGAAGAAGCAACACAACTGAAAACAATGCACCATGAACATGACACGACAAACATAAGTAAAGCACAGCCTCTCTTTCACAGTAAAACAAAGATTATCAACCATAAGGACTAGCTAAACTACAAGTACTGTAAGTAGGTGTTGTAATGTAAGTTTTGTATTTGTTACGACAAAAACAAATTCACTTTATAACTGATGTGCAAAGATAACCACACACTCCAAATATAGTTACAAACAGTAGTTTTTTTGTGTGTGTGTTTTTTTTTTTTGATTGATCAAAAGTAACTTTAAAACAAAAATGATTCTAGTTGATATGTCGGGAACCTGCGTGCCTCGAATTCTTGGGCGTTTTTGTTTGTTTTGTTTTTTGTAATCTCTCATTTCTGTTGATACTGCAGTTCCCAATCATACTAACTTTTAATTTTGGGTTTTAGAAAAATTAAAATAGCTCGTAATGTAATGCATTTAATATTTATTTACAGTGAAAAACTATTATTGAACAACCACTTTTTTTCACTTGAATCCACTGGCAATCGCAGAACAGGGTAAATGTATGAATAATGTGGAGTAGTGGTTAGGGCTCTGGACTGTCGGAGGGTCGTGGGTTCAATCCCAGATGGGGGACACTGCTGCTGTACCCTTGAGCAAGGTACTTTATCTAGATTGCTCCAGTAAAAAAAAAAAACTGTATAAATGGGTAATTGTATGTAAAAATATCGTGTAAAAAATAATGTAATTGTATGTAAAAATATCGTGTCAAAAATAATGTAATTGTGTGTAAAAATAATGTGATATCTTGTAACAATTGTAAGTCTCCCTGGATAAGGGCGTCTGCTAATAAATAAGTAAATAATAATAATAATGTACACGTACATTATTTCCAGACCGTACATTATACCAAGGATTCAAAGGTGAAAACAATATACTGTTAGGTTAAAAATTTTGCGTTCGTTTACCGTCCTGTTATGAAAACACAAGCTAACTAGTGTACAAAACATCTGAAACTGATATACCTGTACAACAAACGTGTACTCAATCATGCAGACAGTATTTTCCAGGCTGGTGAAGGCAGTAGTACCCCCTCACAGAGCCTTACACGATTCTACAAACCCTATTCACTTTACTTCAGACTGTATTAAGGAAGTTTGTTAGAATGTTTGTTTTTTAAGCCCATTTTGAAAAATTGTGTATTAGTTTGTTCAAATCACCGTTTAACTTAAGAGAATGTTTTAAAAAACACTCTTTTAAACTTTTCTTAAAACATTCTTTAGTTTTGTGACTAGGGAGCCCTGTGTGTGGTGAATACCCATAAAACGGGATATTAACCCTGTTTTTGGTATTTCTATGCTGCTACAGTTATTGTATTTGTCTGAAAATTTGCTTCAAAATAGAGCCCACAGTTTTTGGCAGGAAAACTGGATTTCTTCAGTAAAGTCAAATCAAGAATATTGTTATGCTACTGAGAGGTAATAAAATGATTTCTAAGCTTTGGTTGCTACTCTTAAGGGTGTAAGAACCCTAATGTTATTGGTTTCTGAGTAATGATCCTTTTGTTATTTCAGGGCTTCGATCGGGTAAACTTGGAGAGCAGTGTGAAGCAGTGGTGCGTTTCCCCAGACTCTTTCAAAAATACCCTTTCCCTATTCTCATCAACTCTGCCTTCCTGAAGCTCGCAGACATTTTCAGATTGGGGTACGTTTACAAAGAAGACACTGGCTGGATTTCTATGAAGCGAAACCTACTTTTTATTACAGATGTATTTATGTTGGGTCTTTTTGTACTGTTTTTGTATAGTTGTATTCATATTTAAGTTTTGTATTTATTTAAATTGTATGTTCATATCAACGTGCTGTAAACTGAAAGTTCTGGTTTATGTTGCTCCAGTACTGAGTTTGTACCATGATTTGAATGGAATTAGGAAGGTTGTTTAGTTTAAGCACTTTGGATACTCCAGACAGGCTCAACACAGCTCAAGGCAGGTTGCGAGAAAATGATGACAGCTCCATATGTGGGAGCAGCAGAACCCTGAACCACTCAGAATGATTGCAAGCTCTATGAAATAGTAATGGAAATGTTTAAAAAGAATTCAGATGGCATTGTTTGGGATTGGTTTTATTGTTTAGGTGTTCAAACTGTTAGAGCTTTCATTTTGTATCTTAAACACTGAAACATGTTTTATCCATTTTGTTTTAATCCGTAATACATGTTTGTTTAACTACAATTGAGACTCCAATCCTAGAATTTAATAAATGCCCCTCAGTCAATTAGCCTTGCATTCCATGAGGTTTATAATGAACATTAAAACAAGGTGCTGGACAGTTAACCTAGAATTAGGTCATCTGAAAATCTTGTGCAACCATTGTTGTCCTTCATAATGTAAAGTATGTGTTTTAGTGCTGGGTAACAGTGGATTACATTAATACCATACCTGTTTCTTTTTTTTAGAAACAACTTTTTGCGTCTCTGTGTGCTGAAGGTGACTCAACAGAGCGAGAAGCACCTGGAGAAAATCCTGAATGTGGACGAGTTTGTGAAGAGGATCTTCTCAGTCATTCACAGCAATGATCCAGTGGCTAGAGCAATCACTCTGAGGTACCGGAGTCAGATGTACAGCACATAATTAGAGGAAAAAATGACTTTATAAACAAATAACTTTTTTACTTGTCAGAGCTGCTTGTAGTTTATCTGAACAGTGCCAGAAATCTGAATGGAGCAATATTATTAAACTAGATGTGTCTCGGTTTGCTGTTGTTGAAAGATGCTGTCTGAGCTCCAGTCAAGCTGACCGGCTGTGATTGGCTGACTCTGCAGTTGTAGATACAGGATTGGTTGCGTTGGTCGATGCAAAGTATTGATTGGCTGGTTTTGGTGGATAATAAAATTCATTTGGACCAAATTGTGTCTTTTGTTTAGTATTTACTATCCAATAGATGTGAACTAAGCTTAAAAATTCAAGAAGTCAAAATGACAAAGCCGTGACTTGTGTGGATTGATTTAAAATTTGATTCACAGGTGATGCGGTGACGTTCCAGCGGGCATCTACTGTATATTAATGCCCGCTATAGCTGGATGCTGATTACACTGAATCATTTAATAATATGACTTGATGCTTTTACCTGCTGAAGTCAACTTCTTTAGTTTTAGTAATAGGAGGAGTGATGGCAGTTTTATAGTAGTTTTAGTCTTTCAAGTTCAGTTTCTAAGCAAAATACATTTAATTTTTTTTGGGCTGTCAAATCACATTCAAGCTCAATAGCATACGCCAGAAATATTTTATAGGACATAAAGTATGAGTTTACATTCATTATACTGTGAGTATATCTGGTGATATATGTGAATAATTGCTCATTTTAATATTCCACTGCCTGTTCTTACCTGTCTGATTCGGACACATTGTCTTATTTTACAGAATGCTGGGTAGCATGGCCTCCATCATTCCAGAGAGGAAGAACGCCCACCACAGTATTCGCCAGAGCCTGGACTCTCACGATAACGTGGAGGTCGAAGCTGCCGTCTATGCTGCTGCCAGCTTCTCTGCTCACTCCAAGTAAGACGTGAGATTCCTTCAAGTAACTGTAGCTAACAAAATAATACTGTGATATATCTGACCTGTTTTACACTTCCATTAGCTACACTGGGCTCATGGGTTTAGTTTTTAATGAAACACATGTTTTAGCAAACCTGTATTTTCATTTGAAAACATGATAACTAGTACTTCAATAATTTAGGAATGTTCTCAGATTGTTACTCTCAGGAAAGTCACACTTGCACTCCCAAAGTCATTTCACCTCAGCAGAGTCTTTGTGGTCAAACATTTACTGGCTGAAAGCTAGTGAGTATAGAACAGGTGGAGCCAATAATGTTGAAAGGTCACATGCATTTCTTAAATGAGTGAATGTAAGCCAGTAATTAGAATTAGATAACAACAACTTGAAATTGACAGTTTCCAGTCTCTGGAAAGTGCTTGTTATTTTACTTTATGCGCAGTAAAGTAGTACATGTAGAATTATTTAATTGTGCATTAACGGATCACACTGTATTGTAATTTTGTTATAATTTTATTTTCCAACAGGGATTTTGCAGCTGGGATTTGTAATAAAATTGGTGAAATGATTCAAGGTATGTTCACCTACACTACAATGAGATCAAAACAGGATGACCTGAATATACTTTTTTTTTTTTTACTTGCTTTTTCATAACGTGTTCTCAATCCATATGTTGTATTAATATATATATATATATATATATATATATATATATATATATATATATATAAAAATATGCACATGCATGTTTTCAGTTTTATTTGGGGTTTTTTTGAAGTGTAAACACTTATTTGGTTCCTGAAAAAGGACATTGGTTGCTGATTTGCACCTGTAAAATGTAGCAATATAAGACATGTTCAGTGATCTTGTCATTTACAGGCAGGACACACAGAACCTTGATATTGGCACTGAAAAGATTCTAGGGCTGTAGCGAGGGGTACATTTGGACCTTCAAAGGTTCGGAACACGTTACCGAACGAAGGTTCGAACCTTCCATAGTACTAAATTGCATAACTTTACTGGTGAACGTCACCATAGCTGCTAGTTTATATTTGATTGTTGAAAATCCTATTATCTTACAGGTAATTCATATAAATGGAATAACACATTCACATGTAGTTAAATACATTCTATAGAACAGTAATTAATCACGTTTTTATAATTTTAAATAAATATCCACGTTGTTTAAGTACACCTAATGGATGCTGCTTGCGATACTCGTACACAAACAGTAGTGCTGGACGATGATGCAAATTTTCTGTTATCGATTATCGGCTGTAAATGATCACAATCATGATTATTGGCTGAATAAATAAAATAAAAAAATAAAAAAGTATGTATGCATATGTGTGTGTGTATATATGTATATGTGTATATATATATACATATATATATAATCATTTCTTGTAAAGTGTTTTGGTATTCCTAACTTGTTTACAAAATCAAAAATAAGTGTTTCAAAAAACGCTTTCCTGTTCATACAAGTTCTAAATTGCGATTAAAAAAATCTCAGCTGTGTAACAGTTTCACATTCCAGACACAGATCGTGTGTTACTGTAACCCTGGTTGGGATCTTCATTACAGCTCTTACTAATTTATTGTTCAACCCAAAAAGTAGGGTTGCAACCTTTTTATATAAAAAAGAAAAAAGATTAATTAATACTTGCAACTTTTTTTGCACAATGCAGTGTACGTCTTTATAACATTTATTCCCCTGGTCCCACCCTAGTCTGTTGAAAGTAAATGCTAATTTTCTCAAACGAAACATAGCTCAAGAAATACTTCAGACTGTGTGAACATCTTTTTGCAAACGGTAGATAAATGAGAGGTTTCTCTTTTTTTTCTTTTTTTCTGTCTTTCTGTGAAGCATTGAACTTGTGTTTTTGTGTGGCATAATTATTTACATACCGCGGTTTTCTCGTCCGGTTTCTCGTGGCTTCCTTTGTTTAGAGATTCCATTTTAAATATAGAACAAGCTCGGCAAAACCGCTGGTCATTAATGTTATTTAACCCCACCGTGGAATTGATACCATACCACACCTACTACAGGCATAAACACACACACAGTGCACCAATGAAGCGCCAGCTCGAACGAGAATAAAACCCGCCCCAGTGTCAATCTTTCTGTTGCACCAATTAGAAAAACGAATTGGAGGCAATTGCCAAACCCCTTCCTTTTTATAATATCCGTCCTTACTGTGGCACTAGAGCAGTCCGATACGTGACGGGCTACTGATGATAAATTACTAAAATAAATACATAAAAAAATATGCATTTGGTGACATTTGTGATGTGACCGGTTATACGTCTAGCATATTATTAAACGTTTGACCACTTCTTTAGAGTTTAATATGTTTAAACGTTTAACATTCCCATCCCTAGTTAGCGTATATTTTCTATTTTATGTTTCATACTTATTCAACCATAAAACTTCTCTCCCGTCTTGTACACTAGGTATCGGTACATATTTTATTGAAGCAATACTGCAGCTATAGGTACTCTTACATAATACCCTGCTCCAATGCATGGGGGCGGCGTCATTGATAAAGAGGTGCTACGTATAACAATTTGGTAGTGGCTTTAATACAACAACTTTTGTTTAAGTAATAGGCATTATCCAAAACAAGCTTTCGAATTTCTGGCTAGCGAACAAACCGTCAAACCTTCAAACCTTTTAACACAGCCCTAGAATAATTAATTCAATAATTTTAAAAACGCAGACTACACAGGACTGAACCCTCCATCTCTGTATGTTATCAGAAAGAACCAATGCCAATGTGATCATAAAGCCATGACCACATTTGTCCTTGCTTTTCTTATTGAGGCCTAGCGACGCCGGTGGACCTGAAGCTGAAGCTGATCCCCACGTTGCAGCACATGCACCACGATGCCAGCCTGGCCTGCAGCACCAGGCAGCTCCTCCAGCAGCTTGTCACCTCCTACCCCTCCACCAAGATGGTGATCGTCACTTTGCACACCTTCACTCAGCTGGCTGCTTCCTCCCTCATTGACATCCCCAACCAGGTGAGGCCACACACCTCACTGTCTAGGGATGGTCAAAAAATTCTGTCTGCTACTTCCTATACAACATTGGCGATTTTATAGTGGACCACTTTAACTACAAGTGTGTTTAAGTGTTTGAAGGCTCTTTTTTTATTAATTTTGTCTCCATTTTTTCAATTTGAATGTCACCTTACCACTGCAACCCACTTATTGATCAGGAGGACCGATGGTCAATGGGCATCTGTAGGAACCATAGCAAGGCACTTTCTATAAAGCCTTAAATTATGTCATACATCTGCCAGAGTCAATGTAGAAAAGTGTCAACAAATTCTATGAAATGCAAACGTTAAAAAATATTAACAACATAAAAACAGACATTTAAATCGGAAAACAAGATACATTTTAACGATTTGAGGCCTAATTTTTGGCATACTCTGCTGTGTTTTCATTGGCCCAGAAAAGAAAATTAAAAGTACAGTAGATCCTGCCATATCCAATTTGATTGGTCCCAAGGGACCATCGAATATGTGAAAATATTGTATCCGAGAGACTTGTTCTACTGCATTGGAGTTACTTTATAAATGACCACATTCAGGTACAGCAGTGTATCTAAAACACCAATGTACAGCACTGCATGCACACTATAGAAAGAAAAACAATAGAAATTACTGAAAAAAGTACTGTAATACAGTATTTGTCAATTTACAAAACTGCATTTCAAAAACAGTTCTTACCATACTATTTCACTCTGTGCCAAAGCAATCTGACATTACATAAACACTAACTGCTTTTGAAGGTCAGCGATTTTGTGAAAAAATGTCAGCTTTTCAATGGTACAGCAATCAGGGCATGAAGTTAAGGTCATGAAGGGCAAGGCAATGTTGCCTTTGTTGGGCGTGAAGATTCAGGGGCACCAAGGCAAAACATAAATCCAACCAAAGGGCACCAAGGCGATTTCATACTTATTCATAAAACAACAAAAAAGAAATACAGATAGCCTATTATGTGTATTCACACACTAATTGTTACAAAAATAAAATATAGGTCACTTTTCCATTTTAAAAATAAAATGGTATAAAAAAAATCCAATTTAAAAACAACAACCTTCATAATGAAATGATACAAAGGGTAATTTGGCAAAAAATAAATATTCATGGTATTTTTACTAAACTCGGTCACACACCACTGACTAATACATAGATTAGACTAGAGGCAGATACAACCTTAGTGATACAACAGCACAAATAAGCGATGTCAGTGAAGGGAAAGTTAAAGATATATTTTCATGCAAACTGGCTGAAGATTTAACCATGGCTGGAGTTTAATAATAGTGGTCAAATGAGTTGTTCGGTCTGCAGTGTCTGCGCAACTGTAGTTTGCAAACCGCTGTTACAAAACATGTACAAACAACGTGGCTTTGAAAAAAAAAAAAATAGAAACATCACGCAATGGAGAGGTGCTCTACATCACAACGATGAACAGCTTGATGTACATAATGTTAGATGTTTACATTTGAGAGACTTTATATAGTTTCACAGTTCTTGAAATTTACAGTTGCAAAGAATAATTATCTACCTATTGTGTGTTCATTTCTAGTGTTGGTGTTTTGGGGGCAATAACACCAATTACAAAACAACAACGGTCACTGAAATGTCTATAAATGAGCAATTTATATACACTGAAGACAGGAAAGGAGTTAGAATGTGTATTGCACCATTGCATTTTAAAGTATTGTGATTTTAAGCCCGTTCTGTCACAATTCAATTTAATTCTGTCTAATCTCATCCTTTCTGCAGTAGTGTACTTGACAACTGTAAGTTAATAATTATTATTATTATTATTATTATTGTCCAGGACAAATTGTTGTGCACCCAGTACTTACCTGAACATTAGGTAAATCCTAGAACACTTCACTGCCACTTTAGACAGCTCTTCCCTTTTAAACGTTTGGCTCACGGATGGAAAAATCACACAGTGACACTGGCAGTGAACACGTGTGATTGAACATTCCTGGAAGTGCGGTCATATTGAGCTCAATCTAATAGCGTCCCTCCCTCTGTGTTCCCATCATTAACCAATGACACAGTATGTCTTTCTTATGGCTTAGTGCTGGGAGGAGCACAATAATACATTATGATAATGAGTGATTTTCTCACAGGATGAGATTAGACAAAATTGAATTGTGACAGAACGGGCCAGCTGACGCTGAGCAAGTTTGTGAATAGGTTGTAGATCAGATGTGCTGGTGCTGAGGGACACAAGCGACAATGCCGGGCAGGCTTACAGGCAACTTTTGCCGTAGGTTTCCCTCGGTACTGTTCAGTTGATACCAGTATGTGTAAATGACACATGCCAGAGGTCCATCGGTTAATAGAGGGGATCATATCTTACAGTATCGGTTCTACTGTAGTAATTTCCTGAACTAATTTTCAGATCCAGCTTTTACTGCATTACTTGAAGGACGACCCCAGGAAAGCCGTGAAGAGGCTGTCTGTTCAAGATCTGAAATTTCTGGCTAACAAGGCACCCCATCTGTGGACAAGAGAAAACATTCAGGTATCTTATCTGAGAAACCTGTCTGCCTTAATGCTTTGATTACATCAGGAACATAAGTGATAACCATTCTTGAGACAATAAAAGTTTTAAACTTTTCTATTTTTTATATGGGGCTTTGTTATTGATATACTGCGTGATTCAAAAGTAATTGGACAGCTTTGACCGGTATCTGTAACGTCTTTCTTTGTCCACTAATAAATATTCATCCCACTTGTGGCTTCTTAGTCACCCTTTATACGTGCAGAAGGATGCTTGGGGTAAATCTGTGCATGCAGCATCTTATCTAGGCTCTGTAGAGTTCTGAAATTTGGTACTGACACATAGCAACCCACAGGGAACACAATGACGCAGTAATATAAATTGTTCACATGGAGCACTGTTGAAGCACACCTGTGCTTCTCACATAGTCGAATTATGAAATACAAAACACAAAAAAGAGAGCAAACTGTAAACTTTTTATTGGATACTCACAACAATTATTCAATACGGCTACACTGGTGCTGGTCACCCTTGTGAAAGAGTTGTAAATAAAACTTGCTGTTAAATAAATTATTTTTTCAGACTTATCACTAATAGAAAACATCATTATTGCACAACAGTACCTCATGTCACATTGTGACGAGTGCATTAGTGTGAAGCAGGATTACGGTATCTTGAAAAATCTTACTATTTTGGCTTCAACAAGAGTAATTTAATCTATTGTCAATTTTTTAATTGTAATTAAATTGCTGATTCTTCTGTAAGCCAATTCATCCATACCCTCACGGTTGACATTTTGTTGAAAAAAAGAAAAGATGACCAGGATCTGCAGAGAACTGTTAGTAAATCAAAATCTCCATGCTCTTTCTCCCTGGCTCTAGACACTGTGTGAGTGTGCTCTCCAGACTCCTTATGACAGCATGAAACTGGGCATGCTCTCTGTGCTGTCAACACTGTCGGGGACCATTGCTATCAAGCAGTACTTCTACATTGCACCAGGTAGGGACGGCCAGTGAGAAGGTTACTGGCCATAGTCGCACAATAAAGTGTATGCATATATTTGTTACTTACACCCCAGCACAGGGTTTTTCCCAGACTGCACATCAGAGAAGCCTGGTGCTCTTTCAGCCCCTTACCAGTAGTTGAAGGTGTTGCTCCTTCACTGCAGTGAGCCCGATTTTTAAAGAAAATAGATTGTTAGAAAGCAGAATACATTTGGCAGTAACACAGAGCAACCTACCTGCCCTACAGTACATTTGTTATACAGGTCTCAAAAGTGCAGATTTGAAAGAAACATCTGTTATTTTTACATGCATCTGCTCTACACTTTGTGGGTGAAATCGTCACTTAGTTTTGCACTTATTTGGCCATTTCACCTGGAGGGTGACATTGTCCCTGCCCCTTCAATGGCTTCTTTCCTTTTAATAACCAGCAATCGACTTTAGATATTATGTATTTACTATTTTGTTAGCTTTTTAACACCAATACAGTTGTGGGAGGATGTACACAGTAAATAAATGTCTACCACACTAGTAGATGTAAAGGCTTTGCATAAAAATACTTTGTACTATGGTTTAATTTGTATGCAATGGTTATGTCTTCACAATCAAACCAAGTAGCTGAATCTGTGGTCATGTACCTCTCCTGGAGACGCCATACTGTGACCTTGTAGGGGAGATTGGGTGATTAGCTACCCAGTGAAGATAGTTAACTTTTAGTTACAAATTTCTCCCAAACGAGCTCAAGATCGCCAGGAAACAAGTGCACAATAAAACACGCAACACTGTTATATCTTATATAACCTTTATCAAATGTTTGTGAATAAAAAGTAGGAAAGAAGGTTAATATCAAAATATGTCAGCACATTAATCTCAGTAAGTAATAATGGTTAAGCAAAATCTCAGTTCAGTGTGAATGTCAATTACAAGTGAAAGCAATAGATTCATTGTCCTATAATTTGTCTTTTCTGTTAGAACTAATTATATTCTTAAATCAGTAAATATAATATGAATATGCAAGCAGGATAATTGTTTGAGTAAATATGAGTAAATAAATGAATGTAAATTCAGTGAATTGTAATTAATAGGATATTACAAAATCGTTCTTAATTCTTTATCAATCAGTTGTTAAACATATATCCTTTAATTAGAATCACAGCACAAAATAATTAACACCCATTCATCTGTTCTTTAAGGAAAATGCAGTTATTCTAGCTGTTAGCTGTAATTCACTTTCATGGAAGAATCAAGCTAGCTTTTTTGTAAGAAAACAATATAACACACACCCTTTTTACATTACACCACTATCAACTTCTCTGCAAATATACATTTATTTAATTCCCCAAGTATACTTTATGTAACCATTTCTATTCATTAGTTTAATTGGGAATGCTCAGTTTGTTTTGCTGAGTTGATGCAGTGTTGAGCATGCGCAACGTCTTGTAGAGCGGTGTCCCCTTTCAGTCTTCGTTTAACAAAACATAAATTCTTACAGTAAAATTGACTATTCCCGGTAGATCAGTTCTGTCCATTAATTGAGTCTTTAAATCATTAGTTGTCCTCTTCTTTAATCACGATCCCAAGTATTGCAGTTATTTGTATGTTAATGTCCTTTAAACAGTCTTTGAGTCTTCTTCAAGCTTATTAATTAATGGGTGTTTTCTAGATGTTCAGAGCTTGCAGTCCAGTTATTAAAAGCAATCTCCCTTTTCTCTAACTTATTCGTTCATGTTTGGAGCGGTTGGTTAAAGATATAATGTGCAAGCTCCTTTTTTCTGACTTTGCTTGCTAGATGTTGATAGCAGCGTTGCAGTTCAAAATGTTAACCCTGCTCTTTCCTTTCTCTGACTGACTACAAAACTCACTCTAAAACAAAGACAGCCTCTTGGTTGCCCTTGAAGATTTCCAAATTTATACTCTCTCATTATTGCACCTGGCAATTCTAGGGAGTCAAACTTGGTAGAGCCTGTGGGCCTCACTTATCAGTGTAACTATGGTTACCGAGCTAGGCTCGCTCCCTTTTTTACCTCTTTGATTACAATTTTTCAGCTTCAGTACAATTAAAATGAACCTGTTATGTTTCTACAACCTTGTGCCTGTTGCCTGCTTACAGATTAAAAAATATTATAAAGGAGGAATGCAATATGTCCTTTTTGAATAATTTATAAAACAAGAATATATGACTTACCTAAAAGATGTGCTAGACCAACATTTCTGCCTGCAATTTTTTGTTATTTCACAGATAAGGAATGATCTTTTATAAGGTGGCGCTCCAGGTCTTGGGAAGTTATATTGTCATTCCATATCATTTGTTGCTTAAAACTGATGGCAAACAGTGTTCCAGGAAGTGACTTCTGTACATGTTGCTATAAGTTCACATTTTGTGAATCAATGGCTATATTAATCTCCTTCATATCTTTTATCGCCACATTCAGGGAATGCAGCAGCTTCTTCACGACCAACTGATTTGGTAAAGTTGGCGCAAGAGTGCTGTTACCATAGCAACCGCGCTGTTGCTGCTCAAGGAGTCACTGTTCTGTCAAACATTGCAATTTCCTGCATGGAGAAAGGTAAAGGGTTGGAGCAGAGCTCTGACAAAAACTCCTCACCACTTCAAATTATCTCATACCATATGGTTCTTTAACATATAAAAATAATGTACAGGTCACCTAGACCCTGACCCAATAAAATTCATGCTTTTACTAAGTCTTATGTACTTCTGTTTTTAGATGCGTCAGCTTGCAAGTCGCATACTGTTTGTACATGTTTTCTTGTATGGATGGATGTTTGTTTCTATGAAAGGTTGTGGCTCTTGTAACTGAAAGTGCATAGACCTTTATAAAGGTGGGAGAATGACACATGCACAATTGCAGATTGCTATATCAAAGTATTCCCCCAATACACCGAAAACACCCCCCGCTTTTTGTTAAAAAATCTTTCAGCATAATAATTTGCACAGGGTCCATTGTGAACATAACATTGGCGTGTTAGGTGAACACCCTTCTACTTTATTTATTAATCAAAATAGAGGACTAAGCTGTTTGTAGTTGCAATGCTCTTCCTCAATTTGCATTACGTACTGACGTTTTACACACAACTTCACATATAGTACGAGACTTCAGATTTTTTACAAACTAAAAACCACAAATCTAAATTTCCCGCATCTAAAGTCTGCATAGGTATGGCTCTACAGATTCTTCTTTCTTTATTTATTTATTTATTTATTTATTTATTTACTTACTTTATTAAAGGTGATCTTTTCAAAACCAATAATTTAAATGATTTTCCACCTGTGTAGAGTTAATGGCTGTGGAACAAGATGCAATTTGTGGCTTGGAGTCCTTGCTTCTTATGTGCAGTCTGGATGACCGTGCCAGTGCTCAAGCGACTTTAAAGGTAAATACTGAGACAAGAGACAAGAAAAAACTCAGTTCAGATAAAGAATGAATTAGAAACACTGGTGCTTTTATGATGAAGGTTATTTTCAAAATTGCTTCTAGTATTCTAAAACAATGTTAGCGGTATAATACTAGCAAGAAATATGCAGTCTATATTATTTAGCCGTGGTATGTACTGAAATCATTTATGCAGGTGAAATTGGCCACACAAGCTTTAATATTTAAAAGTGTAAATTATTTAGCAAGAGTAATATTCAGGAGATGAGATGACTGTTTTGATTTATTTAACGGGGTAGAATACAGAAAGCTCTTGCTTTGGTGTTGCTCAGGTTCACCTGTTGCATGAATACACATTTAAGGTATATTAAGAAAGACCCCACAATGAGCATAAGAACATTTTCACAAATCCCTTATTGTTTTACCATTATGTTTTCCAGACTTTATTTTCATTTTACTTCAGATGAAACATTTTCAACCTTAACATTACATGTTTTCTTTCTGTGTGACAGATAATAAGACTTCTGGGTGGTTGTTTTTTGAAATTATGCACAGAATCCAAGACACTCCTTCCAAATATGCCAAAAATGTGTGACCTTTGATTTGAAAATATACACCATTCCACCCTGTAATGCTTGTGATAATAAAAAGCTTGATAGCTGCTTTCTCCTCCTGCAGAGAGCTCTGACTTGCATGGTGAAGCTGGTGAAATGTCGCCCCCACCTGAGTCAGTCGGTGGTAGAGTTCTTGCTGTGCCAGCTCCACACTGCGCAGGATGCTGCCCGCATTCTCATGTGCCACTCCCTGGCAGCCATCGCTATGCAGCTGCCCGTCCTGGGCGAGGGCATGCTGGGGGACCTGATGGACCTCTATAAAGTGATCGGGCGCTCGGCTACAGACAAGCAGCAGGAGCTTCTGGTAAGAAGGAAGAATGGCAACGGGGCCATCCGTTTTCAATGAACTAAACCACTTGTTTTAATCTATTCCAACCCAGGACCTTGTTCCAAACAAATCCTTAATAATATAATAGACACAATACACAATTAAAGACCTGGGTAGGCTTTTGACTGTAAATGTTTCAGGGCCTGTTTTGAACAAAGTCATGACCTGGTATGAGTCGGTGTTTTTAAGTGTAATTTTATTGCTTTCTCTGTGAACTAAACAAGTGGTAAAAAAAGTGCTGCTGGAGTACTACAACAAATGGAAGTGTAGATCAAAACAGGGCGTGACACTAGTGTGCTTTGAAATGCAGTAAGGTTCTCTTTCACAGGGTGTGTGCAATTTTTGAAAAAAAACTACTTGCCCTTCTTAAAAATCTACTTGCCCCCTCCCTGTTCCACAAAAACACACAAAAAAGTAAAATATAACTTTTGGTTTTATTTAACAGTGAACACAATCAATCAATTAGTGATTAACAGGGGCTGATCTAGCCTTGTAGCTTGACGGGTTCAGTAAATTCTTCACGATACACAAAAGGTTCTCTGTGACCCCACCCCACCTCAACAAATGTATACAGTGCCAATAGAAAGTCTACACCCCCTTGAACTTTTTCACATTTTGTTGTGTCAGTGCCTCAGAGTTTCATGCATTTGAATGAGGATTTTTTCCCACTTATCTACACACCATACTCCACACTGTTAAGGGGAAAAAAGTTATATATTAAAAATACAAAACTGAAAGATCATAATTGGATAAGTCTCCACCCCCCTGAGTTAATACTTGGTGGAAGCACCTTTGTCAGCAATTACAGCTGTGAGTCTGTTGGGATAGTATGTTGGGATCTCTACCAACTTTGCACACCTAGGTTTGGCAATATTTGACCATTCTTCTTTACAAAACTGTTCAAGCTCTGTCAAGTTCAAGCACTCCAAGTCATGCCACAAATTTTCGATTGGATTTAGGTTGGGGCTCTGACTGGGTCACTCAAGGACATTTACCTTTTTGTTCCTTAGCCACTCCAGTGTAGCTTTGGCTGTGTGCTTTGGGTCGTTGTCATGCTGAAAGGTGAACTTCCATCCCAGTTTCAGCTTTCTTGCAGAGGGCAGCAGGTTTTCCTCAAGGACTTCTCTCTACTTTGCTCCATTCATTTTCCCTTCTATCCTGACAAGTGCCCCAGTCCCTGCCGATGAGAAACATCCCCATAACATGTTGCTGCCACCACCATGCTTCACAGTAGGGATGGTGTTCTTTGGCTGTGTTGGGTTTGCGCCAAAAATAATGCTTTGCATTTAGGCAAAAAAGTTCCATTTTAGTTTCGTCAAACCACAAAACTTTGCCACATCGCTACAGAATCTCTTGAGTGTTTTGTTGCATACTTTAAACGGGATTCAAGGTGGGCTTTCTTGAGTAATGGCTTACTTTTTGCCACCCTACCATACAGGCCAGATTTGTGGAGTGCTTGGGATATTGTTGTCACATGCACACTTTGACCAGTCTTGGCCATAAAAGCCTGTAGCTCTTGCAAAGTTGCCATTGGCCTCTTGGTAGCCTCTCTGATCAGTCTTCTTCTTGCTCGGTCATCCAGTTTGGAGGGACGACCTGATCTAAGCAGGGCCTTTGTGGTGCCATACACCTTCCACTTCTTAATAATCGTCTTGACCGTGCTCCAAGGGATATTTATGGCCTTTTGATATTTTTTTATACCCATCCCCTGATCTGTGCCTTTCAACAACTTTGTCCCGGAGTTCTTTTGAAAGTGCCTTGGTGCGCATGGTTGAATCTTTGCTTTGAAATGCACTACCCAGCAGAGGGAACCTACAGGAACTGCTGAATTTATCCTGAAATCATGTGAATCACTACAATTTAACACAGGTGGAGGCCTCTTAACTTGGTGTGTGATTTTGAAGGCGATTGGTTACACCTGAGCTAATTTAGGATTGCTATTACAAGGGGGGTGGACACTTATCCAACCAAGCTATTTCAGTTTTTATTTAATTAATTTTCTACAAATTTCTAGAATATTTTTTTCACTTGGAAGTTGTGGGGTAGGATGTGTATATAAATGAAAAACAATCAAACTATTAATGCATTTTAATTCCAGGCTATAAGGCAACATTTTGAAAGGGGGTGTAGTCTTTCTATAGGCACTATAACATGTTTTAAGAAACTGTTCCTTTCAGTGCAGTTTGGAACACATTTGATAGTAAATTTAAGTAACATACTAATAGTACAACTATAAGAAGCAATATTTGGGAGTTACTCAAATATAAAATTGCTTCTGCCTGTTTTTTTTCCCACTCTTTCTCTATAAGCTGAATCCAGCTCGTGATGTACAGGTGTTTTAGTTTGTTGGATCACAGATACAGAATCATTGCTAATTATTACTGCTGCTTTGTGCAATTTTCTTGACGTTTTTTCAGTTTTGTAACTGCTGAACCCCAGATTTTTAAAGGACTTGTGTATAAGCTGCCAGGTTTCTCTGCATTTTGTACTGCTGCAGCAGGGTGATCCTAGCCTCATACCCTTTTGGCTTTTCTTTTGGGGGGACGACAACAACATTCTTTCCCTGCACTACTCTCACTGAAAAATAAATACATAAATTAATTCATACATACATAAACACATTGCCATGAGATTTGCAGCCTTCATTTTATTTTAAAATAATAATAAGATTGTACAGATAATCTCATATATAAGCATTTCATTTCTTCATTATAAACATATTTGACTATCTTCATGTTTTTATTAATTTCACAAATCGATGGATTGTGCATGCTATATTTTTTGAATATAGCGTTTTAAATCTAAAAAAAAAAAAAATATGGTAAATAGCAAACTAGGTTAGCAACACTAAAATCTAAAGAAAAAAATAACATGTTTGTGTTGAAATGCTTCTAAACACATTTCTTTTTTTTTTTTTTAAACATCCCAACAAGTACTGTACACGCTTGACCGCAAAGTTGACTCAGAAATAACTGTATAAATTACACAACACGATTTCTTATAATCCGCGAATACCTCTGCAACTATGGTGTGTGGTGTTTTTTTCCACTTTTATTAGATTGCTGCATTTAATTGCCAGGTTCATGCATTAAGAAAGCAGCATCACTTATTTGCCAGTTTTTATAAAAAATGTAAATAATACCTTATTTGAAAGATTAGTTTGTGCATTCCCAGAGGCTCTCAAGGAAGCCATTTCTGGGTTTCTTTGTAATCAATGGAAGGAGATGGTTATAACTGCAGGCTCGGAGACCTGGCTCGTGGTGGCTTATGCGCACGTGGGGTTGTGGCTATCGATAGGCGTGACATTTGAGACGGAAATAAAATCAACAGCAGCATGTGATGATGTTCAGACCAACTGGAGTAGTTTAAATTCGTCCCCATGTGTTGAATAATGCACATTATTAATTAAGAAAGTAGTTGTGAATGACTTTTTTAAGGCTTAGTTTGAGAAACGTTTAATGTAAAAAAACAATCGTATATAAATCGTATTTTTATTCATGCACAACCAAAAATATAATTTAGTAATAAAAAATGAAATGTGTTTATAAAAATGCACAACAGCAAAACCGTGTGTGTCACAGCATAGACCACCACTAGCTAGCCAATCAATAGCTAGCCAATCAGAAGTGATAGGGGTGGGATGTAAACAAATGTTTGTGTGTAGGTGCTAGACTTCCGCAATTCAGTTTTCAGAAACTTGCATGGCTCTAAAAATTGTATTGCGACATCACGGCGAGTCCAAGACCGCACAGACATCACCGCGAGGGACAATACCGTGCAGACCATTAAAGCGACTGCCCATAACAGCGCTACGACATCACCGCGACGGACATTACAGCGACTGCCCATAACAGCGCTACGACATCACTGCGATGGACATTACAGCGACTGCCCATAACAGCGCTACGACATCACTGCGATGGACATTACAGCGACTGCCCATAACAGCGCTACGACATCACCGCGACGGACATTACAGCGACTGCCCATAACAGCGCTACGACATCACCGCGACGGACATTACAGCGCAGACCATTACAGCGACTGCCCATAACAGCGCTACGACATCACTGCGATGGACATTACAGCGCAGACCATTACAGCGACTGCCCATAACAGCGCTACGACATCACTGCGATGGACATTACAGCGACTGCCCATAACAGCGCTACGACATCACTGCGATGGACATTACAGCGACTGCCCATAACACCGCTACGACATCACTGCGATGGACATTACAGCGCAGACCATTACAGTGACTGCCCGTGACAGTGCTACATAACAACTCCCCCCGCCCCCCTCAGTATCTGTGTCAGTGAGGCTCGTATTGCACAATTGCAAAGCAGTTGCATAACAGTTTTGATGAAGATCTCTTACACATCAAAATGTTGATCTTGGGTATAAAAAAAAATATATAAATGCTTTGGAGCATAATATATTAGTGTGCGGGTACTATGTTTGTTTAACTTTTTAAAATCTTTCTATCCTGCACCTTGAAAGACTTTGGATGTGGGTATGTTTTCTCTTTGTTTACTACCAGCCCCCCATCCCATTTTTCAGAGCGTCCATTTCTCAAGGAAGAAATAAACAGTGGTTATTGTTACCGCTATTTTAGCCCCAAAACTGACTTTGGTGTGTGTCTTTTGTCCGCCTCCGCCACAATATGTAGAAACGTTTGTTTGCCCATTTGGCAGGACACCTAAAAATGTAATCCTGTAAGCTGCTAGAAAATAGATTTATACTGTGTGTGTGTGTGTGTGTGTGCGCGTATGCAGTAGTTGTCTAAAGTTTACAAACCCTTCTTTAAGGAAGTGTAACACCCTAAAGTTAATGTTGAATATGTGTATATAGTACATTCCTATAGACACCCCCATTTATGGTAAATATATGTAGGTGGTACATTCCTAAAATCCCCCTATTCTGTTTTCTAATATAAAAAAAAAAATTCCGAAACAAACTGTCAGTTCAGCTTGTTACAGTTACGTACTGCTTTGTTTGTGTTGTGCTCTTGCAGTCTTGAATAAATATAATTTCCAAGAAACAAGAAATCACCATTTTAATGTGTGCAACAGAAGCATACATTGGGATATCTTTGACAAACAACGGTGAATATTGGGCAATTGCAATATACGTTGAGACCTTGAGGCTGGAAGACTCACTCAAATAAAGAAATGAATGCACAATTAAATACTACTACTATTACTGATGATGATGATAACATCATCTTCTAACTACGACATTTTAATTTTAAACAACAAAAGCAAACGCGCTCTGGATAAAAGCATCATGTTAGAAAGAAAACTGGGTTCAGTACGGATATGACAGGGCAGAGAAGCAAGGACAACAAAATAAAGTTAAACTCTTTTATTTAAAAAAACAAATCTGTACAAAATATACATTTAAAAAAAAAAAAAAAATTCAAACACGTTATGTCCTTGTATCGGTCCCTAATCCCAAATGTCCTGTGGAGTAATTTTTTTATATATATATATATAATATATATATATAATATTATATGCTCTGCTCTGCTCTGACTGGTAAGTGACACTTTTGTGAACTTCGCAGAGTCGTTTGGGAATTGTAGTTTGGCGCGGTGATGTCATAGCGCTGTTATGGGCAGTCACTGTATGGTCGGCACTGTAATGTCCTTCGCGGTGATGTCGGCGCGGTTTTGGACTCGCTGTTATGTCACGTAACCTCTAAAAAATATACCCATGTTTTCTAGCAACAGAGCGAACATAGAAAAAATAAATAAATACATGAAAACTACATGTCCGACGGGCAAAGTATAACAGCAAAACTTGTCCCTCACACAAATCTTGTTCGTCCGGGGCGCCAGACGATACGACTTGCACACCCCTGCTTTCAGTACACAGCCGATTCAGTTTTAAAGTCATGCCAGGATTTCAAGCAAGAATCATTTTGAATCTTGTCCCTCTCGCCTCTGCAGGTTTCCTTAGCTACAGTGATTTTTGTAGCCAGTCGGAAAGCTCTCTCCCTGGAGGTGAAGATGGTCATTAAACAACAGCTAGAGAATGTGGCCAATGGCTGGACAGTCTACAGGATAGCCAGACAAGCATCTAGGATGGTAAGTGAAGCTGATCATTAATTATGTGATAAATACTGAAATATAACCCCTCTTTAAATGGATACTTTATACCGCCAAAATTGGCATTATGTTTAAAGAGTAAGTAACTTTTAATTTTAATTTACTGATTTTTAAAACAAAAAAAAAAGCAAAACAAAAAACACTACTGTCCCTTAACTTTTTATGAAGATTCCAAAATCTGCCTTAGGTTGCAGAAACATGTATTGCAGAATTCTGCCAACAAACTTTACAGGAGAACAAATGAAGTGTATTATGTGAGCTTGTAAGTACCTGTGCTTTGTTTCTCTGGCTCAACCTGCTGTGTCTGAAAAGCAAACATCTAAAGTAAGTCGGACATTTTTCACAGTACTGAGAACATGATTTTTTTATTTTTACTTATTCAGGTTTATTTTATGCAGAATCAGTCATACTAAGACCTTTTATTTTGAAGGAATTAATGTATTTACAGGAAACACATTATGTTACCTTTGTTATCCATATCGCAAGGGTTATATTTTTAAATATATTGCAAACTCACACATCATAAATCAATTGGGTAATGCATTTCTCAGCATTTACCTGATAGGAAAAAAAATAACAAACTCTGCAGAGTATCCTGATGGAGGGAGCGTGAACTGGATACACTGCAATGTTTAGAGAAACATTTCTCCTGCCGTACATTCCAGAGTAGATGTTGAAAAAAAGTAATTTCCTAGTTCATTTACCTGTAATGTGTGAATAAAAAATATTTTAAAAAATCTAGAGAGTGTTCAAATAAAACACTTTGATAAGGACAACACAAGGATACAGCAAAGGGTAAGTAATGAGTGTCTTGTAAGCACTGCAAGGGGTTCTGGAAACCTTTAAGGAATAATTATTATTTATTTATTTATTTATTTATTTATTTCTCAGAAGATGGCCTTATCCAGGGTGAGTTACAATTGTTACAAAATATCACATTACAGAGTATCATATTACAGATGAGTGCAGTTCAATAAAATCAGTAGCAAAAAGATCAGATTCAAATAAGAGCGAGAAATAGAGAATACAGTAAATAATTACATGTAAGAGCGGGCTCGACTAAGAGCAGTTAACTTCTGTTAAAAATATTTGCTTATACGAGTAAAGTCCAGTATGCGCACGTAGTAAGTACATGACTATGGATACCTTTCAGAGTAAAGTCAAATGGAAGATACAGGAAGTAGTTATATTTAAGAGCAGTAGTAGAATACGGCAAAATATGGAGCAGTTCAGTGCAAGTACAAGCTGATGCAAGTACTGGTACAATTGGGTGCCATAGTCCAGTATAGTCGAGAATTGATGCTGTCTGAACAGGTGTGTCTTGATAAGGTGCCGGAAGGTGGATAGGGACTGAGCAGTCCTGATATGCGTGGGTAGGTCGTTCCACTACTGAGGGGCAAGGGTGGAGATGGAGTGAGCTATGGAAGCAGGGGAGTGGGTACAGCTTAATCTGCTGGTGGTGGAAGGGCAGAGGGGGTGTAGGGAGAAATTATAGTCTGGAGATAGGAGGGAGCAGAAAGGTCAGGACAGCGACAGGCAAGTACAAGAGTTTTGAATTGGATGCGAGCAGCGATAGGGAGCCAGTGGAGGGAGCGGAGCAGCGGGGTAACGTGGGAGAAACGAGAAAGGGAAAAGAGAAGGCGAGCAGCAGAGTTATGGATGAGCTGGAGCAGACGGATGGCAGAGGCAGGGAGGCTGGCCAGGAGGGAGCTAGGAGCTAGGAGCTGGGTGGAGTAGTCGGTGAGGAAGGGGCAAATTCTGTTTGTTGCTGAGGAAGAAGCGACAGGAGTGTGCCAGAGTAGAAATGTGGTGAGAGTAGGAGAGGGAGGGTCGAGGTGAGACCAAGGTTCTTGGTGGATGAGGAGGAGAGAGGGTTGTGGATTCAAGAGGAATAGAGATTGAGATCAGCTGTGGGGAAGAAGGGGGAGAAAAGAGGTCTGATTTGGAGAGGTTGAGTTTGAGGTGATGCAAGCGCATCCAGGAAGAGATGGCTGAGAGTCAGGTCAAGATATTGGAGGAAACGTCGGGGTCAGAGGAGGGAAAGAAGAGGAAGATCTGGGCATCATCAGCATAGAGATGATATGAGAAGCCATGGCAGGAGATGAGGGGACCCAGGGAGCAGGAGTAGAGAGAAAACAGGAGGGGTCCCAAGACTGAGCCTTGTGGCACACCTGTCAAAAGAGAGGAAGAGGCCGAGGGTGAGCCATGCCAGGACACCCGGTACGTGCGATCAGCAAGGTAGGAGGAGAACAGTGCTGAAGAGTCCCAGGGCAGCAAAGTACAGGAGAATAGAGTGGTCGACCGTGTCAAAGGCTGCAGAGAGGTCGAGGAGAATTAGAGCAAAGGAGAGGGAGGCGGCACGGGCAGAGAGTAGAGAGTTAGTGACAGAGAGAAGAGCAGTTTCAGTGGTGTGCTGGGCGAAAATAAGATCGGAGGGGATTGAGCAGGAAAGCAGAGAGCTGTTGATATACTGCTTGCTCAAGGGTTTTAGAGAGGAACAGGAGAAGGGAGACAGGATGGTAGTTCTAGAGGGATGAGGGATCAAGGTAGATTTTTTTAAGATGGGGTAATGCAGGCCTGTTTGAAGGCAGAGGGGAAACAGGCAGAAAACAGAGGTTTTGAGAAGAGGAGTGAAATGGAGTAGAGGAGGAGCAGCAGCCTGGAAGAGGTGAGTGGGGAAGGAGTCCAGAGCACAAGTGGTGGGTTTATGGCTCTGGAGCAGGGAGCAAAGATCAGAGTCCGAGGGGCGAGAAGGAGGGTAGAATATTAGGGGTTGCAGAGGGTGATGGGGAGTGAGTGAGCAGAGGACAGGGGGTGGGTGGGGAAGTAGTGAAGAGTTTGTGTATGTCGGCGGTAAAGGAGGCAAAGTCATCAGCTAAGATAGTGCGTGGAAGGGGGGGGGCTAAGGAGGGAGGAGAAGGTAGAGAACAGTTTCCGGGGATTGTTTGTGGAAGACTGAATGATAGAGTGGAAGTAGGAGCATTTGGCAGAGGTGAGTGTAGAAGAGAAGAACAAGCGATAGAGAGCCAAGGCAGCAGGGAGATTGCTGAATATAAATGGAAGAAAACCAGAGTGCAGTTCAGTACAAGCGGAGCAGGGCACGGAGGAGAGCCAGGGCTGGGGCAGGGAGAGGCGGGCAGGTCGAGGGGTCAGAGGGCAAAAGGAGTTGAGGCAGGAGGTGAGGGATGAGAAAAGGGTGAAGATAGCTAAGTCTGCAGAGAGTTGGGAAGAGTCAATAGAGGGGACGTGCGAGACAGCAGCAGAGGCGAAGACGGGAGATGGAGCAGAGGTTTCGATGGAAGGTGACAGATGGGTTGGTGGAGGAGGAAAGGATGGGAGCGACAGAGATGGAGATAAAGTAGTGATCAGAGATATTGAGAGGAGTGACCGAGAGTGTGGGTGGCAAGCAGTCCCTGGTGAAGATGAGGTCCAGTTGACGGCTTGCTGTGGGTGTGGGGGTGGGGTGGGGTGGGGAATGCGAGGAGAGACAGAAGGCGAAGGAGTGAAGAAGGGGAAGAAATCCAGCAGAGTGGTTAGGGTTGGAGAGGTGGATGTTGAAGTTACCTAATAGAACAACATGGGTGGAGGGAGGAGAGGGAGGAGAGGAGGAAGTCAAGCTCATCAAGAAAGTAAGGGGTCCAGGAGGGCAGTAGAGAACAATGAGGAGGAGGCGACAAGGGGAGGTGATTTCAACAGAGTGAAACTCAAAGGTGCTAACAGAGAAAGAGGAGAGAGCAGGGGAGACAGAAAAGAGCAGGGAGGGAGAGAGCAGAAGTCCTGTTCCCCCACCCCTTCCAAAGGGGCGAGGAGAGTGGGAGAGGGCAGCCGGAGTGGTAGTCAGGGGAGATCCAAGTTGCAGTGAGAGCCCCAATATTTCTAGGCTACTTTTTTGATGACATTCTTTTCCCCAGCAGTAAGGGTTTAAAACACTGTAATTAAAATTGTATTAAGGCCAGGATTGTATGTATCTTACTGCTGACATTGGCCTCACAAGTTTGTTATTAATAAGTTAGCAAAATGTTAATAATGTTTGGTTTATTTAATCTACTATATGCTTCAACTTTGTGTTTCAGGCTCACAGTGCAGGTACTGTGATAAACTTTGAAAACCGCTCTATAAAAGATACAATTGTACAAATAAACTTGTAAAGGGCAATTGTCTAATTCAAGAAGTTGTGATGCAGAAATCCGAGCCCTGGCACAGAATTTGTAAAAATATGTTGCACTTTTCACTGGGGACTATACCTACACGAGATCAGGTAAATGTTTTTATAGAAGTAAGAGTCGGCGCCATCTAGTGATATGTCATTTTGGAAACAATTTTCTTGTAGTTTTGCTGGTAATACACAGCTGAGCACTAGATGGCCCTGGCTCATTCTGTGCCAAATCACCCTACCTACCATCTCCGGTTTACCCCAGACTCAAGGTTGTTCTAGTTGCAGGGCTGCCCTTTGTCCTCCAGAGGCCGGTAGCTTGCTGACATCTGCTCTTTATTTCCTGGGTGTAAATGAGGAAACTGGCTTGGTCGTTGGATCGGAGGAGCCCACCGAACCTTCGGTTCTCCTGAGATATATGGGGAATTGTTGTGGTGAGGGGAAAATAGGACTTTCCAAATTGTGGAGAAAATCAGGGGTAAAATAAATGGGGCATTCTACATGTAAAACAATAAGCAAAGTTTTTGACCTTTTGGGGGGAAAAACCCCAATAATCAAAATCTGAGAAGAATTCCATGGAAAGGTCAAAGTCTCTGCTTCATATACAAAATTATAGGAAGGTAATTATTTGTTTGCTGTGAAAAAAATAAAATGTTTTTTTTCATATCGTTTTTATTCCTCACACCATTTTTAATAAAGATACTGAACACAAGTCACTAGCTTAAATAATTTAGATTAAAGGTTGGGGGGTCCAAAATCAACCAAATTGTGACCCCTCTGTAACTTTTGACCCCTTGACCCGATCAGGCTGAACAACCTTGTGCACTGGGTTTGGTGTAAATTGAAGGTGGTAGGTTGTTGAATCCAATATTTTTGGTGGTGATTTGTCATGGAATGACAACCAGCTGCTCCATTCCTTGTAAAAGCACCTTAACGACGTAGAGTAAATATTAAGCTGGTTCTATGCTCTTTTTCAGGGTAGTCACGAGATGGCCAGTGAGCTGTACCAGAGCCTGCGGACTCGGGTGGCCTCTGAGCACTTTTACTTCTGGCTTAACAGTCTGAAGGAGTTCTCTCAGGCAGAGCAGTGTCTCAGTGGCCTGCAGGACTCGGATTACAGCGCAGCCATGACCGCCATCGCAGAGGCCTTGAAATCATACCAGAAGGGAATCGCTTCACTGACGGTCAGTACTTTAGGATCAGCTTGTAGCAACATGTTCATTAGAGATATATATATATATATATATATATATATATATATATATATATATATATATATATATATATATATATATATATATATATATATATATATATATATATATATATATATATATATATATATATATATATATATATATATATATATATATATATATATATACATACATACATACAGTTGTAGTCAAAAGTTTACATACCCCAACGGAAATTTATAGGAATTTCGCGAAAACAGATAATTTTAGGAAACATCTTTTGTAGCAAAAGTTTTGCTTTTGTGGATGAGGAAAAAGTTACAAGAAATACATATCTACAGTTATTTATTTCAGCAATTTTTTTGCACAACTCCAAAAATGCTAATTCAAAAGTATTCATACCCTTTGATGCTATGATAGTATTGTCTACAAGATGCTCGAACATTCAATATGATAATGCAGAACCTAATTCTAGAAAAGTGTAGAAAATGCTGGGTTGTAGGTGAACATTCTTAGAGAGTATAAAATGGTTAGTCATAGGATGATTGCTGTCATTCCCAATAAGTCAATATGGGAAAGAGTAAAGCTGGAGAAGGATAGAAGAAGATATTTAATATTTGAGTATCCCAATTTCAACTATTGTTTCTATTATCAAGAAGTACAAGACTCTCACAATGCTCCCTCAGTATGGAAGAAGGTTCTTTCACCAAGAACAAGTAGAAGAATTGTGAGGAAGGTTAAAAACAATCCCAGACTGAGACTGCCAAAGATATTCAAAGTGAATTGGCTGCAAGTGGGACTGGGGTTTCCATTTCAACCATAGGTCGAGTTTTGCATGGTGAAGGTCTCAGTGGTCGCAGGCCAAGGAAAAAGCCACTCTTAGGAAAACGTCACAAGGACAATCACTTAAAGTTTGCAAAACAGCATTTGAATGATGGATATGAGTTCTGGTCAAGGGTTTTGTGGAGTGATGAAGCAAAAATCGAGCTATTTGGTCACACTGACAGTCGTTACGTTTGGAGAAAGTCTGGTGAGGCGTACAAAGAAAAGAACATCATACCTACTGTCAAGCACAGAGGTGGTAATATCCTTCTATGGGGTTGTTTTTCCTCTAATGACACAGGCTCCCCACTATAGCGTTATGAAGGGTGAGCACTGTGTGTGTCATATATATATTATTAATCCATTAAAGATTAATCATGCCTGTGGGTGTTGATCAATTAAAAAATCGTTGATTGACGTGCTGTAGCAAAAAGCAGTGCGTGAAAAAGAAATCTAGAAAGATGTCAGAGAGTACTTCAAAAGACGGTGGCAAACGGGTTACAGGGAGATATAGCCAACATTTTGCCATAGCTCTGAACGGTGTTTTTCAGATGTTTAGAGGGACACCAAGACCTGACTGGAAAATTAAATATTTCTGACTTCCTGGCGATTTGTAAAAGCTCCAAGGTAAATGGCAGACTCCAGAGGGTCTCCAGAGCTTGTGTCGTTTCAGACCTATTGCAGCTCAGCGCCTCTATCGCCCAGCCCTCGTTCATTTGAAAGGATAGTGGCAACGGATTTAGATATCAGATACATTTTGTTCACAAATAAAATAAAATAAAAATCTAGATTTAGATACAGCTTCAGTTTATAAATGGGGGGGGTGGGGTGGCTTGGCTGTGTGCAGAATGTAGAAAACGAGCAAACGAGGGTGCAGCATTTGATTTAAACAAATCTTTAATACAATCTTTAATAAAGTTATAATAAAAAAAATAAGCTGGACAAACATTACAATTACTATTCATAATCGCATTAACATTATTTAAAGGCCAGTCGCAGGTATACTGTAATAACAATACTGTAATAGTACAATCGGTTTCATTTACAGGGTTTTGCTGTGAAACAATTAAATGCACTTTTAAATCCTCCATGTCCTTACTTTCTCAAGTGGAATGAAGAATGAGAAAACAAGAGCGCAACATTTTAAGTGACTAGTTTTTGTACTGGTGTTAATACAATTACGAAAAGTGTTTTGTAATAAGGTGTATCCATCTTAAATATATACAGTGCTCCCTCGCAATAAGGCTTTCAGTTATAACGTGCCACAGATCGCTCCTACAGCATGTTCCCCAATTCCCTATACTAGTCATTCATGCTATAAACAACTTCAGTCTAACTTCCATTGGTCTGTCCCTTTTGATAAACTATCTGAACTGAAGAAAAGCTGCTCTGGCATTTCATAACATATATACCTAAAGAAATATTAGGCCTATTACGTGGTTATCTTTCCTAATATATTTACTTTTTTGCTGCGAGAGGAGCTGTGGCTTTCTCCAGCATTATGCATGGTTAATTCACAGAAAGGTACATTTTTTTTCTTCACTATATGTGCATTATAGAGAGGGAGTTATTTTTTTGTATTTGTCAGATGTGTGTTCTGTGTCCCGTGACGCCCCCACCTTCCCCGTTTATAACGCTCTTGGTTATAACGCTCATATTGTGTGTCCCCGAGACCCGCGTTATAGCGAGGCAGCACTGTATTATAATTTTATTTGACTGTTTATTACAAGGGGAGGGGAGGGGGTGGGGGAGCAAAAAATCTCTGAAGGGCGCAGCAAAAAAGTTTGGGAACCACTGACTCTTCTGAAGGAAGGAAAATAGACAACTTGCAAGATTTGCTCTTACGGGCTTTCTTGCGCCCCCAAGGATATTTAATAAAAATTCACATTTTCTAATTTTAAATATTTTTTTAGTGTTTTCTTTAAGAGTTTATCAGGGTTTTTTTTTTCTTCTCCAAAATATAATAACAGCTCCCTCTTTGTGATCTATCCAAAAACTGTGAGGACAGTTATTAATTAGCAAATTCTGTTCAATTTCTCGGTTCAGGAAACAGCAAGAATCCAGTTGTGACAAACGTTTGATTTAGTTTTCTTTTGTAATTTTTTGAATGTGATAAAACATAATGACTAAGCATATGTTCCCTATATTTGTATCCTACTTGGAATATACATGATATGTGGGTATGTCTTTCATTTCACTATGAAAAGTTAAAATAATTTACTAGCAGCAACATGGCCAAGCTTTATGTTTGCCAAAGTTTGGAATGCCCTGTCTGTAGCTATATTGGCGTCCAGCTCAGTGGATGTTAATCAGTCAAAATTGATTAAAGTTAAAATGAAAGCAATGTTTACAGTATTTTCTGTACCCCCTGGCAGGCAGCGAGCACCCCCCTAAACCCGCTGAGTTTCCAGTGCGAGTTTGTGAAGCTGCGTATCGACACACTCCAGGCCCTGTCCCAGCTCATCTGCATCTGTAACAGCCTGAAGACCAGCCCACCCCCAGCCATTGCCACCACCATCGCCCTTGCTTCTGGAAACGAACTGCAGCGCTGTGGCCGCATCTCCACCCAGGTACCCTCGGTCCTGCCTCTCTACGTGCTCTTAAAGTACACAAAGTTAACAAAATAATTACAGTAAATGTTCTATGTTTTTATTTCTTTCTTGTTCTGTAGGCCAGGTTGTATTGAATAAATGAAACCAAATGTGCATGTTTTACTTTTTTTTTTTTTTTTCTTATCAGATGAAGGTGTCGATGGATGAATTCAGAACCCTGGCAACTTGTTATGCTGATCTGTACCAGTCCTCCTTCGATGTGGATTCGGCTACATTGAGGAATGTAGAGCTGTATCCTTCTTGTAGAGTAAACCCCTCCAACACTGATGGATTTCAGTCATCTGTCTAAAACTTCAGTGCGTTTGCTAAAGAAGCATGCACCACTGCTTGTGGTCATATAAGCATATAGAAGTAAAGGAATGTAATATTTGCACCGATGCTGAATGCGCACAATGCAGCATACTTGCATTTCTCTTTAACCGTGTACCATTCAGACAACAGCAAAGTTGCTTGCTGATTTCACATGTCATTGAAGCTCTCATACTGGACCCAGACTCAGCCAGGTAAGGTTTAAAATTTTCTTCAATAGTAAATGGAGTAGCAGCTCCCTTTGTTTTGTAATTGTAGTGTACTTGCATGCTAAATATATTGCACCACTGGAGTCAGACAAAACATCTCAGCGGTGAAGGACCAACAGCCATCTTCTGTGGTTTTCAGCGTGATGTAAAAGCGAGCATGTTGCTTCTCTAGCTTTCAGGAGTACAGCGTCTCTGGAACAGTGCAGGCGGAGAGCGAGTATGAAAGGAGGATGATGTCTGTTTTCAATCATGTCCTGGAGGAGGTTGAATCTCTCAGCAGGAAGCACCCCCCTGTCTCTTACCTGGTAAGAAAACCTCATCAGTGTTTGTTACCTAGGGGTTAGTTGTCTACTTAGTGAAAATTGCTTGAAAATGTCACCTACGAGTTGCTTGAAAAGTGTTGCATGGTCTTTAAGTAGGTTTGGGTTCTGGTAGGAAACAAGTAGAATATTCTGCTACCCTGAAAAATGATGACGGACAAGGGAGTCTTCCCTTGACTGGGCAAATATAATCAAACAAATAGGTCCCTGCAGCAATCCTTGGGCTTTTTTTGTGTATACTTTTACAAATAATAATAAATAAATGTTAATTTCAAAACTGTATTGAAATCAATCATATTTCTTATTTTTTAATAGATTATATTTGTATTTGAATTTTAGCACACTGGCTGTCTCTGTGATGCAGTCATTGCCTTGCTGAAGGTGCCCCTGTCATTTCAAAGGTATTTCTTCCAGAAACTGCAGTCCACAAGCATCAAAGTAAGTAATATGGTACTTTTAAAATGATAAATTATGCATTGTAAGTAAGGGTTTTGATTGTATGTTTTAACCTATTAACAGTGATCAAACAACACCCCCCCCTCCCCATTTACAAATATAAATAAATACAAATAAAACAGGGTTTGATCCTATAAACCTAAAAAGAACAGCAGAGAATACGTGTTTTTTTGTGTTCACTTACCCACATTTTTGTAACAATGGAGCTACAGCGAGCATTTTTTTGATGGTATGACAGTATGAAAAAATAAAAGTCCAGATTAACATAACAAAAAGCCCTAATTATAAAACATAATATACATAAATGAAAAGGCTATAAATTATAATTATTAGCTTAGCAAGTGTTCAAAACGAATATGTCCTTGTGGCAAAGTGGTTTGCAGTGTGCAGGTGTAGTGGTGATGCTGTGCTCAAGAACAATACACACACGACAGTTCACGGTAAAACAGCTCTTTATTTGGCTGGGGCTCTACATAACAATGTGGATCGCTCCATGCAAAACAATGGGCTCAGTCCCAAAATAATACGATGCGATATGAATCACACACAAACACAAGACGGTCACAGGTCCACAGTGAGTGCTCTTAGTGTAGGTGGTGAAATACAAATAATGTGTGAGAGGGATGTGAAGTCCGGGTTTGGAAACTGGCCCCTTAGCAACAGCTCCCGGATTGTTTAGCCGTCTAACAATGACAAATACAACAATTACTAGACAGGACAAAACAAACAAAACACTCATGGTTAGTACAGAAGGTTTTTCCTCGTAGGTCTTTGCGTAACCATAACACAACAGATCGCTCCGCCACATCCCCTGATATACCTTCAGTCCCGCCCCCTTCGGTAACAAGTGCAATCACGTATCCTCCAATCCATGACTGACACATCGCCTCCCGTATTAGGGAGATGACTTCTGGTATTGTGGCTCGGCCCCCTTCCTGGATAGCCGACTTCCAACTGACCCTGGAATGAACTGTCAAACCATCCAGTCTGGGGCACGCTGTTCCTGTTACACAGCGCCCTCACAGGCTGGGTCAGATTCATTCGCTCTCTGTCACAGTCCTACACCTGTGATATGGACTGTTTATGTATAAACTTTCTGGAAGATGGGTACTCGGTGCTTTGCATTGCAGCCCAAATCTCAACAAATGGAATGGGTTGAGAAAGTAAACTATACAAAACATGCAGAAAAGGTTTTCATGGTCACTGCTGATTGCACTCTGTTGAAATATTTCTGTCTCTCACTGTGTTGTCTAGCTTGCCCTTTCGCCCTCCCCCCGGAACCCCACTGAACCAATTACGGTTCAGAATAACCAACAGCTGGCTCTGAAGGTGGAGGGAGTGGTCCAGCATGGCACCAATCCAGGCCTATTCCGTACGATCCAGACCGTCTGCCTCAGTGTCAGCTCCACCCCGCAGAACAAAACCGGACAAGATTACAAGGTAATAATGAAGCATGTAGATCTAGGTTTGTATGTTTGTCTATTTTGTTAAATGTATCTTCCATGCATACAAATGTACATATGTAGGAGTCTATCCTTATAGTGGATTAGAAGTACCAAATCATTGTGCAGTTGTTTAATCATTCATAATGCCTATAAACTTCCCCAAACGATTAGTTATTTTTTATCACAGCTGTTTGTTTTGTAATTTAGTATACAGATCTGCTGTGTTGAAAGAAAAATATGAAACAAAACATAATCTAGTGCTTTTAATGGCATGCCGCCTCTTGTTTTAATTTCTTAGATCCCTCTAGACAACATGACCAACGAAATGGAGCAGAGAGTGGAGCCCCACAATGATTACTTCAGCACACAATTCCTGCTGAACTTCCCTGTCCTCGGCAACCACAGCGTGACTGTTGAAGCCTCTGTGGCCGACTCTAATGGTATTGTATGGAAGACGGGCCCCAAATCCACCATAGCCATCAAATCCTTGGAGGACCCCTACTCCCAGCAACTGCGTCACCAACAACAACAACAACAGCAGCAGCAGCAGCAGCAGCAGACTTCTCAACTAGCAGCCCCACAGCAACCACCCCAGAGGAGTGTGTATGCCCGCTTTCAGTGAGGGACAGAGGGCAGCATTCACCTTGTGTTCCCTGGTCCCCTTCGAACAGTTTATGCTGGCACATTAGGGGTCATGTGAATAACCTGGGCATCCTTCTGTTTTGCCACTGCTGAGGTCTGGGAGGAGCACGCTGAGGTGGCAGCTTAGTGAGACGGCCAAGGAACTGCCTTCTGGAGCCCCATGTGTTCCCTCAATCTTTCAATCATGCAACCAATTATGAAAATCTATAGTTATAGTATATGTAATTTTATAACAAATATCTGTGGGAAGTTTACTTAAATGCAGTGTTATCTACGAATAGTTTTGTAGTGATTATAAATACATATCATAAAAATCATTATTGTGGAATACAGGACACTGTGGTAGATGGCTAAGAGTTTACGGTTTGCTTTCCCCTCCCTCCCACACACATTTTGAAGCTTTTTGAAATAAATAAAGAAAACATAACATTTCTTGCCTCCTTTTTTGTAAGAAATACAGTTTGTGCCACATTTCTGTGTTACAGTACCTTCATGGGTGGTTGTTATGGCAACCTAACAGTTAGCTGTGATTGGATGCACACACTTTGTTGCATACTTAGAGTAATGGATATTTCAGGTTTTAACAAGCTGTGCTTCATTCCCTGAGCTGTAAGATTGGGCTCCTGTGGCACTGGGATTGAGGTACTTGGCCATAAACATCAGTTGCAGCATGCTTATAAAAAATGAGGCCAGGGCAGTTATTTTTGTGCATTGCAATTGATATTTATAAAGTAACTTTTAGTCAGTCATAGCAATTATACCACATGTAGATTTTTTAATTTCATTTCTTATGATGGATGAAAGTTTTTTTTGAGCGATTAACCATGGAGATACAGTCTAGGAAGTGCAAGAGAAATTAGAAGTTTCAGCTACTTCGTAAAAGACCTGGGCTTTTCAAAACTGATCAAAGCACTTTCCCATGACACATTAATAAAACTTAATATAACAGTATGATTGCTAATATGATTTTAAAAAAGCCATTTGTCCTTTCATTTGTAGCCTGAGTGGTGGATTTCTTCTTTTTCTTATTTCTCAGTTTTTGCCATATTAAAGATGGCAAAGTTGTTGGATGATTAGAATATGCATGTATTATAATGAAAATGTATTTTTAAGCACACTAATATAAGTAATTGAATTGTGTCCTGTATTCCACAATAATGATTTTTATGATATGTATTTATAATCACTACAAAACTATTCGTAGATAACACTGCATTTAAGTAAACTTCCCACAGATATTTGTTATAAAATTACATATACTATAACTATAGATTTTCATAATTGGTTGCATGATTGAAAGATTGAGGGAACACATGGGGCTCCAGAAGGCAGTTCCTTGGCCGTCTCACTAAGCTGCCACCTCAGCGTGCTCCTCCCAGACCTCAGCAGCCCCAGCAGGGGCCCTGAAGGTTTGCGGCCTCAGGCCCACCCATTCACACAACATCAGCTGCAATACTGGCGCAATTGCACCTCGGACTCCTGGGTGCTCGCCACACGTACACCGGTTCGCACTGCAGTTCGTCGTGGGACCGCCTCCCTTTCGAGGGATCATGGTTACATCCGTGAACGACCCTCTCCAGGTTCTGGCCCTCAGGCAAGGAGTAGAGAAACTACTTCTCAAACAAGCCATCCGTCTCTCAATAGAACACACCTCTCAAGAAGAGGGGATCTACTCAAGATACTTTCTGGTGCCAGACCTGAGACACCTCAACAGGTTTGTAACTGGGCCAGGAGCCCTGTACATGAAAAGGGGGCAGGGCAAAGCTCTGCCATAAATGTATTTGTTTAGTTTTTAGTTTAGTTTTGTTATTTAAAAAAACAAATATATTTGTTTATTTTTAGAACGGTACCCCTCTACCCATGTGCAGTTTATTATTTTGTATTATGATTTATTTATTGTATTTTTAAATGATGACAAAAGCAGTGCGTTTTGTTATTGTTTTATTAAATATGACGATGAGAAGTTGTAGCTTTTGTTTGGTAGTGAGGATGGGAAGCTCCATCCACAATTAAAAACCTTGTGCAGAAGGCGGCCATCTCCCTAGTAATTGTTTAATTTATTGCTAATCGGGTCACCTGTATAAAAGCTTGCAGTGCTCTGCAGTCTGGGTGGGAGTACAGAGGAGAGTACGGGAGAGCGAGAGGAGAAAGGTAATCAAAAGAAAAATCAACCATTCTAGGAACAGTGACAGCAACTGCCCAGCCTGACCTAGGATCGTATTGTATTTTGTGTTTGTGACTTGTTTTTGTATGAACCTTTTATTTCACTCTTTGAGCAAAGTGTTTTTGTTGAATCGTTTATTTTATTTTTGTGTAAAAATAAAACTGCAAGTGCCTTTGAACCTGCAGTACTGCCTTTGTCTTGTTCCTGCTTCTGGCCAGACATCACCACTAAGCCACCCTGTCTCAGGGTTCTTGAAGGAGAAGAGGTTCCAGATGGTCACGCATGGCCACATCCTCCAATCTATCTGGCCAGGCAATTGGTTTACAACAGTGAACTTGAAGGACGCATATTTTCACGTTCCTATCCATCCAGCACACAGGAAATATCTCAGCTTTGCCTTTCAGGGGAGCCTATTTGAGTTTTCTGTGCTGCCATTCAGCCTCTCCTTAACCCCCCTCACCTTCTCGAAGTGCATGGATGAAATTCTAGCTCCCTTGCAGCTGCAAGGGACCAGCGTGCTGAACTACCTGGATGACTGGTTGATCTGTTCCCAGTCACAGGAAGGAGCAGGGGCCCATACGGCAACAGTAACAAACCATCTAGTGAAACTGGGTCTCGCTCTCAACGAGGCCAAGAGTCAATTAATACTGGTGCAGGGTATGGTCTTCTTGGGTATCCGGCTGGATTCCCTCACCATGCGAGCCTATCTGTCGGACAACAGAGTAGAGGCTATTCAAAACTGTCTGGCCCTGTTTCAACAGGGGTCCACAGTGCAACTGGTGGTGTGCCAAAAACTATTGGGTCTGATGACCGCAGCCTCATCAGCTATCCAACTGGGGTTACTGCATATGCGCCCCTTTCAAGTGTGGCTCAATGCCTTTCGGGTACACCCCAAGTGAGACGGACACTGTCAGCTGACAGTGTCTCACTCATGTTGGGAAGCCCTACTCTGGTGGAGACAAACCTCCCACCTGCGCGAAGGTGTAGTGATGGGAGTGATACATAGCCATCAGGTGGTGACGACAGACACATCCAACCTGGGTTGGGGTGCAGTCTGGGTAGGCAGAGGATCCTGGACAGGCCGCTGGACATCCCTTCACATAAATACGCTGGAGCACCAAACAGTGCACCTTTTTCTCCAGCATTTCCTGCCTGTGCTCCAGAACAGACATGTCCTCGTGTGCACCGACAACATGTCAGTAGTGACGTACGTGAACCACCAGAGTGGGCCTCGGTCCCTGGGGTTGCACTGCATAGCCTTACGGCTGCTGATCTGGGCACAGAAGCGTTTATAGTCCCTCCGGGCTCTCTTCTCCGGCGTGGTGAACTGTGTGACGGACCTCCTCTCGAGGGAGGGTCCTCACCTGTCAGAAAAGCGACTCCACCCTCAGGTGGTGCAGTGCATTTTGGGATTGCTTCGGGGAAGACCAGGTCGATCTCTTTGCCTTGGCAGAGACGACTCATTGCTTCCTGTGATTTTCCCTACACGCCCTAACCTACGAATGGCCCAAAGCGCTTTTATACGCTTTCCCGCCGATACCGCTGCTCCCTGCCTTCCTCGAGAAGGTCACGGGAGAGAAAGCGACAGTTCTCCTGGTGGCCCCCAGATGGCCCAGGAGAATCTTGTTTTCGAACCTTTGCCAGCTGCTGCAGGGCCAGCCCTGGGAGATCCCGCTGCACGCTCCTCGGTCAGGTGCAAGGCACCCTTTGGCACCCAGAACCAAGCAGATGACAGCTGTGGGTCTGGCCCCTGAACGGGACTGTCTGTCTGCCTTAGGGCTCTCAGATGCAGTAGTTAGTACACTGCAGAATGCTAGGGATTCCTCCACAAGAGCATTATATGCTTACAATTGGAGGTATTTTCAGAAATGGTCAGAACTGCCCCATAGCAATTATTTTAGTTTCTGCAAGAGATGCTAGAAGTGGGCAGGTCCCCCTCTACATTGAAAGTGTACTTGGCAGCTGTATCTGCATGCCACGTCCCTATAGACTCAGTTCCCCCGGGAGCCCATATTCTGGCAACCCCTTTTCTAAAAGGTGCTCGGTGACTGCATACCCCAAGAAAGAGCATCCTCCCTGAGTCTAGACGTGGTATTTGAGACTCTCACTAAGGCCCTGTTTGAGCCTATCCATTCCACAGAGCTGAAATATCTCTCTATGAAGACAGTCTTTTTATTGGCCATTAGCACCGCTAAGCGGGTCAGTGAGCTGCAGGCTCTGTCTGTGCACAGTTCCTGTATGCGCGTCTGAGATAATGGAAACAGGCTATTGTTGCGCACGAACCCTGCGTTCCTACCTAAGGTGATTACAAACTCAACCTCTCTAAATCTGACCTCCTTTTCTTTCCCTCCTCCTCCTCCCCCTCCTCTGATCTCTCTATCTCTGTTCCTCTGGAATCTACCACGCTATCTCACTCTTCCTCCGCTAAGAACCTCAGTCACCCAGGATCCCTGCCTCTCTTATTCCCAGCACATCTCCACTCTGGCACGCACTTGCCGATTCTTCCTGAGCAACATCCGAAGAATCCGACCCTTCCTCACCAACTACGCCACCCAGCTCCTGGTCCAGGCCTTGGTACTCTCCCGCCTAGACTACTGCAACTCCCTCCTGGCTGGCCTCCCTGCGTCCGCCACCCGTCCGCTCCAGCTCATCTAGAACTCCGCTGCTCGCCTGGTGTTCTCTCTGCCTCGCTTCTCCCACGCAACTCCACTACTCCGCTCACTCCACTGGCTCCCGATCACTGCTCGCATCCAGTTCAAGACTCTTGTACTAGCCAACAGATGCCTTGACCAGACTGCACCCAGCTACCTCCAGACCCTCATCTCTCCCTACACCCCCACTCGACCTCTCCGCTCCGCCTGCACTAGAAGACTGGCTCTACCTCCTCTACGCTCCCCTGCCTCCAGAGCCCACTCCTTTTCCACCCTCGCCCCGCAGTGGTAGAATGACCTTTCTACAGATGTCAGGACTGCCCCGTTCCTAGACCACATTCAGGAGCCTCCTCAAGACTCACCTCTTCAGAAAGCACCTGTAGAACTCCTCTGTTCTTCCCCTGGGACACTTATCACCCTTCCTTAAATGCGCTTTACTTGCTCTTATCTGCCCCTATTTTACTGCATTTAATCCTGTACTTCAGAGTACTGTAATCTGCCAAGTGTTTAATCTGTAGTATTTTGTATTTAATCATATCCTGATGTAACTATCACTGACACTGTTATGCTGTATTATTGAATTGTATTTTGTCACACTTGTACTTGCTTGAACCAAAGTCATTGTATTTATCTTGCTCTTAATTATATTATTACTTGTACTATGATACTTGAAATGTATTTGCTTACGATTGCAAGTAAGCCCTGGATAAAGCGTCTGCTAAAATAAATAATAATAATAATAATAATACTGACTTTCCACTTGAACCAATCAGTGGAACTAGAGGCCTTGCATTCCCCTCCCTTTGATTCGGAGGAGGATAGGAAACTGAATTCCCTCTGCTCAGTGAGGGCATTGAGAGGTAATATGGATAGGACAAAAGCACTGCGTCAGTGTGACCAGCTCTTCGTTTGCTATGGTGAAAGGACCCTAGGTCAACCCCTCTCAGAGCAGCGACTGGCCCACTGGATTGTGGACACAGTATCGACTGCTTATAATGAGGCCAGCCTACCCCCACCTGGGAGGGTGGCCGCACATTCTCCAGAGGGGTGGCCACATCATGGGCGCTCTTTGCAGGTGCATCATTGACTGACATTTGTACTGCAGCTAGCTGGGCTACTCTGCATACATTCAACAGGTTCTACAGAATCAATGTGGTAGATCCCTCTACGCATTCATTAGGCACAAGGGTCCTTGAGGGTGCATGTGTGCACCACCAACACTAGTCGTGCGGAAGTGAGGCGTCGCTCACGCTCCCTCGCGACGGCTCTAGTATACTTTCCCAGAAGTATTGGTTGGCGGTCTTCTTCGAATTGAAAGGGAACGTTAGGTTACTTACCATAACCCTAGTTCCCTGAAAGAGAAGACGACCACCAAACCTTTTGAGGTCGCATCACTCACATTCGCGTGTTCGATGCAAAAGAGGAAGTGAGCTCCACGGAGCGACTATTTATTCCCTCGGCAGGCGGCACCGAGGATGTCACTCCACAGAGGGGCCTATCGGCAGATCTAACATAAAATGCTCAGCAAATACCTAAGGCAGGCATATCCCAAAAGTATTGGTTGGTGGTCAACTTCTCTTTCAGGGAATCAGGGTTACGGTAAGTAACCTAACGTTTTGCTGCATCCCAGACAATTGCCGGGGATAACTCTCCTTTATCGTTATTTTGTAGATATAAATCTATTTCCTGTTTAATCTGTTTTTGCTGCTTCCTCTGCTGTCTGGTATACTTGAAACACAGATTCATAGAAGACTCGCAGCCTGCCTGGAAATGGTGTGTGGAACCTTATTTTATTTTTTCTCAATTTTTTTTTGGTTTCTGAGTTTACGTTTTTCAAAACTTCTCGGGCATAATCGTGGTCTATGTATATTCTCTTATTTTCCCAGAATATTTATTTATTTTGTCAAGCTTTCCGAAGTATTTCTTCTTTTGCTTTGTATCTGAAGAATTTAATTCCAATAGATCTGGGTTGTGCCCTGGAATTCGGTTTAGGGGCTAATGCTCTGTGGGCACGTTCTATCTACTGGTCTTTGTCAGCAGGCAGTTCGAGATCTTTCTTAAGCAGTCCTTCAATGAACTCAGCCATCGAGGATCTCTCTGTATCTTCGGGGATTTCATACAACCTGATATTCTCCCATCTCGACTTGCCTTCCTGGTCGGGAATTTTAGCTTTCAGCTGCTTCTGTTGCTTTAGTACATGTAACAACACCTCCTCCATTTTCTGACCTTGTGCTTCAGATTCTTCAATGCAGTCTTCAGTTTCTTCTATTCTTTTATTAGTATGGTTCAAATCTTCTGTAAAATCTATTAGTTTTCCGTTTTATATCTTGTCTTAAATCCAGCAATGCAGCATATATTTTCTCCAGGCTCACCGGAGAGTCGTGTTTCTCCATATCTCGAGTTTGACTCTTCTCATCTTGTTGAGTGTGTGGAGCGTTGCTGTCGCTTCGTTTGTCCTCTCCTACTGATACATCTTCAATTTCTAAGTGGTATGTTGTTTTTCGACCCCTGCTTCTGGTTCCCATTATTGCCCCAGTATTCAAAATCTTTTTTTTAAATCGTATTTCTTTCAGATTTGTCTCGTTAATTGGGGATTTTAAATAGAAAGACCAGGAGAGCAACGTTCTTAGGCTGCCATCTGGTTGGTGACTTACATTTCTTATTAACAGTCAGTTTTAAGTATATTTTAAAATCCACAATATTCTGTATTGCTATTATTAAAGCAGATGTGTGAAGATAATGGATGCCTGATAATTGCTATTCATAGACATCAGTCTTGAGAAATGGTTTTGTAAGAAAACAAGGCCTAATATTTTCTTAATATCTATTGAGACCAGAGCGTAAAAACAATTTCAATCACATTAATCAGGTTTTCTTATTAACATACAGGTAAAATTATACAGAGAAATTCACTACTTCTAGAGTTTATGAATTAGCCCTGATACAGAGTAACAGAAAGTAAAAATACTTGGCTATTTAGCTCAGTTAGTGCGATCTCAGCTGCGCTCCTGCTGAGTTTCACATAAGGCACACATGTAAAGTCTCTCTAACCCCCACCCCAGCCCACACATGCCTTGCCCCCCTCTCCTTATCAGCCACTCCTCACTTAATGAAGAACATATGTCACCTCCCATGACGAGACTGGAGAGAGAAAGAGAGGGAGGGGGGAGGGATAGATAGATAGATAGATGCAGACACACAGAGTGAGAGAGAGAGAGAAGACACACACACACACAAGGACGACTCCTATTGCATAGCACTTTCACCCATTCCTAGCAACCATTACATGTATTGAACTAATTAAGTTTTCGGCAAGAAATAGTTAGTCAATTAAATGATTATTAAAAGTATATTACAAATACTAAAATTGTGAAAAATACCAGATGTCACAGTTTCAGAGGCTTACATTGCTTAAATCTGGCTGCCATCCTTCATTAGCATTCAGTACTGGGTCCTTAAGCTTCAGGCAATGCAAACTTTGATTGAAAAATTGCAATTCTTTCTTTCTCCATGCCTCACATCTCTTGCGTCACGCAGACTGCAAGCTCTGAGTAATAGAGTTGTACCTGTGATCTGACTTCATAATTCCAGCTTTGCTTTTGTGTACTTTTAGAGCTAGAACAACATTTTAAAACATCTAAAGGATTGCCTTCTTGAAATAGATATAAATACTGTTTAGAAAATGAAAATGTCTGTGTACTAAGGTTATGGAAATAGAACAGTGCGTGTTGGTCTCTTCTGTAAAAAGCTAAGCAGGGTTTTTTAATTGATTTAACGGTTTCCTTAAAATACATGTAAAAATACACTAGTGCACATGGTGATAACCAAGGCTTTAAAATGTGTTAGCACTAGTAACATTTACTGCAATTTATATGTTGAGGAAATTTTGTTTCTTTGTAATTAGGCTATGCAGATATACTGTCAGTACTACATTTGTTATTACTGGGCCTGTAGAAATTGAACCAACTCAAATCATGCACATCAATTAGGAATGTCTCCAATTAAATGCTGCACACCATCATTTAACAGCATGGTGGAGAAGTGGCTATGGTCAGCTATGTGAGTGAGGATTGTTGGACAAGAAAACATTTTGAGTTTGTCCACTTCCACTCCATTTATGTTGTCCTGAGTTGACATTTACTTTGTTTTTTTTCATTCTTTCAATAAAGAATGATTGTTTCTCACCAATACCAGTTAGCCATGTGATATATAGAATAGTTGTATAATTAAAGTTGCTTCTGTGGCTGACTTCACCTGATTATTTAGATGCTTTGGCTGCAGCAATAGAAGTGATTAGGTACCAGGAAGCACACATTTAATTTCTGTAGAGTGGTATCAGAAAGATCTGAATAGGTTACAATTTGAATTCAGCCCTAATGTTTTTAGTTAACAAATTATTTTCTTCCCCTTATATACAGGTGGCAACTCCAGAATTAGCACTCAATTACCTCTGGGGAATGGACACACGTGATTGTTAGAACATAAGAACATAAGAAAGTTTACAAATGAGAGGAGGCCATTCGGCCCATCTTGCTCGTTTGGTTGTTAGTAGCTTATTGATCCCAGAATCTCATCAATCAGCTTCTTGAAGGATCCCAGGGTGTCAGCTTCAACAACATTACTGGCAGGGACAGAATTAACCCCATTTCTGCCAACCTTATAGTCTCACACACACTATTTACACAAGCAGGGCTTTTGCCCTGGCACAGCGGGAAAAGCAGCAAATCTATATTTCCACTTACAGTAGGTTTAGATTAGATTAATACCAGTATATTCTAAATCTATTTTGTATTCACATTGGCACCAGTATGTCTGTTATCAGGACTACTAGTGTATCAGTACCAGTGTGCCACTAATCTGCCTTTGAGCTTGCCTATGGATCAGCATTGACAATGTGAACTTTCAACTCTGTTGGCCCTCTCTCTCTCTCTCTCTCGCTCGCTCGCTCTCCAGGTAAGCTCAAAGTGAGCTATATTTACCATAACTCCATATTGGAGCAACAGAACTCAGAGCCACTAAGAATGGGGGGGGGAATGAATTAAAATTACATTCAAAACTACTTACTCTGTAATCGTTACAAACCCAGTAAACCTGAATGGCACACAATATTTACACAAATATATCTTTTCAAGTGTTCAAGATTTTTTAAGACTAATGTTGTGTATGAGGCAAATTAATGCTTTTCATCTTGCTTGGGAGGCCTGTGAAGATAAAACTGCAGTGGCACAGTGAACAACAGAAACTTAATTCCACATTTGAGATTAATGTTATACCAAAAGTAATATATCTATATATATATCTATATCTATCTATCTATCTATATATATATATATATATATATATATATATATATATATATATATATATATATATATATATATATATATATATATATATAAAGCTTTCAATTATTTAAAAGCAAAAAAGCTGAATTATTGCTTAAGGGCAAAATAAACCTTGAAACAATTTACATCCAACTCATGAATACACAATGGAGAAAAGATGGGGAGTCAAAGGATTGACTCAAATCAGTGCATTAACAATCAATAATGTAAAAGGCTCTCATTTTAATGTGACCAGTGTTAAAGGGGCGAACTGGCACAGCAGGCTAACGAAAGAAGTGCTAACCAAGGTTTTAAAATTACATACTTAATAACTGATTCTCTTTATTGAGCTGAGCTTTTGTGTTTGAACTACATGATATGTTAAGGTACCAGGAAACAGCAGCACATAAATACCTGTTAGTGTATATCTTTGCACTAACTTAGAGAATAGAGGACAGGGTGCTGTGCCTTTAGAGTTATTTCAGAACAGACAATGAAGCTTAGAAAAGTTGATTTTTGGTTGAAAGGATTTTTCCCCCTTGTTTTGTTATTGGGCATCAGACGTTTTGACCTCCTTTTAATATATACTTTTAACACAGACTTCAGGCACAGCATTTAAATTAAAACCAATGATCAATTTGTCTGTGTGGACCCTGTTTTCTCAGTTGCTCTACATTTTCCAGTTTCATATTTCATACTGTTTTCTGAGTCAGTGCCAAATTAATGCTTCCTGTTTGAGGATTTGTATTTCTTCAGGTTAAATTTCGTATAATAGAAGTACAGTAGTAAAATAGTATAACCTCGTCTTCTACTTCCACTCAGGTTTTTTTAAGACACTTTTTAAAACATGTTGTGTTTAATGAAATTATATTTGGCATTGATGACTAGTTTCAAGGGCGGCACGGTGGCGTAGTGGTTAGCGCTCCTGCCTCACAGTGCTAGGGTCCTGGGTTCAAATCCAGCCTAGGGTACTTTCTGTGTGGAGTTTGCATGTTCTCCCCGTGTTTGCGTGGGTTTTCTCCGGGTACTCCGGTTTCCTTCCACAGTCCAAAGACATGCTGTCCAGGTTGACTGGTCACTTTAAATTGCCCTCTGTGTGGGTGGGTGCGTGTCGTCTCACCTTGCGCCCTGTGTATGCCGGGTTAGGCTCCGGCTCACTGCGACTCTGTAAAGGAGTAAGCGGTTAGTGATAATGGATGGCTGGATGGACTATTTTCAAGAGAGATGTATCACTTTACAAACAGTAAATACATATCCCGCACAAAGGTCATTGAATCAGTTGCTGTATTAACTTAGAATGTTTAATTAAAGCCTATTTAGGCATGTATTTATGATTGAAGTCTCATGAAAAAATTAGGCTAAGAAACAAAATCATTGTTGGGATTTTTAGAATAACTCCAAAGGTATTTATTAGTGGGTATATTTAAACTGTGGTCATATTTTATAAATAGAGCTGTTTTTAAAAAAAATTTAAATAGAAGTGTGGGAGGGGGTGGGTGATTCACTGAAACGCAAGAGACAAGAAGTTTCTTTGAAATGCCACTTCAGCGCACTGATTTATTAAATACACAAGGTGGCGCGCTTGTGCTGTGGCTTGAATGCCAACAACGGTAACTTTGATGCAATCCCAGCAATGGTTAATTTGTGCCGGGGCTGAGCAGGGCTGAGCAGGGCTGAGCCCTGGCGCATCTGGGCTTGACGAGGCACGAATAACAGCTAGTTAAAAATGTAATAAAATGTTTTGTCACAAATGCGTTTTCTTAAAATTCTCAACACAGTTCACTGCCAGGCCTGCGACTCTATTGTCGTTTTTTTTTTATACACAAATAAGCTTACTTGCTTTGAAAAACGTCTTGAATGATACAAGCAGATTCTTCCACTACTTGGCTTGATTGAAGTACACAACACGCTTCAATATGAAAGTTGAACATTTCAATAAACAAGGTTTTAATGAAAAAAAAATTGTCGCCTACTTCACTATAGTGAAAACTGGCTTTTGTTATATTTAAATAACACTGCTTCCGATTATTACTACTGCTTAATAACAGGAACAACATGTTATTTAGGGTTGTTGTTGAAATTAAACGTGTTCATGCCTGCCTCTACTCCTACCCCACGAGGAACTTTACCCTTAACTTCCCTATATTATAAAAACAATAACAACTGTCTGTTCTCTCTTGCATTTTTTAATGAAAAGAATTTGATTAATAGAGAATAAAAACAAACTGCGGGTTCTGTTGGATTCACAGCACTGATAATGTTAGATATGACTCGATATTACAGTGTCCACCATGGGTCAAATGTTTGGCTTTAGGTGCGGTGTATAGTGTTTTTTTTTTTTTTTTTTTAATCAATGTAGGCCTTGTGGAATCATCTGAATGCCTTTCAACTTTTTAAACTTTAAACCGTTTAAATACCAAACCATAACAAACACAATAATTGTGCATATACACAGAGCAATAAACGTGGATGGGCAAAATACATAGTCGCCGCCCCCCTTTTTTATTTTACTGCAGGTACTACTACTTTGTATATGATGTAGAATATGTGATTATAAAATCTAACACTAGTACATGCTCTTTCAAATAAACTTTTTATGATTTTGAAAGTGTGGTTCATAAGAATGATATTATTGTCATTGTTTGCGCCATCAATCCCACACAGCTCCACCCCCAGCCAATCAAAGAGCACCAGCTGACACATCTCCAATGGCAGTTGTTATCCTTCATTTGGTGGAGCCATGCTAAGGGGGCATGATCTGTAATCATGGTGAATTGTCGCCCCAGGAGGTAGTACCGCTGCCCACTTTACCGCCAGTACCCCTTCGTTAAATCCAGTGTCATCATAAAGTGAGCCATGCCTAAACGCTCCATCAATTTATCTACCCAGCGCATGGGATAAGCATCGAAGTTCGATTTTTCATTGACTTTCCTAAAGTCAATACAAAACAAAGTCAACCTATCTGGCTTATCCACTAAAACAACTGGACTATTCCAGTCACTCTGGGACTCTTCTATTACCCCCAGTTTAAGAATCTCATCAATCTCCGTTTTTACTACCTGTCTTTTATGTTCAGGTATACAGTAAGGCCTTTGGCAAACTTGAGCCCCTGGCTCAATTAATGGTGGGCTACTTATCTGCCCCGGGACTGGAGAAAACACATCAGGAAAAGCCGCCACCAGATCTTAAGCCTGAGGATTCTATTTTGGTGTCAGATTGTCTCAAATCTGCACCACCCCTGGTCTTGCCAAAACAGAAAGATCAGGTCCCAAGTCTGTGACGTCATCTGCTTGCACCACTAACAAAGCCTCCTGTGCAACCAGGGCTTCAAGAGGTTTACACGACAAATGTGCTTTTCTCTACGTTGCTCCGGCTGGCAGTTCTCATAATCCACCGTCCCAATCCGGCGTGTAATCTCATAAGGTCCTTGCCACTTAGCCAGAAGTTTAGACTCAGAGCTGGGTAACAATAAAAGCACTTTATCCCCCGACTGAAACATGCATAACTGGGCCCCCCCATTATATTGGGTCTCCTGTCTGCATTGACCCTGCTGCAAATTGTCATGCGCCTACTTTCCCACAGACTAAAGATGTTTGCGCAGGTCCAACACATACCGGGCAGTATTGGTCGAATTGTCCTGCTGCTCCTCCCATATCTCTCTGACCAGATCGAGCACACCCCAGGGTCTCCACCCATACAGCAGCTTGAATGGTGAAAACCCCGTAGAAGTCTGAGGTACCTCTCTGATAGCAAAGAGAAGGGGAGGAATCAGCTGGTCCCAGTAACGAATGTCACTATCAATAAATCTGCGCAACATATTTTTGAGGGTCTTATTAAAACGCTCCACAAGACCATCAGTCTGAGGGTGGAAAACCGAGGTCCGAATGGTCTTAATCCCCAAAAGTTTACATGTTCCGAAGACTAGCCGGGACATAAAGTTGGTGCCTTGGTCGGTCAGCATTTCCTTGGGGATCCCGACCCGGGAGAAAACCTTCATTTGCTCGTTGGCAACAGATTTAACAGACACAGAGCGGAGGGGAATGACCTTTAAATAATGCGTAGCGTAATCCAAAATGACCAGTAGGTGAGTGTATCCTGCCGCACTCCTTTCTAGCGGTCCAACTATATCTACTCCAATACGCTCAAACGGAGCTTCCACTAGTGGCAACGGCACCATTGGGGCTCGTGGGACTGCTCTAGAGCTGGCCTTCTGACATTCCTCACAGCGTTCGCAAAAACGCCTAACATCACCATCCAGCCCCAGCCAATAGAACCGTGTTACGAGCCTAGCTTTGGTCTTGTCTCTTCCCAAATGACCAGACAGGGGAATAGTGTGAGCCTCCTTAAAGGGCTGAGGAATGAGCAACTGGTGACGCACTTCCCCTGTCTGAGGTACAACAGATCTTGATTAATTTCAAAGTGAGGGTACGTGGCTGCGCGTCGGTGTTCGACCACCCAACCATTAACCACAGCTTCTTGGTCAAAGAGCCTGTCCAGCACATCGTCACACCCTTGCTCGAGTCAGAAGTCACAAGAGCAAGCTAAAAAATCAGCTCCCATGGCTTCCAGCTCGGGATCAGGTCGGTCCTGAGTAGAGACATCCGAGCCAGACCCCTGTGCTGGCTCCGTGGCCTCTCCCCCCAGACCCTTCACCAATCGCCCCCACCTGAAACTTCTCGGACTCCCTCCATTTATTTATTTATTTATTATTTGTTTATGCCCTGGCGAGATAAAGCTCTCTTGTATTAGGGACTGACCACACCCTGAATCTAAGAGAGCCTGGGTTTGTGCATCATCCACTGACACAGGAATCACAAAACCCACCTGCTGAAGTGACTGATGTAATGGAACAGTCTTACCTGGTTGGATGAGGTCACATCCCATAGCGGAGCAATCACGGTCGATGTGGTTCACCTCCCAGCTTGTTCCAGACATCGGTGAACTGGTTTTTTGCCATGAAACTTCAGCAGGAGGTTGAAGCACAGGAGCCATCAAAGGGACTCGATGGTAGGGTGGCCGAACAAGACCCCAGTCCAACACTGCAGCAGCCCGTGGGTGACCCCACTGTGCCCCAGTTCTCGGGCCGGGAGCTCCCGCCTCCACACTCTGTTCAAATACCTGGCTACACTTCCCCCCAAGTCCATTCGCTCTCCCTGGGGCCAGTAGAGGGGGTGATGCTGGAGTAGCGCTGTTTCCCGGCAGCTTAGTGGGCTTTGGTTCTGCTGCCTAGTACTGCTCTGCCAGTTGGATTGCCCGATCCAGGGTGGCGCGTGCCTGTCATTGCACCCAAAAGCGCGGCCCCGGAGCCAAGCACTCCAGGAACCGCTCGACTATGATCACCTCCACCAGCCTGGCAGTAGTAGTTGCTCCTGGGTTCAACCATCCCTGGGCGTAATCCTGCAAACGGTGAGCAATGGGCCTGGGGTGCTTCTCCTCCGCAAAGCTCTCCTCCCGGAATTTGCGGCAATAACCCTCAGGAGTTGCCCCCATGTGGTTGAGGATGGCTGCCTTCAGCGTGGGGTAGTCCATCATTTCCGTGAAATCCAGGGTCCTCGCGACGCCTCGCCTCCCGTCAGCTGTGGCAGGAGGTAGCTAGCCCACTGCTCTCAGGCCCACTCGGCAGAGATCGCCATAGCCTCAAATACCTCCAGGTATGCTTCTGGCCGATCCTCTGCCGTCATTTTCGTTGCCTGCTGTAGCCATGGGTCGGGCCCCGCAGCTTTTGCACTTCCCTGCACCACAGCAGTAATGGTTTTGAGCAGGAGATCCATTAAGATGGTGAATTGCTGGTGATCGATTCTGCTCCCTGGTTTTGCACTGCTGTGTTTAGGCAGTGCCAATGAATCCCCCCGCTAACACCACGTGTGGAAGGGTGGGGTATTCACTGACACAGGAGACAGTAGATTGTATTTTTGCAAACACCACACAGGTGCCCCGTTTTATTTATTTTCTTTTTTATTTATTTTAGCCCACAGAGGCGCTGTTGTCTGTGGCCTGTATACTGGCAACGGTAATCAGGACCACAGGTTACCAACATAGGTATATGCAGGCGCACTCACAAGTGCTCAAAAATAATAATGAAAACCAAAGGCGAAATGAAAAGGGAAAATAAAACACAGTAATAAAACTACAAAACAAAAGTGCTGCTTATGCAGTTCCCCCACTGCCGCTATGCCGGTCAGCTTGGGTCTCTGTCCTACGCTTCGCTGTGCACTATACACTGGGTGGCCAAGGTTCCCCTATCACTACACACACGTCCCCTCGGGTACGTAACCATATATTTTAATAAATGGTTTATTTAAGGCTGGCTGTCTTCCTCAGCTGTGCTTGCCTGATTTTATTCTTCTTGCTTCTACCACTGGCCTGGTTCCTGCCTGGTGTTTGTGTACACTCGCCTCCTCAGCTAGCGTCACTGGGTTTCCCCGGTCATGACCACCAGAATGCACAACCAAGCGCAGTTCTTATGGGCCAAGCAACCCCCCCCCCCCCAAGGCCCACCTCTCAACCACTCAGAGAGAGGAAAAGCCAACACACCTTCCTCCCAACCTCTCCGTGTCATTGCCATGATTGACAGGCGGATCTTATGAGGCTGCTGCCCCCTTCCTGCAGAACCACGCATGCGCCAGATAGTCAGCAAAAATCTCCCCTGTTACAGACCACCTAAGTCAAACCTGCTATTTCTGACTGAATTTAACCTTCATGTTGACATTGATTCTGATTCTGGACTGTCAAAGGTCTTACGCATAATCGTGGTCATACTTTAGATCTGGTCATTTCTCGTGGTTTAGCAGTTAAGAATGTCATAACCCTAGATCTTACTATTTCTGATTATCTTGCCATTCTTTTTGAGGTGAATCTGTCAGTATCTACAAAGACTGTGGACCATACATTTAAATCCCAGGTAATTAATTCTTCAACTGCTGTTAAGCTTTCTGATGTATTGAGCTCATTACCACTCTCTGAGTCCTCATCAGTAGATGAGTTGGTTAATACCTACACCACCACCTTGACTGGTATCTTAGATACTGTAGCGCCAATCAATTAAAAAAAGCTCACTATGGTTTAATGATACAACTCTTAAGATGAAATATGAGGGTCGTAAACTAGAACAGAGATGGCAGGAATCTAAACTACATGTTCATTACATCACATGGAAGAGACACCTGGTTAAATATAGGAAGGCTCTGGCATTGGCGTTGGCTATTATTCAAATTTAATCGAAACAAATAAAAGTAATCCTAGATTTTTTTTTGCTACCCTAGATAAATTAATGTACTTTTTATGAAACAAGATTACTGTAGGGGGTCACTTAGTTGAAAACCAAAATAGGAGGAGGCTGTGTGGTCCAGTGGTTAAAGAAAAGGGCTTCTAACCAGGAGGTCCCCGGTTCAAATCCCACCTCAGCCACTAACTCATTGTGTGACCCTGAGTAAGTCACTTAACCTCCTTGTGCTCCATCTTTCAAGTGGGACGTAATTGTAAGTGACTCTGCAGCTGATGTATAGTTCGCACACCCTAGTCTGTGTAAGTCGCCTTGGATAAAGGCGACTGCTAAATAAACAAATAATAAAAATAAACAAAGAAATTAAAGTTTACCCCCCACAGCCTGCTCTTAAGCATAAAAAAAAGTTAAACTGTGAAAACGGACATACGTTTTTCAAACCTTATAGTTTCAGGTGCTGAAAAATGCATTGAAGAATGTTTTTAGCTAACACGGTCAGTACTGAGCTTCCAAAACAAACTATTTAATTGAACCTGTTACAAAAAATGGAAAGTATGTGAGTTGAAAACAAAAATAATACTTTTACATATTTCTGTAGATAGAGAAGGAGATGTAATAACTTTTATTGGACTAACTAAACAAAAAATAATCACAAGCTTTCAAGATCTCAAAGGTCCCTTCTTCAGGTGAAAGTAGGAAAGAGAGATTGATGTTTACATTTAAAGGTGGCATCAGAACTTTAACAAAAAGTCAGAGCAAAACAATGACATTACTGCTTCCTTATAATATGTCTGTGTCATGGCATTGAGTCTAGGAGACGCTTGTGTCTCGGAGGAGCAGTCTGGTTATACAGTTTACATTCCCCAATGGAAATATATAATTTCTAGAAATTTCTCAAAAAACAAAGAATTTTAGGAAAAATCTTTTGTAGCAAAAGTCTAGAAAATGCTGACTTGTAGGTGAACATTCTTAGAGTATCAAAGGGTTAGGCATACGATGATTGCTGTCATTACCAATAAGTCACTATGGGAAAAGTAAAGAGCTATCTGAAGACCTTAGGCAGAAAATGATTTATTGTCATAAAGCTGGAGAAGGGTACAAGAAGATTTCCAAGTATTTGAGTATCCCAATTTCAACTATTGTTTCTATTACCAAGAAGTACAAGACTCATGGTACTGTCACAACACTCCCTCGGACTGGAATAAAGAAGGTTCTTTCACCAAGAACAAGTAGAAGAATTGTGAGGAAGGTTAATAACAATCCAAGATTGACTGTCAAAGATATTCAAAGTGAATTGTCTGCAACAGGACTGGGGTTTCCATTTCAACCATAGGTCGAGTATTGCATGGTGAAGGTCTCAATGGTCGCAGGCCAAGGAAAAAGCCACTCTTAGGAGAACATCACAAGGACAATTGCTTAAAGTTTGCAAAACGGCATTTGAATGATGGATATGTGTTCTGATCAAAGGTTTTGTGGAGTGATGAAACAAAAATTGAGCTATTTGGTCATGAATGGAGGTGGTAATATCCTTCTATGGGGCTGTTTTTCCTCTAATGACACAGGGAATTTAGTTCCAATACATAGTCAAATGGATTCCATAGCATACCAAAAGAGATTGGCTAATCATCTGAAACCCTCCGCTACAAAACTTGGTTTAAAGCGCAACTGGATGTTCCAACACAACAACGATCCAAAGCACAAATCAAAATCTACTACAGAATGGTTAAAGAAGAATAAAAAAAAAGGTTCTGGAATGGCCTAGTCAAAGTCTCGATCTAAACATGACTGAGAGTCTTTGGTATGAGTTGAAGAAGGCTGTGCACAAGATAAGTCCTCTGAATTTGAATGAACTGGAATAATTTTGCATTGAAGAATGGTCAAAAATCACTAAAGAATCATGCCAAAAGCTCATTGACAAATATCCTAATAGTTTAAAAGGGGTTATAATTGCTAAAGGTGCTTCAACTAGCTATTAATTTCATTTTCCTTGTCAGGGTATGAATATTTTTTAATTAGCAATTTTGGAGTTTTGCAAAAAAAAAAAAAGCTAAAATAATTAATTGTAGACATTTATTTCTTGTAAATTTTTCCACATCCAGAAAAGCAAAACTTTTGCTACGGGAGATTCTTCCAACAATTATTTGTTTTCGAGAAAGTTCTAGAAATTATACATTTCCATTGGGGTATGTAAACTTTTGACTACAAAACTCTGTGTGTGTGTATATATATATAGAGAGAGAGAGAGAGAGAGAGAGAGAGAGAGAGAGAGAGAGTCTATCATCTCTGGACTAATATGGCCACCGTTTCATCTATCATATTTTTGTAAAATTATTATTACATATTTCTGTAAAATTACTTTACAGAAATATGTATAGATTATGAGTTTTAGCAGTACAGTGGTATACAATGAGAATTAACTTATGCTGGGTTGAGCTAATAAACCATGTAGCCCCAATAACAAACACACACACACAAACACAGCAATGCCGCTGGTGTTACATATCCCTTTTCAGTTTTTGCATATGCATGTTCCTGGTCCTTTTACAAACAGTACCCAACAATAATGACAGACAAAATTACTTTACAGAAATAATTATTTAAAGCAAACTTATCTCCGTGAATGATCACACAAAATACTCCTCTTCTAACTCTATGTTTAAAGTTATTTTTATAAGCATGGACAACCTCTGAAAAGTGGTAATGTCTAAGTGTGGTTCTTTTAATTATTGTACAGTGTAGTTTTGGGCATAACAATAACGTATAGCTTTGTTGGACAACATTACTCATTAAGAATATGGTACTGCAGTATACATTTTACAAACACAATCTCTAGTCTAGCTGGAGTCCTGTGCTGACCTTGACAGCTATGCATATGGACTGTCAAACAAGCAACAAAATCTGATTCTGAGCCAGAGAGGGAGCCACTTGCGATCCGCCAAGATTTCTGTTTCATTTAAAAAAAAAAAACCTTCTCCGCATCATTGTATCTCTTTGGTCCCTGTGCCCGGCTTGCTTTGCATTCTGACCGTGCTGCGTGCGCACAGCGACGTGAGCTGTCAGAGGTTACGTCACAAAGAGATCCCCAGGGCGGCTGCACGAGAAGAGAGTATTGCTAGTAAAAACATAGCAAATTACTACAGCAGGCTGCACTTTATCCGGATCACCTTGATTATCAAATAAGAAATTGACATGGTCACGCAGGGATTGCATAAATACACCCGGATCCTCCTGAATAACAGCTGAAGGTAGACAGACGCACAGGACTGTTAACTCTTGAGGGCTTTGTGGAAATGCACAGACCATCTTCTCTGCACAGTGCCGGAGAATCCATTTATAAGTCGGCTAGCACGCACTAAAATAATCATTTGATTTTAAATTTGCGGGATGTGGCTAGACTGTCAAACACCAAGACATCTGGTTCTATTGATGAATATAAAAGGAACTACAACTGACTATATGTAGACATCTTTTTTTTTTGATCATCTGGCATTGCAGTGGCAGTAGGAGTGTGAGTCGGATTTTAAATGTTACTCCTTCTATCGTGAGAGATTTCATCCCTGGGACTGTATCCATTTGTATTCACAGAGCAAACCGGTCCTTCACTGTTAGCTACAGGGAGAGGTGATCTATTCTGTAGAGACTGAAGGGACTTCATCATCAATCGGGCAATGGATAAAATGAAAGATCTAAGAAAGACCTCTCTGATATTAATATTATAATAGGATCACGACACTGTATCGCGATAGGACGGTGTTTTCACACGAACAGCATATGTTTTGTTTTTACAAAACCATTTTACTGGATCTGGTCGATCAAAATTTTTATACAGTATGTAATACAAAAATGAAACTATAAATGGATAAAGTCCAATAAGTAAACGAGAGACATTATACACAGTTATTTACAGAGGCTTTGCTTATCACTACGTTATTGCTGGGTTTTTTTTTCTTCCTGTATCCGTTTATGTTGCCATCATCACCCTGCTTCCCACCCCCGGCTACCACCAGATCATAAATACACGTCCTGTCTGATACAGTCTTAGTGCTGAGTAGAAAGACGGCGTGTCCATGACCTCCCCGCTACTCATACTGATGCAAGAATTGAAACAGACTTGATTGTTAACACATCGGTATCTGGCTGTGCTGTTCACTATTTTAACAACACAAAAAGGCAACATTGTAAGGTAAGCTACGTGCAGCGCTCGCTTCCAGTTTTAACGCTTAGTTCTGAACTGTATGTTGATATAATGTAAATTTCACACGTTGTTTCCGTTAGTGGCTTTATTCTTTGTGAAGATGAAACCAATTTGGTGTTACGTTCTTTTTACTTGACAATTATGACTTACTGGCACACATTTCCACCCCAATTCATAATATGTTGTCGGTTGCAATTGCACGAAACTTATATGGATTTGAATGAAGAACCTCCCTTTGTTGTTGTTGTTATTAATTTTTCTTAGTGGTAGTAAAATGACTCGAGTGGGCGGAGGCAATTTTTTTAAATCTGTGGTTTGTTGTAATTCAGAAGAAAAATAAGGAAATGGTTAGGTTATTGAAATATTGTTTACTACTTAACCGGCATGCAATGTTTTGTCCCGTCTATATTCGTTTTGGAACTTTTCTATTTGTAGTAATAAAAAATACATGACGAGCAGCATGTTGAGACACGCACGGCTACACACTGTCCAATAGTTATAATGATAATATGTAAGCAAAATGAAACTCCATCTGTCCTTTAAACTTAATGTGATAGATTAGTGTGTGTATATATATATATATATATATATATATATATATATATATATATATATATATATATATATATATATATATATATATATATATATATACAGTACTGTGCAAAAGTTTTAGGCAGGTGTGAAAAAATGCTGTAAAGTAAGAATGCTTTCAAAATAGACATGTTAATAGATTATATTTATCAATTAACTAAATGCAAAGTGAGTGAACAGAAGAAAAATCTAAATCAAATCCATATTTGGTGTGACAACCCTTTGCCTTCAAAACAGCATCAATTCTTCTAGGTACACTTGCACAAAGTCAGGGATTTTGTAGGCATATAGTCAGGTGTATGATTAAACAATTATACCAAACAGGTGCTAATGATCATCAATTCAATATGTAGGTTGAAACACAATCATTAACTGAAACAGAAACAGCTGTGTAGGAGGAATAAAACTGGGTGAGGAACAGCCAAACTCAGCTAACAAGGTGAGGTTGCTGAAGACAGTTTACTGTCAAAAGTCATACACCATGGCAAGACTGAGCACAGCAACAAGACACAAGGTAGTTATACTGCATCAGCAAGGTCTCTCCCAGGCAGAAATTTCAAGGCAGACAGGGGTTTCCAGATGTGCTGTCCAAGCTCTTTTGAAGCAGCACAAAGAACGGGCAACGTTGAGGACCGTGAGCGCACTGGTCGGCCAAGGAAACTTACTGCAGCAGATGAAAGACACATCATGCTTACTTCCCTTCAATCGGAAGATGTCCAGCAGTGCCATCAGCTCAGAACTGCAGAAAACAGTGGGACCCTGGTACACCCATCTACTGTCCGGAGAAGTCTGGTCAGAAGTGGCCTTCATGGAAGACTTGCGGCCAAAAAGCCATACCTCCGACGTGGAAACAAGGCCAAGCGACTCAACTATGCACGAAAACACAGGAACTGGGGTGCAGAAAAATGGCAGCAGGTGCTCTGGACTGATGAATCAAAATTTGAAGTATTTGGCTGTAGCAGAAGGCAGTTTGTTCGCCGAAGGGCTGGAGAGCGTACACGAATGAGTGTCTGCAGGTAACAGTGAAGCATGGTGGAGGTTCCTTGCAAGTTTGGGGCTGCATTTCTACAAATGGAGTTGGGAATTTGGTCAGAATTAATGGTCTCCTCAATGCTGAGAAGTACAGGCAGATACTTATCCATCATGCAATACCATCAGGGAGGCATCTGATTGGCCCCAAATTTATTCTGCAGCATGACAACGACCCCAAACATACAGCGAAAGTCATTAAGAACTATCTTCAGCGTAAGAAGAACAAGGAGTCCTGGAAGTGATGGTATGGCCCCACAGAGCCCTGATCTCAACATCATCGAGTCTGTCTGGGATTACATGAAGAGAGAGAAGCAACTGAGGCTGCCTAAATCCACAGAAGAACTGTGGTTAGTTCTCCAAGATGTTTGGGCCAACCTACCTGCCGAGTTCCTTCAAAAACTGTGTGCAAGTGTACCTAGAAGAATTGATGCTTGATGCTGTTTTGAAGGCAAAGGGTGGTCACACCAAATATGGATTTGATTTAGATTTTTCTTCTGTTCACTCACTTTGCATTTAGTTAATTGATAAATATAATCTATTAACATGTCTATTTTTGAAAGCATTCTTACTTTACAGCATTTTTTCACACCTGCCTAAAACTTTTGCACAGTACTGTATATATATATATATATATATATATATATATATATATATATATATATATATATATATAATGTCCTGCTGTGTGTTTATTCGTCCGCAGTACAAGCTCGTATTCATTTGTATGATGTTATTTCCACTAGGCGAAGAGACAGCGAGGAGAAGGAGAATGGCTCTGATGGTAGAACGAGCCCGGAGGCTGGGCTGGATTCTGCTGAAAGCTGTCCTCCGGTTCTCCTTCATGGTCATCAATAATCTTGTTGCCATCCCTTCATATGTTTTATATTTGATAGTACTGCAGCCTGTTCGGCTGATGGACAGTGACTCTTTCTGGTACATTGAAGGAGTGATGTTTAAATGGCTATTGGCAATGGTGTCCTCCTGGGGCTGGGCTGCAGGATATACAGGTAAGAAGACTGGCTCTTTATTGCATTTGAAAATTATGTTCTCCCTATGACTACAGAAGTTTGATTTACAGTAGTCCATACTGTGGTCCTCGACTACTTCAATGTCTTGCATTATTGGTCATATTTAATATGCCTGATCTGACCTTTCTTTAGAGAGATGCAGTACTTGAGTTCTGGTGTTTTTTAAATGGGACTTTTTAATTTGTAACAAATCCAGTGATTGTTTTATCTTGTTATACACCATAGCTCTTGGTTGGAATGTGTCTTTGGTGGAGGATCATTGAAACTGATTTAAATATGAGATAAGACTTAACAGAATTTAAATTATTATATATTTAATGGTTATTGTTATTATGGTCCAAAGATTGTGCAGTTAAGTCCTACCAACAAATACAGTGACAGTATATGCACAGTTAGTAATGCGTGTGTGTGTGTGTTAGGGGGATGTTTGGTTTAATCATTTCTACAGTACAGGTACAAGGCATAATCTTGTTTGGGGAGGGGGGAGGAGGTGTCTGTCCAACTGCTGCTGAAAAGACAAGAAAGTTTTCATTGATATTGCATTTGGATGGAAAGGGTTCAGTTTCCATTTATGTGCTTTGTTTTTTGTCAAGAACTTTATTCCTTAGTATTCTGTTTTTATTGTCCAGAGCATGTTACTGGATGTTCAGTCTTTTAAAGCTTGCTGTAAACTCTGCCTACTTGTTCTGCTGACATCCTAATTAATTAGGGGCTTGTTCACCTTATCATACATGTAGGGGGTTAGGTGGCTGGGCTGTATAATTATTCTACAGTAAACCAGGTCTGTTATTTCTTAAGAGTTACAAAATACTACTTTTTGTATTTTTCTTTAATAGTGAATCATAATTCTGTGTGGTTCTATGAGATAGTATTTTAAATAAATCAATAGTTAAAGAAAGCTATGGTCTGTTGCACAGTGTTGCAACTAGATTACAGGAGGTTACCAGTACTGCATTTTTATCACTTTTATCTTTTTAGAACAGGACTTTTGCAATTTTCTCAATGTTAAGATGTTTTTAGATTGCAATGTTTCTCTTATTATGGCTAACTCTCTCCCGAAACCCTATGCTAGGTTTGGATTTAATTCCTGTGGTTTTATCAAAACTCCAGATACAAAGTAATACTTGTAATAAACTAAGTGAAGTAGACAAACATTTTGGCTAGTGATACAGTCCCAGGGATAAAATGTTTCGACTGTTTCCTAAGATTTACATGAAAGGATAGGTTGAACTGCAACCAAAAGTCAACAAACTCCAATACTGTTCAAACTATAACTTAAGCTTGCTACTATTCGATATTTTTTTTTGCCAATTCGATGATCTATTTTAGAAAGAATTTACCATTTTTTTCGATCTTCATTTTTCAGTTCAAGCAAAGAATGTGTGAAATCAACCTTTATGCATAAAAAAACCCAGACTTTTTATGCTATTGAGAAACGTCTAATTTAGCGAAACCCCTTTATCATATTCTACATGCAACAAAACCAGGGTTACCAACTTTCCAATTGAAATAACGTTTGGTCACACTGGAGCTATACCTTGTAAAGAGAAAGATCCTACACAAAAAAAAAAATCTCAAGTAAACTGCAGAAAACGCAGCATATAAAACTGTATTACACAGACTTTTCTAGCATAAATTTACAAGTAAAAATAATATGCACAGAACAAAACAATAGATAGCTGAACAGAACTAACTAGCACTTATTACCGTATTTGGAGTCTGAGCTCTGCCCTGTCCTGCTTCAGCACAGCTGGACTCAGAGTCAGCCATCGGTCAGGGTATTGTGCACAATACTCATTAAGTGTTTTCCTCTTGCGCCCCATTTTCAAATCACACGAGTAACTGTCACCGTACGCCTATACCAACAGCTTACCTACACTGTAACCCGCTAATTTCAAAGTAAGCACTTTGAATGACAGGCGCTATAGCTGGCAAATGAAAGTGCACAGTCATTGCAGGTCTTGATGATTGACAGTCATTTAAATGAATGAGAGCATTCTAGCGCTGCTTCAGTTAACGAGATCTGTCAGAACTGGAGGAAGTGGCTGACAGTGAAACTACAGTAGCCTGCGGCAGTGGTTTTATCTTCCATTCCTGGCCGGGGCAGTTGGCTAGGAAGTGCCCACACTCCCTGCAGGCAGGGCACCGACTCAAGATCTCGAGAAGGCGGAGGTAGGCTTCCCAGCGGCTCTCCTGCCATGTAGTTGGCAGGGGTGCGAGGTATTTTGGCCGTGGCAACTGTGACACTGAAGACATAGGGGCTTCTCCCAGTGGCGCTGGAGGCTCGGTCTCCCGGACGCTCGGCTCCCCCCCTTTTGGGCGCTAGATGCTAAGGCTCCCCCCTCTTGGCGCTGGCCACTCGGGCTCCTCCTCCTCGCTGACAAGGCCCCAACTTGCCCAGAGAGCTCGGATGTGGGCGTCCCAGCTGCCATCTGGTATATCGCTGGAGCCTGCTTCCCTGCACGCCTCGGAACGGCCACCCCTCCCCTTCTTCCTCCTCTGCGCAGGTGGCTGAAGGGGTGCATAAAAGGGTCAGTCGCTGGTGTAGTGTCCCACCTCTGTGCAGCGCCGTCACCACAGACCCTCTTCCATTTTCTTCCAACAAAACCACACACAACAAAAAAAAGTGTTCTTCAAATAAAATTCACTGGCAGTACTTTTCCTGACCTGAGTCCATGGAGGTGCTGTTATCCCACTTTTCTGACACTATATGTCACATGGGTGGCTTGTGGGTGACGTCAGACCAGGAAGAGACAGACACTGTACTGCGAGGTGAAGTGAAGTTATTAACCCTTTGAGTAGTGAGTTCTAAAATGCACTGCCGGTCCCACGGGAGTGAGGTTTTTGTATTGCCTTCTGCATGAACTTGATTATTAAGAGTACAGCGTACAAACAAGCTGAAATCAATATGTTTGTATGTATGTAATGAATACTGACGAAATACAGACAAATCATTTTTACCGTAAGTAAATAAAATCAAATAAATATATTTATTTAGTCACAGGGAAAGGTTTTGACTGAAAAATAACACGTAGGCAATAACAACGGGGTGGAACAACCACAACAACACATCCTAACAAATAAAAGGGCGAGAGAGAGAGAGACATGAATAAATCATATCTGGGTAAACAGGTGGTGGGGGCGGAGGGAGTGGGAGTGTCTAATGCTTCAGTGTATGATACTCCTGAAGCGTGGAGCAACGCACAGAGTTTGGCGCCGCCTCTTCCCTGTCACTTGATGTTGATGGTAAATATTCTTCACTTATGTCTTCACTAACACACTTGCTGACATCCGATTCAGTGGAAGAATTGAATCGGAATCTGAATTCAGTATTATTACTAATACTTTTTTCTCATTGAGCGATTTTCGCCGGTTTACAAACACTGACATTTTTGTGAATGGGTTTATTATATGTAATTCAGTCGATATCTGGCACAGGGCACAAGAGACCAGTAAAATGTGTTTCAGAAACCTACTGTTACAATATTATGTGATCAGGGGTTTTGTAGGCTCAGTAATTCAAGTTTAAAGTTGCAGAACATACCGGTATGTTCGTACTCCCTGGGGACCAGAGAGCAGCGAACGTACTGGTACGTTTGTACTACTCAAAGGGTTAAATATAAATAAAAGGTAGAAACAAAAACAAAACAGCACAATGGCCAAAACAAACACGTATAATACAGCAACAAACAAACAAGTATTGTGCTGGTTTAAAGCCAGCACGAGTAGCAATTGTTATTTTAAAGATCTTACTGCCACGCTGCCTCCTTTCTCCAAACTCCAGCTCTCATCAACCCTCTATGATTCGCTGCTTTGCGTTTAGATACATGGCCATCTCCCAGTTGGTAATTACTTAATTAATTTTGAAGATGGCCATGCTACGCAGAAGTTTTAGCTGGATGGGGGATTTTAACTCCATCCATGAGGTAAAACAATAACAACACATAACAGTGTTTTTAAACACCAAACGCTACATATAAATAATAGTCCAACACAAATACAAACTGGAATTGATTATAGCATTTCCAAAAAAGGGAAACCTAATGATTCAAATTTAAAAAAAAAAAACTTGCTTGGCACAATTACAATACTTTTTGGAATGCATTTTTTGGTTTTAGTTTAAATCACTGGAAAAATATTGTACTGTGTGTACATGCAGGCTTTTGTTAAGCATATTCCATCTGGGTGATTTAGGTCTCGCTTGCAAAAGAGATTTTAATCTCAGTGTGATTTCCAAGTAAAATAAAGGTTTAATAATAATGTTGAAGTGTTTATTTGCTTCACACCCATGTTTGTGGTCAATAAAGAAAATAAGAATAATTGTTATTTTTGTTTTATTGTAAAGCCACGTTTTTGTACAGTAGTTTAAAGTAACTTTACAGTTAGAACGTAAGGCTGTAGGTAATGCATATCCTATAAGCTAGCATTAAATATGTACAGTATTTATTGGAAGTGCTCATGACTTCAAGGTAATGTTGCATTTTACTCTCCCAAAATACATTTTACTCCCATAGTGTCTAAATTTAGAGAGTAAATTACTCAATCACCCAAAACCTTATTCTCCACAAATGGAAATGTTCAGATTAACAATGGCAGTACGATGACATTTTTATCAACTTGTCAACAGTATTTTATTGATCTTGGAATCTGTTATATGTACATGTTTATGAACTTGGTGACAGATTCTGTCAAAATGACAACCGATGTGTGTGCAGTATCAACGCTGACACTCTTCACCAGGCAGTACACAGTGCAGGGTATGGGAGAGGCTGTAGAAGAACTGATTGTGAATCCTAGCTCAGGAATCGACTGGCTGTGTGTGACACTGGGGGTGAGTTGGTTCAGCTCCAGGTCGCTGTGTTCAGCCAGCTCTAATATAGTAGCCTATGTAAACAATTCTTAACAAAATATAACTGCTTATTTTTTTCTGTGTGATGTGAAGTTGCCCTTGATGAGGACAGAGTGATCTGAAATGCTGTCAGATTTATTTTTATTTGCCCCTGGTACCACCTTTTTGTTTTGTTACTAAAGCATTTGGATAGTTGCATGACTGTTTGAGCCAGTGTATTGACCTAGGGTGGTGCAGATGATTGACCTCAGGACTGCTCTCCAATTCCACCAGAGGTTTGATTAACCTCGTTTGGATTTCATTTGAGTTAACCCATAGCGAAGGAAGTTTGTAATTTAGAAAGTAACATACAAAACATTAAAAGTATACACCTTCCTGTATGGAAATATAAATATTTACCTGCAGCAAGAGTTTACCAATGACCTCTGGTCAAAACCTGATTGGCTGACACAATCTATTGAAGTTTATAGTTTCTATTGGCAATGCCTCGAAGAATGACCCATAGCTAGCATGAACAAAACTCATCACCTATTGATGTGTCCATTGCACTACTTGAAATGAACGTGGGGAGAGGAAGGGAGGAGAGGGGGTTAGTGTTTTAGGGGAAGAGGTAGCTTCCGGCGTTGTCACTACCGGCATTGCCACTACCAGTGTTGCCACTGCCGGAGTGCCTCACACTGCTGTCAGCATTTTCCATTGCCAGCGTTGCCACTAGCAGCATTTTCGCTGCCGGAATGTACCCCATCGCTGCCAGTGTTGCCTTTACCAGGGTGCCCACAAGTATCCATGGGATGGGGGGGGGATGGACATGGGGGGAGGCCGTTGGTGTTTTAGGGGACGAGGTGGTCAATGGCGGCCATGTGTGGGGAATATTGGGTTGGCAGGCAGGGTTAAAGTTCTTCCTGTCAAAACACGTGGGAATGTGTCTGGAGCCGACAATTGAATAAATTATTAATTGGGCTTCAGCCATAGGTGTATAAAATAGGTGTTCACGGGTGTTTGTTGAAAGTGAGTAGAATTCATGTTGGCGATGGAGGTGGAGGTGTATGTTTGTGATCTGTGCTGTCCCGTTTTGTTTATATCTGTGAAGTTTTGTAAAACCTTTTGTTTTGGCCCTTGTGCCATTTGTTTTGTTAAGTGTGTTTTGTTGAGCATTTTGTCAGTGCTTTTTTTTTTTATTAAAAATGCATATTAGTGCATTAAAACTTGCAGCTTTCTGTGTCTGAGTCTCTCGTCCTGTAAATACCATCTGGGCTGTTATGCTACTGTGCCACAGTGCATATTCCTGATTTTTAAAGTAAAAAAACAAAATGAACAAAATGGTTTGGCAAAGTGCCCATCCCTTTATATGTATTTATGTATGTTTTATTATTATTATTATTATTATTGCTGTTTATAATAATAATAATAATAATAATAATAATTATTATTATTATTATTATTATTATTATTATTATTATTATTGTAGTTTTATGCAGGCGGACGAAGCCGTCCGTTTGTTTGTTTCATTTAATTATTTAAAACCCTCGTGCAGCCGGTGACCATCTCCCGAGTTAATTGATTGACTAATTGTTGCTAATCGGGAGATGGTCACCTGTATAAAAACGTGCAGCTTTTCTGCACTAGAGGAGAGAGTGTTCAGGGAGTAAGGAACGGGAGTTACGGAGAAAAGAGAAAAGAGAAAACAACTGCTATTGTGCTGGAATCGCCAGCACAATATTTGTTAGCACAATTGTTTGTTTGTTTGTTTTCTTTGGCCAACGTGCCCTTTTGTTTCTGTCTTTTGATCTGTTTAAATATTTTGTTTTATTATTTAAAAAACGCGCTGAGCGCCAGTTGCACTTCAGTTTTGCACAGTTCTTTGTTTATACTTTACTCCTTCCTGGTCCTTGACATCACTGCAACCATTCTGCCACATATGGTGTCCTGCGTGGGATAAACGCCTCCAGGAGCCGGACCAGGAAAGCAAAGTGCGTTTTTATTTGTTTTTTCGAAGTGTTTTTTTTTTTTTTGGAGGAAAAAAAAAATCAATAATTAAATAAGGATGGGAAGAAAAAGGGGAAAGGATAGGAACGGCCAGCCCCCACAACAGAGGGACAGAGGAAGAAAGAGGGTGGACCCTAATCTCCGGCCATGGGATCTTGCATGGTGGGTGCAGAGGGAGGACTCCACGGAGGAGGAGGAGGAGGAGGAGGAGGAGCAGTGGTGCACATACTGCCATCAATTTGGGCATGAGGAGGAGAGCTGCCCAGAGGTTGACAGGGACATAGACAAGGAAAGGGATGAGCCCGTGGTCCTGTTGTGTTCAGCGCCCAAGTGGATGGAGAATGAGCATCCACAGCCCAAGAGGGGCCATTGGGACAGCTATTTCGACCTGGTCGAGACCATGAGCTGGTGCCCTTCCTGCGGTGAGGGGGGCCACTCGGTTATCAACTGCCCCGGAGAGGAGGAGGAGGGACGATCAGAAGGCAGCTGGGAGGCCTACCTCGACGCTCTCGAGGCCCGGAACCTGTGCCCTGCCTGCGCGGAGTGGGGCCACTTTGTGGTCAGCTGCCCTGCCCTCCAGGAGGAGGAGGAGAGGGCGCACCAGTTCCCAGCGTCACAAGGAGACTGCATTCTGCTCCCACCTCCACCACCCAAGGCAGACAACGTGCAGCTCCCACTTCCATCACCAGGTGAGGACTGCTAGCTGTCCCTGTCTTCACCACCAGGTGAAGACCACCCGCTGTTCCAGCTCCCCCCGCAGCTACTGTTTGCGTCTCCACCTCCAGAGGGAAGTCACAGGCGGATCTCGATTCTGACTGAGGAAGACCTTTTGTTTCTGTCTTTTGTTCTGTTTTAAATATTTTGTTTTATTATTTTATAAATGCGCTGAGCGCCGGTTGCGCTTCAGTTTTGCCCAACTCTTTGTTTATACTTTACTCCTTCCTGGTCCGTGACATCACTGCAACCACTCTGCCACAAATGGCCAAAATGCCTTGGTTAATACTCCTTTTTATATAAGGTGTTTATCAAACTACTGTATACTGTATTCCTACTACAACCTGCTGGCTGCAGCAGTAGGTGTTTTAAAATGTGCTTCAAAATTGTGTTTGTTATACTGATGGCATATTGCAGGAAACACTTGTATAGGTTCAAGGCTCTAAATTGGCAAAAAAGGGGCAAGGCCAAAATAACCTTCACTTCAATAAATTTGTTGAAGGCACCAAGACCACTTAAGTCAAGGCCAAAGTGTAGGATTTTGTGCTTAGGATTCACAAAAGGGGTTGTACATTTTTAATTGCATGAACTGTGACCCGAGTGCCTTCAGGCAGGCTGGCATGAGGGTGAGTTTTGTATTTGTTCCCATCCTGATGAAAACACAAGGATCAAGCAAGACTTCAGAAAGAAATTCATTTTTAAAGCTAGAGAATAATGCAAGTAATACATAGAGTGTTTTGTTTTAACTAGTGATGTTACAAAAAGGTAAAATGTACATGTATGATACACTATTTGATAAATGTATAATAATAACCAGTTCCTCTGTCGCAGCCACTCTTTTTTTTTTTCTGCACGCTCTCTTCCGATGACAGTTTCACTGTTCGGAGGAACTGCTGTCATCAATGATGCCGGACAGAGAGCAATTCAGTGCTTGGCAGACAGGATGTAGCCATGGACCTAGAGGCAGCGAATTCCCTGACCAGAAAATTAAACCTCCCCACTGACCCGGCTGAAAGCACACCGCTACACCATGGGACCATTTTGTTCAATTTTAATAGCATATGTTCAACACAGTTTAACAGCAGCTAAACTCATACAAAATGCAAAGGCGCTGTGTTGCATCTTTTTCATAAGATGGACAAATAATAAGAATTGCTAGAATCCTGCCTCTTCATCAGGTCCCACCTCACAAGGCAGGATTCCACCTTGCGAATGTTCCGGTTGAGTAGTTCAATATGACTGATCATATGGTGCAATGTGAGGTTTACCCTCTCTCGCTTTTTGTGTTTCTGTGCAAAGATGCATTTCCTCTTTAATTTCCAGAATACACATGCCACTACTGTGTTGGAGTCATGCAAGCCAGGAAAGGGAAGTGGGTGGAGATGTTAAAACATATATTTAAATCTATTAATTTTTATTTATTTATTTATTTATTTGTAACATTACTCCACTAGTCATGAATGCATGAAACCATTTTAGACACTTCAAACAAGCATCTAATATATATATATTAAGATTATTGTTATTTGCCAGGGTCTAGGGTGGTGGTTTAGTAGTTTCTGTTGTAATCCTCATTATACATGAAGACATATACAGTTGTTTAAAAATGGCTAACAATCCACCTGCCATTGGGAATGGGTTGAAATCAATTGTAATCAATCATGTTCATGTCCATGTCCATTCGCAGCAGAGAGATTTAGCTGCACGTTCTGAACTGGACTCTTAAAATACATGTTTGAAATTTGTGCTAAGAGAATTCATTCAAGCCCAGTTTCTCTGATTTTGAGGAAGCTCCTTCCCAAATAACCCAAACTAAGAGAAAGGGTGATGTGACAATAGTCTCACCTTTTCTCATGATGACCCCATAAATGTAATAAACAGCTCAATTCATACATACTGTTGACGATAAGTACTGTAACAGACACCAATAAAGGCATTTTCCCTGTACTCTCTTCTTTCATGGCTGTTTCCAATCACTTTGAGGTGTCATTTTATATGAAAACTCATTTGATTCTGTGGAACCTATTCAGCTGTCCCTTATCTTTAAGTAATATGCAACTGACGATCTCATCATAGCAAGGGTTTACTCCAATGAACAGATGATTTATATTACAGCAGATCAGTGCTTGCCTGGTTGTATATTAAGCAAGAAATAAATCTTGTTGAAACAGGCTAATAAATAGTAAAACCCTAATTAAGCTCTTGCCAGTGGGAGTGAACATTTGTGGCTGCTTACTGATGTTGCCTCATTCACAAGAATGGGTTATCGCATATAAGGCCAGGAGATGGCATGGTTCAGGCTGCAGTAAATGCAGGTTTGTACTGTATCTTCTTTGGCTGATGTAATTGTAGACCCTTGTGTAAACTATTTCGTAAGCACTAAGAAATAATTGACTAGGACTTTTAACACATTTTCTATCATGTTTGCTCATCTTTGAGGGGGGACCTGGAATGCTGCTAAGTCTGAGTGGTTTTCCTGAGTGCTAAACTGGCAGGTGCTAACATGATCTATTCAGGATTAATCGACAGCTATCTAAATGTGTACTGCTCCATGCTAATTTAATGTTTTGCCAAAATAAAGCTGCAGTTGGTACAGGATTTTTGATGATTTTACTTATTTTGTGTGCAAGAGTCCTACAGTACTTACTGTATGTCAGGCATCACTCTCTCACAATGGGTTTTGGGATTTTTCAGTTACACATTTTTGAAGGATTTTTTTGTTTGTTTTTTCTTGTCCTTTGCCCTACAGAAGACTCAGATTTAAACAAATTGTTACAAGCACACAAATAACCATGTGTAATGAAAATTCCAATAAAGACAAGGAAGGTAAACGCTAGTGTTGCATCTGGCCTTCTCCCTTCAATTAGTGATGACACTGCAAACTGCCTTCACAGCTTAGCACTGTATCTGTTAACGTTTAGATAAATTGTGGCAGGGACGTACACGAGGAAGCTTGCCAAGCTTTGTGTTCATATGCATGCCATATGAAGAGAGACACAATATTCATAAGCATGTATGTAATGCAGTGTGTGTGTGTGTATTATATGGTTTCCTTCTGTGGTATTTTTTTGCCATTTGTTAAACCCTCATGCCTTGATGAGAAACCTATCCTGTCCTGTACTGTAATACTGAAAGGAAGTTCAGAGAAAATAAATGTCAACAGAATTGCCTTTACTTCTGTGTTCTTTCAATGAAAAGGGTCCACTGTGTTAACAGCTTTAAAAGGATGTAATTTGAGTCTTTCCAACTGTAAGGGGGTTGGGGGTTTATTGTGATTCAAATTGGTACTGTACACACATTCCTGTCAAGCTTTGTGTGCGTCATGATCGAGTTCTGGCCTGTGCTTGTTTAGGCATCTGCAAACTCTATCTGCGCAAATATCATGAAACTTTACATGGTTTTTAGTGACAAGAAGTTACCTTAGAATACGCTTTTTAGGTAATCTTGCAGCCTTTGGAGGCTATGCAAACAGTAAACAAACTCTCTGTGCAATATTTTTTACAATATTTAAATTGGAAATATAAGGTAGATTGCTGACTCTTCACTTTGTTGAGAAACATGCCTGTACCACCACAAATCTAGATGTTTTCTCCCAGCCTCTTTCATAGATTTCAAAGATTTGGGCAATTTACCTCAATACAGTAATTTATATCTGTTTATGAGTAAGAGCAATTTATGACAGTGGTGTCCATGTTCCAGTATATTGATTTAAAGTCCAATTTAGCAGGATTTTGGATAGTATGTATACCATTTTATTATTTTTCAACAATTTATTTAGACCGATTTTTAAGTAAATCGTTGATGTAACACCCCCTACCAGAAACTCACACTCCATAAACAGCCGGTTAGTTGTAAAGACCTGGTCACACTAGCAGTTTTTGTTGATGTGCCAAGACAGACTGCTGTTCCTTGCATTGTGTGTTGTGTGACCATCCTGGTTTAGGATGGTGCTCTTTTTTGCTGTCCGCAAGAGGACAAACAACTATTTGATTATTTGATTGTCCTAAGCACAATAAAAGAGAGATTTAAAAAAAAAAAAAAAGATGCCAGGTATCGGGACCCATTCTCTACTACGTAGCAACTTAACTTACATTATGATAAAATAGCAGAAATGCAATTGTTGGTTCAGCAAATTAATAAATAAATGCATAAATAAACAGACCGGTACAAACAAGTCAATGTAACGTATCTTGTAGTTAATTGGAATAGGTGTACATCTTCTCTTAAGTTATGATTTTTATTATGTACGGTATGGATAATTTCCTTTTTTGTAATACTCTACAGCAGGAGCATTCATTAGATTAATTTTAAATATCAATTAGAATCCTATTATGTGACCTGTGTATTTACAGGGCAACATAGAGACTTGTGCCTGCCAGCAAAAGTGGCTTGAGTGACCACAAGACTACCATCCCTTGCTTTGTAAAGAGGGAGACATTTTTGAGTGCAGTACAAAAAGGTCTAGCATGGCTCTACATTAATAAAGCATGTTTCTTTGAAATGATGCATCAAGCGGAAATTCCTGAGTTTGAATGTAAGGCACAGTTGCTTGTGAAACCGTACAGATAGTAACTGGCTGATTTAAAACAAACACTGGGTGTAATAGGGAAGTGTGCGATTGTTTCCAAATATGGTAAAAAAACTCTCCCACTGCCACAACCTTGCCTCTGTGTACTGTGTAGTAATTCTTATCATAACTGATGGCTGTGTTTGCGCAAATGTGTTTCAGTTTACAATACATGCACTGCAGCCTGTAAGCATCGAGAGCTGGATGAACGTTAACCTGCAAATGAGAGATTTTTTTGGTTGTTGAAAAAGATTTAACACACTGAATGGCTGGTTGTTACTCCTATGGTACATGACATTGCAAATAAACAGATGCTTTGGCCATCATCCAGGTTCAGACAAAGTACATTTTTCTCTATCTCTGTTTAATGATGTCAGTTTGAAACACTGTTATTGAGCTAGGCACACATGAATGTTTCTCCAATACAGTATATATGATCTAAAACTTTTATAAAAAATATTAAAATAAATTGCTATCCAAATTAGTGGAAGGTAAATCTTATTATAAATACAATATTCTGTGTTTGAAGAGTCAGGATGGTTTATATTGCTATAGCAAGACGATCAGTAAGGAATACCATATTATAGTTTCTTTATTTGCATTAGTGTAGTATCGGTAACATTTTTATAAAAATATTAAATTTTTTTTTTTTTTTTTTACATTTTTAGGCAGTGTGTCTGTTGACTTGGAAAGGGAGAGCACTAGAGAATGAGAAAGGAAGACTTATAGAACTATAAAAACTGTACTCTAATGTTAGCACTAGTTAGAAGAAACTCAGTGAATGCAGCATGGTAACTAACTACATTGAGAGTACCGACTATTATCAAGGCAGGATTAAATGCTGCGCAAAATACATTTTTTTGTGTTCTTTTTTCAGGTGGAAAGTAAGGAAAGGGACATTTTTATTGTAAGACCAAGTTTTTGTACAGTAGTTCAAAGTAACATTACAGTTAAAATGTAAGGCTGTAGTTATTACATACCCCGTAAGTTAGCATTAAAATATGTACAGTATTTATTGAAAGTGCTCATGACAAGGTAGTGTTGCATTTTACTCACCCAAAATACATTTTACTTGTATAGTAAAGTAAATTAGGCAGTGACTCAAAACCTTATCTGAAGCACTGGTGACAACTTTGTACAAGAGACCCCCTTTGAAACTGATATTTTCATGCATTTTGCTTGTGGGGTACAGTTTTGTATGATGTGCTTCAGACCGTGTAAACACTGTCCAGGGATCACACATCTGAAGTTACTGTACTGTACCAATGCTAATTAGTGCTGTTTGCGTGAAGATTCTTGTGGCAGGTCAAGCTCCTGGGATGGAACAATAGAACATAAGTACGTAAGCAACAAGGAGCATTTAACAAACATTATGTTGTCATTTGCAGTGATTGTACAAAAATCCTAGCCAGATGATCCATTAACTTCAATACTGTATTACTGGAGACACTTCTAATGGCCCTTAACCAAGTAGCAGCTGCTCTTTCAGTGGACTCAATACCAGACACAGATTTGCTAGTATAAAGCATTCTTTACCTAAAAACAAATACCAGCAAGTTGACTTAGATGGCTTATTCCTTGTGAACCAAAAGGAGACTGTTGTAAAACCACCTGGCAAATGTCATTCCAGTATAATTTACAACAGAACATGTTTGCTTTAAAATTGTTACAGTAGGTATTCTGAATAATGACTGTGCTTAATCAATAAACTGTACAGAATACAATTAGATTATAACACAAGTATATTATAGAGAAATTGAAATCGCAAACGTAGAATGCACAAGCTACTGCAAGAAAGGGTCGGTACTGGATTGAGATGAGAGTTCAGCAGGTCGATCTCTCCCCCGCACTGCATTGCTACCTTTGCCTTACTTAGTTTTTTGACCTTTAGTATGTATTTGGAGTATTTCAATGTATTACAGTCTGTTATTTTTACAAAAGGAAAATCAATCACACTGAGTTTTAGAGTGCCTATAATTGGACTAGCATTTGTGAACTCAATTACGCCCTTGGTGGTACTCGGATCTCTGTTTTTAGTCAAAATTCCCACCCCTAAAGTATAATAGATAGTAATACACATGCCGAATATATGTAAACTCTGAAGGCTTTTTTTTTAAAAATATAAAATCTCCAAATTGGTGTAAGTACTGTCATATGGATACTGTAAAGCAGATTACAAATTGTATATGAAGTGCTGAGTCCTATACAGTTTAAAGCATAGTTTTCACAATTACTGTGTTTTAGGTTGTAATCCCGTAGGTGTTGAAAAAATCTGCTTTTATAGACATTTCCTGTAAAATGTTCTCTGTATAACACAAACACTATGTATATAAAAAAAAAACGCAACACTGTTTCTTATTTTTTTTATTCTTCAGCTAAAAGTTACGAGCTTGGAGATTTAAAGAGCATTTATGTTTCACAGACATACATACTATAGTAGCAAGCTGGTTTGATGTGTGTTACAGATAAAGTACTTTTGTTGAATATGAACATGTAACGTGTTTACTTATACCTGACTTTTTTAACATTACTACTGAATGTAAAATATTGCATTGCTAACAGCCAGTGAAGAACCACTTTTGCTGAATCAATGCAACGTAGAGAATTAAGAAAATCCACTTTTATTTATTTATTTATTTATTTATTTATTTATTTTTTTATTTTTTTAATACATTTGGAATCGCCAATTATTTTTCCCCTGATTTTTCTCCCAATTTGGAATGCCCAATTATTCAACCCGGCTCATCGCTACAACCCCCGCACTAACTCGGGAGAGATGAGGACGAGCACTCGCGTCCTCTGTAACGTGTGCCGTCAGCCATTGTTTTTTTTTTTTTTTGCACTGCAAGCCCGCCGTGAAGCCACTACAGAACTACAGTGTTAGAGGACCACGCAGTTCTGAATTGCACACAGGCAGGCCTGCAGGCGCCTGGCCAGCCACAGGGGTCGCTGGTGTGCGGTGAGCCAAGGATTCCCCAGCCAACCTAATCCCTCCCCACCCTGGCAGTGCTTGACCAAATGTGCGTCGCCCACTGAGAACTCTCGGCCACGGTCGGCAGTGACATAGCCTGGATTCGAACTGGTGACCTCCAAGCTATAGGGTGCAACCTGCACTCCACGTGGAGTGCCTTTACTGGATGTGCCGCTTGGGAGCCCCCCAAGAAAATCCACTTTAATATTCAAGTGAAGTTGGTCCAGTGAAATTCTGTTCTGATATTTGCTTAACTTCTTTAGGTCAGTGATGTCAAACTCAAATATATAGTGCACTATTCTATAGTGCAGTCTTGCATTGCTTTTAATTACACACAAAGGCCTGCAGCTTTTGAATGTCTGTAGTTACTATTCTGTGCACACCATGCTACATTTGCAAAGACATAAAATGTAGGTGCTTTTGGAACATAAACATTAACTGAAGTGACCTACTAGGGTTCCCGGTTTGACACCTGTGTGCTCTAAATGCTGAATCTGAGGAGTTTGTAGCAGAACTTTTGACAAGTAGCCAGGCAATTTGCTCACCTTTGCAGTGTTATTTTTTTGTTTTTCAGTAATGGAATGGGGAGATGATGTCCGGCCTATTTCAGAAGACGCAGCCGTGGTAATTGCAAACCATCAGGCGACAGGAGACGTCTGCACTCTAATGATGTGCCTACAAGACAAGGGGACGGTATGTTATCTAATGTGACCAGCCAGACTTCCCTTCATTCATTAAGTGTACCATAAAATTACTCTCTTCTGGACAGTAGAATGTGTGTGTGTGTGTGTGTGTGTGTGTGTGTATATATATATATATATTATATATATATATATATATATATATTATATATATATATATATATATATATAATCATACAGTGCTACCCTGCTAAAATGTGATTTTTGGGGTCCATAATTAGGAGACTGCATGGTTTGTGTTTCGCCTTATAACGAATATTGGCATTTTTGTTCCCAAAATGATTTACAATGCCCACAAGCCAAATTAATATTGTAGTGTACGGTGGAAAATAAAGGGATGCACACAATTTGCAGGTACTCGAATCCACGGTTTATTGGGACAATTATTCCCTGCCCCTGTTAGTCTGGGCCAAACTAAAAACAACAAACAGTCTTGCACTGTCACAGCAGCACATTCACACAGCAGCTTGTCTCACTCGGCTCTGGCCGCGCTTATGTGGGCACCCCCTATAGGTTTTCATGCCCCCACCTCCCCGGACGACACCCACCAATCCCAGCTGAGGCAAGCTTACCGGTTCCCTGCTAACACACACACACACACACACACACACACAGACACAGACACACACACACAGACACAGACACACACACACACACACACACACACAACAGGGTCCGTAGACACATGTTGGCATTCCTATATTTGTAGGGACTTCTCATTGACTCTCGCTATATTTTTATTTACTATTTCTAACTCCAGTCAGACAAAACTCCACGCAGGGTGAAAGTCGACAACAAACTATATATTTTGGCACTTCTTTTTTTTGAAGGCATATTTAGTTCTTAAAAACGTGTTTTACAAAGTGGGGATGTCCCCACAACGTCGTTTTTTCAGGAGTTACTATCTTTGTGGGGACATTTTCTGAAATTTGCAGACCAGTCCTGCAACAATATAAGTCCCGGGTTGTTACAATATATTCAGTATAATTGAAAACTGCTAATCCAACAGTTAACTGTAAATAAATAACATACAATCCAGTTTTTATTACAATTTATCCTAGCATAATTCACGATAACATCACCAGGATCACTTAAAGCAGGGGTTCTCAAACCCTGTCCTGAGGACCCCTGTGTCTGCTGGTTTTCATTTCAACTGAGCTCTCAATTACTTAACTATACCCTTAATTGAACTGATCATTTGCTTAATTAGACATTTTTTAAATTGTTTTCAGCTCTTAAACAGTTGCAGAGTTCAAGTTACTTATAAAATGATGTAGCTAACTTGAAATCTGCAACTGTTTAAGAGCAGAAAACAAGAAAAAAGGCTATAACGGGGTAACACTATATCTATCTATCTATCTATCTATCTGTCTATCTATCTATCTATCTATCTATCTATCTCTATCCATCTATCTATATACACCATCAGTAAATACATTACATGAAGATATATTATGTATATACTAATGGTTTTATTTACTCATTTTTGCTAATGAATGCACTTCAGCCTGTGGTTGTTTGTATATTTGAATAAATTTGACCTATAGCAGACCCCCCCCCACCCCCCAAACAACGCTGCTCAAAGTTTGAAGTTGTGGCAATGTGGTATTTTTTATTTCAGTTTTAAATTTAAATTACATAAGTGAAATCAAAGGTAAAACTGGCAATGGAAATATGCTGTAGGGTGTAACCCTTTTTTAACATCATGTCTGGTTTTGTATGGTTACTACTGTTTTGCTAATTCAAATTCCATGTACACAATTTGCAATAAATAAAGCTGCCACACTTTTTGTACTCTCCAGCCAGCACTTTTAGTATTGAGAACCATTTTAAAATACGTCAAGTGACTGGCTTGTCAGATTGGTAATCTACAGTACATACATCTTGCCGCTACTATATTAGTTGATAGTATTTAATGTCTACTTTTTTGATTTGGCACTGTTAACAATTATAAAGAAGAAAAAAAAACAATAAAAACTAAAATGGGGCACATAAACATTCTTTGTTTCTGATAATGAGGAGTAGTTCAAAAAGAGTAGGAGGTTTTGATTGAATCATAGTACCATAGACCCACAACATGACACAATGTGGGAGTGGACACCTCATCATCTTATGAATGATCTTGTAAAGCCTGTGATGTCAAGGGAATATTGCACTGTTTGCAGAGTGTAATTATAAATGTCACCAACCACAGTCTCAGTGTGGTTGGTAGTCATTATACATGTGAGAGCCCTCTTTGTTGATCATGTGTTCAGTTCTGTTTCATGCCTATTACCAGAATCATTAGAAGGGGGTAATTCCTGTACAGTCTGAGACGATTACATTTGTTTTGACTTAGATAGGTAAAACTTGAACTAATAACCATCTGACAATACAGTTGCTTTTTCTTGATCAATATAGGTCATATTAATTTAGCTATAAAACTAAAATAATTTCTTATCTGTCTTGAAGGAACTTTACACAGAAATAAGTATGTTGAATCCATCCTAAAAGAGAACTATTTACAGATAAATAAAGTCCATTAGTTATTTATTTAAATAAAAAATAATGCACTTGATTCAAATCATTTGTAAATGACCTGGCAGAATGTGCTGGCTACACCCAGGAAGCACATAAGGGTGTGTCTATTTCTTTATAGGGGATTTGGTTCTATGTGAATCTAAGAGTTCAGTCTCTCAAGTTTTGCCTGTCTTTAAGACTAGCAATCCAATATGTTTGTTGTAGGATTTAACGTTTCTCATTTAATGTTAATGTATTATTTGTTAAATGCAGTAATTGTTCCCAGGTGTGGTATTGTCTCTACGGGTTTTTGGACATCTCTGTTTTTATCAAGCTAAAACAGATGCCCCCCATCTCAAATAATCCTTTAACCATATCTTGCAATGGCACTTTTAATTGCTTACCATTTTGTGGATTTTGCCTAAACTCTCATGCAGCAGTTGTTTCTGCTACTTAATTGTAGACGGAAGGTTATGAACCAGTCAAAGAGTTTTTGATTTTATGAAACTTCCATGTACTGAATCATTTTTTTCTTTTTCTCTTAGGTGGTCCGCAAGATGATGTGGCTAATGGATCACGTGTTCAAATACACAAATTTTGGCCTTGTATCTTTAATTCACGGGGATTTCTTTATCAGACAGGTAAGGCTTCTTTAATCATCTTAGTTTAGAGGGCTGTCTTGCCCTGGAAAGTAGAGAACACAGTGTAGGAGGCTGGGTAAAAACATCAGCTAGACCCTTTCTACTTTACAGTGTCCCTGGTTAAAGTGAGCAGCAGAACAGGACTGCTGATGTGTGTCTGTTCTGCACTTCACACACATGTATTCCTGACTCTCTTTGCATACACTGCATTCCTCTCCTGCTCTCCTTACATGGCCTCTATTCATATTCAAAGAGCTGAATTCTGACATCTACCAGCATCAGAGCTCTTTCCTTCCATTATAGTCACAACAGATTGAATAATTAAGCAGACTTTTATTTTGTCACTTTTTTTTTTTCAAGGTAAAGATTTCAGTCAGTATTTTTATTGCTCATGCCCCACTATTTATTTATTTATTTATTCATTCATTTACAGTAGACACTAATTTGAACCAGTTGGGATTGTTCAGACTATTGATTTGTTCAGAGAACGATTGTAATCTGCACTAAAAATGACTTGGCTTGTCTAGTGTTTGTTTTATTTCTCATTAGTAATATTTCACCAATACAATCAGATAGCATTTCATTTTGATAGCATGGTTCAGATTAAAACTCGGTTCAGACCACCAGGGTTTGGATTAGTCGGCGTCTGCTTTACTGTACGGCCCTCGGAGGTACTTTATCCTCGTAAAGCTAATTCATTCCAGTGTAATTTGGCCCAGCCCAATTTGCATCTATTGGGTTATTACATGTAAGAACTCCAAATCCCATCAGCCATTGAAAAAGTAGCAGGAAGCACAGAGCCAAAGAAACAGAAGACCGCGAGAGACAGCCAATCATATCTCGTGCTTGGTGCTTAAGACGTGTTTTCCGATACTCTACTGACCGTCAAAAACGATAATACTGTACCAGTAATGGTATGTAAGAAGTATTGTGGTGATAAAAGAATTCAATTTAAGGCGCCGCTATGAAACCAAACACAAAGAAAAATATGGCGAGTTTGAAGGAAAGCAAAAATGGTGACCAAATTAAAAAGAACCCTTGATGTACAGCAGAACATGCTTAATAAGGCAAAAAGTGAAAGTGATACAACAGTAAAGGCAAGTTACCTTGTATCGGAGCTAATCGCAAAGTCATCCAAAGCCTTTTTCTGAGGGTGCTTTTGTAAAAGACTGCAGGCTTAGTCACAGAAATAGTCTGTCCTGAGAAAAAGCGTGTGTTTTCCAATGTCAGTGTTTCAATGACCTGGCTACTGATCTTCCAAGATCAGCTCACTGAAAAAGCAAGTGATTTCGTAGCCTTTTCTTTTGCTGTTGACGAGAGCACAGATATTACTGGTACCGCTCCGTATTGAATATCCGTTTTTATCTGGGGTGTTGGTGGCACTACCACAGCAAACGATATCTTTCAACAACTTGAGAGTGTGTGCACAACATGAAATTACAGTGGGAGAAGTGGAGCGCATGCCATGTGGACTTGTTGCTTTGGTGCACAAAAAACTACAGGAGGTGAATTGTCCAACGACACAACGTACCATTGTATTCTACACCTGGAAGCGCTGTGTGGGAAGGTGCTGAAAATAGATCACATAATGGTCACGGTTGTTGTCTTTCATCAGGGCGAAAGGTTTGAATCCCCGGCAATTCTAGAAGTTGCTTGACGAGCTCAATGCTCAATATGGTGATTTGCTGTACCACACAGAAGTTCGCTGGCTTAGCCGTGGTGCAGTACTTCAAAGGTTCATTGAATTGCATTGAGAAAAATAACTTTTGATGCACAATAAAGGGAAAGAAATTGGATAACTTTCAGATGCAAAGTGGTTGTGTTATTTGGGATTTCTCTGCGGTATAACCAAACAGCTCAACAATTTAAATGTGAAACTGCAAAACTGTGAACAAGTCATAACAGAGATGTGTGATGGCGTAAAGGTGTTTGAGCTAATGTTACGTTTGTGGGAAAAACACATGCAGCAAAGAAACCTTTCCCAACATGCCAAGCTGTATGTGATTCGATGGCAAATTTTACTTTTCCTGGAAGTGTATTTGCTGCAAAACTAAAGGTGTTGCGTGTGAAATTTCAGCGCCCTTTTTCAGATTTTCGCAAGCAGCAGTTCCACTTCCAGCTTTTTTTCAAATCCATTTGGCGTAGATGTGGAAACTGCACCAGAAGACATTCAGTTGGGAAATAATTGAATGGCAGTGCAATAGCGCACTGAAGGCTAAGTTTGATTCTGTCTCGGCTGAGCAGTTTTACCCGTTCCTTCCAGCCACATTCCCACAGCTCCACATTCAGGCTGCATGCGTCATGTCAATGTTTGGCAGTGCGTACTTCTGCGAACAGCTATTTTCACTGCTGAAGATTAATAAATCTGCTCAAAGATCTTGCCTGAATGACATGCATCTACACTCTGTGCTAAAGATTGCTTCAGCACAAGCCATCAATCCCGATCTTGACAATCTTGTCTCATGAAAAAGGTGCAAGGTTTCTTTAGTAAATGAGAACGCACAGGGAATAGGTAAGATAACATGTGTTTTAAATTAATAAGTCATATATAAAATACATGTGTATGTATTAAAAACTGTGAATATAAACATGCGTTTTCTGTATCACCTACTAAAATGCATGTGTATATGTAAAAGGTGTGCATTTTGTGGCCCGCGAATCAAACGTTAAATTAAGATAGGGCCTTTGGTAAAACTGAGTTTGACACCCCTGCTCTAAACTAAGCTTTTCATTCTATTGGAACCCCTTATTTACGGTGAAAAACAATCCTTGCCAATTTTCCTTTAATCTCCATCAACGATTTTTATTCAAATATATAAAAAATGCAAAACCATTTTTCAAGCCCTCTGCTTTTCTTAATTTTTCTTTGCAGGGAAAACCACATCGTGATAAACAGCTAATCCTGCTAAAAGATCATTTAGACAAGTACTACCACAGCCGGGACCGCAAGTGGATAGTCCTCTTCCCAGAAGGGGGCTTTCTGAGGAAACGGAGGGAAACCAGCCAGTCTTTCTCAAAGAAGAATAACCTGCCATTTCTGAAGCACGTCACCCTGCCCAGGATGGGCGCCACGGAGGTCATCCTGAAGTCGCTCGGCCCCCAGCAGGAGAATGGGAGCCTGGCGGCAGGAGACGCTACAAGATCAGGTACTTGACACGTGGAGTTCACTTTCTCACAAATTCTTTTTAATCTAATAATTTAATAGAACATTATAGAAAAGTGTTAGTTTGATTATTTTAGCACTAGCACTTGGTATTGCTACATCAGTTACATTAAAGTGTAAAGACATCCTTTAAATGACCTGCCTTTTTAACACAGATTATCATCAGTTATGATGCCTTGTTAGCTAAACGGCTGACACGTCATTGTTTTCTTAACCGTTTTGTCCATAAAAGCATTGTAGAAATGCCTTGAAGTTGCTAAAATAAGTGTTGAAGTTATTTAAAAAGGCATAGGTTTAATATCTCTCAAGGCATTTGCAAGATTTCTTTTTTTATCTTTTTACAGACACAATTGTGCAATAGTAACCTCTTTTTTAAATGATTAGGATATTTATCAATGAGCTTTTGGCATGATTCTTTAGTGTTCTGTGACCATTCTTCAATGCAAAATTGTTCCAGTTCATTCAGATTCCGAGGACTTCTCTTGTGCACAGCCTTTGTCAACTCATACCAAAGATTCTCAATCGGATTTAGATTGGGACTTTGACTAGGCCATTCCAGAACCTTGATTTCTTTCTTCTTTAACCATTCTGAAGTAGATTTTGATGTGTGCTTTGGATCGTTGTTCTGTTGGAACGTCCAGTTGCGCTTTAAACCAAGTTTTGTAGCGGGGTGTTTCAGATGATTGGCCAATAGCTTTTGGTATGCTATGGAATCCATTTTACCATGTATTGGAACTAAATTTCCTGTGCCATTAGAGGAAAAACAACCCCATAGAAGGATATTACCACCTCCATGCTTGACAGTAGGTATGGTGTTCTTTTCTTTGTACGCCTCACCAGACTTTCTCCAAACGTAACGACTATAAGCATGACCAAATATCTCTATTTTTTTGTTTTATCACGCCACAAAACCCTTGACCAGAACTCATATTCATCATTCAAATGCCGTTTTGCAAACTTTAAGCGATTGTTCTTGTGACATTTTCCAAAGAGTGGCTTTTTCCTTGGCCTGTGACCATTGAGACCTTCACCATGCGATACTCAACCTATGGTTGAAACAGAAACCGCAGTCCCACTTGCAGCCAATTCAGTTTGAATGTCTTTGGCAGTCAATCTTGGATTGTGATTAACCTTCCTCACAATTCTTCTACTTGTTCTTGGTGAAAAAAACCTTTGTTCTTCCAGACCGAGGGAGCGTTGTGACAGTACCATGAGTCTTGTACTTGATAATAGAAACAATAGTTGAAAATGGGATACTCAAATACTTGGAAATATTCTTGTATCCTTCTCCAGCTTTATGACAATAAATAATTTTCTGCCTAAGGTCTTCAGACGGCTCTTTACTTTTCCCATAGTGACTTATTGGTAATGACAGCAATCATCGTATGCCTAACCCTTTGATACTCTAAGAATGTTCACCTACAAGTCAGCATTTTCTAGACTTTTGCTACAAAAGATTTTTCCTAAAATTCTTTGTTTTTCGAGAAATTTCTAGAAATTATATATTTCCATTGGGGAATGTAAACTTTGGACTACAACTGTATAACCAGACTGCTCCTCCAAGACACAAACGTCTCCTAGACTCAATGCCATGACACAGACATATTATAAGGAAGCAGTAATGTCATTGTTTTGCTCTGACCTCACTAATCTGTAGAATGTGCATTGAATTACAAAACTATTATAGCTAGATAGATAGATAGATAGATATGAGGGTGCGCTACCCAGACTTTTTTTTCTGAGGCTGTGTCCTTTTTCCTACCCCTTTAGTTGTGCCCACTGATATGTATATTTAGAATCTTTGAAGGTCACTGGTCTACAACCAGTTATCGTACCTTACTAATAAGAAATTGAGTTCTGCAAAGTTACTACATTTGTTATAGAGAATAAAAATTAACATGTTCATTCAGTGGTTTATATTTGAGTGGAGTAACAGACCTTGTATGGTGATTTGTAAGTCCTTGGTATACTGTATGGGGAAGAATGATATATAATTAGGCTTGCTACTATTTGATTTTTATTTTTTTGCCAAATCAACAGTTAATATCGCCGTTTATTTTTGAAAATTTACTGGGTTTTTTTCGATCTTTATTTTTCAATTCAAGCAGAGCATGGGTGAAATCGACCTTTTTGCTAAAAAAAAAAAAAAAAAGACTTTTTATGCCATTGAGAAACGTCGCATTTAGAGAAACCCCTTTATCATATTCTACATGCAACAAAACCATGGTTACCAACATTCTAATTGAAATAACGTTTGGTCACAGCAAAGCTATACCTTGTATCCTACACAAATTTAAAAAAAATGTCTCAAATAAACTGTAGAAAACGCAGCATATAAAGTGTATTACACAGACTTTTATAGCATACATTTACAAGTAAAAACAATATGCACAGACAGAACAAAACATTACATAGTTGAACAGAACTAACTTGCACTTATTCCGAGCTCCGCCCCTCTCCTCACTGGAGGCAAGGCAGACTGGCCTGCTTCCTCCTGCCGTCGATCAGGGCACAATACTCATTAAGTGTTTTCCTCTTGCGCCCCATTTTCAAATCAAACTAGTAACTGTCACCGTATATACCTATAATAGCAAACACTTACCTACACCTTAACCCGCTAATTTCAAAGTAGGTGCTTTGAATGACAGGCGCTGTAGCTGGCAATGAAAGTGCACAGTTGGTCTGATGATTGACAGTCATTTAAACGAATGAGAGCATTCTAGCGCTGCTTCAGCCAACGAGATCTGTCAGGACAGGATGAAATGACTGACGGTGAAACTACACTAGCCTATTAAGGAACCACTGATTTGACTGACAGCGACCCCTAGCCATTCAGAGCGGAATGGAGACGGGACAGACAGAAAGTATAAAAACTACAAAGACAAGATGATTTCTTAAATCATTATTTTTGGTAAGAAAAAAAAATAGCAAGTGGTTTTACCGACATTTATCCTATATAAATTTATTTCAGTCAAACTCATATTTTTGGGGAATTCGACATTTAACAAGCTTTACCGATTACAATCGAAAAGTAGCAAGCCTATATATAATGTACTTCTTGTGTAAGTTGACAGACAAATCGCACTAGTTAGTTGGGTACAACGAGAGTAGACTTTATGTAAGTTGGCCACAGAGCTCTGTCAGTGCACTTCATTCTGTGCTGCAGTTCAAAGAAGGTACTCTTTTGAACAGAGACGGCCCTAGTCCCATTTTGACAGGAAGGGCTGAGTTGTGTAACACTTCTGTAATAGGACTGCCTTATCAGATTCATAGTTCTTGTGTGATGCATTTCTGTTAAATACCGCCGATCCAGTGCTACTGAGATGTGGTAATAACTAAAGCTGCACTTCATGTTTGGCCCATGAGCAGACTTAAGGCCTCTACACACCGGACGCTAGTGTTCTGCGATACCTCATTTAGGGAGTATCGATACAATACCATGCACAGTATCATTATATTCAATACTATCGCGATACTTTGGATCTTGTGTCCATTACACGTTAAAAAGCTGCCAAATTCCTTTTTTTGCAAGTGCAAAGTGCATAAGAGGCTAATACACAGTTAATAATGCTACAGTATGGTGGAATGCTTGCTATTTAATATATATATATATATTTTTACATACGCAATTCAATAGTGAAAAATCCAAAGTTAAGCATTATATTTAATATTACATTTCTAAAGCAAACAGGCCACTAATGTAGATGCCTTCCTCTTAGTGCTATTAGAACAGAATTCTGTTTAAGTGTAATTTAAGCCAAATGTCTCCGTCAAAACAGTGCCCCAGTGCACATTAAAAATAAGAACATAAGACATTTTACTAACGAGAGGAAGGCATTTGGTCCATCATGCTCGTTTGGCTGTTACAAATATTGCAAAGAAAGTAAATTAGACAAAAGACAACCACTCTGGCTACTATAATAAACTGTAAGTACTTTGTATTGCTTTCATGCTGAACCTGTAGCCGTCGGCATTGGCGGGCTTTTGCAGTGTGACTCGGAAGCTTTGTCCTGTGCTTTCCTCTACAGGTGAAGCATCTCATTGATCCTGTTCGGGAAACTGATATGCTGGCAATGAAGTCTCTATTCATTCTGGTCTTTCCACTGCTCATGCATGCAATTCAAAACATAGGATTTTCACAGCTATCACATTACATGCACATAAAATACGGATTACACCAAATCCAAAGAATATTATTATTAATATTATTTATTTATTGGCAGATGCTCTTATCCAGGGCAACTTACAATTGTTACAAGATATCACATTATTTTTACATACAATTACCCATTTATACAGTTGGGCTTTTACTGGAGCAATCTAGGTAAAGTACCTTGCTCAAGGGTACAGCAGCAGTGTACCTCACCTGGGATTGAACCCACGACCTTCGGTCAAGAGTCCAGAGCCCTAACCACTACTCCACAATGCTGCCATTTTTGACATGCGATACAGTTTTAATGACACGTTAGCAAATTATATTTTGCAATGGGATTCACTTACCTAAACTAAAACTAAAAGAATGGAAGAAACTACAGTAAAAGTAAACTTTGGCAAAGATTGGGGTGGCGATATGAATGATCTTTCAATAAATTGGTGGCGTTTCCTCCTTTTTGTTTTTCACTTCTTTAAAACACTTTTGACATTTTGACTGTCCGCCTTCAACCATATTACTGTTGCCATCTGGCTGAAATCCAAAATAGTTCCACATCAAGCTTCTCTCTCCGGCATTTGCCATGACTGCTGCAGTAATTTAATTTCCCCAGAAAGCACAGGGTAGCTGGTCCCTTCCGTTAAGCGGAAATGAGTAAGCTTAGTTCATATTGTTTTTAAAGCACACAATTACAGAGTTTTGTTTTAAAAGCTCCAAAAAAAACAAAACAAAACAAAAAAAAAACACGGTATTGAAAAACCGTGATACTTCGATATTTTAATTTTACCCAGATTTATTGGGTATCGTATGATTTTGGTATCATGATATACCGTAGGTATCAATATACCATGGAACACTATGATGCGACAAAAAAAATAAAACATGTATTTTTGATACGAGCCGTTCACACTGCCTGCGATGTGACGGGCAACACTGAAGCGATGTGAAATAAATAGGATTGGTGTCTATTTTTGCGATTTTGTCGCACGGCAGCTAGGGAACTGACCAATGAGGAACAGCTTCACTTGTGCGCTTTCACTAAACAATGGCGGTAGAAAAGATAATTCTTGCAGCATCAAAATACAATAAAGGACACAAAAATTATAAAGACACGGCAATGAGGGAGAACATCTGGTAGTCCATTTCCAGGGAACTGGATATGGCTTGTGTGTGATTTGTTTAACTTTACTAAAATAAGTATTCTAAAAAGCTGTTATAGGTTCTACATTTTTATTAGCTGTACTGTCATACGTGTGATTTTGTCCAGCTGATTATACAATCAGAGAGGAGTCGCCTATCACATCCTGGTTTGTAATCTGGAGTTAGATCAGCAAGCTAGAGAAATTCTTTGATACCTTGTTTATTCATTTGAAATTGGCATGCTGCAGTTAGTATGTAAAGGTACACACATGGAAACCTGTACAATACATTTTCTTCCCCCAAATTGTCCAGCTGTCAGTCATCTTGTATTTCTCTCTACATATCCTCATAAGTAAATATGATGCTGTCTGACTCGTGCTACTCAATCAGCCATGACACCATGTCTTTCAGTAGTTTACCAGCTTGTCACAAACACTAACTCTCATCTGAGAGGTGATTGGTAAAACAGTAAAATCCTGCCGCAACCTTTTCCAACTGCAGGGTCTGACTTCTGGCTTGACACTGCACAAAGGATGGCAGTGCATCAGCTTAAAACGGTGGAATTGACCAATGGTTCAAATATAACTAGCCTATGAGAAAAGGGGTTATGGTATCTGTGGACAAATGGAGAGGCCCACAGGAATTGACGTTGCAGCACCGCCCAGGTTTTATTGCAGATAACTCCTAGGACGAGGTCAAAAACGTGGAACCATGTGACTGTACAGTGTACAAGCTTGAATACACAAACAAGAGTGTAAATAAAAATAAATACAAAATAAAATGCAGAGGGGAGGGGACAGCTATGAAAATAAGTTGCCAAACAACTGGTCAATCGCTGCCCCCACTAGAAGGGAGGTCCCACTGCAGGAACCTTCTGTACTGACACTCCCTCTGTATACGTTGGTGATATTTAAAATCCCCGAAATGAATCCTAGTTTTTGTCGAATACTTCAAATAATTTACCTGTCATACTTACTGGGAATATTAGTTTTTAAATATCAGAAGAATGGTCTCTGCACTTTCTACCGTATGTCCACCAAACTACAGCTATGGCCAAAAGTTTTGCATCACCTAGAATTTTAGGATTGAGACAGAATTAAAAAATAAAACAACTATATATGAGCATGATTTAGATCTTTTATTTAACATCATGTAATCAAAGAAACTACAACATGGTATCGCAAAAGCCTACCAAAAGCCATAATAGTAATACAGTATTTTATGTTAGATTTCAAAATGTCACATTTTTCAATTTGTCTGTTTTTTAAGTATATGGAAAACTACAAAGCGGTATGTAATTCTATATTTTAACGTAACATTATTCAGCAGGTTTCATTCTACTTATTCTCATTCTACTTCTACTTAAGCAAAATGTGTTAATTCTATAGGGTGATGCAAAACCTTTGGCCATAGCTCTACATTTACCAGCTGCCAGTGTTTAAGCACTTCTCTGGTGTAAATCTGCAACCCTGCCTGTTCTGTACTCTTGGCTTTTTAAAAAAAATAACAATTAACTTGAGATTAAGCTGCCTTAGAAGGCAAGCGCATTAACACATGTACTGTAGCCTTGACGATGGCTTCTAGAAGATTCTTGCCTTGGAAGATTCTAAGCTGCATTTAAGATTATTGGATTTGACATTCCAAGCTTGTAGTTTTTGTTAGCATTTTAATTATTTGGCCATAAGAGGACATTTGCTACTCTAGTTTATCTAATACCCGGAACATATTTCTATTAACTATAACTGTCATTAGTTACCCACAAACAATTCTTGTGAGACTTAAACTTTGATATTGTTAAATGTAATTATTTTTTTTTTAAGCCCTTCCAGGAGATATACGCAACTATAAAACATTTTACAGAATAAGTTAGTTTGATCAATAACCTCATCTACCACTTAAATGCAAGCACCATGTTATTTACATTATTAAATTAATTAATTGGGGTAACGAAATATAAATGATGTTACCGTATTAAATAGGTTTGGCATATTTAAAAACTCATTATACTTTTTATTTTTTAATTTGGTCTCAAAAGGGAGTGGCATCACTCTTCCTGCTTGCATTGCTTATCCCTGACCCTTAAATCAATATGTAGGTCGAATGGAAAAATTGACTGATGGTGAATGTGTGACTGAACAATTGATCAAAAGGTAAGACTCTGTACAACTGTACAGATACGTCACCGTGATTAGACAGAGAAAGCCAAAGGTTTATGGTTTTATTACGTGTAATATAATAATTAAGGTGTCATTCCTATATGGAGAATGGATTGTCCCAAAGTAATTTAACATTTTTTATATAGTGTGCGCACATATATCTTAGAAAAAATAAATAATGTTTGGGGGAAGGAGTATATGAAGACATTGATAGATGTTTTCCATAGAATTTTACTGCGTAAACTATATTTATATCAATCATATCTGCTGACACAAAAAAAAACATTTTCTATCAACCATTTTGTAAACATTCTGTTTTATGAATGTCTTTATACTGTAGTTTTTAGTCCAGTCTGTGTTTTGATTTACTATTGTCTGCTTGGGTGTGCGCGCTTCTGTTGCAAAGTAGAGTATAATTTTCAAAAACAAGAAATGTTTATCTATTTAAATATTTGTTACTAGAAAACGCAATATGCCTTTCACCTTCAGTTTCACTGCATATTTTTATTTGAGCAGAAACAAACAGACGTGGCAATGCTAAGTAAGTGTCCAAACAGGTGCTAAATGCCAGCAGTAAAGGGATTGACAATGCAAATTAACTATAGTGTATGCCAGTCATTATTCAAGTATCACAGCAGTCGACAAACAACAGCTTACAGACACACCTGTCTCATTTCCACACTGTACCCTTAATATCTAAACACTAGCAGGGAAAATGTGATGGTTCCCTAAATTGAATTTTCCATTGTATACCACATGCTGATAGCTCAGGGACAGTGTCAAGGCTCTGAACTGGCAATAAAAAGGGCAAGGCCAAAATGGCCTTCAGTTCAATAAATTTGTAGAGGACACCAAGGCCACTAAACATAAGGCCAAATTGTAGGATGTTGTCTAATTGTTGATTAGGCATCATATACAAAGCTCATTATTGGCCACAGAAAGAAACAACACAGTTTAACTTAACTATTTATTTATTCAGAAAATTATTGGGTTTTTTTGTTAACCAACAGCCTGGATTCGAACCTGCGAGAACATACTCCCTCCGCTGAACCAGGCTTTGGCTTTATCGCTAATCCATGGGACCGTTTTAGTTCAATTATAATAGTATATATTCTACTCAGTTTAACATAAGCTAAACTTAGAAATCTTGAAACTGAAAAAACAAAAACGTATCTTTAATGATAATTAACACAGTAATACAATTTTGCTGTGGTAAAAACAAGGACATTAAAATAAGGGAATAACAGCAATTGAAACATATTCAAGTTAGTGTAAGATTATTTTTGTTATTGTTTAGGACCACTAAATTCAGGACCAGTAAGTATTTCAAAGTTAGGTTAGTAACATTTTATATTTACAAAATTAATAATGAATGTAAAATATTCATCATTATTACAATTAATAAAATAATAATACATGAAAAATACTTACTGTTAAAGCTAATAAGTCAATTGGTTAAACTCTCCTGTTGGCATCCAGCTTGCTTTGCAGTAGTGTATTGGTGTTTTGTATAAAGTTATTGAAGGGTTTTCTATTCAATAAGCTTTATTGACAAACCAGGTAGTGAGTTGAGTTGAGAAGTTGGAAAGCAATATGTACAACATGTGAGTTGCAGTAATACAACTGTAACATTGGCATCTGTCTGCATCCAGCCGAATTGTAGATTTCTTAAGAGTTATTTCTTCACCTCAACATTACATTAATTAAAGTAAAAAAAAAAAAAAAAAACCTTAAAGAAACCCACTTGTAAGTATCGTGGATTTTTTATTTATTTATTTATTTATTTATTTATATATTTATTTATTTTTGTTATTTGATTTGTCCAATTACAATTTTTCCCCTGATTTTTCTCCCAATTTGGAATGCCCAATCATTTTTCTCTTCACAACTGCAATTCCCCACATGTCTCAGGAGACCGAAGATTCAGTGGGCATCCTCCGATCCCACGACCAAGCCAGCTTCCTTTTTCACCCAGGAACTCGAGAGTGGATGTCGACGAGCTACAGACCTCTGGAGGACAAAGGCCAGCCCTGCAGGTGTCCGCCCTGAGCACACTGGGTGCCTGGCCAGCAGGGTTCACTGTAGAGCAATGAGGAGAAACAGTCCCTGCCGGTTTGACCTCCCTAACCTACAGGGGTTCCTGGGTCAATACGACGCTCCCTTCAGAGTCCCCAGCATAGACTGGCCTACTTCGCTCAGCCAGGACGCAAACCTGCGCTGTATGACTCAGCCTGCGCACCATGTGACTGCGCTTCTACCAGATGAGCCACTCGGGATCCCTGTATAATGAACATTTCTAAGCTACAGACCTGAAAAAAGTTTTGCACATTACGCACGGTAGAAATCGATGCGCTTGAAAGGGTAGTGTTCGTTGCTTGTTTATGTTTTTTTCCCTGCTGATGGGACATAACCAAGCAAATTGCGTAATCATGTTATTGTTTGGATCCAAGCACTTACTAATACAGGCTGCTCTAGTTGCTGTAGCTGAAAAGGCACTGTGGCCACAATTGCTGAGAATAGATTGTAAGGGGCATTGCACTGGAGAAGGGCACCCATGCCAATTGCTGCATGGCTGCCCTTAATTTCGAGCCCTGCAGTGTAATAAGCACACCCCAGAGCCACTACAAAACACAATAAAGAGTAATTGTTGCGCAGGGTGAATCATGCAGCAAAAAATCAGGTGCTATGTTCGTATTTGTAACAGAATTTATATCAAAAAGATATTGCGCAAAGGAAACCAATGCATAAGTGACATGTAGAAGTGTTTATTTATTTTATTTAAAAGCTAATTTGAGATACAGTACCGGGTTCATATGGTGGAACATATTATACTTTTATTTGTCATCTAATTAAAAATGTAAATAAATATTTGAATATCTCCTGGTTTTGTAATTCACTGGTTTCCTGGATCTGCCTCAAGACTGACTATTATTGACCTTCAGTGATGGTGCAATATAAAGAACATCTGGTTTTCCACAGTTACTGCTTGTTAGTGTTTTTGACCATTTCTGGTGAAACAGCTCAAGAGATCATGCAGTTACTTGACTGGCATTGATTTTTGCTGCTTAACCAGTAACCATTTCCAGCTGCTGTTGTTGAACCAGGATTGATTTTTCTCCCTTCAAAGGCAGCAAAACCAGTTCACAGCCTGTTTCTATCACTGGTGTTGATGCCTGTGTTTGTTCTTCTCTCTGTCACAGCAAGCAAATCCAAAGGTTTGCAGTGGGTCATTGACATCACCATTGCTTACACAAAAGCAAAACCAATGGACATTCAGACCTGGATCCTTGCCTACAGATCACCTACAGTCACACATGTACATTACAGGTAGGATTGAGTTTGTGTTATTGTACTTAAGGTTGTTTTTAAAGTGAATGAGCTTCAAAACATAATTGACAATTGCCTCTTTAATAAAGGACAATGCATTGTTTCAAGAAAGTTTGGAGTACTTGGTCTTCAGAATAGTTTGTCTATTCAGTGATTTTTATTTTTTTTACATCATATACTGCATGAAATGTATGAATGTTAATTTATTGTTCTTTCTTTCTTATAAATAGCCAAGCAAGTATCTTATGTCCAACCAAAATTCAGATACTGTACAATTGAAATTTTGTAATTTTTGTCTCGTGCTAAATGAAGACTGAATACTTTGTCTATTTCCTGTTTCTTTTACTCCTTGAGTGCCTGTGGTTCTTGTGAATTTTGGATATTGTCTGTGATCTACAGTAGAAGTTCCAGAAACATTATTGAAGACAATTCATTTTCTAACACTTGTTGAAATAGTATGTTGGTTAGGAGTTTAACCATACTGGAAAGTATTGCAGGTCATATTGCCTTTGAAATTTGATAGGAAGCTATAAATAACACCTACTATAAAGTAGGTGTGATCTGGAAAGTTGAAATTATAGAAGATCGTTCTTAAATTCATAGACACAAAGGAGATGGTGCTTAACACCTCCACTCCAGGAAGTGCCAACTCTGATATGAACTAGCCAATCAAAGACTTCTTCTAGGCCCCTTTGTTCAAAATCATACACCTGTAAATTCAGGAACTTTAGCCCACTAAATTTGTCTTCAGAAACAGCTGTATAACATGTGTTTGCTGCACCACAGTCTTCATCTGTCGGTATCAGAAGGAACCCAGTCTTGTTGCTTTAATGAAGCTCTTGATGCTTTTACCTAAGAGGAGACTAACTACACACGGAAACCACACAAGTGTTACATATGGTTAATGCTTATTAAGGCTACCTACCTGTGATTTAGATGACAAATATCATACTGTGTAAATGTTAGTTGAAAAATCTGTTCTAGAAATAATTAAGGTACTTCTTTAATCTGATTGCATTCAGTAGAATTTCATTTTTTTTTTGGGGGGAATAGATTTAACGATATTCATTGCCAAGTCATTTTAATGTCTTGTTTTGGCTACATACCGTGGAAAATATCATGGATACAGAATTTATTGTGAAGTGATTTTGAGAGAATCTCTTATATTTAAGTACTATAGAAATTGTTTGGACTAATTACACAAATGATATTATTATTGTTTCTCATGTTGTATGACTAGATCATTATTGTTTTAAACAAACTCAGTAGACTCAATTGCAAGCTTGCTTGTATATCAATCTCAGGCTGGAACTTGAATCAAGGGTAATAGCCTTGTTATTTTCAGAGGATGAAATCACAAAGTTTTTATGTATTGTAATGAATATTAATTGTTAAATTCCTTAATAATTAGAATGTTCGGAACACGTTACCGATACATTATCTTCTAGTACTAATTTGCATAATTTACTGGTGACTGTCACCATAGCTACTCGTTTTATTTGTGATTGAAAATCCTATTATCAGGTAATCCTTTTAAATGGAATAAAACATTCACATATAGCTTAGAAATACGTTATATAGAACAGTAATCATGTTTTCGTAATTTAAATAAAAATGCATGTTATTTATGTAGGCTACAGTAATTGATGCTGCTTGCGATACTCCTACATATACAGTAGTGTTGGACGATAATGCAGTTTTCAGTTATCGATTTATCGTCTGTAAATGATCATGATAATCATGATTATCGGCTGAATAAATAAAATATATACAATTTCTTGTAATGTGTCTTGTTATTGCTGACTTGTATGCTTTCCAGTTCATACAAGTTCTAAATTACGAAATATCAGCTGTTGAACAGTTTCACATTCCAAACACAGATCGTATGTTATTGTAACACCCGGTTGGGATTTTCATATACAGCTCCTGCTAATTTATTGAATGCAAGCAGAGATAGGTAGCCAGTGGAGGGTGTGAAGCAGAGGGGTAGCATGAGAGTAGCGAGGTTGCGAGAAAACAAGACGAGCAGCAGAATTTTGAATGAGCTGAAGGGGGCGGATAGCCGAAGCAGGGAGACCAGCAAGGAGAGAGTTACAGTAGTCCAGTCTGGAAAGTACAAGAGCTTGAAGCAGGAGTTGGGTGGAATAAGTATTGAGAAAAGAAGAGATTTGGTAGATGTTATTAAGAAAGAAGCGACAATTGAGTGTCAGGGAAGAGATGTGTTGAGAGGAGAGGGAGGTGTCAAAAATAACACCGGTTTTTAGCAGGGATGGAGAGAGAGAGAGATATAATCAAGGAATACTGAGATAGAGAGGTCAGAGGAGGGAGAGGAAGCAGAAGGAAAGTAGAGGTCAGATTTAGAGACGTGGGAGAGGATGTCCTAAACTTGTGATGTTTCAAGGGGTTAGTGAGAGGCAGATAAGCCAGCTCAACATTATTATTATTAGATCAAACCATCAATGGCTTTTCACTTACAGAACTATTCTTGTTCCTGGGGAGATTAAATAGAATACTTTTATTGCAAAATCCTTGTAATTGATTTGTCATCTTTTATGCTAACTGGGAGTTTTGTATTTTTAGATTTTTCAGAAAGCAGTTCAATAAATTGGGAGGGCAACAAGAAGAAAAAGCTATATTGGCAATGCAATGTGTAGTGTAGATGAGTTGGCACTCACGGTCCCCCCTGATCCTATAGGAGGCTGTGTGGTCCAGTGGTTAAAGAAAAGTCACTTAACCTCCTTGTGCTCCGTCTTTCGGGTGAGATGTAATTGTAAGTGACTCTGCAGCTGATGTTCACACACCCTAGTCTCTGTAAGTAGCCTTGGATAAAGGTGTCTGCTAAATAAACAAATAATAATAATCCAGCTCAAAGTTACTTCATGAACCTCCGTTGGAAGTTGCATCACGTTACTTTAATGAATGACAAATGCCCCAGAAGGAGTGTAGTGATTGATTGGGGAAGAAAACAGCTGGAGATGATAGTAAGGACAGTGAGCCTTATGGTGACCACCCCAGCTCTCTGGTATGTAACTTAACCAGTACACTAAATCAGATGTGTAGTTTAGAGGGCTGAATCAGTTCCTCAACAAATGTATTTGCACCCTCCATATCCTATAAATTCAAATTGGAGAACTTGGACAGCAGTTTAATATAAAATAGCACATTTACAATGGTCCAAAATTAATTATTTTAATGTACTTTTAACGTAAAAATAAATAAACAGTAAGTATATAGCTGTTAATATGTAATTCAGTATTCTTTGTAGGGTTGCACTTTAAAATGGCATCATATTGTATCGGCACATTTTTGTTTAAGAAAAGCAAATACACAAAACTCTATTAGCACCATTCTCCGTTGTTTATAATTACTCCACAGTTAGAAATCCTTGCATTGTGAATCACTGAATAAACATTTGGTTTTATTCCAGTGGGGGCATGTGGCAAAGTGGTTAACAGTGTGCAGGTGCAAGAATGCAGCAGTGCTCAATGAACAGACAGACAAGGATAATCCAGGTGCAATGGTGTTTTATTTGTAAATCCAGTCTGATGACAAACGGCGGTAAACAATAAGAATGAGAACAGGCAATACAGCGGCGTGTATTGCTCTGCTGTTAATCCCCAGGTTGGTCCCGTAATAAAAATAGTCCCGTTCCTAAACACCCACACGTAACACAAACACAAGTCCACAGTGTGTGCTAAAGTGCTCGTGGTGTAAATACAGTTATTTGTGAAACAATGTGCAGTGGTGTCCGGGTAAGTGCTGGCCTTTGACGACAGCTCCAGATCGTGTTCAGCTGTCTAATAACAACAAGCAAGTGGTTCTTTAGACCCGACAAAACAAACAAAACCCTCACGATTACAATACACGGTCTCCTTCTGGTTCAGCTTTAACCATACAAAGGAACAGATCACTTCGCTACGCCCCCTTTTGTACCATCAGTCATGACCCCTTGTGACAGGCTGGCTTTAGTGATGACATCAGACCAGAAATGAACCAGAAAATAATGAATGAAAGCGCTGCTGCACGGTTTATTATAAATAAAAAGGTTTGAACAAAACAAAACACGGCACTTTAAGCCAAAATAAATAGACAAACAAAACGGACTAACACTTAAACAAACGGTGGACTAACAGACAAACAAACACGGTGAGTAAGAATAAATAAATAACAATTATTCTTTTAGTATATTTTACTTTACTTTACTTGTTCTCCTTCTCCACAACCCATTCTCCACTCACCAAACACACAACCCTGAGTGAATGAAATGTGCATCTATTTATACAATTGTGCTGGGATTCAATTACCAATTAATTATTCACTTGAATCCCAGCACGTGAACTAAATCTGTGCAACCCCTTTAACTTTAAATGCACGTGAAGTGAAGTGCAATCCCTGTGCCTAAATACAATTATACATTTTAAACACTCATGCTCATTACCCACATTATATCCCGTGTACCAACTACAATACACCAACATTAACACACGCAACATACAACATAAAACACAAAAATACACACAGGGGCGGGGCACATTGCCACACCCCTTGGTTAACTCGTGCAACCGCTCCTCCAATCCGTGGCTGCCACATTGTTTCCGTTCCGGATCGATGATTTATTGTATCATAGCTCCGCCCCCTTTCTAGATGACCGACTTCCTTCTAACCCTGTGATTGAATTATCTGGCCATCCAGTCCAGGGCACTCTGTTCCCTTTACACAGCGCCCTCACAGTTTCGGGAGAAAGATTTATCACCAAGAATCATTCTGTCTCTGTCACAGGGCCTAATAAGGCTGTGCAAGAACTTGGTGTTACAGTAGTTATTAATGTTTAGTAAAATTTACAGCTGTGGGGCAACCTCTTATGACAGAAGATGAAGATCATTTGAAATTATAGTACTGTATTGCCATCTATTTGTGGTCTGAATTGACAACATGTCCCCTAATGTATCCAATGCAGTTCTGTTAGATTTCTTTCCAGGCTAATTGCCAACATGGACATCCCTTGGAGAGAGGTGAATTAAAGTCAGCCATTTACTCTTTTTAAATATTGGATATAACACAGTTTAGCGAGAAGGACAATAGTCTGTAAGAAGGGAATTTTGCCTTCAAGTGACTGCCAAAAAATGCAATATTTACGATGGAAGTTGTTTCACCTTTTAATAAATAACCCTAGGGTGCAGCTGCAGATATACACTTGTCTATTGCTACAGTCTTATTTTTTCCATGTGCATTGAATCCTAGGAATGCACATTTGTGCAATTTTGCACGTTTTTCTAACTGTGGCCATTATTTAAATTGAGCACCATCTGTAGGCAACTTTGGTCTTAAGTGTGTTTGTGAGATGTGATCAATATTAAAATAAATTGTTTAAAGATAAGTGCCTTTTTGTTTTGCTTTCTACAGAGGAGGAAGCAGCCACATAGTAGTATTTATTGGCTAGTCTGGGTATGTCTTGTTGTTTAAGATGAGATTCCTGAATCATGGCAACATCTATTTTTTTCCTACCTAATAAATCTAGGCAAGCAACACACTTATTAGGGGAATTTAAACCTTGCACATTCCAAGATAATATCGAAGGATTAGTCATGGGAGTCAAAAAAAAATTCTAGAGTCATAAGCATGTAAGCATGACATGTCGAAAATGCTACAGGAGACATTATTGCATCCATCCCTAGGATGCAGCAAAGCAATACAGCAATAATCTTAACAAGGTCCTCATTGCCCCCCCCCCCCCTTCCCAGATTCCGCCACTGCCACTCCCCATAGCCCACCCACAGACATGATTCCCACAACATCGAAAAGAAAAACAAAGTAAACATGCCTGGTAGATACCCTAACATGGCAATCAGCCGAAGCTTAAAACAGCTAAGCCTCGTAGAACGTGCCATAAATAGAACCCACTTAACTTTGGTTGGAATGTAACCAAGATGTAAGAGCTAACACACTTAAACGCCTATGCAGTAAGAAATAAACTGAAGGTCAGTAAGTACTCATCGATCTTCTCGGTCACTTACAATTATGTCTCACCCGAAAGACGGAGCACAAGGAGGTTAAGTGACTTGCTCAGGGTCACACAATGAGTCAGTGGCTGAGGTGGGATTTGAACCGGGGACTTCCTGGTCACAAGCCCTTTTGTTTAACCACTGGACCACACAGCCTCATATATATATATATATATATACATATACACTACTGGTCAAAAGTTTTAGAACACCTCCATTTTTCCAGTTTTTATTGAAATTTACGCAGTTTAATGTCTCAATGTACTGAAATTAAAGCATAGAACAAATAAACAATTGGAGATAAAAAGAAATCATGGAATCGCTTTTGTTTAACAAAATTTAATCTAAATTTTTGACTCATCAAAGTAGCCACCTTTTGCAGATATAACAGCTGAACACACTCATGGCATTCTTTTCTACAATGGAAATCAAATATTGTTCGAAAGTTCTTCCCAACACTGTTGCAGAAGTTCCCACAAATGTGTTGCACTTGTAGGTTGCTTTGCTTTCACCCTTCTGTCCAGTTCATCCCAAACCAGCTCGATGGGGTTTAAGTCTGGAGACTGTGCTGGCCATTCCATGATTTGAAGCCTACCGTCTTGTTCTTTTCTTCTAAGGTAGTTCTGACATAGCCTGGAGGTATGTTTTGGGTCATTATCTTGCTGTAGGATGAACCCCTGACCAACTAGGCGATACCAGAGGGTATTGCATGGCGCTGCAAAATGCTGTGGTAGCCGCTTTGGTTCAGGGTGCCACTCACTCTGTGCAAGTCACCGACTCTGGATCCAGCAAAGAGCCCCAGACCATCACGCTTCCTCCTCCATGTTTGACAGTTGGTGTCACACACCGAGGAACCATCCTTTCGCCTACTCGACGGCGCATAAAACCCTGCGTGATGAACCGAAGATTTCAAATTTTGATTCATCGGTCCATAAGACCTTCTTCCAGTCTTCAGTAGTCCACTGGCGGTGCTTCATGGCCCAGGCAAGCCTCTTTTTCTTATTTTGCCATCTTAGCAATGGCTTTCTTACTGCCACTGACCTGTCAAACCTGCAGCTCGAAGTCTTCTCTTCACAGTTGAAACTGAGACTTGCTTACTTCGACCAGTGTTAAGCTGTGCTTGAAGCTGTTGTCCTGTGAGCCGCCTATCACGCAAGCTGTTGACTCTCAGAAACTTGTCTTCTGATTCTGTTGTGGCTTTGGGTCTGCCAGACCTCTTCCTGTCAGAGTTTCCTCCAGTTTCCAAGTGCCTTTTGATGGTGTAGGAAACTGTACTCACTGACACCTTGGCTTTCTTTGCAATTTCTCTAAAGGAAAGACCTACACTTTTAAGGGTTATAATGGTCTGTCTGTCTTCCTTTGTTAATTGCCTTTTTCTCGCCATTATGATAGTAATATACTACTTCCTGCAGTACAATACTGTCCAAATAATGCTTAAGAGGGTGTAGTAACACAGTCTGAGGGTTTGTAAGGGTTTATACAGACAGAGGGTTTGTAAGTAATCAACAAAAGTTGGGACACCTGTAGGAATTGTTACAACTTTCAAGGCTTAATTTACTTCCATTGCTGCAGAACAGCTGTAAGTTGTTAACCCATTACTTGTTCCCTGAAAAAGGCCTTTTTGTATAACTCTGAAATGTACATTATTTTTCAGTTTTTAGTAACCTAAACTTTTTTTTTTAACCTCTGGCAGTTTACCGCTTACCTTTGTACCATTTCAAGTTATTCACTGGACTTGAACTGCTTAAATTTCAATAAAAACTGGAAAAATGGGGATGTTCTAAAACCAGTAGTGTATACACACACACACACACACATATATATACACATACACATACATATATATATATACACATACACATACACACACATACCTACACACACATACACACGCACACCCATAATGATAGTAATGTGCACAGAACAACATTTTTCAGTTTTATATCCTTACTCAGATATACCTACAAATAAAAACATGCCCCTCTACCCACATGTCAGATTAACTTCTTAAATAAGCCACATTTAAGCAAATATCTGTATAACTGTGCTATTACTCACGAATGGTTACTGAAGTAATCGGGTGAGTTGATAATTAGGTAAGAAGAACAAAACGATTAATAGGTGAAGAAAAATACATACCTATATATATATGTGTACACACGCGCACACATATACATACACATATATAAAAATAGAGATTATTATTAATAATATTAATATTATTATTATTCATATTATTCATATTAATAATATTATTAATATTATTATTATTAATAAATAATAATAATAAATCCAGCATTGTATGTCCAGAAGGATCCACAGTCACTGAGCTTACATCAGGTAAATAGGAAGTTTAAAGTTTGCCTGGTCAAAAAAACAGCAGTAATAGATGCTGTATTGCAAAACAGTACTCATAGATTCAACTTTATATACTCGGGATCAAGCACTAGAGGGCTTCTAGAGATTTGTACGAAAAGCCTGGGCTGCTTCTGGTTTGCTGCACAGAGTTTGCACTCCCTTATGTATAATTCTAAATTGAGCTGATATAGTAAAACATTCTGTACTCCATCTTGGCGTAAAGACATTTGGATTTGTGAAAACGCTTTCCTACACAGTGCAGTGGCTTTCGAGTAATCTGGAAACAACAGCAGTTTATCCTGGCAATATGTAATACGGAAGTTCGTTTGACGAAAGGCTTGGATTATCGCTTGTCTGTCCGTGAAGCGAAGTAGTTTGAAGATTAGGGGACAAGGTCTGTCCGTCTGTGTCTTGGAATTGCTGTATATGTGATGCGCCCTCTTTGTTTCTATAGGGCTCTGTGTGGCTAAAGCAGGGAGCCATTTTGGAAGGTTAGCTTGAAGAAATGAAATTGCATCATCTTTCTCTGCCCCTTCAGAAAGCCCAATCAAGCGGAGATTAGACCTCCTGTTTCGGTCCTCAAGTTCAGCCAGAGAAGACTATAGAGAAGAAATATCCTGTAGCAAATTCTAATATCACATGTAACTCCAGCCATGTAGAGTAGCTGCAAAACAAATAAGATATGAATGAGCTTCGAAATTTTTTGTCAGATGTGTTGAATTAACCCTATATTTAATTTGTAGCCACTTTTTTTTAACTGTATAGTATATTCATTCACACATACATTAGAATATAGCACACATTTGGTTTCTTTTACATTTGAAGCTTTTTGGCTTGGTAATTTTAAGTTGCCGTTGTCATGCCTTTGTGAACTGTGGTGGTTAACAATTTAATGCATTGGTCTCATGAAGAGATTCTCAATTGACATTGTGTCTCTCTCTCTCTTTTTATTTTTTAACATCTAACCAGGCAGACAATTGGAGGATGATATTTAATCAAATAGAATAAATGGAGTGGTATAATTTCAGCTACCTGCTTGACATTCTCACTCGCATCTCTATAGCAGAGGAGTGAGGGAAGTAGTTTATGGAAGATGAGTGCAGGATTCATCTCAGGGCTGTATGCTTTAGCTAATTTCACTGTGATAATGCTGTTGATTTCAGAGGTGGCTGTTTATAAGCCCTTTGAAATTGCAAGCAGTGTAGCTGAGCACAGCAAGAAAATGTAAAGCAAAAATACTGCATTAGGAACACTTTATTCAGGAGTCTTGTCTGAGAAAATTAACTTCCTGTTTTAGATTAGATTTTGCTCCCATATCCTGGTTTATTTTCCTAATGGCTGCTTGTTACAATGTGTGCTTTTCATGCCACTCTTGATTCAGTACAGTATCTGCCACAGGAACCACAAGCTAAAATTTGCATTCTTGTAACTGTAGCAGTGTGAGATTACCTTGCATTGTCATCCAGTATACTAGGATGTACCTGATCCAGTTTTAATATGTTGGTGAAAACTGTGCATCGACATCACTTTTTAAGGGCTGAGGAGCAAATTACTGTCAGCGTTTTTACTGCTTACGGAACAACTCAAATCAGGGATTATTTCCTTTTGTCGTCAGGACCACAGTGAGACTTCGATTTTTGCCAAGATGTAAGTTCTTGCCCAGAAAAAGCACCCCTGGAATTTGTGTTATCAAATTGAAGTGCTGGCTCAGTAAAACAAATGGACAAGTGTGGCAAACTGGTTTGCAGTGCGCAGGTGTAGAGGTAATGCAGTGCTCAGGAATAACAATCGAACAACAGTTCAATGGTGAAAAACAAAGCTTTATTATTTGCTTAAATAGTAATACTGGCTATACACAGTGATGTGTAAAGCCAGTCAAAACCACAGGATTCAGTCCCGAAATAATAATACTAACACACACTTTAAAACTCCTACATGATCACCAGTCCAACAGTGAGTGCTCTGGGTATAAGTGGTGTTGTGAACACACAAAACAGTGATAAGTGGTGCTGTGCAGTCCAGGTTTGATACTGGCTTAACAGCGACAGCTCCCGGATATTTAGCCGTCTACAATGACAAATAACAACAGTTAAATACACAGACAAAACAACACTAAACACTCATGGTTTCTTTTTATTTCTCCTGGTCATTTCGTAACCACAACAGAAGAACAGATTTCTTTGCCACATCCCTTGATATACCCTCGGTCACTCCCACTTCGGTAGCGAGTGTAATCACGTATCCGTCAGTCCATGACTGACACATCGGCTACCGCATTAAGCGATGACTTCTGGTATTGTGACTCCGCCCCCTTTCTGGATTGCCGACTTCCGACTAACCCTGGAATGAACTGCCAAACCATCCAGTACGAGGCACACTGTTCCGGTTATACAGGTCGGGAGGGAGATTGTTGACTAGGATTAATTTGCTGTCTGTCACAACAAACCACTGTTAGATGCTTTAAACACTTCTCCTGGTGAAATCAGGTAGGAGAAAAATCAGATGGTATTTAATTTCTGTAGTAATCTGAAATGAAACCATATGTTTGACTCTTAATAATAACAGATCTTAATAATGAGGAGTTGTTGTTGACCCTGAGACCTAGAAACTGTGCTCTGCATCAATTCGCTTTGTTCCTCTTTAGGAGATGGAATTACAATCATGCTTTTAGCTGATCAACCCTAACGTGATATTGAAAAAAGACTAGGAACCCATTCTTGGTTGGGCTGAGGGCTTTGTTTGAACCAACTGCCTTGCTCTCTGCAGCCTAGAACTTCAACCACTGAGGTATACAAGGATAATAAACTGTTTTTTGTTGTAGTATAAATAAATAAATAATGGGCATTACTGCCATCCAATTTAATAATTGGATTTAGAGTTTATCGGTATTGGCCTCTTCAGTTCTGATAATGGTCTGCAACCCCAAGAAAAGCAAAAACCAAACCAAATAGGGATGAAATGGCCTTTTGAGCTTTAATGTCTGTCTCTACTTGACTGAAACATTACAATTTCCAACCACATGCTAATATTTTACATTCTACACCATGAGATATATTTCTCTCACAATTCTTTCAAGTCATTTGGTCAAATTGGGATGCCATTTCCAGCATATCATTCAGCTACTGTATCTATCCAGACAATTAACATGTGTGTTTTTGTAACTTTTTTGTATTCTGTTTATGTATTCTGACGCAAACTTTATGTTTCAATAAAAACATTTATTTTTAAACCTTTCTGCCAAATGAGTAGAATGTTGGTGCTCCTGTTGTTCAGTGATAACATTGGTAATTATGTTTGTTAAAGCATTTTGCAAGCTAATTTTATCCACCTATTGAGATCATTTAAGAGAAAACATGTATTTTATAAGGGTTATACTTATCCTCTGATTTGGCAATGCAGTTTCCTACCCCATCTGTATTTTATAAGGTAATATGTTTTGTGTAGGCTGGCTCTTGTTGTTATAAGAGCTCTCATTTCTGCATATTAATGGATTATAAATCACAAAAAAAGGATTGTGCTCATGAACTGCTATTAAACACGTGTCTTTGTATGTGTGTGTTTTTTTTTTTAACTTTAAAACAATGCTGTATGTTCTGTGCACAGGGTGACATCTGTACACAGGATAAGATGTACTTGAATTTTGACAAATACTCAACATTGATTGATTGATTTTCTCATACGTGATTTATAATAAACCTGTATACAGTAACTGAGGAGGTCTGCACAGCAATTGGTTTTACATAAAATAGAACTATATTCAAATATTTGCATATTACAAGCATGTAGTTAGTATACATATAAGCATAATTATTCACTTTTTAAAAAATCTTTTTTATTGCCCCTGTCTTCCCCAAGGATGCTGAAGATCAAGCTTTCTTCTACGGTGTGTTTACCTGGTTGCTAGGCAAGCAAGCCCAGTTCACCCATAGCAACAGCCAGAGAACCGCATTAAACAAATGCACTTGATTGTGATCTCATTAAACCAAGAGTTTTTTTTTTTTTCTTCCCTATATTAGGATATTTACTGGCAGGTATCGCAAACTGATTGGCTGTATAATGTTTATCATATCAGTGGAGAAACTGAACAGGGATCTCTCAGTCTAATCTGCAGTTTCAAATATTCAGCAGCATCCAACTGATACAAGGTGTAAATGATGAGACAGCAGCAAACATGACCTGTCCCACATTGCCACTGTGTCACCTGGTCAATGGTAAACAGTTATGGGGCTTGCATCAGATCAGTCATTCTGATGCCATGTAAAGATGTCATCCATAGTTGTTTAATGATTAATGTGATTGGTTTATTACGTATGAAAACTGGCTTCCTCTTGCAGTAAAGTTTGATAAGTTTCTGTTTTTCAGTTCTGGACTTTGTGCTTCCACATCATTCTGTTGCTTCTCCACTGTTCAGGTTAATCAAAAAAGAAAGAAACATCTACCTGGCATTTCTCAAAAGTTGCATTCTTGCTGAGCCTCTGAGTATTTTGCCTTACCGTATGAGAAAAATAAACTGCTATTTGGCTGCGTTGTTTTGCAGGTAATTAGAAATGCAGATCTGCAGAACTTCTTGCAGTCAACTTTCTGTTAATTTTCTGACTAGCCATAAAACAATGTTGACACTATTGCCTCTACAGAGAAACTAGAAGCTGACTAAGGTTGAATATGTTCTCTTTTAAAGGTGAGAAGCAAGTTGAGAGTATGGATGCTGGTCATGATGATCTACTTTTTCATGATACTGATGGCTTTAATTTACTGTCCACCAGTGGTAGGGCATAACATCATTTTGTGAGGATTTTTTTTTTGCCACCTTGTGTATTTTGGAATCTGATCTGTGTATACTGGATGTGGTCTCTTGAAAATCTCTTGTCCCAGCCACTGACTTCCCTGCCATCCATGCTAACGTGTGCCCCCAGGTTGCTAAGTAACATTTATTCCAGCAGATAGGGAGCAGATAGGGAGGCCCAGACTCTCCTCCATACAGCTCTCTGCTCCCCTGCATTCGCGGTTTCAGTAGGCTACCTCAAATCTCTGCTTTAGTGCTTCAAGATTTTAATATACTGAGGCATATGTGTGTGTTTGGCAACAAAGGATTATCCAAATGGAATGTCAACCTGCTCACCTAAATACCAAAGAGCCTAATCCTGTGTGGTGAGATCAGGATCTGGGAATCATGCCACACACAATATCAGCAGAGGAATTCAAACACAAAGCTGCTGGTTAGGGAACTTGTTGCCCCTGCATTGGCAGCCTCTCCTTCCCTGTGAAGGAACACTCAATATTGTACTAAATGTACTCTTTTTCTGTATAACCATAGAATTACTGCCATAGTATTGCAATAAAAGGGTGTGTGCGTACAAGGTGGAGCTTTTGAACTACTATGCGTCTTGTTGTGCTTTTCTGACTCTCATCTGCCAGTGTCTGTCTACAGTATATTATAACAGCTAGTGCTAGTGTTTTCAGAAGCAAATGTTATATTTTTCAGTAGCAAATATCCTGTTTTAGCCCTTTCCATCTTTTATATATTTATTTATTTAGAAAGTTGAAAACTTCCTGATCGGAGGGAGCACACCTACGCCAACCACAAAATCAGACTGGAGTGGATTCAATCAGTAACGTTTAAAACCTTTCAAAACACATCAAAACTTGCAGTTCGGAGTCTGGATTTTTTAGACATAGGCAGTGCACTTTAAATGTATTCATTCAATTTAGACACTGAAACATGTATTTTCTCTGCCTGAATGTTTAATTTTAGAACAATGGCAAAGCAGTGAAATAGATAAATTGTACCTTTTTTATTTTGCGTTTGAGGAGGTTTTCAAAGGTGACGGTGATGGTGATGGAGATGAACGTAGCGGCAGGCTGTTTGGTCGTCATGGAGATTTTCAACTGAGTAAACTATATCAAGCAATCTGCTGTTTTTGTTAGCTTTGCCAGTTGAATGAGGCCACTCAGACAAGAAAACAAAACAGATGTTTTGTTAACATCCAAAAAAGGCAAGGGTTCAGTTCTGATAAAGTTATATACACAGCACACAAACAAAATGGTCACAACCCCTTTGGACTGAAATGGCAGTAAACAGAATTCCATGCCATTTAAACAGAAAACTAGAAGTGTCTGAAACAATCATTTGACAATATTATATAGGTCTAGTGAAGAGTAAATAGCTTCAAATGTCTTTTTTTAACATCCCTTTACTATTTGATGGTGTTTGAAATGAGTGTTTCTGGGTTCTGTTGCTCCAATATTGTGTTAAGCATTTTTCTCTAGATCTGCATTAACATGTCTTTGAGCTTGTCTAGAGAGATGCCAGCACTGAACAGCCTTTCTCATTACGTTCAAATTGTGACAATGTGATCCTTCAATTCTGCTACCCCCATCTAGTCTACATTGATATAGACAAAGTAGGTAGGACTGGCAGAGATTGTAAACTGAATCAGTTAAATCAAGAAAGCATAACTTGCAAAAACCCTAAGGTCTACAAAAGTGTACTGGTTTTCCAAAATTGTACACCTATTGTTACTGTTTTTTTTTTTTTAAATGTATTTATTTTTCTTCACACAAAAGGCACACCTGCTGTGTCTTCTGGTGTGTGTGTTTGTGTGAAATTCAAACTGCCCAGATGAAATCCCCACGGAGGAGTCTAATTGTTTGGCCAAGGTTGTGACTGAAGAAATTAGAGTCCTTCTCTGCTTCCTGTATGACCAGAAGGTTTTGAGTTTACATCTCCTTCTCTGCCAAGTGGGTTAGGATGAAAACTCATTTTGGCTGAGTGGCTCGCCTCCAGCGCACCAGATAGGACTTTGCTTTCTGAAAACACGTTTTATCAAGAGTTGGACCCACTCAAACATTTTAGAGTATCTTGCATTATATCATTTATTTTACCAGAAGAACCCATTATGACCTCGTAGTCCTGACAAGACAGCACAATGCAGACAGCTGGTCTACACTTGCACCAAATACTTTGATTGGAACAAAATTACAGTTCTGATGAAATAAAAAGTAAAACTATGAAAGCTGACTTATGATTATTTCTATTTAATATCCCTGGTCATTGGCATATACAGTGCAGTCAGCAACCATTTATCTAACTCTCGCTAATCACTCGGTCAGCTCTGTAACACAGATTGGTTCTATTATAAAATACTACATACAACCATCACACGCATTTCCTGACTTCCCGTTTTGTATTTCTGTTACACTAGCACTATGCTGCTTGCTATTAACTCTCAGTAACTACTAAACTGTGTCATATTCATATTTTTGGCTTTATTGTGTAGATTTTACCAGTTAAAGCCATTCTGAATTTTTTGTTTTATTTGTTAACTAACTGAACAAATTAAAAGTTGCAGTACTGTATCAATACCGATATAGCATTTGGTAAAGTAAAAGCAAGTGCTTGCCAACAGTACTGCTCCTATCATAGGTGGCTGTGTGGTCCAGTGGTTAAAGAAAAGGGCTTGTAACCAGGAGGTCCCCGGTTCAAATCCCATCTCAGCCACTGACTCATTGTGTGACCCTGAGCAAGTCACTTAACCTCCTTGTGCTCCGTCTTTCGGGTGAGATGTAATTGTAAGTGACTCTGCAGCTGATGCATAGCTCACACACCCTAGTCTCTGTAAGTCGCCTTGGATAAAGGCGTCTGCTAAATAAACAAATAATAATAACAAATAATAAGTGCACTCATGCTTTATATTGTAAGTCTTCTTTAGGTTTCTTTTCATTACTGTAGGCTTCAGTGTTGAAAGCTGTAGGTTCGCTGTTTTAATTTCTCATGTGTTTTTCACTGCTTGAAAGACAATTAAAATACAGCAGAGTACAGAATGGTAATGTGACTTGTTTCCAGTACTAAAACCTAAATTGCAGTATAAACTGTTTGTCTGTTATCGTAAATGTAATCTTCTTTGGAAATTTGTATACAAAACATATGTGCTTTTAGTGATTCATTTTGATATAATGGTTTTAGATATTTGTTTTTCATCATAATATAGTGGATGCTTAATAAAACTGTCACTCATTTATCCGTCTGGAACCTGTGATGGGAGGGGTCGGATAATGAGTACTGACTCTAATGCCTACTGCATATACTTATATGAATGGCATTTTATTATTTTGATATGTCATTGTAATGTTTAACAAAATGTGAAATGACTGTTCTAAAAATATGGGAAGATGTGTCATCAAATTAACAAAGTAGAAATATAGCTACTGAATACAGGAGCAAACCAGAATCCGGTTAAGATGCATAAATGACAATGACCAGACACCTTGTAAGAGGTGACAGGTAAGGGAAGCCATGTGATAGAATAGCCACTTGGAGACAGGCTGAGGAGGAAAGCTGAAAATGAGGTGCAGGGATTAGAAATGACCTGCTGCTAATAGGAAGACTTGGCAAGCTCGATAGAAGAGCTTTTGTCCAGCAGTTAGTAGATAGTAACTGTGATAATGAAGTGAAGGATGGGATAGCCAATAATACATCCAGATCAGTTATTGAAATGTAATCGTGCAAGGTAGAAAATAAATATGTAATGAATGTATAAATCTTCAAACCCACTGTTGCTGCTTCTACAGCTGCTAATATCTCATGAAACATTTCAGTGTTCTGGAAACTCAGGAACAATCTAATGGCACCCTTCACTCTGTGACCTAAGGTGGCTGCCATATTAAAGTTATTGATGTTTTGCTTTCTGGATGGTAATGACCTAACTCTTTTTCTCTGACATTAATAATAAACACAGAGATTAGAATAATTGCATTCTAAACACCAGCCATTAAAGTTAGTTGTGTTTTTTCATTGCTTTGTTTGTTTAATACTGGTGTACATTTGCTCGTCACAGCTGGCATATATATATATATATATATATATATATAGGCATATATAGGCATATATATATATATATATATATATATATATATATATATATATATATATATATATATATAGTATATATATATATATATATATATATATATATATATATATATATATATATATATATATATATACAGTACTGTGCAAAAGTTTTAGGCAGGTGTGAAAAAATGCTGTAAAGTAAGAATGCTTTCAAAAATAGATATGTTAATAGATTATATTTATCAATTAACTAAATGCAAAGTGAGTGAACAGAAGAAAAATCTAAATCAAATCCATATTTGGTGTGACAACCCTTTGCCTTCAAAACAGCATCAATTCTTCTAGGTACACTTACACAAAGTCAGGGATTTTGTAGGCATATAGTCAGGTGTATGATTAAACAATTATACCAAACAGGTGCTAATGATCATCAATTCAATATGTAGGTTGAAACACAATCATTAACTGAAACAGAAACAGCTGTGTAGGAGGAATAAAACTGGGCGAGGAACAGCCAAACTCAGCTAACAAGATCAGGTTGCTGAAGACAGTTTACTGTCAAAAGTCATATACCATGACAAGACTGAGCACAGCAACAAGACACAAGGTAGTTATACTGCATCAGCAAGGTCTCTCCCAGGCAGAAATTTCAAGGCAGACAGGGGTTTCCAGATGTGCTATCCAAGCTCTTTTGAAGAAGTACAAAGAAACGGGCAACGTTGAGGACCGTAGATGCAGTGGTCGGCCAAGGAAACTTACTGCAGCAGATGAAAGACACATCATGCTTACTTCCCTTCGCAATCGGAAGATGTCCAGCAGTGCCATCAGCTCAGAACTGGCAGAAAACAGTGGGACCCTGGTACACCCATCTACTGTCCGGAGAAGTCTGGTCAGAAGTGGCCTTCATGGAAGACTTACGGCCAAAAAGCCATACCTCCGGCGTGGAAACAAGGCCAAGCGACTCAACTATGCACGAAAACACAGGAACTGGGGTGCAGAAAAATGGCAGCAGGTGCTCTGGACTGATGAGTCAAAATTTGAAATATTTGGCTGTAGCAGAAGGCAGTTTGTTCGCGAAGGGCTGGAGAGCGATACCTAATGAGTGTCTGCAGGCAACAGTGAAGCATGGTGGAGGTTCCTTGCAAGTTTGGGGCTGCATTTCTGCAAATGGAGTTGGGGATTTGGTCAGAATTAATGGTCTCCTCAATGCTGAGAAGTACAGGCAGATACTTATCCATCATGCAATACCATCAGGGAGGCATCTGATTGGCCCCAAATTTATTCTGCAGCATGACAACGACCCCAAACATACAGCGAAAGTCATTAAGAACTATCTTCAGTCTAAAAGAAGAACAAGGAGTCCTGGAAGTGATGGTATGACCCCCACAGAGCCCTGATCTCAACATCATCGAGTCTGTCTGGGATTACATGAAGAGAGAGAATCAACTGAGGCTGCCTAAATCCACAGAAGAACTGTGGTTAGTTCTCCAAGATGTTTGGGCCAACCTACCTGCCAAGTTCCTTCAAAAACTGTGTGCAAGTGTACCTAGAAGAATTGATGCTTGATGCTGTTTTGAAGGCAAAGGGTGGTCACACCAAATATGGATTTGATTTAGATTTTTCTTCTGTTCACTCACTTTGCATTTAGTTAATTGATAAATATAATTTATTAACATGTCTATTTTTGAAAGCATTCTTACTTTACAGCATTTTTTCACACCTGCCTAAAACTTTTGCACAGTACTGTATATATATATATATATATATATATATATATATATATATATATATATATACGTATATATATATATATATATATATATATATATATATATATATATATATATATATATATATATATATATGTGTGTGTGTGTGTGTGTGTGTGTGTGTGTGTACATAAATACACAAGTGAAATGTGAGCAGCCAGAGAGTGAACACTAAAGCATTTTGTTGTTTTTATTAAGAGGAAGTATGGGTTCCAGGTGGCTGCACCTACTAATTTTAGTTGTAATCTTACTCTTTCTTGATACAAGCTGTATGCATATTGAGAGTGGAAGAGGTCCAGCTATTGCACAGTTGAGGCACATGCTTGTGTCATTTGGCATAGCTGTCGTAATAACTGATTGTTGTTATTGTGAGTGTGCCCACTATTTAGAAAATAGCTTCGGCTATTCCTGTGCCGCACTGGGGTTTATTTCATTGTTCCTTTGTACTGTGAGGGCCTCCCAGTTGCTTTGTTTAGTGCAGGTTTGGACTTAATTGTTCTGTGAATACAGGTTGTTGTCAGAGGTGGACCTGCAAGCGATCTGTGAATTCTAAGATGATGAACTTCCTTGCAAAATTATCAAAAAGGCTTTCTTTAAAGTCTTGAAATGTCAATCAGTTCGGCCCCAGGAACAGTCTGTGAAGCCCTAGAATTAATTTCCAAATGCAGCTGATAAGCACGTCCTGAAACCAGGGCTGAGGACGCTTGCATTGGAACAGTGCATGTGAGGAGTGCTTATTGCTTTATTGACTCTTATGAGGTTTGCGCACATGTATTACACTGCATAAGAGACTGGTTGGTTTTTAAGGAGCAGCATTGCACCTTTATCAACTTTAATAAATTGGAGAGAAAAAGCTATAGATGCTGAATACAATTTTTTCCCCAGAGAATATCTGCTACTCACAGAGGCGGGGGTGGGGGGGTGGGGGTGGGGGTGGGTGGATTTCGTGGGCTGAAGCCACCCCAAAGTTTACCTCCCCCTTCCCCACCGTCGTAGCCCCACCACCGAAAGGGGATATCTCAAATTTCTGAGTTATTGACGTGACTTAAAGCTGTGTAAGACTTTTCGGAGACTTCATGTGGGTTTCAAACGATCGAAAACCATCCCAGGTATCGTCTTCAACAAGGCAACTTTAATCAGGGACCAACAATACAGAGCAGACATTCAGCGTGAACTCAAATTAGCTTATCGTCACTGATGCACCAAACTTTATTCCCGAAAATAATTAAATACGTTTTAAGGTATTTGTTTAGCTCAGTCTAAGTCGATAACAGCTAAATCATAGCAGTTAAATGTAAAAACTGTGTTAAATCCAGCTAATTCAATTTAGTCAACAGTAAAGGATACTCTTAATTCTGACCATAGACCAGGTTTACGCTTCAATGCCGGATTGTATGTGCTTGCATGCATATATACAGTGGCTCTCAAAAGTATTCATCCCCCTTGGACTTTTCCACATTTTATTGTGTTACAACATGGAATCAAAATGGATTTAATTAGGAGTTTTTGCCACTGATCAACACAAAAAAAGTCCATAATGTCAAAGTGAAAAATAAAATCTACAAATTGTTCTAAATTAATTACAGGTATAAAACAGAAAATAATATATATATATATATATATATATATATATATATATATATATATATATATATATATATATATATATATATATATACATCATATATAAAATGTGTTTAAGATTTAAACAGCAGCAGTTTTAGCTCCAGCGCATTTTTTTATGCAGCTCGGGGGCAACCAGAAACAATTCTTCCCTGCCAAGTTTTATGCTGTGATTTTCAGCAGTGAAACATAAAGGCATTCTCCAGGGAGGGGGATTTCTTATTAAAGAATAACAAGTCACGCATATGAACAGGCCTTCCCCATACTCGCCATACTGTTTTATGATGGCTTCACAGCAGGTGTTCTCTGCATCAAAATCCAACCCAGCCAGGTGCAACTGAAAGTTTGGGGTTTTGCTCCGAATGACTCTCTATTCAGAAATAGACTGAATTACTCTGAATGTTTTAAAAGGGGACCTTGCCCATTTTGTTAAAAGGAACACCATTAGGGTAATAAGTGCCAACCATACAATTTAATTTGTATCACAGAATCTTATTTCTTGTGCTTGCACCCAAAATCCAAATACTGATCCAGGCTTTTTTGCTGTCGTCGTGGTGACTATTTAACTTCACTAGGGTAATATGTACTCTGTATCTCATAGTACATACATTCTGCATCATTTCATTATGATGGAATGCACTGACAATGTTAGGCTATATAACGGTTGGCCAAACTTGCTGACCCTGCAAGCCGCATAGCAAAATGTTCCATTGGCCGAGAGCCGCAAGACATGTACTGTAAAACCTAAAATGTTTGTGTGCTAGACATTTTAAATACTAGCATTGTTTTAAACATTTGTTTTAATTCTCTCAAACATTATAACGGAATAGGAGAAGAAAGAATAATAATGACAAATGAATACAGAGAACAAAAATAATAAACTCGTTGTGTTTATTTATTTTAACTTTTTCTGTCTTTTCTTTTCGTTTTTGTTTAATATTTTTCTTCAGTTCATTTCACCGGGAGCCGCGGTTTGGCACCTTTGCCATATAACATCTGGACTCTGCTTGCATGGTTTATGGCTTCTTTACTTAATTATACACTTGTATGATTTATTTAGTTTTTCTGTAAATGTAACTAAAAGCAGAAGTTAATATTTTTATTTTGTTTGTCAGAAAAATGTAGGTGGCATAACCCTCCTTTTCTTTCCTTTGCTAATGCCTGTGGCTGGTACACCAGACTGGTAAATAACAAGCTACTCTTGTGTGTAACTAATAATATTTTCTTGTTATCTTTGCAGAAACGCTAATTACTCCTTAATTATGTGTGATTGGACAGGCGGTACTCTTAAGTTCAAACAACCTCTAATTTTCCTAATTGAATGCACACTGAAACAATTTTGTCCTTGACAGAAGTCTGGATTTTATAATCATACAGACCTCCAAACAAAGGCAATTGTGTTCTCTTTCCATCTTAGAGTAGGCGCTTTCTGTAATTACAGTAAATCATTGATTCGGAAAAACAGGATAATGATTGCCAATGGAAAAGTGTACGATTTTTAAATCAGCCTTTGGTTTTTGCGTTCCAAAAATCGGGACAATCTGCTGGCATGAGCTCCGAGGAAGAGTTGTCCTGCATGATAGTTTTATATTATTCTCCTTGCATAGCAAAGCGCTGCAGGGACCTTAGCTTTTAATATCCAGCCAGAGCAGAGACAATATGGTACAGCCTGCATCGTTAAGAAAGTATAAGGAAAAAACTTATAAATTTGACTCTTGCCCAACTTTTCAGTGTCACAAGTTGTATTTCCTAGGCCTGTATATAGGTCTTCACTATCGAGAGTTAAAAACAGGTAAAACTGTGGGTCATATTAATTTGCAGCAGATCTTATAATGTATTGTCTAAGATAGTATAACAAAGGCATTTCTACAAAGAAATTGCCAAATAAACTTTTGTGAAAGAACAATTAAAAAGGTGAAAAATGAGTAACAAAAAGTGTTTGAGTGTTTGAAGTGCTGATTTGTATAATTTAGTTCAGTCCATTGTTAAATAAGGTTAACAGGCATACATAGGCCATTTCTTTTTTATTAAGATGTACTGCAGATCATTCTATAACCAGAGGCTGTAACGGGTACACTGTACATGATTTTTTTGATGAGTCTGTTTTGGAACCAAGAGACTAAGACCGTCCATTGGAATTAGCAGCTTAATGCTAATCATACCCTTTATTTTAGTTTTTCCTTTGACTCTTGTTGCCAAAGGCGCTTTGTAGATATTAAACCTATTCAATTAGACTCAATGGACTGGTCGTGTTCCCATGCATGTTTGAAAAGGGCATGCATTAATCCCCCCCCGTGTACATCCAAAACACACTGAACTCTGACCACCCCCCACCCCAACAAAAATAGGTGTCTACAGCATGTGCTTATGCAAAACGTTAGGTTAGATGACCACCAACGAATGCTTTTGGGATATGCCTGCCTTAGGTTGGTATTCGCTGAGCATTTTATGTCAGAGCTGCCGATAGGCCCCTCCGTGGAGTGACATCCTCGGTCCCGCCTGGCGAGGGAATAAGTAGTCGCTCCGCGGCGCTCACTTCCTCTTTTGCATCGAGTCATGTTACCTTGCAAGGTTTGGTGGTCATCTTCTCTTTCAGGGAACTAGGGTCACGGTAAGTAACCTAACGTTCCCTTTCAATTCGAAGATGACCACCATCCAATACTTTTGGGAAAGTATACTGGAGCCATCGCGAGGGAGCGTGAGTGGACACCATACCAGGGACGCCTCGCTACCGCCAACTAGTGTTGGTGGTGTGTACGTGCACCCTCGAGGACCCTTGTGCCTATTGAAGGCGTAGAGGGATCAACCACATTAAGTCGGTAGAACCTGGTGAATGTATGCGGAGTAGCCCAGCTAGCTGCAGTACAAATGTCAGTCAATGATGCACCTCGAAAGAGCGCCCATGATGTGGCCACACCTCTAGTAGAATGCGTGGCCACCCTCGCCAGTGGGGGTAGGCCGGCCTCATTATAAGCAGTCGATACTGTGTGCACAATCCAGTGGGCTAGTCGCGGTTTCGAGAGGGCTTGCCCCAGGGTCCTTTCACCATAACAAACGAAGAGCTGGTCAGACTGACGCAGCGCTTTCGTCCTATCCATATAACATCTCAATGCCCTCATTGGGCAGAGAGAATTCAGTTTACTATCCTCCCCCGAATCAAAGGGAGGGGGATGGAGGCCTCTAATTCCACTGACTGGTTCAAGTGGAAAGCCGTAATCACCTTGGGTAGGAACGCAGGGTTAGTGCGTAACAATACCTTGTTTCCATTATCCTAGACGTGCATACAGGAACTTTGCACAGACAGAGCCTGCAGCTAACTGACCTGCTTAGCGGTGGTAATGGCCATTAGCGGTGGTGATGGTCTTCATGGAGAGATATTTCAGCTCTATGGTATCTATGGGCTCAAACGGGGCCTTCGTCAGAGCCTCCAGTACCACGTCTCTCCACGGGAGGGCGCCCTTCACGGGGACAAAGTCGCCAAGCACCCTTTAGAAACCGGGTCAGCAGAATATGGGCTTCCGGGGAAACTGAGTCTATAGGGACGTGGCATGCAGATATAGCTGCCAAGTACACTTTCAGTGCAGAGGGGGACTGTTAAATAATCGCTATGGGGCAGTTTTGACCATTTCTGAAAATACCTCCATTTGTAAGCATATAGCTCTAGTGGAGGAAGCCCTAGCGTTCTGCAGTGTACTAACTACTGCATCTAAGAGCCCTAAGGTGGCCAGACGGTCCCGTTAAGGGGCCAGACCCACAGCTGGAGTCTGCCCGGTTCTGGGTGCCAGAGGGTGCCTTGCGTCTGACTGAGGAGATCCATGCACAGCGGGATCTCCCAGGGCTGGCCCTGCAGCAGCTGGCAAAGGTTTGAAAACTAGATTCTCCTGGGCCATCTGGTGGCCATCAGGAGAACTGTTGCTTTCTTTCTCCTGACCTTTTCCAGAATTGCAGGGAGCAGCAGTATCGGCGGGAAAGCATATCAAAGCGTTTTGCAGCCGCAAGGGAGCTAGGATTGCATCCACGCAATAGGTGCGGGGGGCTAAGGAGAGGCCGAAAGGCAGCACAGAAAACTTGAATACTCTCCCCTGAAAGGCGAAGCGGAGATATTTCCTGTGTGCTGGACGGATAGGAATGTGAAAATACGCGTCCTTCAAGTCCACTTTTTTAAATCAATCACCCGGCGGGACAGATTGGAAGATGTGGTGATGTGTGACCATGTGGAACCTCCTCTCCCTCAAGAACCCATTGAGGTGTCTCAGGTTTAGGATGGGGTGAAAGCCGTCATCCTTTTTTGGCACCAGAAAGTATCTCGAGTAGAACCCCTCTCTTTGAGAGGTGCATTCTACGAGATGGATGGCTTGTTTGAGAAGCAGTTTCAACGCGCTACAGCTGACCCTACTGGCCAGGACCCTGGTAAGCTCTGGTGGACACCTGCAGGGCTGGCCTTTGTCCTCCAGAGGCCTGCAGTTCGTTGACATCCACTATCAAGTTCCTGGGTGTAAAAGAGTAAATTGGCTTGGTCATGGGATTGGAGGATGCCCACTGAAGCTTCATGTGTGGGGAATTGCTGCGTTAAGGAAACATTATAAATCAGCGGGCGGACAGGCTGATTTATTTGTAAATTGTAAAGAACTTTTTTTTTTTTAAATTCTAGTTCCTTGTAAACCTTTTTTGTGTAGGTTAAGTATTTTGCAAATTGAAACAGGTGACCTGAAGCATGACATGAAAATAGATATTGCATGAGGGAGAAAAAAAAATGTTTTAAAAAAACTATTAAGTGAAGGAACCCTTTATTTAAAACCGGTTTTTAGTCAGTCTTACAGTAAATGTAGCTCTCCTTTTTTGGACAATCATTAAAAAAAAATAGGGACTCTGTGGTAGGGCTGAGTCCCTGCCATGACAAATGATTGTTTCATACCAAGTATGATGACCTCCACACACCAAGTGAACTCCCAGTCCACAGCGGATGTATTGTTTCAGTAAAATGTGTACTGAATACCTACTGTAGAAGATATTGTAAGAGAAGTGCTATGGTAGAATAAGTATTAAACTTACAAAATATACACCAACACTAATCATTTTAATCATTTTAATTTTGAAAACTGAGAACCGATCCCCCCCTCCCTCCAGCTTGTGTTATCCAGAGGCAGAACTTTAATTTCTTCATTCGCCATCTCAACAGCAAAGCATTGTACAGTGTCAGCTAGAAGAGGGCAAAGATCCTCTTTAACCCCAGATACACAGTCAGAAATCCTGGAGTTACCCTTTCAGAGGGACTTACTATTTGGTCTCAAAGATTCCCTGGCACAGATGAACGAGGCAAGATAGGTCATCAGATCTGGCTCAACAGTCGGGAGAGGTGCATCCTTCAATAGGGGATATTTTAACAGGCAAATGTCTTTCAGACATCAGCCAACCCAATCATCCTTTGGAGGACAGGCCCGGTTTCAATGTGGCCAAGTTTCCATGACATATGGATCCTTCCATGGCTATAATAAAAAAAGAGGTAGGCCATCTACGTCTTCCTGGCATTGTCATGTCCTTAACCTGTGTCTTTCCACCCCCTCCCGTCTGCCACTAGGAGGAAGAGTTTCACATTTTCTAACAAACTGGCAGAAAATAACATCAAATCCCTGGGTCCTGGGGCTCATACAACACGGCTACAAAATACCATTCCGGTTTCAACCACCATCAAGGCATCATCCGGACACTATTGGACTGGTCACACCCACAGGGGTCTTTCTACAGGAGGAGATACAATCCATGCTTGTTTCCCTCATCATAGAACGTGTCCCCTCATCTTCTCAAGGGCAGGGCCACTACTCCAGGTGTTTCTTAATTCACAAAAAGAACGGGAAGTTCAGACTCATTGTAGACCTCAGGGGTCTGAACAAATACATTCTGTCAAAAAAGTTCAAGATGGTATCACTGGCCACCATCATAAAAGCAGTTCAACCAGAGTACACTGGTTTCTATAGTCTTGAAGGGTGCCTACTTCCATATCCCCATACACAAGGATTTCAGGAAATACCTACGGTTTGCCATCAGGCATTCCTTTTGGGATCTCCACAGCCCACAGGGTGTTCACCAAGGTGATGGCTGAAGTGGCACCACATCTCCAGAGTATGGGCATCCACGCTTAGCCTTACATAGAGGATTGGTTAGTATGGGCTCCATCCATGGGAAAGGCATTGGAACACAGAGCACCTTTTTCAGGACCTGGGCCTATTGGTAAAAAGGGAAACAGTTGTTAGTCTTCATAGGGGCCAATTCAACACAATATCAGGAAGAGTGTATCTCACGGAGGAGAGGGTGACCACCATTCGTCAGATGGCACATCACTTCAACATAGGAGCCAGGCCAACAGCACAATTGTTTCAACAGTTTCTAGGGCACATGGCAGCAGCAGTCTCCATGGTACGGGACACAAAACTATATATGAGACACACAGAGGTGTCTCCTTTTTTCCTGCAACACAACCCTTCCAGATTCCTGCCACATCAGTGTTTCCTCCGACACACCGCCTGCATACAAATGCCTCCCTACTAGGGTGGGAAGCACATTTATCGGTAGCTCAGGTCCAGGGCACTTGGTCACCAAGACAAAGACATCTCCATATAAACCATCTGGAGCTTTTGGCAATCTTCCTGGCACTGAAACACTTTGCACCACTTTTAAAGCAAAAGGAGGTACTAGTTTTTGCCAACACCACGGCTGTAAAATACATAAACCACCAAAGGGGTACAAGGTCGTGGGAATTGTGCCTCTAGCCATAAGAATCTGGAACTGGTGCAGGATACGGGACATCACTATCCAGTCAACTTACCTACCTGGACGACAACAGCCTCACAGACCTGCTGAGCAGAGAGATGGTGCCTCACGAAGAGATGGTGTTTCACACTAGGTATTCAACAAACTAGGTTGGCCTGTCACACCCCTTATCACATACCCTTATGTACGGATCGTGTCAGTCCTTTTCCGTGTGTCACACGCTACATGTTGAACAAGATAGCTTCCTTGATTTTGACACCTTCACCAAATGTAAGCTTACCATACGTTACCAAACGGCTGTTTTTAGATGTGTTTTTTTCTATAATCATATTTTGATTTTTTTTACAGATATTTTATGGACCTTCTATAGCGAATGCACTGGTTTTTGTCTTTCTGTTTGTTCTTTCCAGAACCACTATCTTCCACTTATTGTACCCGGTGTGTATTCTTTTCAAAGGGTCATTGCTTCAGAAATGTTTATCAATATATATATTCTGCCCTGGATAGTGCTACAAAAATGAATGTTATACATATCCACTGAATGCAGTTTTTAAACAACAGAATAGGCTGCACAAGGGAGTTACATTTCTGTAGCATTAACAATAAAACTGCATTCTAATGAAGGGTCCCCGTTTTGTTCAGTTTAAAACCGCTCTCTTCATTAGCTGGTAAGGAGGCTGAGAGTTATGGTTGCTCTATAGACTGGCTAGCGCTTAATGAAGTCTTAAGGTCTGCATGACTGTGTATTCTATTATTGATCACAAGCCTTTGTTTATTAGTGGTAAGCAGAAGGTTTGCTTCAATCTGCCAGTGAATGGGGACATTCATTTTTAAATATGAGAAAGGAAACTAGTGTTCTTTATGCTGAATGATTGCTGACCGTATAAATGTACGCAGATACCTGGAAATAGAGGGTAAAATAAGTTATTTATGTTCAAATTAGTTCCAATTACTGCCCATTTTGTTTATTACCACTCAAGCGACCGATATGTGGTGTGATTTTCCAGGTGATATAATATGGTAAGTGTACAAATGGGGCTTCATCACCGTGGTGACCATAAATGGGTGGTGCAGGTTTGACTACATATGCAGCATTTCATAAGCACTGGACAGGAACCTGTTTTACATAAATTAAATATAGACTCGGTCCACAGCTGCCTAATAGTGACACCATCTGGCAGAGGCTGGATTAGCAGTTTGAGGTTTACCCATAGTAACTGCCAGTACAGCTGAAGCTCCTGGTTCAGAAACGATACACTTTCTTAAAAGTTTACCTGCAATTATTGCATTTCCTATTTATCGCCTTCAACCCTGTTTGTAAAGCGTCTTTGAAATGGGAATCTTGGCTTGTGGAAATCAATTCTTTTGATTTTGCACTCATAATTCATTGTATAACACTCTCATTTCTCTCCATTACCACACTTTACACTACCGCTGCTATTTGTGAGAATTAAAAGAAAGGTTTGGGTAGATAAGCAAAGTGAAAAGATACATGGATACAATGGCAGTGTAGCAAATGTTGAAAATCTCCCAATATCATTAAAGGAAGGCAATGAGCACATCCAATATCACCTTGAGATTAAGGTGCCTACATACATTATACTTATCAAATAGCAGATTACTTTTTTATTGCAGAGTTATATTGCTTAAACTACAGAAATCCATCGACAAAAAAAAAAGATTAAATCCTATCTTGTTGCCAGATCTGCTCATTGGGTCCTGTTTAACTTCTGAATGAAAGGTGCTTTGAGAGTGTCTACTGGCCTTGTACTCTTCTGTTGTCCTTTACTGGTCATAACTCTCCCACTGAGGAATGTTCCTAATTTGCTTTTGAGGAGCAGTCTGACTGCTTCACTTCCTGTTTCCTAGTTAAATACTGCAGATTGTGATCTGTGTTTGCAGTCTTTTCTGTGCAGAAGCCTGTAGTAGCAAAGGAAGATGTTTTCATGAATAAGTAACACTTGCACATCACTGACTGCTCTGTTTTTCTTACCCCTAACAGGATCTACCCCATTAAAGATGTTCCTGTAGAGACGGAGCCCCTCACAAACTGGCTTTACCAGCGGTTTGTAGAGAAGGAAGAACTTCTTGCCCATTTTTATGAAACAGGTCTGTACCCTAACTTTTTCTGGTCCTTTTTTGCATCAGTTGTGATGCTGTAAGGACATCACAAATCCCGAATTATGGGAAGCCCTTAATGCCAATTTATTATGAGTCAGCCGTTTATGCAGAAAACCCTCAGTTTTCCTCACAGTGGACACCCTGCTGTTAGCAACAGCAGCCAACACCAAGTAACTGAACAAGACAAGCAATACTGAAATGGAAACAATGGACCCTATTTAGAAACTTTAACTTTGTAAAATAAGTCAAGAGTTAAAGTTTTGTCAATTAGGCCTTAAACTGTACTGTACTCCAAGACAGTCACCCTGAAAAGGCCATAATTAGATTTTTGTTCAGTGCATAACCCAAGGCAGACTTCCTGTTGGATAAACAATTCACTGTTGAAATAATGAGGGTTACGTCAGTGGGCTGTGTTTTCTATAGCTAGAACTGAATTAATTTCCTAATTTATCTTTATATAAAACATCAGTTTAGGTGGCAAGCAAAACAGAATATCTGTAGTCAGAAATTAATGGCAATAGTGACCCGGTAGTGAATGTTCCATTTTAAAGCAGTGATGCAGAGCACTTCTGAATCGTGCTATTTTAAGAACACTGCAATCAGGTTTTACTGGAGAAATAACATTCTGTTACATAAAGTGCATTTTAAAATTGTTTTTAATGGAGAACCAAACCATGTGCCCGTATCATGGGTATCCTAATGTTGGGTGACCCAATCAATTCTTAAAGGGTAAAAGGGTAGGTAGCAGGGTTCCGAAAAATTTAGCGTTACACGTCCCCACGTGTTGCTACAAATGTTTAAATAACGTACCTGTAATTTTTCTTTTCATTGTTAACATCCTGATAATGTTTTACACTTATAACTTTAAAGTCTGCTTCAAAGCTCTTGCAACGCAACATAATGCCTCTGTTCCATACCACATCATGGATCGTTGTTGCTGTGTTACCTGTTTGACAATGTGGACAATAATCATTACACTATCAGTATACTACAGCGGGCATTTTGCAAAGTGCTTTGAAACTGACTTTAAAGTTATAAGTGTAAAAAGTTGTCAGGATGTTAACAATGAAAAAGAAAAATTACAGGTACATTTTTTTAACAGTTGTAGCAACACAGGGGATGTGTAATGCTATATTTTTTTGGAACCCTTACTCTAAGTCGTACACACTTATTGAATTTCTATGGCAGACAAATTATCTAAAAACATCTCAAAAACAGAAACTTGAGGTTTTCCATTTAATAAAGAGGAAGATATAACTAGAAACCAAATTACAAAATAACACTGTTATAGTATTCCAAAATTGTATTCCAAAATACAATAACAGAATTTCTGCTAGCATGACAGCTTATCAGTTGTCCCCTTGGTTAATAACATTCATGAAAATGTGAGTATTGACGTGCTTTGCCTTGAACACAACTGGAAGGGAAGGGAAGTGAAGTGAACAATAAGGTGTGCTCATAACAAGTCTGTCTTTTGATGCAAGTTTATTTGGAGGAATCTTTATTTGGCAGTTTGTATGGAATGTTTCTCTGATGGCTTACAAGAGAATTTGAGTCAGTGGTGGCCTATCTTGAATTAGTACCTTAGTTATCTGGGGGTCTTTTTGGTAGATATTCCAAATGTTGAGAGTGTAGCAATTGAGGAAGCTATTGTATTGGCCACTGTAATTGTATTCAGTACTTGTGGTTGATACATTAGATGTCACAGTCCAGGCTACCTGGCTAAAGGTTGGATCAGATGGGTTACCACACTCATTAGCTTTGAAATATATGTTTGTCTTTCTGTGTTTCCATGTACTACCACCTGTGAACGTTTCTGTCTTCTCATGTTGTAACCATTTGTATTTTGCTTGTTCTAGGTGCTTTCCCACCTCCCGAAGGCCAAAAAGAAGCAGTTTCCAAGGAGATGACCCTTGACCCTGTGTGGCTTTTTCTTATACAGTCATTTGCCTTTGCATCTGGCTACATGTGGTACAACGTCCTCCAGTATTTTTATTATGTTTTTTTTTAAAACAAAAAAAAAAAAATAGAAAAAATAAATAAATAAATGACAAAATAATATTTGGACCTCAACTGTTGAACCAGGGTACAAGCATCATGTTGTTCAAGTGTGAATGCCAATTTACATTGGTGGAAGACATAGATGGATTAATGGACAATTTTTCACCTTCTTTTGAAATCTAATTAAACAAAAAAACTACAACAACATCCAGTGAACAGGATTCAGAGATAGTGTAGATGTAGTGACCTTGTAGATGTACAAGGGTGATCCCTTGGTAAAATCCTGCCCCCCCATCTCTCTCGCTTTCTCTCTCTCTCTCTCTCTCTCTCTCTCTCTCTCTCTCTCTCTCTCCCTCTCTCTTGTGAAGGCCCCTGAACCTCACTGAGTTGGAGGGTAAGAACCTTCTTGGCAGAACGTTGCTCTTTCTCCTGTAGAAGACCTTTCCTTCAGATGGTTCTACGAGTACACTGTCTGTTGTCCTTTGAGACAACCATGAGGTTCACTCAGGGAGAAGCTCTCTGTCTTCTAAACCTTAATCTGTTGGGAGTTGGGAGAAAGCCACTGCAGGCGTGGTTTGGTTGTTGGGTTGAATGTACATTCACCTATTAGTGTCCCTTCTTGCTCTACAGATGTATGAGCCACCATCCCAGGACAATGGTGCACACGAGCTGCCTCCCGTCTCTGTGGTACCTGCAATGCAAACTTGGGAATTCATTTTGGATGCTGCTTCACCTTGTTTACACTAGGCACCCAACTCGAGATGAACTCCAGTTTTGCCTGTCTCTATCTGCTGAAAGTTTTTACTTAAATACACATTTTTTTAAAATTAATTTTAGAAGTTATGCCAGTCCAAATCAAAGGAGTGAATCTGAAGCATGGTTACAGCAATGTTGCCTAAACAGTGGCAAGCAAACTGAAAGATTCACTTGCATCCTGTTCTATCGGAAACTCCAGGTTTGTTGCATTGAGGTGTAAAAGTTTGTTGGCAACATACTGACAGTATCTGAGTTGGAAGTGCAAGTGGAAACAAGGTGTCTCTGAAGAAAAGGCAGCAGCGCACGAACACCCAACATTCCGAGTTCAAATGCAGCAGGGTCATGAAATCTGGCCTCATCACCTAGAGTTCCTGTCTGTGTCAGTGGCATAGTTCTGATATTTAAGCCATATGCTAAGTGTGTGGAAGAAATGTACAAAATGTTTTTAATTAACTACCAAAATGATTCGTTCAACCCTAATCACAAAATAACCAATTTGTGCAGCGCTCTCAAATCAACAGCTGCAGGACCTATACATCGGTGTTACTACCTGGACAACATAACCCACCTGTGTGTGTGTGTGTGTGTGTGTGTGTGTGTGTGTGTGTGTGTGTGTGTGTGTGTGTGTGTGTGTGTGTGTGTGTGTGTGTGTGTGTGTGTGTGTGTGTGTGTGTGTGTGTGTGTGTGTGTGTGTGTGTGTGTGTGTGTGTGTGTGTGTGTGTGTGTGTGTGTGTGTGTGTGTGTGTGTTTGTGTGTTTCTTTTCTTTTCCTTTTTTTTTGGGGGAAGTGTTAAGTATATTCACAATTGAGTCTCTGTCAGTTTAGACAGTTTAGATATATATATATATATATATATATAATTAGTAAAAAAATGTACAATTTCGATATTTGTGAAATTGTTGGTTTTATTTTAAATGTTGCCATTTAGTCATCCATGTGTTTCTTATACATACAACTCTGCATAAGCAATCATACAGTGATTACAAACTGTCTCTTTCTCCTTGGTGATGTTCCAGCTTTTTTTAATATATTCAATACAAGTGCTTAACTACTTAACCCAAGCAGAACCCAAGATTTGTTTCCATTGTTTTGAGGGGGACTTGGTTTAAACAAACCTGAGTTGTGCTAGGGTTAATTGTGTATGACATACAATCATGGGTCCTGACTTGGGAATGCAAACCATATTACACTTCACCGCTTTGAAGTTGTAACAAATGCTTTGTTTTGTTTTGTTTTTATTGGTTCTGTAGGTATTTCAACTTCATTTGCTTGTGGGTTATGGAACTATGGACTTAGCACTCGTACAACTTGAAGGAAGCCTGTAGGAAAGCTAGTTTGTTCTCTATGATCTACATTAATAGATATACAAGATGATTAAAATATGCATGCCAAGGTAGCCAATCATTTTGAACCTTCGCTTTTATAGTATACCCTGAACCTTTCTATCTTGGTAGCTAAGAAAACATGCTTGGGAAATGTAAACACAGTAGTACCAGCAAATATATATAGGAGACTAATAATTCACTAGTATTGCAGGATAGTTTAGTAAATGCAGCATTTTTAAAATGATCTGGTTTACATAAGAATACAGAAAAGCACTTGAATTCATTCAGTTCACTTCACTTCCCTTCCAATTTTTCTGAATGGCATGGATAATTAATGTACATGCATCCAAGTGGTAAACTGGTATTGTCTGAAATATCCTGTTTACATATATGCCAAAGTCCTATTAGAGGCGGTTGGCTTTCGACTGACCCTCAGACAGATCATATTGTAGGTAATGGTGAACAACAACAGAAAATGAATAAACTGGATCTCCGATGTCTGTTTGTTTATTTGCACCGAGTAAAAGCTGACAGAAACATTTGGGTAGTTAATAAGCACTATGGCAGTCTGCTTCCCCCCTTCTCCCTTTTTTTTTAGTGCTTTGTAAATATTAAACTGTTTTCCAGTTAAAGATTTCAAATAAAGTGAGGATGTCGTTAATGCTTGTGGTCTAAATACAAGTTCTAGAGCTTCCCAGCCAATTTGGTAAAATAATCCTGTGGGAGGTAGGTCGGACTGTTGAGGCTGGTATTATATTTGCAATCAAAAGCTTATGAAGGAGTCCAGGTTTTAAATTGATATAGTTGAAATATTAAATGTAGGCCTGTTTCATGCCACTCCCCTATCTTGGCAGAATGTGCTTTTGACATCATTGGCTGGAAGAGATGGGACTTGTTCCCCTACAGTAGTCATCGCCTTGACTGGGATGTTTGCAGATTTGATCTTGTGGTACTGGATTAGACGGGCAGCAACCCCCACACAGTCTAATTTGTTTAAATATTATTTGCAACAATATCGCACAGAAGGCAGCAACTGTAAGCTGTGAAAATGCTTTAAAAGTCACAGGATGATCAGTATTTGAAAGTCTGTAATAAAACGACATTAACAGTAACGCAATCTTTTTTTTTATTTTTTTTTTTATAAATAGCCGGTACAGGACAGATAACCTTGTTAATAAAAAGTATTAACAATAACAAAAAAAAAAAAGGGTCAGCGTGCTAGGTGTTTTAATGCAAACAATACGTCCATATGTAAAACACTGCAGGGACTAATGTGCTTGTAGCTCGCCTCTGCATGATACATAAATGAAATTCCTAGCGGTCTGTCTGTTAACATGAAATTCTTTACATTTCAGTACAGGAAATGGTTGCTATCCCCTTTTAGTATGCATTGTGGAACTGTGTGTGTCCAGTTTTTTTTTGTGAGGGCTCCTCATAGCAGGTAGCACAGACCGCTTTTTTCTCTCCTGGCCCTGCTGCTGCAGTAAATCACAGAATGCCGTGGCTTTGTGTAACAGGTGTTCTTTGAGAAGTTGTATCTACAACTGTGGGGTGGAGACCACTGACTGTAAATCCCCAGAGTGGATCAGAATGAGCTGGGTGGCTATTTTATTTCCTTCCCCTGAATTGAGTTGATGATGTACTATTCCAACTTACACTCAATGCATTCCATTTAGTATAATGCATCTTGCCTGCAGAGTAATAGGGGCTCCAGGTCACTGGAGGCATTAACATAGCAAGGTTGACTTGCAAGCAAAAGCTGAGGTGGTGATGTGCTGAGCAATGATGATGGCTGTCCTTTTTCTATTGTATCGTTTTCAATTTAGTAAAACTATGAAAACAGTAATTCTATGCTAATCCAGTACCTACAGATAAATCAATGGGCACATATTATGCTTTAAAAAAATAAAGTAGGACATTTATGTAATTTTGGTACTTTTTACTGTTTTATAAGAAACTGTTAAATTGATTTAAGTTCATGTATTAAAAACAGATTCCACAGGTCTGTGTCTACCTTGTGTCACTTTCTTCAAGTATCTGCCTCATGGCTGAAGTTCCACAGTTAAGAATTCCCCTTTAACCCTGGATGGTTGTACTACCCACAATTTTTGTGGACATTACAAACGTTCCTATATCCCCTTTGAGAAAGATGTATTGGTTTCAACATTCATAAGACTGGATCAATATTTTCTGCACATCTTTGTGGTGACGAACAGCCACCATAAAACAAAATATAATTGAACCAGAAAGAAAAAGTTAATAAAGCATGATTTCTGCACATTTGTTTATGGTAAGAGCTAAAAGTACCATAGGTACTACTGGATTAGCATACATAGTAGCCTCTAGGCAAAGTCATTCTTCTAATGGACCTCTTATCTAAAGGAAGAGCTTTAAATCTAAATATTCATCTTTTATTTGAGGGGGGTTGAGGGGTATTCGGAATCATGGTTGAATGGTATGGGTAAAAAATATATTTTATTTTCATGGAATTACCTTCCTGAGAGCAAAAATAGCACACTTTGATTTTTAACCATGGCTCGCTCCAGTCTAATTTGACTGTGTCCGACCTTGTATTTAATCTAGTTTAATGCACATAAGAAATAATCCTTTGTAGCTTACTCCTCTGACAGTATGTAAGTGAAAAGGGAGTTCTGCATTGTTTTAGTTCATTGATGTGTACTTCAAGGATAAAAATGAATTACATTTATATCCAGATTTCCCTGTTTCCTTCCCCGCCAATTTTCATCCCAGGATAGGACACATTCATAACTGCTGTATTCTGAACACAGTTTGCACAGTGCAACTTGTCTTGCAATTCTTATTTTTATTAAAACAGAGATTCCGAGCTATGTCTAATTTTATACTGTGCTTTTAGTTTTTTTGCCACATTGTTTACTGTACAAAAAAAGACAAAAAAAACCCCAACATTTAGATTAACCATTTTCTTTCGTGTGTTTATTTGCATGCTGTTCTGTATGCTAGGATGATGTATGATTGAATGTTACTGATTGAATACAGATTGTGGTGACTGTATCTGATTGTGCAAAGGGCTGGTCAGAAATTACAGCCCCAGCCTGTTCCTTTAAATTTTGAGTGATCTGACCTGCTCAAATACGTGGGTGTAGGCCAGCTGTGTTTTTAGGGTTATTGCTGAATGGACTACAGTTCAATATTAACAGGATTTGATTGATTATGGTTAGAGCCAAACCCACAAAATGATATTAAAAAAATATTTTAAAAGATGCAAAGCAAACTAAAAATCAACAGTGAGACAAAACCTTCAGGCTCCCAAAATATATACTATATGTGTGTATACATATGTGTGTGTGTTTTTGTCTGTATATATATATATATATATATATATATATATATATATATATATATATATATATATATATATATATATATTAACATTGAAGTAAGTATTATTATTATTATTATTTATTTCTTAGCAGACGCCGTTATCCAGGGCGACTTACAGTCGTAAACAAAAATACATTAAGGATCACAGTACAAGTAATAATACAGTTAAGAGCAAGATAAATACAATGACTTTGGTTCTAGCAAGTACAAGTATGACAAAATGCGATTCAATAACGGAGCAGATAACAGTGTCAGTGATAGTTACATCAGGATATAATTAAATACAAAATAATACAGATTAAATAACACTAAAAGTACAGGATTAAATGCAGTAAAAATAGGAGGCAGATAAGAGCAAGTAAAGCACAAGTAATGGGATGTAAAGATTTTGGGTAGGAGCAATAACTTAAAACTTCTACTGAGCAGTAGTTGAAGTTCCTACGCATTGTGAAAAATAAAGGATTAAACAGAACAGACTCATGTATATACCTGCAGTTTGTAAGAATTAAACAGAACAGACTCATGTATATACCTGCAGTTTGTAAGAATTAAACAGAACAGACGCATGTATATACCTGCAGTTTGTGTGGTGTATCTTGCAGATAACTACGACTACATTTAGTTTGGTTGGTTGCAAGTAAAACTAAGAAGTTGGTGAGCGCCACCTTCAGTGTGCTTATTTCAAAGCTTGGTAATTTATGTGGAGTGAATCACTGTTAATAAAGTTACAAAACTTGTCATTTTGGGCCTAATTACTTCGCACAATGTAACAAAGAAAAAAAAAAAAAACATTCCTTGAAGTTAAAATACAAAAAAATAGATCCATGCCTTCAAAATACCAAACACAGTTCTTAAAAATAAATAAATAAACAAATAAATAAATAAAACAAACAACTTTATTTGCTACTCGGCTGCTAAGAGTCTGGTGGTGTGAAAAAACAGACTAGGAAACTATATGAAGGGAGACAGATGAAAAAAACAGCAAATACTTTTGTCTACTAGAATTTTAAGTTTATAAGAACCACCATGTATAGATTTACTAGATGCTTCACCTTGGAACTACAATAGGGTCTGTTTGCCAAATTGAACTTGATGCATTATTATTATTATTATTATTATTATTATTATTATTATTATTATTATTATTTATCCAGGGCGACTTACAGTCGTAAACAAATACATTTCTAGAATCAGTACCCCGCTTATTACATCCTACAGGACTTATTGCCACATTCTTGTTTTGTCCATGTGTATTTCTGCTAATATACTCTATGTTAGGTTAATTAAAGGTAAAACAACCTTGGTAGTAAATATTCACTTTTTGCACCACTAGTAAGCAAAATTCCCACCAGGACCTTTGTCCTTTCGCAGAACTATGCCACTTTAGCTGATTATAGGTTCTCATCAACATGAACAATATGAATTATTATTCTAAACCCTGGTGCTGGTGACAGCTGCTGGAAGATATGGGACAGGAGCAGGTCCTTACACACCCCCACCCCCTGGTCTTTTTCTTTCATTGCCATTGTTCTGGGGTTTCATAGTGGGAGGGAGGGAGTCACTGGAGATAGTACCGAAATGGAAAAAGTACAATCGTTTCTGTTGTTTTAAGACTCCTGCTGTTTCCCCCGGACATAAAGGGTGGTTTCTGGGCCTTAGTTCAAATTAGACTCATAAGTACAATGCCATAGTCCCCTGCCTTAATAAGGTCAGTAATAGTGTTTTCATACTTCATGGCATGAGCCTTAGAATGTTTAATGATCTGACAATATCCACATAATACAATATGTGGTTTGCCTGTTATCATGCTTTTAATAAAAATGAAATAACATAAAAAACGAAGACATGTCCATGGATAATTATAAACTGTAGTATACCTTAAAGTTTTGTCAGTATAATGTAAATTCACAGTTAAAAACTAATTTACCATTTTCTGAGGAAATGTCAAATTGTTACTCGTTTTAGTCTGTTTGGAAAACTGGTCTTGTATTATAGACCTATCCCCTGGGAAATCTGATTTAGATGCTAAATAAAATCCTGGTGTTGTATGTTGCTATGGAGGCTTTTAAAGATAATCTGGAGGTTGCTAAGCTCAGCAAGAGTGTATTCTCCCTGGTGTGCCCTACCCTGAGGACCTGAGGAACTTCTCTTCTGTATCTCCTCCAGGGAGAATGACTTACCCTTAAACAAAGCCCTGCTGAATTCTGATGCATATATATTTTTCCCATCCAGAACAAAAAGAAAAATGTAAAATGGCTGTTGTAACATAATTGCAGTTTGACATTGTGAGTCACCATAAAAATAAAAAAAGTCTCATTACAGGCTTATTGCTTCTTGAATATGAAGTTATCTTCTATATATACAGTACTGTGCAAAAGTTTTAGGCAGGTGTGAAAAAATGCTGTAAAGTAAGAATGCTTTCAAAAATAGACATGTTAATAGATTATATTTATCAATTAACTAAATGCAAAGTGAGTGAACAGAAGAAAAATCTAAATCAAATCCATATTTGGTGTGACAACCCTTTGCCTTCAAAACACCATCAATTCTTCTAGGTACACTTGCACAAAGTCAGAGATTTTGTAGGCATATAGTCAGGTGTATGATTAAACAATTATACCAAACAGGTGCTAATGATCATCAATTCAATATGTAGGTTGAAACACAATCATTAACTGAAACAGAAACAGCTGTGTAGGAGGAATAAAACTGGGTGAGGAACAGCCAAACTCAGCTAACAAGGTGAGGTTGCTGAAGACAGTTTACTGTCAAAAGTTATACACCATGGCAAGACTGAGCACAGCAACAAGACACAAGGTAGTTATACTGCATCAGCAAGGTCTCTCCCAGGCAGAAATTTCAAGGCAGACAGGGGTTTCCAGATGTGCTGTCTAAGCTCTTTTGAAGAAGCACAAAGAAACGGGCAACGTTGAGGACCGTAGACGCAGTGGTCGGCCAAGGAAACTTACTGCAGCAGATGAAAGACACATCATGCTTACTTCCCTTCGCAATCGGAAGATGTCCAGCAGTGCCATCAGCTCAGAACTGGCAGAAAACAGTGGGACCCTGGTACACCCATCTACTGTCCGGAGAAGTCTGGTCAGAAGTGGCCTTCATGGAAGACTTGCGGCCAAAAAGCCATACCTCCGATGTGGAAACAAGGCCAAGCGACTCAACTATGCACGAAAACACAGGAACTGGGGTGCAGAAAATGGCAGCAGGTGCTCTGGACTGATGAGTCAAAATTTGAAATATTTGGCTGTAGCAGAAGGCAGTTTGTTCGCCGAAGGGCTGGAGAGCGTACGAATGAGTGTCTGCAGGCAACAGTGAAGCATGGTGGAGGTTCCTTGCAAGTTTGGGGCTGCATTTCTGCAAATGGAGTTGGGGATTTGGTCAGAATTAATGGTCTCCTCAATGCTGAGAAGTACAGGCAGATACTTATCCATCATGCAATACCATCAGGGAGGCATCTGATTGGCCCCAAATTTATTCTGCAGCATGACAACGACCCCAAACATACAGCGAAAGTCATTAAGAACTATCTTCAGCGTAAAGAAGAACAAGGAGTCCTGGAAGTGATGGTATGGCCCCGACAGAGCCCTGATCGCAACATCATCGAGTCTGTCTGGGATTACATGAAGAGAGAGAAGCAAATGAGACTGCCTAAATCAACAGAAGAACTGTGGTTAGTTCTCCAAGATGTTTGGGCCAACCTACCTGCCGAGTTCCTTCAAAACTGTGTGCAAGTGTACCTAGAAGAATTGATGCTTGATGCTGTTTTGAAGGCAAAGGGTGGTCACACCAAATATGGATTTGATTTAGATTTTTCTTCTGTTCACTCACTTTGCATTTAGTTAATTGATAAATATAATTTATTAACATGTCTATTTTTGAAAGCATTCTTACTTTACAGCATTTTTTCACACCTGCCTAAAACTTTTGCACAGTACTGTATATATATATATATATATATATATATATATATATATATATACACACACACACACACACACACACACACACAGTACCAACACAAATTATGGAAAAAACAAATGATTCACAGAATGACAAGAGGTGGAGATTGTATTGCCCTTTTTTTTTTTTACTCCGGCCTTTTACATAGAAAATATCTTGGTATCCTTGAATAGATCATTGACTCCTCTGTTTTAATGAGCAAGCCATCTCACAAGTGTAATGGTACACTGGAATGTTCTCCTGCCCCTAGGAAAGCAGAACAACTGAGGATGGGGACTGTATTTCCTCATGACATCAGTTGGGCTACTTTCTCCCCAAAATATCTTGGTATCTCTAAATAAATAATGATCTCTTTAAAAATATGCAAAACATTTTAATGGATCTGTGGTTAATTCCTGTCCCTGCCAAAAACATGTGAGAATGTGGCTCCTCCTGTAAAATGAGAGCTCGGGGCTCCATTAAGAGAGAGGACCAGGGAGCTGGAGCCAGAGAGGAAAGGGACCGTGTTTGCAAGCCACTTCTAAGCAATAAATGTCGGAAGGTTTTTCTGACCGGGAAACAGCTTAGCTATCCAGTATAGCTCAGACCTGCAACAGTTTAGTCCTGGAAGGCGTTAGGTTTTTGGTTTTGCTTATTTTTGTTTTGGAGTTTAAAATAAACATACAGGTCTGCCCTGCTGAAAACCTACTTGTGCTTGTATGAAGTATTGTTCCTTTTACACAAAAGACAAGTGAAGACAGTCCTGCATGTGGCATACGCACCCTGGGTTTGTCACAGGATCATATTTAGGCTATCACAGCACTTGTGAGACAGATTGCCCCTTAAAACCTGAATAACAATTTGAATGAACCTGCCAGGCTCTGCTTTTAAAGGTCATTGTGACTCACAAGCTGAATGTCTCCTACAAAAAACTGCCTTTTGAAATGCAGTTAATCTAAATGAGAGTGGATTAGCTCACACTACCACACCCTTAACCCCTTTGTGACCATGTAAAAAAAAGGTGATAAACAAAATGGGAAGGTGTCTGAAGAGTTACAACGCCTGCTTATCAAAAGATCTTTTCTAAACAATGTTGTTCCCTGAGGTGCATTCGTCTTTTCTCTGCTCTTGAATTGTGGCAGCTGAGGCTGACAGGATGTTGTTATGCATTACCGCTGTAATAGCAAAGAGGGGAAGCCTGGAACCTCATTATTTAATCAAATAAGCACAAAAAAGGGAGAAAATGCCTATTGAAGTAGCCCTGACATTAAGATAAATCAAACTTTTAAAAGAACACCTCCACAAGGAACTGTTCAAACAAACAGGCACAGACATTAGCAGCTATGTTTTACATTTGTTCACAAAGGGCATTTTAAAATACGTTTAATTATTTGTTAAATTTTCATAAAATCTGTACATTCTTTGAGTCTTGAAGCCTATGCCATTAAAAAAAAAAAAAAAAAAAGTCCCACTATGGCAATAAATTTATGTTGATTGTCCAGAGTAGCATACCCCTTGAGGATCATCAGACAGCAGGTGTCATCCTGTTCACCTCTTTGTTCACGAGATACAGCCAAAAACTAGTATATGTGTTGTGTAAGAAAGTGTACAGTTCCACACTGTGAATAAGAGCTTTTTAAATAGTCAAACCCCAACTCACTGTTGTGAACCACTAACAGTGCAGATGTTTTAACCAGGACTTACATATTTTAAACTGGTACTGGTTTCCAGTGCACATAAAACAGAACTTGTCACCTCTTTAGACTTTAGATGTCCAGTAGTTATTATGTGTCTATCAGACATCAATTAAAAAATGACAACATAGATTAATATAAAATTGAATCAAAAACCTGGACCGCACATTAGTGGTCCCTAAAGACTGCCACTGTGAACCACCCCATTGCCAACCCACTGAGCCACAAAGCACTGCTGCTGCTACCCTAAAGCATGCCATGCTCTGCTTTTAAAGGTCATTGTGACTCACATGCTCAATGTAAATGGAAACAGAGATTGTTCAGCCTGCAGTTTCTTATGGCACTTTGCCGGGAGTTAGATAATGTGACGGCATGCAATAATGACACATGACAAAGATCTACCCTTTGTGACTCTTTCATAGTCCTGCACAGTACGCTGCCATAGTCACCATCTTATTTCCAGCAGATGCCTGCAGCAGACACATCGCCCAAAGCACATTATGATGAGCAAGGTGCCTGGCTTGGAATCACTGGAGTGGCTTCCTGCAACATCTCCTTGGCTATAGTAAATGCTTGGACACATAGCCTATTGATTGCTGTGATTCCACAAAGAGAGGCTGTGGAGACTTTGAAGCTGCCTTTTAGTTGGGTCATGTGAATACAGTGATTATGTATCTTAGAATAAATGCTTGATGTGATGTTCCATGCAAACATCTTTGTCAAATAAAAGATACCAGCATTAATATATATTTGAATCCAATATATTTTACTGAAGATCAGGGCATGAGTTTGGTGGTATAGATTTTAGATTATTGTTGTCCTGCTGTTTTTTTTGTTTTGTTTCAAGGCACAGAACCATTTTTGTATTTATTAATAGATTCATTGTTATCTGCGCTCACCGCACACCAGCGACCCCTGTAGACTGGCCGGACGCCTGTGGGCTTGCCTGTAAGCTGCCCAGAGCTGCGTTGTCTTCCGATGCTGTAGCTCTGGGCTGGCTGCATGGCGGGCCTGCAGAGTGAAAAGAAGCGGTCGGCTGATGGCACACGCTTCGGAGGACAGCGTGTGTTCGTCATCGCTGTTCCGGAGTCAGCACAGGGGTGGTAGTGGTGGGCTGAGCCTAAATACAATTGGGAAGAAAAATGGGATAAAAATGAATTGCCAACTACATGGTACCCTCTTGTGTGACAAAGGCTATTCTTCAAGGAGGTATCTTCTCATACCAGTGCCAAATCCCACATCGCCGCCGAGCTGAAATACAGTAGGAGTCATCAGAAGTCAAGTGCGTTTGGGAGAACATTTGGAATATTAACACAGCGTTTTGCTCATCTTTCATTTGGTTTGCGTACCACGCCCAGCAGAGCAAGCCAAATAATTGTTGCATGTGTGGTACTTCATAATGTGTCAATCGACTCGGATGACCCCCCCCACCCCACATGCCTTATCGAGGGAGATACCAACCAAACCCTGATAATGTTGACACCGCTATGATTGGACCTCGACCAGAAGAAAGGGAAGGACAGGCATTTCGAAGGAGTTTAATAAATCACCACTTTTCTAAATGACATGTGAGTACAGTATTTGTATATCGTAATCGTGAAAGGCTTGTTGGCTAGAGTGCTGGGCTGTAATCAGTAGGGCTGTGGGAGGCTGTGTGTTCCAGTGGTTAAGGAAATGGGCTTATAACCAGGAGGTCCCCGGTTTAAATCCCACCTCAGCCACTGACTCATTGTGTGACCCTAAGCAAGTCACTTAACCTCCTTGTGCTCCGTCTTTCGGGTGAGACGTATTTGTAAGTGACTCTGCAGCTGATGCATAGTTCACACTCCCTAGTCTCTGTAAGTCACCTTGGATAAAGGCGTCTACTAAATAAACTAATAATAATCAACTTAATTACCAACTGTAATAAGTCAAAGAAACTATCTCATGCAATAACTCAAACTAAATAACTGTACATTAAGGGGAAAGAAAATGTTTTTTTTTTCCTGACAACTAAGTTAATGTAAGATTGAATGTTAATTGTCAAAGCTGCTAAACTCCTTTTGTGTCCCAAGATATTGTAATTTAGCCTGGTAATATCTATCCTTTGATATGTAAGCTTTCTGCTTAGTTTTATCAGTAGCATCTTCTCATTGTGCAACTGTTGCTCTCTTGCTTCCTGGTTTTGTAGTAATTTATTTTTACAAAGTGTGCAAATGTATTTTATTATCCACCAAAACCAGTCAATCAATACTTTGCCCTGACGAAAGCAACCAGTCCTGTACCTGCAACTGCCGAGTCAGCCAATCACAGCCTGTCAGCTTGAATGGAGCTCCCACAGCATTTTTTAACAACAACAAGTCAAGACATGGACAATTTAGTAATATTGCTCCATTCAGATATCTGTCACTGTCCAGATAAACTATAACCAGTTCTTACAAGTAAAAAAGTTTTTAGTAAAAAAAATGAACGTGATCCATTTTTGGGACTATTGTCTAAAAACTTCTCAGTGAAAGGGTACCCGATATCTGTCCCTTCGGCTCGGGACGCATTAATCCAGTGGCGGTCCACTACCACACGGTAGAGCCTTCATTGATGGGCACTATCGCTTAATTAGTAAGTGTTTGCTGGCTAGCTCTAATCATGTTGAGAGTGTATTTATCTTGTAATCTTTGTATGACAGACACTGACACAACAAAGAGTATGTGAAAAATATATACTCAACATGATTACAGGTAGCCTCTGAACATATATAAACATACATTAAACTAACTGTAGCCAACAAAATAAATTCATAAATCTTCCACATGTTGCACTTCCATTAGCTACTTAGGTCCCAAATGTACATACTTTTGAAAAACACATGTTTCCATTTAAAACAGATATCAGGTACTACACTAGGTTAAAGAAAATACTTTGCATAGAAAATAGTTTGCATGTTTTGCCTTTACTTCCTTGGTTATTTCATCACAGCAGTGTCTTATGGATCAAAGCACGTCACTGGCTGAAAACATGTCAGTTATTATAGGAGAAGCATCTGATTGGTTATTGACAGGAAATAAGCCAGTGGAGGGGATGGAATTGTTTCAGCTAGGAATTGAAAAACTGCCTAAAAGTATGAATTGCAAACAGATAACCTAGTGTAGTACCAGCTGCTTAACATGCCATCTGTGGGGCTGTAATTATAGACTAAACAGCTATGCTGATTACAGTCAATAATCCATTCAAAGAGACATGTAATCTGAGCTTTTGTCATTTTAGCATTTAATTCAATAACGCTGCAGTCTGAAAAACAACAGATCGACACTTAAACAATTCAGCTCTCTTAAAATAGCACAAATACCCTTAAATATCCATATTGTAAAGAACATTTGTATCAGAGCCAACTTCAAAAGGGTGATGATACATCAAAACTATCAATATGTGAATTTAAATCAATTCAATGTCGGTATTTAACCAGATATGAATATCAATAAGACAGGCCAGTGTTCAGAAGTTTTAGTGTTATACCCGTATCTAACATTTGATTCACAAATTGTAAATGACTAGTTACTAAAGATCTCTTGTGCACACTATCCTTACCACCTATAAAATGACCCCTCATTTTGAAACCATGAAAAGGTATTATACTTGGAGCCACAGCATTCTATTGCTGACCAATTACAATTCTTAAATTGGGACTATGTGGAGTAGTGGTTAGGGCTCTGGACTCTTGACTGGAGGGTTATGGGTTCAATCCCAGGTGGGGGACACTGCTGCTGTATCCTTGAGCAAGGTACTTTACCTAGATTGCTCCAGTAAAAACACAACTGTATAAATGGGTAATTGTATGTAAAAATAATGTAATTGTATGTAAAAAATAATGTGATATCTTGCAACAATTGCAAGTCGCCCTGGATAAGGGCGTCTGCTAAGAAATAAATAATTAAATAAATCAGACCCTATTTTGAAGTAAGAACAAAGGCAAAGGCCACATTTCTGAATGGAATAAAATAACACTATAAATCTAGTAGGAAATCAATCAGAACAGTTTCCTCCTTCTTTAATAGTTTTTTTTTTTTTTTTCATAGTTTAATACAGTTACAGTTATGTATACCTATTACATCACATTATTATTTGGAGCCTTACTCTGACAGACTTCAAATTCATTTTGTACTGTCCTGTTTCCTTTTTGTATTGTTTGTAATCACTTTTCAGTGATTCTGATGTCAAAGTAACCACCCAAATGTAATGGAATTGCATAGGCTCCCTGAATCAATGTTGGAGCTATTGTGGGTAAGATTTAGAAAGTGTTCTGTTCTGCTGAACATATTTTGTGGTTGAGAATAACAAGGTGTAAGATATAATATAAACATACATATTTGAACTCCTCTTTCAAAAGCAGATAATATATATATATATATATATATATATATATATATATATATATATATATATATATATATATATATATATATATATATATTGTGATAAAGTGTGGGGTAAAGTGATGGAGGGCAGGTACATAGGGCCACGTCTGGAAAGAAGCATATACCCTTTCTGACCACTGATATAAGAAATGTAGTTCAGGGAGGTAATGGCGGCGGGCTAAAAGACTACATTTCCCAAGTGGCTTGGAGTGGCTAGATTACAGGAGAATGGGTTGCACCTGTGCATAATTAATGATGAGTATTTAAACGCCCTAACTGAGGGGTTCTCTGGCAATGTGGGGCTAATGTCTGTGAACAACAGAGGAGACTGGAGTGAAGGAAAATTAAATAACGGTAGTAACAAAACTATTGTAGGTTGTGTGTATCGGTTTGAGTTTGTTTTGAAAACCAGCAAGCAGCTTAGCTGCCTGGGTGACAGTTAGGGTAAACAGCTGTTGTTTTAGTAAGTTCTCCAAAAAAGGAGATAGAGTTTTGTTTTGTTTTGTAATTTTTGGTTTAAAAAATGGTGACTCTGTGTCCCTTTGACAGGACACAGTAAAACTAATAAACATACAGGCCCTGCCCTGTTTAGACCTTATTTCTGTTGTCTGAGTGTAATTGCAACACCACACTAGAGGACCACTGTGAAAGACCTGCTGAGTACAGTGGTAAATAACACCCCACGTTGCTACAACATATATATATATATATATATATATATATATATATATATATATATATATATATATATATATATATATATGATATGTGTGTAGTGGTTTTACAGCACTTAACCTTCAAATACAGTAACAAACTGCCACATCCATGATTCAATACAATGTCACCACAGACACACATGGTGTGTGGCTTTGACACTCAGTATAATTACCAGGTCTGTTTTTCAGACTAGCTACATTAGTCATATCAGCCTTATGCATAGCACATACAAAGCACATGGGAGGGTGTGACAGAGATGTGACAGAGAATGATTCTTGGTGTTAGATCTCCTTCCCGACCTGTGAGGGTACTGTGTAAAGGGAACAGAGTACCCTGGACTGGATGGCCCGAGAGTTCATTCCTAGGGTTAGGCGGAAGTCGGCCATCTAGAAAGTGGACGGAGCTACCATACACTAAATCATTGACCCAGAAGGTTAACGGTGTGGCATCTGCGGATTGGAGGAGCGGTTGCACTCATTAACCAAGGGGTCATGGTTGACGGTATATAAAGGGGACGTAATAAGGTGATCTGTTCCTTGTAAATGGTTACGCTAATACTGAAAGGACTTGTTATTGTGAAAGTAACAAGAGTGTTGTGTTTTTTTTTGTCTGTCTGTCTAAAACATACTGTTTGTTTGTTTGCTAGACTAGACGGCTAACCCGATCCAGAGCTGTCGCCCACGGATAGCACTAAACCCGGACAACACTGCACTACTTGTTCACCATTGTTGCACTAATAAAATGTATTTCACCACAAGCACTACAGCACTCACTTTGGACTTGTGACTGTGTTTTGTGTGTCTAATGGTGTGCTTATTATTGATGGGACTGCAACCCTTTAGCATGGGACTGCAACCCTTTAGCATTACATTGCTGTGTATTGCAAGCTCTTTAATTACTGCTCGGTCATCAGACCATTGGATTACAAATAAACAGAACTCATTTCATTGTGGGATTACTGCACCTGCACTGCACCTGCTCTACACCTGCGCTCCACTTACCACTTTGCCACAGTGGGATATTTAAATATATAAACTGGAAAAAAAAATAACTATCAATATTTTGTTAGGGCTGATAATTACAGAAATGACATTAAATTGCACTTGGTTGCACTCTCCTAACACAGTTCTCACACAGCATAACATTTCTCTTTTTAAAAACACACACCAATAGGACGGACCATGATAAATATTGTGGCATTGCTATGTAATGAGCCATCTGTCAATGATTGCCAATTGCCTGGAGAGTGTACAGTGACACATGCCTATACAGTGACACAAGCTTGTAGAGTGTACAGTGACACATGCCTGGAGAGTGTACAGTGACACATGCCTGGAGAGTGTACAGTGACACATGCCTGGAGAGTGTACAGTGACACATGCTTGGAGAGTGTACAGTGACACATTCTTGTAGAGTGTACAGTGACACATGCCTGGAGAGTGTACAGTGACACATGCCTGGAGAGTGTACAGTGACACATGCCTGGAGAGTGTACAGTGACACATGCTTGGAGAGTGTACAGTGACACATTCTTGTAGAGTGTACAGTGACACATGCCTGGAGAGTGTACAGTGACACATGCTTGGAGAGTGTACAGTGACACATTCTTGTAGAGTGTACAGTGACACATGCTTGGAGAGTGTACAGTGACACATTCTTGTAGAGTGTACAGTGACACATGCCTGGAGAGTGTACAGTGACACATTCTTGTAGAGTGTACAGTGACACATGCCTGGAGAGTGTACAGTGACACATGCCTGGAGAGTGTACAGTGACACATTCTTGGAGAGTGTACAGTGACACATTCTTGTAGAGTGTACAGTGACACATTCTTGGAGAGTGTACAGTGACACATGCCTGGAGAGTGTACAGTGACACATGCTTGTAGAGTGTACAGTGACACATGCCTGGAGAGTGTACATTGACACATGCCTGGAGAGTGTACAGTGACACATGCCTGGAGAGTGTACAGTGACACATGCTTGGAGAGTGTACAGTGACACATGCTTGGAGAGTGTACAGTGACACATTCTTGGTGTAAAAAGCTGGATCGTTGGAAGAAAATCTTGAAGATAGCACACAGGGGCCCCAGAAAGTTTCAGTTTGTGAATTATGTGCTGCACAGACTGTATGGCTTGGTAGATAGTACCATAACCTTTGCACTGGACAGATATGATGAACTTGATCTCTTGACAAAATAAGGCCTCTGGGACACTTACAACTTGCCTTTTATTCGCCTGAGAGATAAATTAATGTGTTATGTTTTAGCGACAGGAGTATAAGAATGAAGGTTATACTGTTTCTGACTGACCACAAGGTGGCAATGTGGTACTAGATTAAACTAAAACAATAAAAAGGAAGGTGAAGTTGGCAAAATGCTTCCCATTTCATTTAATATTTTAAAAATCAAAACTGAAAATAATAACTTACTATGCTTTTGTTACTATGCTCAGTCAGAAGGCATGCAAAAGAGGCTTCTATATTTCTATATCTTACTAAAAAGTTTAGTCACCTCATAAAAAGTGCTCCCTTTGTAAAATATGAAACATCATATTTTCCATTCTAAATAAGAAGAGTAAGTTAATAGATTTTGGCATTGCCAGTGAAGCACGAAACTGCATTTAAATTGACCTTTATGGTTGCTCAAAGAAGAACATGTTTAAACAGCATTCTGGTGACAGCCAAGATGTACAAATATACATTATGAAATAGAATATTTTGTGCCACACAGGTCTAAAATGTCAAAGGTAATTTTTCTTATGCTTAGGGCTTAAAAAAGAAAGTGATGAAACAATGAAATCATTGTGCTGCATTTAAATAATAACTGTTAATTCATGGATTCATCTCATGCTTTCATTTATCATATCATTTTTTATATATGTATAGATCTTGGATAAATACTTCATAGGAATCTTTGACCTTTTTGGCATCATGTTTCCATATTAATGTGTCTGCAAATATTCCAAATTCTTATCTCTACTTTACTTAGAAAACCATAATGTTTCAAAGATATGTTTGTAAAATGTCATAATGTATAATACCAAAAAACAAACAAAAACTTTTTTTTTAATTTTTCTTATCCTGTCTAGAATTGCTGTAGCATTATGATTTTGCAATTACACATGATGAATACTTAAATAAATCAGTGTACTGATACCTATTCTAACTGTTGTTGTATTACAGAGTTAAAAGTTCAAAAAAGTGAATAATAATAATAATAATAATAATAATAATAATAATAATAATAATAATAATAATAATAATAATAATAATAATAAACAGGCCCCTGGTAAACCGATTTGGTTTTTGCAATGCTCCTCTTCCCCATTGTAATATCTCTGGTATTTTCAATACGCTACAGAACAGTGCATTATTTTCTTAAAGGTACAGAGGCTATATTCTATTTCAGAAGGTGTCTTGATTGGGGATATCATAATGTATTTTATATAATAACAGACGTCTCACTTTATCTATTCCATAACTAAGGCATTTCATATATTAATTTGACAATGTTTTTTTCTGGATTCTGAATGGTAATTTACACATACTTATCCACCAGTTCTTAATTCAACATGTGGCACAAGGTTATAGTTTTAGGGTCTGCCATGCCAGAATCAAATTTTAAAGATCCAGGGAATGTGACTATTATCATAACAATGGCTATATGATACTAAAATAAACGTCTTCAGGTAGCAAATCATAATCGTTCTATAACTGGGCCAAGTTGGATTAATGAACAGTTTAGTTAACCTATCCTTAATTCAGCATCATTACCTGTGACACCTTGTACATTGAATTGTCTAACTCTTGCAGGTATCAGACAGTAATTAATAAGCATATACCATGCCCATCCTCTGCATCCGTTTTAACCTATTTCCTTTTCTATAAATCACCTGAGAAGTGAGAACTACTATTATCCTTTATAATCTAAATTATATTACAACCTAAAGCCCATGGTTAGGCTATACACATAAAAGGTATAATACAGGGGAGGCCAAACTTTGCGACCCTACAAGCCGCATACCAAAACCTTCAAATGTCCGAGAGCCGCAAGACAGATACTGTAAAACATTAAATGTTTGCGATCAAGACATTCTAAATACTAGTCGTCACGGGTGATTTGTGTTTTGTTTATTATGTGTGGGTATTGTGTTGTGTTTTCCTTTTGTATAATTATTATTATTATTATTATTGCACTGTTTGGATTGATTAAGAACACTTTATTTTGATTTGTGGGAACACGTTGGGTCAATTGCAACGAACTTGCAGAGTTAGTACGGAGCTGCGTACGAAGTTGCGTACTAGCTAGTACGGAGCGGTACTATCTCGGGATCATCCCCAGCTGCGTACTAAGTTAGTACCAATTGCATCGAAAAAACAAGCGGAACAAAGTTGGAAACTAGCTGATCACCAGCTGTACGGTACCTGTGTGAAGCGAGCAACAGTTGCTGGCAACATTATGCAACTTCCGGTAAGTCAGTCGGAGAGGGTCGAAAGCGTATTTCAAAATAAAAGTCCCAAATAATCTGCTAAAAAAATGGCTTATTGTATTTATCTTTATATTTGTTTATGTTGCTTATTTTATTTATATTTGTTTATATTTCTATTATATGATATATTTTGTATGTAAAAATCTGTCATGTGTATATTTCATACATTCCTGAAAAAAATTAAGGATTGTAACTCAGTAAAAGGTGGGTGAAATGTAATGAACAGACTCATAGTGAATAGAAAATGGGGTTGGTTGTGCCAGATTTACGTCACTGCTATTGTTGCTGGGGTTTTAGTAGTGCCCGGGCGCTGAAAACATGACATTTTGGCTGGTAGGTTGTGTATTTCAGTCAGTCCTGAAAAAATTAAGGATTGTAACTCAGTAAAAGCGGGGTTAAATGTAATGAACAGACTCATAGTGAATAGAAAATGGGGTTGGTTGTGCCAGATTTACGTCACTGCTATTGTTGCTGGGGTTTTAGTAGTGCCGGGGCGCTGAAAATATGACATTTTGGCTGGTAGGTTGTGTATTTCAGTCAGTCCTGAAAAAATTAAGGATTGTAACTCAGTAAAAGGGGGGGTTAAATGTAATGAACAGACTCATAGTGAATAGAAAATGGGGTTGGTTGTGCCAGATTTACGTCACTGCTATTGTTGCTGGGGTTTTAGTAGTGCCGGGGCGCTGAAAATATGACATTTTGGCTGGTAGGTTGTGTATTTCAGCCATTCCTGAAAAAATTAAAGATTGTAACTCAATAAAATGGGGTTAAATGTAATTATTTCACTCAAAAATAAATTAATGAGTGTAACTGAAAACAATAGGGATTTTTTATTCCTTGTATGTTATTGTAACCCTGTTTAAGCACCTTGTTGGTAGGTGGTAGTATTAGATTTTCTGACCCGGCTTATCGTTGACCTTGGGCTTTAAGATCTGTTGTGTCAGGAATACCATGGCTGTGCATGAAGGTCCGATACCTCTCAATATCTGAACACTTCCCCGTCACATGCTCAGATCTGTGGTGTACTGATGGTGTACATCTCAGTGATGACTGTGGCATGCCTCTCCTTGCACAGCTCATGTGGTGGGCTGATTACAGGTGAGGTGATGGAGAAGGAGGTAGGTAGGGCTACAGCTCAGGTGAAGGAGGGAGGTAAGACTCAGGTGTAAAGCACGGAAGTAAGACTACAGGTGTGGTGAAGGAGGGAGGTAGGACTACAGGTGTGGTGAAGGTGAGAGGTAGGACTGCAGGTGTGATGAATACACTAAATATTACACTGAATATTACTAAACTTAAGGGAGGAAGTCCAACCCCAACCAAACACAAAAAATATAATGGGAAAAAAAGCAAATCTATTAGATTATACAGTAATTACAAATGCCATTCATGATGTTAAACAAAGCAATAAAAAAACAAAGACATTTAAATTTTCAGGACTGACTGAAATAGTCAACCTACCAGCTAAAATGTCATATTTTCAGCACCTTGGCACTACTAAAACCCCAGGAACAATAGCAGTGACGTAAATCTGGCACAACCAACCTCATTTTCTATTCCCTACGAGTCTGATCATTACATTTAACACCCCATTTACTGAGTTACAATCCTTAATTTTTTCAGGAATGGCTGAAATACACAACCCTCCAGTTGCCAAGTACCATCACAAACTAAAAAGATATATACACATAGATAATACATTATTAGCAATGCATTTCTGAAGGTATGTAAGTCACATAGATTATTTTCGTGTTTTCATTTGAACAGCTATACTGTATGTTTGTACTCATTCACAACATACCTTAGTATGTGTTAACAGAATCCTATAAGACACAACTTATTTCCATTAGTATAGGGGTATACACCAGCAGTAATTAAAGGTACAAACTTGAATGAGATGGTTTAAAAAAAACATCAATACTAAAAAGAAAATGACCTTTTTATTTGCTCCAGCATCACCAGCAAAAATGGTTTTGTGGTGGTACCCAGTGAGTGATGTGGACCACTTTCTTGGTCTGTGGCATGAACCACTGCCGTATAATGCAGAATCCATTGCTTACAATACAATAAGTTACTATATTATTTTCTTTTTAATGAGATTATTTAAGTGAATGCACTTTTAATAAGAAAGGACCCACATTGTTATTTTTAAATCTTGCTTAAAAGCGTTTTTATATATATTTTTTATTATTAATTGTACTTTTTTCTGTTTCTGTATTTTATTCTGTATTCTGCTTACAAAGTGCTTTGGGCTGCTTTTAATAATTGTACTTTTTGTTTCTGTATTTTACTCTGCTGAATTCTGCTTGTAAAGCAATTTGAGCTGTATTACACATTGATTGCACTATACAACTAAAGATTATTATTAAATTGTTTAAGGCAGTGATTCCCAAATTATTGTTATTTCAGAAGTAGCTACAGAGCAAAATCAATTAATAAATAATAAATTACCTGGTGTTGAAGTGAAAGTCTTGGTCTCTGTTAATATATATTAAGCCTAATAAATTATCATTTATCGTCTTGTTTTTGCATTTATAGGTTACAGTAATTTATACAGTATATGCAAAAACAACTATATATATATATATATATATATATATATATATATATATATATATATATATATATATATATATATATATTAATAATACAGGAGACCTTGGTCATTAATAATAATCTTAAAAATAATATTAATAATTAAATTAATAATGAATGGCGAGCAATGTATTAATGTACCTTCTTGCTGCAACTTTTACTGTCTCTTTCAACCGTTATATGAGAGTGACAGGATGGAGAGACTTTTATTTTGGAAAAAAAACAGTCGGTTCCGACATCGAGATGCGGAAGTAGCATTCACCGGAAGTTACGCCGGAAGTGAAATTGTTGCTAACTTCATGGAGATCTTTCGACCCTCTCCGACTGACTTACCGGAAGTTGCATAATGTTGCCACCAACTGTTGCTCGCTTCACACAGGTGAGCAGTTGATTTGCAGGGACTAAGATCTATTGCTAAAGAAGAGTTAAGTACATTGTAATTTAATTACACGTGTGGGTCACCCACGCACATATATTTGTTTTCTAGTCGGTCCTGTGCACCCTGCTGAAGCACATTACTAAAGAGGAAATTAAGCAAATTGTACTGTGATTACGCTTGCCTTTTATTAACACAAGTTTGTCTTATGCATTCTGCAGATAGAATCACTAATTATACCAATAAGAGTGGCTTTGTATTGGTTGAAGTACTTTTCTATTGACGGAATAAAGCAGCCTGCACTTCAGTTATACTGTGCTGATTGCACAAGTATATTTAATCCTTGGTTTGTCGTCTGTACCTGGCTTATAAAACCCTCTAATTGTATTAGTATTGCTTTTAAGTAGTGTATCATTTTAGCTGGTTTTTACTATTTATGAGTGTAATTCATTCCGTTAATGATGATTTTAGTGTTTTAGCACAATTAAGAATATTTCTCTTGTTTGTGTATTCAATGTGTTCATAGTTGGGGATATGTAATTAGTCTAGTATTTATTAAATACACAGTCCTCCAGAACTGGAACAAGGGTTGAGAGTGATAGGAAATGGTTAATAGGATTTTAATTGCACTGTTCTTTTCTGTCCCAAGCTGGAGGGCCCGAGAGGGATGACTATCACCCCAGTATTGGAGGTGGTGCCGACCCTTGATGGTGCGCTGTGTGCAGCGGAACACACTACCTTGGTGGAGACTGAGCATTGGGGGCACCAGTAACGGCAGCGGAAAACTGTCTGGCTAGACCACCTTAGTTGTAGGTTGGCGGTGGCGCCCCCTGTTGTTGGTGAGCTGAATTTGATCAAATTCATTGTGATATTGGGGAGCAGGAGATTGGTGTTGTGTAATATTCTGTATCCCATAAAATTCTGCATCCCCTGCTTATTGTACTGTGTGGTCCAGTGGTTAAAGAAAAGGGCTTGTAACCAGGAGGTCCCCGATTCAAATCCCACCTCAGCCACTGACTCATTGTGTGACCCTGAGCAAGTCACTTAACCACCTTGTGCTCCGTCTTTCGGGTGAGATGTAGTTGTAAGTGATTCTGCAGCTGATGCATAGTTCACACACCCTAGTCTCAGTAAGTCGCCTTGGATAAAGGCGTCAGCTAAATAAACTAATAATAATAATAAAATAAAAAATCAATCAAGTGGTCTGGCGATTCATCTTCCACACTTTCGCCATGGTTTGTTTTGTTGGAGTCCCGAAGTGAACACTATTTTTTGTAATGTTAATGGTGAGAGTTTGTCTATATTTGCATTATTACGGTACAACGTTTTTTTACTAATCAAAAACCACTTGATTGCATATAGTACAATGAGCAGGGGATGCAGAATTTTATGGGATATAGAATATTACACACTGGTACTGATGACCTGGCTAGGGGAAATCGGTTAGTGAAATTGTGGCTTGACTGCTTATTAATTATTCATATTCCTTTTAACATTGTCTGTACCTAGAATAAACATAATTAATTACTCACCTGGTGGTCTTGCCTTGAACCTGTGTGACCAAAGAAAGTGGGTTAAACGAGATTATACATATTGTCCTGTTGCTATTAGCACAGGACATGTGTAGCCAGACTACATTTTATAGTGTCCAAGGGTATTGGACCGGACCACCTGATAGGTCGTGGTGCCATGCTACACGAGCATTGTTTTATTTATTTAATGTTCTCAATCATTGTAACGGAATCTTGCACTTACTCTGTACAGTAGTTATCTCTTGATGGCAGCAAAATACACAAGAACAAGGGAGAACATTGCAGCCTTACAGTTTCTGTGTAATTTGCATTGCACTGTAGATCTACAGTGTATTAAACTTGAAATGTAACACTATGGTGTTTTTCCATTAGTTCTGTTTATAGTGTGTGCATTGTGCACTTTAAATAAAATATATTTAATTATTATGAAGCAAAATATGATAACTGCCGATTTCACCGAAAACACCACAAACATTTTTTTTGTAAGGATTCTTTTTGACAAACTCCTTTTTGAAGATCTGAATGCTCGATTTTCAAAAAAAAAGGTATGTTTTTTTCTTTTGTATGATTGCTGCGTGTATTAAATACTTTTGAAAACTTTGTGGATGACAAATGCACTGTATTTTGAAAGGGATTACACTACCAGCTCATGATGAGAAGTAAGATATGTAAATATAATATACATATTAGAGCTGCAATATAACATTTAAACCTGCATTCTATAATCTAGCACCAACACTCCAATTTTATAAAAATGTATTCATCTGAATAAAATAACATTTGGCAGGAGCGATATTCCATGCCATACAAAACTTGCTTGAGTTGTTACATCAGCTTCTTTACTGAACGCCAAAAGGTGCATCTGCTGACTGCTGAGGCGTAGTTTTGAAGAGGCTAGCTTGTTTCTCAAGTCTGAGCCAGGAGGATATTCAGATGAAAATTTGTTTCATAAAGACGTTTGAGGTAGCTTGCCTTGTCAGACTACGTGCGATTTGTTGGAGATGAGACGGAGGTTTACCATTGTTTTTCAGTGAAAGCAAGCTCTTTCTCCCATTGTGGCTTAAAGCCTCATACTTTCATTTTTTACTTGTGGATGGTTTGCTCAATGCTATTGTCTCAGAAACAAACAAGCACTTAAATCTAAATTATGAAATTGAGTTTCAACTGCACATCCGGCTTTCACTCAAGGTGATCGAAATACGCATGCGCGGTGTCAAAGGGCATCATGTGACGAAATGTCCTTACAGTGAACATGCAGGCTCAAAGAAAGTGAAGAGAGAGAAGGGGAAAGAAGAAAGAATAATAAACACAAATGAATACAGAGAACAAAAATGATAAACTGGTGTTTATTTTTACTTTTTCTCTTTTCTTTTTGTTTTTGTTTATTTGTTCTTCAGTTCATTCGAGCCACACTTGAACTGCCCGGGAGCTGCATTCGGCTCGCAAGGCTGCGTTTGTGGTATAATTGCTTATTGTTCTTTTTTCAGCTTCCAATTGTTTTGCAGTTCCTTAACGGGCCTTTATGTGGTGCTATAGAGGCTAACTGTACCTCTGCCGGAAGGAGAGAGGTTGTCACAGGTCATACAAAACCTATATAAGGCTGTTAAAGCATGCAAAAAGACACCATCCAGCAGCATTTGCATATCTAATACATATTTATATGAATTACTTCTTCAGATTTCATCTTTGATGAATCACATGGAACCACAGTAATTTCACAGTTGTACCACACTTTTCCAATGGTTATACTAGGAATTTACCATAGTTACCCTGGTTTTCCATGTGTTTAATCTGCTTTACCATGCTGGTCTTTACAATGCTTACCTATGCTTCACCATTCTTTCACTATGCTGTATTACATTTTGCTATGCTTTTACTATGGGAAACATATAAGGTTTACACCAGCACGATACTTATTTGTTTGTTTGGCCCTTGTGCCTTTTTGTTTGAATCGTTTGTTTGTTCATTTAATAAAATAGCTGAGCGCCTCCCGAGGGGCCGCTGCTGCCATCGCCTCCCGAGTCTCCTGCTTCGCCTGAGGTCGTCGAGGGTCCTACTTCGTCTGGGGTCGTCGAGGGTCCTGCTTCGCCTGGGGTTGCCGGGGGCTCTGCTTCACCTGGGGTCGCTGGCTGGAGCCCCATGAAGGGGAGCTGCCGGCCATGAAGAAGGGGGGGGGAGGTCAGGAGACCAGCACCAGAGGGAGAGGAGCCAACGCTGCTGTCTCCAGCGCCAGTGGGAGAGGAGCCATCGCTGCCATTTCCAGCACCAGAGGGAGAGGTCCCACCGCTGACGTCTCCAACGCCAGAGGGAGAGGAGCCCTCGCCGCTGTCTCTAAGGCCAGGAGCAGAGCAGCAGGAGCTGCCTCTGCCTCCGCCACCTCCACCACTAGGAGCAGAGCAGCAGGAGCTGGTTCCACCTCAACCGCTGTGGAAGGACTGCTTGCCCCTCCCACCTCCACTAGCAGAGGGTGAATACCCTGCTGGTTCCGTCTCAACCATCATGGGAGGACAGCTTTCTGCTCCCACCTCCACCAGCAGAGGGTGAATACCTGCTGGTTCCATCTCCACCTCCACCAGCAGATGGTGAATACCTGCTGGTTCCGTCTCAACCGCCATGGGAGGACTGCTTGCCCCTCCCACCTCCACCAGCAGAGGGTGAATACCTGCTGGTTCCACCTCCACCGCCATGGGAAGGACCGCCCAAGGATACCTGCCTCCCACCGTCCAAGGATGCCTGGCGCGCACTACCCGCGGATGCTTGCCATGCATCGCCTGGGGCTGCCTGCTGCTCCGCATCACCTGGGGCTGCCTGCTGCTCCGCATCACCTGGGGCTGCCTGCTGCTCTGCATCGCCTGGGGCTGCCTGCTGCTCCGCACCAGTTACAGGGTACGAGGGAGAAGTGGAGCTCCAGCTGCTGCCTCCATGACCAGGGGCTCCCCTCCTGAGTTCGCCTCCCAAGGGTCCGCTGCTGCTGCCGTCGCCTCCCGAGGGTCCGCTGCTGCTGCCGTCGCCTCCCGAGGGTCCGCTGCTGCTGCCGTCGCCTCCCGAGGGTCCGCTGCTGCCGTCGCCTCCCGAGGGTCCGCTGCTGCTGTCGCCTCCCGAGGGTCCGCTGCTGCCGTCGCCTCCCGAGGGTCCTGCTTCACCTGGGGTCGTCGAGGGTCCTACTTCGTCTGGGGTCGTTGAGGGTCCTGCTTCGCCTGTGGTTGCCGGGGGCTCTGCTTCACCTGGGGTCGCTACCAGTCCTGCCATGTGGCAGGAAATACTGTAGCTGGAGCCCCATGAAGGGGAGCTGCCGGCCACGAAGAAGGGGGGGGAGGTCAGGAGACCAGCTCTCCCAGCCACACTTTGCTGGGCAGGAGAAATTGTGGTCAGAGCCCCACGGAGGGAGCTGCCGGCCATGAAGAAGGGGAGGTCAGGAGACCAGCTCCCCAGCCGCACTTCGCGGCAGGAGAAACTGTGTTCGAGCCCCACAGAGGGAGCTGCCGCCATGAAGAAGGGGAGGTCTGGAGACCACCCCAAAATTTCCTTGGCTGGAGGAGCCGGCCTGTGCGGGACGCTACAGCTGTTTGGGTGGGAAGAGGACATCCCGCCGTGGCCGCCCCCGGAGACACCTTGCTTCCCTTGTTCCTGGGCGGGACTGCTAGCCGGGACTAAGGGGAGGTGACCTTTAAGGCCATGTGTGCTGCGCAGAAGGGGGAGAATGCGTGGCGGAGTGTCCCACCCTATATATAATTGTGCGCCATTATTTGTTATTGTTTTATATTTTAGAAACCTCGTGAGGATGCGTGACTGATCAGCTAGTGATTTATTTAGCTAGCTGACAGTCAGCCTTTCTTAAACTCGTGCAGACGGTGACCATCTCCCAAGTTAATTCATTGATTAATTGTTGCTAATCGGGAGATGGTCACAAGATAAACCTGCAGCTCTCTACCCTCAGAGAGAGTGTACAGAGGAGAGTACGGGAGAGCGAGCAAAGAGAGCTAAAAACAACTGCTAAGTGTGCTGGTTTCCACCAGCACGATACTTATTTGTTTGTTTGACCCTTGTGCCTTTTTGTTGTTTATTTGTTTAAATCGTTTGTTCATTTAATAAAATAGCTGAGCGCCGTAGCACTCAGTTTCACCACCCCCATCCGTTGTTTGGTTTATGTTTACTTCCTGGTCCATGACATCATTACCCACACGTCACTGCAACAACAGCTCGGCCACGGGTTACATTTGTTTTATGCCTCTGTAAAAATGTTTGCTTGCCTTCATTGAAAATAGGGCTGTTTTCCATCCGCCTGATTTTACATTCTGACCCAAAACAGCTGAGAATGACTGTTTTTGTTTTCTGTGCTTTCAAAGGTTAATATTCTCTTCTCACCTCCACTGCACCCAAGTTTGGTGTGAAACTCTGCAAACATCACTAGGATGTAATTGAACACACCAAGGGGTTTATTTTAATTAACTGAGCAGGAGGACAGGTCTAAATACTGCTACTCTTAAACTTCATATTAATCCTGCTGGGGGTTTCCCCCAGGGGTGATTTATTAATCCACTTCTTAACATTACTGCATACAATACTGAAATTAGGTTAGAAAAATGCTGTTTATCTCAGGATGGCAGTATTAAGATCCACCACTTTTTTGATCATCAAAATAAATCCTATAGTGAAAAAACATAGTGCCGGTAAATATCATTATCGTGGAATATTACCCAAACAAAACAATATTTTAAAAGGGTTTCATCTTGTGCTGTTTTGTGGTGTCATACATTAGCACAAAACAAAGAAAGAAACAAAAAAACAAAAACAAATATAAAAACAACTCATTACTGTTGAGGATGTTAGGGTAAGAACACAAGAAAGGTTACAAACGAGAGGAGGCCATTTGGCCCATCTTGCTCGTTTGGTTATTAGTAGCTTATTGATCCCAGAATCCCATCAAACAGCTTCTTGAAGGATCCTAGGGTGTCAGCTTCAACAACATTCCTGGGGAGTTGGTTCCAGACCCTCACAATTCTTTGTGTAAAAAAGTGCCTCCTATTTTCTGTTCTGAATGCCCCTTTATCTAATCTCCATTTGTGACCCCTGGGCCTTGTTTCTTTTTTCAGGTCGAAAAAGTCCCCTGGGTCGACATTGTCAATAACTTTTAGACTTTGGAAAGCTTGAATCAGATCGCTGCATAGCCTTCTTTGTTCAAAACTAAATAGATTTAATTATTTTAGCCTGTCTGCATATGACATGCCTTTTGAACCAGGAACAATTCTGGTCGCTCTTCTTTGCACTCTTTCTAGAGCAGCAATATCCTTTTCGTAGCGAGGTGGCTAGAACTGAACACAATATTCTAGATGAGGAATTACTAATGCATTGTAAAATTTTAGTATTACTTCCCTTGATTTAAATTCAACACTTCACTATATACCCGAGCATTTTGTTGGCCTTTTTTTTTTATAGCTTCGCCACATTGCTAGATGAAGACATTTCTGAATCAACATTAACTCACAGATCTTTTTCATAGATTCCTTCTTCAATTTCAGTATCTCCCGTATGGTATTTATAATGGACAGTTTTATTGTCTGCGTGCAGTACCTTACACTTTTCTTTATTAAATTAAAGTTTGTGCCCTATGGAACTATCGAATCATAATACCAGCTTTGCAAAAAACATTTGTTTTATATGTCTCCCAAAGTTTACTTATTTATCAAAGTTTATGTAGTCTCTGAACTTGTAATTTCTTTAAAAAGACTACCCTAGGATAACTAAACATAAATAGCTAATGATATTGCCTACATATTTCAGATTGGTTTATTTGTCTGCAGTTTGAGTAGGTAGCTTTCCTTGACTTGTATGAAGTCCACCTAGAAATCACTTGTTGACTTAAAACTGATCTTATTCCTGGAAAAAAATATACTGGTTATAATCTCCACTAAAATAGTCATCTCTAATCTATTTAAATATTCTTCAAATGCATCATTCATTACCTATACATAGGGGTCTACTTAAATCGCGGTAAATTTATGTATTTTTCACGGGTATGTTGCGGAATAAAATCAGGATTTCGCGGACATTTCGCGGACCTGTTTAAACATTAAATAAACCTAAGTAGACAGTATTTCAGAACACTATAAAGCCTAAAAATAGTGGTACTTGCTTCCTTACTAAAACAGAGTGCTGTCATTTGTTAAGGCGAGTATGCAGCATCCCTCTGCAGTTGACTTGCCCATACATTGAGACTGCATGTCTGCAACCACTGAATTGGTTGGAAGTTAAGGCAAAGCTTTAGTTATACAGATGTGGAAATCGATTAGAAACAGCCCAAAAACTCGGTTACACAAGGGCATTTGGCATACTTTAATAAAGTCAATATATGCAATACGTTCGTTGTCATGTTATTTGTCCTATCCAATAATTTATTTTATTAGTACCGAGTCAAAACAAAGAAGACGTGGCTATTCGGGTTTAAAATTCCAACTGTAAGCAGCATTTTGAAGCGAGGTGGCTGTGCTGGATCATTTTAGTACTGATTTAACTTGCAGACAGGAATACTTTTTCTCTGAGCTGACTTTCCAGTTTGTTTTCTGAAAGCTGTTTATTTTACGTTCTGTTCAGCAGCCTCTGAAGTAGCCTTTTGCTTAATGTGTGATTCTGAAGCTAAATAGCGATCGACCGTATTTTCTCCAAATACACATTAAGATATGGAAAACAATTACCTCAGTCTGCATGTACAGTTTCTTTGGGAAATATCTTGAAACGATCATCAGCAGAAATATACTTTGCTTTTTTTGTCATCCATTTCTACTATTTTACCTCCAATGCTGAAAACTAGATTTTAGCAACCTAAATCAAAACAATGCAGCACCAACATTATCCCACCCCCTCCTGCACAGTACTACAGATCACATAAAAGCAGTAAAGACGCACTGATAGGCTGATTAAAACTTTGTCATTTGAATAGTAAACAAGAACGTTAACTGCTTTGAAGAATTTATTTTGTAGCCTAAATGTTACTTGTGGACGTTTTTTGTTTGTTTATTTTTAACTTAAGTGCAATGCACACAGGACGGCGAAGGAATCAAAAAGGGCTATCTACAGAATGCAGATACGTAGTTTGCCGTTGCGTTGCTTGCATTGTGCAGTAGTTAATTTAAACGAGGTTTCTTTTTTTTCCCTCTCCGTACTTGTTTGTATGCATTGGCCCCTAAGAGGTGAATTTCGCGGTGAACCCTCAATTTCACGATTTCTGCGAAATCCGCGAAATCGCGATTTAGGTAGGTCCCTACCTATACACTCCTAAAGAATGACTATTTTAATTCCAGTAATTGTACCCATTGTTATTGGAAGAATGAAAGTGAAATGGCGGTACTCTAATTACATAACTTAGACCATTAGCATTTGTTCTGTACTACCAACAATTAATCAATGTTTATATGTCCAAAAGGAAACAAACTATAACTACATCTTCTCAGTTTGGTTAACTTTTTTATTTTTTCAGGAACAAATTAATGAAATGTCTTACAATGAGAAATCTGATATCTGGTTCCTGGGTTGCTTGTTATATGAGTTCTGTACATTAGCGTAAGTATCTAAGAGTATTGATTTAATCGATAAACCAGGCTTTTTTAACAGGTTTTCAGGTTATTTAAAGAATGTTTAAATTTAGACAACATGGTTTTAAGTGGTTGTTGGATGCTTTCACCAACATCACTCAGTACCACCTTGAACCCACTGGAATGGTTCCAAATATTCCAGCTTTTAACTCATTAATGTTTAAAACATCTCTGCATAGCGTATTCTGATTTCTATACCTTTATTTGTTTATTTAAGTGAGATGGTTATTAATACTAGGTGTATATAGAGGATGCACCTTTAATGTTTGTTCATTACTGCTGTCCTTCTATAAATGAGGATGGCCAAGTGTTTACAGCCATCCTCAAAAGAGTAAAGATCGCGCTGCACTTTTCTTAGTGATGTGGCGTAATTTAACAATGCATTCGCCTAATCATTTTGTCGTTGGTTATATACTCTTCTGAGTCACTTTCAAATCGGCCATTTGGCGGCAGCTGTGCTGTGAATCTGTCTGTGTGATGCATTTTTTGAAAGTTTATTTTTTAATAATGTCCGGATATGAAAATGAACAGCAGAGATTCCACTTGTTATATACTTGTTCAGACCCATCCCATGGTGGCCTGTTAAAGTATGCAAGATATACGTTTTTAGATTTGTTTACTATTATGCTAGCAGCTTCAGGAGAGAGAAAAGGTTACTCCTATAAAGTAATGTAACTTTTTTTTCAGCCCCCGTTCACAGCATATAACCAGAAAGGCTTGGCAGAAAAACTAAGAAGGAAAATTCAGGCAAATTCCTTATCGCTGAATACAGTCCTTTGCAGAATGCTGAATTTAAAGGTTTGCACAAGTTTGCATCATTTTTATATTTTATTTTCAGTGGTAACCATTTATTAAAATTCAATATCTTCTAATCATTTAAGTCCGTTGGTTGAAGCCATTATCCAGAACCCTCTGATCAAACTGCTGCACTGCGGTTGCTGAAGAACAGAGAAAAATGTAGAAAAGAATCGGAGGAGATCAACTGACAAGCCTTCAGATTCATTGGCAGCTGAACTGAAACTGAAGGAACAGTAGCTTCAGGAGAGAAAGCGGGCCCTAAAGGAGCGTGAGGGGAGGCTTGAACGCATATGTTTGTCTGCCTCTGTATTACTGATGTAAGCCGGTCATTCATAGAAGTTTGCTCTAATGTTAGTGTAATGAACTGTTCTTTCGAATAGTTTCAATCCCCCATGTCTGTATTAATGTGGCTGTTCTTTTAAATTCATAAGATAACTGGCCATTGCAGTTTGAAATTATATTCCTTCCCTGTTTTCCTTGCAGAAAGGGACCAAAGAACTCTGTATTTGAGAGAGTTTAGTAAATGAAAAGCTTGCAAGGTAAACTCTTCCTATATGTAAGTCTGTTTTGTCATGCGAATAGGAGGCCTGTGTAACCTGAAGTTTTCATGGCTGACTGCAAAATGCAGCCAATAGCACCTTAATTGTAGTCCTTTTTAGAAGCTAGAGATATGTTTCACTCTGATATTACCAAAATTGTCTGCTAGCTTTTGATGCTTGGGTAATTATTATTTATTTCTTAGCAGACACCCTTATCCAGGGCGACTTACAATTGTTACAAGATATCACATTATTTTTACATACAATTACCCATTTATACAGTTGGGTTTTTACTGGAGCAATCTAGGTAAAGTACCTTGCTCAAGGGTACAGCAGCAGTGTCCCCCACCTGGGATTGAACCCATGACCCTCCAGTCAAGAATCCAGAGCTTTAACCACTACTCCACACTGCTGCAATAAGAAATTGTTTCTTATGAGAACATTCTAAATCTTTTAAAATGTTTAGGAATTAATACCAATGATATACTTTTTCTTTTGGGACTGAGAATTTAATGAAGAACTACAATCCAATGAAGCAGCAGAAGGTTATATCCACTGTGTTTTCCAATTCACTAGATGAGGCCCCTGGAACCCTATAATACTAAGCTGACCTGTCAGATATTCGTCTGCATTGTATTCAGTGCCATGTTAATTTGAAAGAATGTACAATTATTTTGTGCAGTTTTATGATATTGATTTTTTTATGTAGATGCTTTTGTTTAAGTCATGGGTGCCCAAAGCGCAGCACCTCTCCAATTGAACCTTATATGTGGCCCGCAATGAATGGAGGAGCTGCTTACAATAGCCTATACATCAGAGGTGCCCAAAGCGGTTTGTTGATATTGAGCAGCATGCAGGCAGGCAGGCAGGAGAGCAGGATTATGTAGGAACTCGCATAATATAGGAATATGCTTTTGCACGTACTACGCATGAACACTAATGACAGACTGATGCAATGGTTTGCATTCCAGTTTGTGAGATAGTGAACTCTGCTACGCAAGCAATGGCAGCAGCGGGGAAAAAAAACGTTAAGTGCGAGAAGACTTTCAAACATTTCAAGACCAATGGACATAACTAGCTGATAACTATGTATATTTTGTAATCTGCCTTCTGTGCAAACAGTCCATTGGAGTCATGAAAGACTAATGTTAAAAGCCACTACAAAACAAAACATGTAGCATATGATCCAATACATGGGTGAGCAGAGGAAAAGGTTGGTGGAGAGTCTTTGCAAAGAATTAACACTGTAGCAATATTTTTTTTTTCTAAAATAATGACATCATTTACTCTCCTTTAGAGTTTAAGATACAATTGATTGTTGTTGAGGCAGTGGGTATAGCATTGTTTATTTGCGATAACTCAAGCCTAGCCAGAGACAACTTACTTGACTGGAAATGTAGAATACCCATCGAATCAATAGTAATCAATTGTAGATCGAAAGCTTGAATAGATATGCCTCTTTGATATAATTTCTGCAATAATAAATATTTTTCACTATTGTCTTTCCTACAGACGAGTCCATGGATGAGGGCTCCTCTCCAGGAAAGAAGGAAGTTCACTTTGCTGGAGATAGTGAAAATGAGAAGCCTAACGTAATTAAAGAGAAAGAGCTTCTTAATAAAGAAAAATGTCAGGACCTGAAGAAAAGATTCCAGGCAGCCAACCTCTGAGCAAAAGCCTTATGTGAAGTGGAAAGAAACTACCAGCTCAAAAGCTGTAAAGTTCTAGGCATTCATCAATTGTGAATATGTTGTATTAATGTAAATATGGTGACTATATATGGTTTTGTTTATTTATGTGTAAGTTGTTATTTTTAATCACAATGCACAGTTTTTGTTTTTAGTGTGGTCGTTTGTCTATGACAACAAACACTGTATAAAATAATGTAGAACTATCATAGCACAAAATGAAGAATGATTCTATCTCTAAAAATAGGTAAGGTTAGTGGTTGGTAAAAATGCAGAAGCATTTAGTTCATTTTCATTCTATTCTAAGACTAAATAATTTATATATATATAGAATAATATATGGGTCAGAATATGTTACCACACAATAATATGTCCAGAGTTAGTTTTGAGCTGTAATCCACAAGTGCATAGCTGGTGAAATTATCTCGTTTCTCCCACTGAACCCAAAATATGACATTGTGCTTGTTGTTAGTGATAAATACGGCAGCTGTTGTTGACAGTAACTCAAGCGTCGCAGACAGTGATGACGTAGGTAAAAGCCTGATAAAAACGGCCATGCACATACGTATGAACGTGACTGATACCAGGCTATAGAGGAACACTGTCAAGATTATATTTTAGGACACAACCTTAAATAATTTTTTTAACGTGGGACACTGCACCTTTATCATGTCTCAAAGAGCAATAGCTTCCAATGTTGTTTGATGTATTTGTTTCACCTTTTACTTGGGTTTTTTGCTATATTTGTTAGCATGGTAACATAGAATATATATATATATATATATATATATATATATATATATATATATATATATATATATATATATATATATATATATATATATAATGCATGCAAGCACATACAATCCAGCATTCAAGCGTAAACCTGGTCTATGGTCAGAATTAAGACTACATTGGATTAGCTGGATTTAACACAGTTTTTACATTTAAGTGCTATGATTTTGCAATATCCAAAGGTGTTTTTTTGTTTTGTTTTTTGTTCATTGTATCACAGTGAACTTGACTAATATACATTATTTATGTGAATGTTTTGAATGATGAATAATTCTGTACATGTGACAGGGGGTAGAAGCCGTTTCCTGGCACATTGCTTTAGTAATTTACATGGAATTTGGAAACAACGAAACTTGAATAGAGAAACATTTGTGTAAAATGACAGGATTAATCTATGTATCAGCATTTTATTTTATTTAAGTTTATTTTTTTCTATCCTTATTGAGCTTGAGATTTGTGTTTTATTAGTTTAATAATTGTCTATTTTATTTAGATTTATGTGTAATTCAATAATAATAATTTTATATTGTTTATATTTAGAACACACATAAGCAAGTACCATATTAAAGAGATTCCTTATTTATATTAATATGTGTTTGTTAACTGTTATTTATCTGCAAAAACAGGATTAATCAAAGCACAAAATGTGATATTAAACAATAAAGTTTAATATTAGGAAAATGGAGATTATGTAAAGTATCCCTATAATCCTCTTGTGTACCATTTCTGTACTTTTATTAAGCAAATCGACAGCATTCATGTGTGGTTAATACCATTAATTTCTAGTTGTGCATTCCTTGACACATCAAAAGATATGATAAAACCACATCATATAATATAATGCAATCATTTTATGATGCATTTAAAAACAATTGAAGGTAATTGTAATTTAAAAGGTTATAGCAAAAATAAGGTGAGACAAATCCACTTTACTACAGAAGTTACTCCAAGAAATAACCACTTCAACAAAGTTAACACACATGTAACTCAAGGCGTCACTAAACATCCACATTTCATCTGTACCTAAATTCAAGGTGCAATCAGCCATAGGTTGTACTGTAAGTGTAACATCTGATTTCTCTCACAAATTACCTTTAGACATTCCTATTGCAGGTTAAATCGCATTTATTTTAATGTATTTATATATGTTTGGTATTTATACATGTACAGTATTGTAATTGCAGATATATATTTTAAAGAGAATGTCATATACACTGAACAGTAATTTAATATAGAAAGAACAGTACATTTCAGCTTTCTGACATTTGAACAACCCACTTAAGATGAATACTGTATTGAGTTTTCATCCACAGAGAATATACAGACAGGGATAAATAGCTTGGGTTATGTATCTAAATTTCCGACAGAGCTCTCCTTTATCATTGTGGTTAGACATATACACTATACTATAGCACACTGCACGATCCTATGTGTTGTAACAGGTACCAGTACTACAATTTAGATCTATGAAAAAACTTAAATATATAATGTAACATTCAGTCTGATAAATAAAACAGATTTTTTAAAATATTTACATTTCTGTGAATTCACTGGCTGAGATGAAAGGTGTACAAGCTGGTGAATTAGCCTGCTGGAAGATATGGTGTGTGATATGTTAATTGATTCATTTGCACCAGAGACAAATCCCTGCACAATTTTCATTTTTCCTTTTCCACTTAACTGTTCTGATAAAAAAAAAAAAAAGATTAGCTCTCTTGTGCTTCTCATTATTTAGAGAATGCCACAAGGTTGTGTACAGATTCTGAAAATAATCTTCACAATACTGACTCAAATTTATATATGTATTTTACTACCGGTACTAGATACAAAGATGTTTTAGGTAGATAGAAACATATGGTTAGAATATGATATGAAAAACAGCAAAAAATGTAAATGAGGGTGCTGGTGTGTATGGAACTGTTGCTTATCCCTTACTTAAACATCCAATTTCAGTCAGTAATCCAAATCAATATATGTAGGTGAGATTCTATTCTGCTCTTCTGCACAACCATAAAGACGAGAAACATATGTAAAGACGGGCAGGAATTGTTCATAGCGACCAAATGTTTCCTAACAGATGGTGACTTGAATTCTGAATGTCTGTTTCAGTCTCCAGGGGTTAAGATGGAGTTTACGAAGTTTCAAGCACAGCGAGTACATCAGTAGAACTGTTGTTAAAGGGCCTTCTCTATCTTCTTTAATAACCCAAGGATTTAAAAAGAATATCTTGCCTCCTAGGTATAAAAACACTCTCGCTCAAGATTACAATTTTAATATGTATTCAGTGGCATCCCAATTTATACAATAAAACAACCAGTATATATATATATATATATTCATACAGTGTGCCAATCAAGTTCAACCCACAGGGCCCCAGTTTGATTAAGATACAGATATTTGGCCGTCCATTTTGTCTGGAATATTGTTACCGATGCATCATTTCTTTCTTGGTTTTAAATAGGACCTGATAACTTTTTAGAGGAACACTTTCAAGATTATATTTTAGGACACAACCTTAAATAATGTTTTTAACGTAGCACTCTGCACCTTTAACATAAGAACATAAGAACATAAGAAAGTTTACAAACGAGAGGAGGCCATTTGGCCCATCTTGCTCGTTTGGTTGTTAGTAGCTCATTGATCCCAGAATCTTGTCAAGCACCTTCTTGAAGGATCCCAGGGTGTCAGCTTCAACAACATTACTGGGGAGTTGGTTCCAGACCCTCACAATTCTCTGGGTAAAAAAGTGCCTCCTATTTTCTGTTCTGAATGCCCCTTTATCTAATCTTCATTTGTGACCCCTGGTCCTTTTTTCTTTTTTCAGGTCGAAAAAGTCCCCTGGGTCGACATTGTCAAATACCTTGTAAATACCTTTTAGAATTTTGAATGCTTGAATCAGATCACTGTGTAGTCTTCTTTGTTCAAGACTGAATAGATTCAATTCTTTTAGCCTGTCTGCATATGACATGCCTTTTAAACCTGGGATAATTCTGGTTGCTCTTCTTTGCACTCTTTCTAGAGCAGCAATATCCTTTTTGTAACAAGGTGACCGGAACTGAACACAATATGCTAGATGAGGTCTTACTAAGAATGAAACTTAAAGAGCAATAGCTTCCAATGTTATTTGATTTATTTGTTTCACCTTTTCCTTGGGTTTTCATAATTTTTGCTATTGTTGAGAGCGGTTATGGGATCCTCCGATATGGTTATTATAATGTTCTCTGTGTCTTTACATAGCTTTGAACTTGTCTGGAGAAATCTAACTGCCAATCACAGAATAGACTTCCTCTATTTCATTTAACTTTGCCGACTCTGCTGTTCAACTATATACACTCATATAAACAAATATAGATAGGGTGAGTAGGTGGTACCAGTCAAACTGGAAGGCCATGTTGTTACATGATTTGAATGTAATGAGGAAGGCTGTTCAGGCAGTTAGAATCCTCTAAACAATCTCACTGACAGGTCAGATACAGAGAAAAATGATAGTAACTCAACATTGGATGAAAAGAATCCAGAATTACTCAACATAATAGCAAACATCATAAAATGCAAGGGACAGGTTAAAAAATAAATGTGAAGCTCCTTAAATTTGCTCTCAATTTCCAAACAATGGCATGTAATGGTATTGTCGGGTGAAGGTTATCATTAAAAGCAGTAGAGAGTTGCATGCAAGTGCAGTGCCTCTTGTGACCCACAGTTATATGTATGAGTGGTGATAAAGCTGTATTTACATGTAAGGGGCACATTACAGATTTGATAAACAACTTGTATTCTGTCATAAAGATGAGTAAGGCTGATTAAAAACTAAATTGTGGTCGGGTGAAGCGTGATGCTATTGAAAAGAAAATAGCGGGAGGTTATGCATACTTGAATGCCTTTGTTTTTGGTCATATAAAAAGCAGGAGTTGAAGTGTAAGGCCTAAACTTACAAATTAAATTGCTAAAGGATCATTGAGTTTTGTGCCACACCGCTAAAAAATATAACCGAAAAGCGACTGAAGTGAAAAACTGTTCCATGCACATTATTTAGAGTTTTCTGTGTAAATCAAAAGGAAAATATATAAATTCTGACTGTTAAACTCAATTAACTTTATTTTTTGTTTGAAAGATGTGTTAAAGGATTCTGATGTGATGGGGATAGATTAAATTTAGTGTATTTTTAAATATTAGAATGCACAAGCTATAAGTATGTGTGCTTGTTATGTGACACAAATTTGCACTGCATGCAAACTATGTAACAAGATCCCCAGAACACTACAGTGTAATGAAAACTGACAGCAACTCTGCAGCCTTACTTATGATTAAATATTTTTACATGGCACTAATACTTATGAGAAGTTTTTTAATGCTAAATGTTGGTAGCCTTCTGAAATTGAAAGCTCTGTCTGCTGATATACTTCCTGTTTGAGCATGACTATGGTAATGGTACATACATATTATGACACAGAAACAGAAAAAAAGTATGTTGAAATCTAAGATATGTTTTTAAAAAAAATTAACATAATTTATTCAGAATTTAAAACATTCTAAGAAACAAAGCTTGCCAACACCAGCTAATCTTCTATCTATCTATCTCTATTGCTTTTGCACTTTAGTGTTATCAGTAAGTTCAGTTAATAAAATCCTAGAAGTCTCTTACACCTTTACTTACATTCAGAGTTAAAGGCTTGTATTTTTTTAAAATTTTTTTTAACAGATTTCTAATCACAGTTTTATATAAATTCTTAAGTAACCCCTCCAGGACTTACTCTTAAATTACATTTAATCTGTGTACATTCTTCAAACAATTGTTTTATTATTGTAGAACCATTTATCTGGTAAAAGCAAAACTCAGAAGTGACTCATCTTTCAGCAGAACAGATAAACACTGTTACAGTACCATGTGTTGTAAAGTACACAGGGCAGTAGGGTCACTGAGTTTTCCCCTAAAGCAGAGCAGCCTAAATGTATTACCATACTCAGCATTTCATTAATTCAAGTCTAATTTATATTCTGTGCCTCAATCCAACCTCATTAACCTCAAATTTGTCCTGTTTTTTTAAGGACTGAAAGAGGTTGGTATTCAGGGCTATTTGCTAGGTTTGTCTCACATTCAAAGCACCTCCATCATTTTTCCTTGTCTTTCTGGTTTGCTGGCAATACCGTGCTGTGCATTAAATAGTGCTGGGGTTTACCAATATAAAGATCTAGCCTTTCATGCACCCAGGATTTAAATTGTCTATGACAAGCAACTGGATCTAAAGAGCAACTCCTGAACTCATAGCGAAAACACTAATTAAATAATTCCAAAAATCTTACATATTTTGCATTTCCATAACTACATTTCACATTTGAAGTTTGTAACATAATATCTGTTATTACTTTAGGTTTTAAAAAAGTTATTAACTTTTCCACAAGAAATATGTTACATTTTCACTTCCTGGGTCATTTTAACTCAGCAGTGTCATCTGGGCCATACCATGATACTGGGTGAGTCAATAGGGGAAGCAGCTGGTTAGTTAACGCCAGGAAAGAAGTAATTGAGGGTGGGGACAATTTCATCCTCCAGGTGAAATTACCAAGCAAATACAACACCACCTGAAAGCACTGATATCAAAAAGAGATTCCTTTAACCATGTTATCATGTTTTAAAATAAAAATGTTGTGTTACAGTAACATGTTTCTTTCAAAACTGGACACTTGAGACATATAAAAGTAACAGAAGTGTTCAACAGAAAATATTTATTTTCTTAGCAATAATCACTTTAACACTGAAATAAAACTGGAAAAGTTGTAGGTCAACAACACATTTCTCAATTACAAAATGTTTACAGTTTACCTTGACTGCCAAAATAAAGAATTGCCAGTTTAATAATTAATGTAATATTATTTGGGAACATTTTGTAAAATGATACCCTGTTGGAACAAATGGGCATTATTTAAAAGGTTACAAGTAACAGTTATTTGGTGGTGTATTAATGCAGCTGTCTTTTTATGTAACTGAAACTTGGACAATTCATACTAACAAATGAATTAATTAATAAAGTCCTTGGGGGGGCGGAGTTGCTGGAAATCTTGTGGTAAGACAATGTTTGGAACAGTGTTGAAGTCAGTTTTTCTTTTCTTTATTGGAATTATATAAACAGGAAACTCTTTATGAGGAATGTCACAAGACTGGCACAAGATTTTCCTGAGCATTCCTGTGTTGTTCTTTACATTTGAAGCCATATCAACAAAGGGCAAAAGAGTTCCAAGGACTTACTGTGTTGAGTGTTGAACTGATACCTAGAGTCTTTCTTCACTCAGTATAGCCTTGAAAACACGAACAGCCTTGAAACCATACCACACATAAAAAAGGTAAACGTGAATATATGTGTAATTATATATAATTTCACTAACGTGGCTGTGTGGTGTGGTGGTTAAAGGGCTTGTAACTATGAGGTCCCCAGTTCAAATACTGGCTCACTCACTGTCTGACCTTGAGCAAGTCACTTAACCTCCTTGTGCTCTGTCTTTTGGGTAAGATGTTGTAAGTGGCTGTGCAACTAATGCATAGTTCACACACCCTTGTCTCTGTAAGTTGCCTTGGATAAAGGCGTCTGTTAAACAAATAATAATATATGGATTCATAAGGGACAGACAATGTTACCCAAGTGGCAAAAAATATACAAAAATGAGGTCAACCACAACAGACTAGTAACAGTTTTTATTTAAGCTTATTGTAAATTCAGTAAAACGTGTCACCTGCATTTGAACTGCTGATCTATATTACATAAAACCAAACTGTCTAGAACTGTCTTAGACTAACCTTTATTGTCTAATAATGTGGGACTTTAAATTCATTTTTAAACAAGAAAATGTAAACATATAGATGCCATAAGTTAAGTGCAACCAGAATATAAGACTTGTTAAACTCAAAATAAAGAAAGCAATCTATCAAGTTGCAACCATAAGAGCTCTGGGGTTAAAAAGAGAATGGCAGCATTGTGATTTACTTGACATATCACAAAAAGACGTTCTTAAAAATAATACTATTTTATATATATATATATATATATATATATATATATATATATATATATATATATATATATATATATATATATATACACACACACACACACACACACACACAAACATATATATTTCTGTACGTCACCTTTTCTGATGAGTCAGAGTGACTCTTCTCGAAACAACAGTGCAGTGTGAAAAACTAAATCGAACACCCCGTGGTGCTGAGGTGACTGACAAAAGAAATACGGGGCGTTCTTTACTGACAATTGTATGTTACTGACTGGCGTTTCAAATATCCAATCTCAATCACAAGACTAGAAGGTGGCGTCAGCTGTCGGCTCAACGCCGCCTATTACGAACAAGAAACAACGGTGGGGCTGGGCTAAACACAATTTGACAAGAAGGGACTCCCTGTTAGAAAAGGTAAACTGTTTCAGTTGGTCGTGTGATACAAAGATTGACAACCCTGGAACCCAAAAAGAGACAAAAGACTTCAAGAGCGTCCCCCAACGAAGCGACGAGGCGGTCCTTTGTAAATGCCCTTGTTCCGTGTGAAAACTTTACCGGTTTCGGGTGCAAAGTTTCAAACCGTCTGCAAACGAAAACGGAGCTCAGGACTATGCGGTCCCGTGTTTTAATTTCCTGTTTTTCCGGCTCCTTTGCCTCCGTGCTTTAAGTCGGTGATTTTGAAGTAAGGCAACCTAAACGAGTAAGTTTTTCCGAAGAACAAATGATACATCTGCAGCAAGACATTGTAATATTTCAAAGGAGCAGGCAGCCACACAGATAGTACAATACCTAAGTCCGAGTAGCCCCAGGCAATTTATAGTCACTGCCTTAATGAAATCTTTTTGCACCAAGATTGATTCTGTTGGTCTGTGAGTAGATTTGCTATTATTATTATATCGCGTTATTGTTACTGTAAGTATATACACATTTAAACTGGATTTACAGTCGCCTGAGTGAATCTTTTTTTAATTTTTTTTTTTATTCATTCACACATGCAAAACAAAAGGTTTATGATACGGTCGGTAGACGGTAGGCTGTAGTAGTATACAATTATTTATGGTTCGTTTGTCTTAGTAATGTATCCTCGTCTAGGTTTGATTTGCTGATCTATAACATTTTATTATAGCATACTTTATATACATTCAGGTAAAATGGCTTTTGAGCCTGACAGGGTACGGCTGCTATGTATGATGTCACTGACATTTGGATTTTTCATTGTAGAGGTTGTGGTTAGTCGTTTAACCTCTTCTTTGGCTATGCTTTCGGATTCTTTTCATATGCTGTCAGATGTAATAGCTTTAGTAGTGGCTTTTGTCGCTGTTCGTTTTGCTGAGAAAACACAGTCTACCAGCAAAAACACCTTCGGGTGGATTCGTGCCGAAGTGATGGGTGCCCTGGTGAATGCTGTGTTCTTGACTGCGCTCTGTTTCACAATCATACTGGAAGCTGTCGAGCGTTTCACGGAGCCGCAAGAAATTGGGAACCCGCTGATGGTTATCGGGGTGGGCGCTGGGGGTCTCCTGGTCAACCTGTTTGGTCTCTGTATGTTTCGTGGACACACAGGGGGCGGACACGGACACTCGCACGGTGGTGGTCATGGACACTCTCACGGAAATAAGAAAAACAAAAGAAATAAAATATGCAAGTCCGAAACCCCGTCCGGGAACGGGTCGTCTGGCGAGGAGACCAATAACCTGGTAGGAAACTGCAACAGTCCCAATATAATTCATTCTGACAGACCTGAAAGACATGGTACGTATAGTTTTTATTTTAATTTTCAGTTTACACCTGCAGATAGTTTGGGCATACCATGTGTTCATATCATTATTATTATCTCTGGGGTGAAGAATTATTCAGATGTCACAATTGGAGATTAATTTTCTCCTTTCGATGGGGGAGGTGTCGATATGATTTCTGTAAATTCGTACACAGTACAAAGGAGGTCGATTAAGGCTTTTTTTTTCTTAACAGTTGGATGACCAGAGCAATACTCCTTGGGTGCCTACTTCATTTCAGTGTATTGAGACCCATTGAAAGGGCTAAAATACTTTTGTGTTCAGGAATGTCTAAATTACGGTTAGCAATAACAGAATACAGTTCATAGCAACATTACTTCCTGTAGGTTGCTTACAGAATTTAGCAGATGGTGTTAAGTATGTTGTAATAAAACAAGCGAGTATTGCCTAATAACACAACACTTTCCTGTCAGTCCATCTGCATGTGTTAAAGGGTTATTTAACACTGAGTCATATTTTCACTGAATCAGTGTATTTAATATACTGTATTTTAACAATCAACATTAGTAGGTGGGTGTTGATTGAGACAAATGTCTTTGTTTGATTTGACCATGATTAATCTGTTACACTTTATTATTTGCATTCATTTTCACAGGTACACAGGTGAGACATACACCGCGCACTTCAATTTCTCTTTTATTTAAAGGTTTTATTTAGACAATTCAGTCAATTGTCACTTAAAAGCTGTTGTAAATTCCTCAACAAATGAACTGAAAATATCAGCCTATTGTGAGAGAAGTATTGCTTAGTACCAAGATGTATTTCTGGTATGCGTGAGACTGATGATGACAGCATGTATCCTGCTAAGCTTTGTTTTGTTTGTTTGTTTTGTAAAGCAATCTTATATAGAAAAGGCATCTTCAATAGGTGAGGTGTGACACATGAAGACATGAACCTTGAATTGCAAAAGTAATGCTATGGCAACATTCGCAAAATAGGGTTACAGTATATTCAATTTTTATATGTATGGATGATAACTACGATATTACATAGATATTTCTACAGTATTCATGATCTCAAAATAACTGGAACACATTTTTGGTATGTCAGTTTACAACAAAACATAAAATGTTGATTTATGCACCAAAAAGTAATCCTTGATATTTATCTTTTAGAATGCACATTTATTGCATTTTCTTGGTCTACTTTTTTAAATTTAATTTAATTTTTTTTTTACTGCACCCTAATAATAAAAATAAACTTTACACACATATTTCAACAAAACTTTTGTCTGTGTTTGCTTTAATGGTGATCTACTTGTGTGATACAAGATGTACAACACTGACCGGCAGCGCTCCAGATAAGGTTTTGGATTATTGAGTAGTATTCCCCAATTTAGACTATGCAAGTACACTGTATTTTGGGCAAGTAAAATGCAACATTACCTCAATAAATACGATACATATGCTAACTTAGGGGGTATGCATTAACTACAGCCTTACATTTGAACTGTAATGTTACTTTGAACTACTGTACAGAAAACTTGGTCTGGCAATAAAAACAAAAACAATTTGCATTATTGACCACCAACAATATGACTGTGAAGCAAATAACCACAGAAACAGAAATACGCTTTTTTTTTAAATTCCAAAGCTGCAAAAGGAATATACTTAACCAAAAGGCCTGCATGCACATACTATATATTTCCAGTGATTTAAACTAAAACCAAAAAATGCTTTCTTATGCGCTCCCTTTCCAAGTCAAATAGGTCAAATAGGTAAATTGATAGGCTAGGTTGAGGGGGATTCACCAGTCACAAACGTACATTGCATGTAAGGGGATTCAACCATACTTATTTAGGAGCGCTGCTGACAGGTCATGTTGTCCTATTTTCCCACAGTACGGATACCTGTAATGTGTTTGATATACTTAACAGGGACACGTGTAATGTAGCTTGTTTAGATATGTTGGTGTGTCCATAGCCAACTGTTGTAACAAGGAGTGCTGAAACTGTACATCCGCAACCTGATTAAAATAATGTTGTCAAACCAGGGATTGCATAATCAGTGTCAAAAAACAACTTTTTAAATGCAATGTTCATTTGTGTTCTGCATGCCATGAAGTGTGAAAACCACCTTAAAAGGAAAATGGACAAGCTGCGTGAAGTAAGCAGGGTGCCAGTTAAAATTAATGATCCTATTTCGTTCTGTCCTACCGGAGTGATTGCAGATACCCACTGATAAATTGCCGAAAGGAGAGTTTGACAGCCCTTGCTCACCATTAGCCAGTGATTTATTGTGCTGTTACCAGACACTAAATCGTCAGGCTGTGTAACTCCCTCTCTTTCTCGTTCTGATACAGATCTGCTGCAAGAAAACAGGTTGGATAGCCACATCAACAGCAACACTCACTACGATGAACAGGATCACACTGACGAGTCAGCTTCGCAGCTCAACATGCGCATGCCTTCCTGCACGTCCTGGGGGATGCCCTTGGCTCAGTCATTGTGGTGTTGAATGCCATCATCTTCACTGTTATGTGGCAGCCCTGTCCTGAAGGAGAGCCATGTGTCAAACCATGTGTGGACAGCCAATGCATAGACCACAATACGCTGGTGAGCGCGCTGAGGAACAGCACCCAGGCCGTTACCAGTGCAGGGCCCTGCTGGGTCCTCTACTTGGATCCCACTCTCTGCATCATCATGGTGTGTATTCTGCTGTACACCACATACCCACTTCTGAAAGAGTCAGCCCTCATCCTGCTTCAGACAGTGCCCAAACAGATCGACATGCAGCGACTGAATGAAAAGCTGCGCAGCGTGGAGGGCATACTGGCTGTCCATGAACTGCACATCTGGCAGCTGGCGGGTAGTCGCATCATCGCTACAGCCCACATCAAGTGCCATGACCCCACATCCTACATGGATGTGGCCAAGCGCATCAAGGATTTTTTCCACAATGAGGGCATACATGCCACCACCATCCAGCCAGAGTTTGTCACAGTCAACTCTGAATCCCCTATCTCTCTATGCGAGCTCTCCTGCCGGACCCAGTGTGCCCCCAAGCTGTGCTGTGGCAATGGAGACAAGCCTGAGAAAAAGGCCACGGACAAGGCCATGGGACTGCCCATCTCCTGCCCGGAGGTCATCGTAGAGTCTCCAGAGCACAGGGGCAGGGAACCGCCTCCTGTTGAGGTTGAAATCCAAGTGGGTGCAAGGTCAGATGGAGAGGTAGTCCAGAGAGAGGTAGAGTCTTCTTTGTAAAGCAGCCAAATTGGGAGTGGGGGGGTTAATAGGGGAGAGGATGTCATTGTGCATTCTGGTTGTCTCAAATAAACACAGAGGGTAAGGGATGTGGGGGGTGGGGAATAACATTGCAGCCCCACTCTTGTTAAATCCCTGTTTTCTCAGTAGTATGGTAGTCCATGTTAGGTCACTTCTCACCTACGCATAATTAGAAACTCTTGCATGTGTTTCATTATCGCTGTTTTGTCGGATGATGTAACAGTGGTGAAGCTGCTCTTCAAAGAACATTGGAACAAAGATGAAGAAAAACTAAAGGTTACAGTTATTTCAGGTGGCATTTGCTGTCCAACTGGATTTTTGTGAACTTTCTCAAAAGGCATACTAAAACATTTCAATTTGATTTGCAATTTTGTTATTAAATAAATTATTAGGGTAAAATCTTGCTAACCCCCAAGAAATGTTAGATTTGTCATAGTGGAACTGAATTTGGACTGCGTGTGTGTGTTTTAAAAATTCTTTTTTCATTATTACTAATGTTTATGTAATTTTTAAAAAAGTTTTTTTTTTTATAGTAGGTCACAAAGGTTTTTGAAATAACCCCAGGGCTGTGTCTATATACTGCAAGTAGAAGCACCACCGCTGATCTTTTGAGTGCACCTCTATCATTTTGTCAGAAAAAGGTCATATAAGCACCTCTGTTAAACCCAGAAATCGATTATAAACTTGTTTATTTCCAATTTCTTTTGTTTTAATGCAGTCTATTTCTGGTAGTGCTTGAAGTAATTGGAGATGGAGGAAAATTGTTTCACCAGAAAGATGGTATAGCTGAAAGCCATTTACATACTACACAGGGTGCTTAAAACTGTAACCAAGTCTGATACAGAATGACAGTATTGGGAGAGGAGGCGGTGGGGGTTGTGTGAACCAAAAGTACAGGCTTTTTTTGGTGTATCGTGACATTCCAAGACTTTATGAACAGCATGTACACCATGTCAGAGTTGTCCCTAAGGACAAGAAGCCTCTTTCACAATGCTTTGATATGCTCCAACTAGTCTAGTCAATATTAAGATGGAAGATAATTAGCCATCAATCCCATTACTTTAAGTCCTTTTATATTTTTTAAATATTGAAATGGCCAGGGGAAAGGCTGTTTATGGCATTTTTTAGTAGCTCTGGAAGAACACCCCTTCCCCCAAATTCTCTAGCGCTGTTAGGAAACTTGGGAATAACTCTGCATATTAGCAATGCAACATCTTCTGTAGATTATTTCAAGGATTGAACCGAGCATTACATTTACTGTCTTTCCCTTGTTGAATGGGGTTTCTTACTTCACATACTTACTAGCCACCAGTTAACCCTGCTTTTTCTAACTGAAAATGGCTCTAACAAAGCAATCCTCATAAGTGATTGTTGCTGGCTGATTGCCATCTGCTCCAAATCTGAATAAAAATGCTGACTTTTTTGTGGGGGAGGGGTGAACTATTTTTTTTCTTGCAGCTGGCGGGAATGGTTTGGTAAAGGACTTAAATTTGAGGATGTAGTAATACATAACTTGCATTGCAAACAACAACTCCTACCGTCAACACTACAAGAAAAAAACAACTAAACTGCTTCTTCCACAAACTTTGCAGTATCAGTTCTGTCTTTTTTATATCCTTTGTGGCTTTTTCTCTATCTTCACTCCTCACCCTGTTCTTTGTGATTGTGATTAATTTTCTTCTCTTCCAGCCAACCCCCTCTCTTTTTTAATATATTTGTGTAATATACCCTACCCCATTTGACAGAAACAAACAATAAAACGGTTGCAAATGGTCAAGATCCCAATTTGTCCAGAGCACTGTATTTTCCCCCATTATTTGTAGTTAAATATCTAAGGATAAGCAACACTAGAGATACTTTGTTTCCATTGTTTCTAATAGATTTTTTTCAAGGGCATCGCCCTGCTACTTTGGTTAAACAACCCCTTACATTTCTACCTAGTTGGAGGCCTACAAAGCATAACAAAGTTTATTCCATAACATCCATGATATGTGAAATTAGACCCTATTCCCTGTGGTTAAGTACATATGGGATACAACAAATTAGCTGATTTCTTGACCCATAGTAGTAAGTCTCAACATAGCACATTGTAGTTTCAACTGTACTAAATAAACTACTTATTGCTACCCATATGTGCTTATTATATAAATAATTGTGTAAGACAACCCATCATGTTTTTGACAAAAGTATTGCGCACCTAAGCTACTATACAAGTACATAAAACATGTATTGCTTTGGGAGCTTAGACACTGCTGGAGGGCCCTAAAAAAAGCAGAAGTTCCTATGGGAAAAAAAATAATGTAGAAAATAAGAGCCCAAAGGATTTGGAGAATACATTCATACATGAAGTGTTAGAATACCTAATTAAACTGGTCCACAGTAAATGCAATGCTCTGTGAATACCTTAAGACTCAAGGTAACCAATTCAGTGGAGGTAATGTATTTCGATACCTTTTTATGAAAGTTCTCAACTTTGTGTCAGTGTAGTTATTTTTAAGAGTGGAAGTTTATCTGCTAAGGCCTTAACCTGTAAATGAACATCAATGTTGCAAAAGTTGGTCAACATGCAGCTGCTACACAACAGTAATCATTATGTACTATATTCTAAGTTCACGCTAATTCCCTTTAATTACCTGTTACCTACTGAGATTTACCAGAAAGCCTTACAAAAAAGGTTTCTTTGTGTAATCCTTTTATTCAGAAAGTCAGGTCAGCATTGGGTTCAGAATATCTAATACAATCCTTTGAAGCAATGCAAAATAAAGCTAAAGTACATGGTGTTCAACCTGCTGGTACTACTTTCTTTCAAAATTGTCCCTGACTGCCTTAGGCATAGTTTTGATTATGAAGTGGCATGGCATATAATAAGGTATTGAACACCGTGCCTCCTGGAGCAGGGTTATATTTTAACCCTTTATCCTTAACATTTCTTCTTTGATCCCAGAGTTTGTAACAGTATTATATTGAACTTGCTATCTTGGAAACATTTCTGCTGTGCTCCAGGAGTTTGCCTGGTTCTGTAATTTAAAAAGGTGCAGTCAAATCAATGTATGCAACTTTTGTATTTTCAAAATGATCCCTTTGAACATTCCATGGACATTTTTTTAAATTGATTAACACATTTGAATACAAATGTTTTGGTACTGATTGAGGAATATAGGCATTGCCAAGTTTACTGTAATAGTAAGTAGGTTAAGTTTTTAAGACCACTTTTAAAAAGCTTTAATTTCTATGGGAGATCCCCCATTTATTGCACATGTTTCCAAACAGGGATTGCATGAGGATGAAAAACACTGTTGGTCCAACGTTGTCACCTTTTGCACTTTAGTATATTTCAGTGTAACAGATTACACAGTTTTGACATTAACATTAACAAAGAATGTAAATCAAGACCTTGAGACTTTAGAGTTGTACATCTTGTATTATTTTATTAATATAGTAATCTATTTTTGTGGCAGGTATATTGCATCTATTTTACTTTACTGGAAGATAAATTGCTCATTTCACATATTTTAACAAAAGCTGGATTCCATTCAAATACTATCACAACACTAGACATTAGACCCCAAGGATATTGCTGCTGGTGTGAGAAATCTGTCCAGAATTTTCTATTACTGTTGGGGGTTTTAGCAGATAACTACGTGCTTGTTGTGCCCTGGTCTTTACTGATGTCCTTCATGGCATTCTTCTGTGTGCTACAGTATACCCTGACCCATAACAATCCCAAGGCCTGAGTTGTGTGCTCTTCAGTGGGTTCAGACAGACCACACTGAATTCAGTCACCAAAGCTTTGTCAGCCATTGGCAATGGGATGTTCAAGGTGTCTCATCATTTGAAGTTCTGTGTTTGGGGTTCCCACCAAAGCCACAGGCTGTTTGGTGTTCTTATAAGTGTAGTTAGGCCCCATGGTGGCACAATATTAAAAAAAAAAAAAAAAAAAAAAAACTGCTTTGGCTGTTCTGAGGACCACATGTACCAAATACAGCTGTGTAAAAAGTTTATTTTCAGTCTTTTGGTTTATGCAAAGCATGTTAAGTAGCATCTCTTAAATTACAGAATACTTTATATATACACTTTTGATGCTTGAATTAGAATCATAAAGTGGCTGTTGCCAACCACGTGTTGGCAGAGACTATGAATTACATCCAAAGGTCCTCGTTTTTAGGATCTATCTGAAACTAGTAGATAATATATGAGGGCATGGAAACCTCTCTTAACTCTACTTCTATTTTGTGTTCTAGCTTGGCTTGAAATAATATGTGATTGTACTATATTTCCTAATACTGTGAGTGCAAATATTTGTCGGATTAGAGCTTGAAATTATATCGGTATGAAAGACTATTTCTTTATTTCCACTTAAGTTACTTATTTTAAAAAAGAGGTTAGCCGTGTCAGATAAAAAAAAAAGTAGTTATTGATTAACTGTCTTTTTTCATTAGCAAATCAGCAGAATTGACTGAGCTTTCCACTGCTGCTGTAAAGATTTTCTCACAAAGCTTAATTTCCAGGTTTTCCAGTAATCATTCTCCCTTGCTGGTTGTTGTTAATGCCTCGAGGTAGCTAAAGATCTTTAAGGCCTCTCTTTACATCACAAGCTGTAACTGGTCTTGACCAGAGCAGATACAATTTCTGCGGTATCTCGTTCTGCCCCACAGTTTCAACTGTATCCGAGTGAACTTAGTTCAGCCAAAGCAATTACCAGATTGTGGTGACTGGATGCACAAATTAAATTGATGAAAAAAATAAATAAATCTTTCAGCATGGTCAATACTGAATCAATGTGTAATGCAACCATACCAATTTTCATGTTCTTGTTCACTAAATGTTATGATGCAAACTGGCAAAGATTTATTTTTCAAATGCAACCCTTAAAGATGTTTTTCTTCTTGTGCATAATGCACAGACAGTGTGATCTTTATTGTATGCTGTGACTGTGAATCTGTTTTTATAATTGGTATATATATATATATATATATATATATATATATATATATATATATATATAATCTTTTTTTTTTTTTTTTTCATTGTCTGTACTGTTGACAGTCGTGTTTTTTGGGCAATGTCCGGGTTCAGTTTTATACACCATTTGTCTGTTTTTTGATAATCTAGGTGCAATCCTCATTTTCTCTGTCAAATTTCATAGAATGTGCATTTGTGTAACCATTCTCGAACTTTTGCAATTCCTAATACTATACACTGTTTTCCAAAGCTGTTTCTACCTCGTACAGAGGCTTTCAGAATGTGTTATTAATGGTGTTAATATAAAAAAAAAAAAAACTGAGCAAAAAAACCTGGCTCGTGTACTGTTTAATTTGATAAGTGTTTTTGGATGATTGCAATTTGGTAGAACAACTGATGCCAAAGGACCCCAGCCTTAATTGAAATAAAATTTAATTTTGCCTTAGACTCTAAGCTGTGGTTAAATACAGGTATTTTTTATGATTTACTGTAAAGGGGGGGTTCTGAAGTTGCACAGAACTACAAAACTAAGCTAATGTAGAGTATGTTTTACTACTCGTCTCTTCTCATAGTGCCCCCCCCCCCCCATTTCATATTTAAATGGGGTTAGTTGGTGATAACTAGAGTATTGGTAGATCCTGTAACCCCATACTGTAATAAACAGTGTGGAAGTAATGCAATTCTTCAGAGGTAAATAATTTTAAGTACTCTTAAGACATTCAACCTGTAATGAAAGCAAAGTACTGAGTTATGAGGAAGCAGGTTGCAAAAGCTGTGCTAGGATTCCCCTAAGCTAGTGCTTTCAGTCAAGTAAAGAATAGAATGACTACTACTCATTAGATGACTTGCTATTTATTTACTGGCATTTGAATTGGCACCTTCTAATACTTGGGGTTGAATTTAAATGACTCGCTGATGTGTTGTGACAGAACAATACTAATGTGATTAATTTGGAGAGGCAACTTGTCATGTTCCTTGCAATGATCTAGCGGTTGGTCTGAAGGTGCAGTCGCAGACAAAATTATTGAAAACATGTTAAATACAAGCTGCAGTGAACATTAGCCACTAATTAATGACAAAGACCAAAATACACAATTTCTGGTAGTTTAACAAACCATCTTTATTTATTTATTTTTAAAACGTGCCTTTTAGAAGTTTCAAATATTTGTATATTTGTATTGGCACCGTTAAAAGTCAGTAAAAATGACAGCGTTTATATAGACACGTCATGACAGTTTTCCTCACAATGTTTTTGTCGTACTTTTTAGGAAATGCGTTGCTATGCTGTTCTGATTTAAGAAACAAAGTTGTCCATACCAATGCAGATTACTCAATCCATAGTCATTTTAGGGGGCAGGATATTTTAAATGTCTGTATCTGCCTTGTAATTAGGAAAAGAAAGTCTCTTTATATCGTGAGGAGAGCTTCATGGGTTGCCATGAAGATTTAAAAAACACACGCATACACACACACACACGCATACACACGCACACACGCATACATACACACACGCACACACGCATACACACACACACGCACACACGCATACATACACACACACACGCATACACACACACACACGCATACACGCATACACACGCACACAGATGCACACAAACACAAGTATATATATATATATATATATATATATATATATATATATATATATATATATATATATATATATATATCTCTTTGACCTGAAAAATGAAACAAGGACCAGGGGTCACAAATGGTGATTAGATAAAGGGGCATTCAGAACAGAAAATAGGAGGCACTTTTTTTCACAAAGAATTGTGAGGGTCTGGAACCAACACCCCAGTAATGTTGTTGAAGCTGACACCCTGGGATCCTTCAAGAAGCTGCTTGATGAGATTCTGGGATCAATAAGATACTAACAACCAAACGAGGAAGATGGGCCGAATGGCCTCCTCTCGTTTGTAAACTTTCTTATGTTCTTATGTTCTTATAAAATAAAACTTCTACTAAGTACAAGTTTTACTACTTAAAAAATAGATATGCGTAACATCTAAAAGTTTTATTTAATTAAAGTAGTCTATAAATGTATGTGGATAAATGTGGGAACACGAGGGGGGGGTGGTACACTACAATACAATAAAAAACAGTATGATCCTTAGGCCTATGTGAATATAAGATTGAGAACAAGGGGATATGTAAAAGTACATACAAAGTTCCTGAGCAGCTTCATGCACTGGCAGTTCTATAGGCGGAGTACCAGGCTGACCATCCTTATGTTCCTGTACACATCCGCCGGTCCCTATACCATGCCTCTGCTCCAAGAAGCCAGTGACTGCTGGTCTGCAGCTACGGTAGAAGTGCCAGGCGCAGAATCCGCTTAACACACACACACACACACACGCACACCATAATGAAACATGGATGTCTTGTAATATTATAAACATTCAAACAAAAGTCTTTATTTAAAGCGATACGGTACATTTATGTTGTTTGTTAACTATATCCATTACTTATTGCACAATATGCCAATTGATGCTAACAATTAATTCCAGTTCTGTGCGGTGGAAGAAGAGGTGGAGCTCTGTTGTTCCTGGGACATCTTAAAAGAATTATAGAAAGAAAATACTACTACTACGACTACGACTAATAATAATAATATGAGGCTAAAAGTTTGGTTAGTTGTTAGTTAGGAAGTTTGGTGGTCCAGTGGTTAAAGAAAGGGGCTTGTTACCAGGAGGTTCCCGGTTCAATCCCAGCTCAGCCATTGATTCACTGTGTGTGACCCTGAGCAAGTCACTTAACCTCCTTGTGCTCTGTCCTTTGGATGAGACATAAAACCGAGGTATTATTGTAAGTGACACTGCAGCAGCTGTTTGTTAATGCGTAGTTTACCCCCTAGTCACTTTGGATAAAAGCGCCTGCTAAATAATAATAATTAACATGCATTTATGCAAACATTAATAATAGGCTATATGAGAGGTTTACATTTACAGCATATTTTGCGTTCTTTCTTGCGTGTGTGTGTGGTATGGTACGGCTTTGCTAAAGAGTAACGTGAGATTCCGCCAGTTAAACAGGATCTTGACTGCTCAAATCTCGTGAGACACAAGCACGATTCCTGCTCCAGTCTACATGAGTTTTTACAGCTATTTTTTATTGTGAGAAAGCGATTGACCCTGTCCTTAAAGTCGCGCTGACCAAAGGACATTCTTTTGCTGTTTCACGATGTATTCACGTGACAACGTCACACAGTCATGACTGTAGAGTCGATTTTCACACACATGTAAACCCAGCCAATGTAGTAGAACTAATTAAAATACATATTTATTGATTGAAAACCATTACACAGCAACGGAGTTGCATTATAAAGTCAATAGCCATAAAAATAGGTAATTATTTCCAACATATATTGAAGAACAACATTTTGGCAACACAGCAGATGATGGTCAAGAGAAAGGAGCTGGATTCATGTTTTGAGAAAAGCACTGGTAGCAAACTACAACAAACGAAATGGCTACAGAACAGTATCAAAGAAATATGGAATACCAACATCTATAATCAGAGCAATAATCCATAAGAACAAATTCAACCGAAAAGCTTGAAAGAAGTAGATGTCCAAAGAATATTACGGGTACAGCAGGTAGGAGAATCGTCCGAGCAGCTAAAAAAAATCCAAGATTAACAGTTAAAGACTTAAGCTGCATCCACAATGGACGCTAAAAATTGAGAAGGTATGCTGATATTCAATGCTTCAGTTTTGTTCTTTGTATTTTATAACGTCACTTTAGGTTTGTAAAAGTTTGATCTTGGTTTCAAACTGTGTGGGTTTATAGTGATTTGGAATATGTTGTTTTCTGTATTGGCTAATGCAAGGCAGTATTAAAATTAATTCTGATGAGACTCCTGCAGGCTGATTGTGGGGGAGCATGTAAAGGGCAGTGTTATGTGACACTGTGCCGTTACGGCTTCTGTCCCCTGTCGGTGAGATGAGATGAGGTTAAAAGCTCTATAATAACAAAGGCAGAGTAGCCCAGTTCATTTGCATAATAGTTATGATGCTTGTTTACAGTGTAGGTGCTTACTCTCAGCCTCCTCTCCTGTTACATATATCGAGCTGTTGAGCTGTGCACTGAATCCCATAGACAAAGTGAATTGAAGCCTGATCAAGCCTATGCTTCCCCCAATCAGTCTTGAGGAGTCTTTTCAGAAGTTTTTTTTTTTTTTTTGCTGGAATTGTTATGGCAAATAATAACCTAAGACCCACCCACCTAGAGAGCGAGATCTCTCCAGGGTGCCCATCGGTAAAGATTCCAATGCTCTGAGCTTTCTCTCCTTGCAGAGCTTATTCAGTGCAAAACAGCAGGCTTTCCAGTGTGATTCCAGTGTAATCATAGACCACAGAACGATGCGAGGGAAGTCGCTGAATGTCATTCCACTCCAGACGTGACTTGGAAGCGATCCAAAAGACTGGAAATGCATTCCTATTGGACATACTAGAGATGGGCTGTCCCATTACAAAACAGATCTTGTTTTGATAAAAGGTTACCACCCTGACCTCCAGCAATAAAGGTTGGACATGTAAAATCTATAGATCAGTGTTATTGAACATCCCTATATATCCAACAATGTTATTGTTATCATTATTATTAGTAGAAATTGTACAGTTGTGCACAAAACTTCGCTTTATGCGTATGTAAATTTGTGCTTCAGAACAATTTAGTGAACAAACCGTTATTTATCATAAAAACAAACAAACCAAAAAAAAAAAAAAAAGAAAAGCCACAGTTTAAAATTAGGTCACATGTTCAAGTTGTGTGAATGCGGGACATTTTTTGTGTCATTTTTAAAAGCCAGTAAAAGTGCACATTTTTCATTTAAATGCTGGATATCTAGACTGCATGTATGCTCTGGTTTATTTTTGCTTATTAATAAACCTATTTTTATGCAACTTGCGTGTCTCTGTGCTGCTAAATGCACCACCCACAAGCCACCCAGGTATTGTCTTTCTTCTGGATGTCTTTGTAGTCGTTCAATTTGCAATCATATAATAATGGATACTTTTGAGGCATGACGTGTTTTGAGACATGTGACAAGGGAGTTATCCTTGCTTCTGATTGGTCAGTTTCATTCCAGTCGCGCGATATAAAAAAAAATAGAAACAGGCCAAATTTTCTCAAAGCGATGTCGCTCTCATCGCTCGCTGCTTGTGTGGATACTCCCATTTGACTGCAGTGACTTCTAAATTATTTGCTCGCGTTCAGTGTGGATGGAGCTTTAAAGAAAGATTTAGATGCACCAGGCATAAGAGTGCATGAAAGAACTGTACAAAGGTACCTGAGCAAAGAAGAGTTGTGTGTACGTAGACCTCACTGCAACCACTTCTTCAAAAGAAAATTAATAAAAACAGAAATCTGAAGCATTCTTCACCAAAATTCTCTGGTCCAATGAGACAAAAATAAGGTTCAATAAAGAAATTAATATTAATGATATATTGGTTATTGTAATTTATATACAGACATCAATTCTACTGAAAACTTTCTAAAATCTGATTTTTGGTTTCATTAGTAGAGTCTGTTTTAATCGTGCTAATGGTGATGTTTCATATTTCAGACTTGCATTCTCAACAACAGAAATATAAAAATAAGTAAATACTAGTAACTGTGAGCATCAAACAACTAGGTTTAGACACTAATAATAGTGAGTTAAAAATCAAAAAATAATATTACAGGGGGTAGCACTTCATTAAATAGTGCAGATTTTCAATGATTTAAAATCTACTTTCATAAGATTAAGCATATTAAACTGAAGTCATGTTTGAAACTGTTTTTTTTTGTGTGTGTGTGTATTAAAATGCCATGTAATTAATGTTACAGCTTAACTATTTAAATCAAATAGTAACAATTAAAACCAAATCAAAATTTCTGTACAAAATCAGTTATTGAAAAGTTTAAGCAACCCTAACCTTGACACTCTCCTACAGCTTTTCACACATACAGACTTTTAAAACTTAGTTATCATGACAGGACATGTAGCCATATATAAATACTTTAAACAGTAGCTTCAAGGGACACAACTGTATGTGATATTCTTAATACCTGCTGGTTTGCACATGTCTAGCGACAGGGATATCTTGGAGGTGTTTGCATGTCTCTATGTATGTCAAAGTTTTTGGCATGGTGGACAGCTTCTGGCTAACAGAGTCCCGAAAGGATATCCTCATGCAACTCCTGGTACAGTGTACCTCATTCCATATGTTACTGGGATCACAAGGGAATATAACTGAAGCCTTTTCTCTATTCCAAGATGTTATATATGCATGGCTTGCTGCTCATCGTCTCTTGCTGTAAAACAAAACAAAATATCACTGTCCACAAACACACACGCTTTAGTTTGCTTATTATTTTTTGGGATGACTAGAGATCTTAATGTATTGCCTGGGTAGTTAGATAAAGCTGTCTGCTTTTACATCTCCTCTATGTCAGCAGATCATGCATGTTCTTACTCCAGGGTAAAAGGGCGAATGGCCTGCCATCTAGCTGAACTAATGGATTCTACTTTAACATTAATGAGCTGTTGACCCAGGAGGTAGGCATACAGGGGGGCTGTTTCGAAGCTGCTTTTGCTGCCTTGCCAGTGTAATTTAAAGGCAGTCCTGTATATTTGGTTTTATTGAAGACTTGTTAGGTGTAGAACAGCATCTCTGGGTCGTATTATATTTTGTATTAAAGTATGAAGGGAGAAAAAAGCATTTGATGTTATCCCAGTTAGAACCAAAAACTTCCAAGACTATTGCTCAGTTATGTAAAGACAGGAACGATGATTGGTCCAGAATAGTTGAGGGCAGACTTGTTGGGCATATGCTTACTGAAAAGGCAATTGCAAGAGGGCACTTTCTTGTTGATGCCGCTCTCAATACAATGTTGGTAGCCAATACTTTTAACCTCCTACTGCCACTCCAGAAGGAAAACACAGATAAAGGACCACATGAGATTCCACCTAAACGTTTTTCCCAAGAAGCAGCTGCTGAGCAGACAGAAGAGACAATAGAGGAACTACATAAACCACATGTTGTTAACAAGGACTTGGCAGAAGCAGGTGAACTGTATGATCCGTTGATGGCTCATGAAAGCTTAGCTGATAAAGTGTGCTCTGCAGAAGCACTAGCTAGAATCTTGGAGAGATAAGAGATTGAGAAAGAATCTATGAAGAACCTGCGTACAGCTGGTCTGTGGATATGGTAGATGTTCTCCGCAGATTCATCAAAGCTGAGCGCACAGGAAACTGGAAACTACACCTTCAGATAGTGCATGACATGCTCCCCTACTTTGCAGCTTCAGACCACAGCCGGTATGCCAAGTCTGCATATGTGTATCTGCAAATTATGTGTGAACTCCAAGAACATCATCCAAAAGTGTACAGAAGTTTCCAAAATTGATTTCATGTTGTAAGAAGAAGTGATCGTTCCTGGGCTGGACTCTCCACAGATCTTATTATCAAACACGTTCTCATGAGGAGTGTGAAGACAAGTGGTGCCTTAACGAGGGGCCGGGGAATGATGGAGACTCAGTGCCTGGTGTGGCTCCTTTCCATGCCAGCAAGTGCAGAAGTTAATGGTGCCATGCAGAATTTCACTGATGTAACATACAACACAACTTAACACAAAGACACAACAAGAACAAAGGCAAGCATGAGATGTGAAGGACACCAAAAAACTCCTTAGTGTTCTTACAGAGAGGAATCACAGCATAGTTCAGTAAACATTGACAAGGCCAGACAGCTGGGGGACAATATACTGGATTCATTTGTTGGAGAGAATATTCAGGACTACTCATTCAAAAAAAAGCAAACAAGCAGTAACTCTTATTTCAAGGACACCAGTCAGAATCAATGGGGAACCAGTACAAGTTGACCCTCAACTGCTATTTCAGAGACTGGTTGTTGCAGGAGAAATGTATGAAGACCAACCATCGCTATTCAAGTAAGAGCTGTGCAGTTTCCCACCGCAATTTCTGCCTCGTCCGCTCTTCCAAGGCAAGCAAATAAACCAGCGTTAGCAGATGCTATTTGGGCACTTGTGCAAAGTGGAGATGTCCAGTATGTGCTTGATGGGGGTGCCCTCCTACAACGTCTACCATGGCCAAAATGGCTCACTTATAATGGCATCTCTAAGCTGTATGTTGATTATGTAACTTACAGATATGGGAAGGTTATAATTGTTTTTGATGGCTACCAGGATGGCCCTTTAACATAGGATCCCACTCATCTGAGACGAACAGGAGTATGTGGTGAACTTTGCAAGTGATATGGTTATCACATCAAAGAAAGATTAATTTCTTATAAACAAGGTCAATAAACAGCAGCTCATCAGCCTTTTGAGTGACAGGTTACAAAGGGAGGGATGTTTGACAGACCATGCTAGTGGGGATGCAGACGTACTGATGTTAAAACAGCAGTGGAAGTAGCTTAAAGCATTCACACTGTACTTGTTGGAGAGGACACTGACCTTAGTTCTCCTCTGTTATCATGCAGACATGGATTTCAATGACTTTTTCTTCCAGCCTGAACCCAAATAGAATGCAAAGAAAAGAATATCTTTTAGAATATCAAGGAGACCAAGACAGTGTTAAGGATGAAACTGTGCACCAATATGCTGTTTGTGCATGCCATTCTAGGCTGTGACATGACATCCCAACCATATGGCATTGCCAAAGGTGTTGCCCTGAAGAAGATCAAAGTGAATGACCACTTATGCCAACAAGCAGATGTTTTTAACCAGCCAGTGGGAGCAAGCCCTTGATACCCTACGATACATAAGAACATAAGAACATAAGAAAGTTTACAAACGAGAGGAGGCCATTCAGCCCATCTTGCTCGTTTGGTTGTTAGTAGCTTATTGATCCCAGAATCTCACCAATCAGTTTCTTGAAGGATCCCAGGGTGTCAGCTTCAACAACATTACTGGGGAGTTGGTTCCAGACCCTCACAATTTTCTGTGTAAAAAAGTGCCTCCTATTTTCTGTTCTGAATGCCCCTTTATCTAATCTCCATTTGTGACCCCTGGTCCTTGTTTCTTTTTTCAGGTCAAAAAAGTCCCCTGGGTCGACATTGTCTATACCTTTTAGGATTTTGAATGTTTGAATCAAATCGCCGCGTAGTCTTCTTTGTTCAAGACTGAGTAGATTCAATTCTTTTAGCCTGTCTGCATACGACATGCTTTTTAAACCCGGGATAATTCTGGTTGCTCTTATTTGCACTCTTTCTAGAGCAGCAATATCCTTTTTGTAACAAGGTGACCAGAACTGAACACAATATTCAAGGTGAGGTCTTACTAATGCATTGTAAAGTTTTAACATTACTTCCATTGATTTAAATTCAACAATTCTCACAATATATACTGTATATATATCCAATATATATCTTGTTGGCCTTTTTTATAGCTTTCCCTTGTCTAGATGAAGACATTTCTGAGTCAACATAAACTCCTAGGTCTTTTTCATAGTTCCCTTCTTCAATTTCAGTATCTCCCATATGATATAATTGCCTGCATGCAATACTTTACAAGCGCTTCTGTGAGAACGTAGCTACAAGCACAACATTTGTACAGGCTCAAAGTCTGCCACCCCCTTCAGCATCAGCAAAATATTAGTCTTTGTGTGTTCTTCCAAATACAACAGTGAAAGGGAGAAGCTAGCCACTTTAAGCCAGAAGACTGGGGATGGAAAATGAGTGAGGGACAGCTACTTACTTTACAGACTGACTTGCCACCAGCACCTATGCCACTCCCAGTGGCGGCTTTAGGGGCATGCAACCCATGCAATCGCATAGAGCCCCGAGGCAGTGAGGGGGGGCCCCAGCCGACTGTGCACAAATTAAAAACATGACAAGACAACAAAGGTGACAGTTATGTGACTACCGAAAGCCAAAGCGCAGTGCATATCGCTTTTTGAGATGTTCGCACCGGGGGGAGGGACTCTGCCGCTGCCTAGTGCACAACACACATGACTATCAGGGGGAAAAAATTACATTACATTACTAACACTGACAGCCGCGTGACCTGACAAGTCTATTACGAAAAAACAAAGGGGGTTATGTGGAGATTATAATTTTGTTTAAGGTTAACAAAGAGCATTTTTTATAAATAGGGTATACCTTTTTTACACGTGATTATGTATGCCGGTTAAATTTTGTGATTATTTTTGTAGTAGAATACCATTCAATTTCATTAAAAAGACCAACCATACGTAATGAGTAGATTAACCCATCTTCTAGCGCGGACCGTTGATTCTGCTTTAATTACCAAAGTGTAGGAGCGTGAAAAAGAAAAATGAAGCAGAATTATCCCAGCTGCGCTAAAAAAGCAAAAACACAAGAAAAAGCAAAGCGTATGGTAACTTCCCCTAAACTAACATCATTATTTGCATCACAGCAAGCGGCAGGTCATAAGAAGATGCTAGTAGTAGTATGTCGGCCTGCCTTCGCCCCGGGTCGTCGGGCCTGCCTTCACCGGTTCGTCGGCCTGCCTCCGCCGGGATCGCCTGCTTGCCGCTGCCGGGATCGCCAGATTGCTGTTGTCCGGGATTGCCAGTTTGCCTCAGCCCATGGCTGCCTGTTTGCCACAGCCCGGGGCCGTCGGATTGCCACTGTCCGGGGCCACCGGACTGCTTGTGGGCCCAAGACAACCTCCGTCCCTACCTCAGGAGTTTGACAAAGACATTTGGGACTTAAGGGGGGAGGTGGCCGTAGGGCCATATGTGCTGCACACAAGGGGGGACAAACATGACGGGGTGCCTTCCCCCCCCCCCCTATATTTTGTGTTAGTATTTGGGTGTTGCATTATTATTTGCTGTTATTATTGTTTGTATTACTGTATTTTGTATTTCTGATTTTTGAAAAACGGCTTTTTATTAGTTAAAATGTAGTTGTATTAGTGTTTGGCTAGGATGGGTGTGGACTATTGATAGTTAGTCCCCTGGGTTTTAGTTACGTTTTATTCCAGTTGAGTTATTGTAACATAATCACTGGTACAGCTCCAATAGCTGAAGAGGTCATGGGTCATGGGGAGCCACGTCCTGCCCAGATTCTAGTTCTGGTCCAGGCTAGCGTGAGCACCCTCTTGTAAAAAAAAAATAAAAGAACAGTTAATTAGAGTAAGTGTACGCATGCCGTTTCTCTTAGTCAATAATTAGAGAGTTATTGAGTTTATTACAATGGGGTTAATTCCCATCCAGGGATGATTGTTCAGGTGCAGGTGGTCAGGAGTTTATTGATTGTCAATTGTGCAATTAACTCCTAACCACCTGCTATATAAGCCCAGCTCCAGGCTCATTAGGGTTGTTCCTGGTTTCTACCAGCCCCGCCCACTACATCCTGACAACATAATAAACAGTGTGTTTATTTGTTATAACAGCAAATTACTGTTATCCTACATTGTTTCAAATACTGTATACTTGTCTGGCAGCCCTGCCCTGGTAGGGGCCCTGGAATCAAGTATTGCATGGGGCCCCCAAGGGGCAAACGTCGCCACTGGCCACTCCTTCAGGTTTTTAGGTGCAGTTGCAAAAAGGATTGCAACACAAACAGATTCACAGGCCAAGCATGGCCCGGACAGTTCAGCTGTGTGTGGTGAATGCAAAGGGCTGAGTTGTGCCATCTCCCCCAAACCAGACCTTGATGAAGACAGAAACGTCTTGATTGGCCATTTGTAGTGCCTTTAGTTCTCCAACATCTAATGAAAGTTCTTTAGAACTTCAGTTTTCATGAACAATAATCCAAGTAAATAACATGAATTGAATTTAAGTGTACCAGCTTTAATATTAAATGGCCTGCAAAAAGCATTACAGGGTGGTGGGCATTTGTCCAAAATTGGGTTGAGCCAGATAATCAGCTAGATTGACTGGGCTTTTATATCTCATGTTAAGTACTTGCCACTATTTGTATTGATCCACACAACCCCACAGTCAGGTTGCATTTATTTTGTTCTATACTTCTAGCAGCTGTCAGAAGCTGGTCCAGAAGTTGGTAATCCACATTTTCTATCAGATATTTTGGATGTCTTCCCAGCATGTGCATTAAAATCACATATTTTAAACACTCTCAGCTTAATTAAAAGCAAAACCCGTAGCGGCAGTTCTAACACCTGAGGCAAAGTGGAGGTGAGAAGATAGACTTGAAATCAAGACATGGACCACATTATAAGGTTCTTTCCTAAACGAGCTGTTGTTGCCCAGAAATGCCTCGTAGTATTTTTCACACATCACCAAAAACATTATCCAGAAAAATCAATTACCAAATTCCGATTCCCTGGAGGACAAAGGTCAGCCCTGTGTTGAGGTGATTAAATCCCTTCAGATTGTGCTTCTCAAACCTGTTCTAAATGATAATAAAAATGTGTGCAATAAACAAAAGTTAAATAAATATGTTGCTATTAGGGCTGTCACTCGATAAAAAATGTGCTCAGTAATTGATTGTCTTACTAGGTTGCAAATGTCACATCAAATATCACCTTGCATCACAAATTAAATTTGCATTGCCAACATTTTTTACTCCTGTTTTTCTCCCTAATTTTAAAATGTCCAATTAACTAACCTCACTAGCCAAGCCAATTGCCCCTTTACACCTCGGAGCTTCACAATGGATGTAAGCGACACCGGCATCTGGCTGTTCAGAGGTGAGGAGAAACAATCCCTGACAATTTTGCAAACCTGTGCTCTCCAGACTGTATGACTCACCCTGCACACTACCCATCATTCTTTTACCGGGTGTGTGACTGTGGCCGGGCAGAAGGAAGCCCTGCACATGATTAAAGGGGGATGGGCAAAGCCCTGCTTGGAAATAAATGTGTTACAGTTATTGTATTATGATTTAAAATGTAAGTGTTTGTTTATTAAGAACGGGTGCATATTTTGTCTGTGTAAAAACAAGTGTTTTTTTGTTGTTGTTGTTGTTGTTGTTATTGATTTGAATGTATTTTGCTGTTATTGTTTGGCAGCAGGGATGGGGAAGCTCATCAATTAAACTCGTGCAAAATGTGACCATCTCCAGATTTATTAATTTATTGTTAATCCGGAGATAGTCACAAGTATGTAAGCCTGCAGCTTTTGTTGTTCAGGGTGGCTGTTTAGAAAGAGCTGGAGAAAACAATTGCCTAGCGGCAAAAAAGGTTGCAAAAACTGGTAGCAGCTAATCCACAATAAGGTTACAGGAAACATTCTTTTTGCTGCTTTTTATTTATTTATTTATTTATTTATTGTTAATTATATATCTGTTATCTAAAATAAAACTACACAATGTTCTAAATTCATGTTTATTAATTTGTTTTCAGCAATCCGATATATATTTTTAATTTGATAACAATCAACATTGATTAAATCTGCCGAAGATATTTTGAAATTACCCTGTGTTACTGTCCCTGGTTCGTATTTGAAATGTTTGATTTGAAGCTGGCTTCAGTTTTTTCCCTAAGTTGATTTAGAAAAGTAGCCAGCACACCGTCACAACAGTTTTGGTCGTTCATTTGAATAGAGTGAGGGACATTTTCCTCAGAATTAATAATGTCATAATTCGACATAATTCACAAAATAGATGGAGCATGGTTTATAGAGGCTAACTAATAGATAACAAATCATTTCATTATCAAATCATTTTATATGCAACTTACAGATTTTACATATTATAAAGCCTCTAACAAAGAAGGCCAGGGAATGAACCTACCTCAATTTTTTGTGGTACCAACAACCACTGCTCAAGAAACAGTGATCAACTCTGCAATACAACAAATTAATAAATGAAGTATTATTTTATATTTAAAAAGTATTGACAATCATTTTAAAACAAGACAAATGACTTATCTCAGGCAGAGTTGAGATGACTTTACCTCAGGAAAAAATAGCCGTTGACACTCTTGAGCTTTCAGACAAAAGAGCTGAGCGTGAGCTGGAGCAGGAGAAGCTAAACACTGGTGTTAGCTCAATATTATTATTTGGCAGATCCATGTTTGCCTTGACTGGAACTTTATTTATTTTGTTTCAATAAACACAGATGCCTCTTGCATTTGTTAATGTTTCAGGTATATTTCTGCAACCAAATCTTGTTGGTAAGGGCTTATATACAGGCTTTTTTGTGCCTTGTGTAATTGTGCTGCATATTTAATAAGTGTTGCCAATATTACAGCAATTATATTAACTTAAAATGACATTTTATGAAAGTGGATGCTTTTATATCAGTTCATAAAAAAAAAAAATCATTGACAAATTTGGATTTTTCATATATGGAACATGATGGACCGTTCTACTAAAATGTTATACTTGGTTCCGGGACTAGGAGATATATATATTCAAATAAATGCAATTACAGTAAATGCATGTTTCACAGATCCTGATTAGTTCTAATCTTGAACTACCTTATCTAAGTTAACACTGAGCAGATTAGTGCAAGATTAGTGCTAATCAGGGTCTGTGAAACAAGCTGTTATTCACTTTTATCACCTGCAACTGCAATACCAGTTGAGCCTGAGGGTGTCTCATTGAAGTACTTTCTTCATTAAAGGACACATCAGTGTGCCTATAATCTCTCTTTGTGGCATAGTGATCTTATATATTCCAAGTGCTTATTTAATTCACCATCAATGGCGGTCATTGTATGAAATCAGAAACACTATTGATAACACTGTCAAAGAATGGGCCACTGTGGTCAGCCAGAACAGCAATGGCTTTACGGGACAAGCCAGCACAGTGTTTACATTGTGCTGTAGGCATAGGATGAGTGTCTCAATCCATTGACAAATCTGTTCTCTAGACTTGTACACAGTCACCACTTTGGATCCTTGTTAAACATCAGTAATTTCGTTTCGATAAAGTAAAGCACCTGCCAACTGAGCACCATCATCCCTCTCTTAAAGTCTAACAGTGATATACAACTTTTACATATTTCAAAATTATTATTATTTGTTTATTTAGCAGACGCCTTTATCCAAGGCGACTTACAGAGACTAGGGTGTGTGAACTATGCATCAGCTGCAGAGTCACTTACAACTACGTCTCACCCGAAAGACGGAGCATCAGGAGGTTAAGTGACTTGATCAGGGTCACACAATGAGTCAGTGGCTGAGGTGGGATTTGAACCGGGGACCTCCTGGTTACAAGCCCTTTTCTTTAACCACTGGACCACACAGCCTCATACATGTCAGGGATTCCACTCATATGTTGCTTTACTCCAGTCATTCTAAAACAGTGGCCCCCCCTCCCTAAGTTTCAATGGGGTTGGAACAGAGCATATTATAAGCAGACCTACTATCTTAATAGCAACAGAGCACTGCAGCTGGTATTTTACTGAAAGTTGATGGAGCATTTTTAAACTCTTGTCAGATTATGAATACTATACATTTTGCCTTTCTTACTAAGCTATTTTCTTTTTATAGAATAAATCTTTATTTAGATATTTCTACGATTTAATTACTTTTTTTCTCGCCAGACTTAATTCCCTTTAAAGGGAATCCCAAATAGAAAAAGTGCTTTAAGTTTTATTCATTATTTTATTCACTCACTTGCCAAGCCTCTCTGTACCACAAGGTGTCAACAAAGAACAGGTGGTAAATCACTTGGTAAAGGCCTTGAACAACGACGAATTCAATCAATTGCAGTGATAGACATTACAGCATTATCGTGTACTAGTTGAATGATGTAATATGGTATTGTTTGGTACTTAGGGCTAAATATGGGATAGAGGATGTGCAATGGTGTAACTGAAAAAACCTTTAAGCTTATTGACTCACAAATAATCTATTTAGTTTTCTATCTTTCCAATTTAAAAATCAATACACGTATCTTACAAAATAGCATCAATTATTAAAATCACACCTGGCCACCTGCTGCACAGTAGATTTCAATTAGGCAGGGAGGGCAGTCTAACCTCCCGACTGTGCCATATCTACACACACTTTGTTTGTACACAAATTTTTTAATTATACCGTTTTTTATTACAAACCCACCAAACCATATTTTTAATGAAACAAAAACATAGGGCCGTATTTAGCAAATATGTGCGCAGTCGCTATTGCTAGGGCAAAAATGACAACGTTAGCGAACCGCTGCGATAGTGCACAACAATGTGATTTAGAAGTTGGGTCTCATGCATGGGCTAGCGCACATCAAATAGCCAATCATGCGCCCAGCCAATCAAAGCACAGTGGGGGGAGTAAGGTTACAACCAATAAGGATTCAACATTCCCTTTTGTGTCTGCGATAGCGAACGGAGTGTATTTTGAAGGAAGAAAGAAGGAAGACGAAAGCGTAACTCCAGTAAGTCCAGCAGCCCAAGTGAAAAGGATGACCAAGCCCCTCAAGCAAGACTACAATTTTTTTTAGCAGCCTGGAGGGGGAGAGTGAATACAAAATTTAAAAAAGTGATTCATAAGCAAAATTGAGTTACATAATTTTTTTTCTGTTTGACTTGCTGAGCGAGTGAGCGAGTGAGCGAGTGATGTGGTTCGGGGGGGTGGGGGCAAAAATTTAGAATCAGGAGTTTTCGTTAAGTTAGGCATGTATAGCTCACCTTCGCACCATGAGCACCGTTGCTGCCTTTATTATAAATGCTTTGCTGTTAAAAAAAATATATACAGTACTGTGCAAAAGTTTTAGGCAGGTGTGAAAAAATGATGTAAAGTAAGAATGCTTTCAAAAATAGACATGTTAATAGATTATATTTATCAATTAACTAAATGCAGAGTTTGGCTGTTCCTCACCCAGTTGTATTCCTCCTACACAGCTGTTTCTGTTTCAGTTAATGATTTTTCAACCTACATATTGAATTGATGATCATTAGCACCTGTTTGGTATAATTGTTTAATCATACACCTGACTATATGCCTACAAAATCCCTGACTTTGTACAAGTGTACCTAGAAGAATTGATGCTGTTTTGAAGGCAAAGGGTGGTCACACCAAATATGGATTTGATTTAGATTTTTCTTCTGTTCACTCACTTTGCATTTAGTTAATTGATAAATATAATCTATTAACATGTCTATTTTTGAAAGCATTCTTACTTTACAGCATTTTTTCACACCTGCCTAAAACTTTTGCACAGTACTGTACTTTTTTTTTATTGGTCCGCATGCGTACCTGCGTACCAGTTATGTGAACCCCTGTCTATATTTGTCTGACCAGCCTGGCACTTGCAGCATCTGCAACCCCCAACACTGGGGCTTCAAGTTCGGCCTCTGCTTCTCAAACCCTGTAATCTTTCCTCTGTAAGTTCAACATCCATTACGGAGAGCTATGTTGTGTAAAACACAACAAGCCAGGATGATATTGCTAACCTTCTGAGGAGTGTACTGTAGTGTTCCCCCAGAGATATCCAAACATCGGAATCACATTTTGAGGATTCCAAATGTTCACTCAATTACAGCACAAGCACATTTAAAGATATGGTTATACCTGTGTTTGACAGGGGTTGTGGGGTTGAGTAGTGGTGTCAATAGCCATTGTCCCCTATCAGCCAGCCTCTCAGACTGTCATCCCGCTGAAACGGAGTCGCCAGCTGCGAATTAGCGAAGATAAACAAGTCATGAGGGGAGCAACAATAGTTGGCATACACATTTGTGATGTAGTTGTTTGCATCATAGGTCACACACTACTTGCACGTTGACAGAATAGGTCCTCCGCTCAGGGATGCCACGTCTGGATCGCCTGGGGCTGCCTGTTGCTCCGCATCGCCTGGGGCTGCCTGTTGCTCCGCATCGCCTGGGGCTGCCTGTTGCTCCGCATCACCTGGGGCTGCCTGTTGCTTCGCTTCGCCTTGGTTTGCAGAAGGTCCTGCTTCACCTGGGGTTGCTGAAGGACTCGCTTTGCCTGGGGTTGCTGTGTCTTTTGCTTCTCCTAGGGTTGCTGCCTGCCCTGCTCCACCTGGGGTCGCTGAGGGTCCTGCTTCGCCTGGGGTGGTTGAAGGTCCTGCTTCACCTGGGGTGGCTGAAGGTCCCGCTTCGCCTGGGGTTGCTGAAGGTCCCGCCTCGCCTGGGGTTGCTGAAGGTCCCGCTTCGCCTGGGGTGGCTGAAGGTCCCGCTTCGCCTGGGGTTGCTGAAGGTCCCGCTTCGCCTGGGGTTGCTGAAGGTCCTGCTCCACCTGGGGTCACTCCCGACTTCGCTTCTCGTGGGGTCGCTGCCGGCTCCGCTTCTCCTGGGGTCGCTCCCGGCTCCGCTTCTCCTGGGGTCGCTGCCGGCTCCGCTTCTCCTGGGGTCACTCCCAGCTCCGCTTCTCCTGGGGTCGCTGCCGGCTCCGCTTCTCCTGGGGTCGCTGCCGGCTCCGCTTCTCCTGGGGTCGCTGCCGGCTCCGCTTCTCCTGGGGTCGCTGCCGACCGCTTCTCCTGGGTCCATCCGGCTCCGCCGCCTGGGGTCGCCGCCGCTCCGCCGCCTGGTGTCGGTGCCAGTCCTGCTATGCGGCAGGAAGTATGGTGGCCGGAGCCCCACAAAGGGGTTTAACTGGCTAGTAATTATTCTATTACCCCTTGGCCACAATCTGCACGAGTTTATTAATTATTCCTGGCAGAGAACGAGCACCAATCTCAAAAACAAACACGGTGCTTCGCCGTCATATATAATTCAAAATAACAAATACAATAATAATAATAATAATAATAATGATAATAATAATAATAATAATAATAATAATAATAATAATAATAATAATACAACTAAAACAAATGCAAAACAATACACTGCACAGGGGCGGAGGGGGTACCCCGTTCTAAAAATAAATAAACAATACATTTAAACAGCAGGGCTTTCTACCGCCCTGCTACAGTCCCCTTAGATAAAGGCACCAGAATATGTTATATTACTTACTAATTCATGGCAACGGTCACTGGTTTGTTATATCTCATCTACATACACAGTCTTTCTGTACTTAATCAGTAGCTCTCTTTTCATGTCTTCCTTGCTTGCTGCTTCCTTTAGTATGTTGCTTTCGTTTCTTCTTTTTGAACGGAACTACAAAGATAATAAAAGTAGCTGAAATTATGCAAGAACTAAATTAAATCTGCAACTCACTTTAATAAATTACTTTCACTCAAAAAATACCTTTTTGCTTTAAATTTCCTCAGCACCCTCTTCCTCAGAAATAAACCTTTTATTTATTTGTATCTTTCCTTTGGGTGCTGCAGATTGCCAGATATCTTCCCCAAGCGGTTTCTCTTTTTACAAATGTCAGAGAGCTATAAATAGCATAGGGATATATAATAGCATAATAGCATAATAGCATAGGGATATATTTGTAAAAGAAAGTTACTCACCACTTATCATCAGAAGCTTTTCAGGATATTTACTGCATTCATCAGGCTTTTTTCTTCTGCTGCTTTTTTAATTAATTCACCTCACAGTTGTACCCAGCTGTCGTTGTTGTCAAGACACTCAGTTATCGCTTTGCTAAAAAAAATTTTTTTATCTTCATTGTCCATTAAATTAGTTCTTCCGATCTCCACCGACTTTTCTTGAATGTACTTTAATACAATTCAAATCCCACCCATGTCACACATATCTAACATTTCATGGGGCAGGAGCCAGGGCTGCGAGAGGAAGGGAGTGTTGTTTGCAACTTAGGATTGGAGGCTCGGCCTCTAGACAAGGGAGAGAGAAAAGGACGGGCTGGACTCCAACCGAGAGAGCCTTCCCTATGGAGTCGAGGCTAGCCCTAATGGCCTCCGGGCCCCTGAAAAAACAGAGTCCTCTGACTTCTCGGAGAGAGTTAGTGACCAGGTTCGACCCTCAGAGGACAGAGCGACTCATACGAAGCCTTGACGTAAGGAAGAAAAGAGAATCTGAATGAACACAAATAATTGTTAGTTATGGGACTCAAGCACTAAAAGTCCCAGAAGGGTAAAGGAGGAAGGAAGACAGAGCCTTCTTTTTAGAGGCAAGATATAACGCATGAGCTGCGAAAGAATAGTGTGGCTGATGGTCGCCTCTGACCACATGAAGAACCTGCAGAGTTACTGGAACTCCAGGTCAGGGAAGTGAGACTGACTACCCCCCAAAAGAAGGACCGTCGGCTTCCCGCTGAACCCGCACCTGTGGAGACAAACAAAGGCCGCGTGCCAATGTATAACATAAAAGCGAGAAGAGACAAACAATGACAAACAATAACAAACCAAATAACTAAAGATAGATGTTTAGTGGAACAAGCTATGTGGCCGGCCAGCCATTCGGCAGAGAGGAAAAAAGCCCTTCTATTTGGGGAAAACCTCTGGTGGTCCTGGCGGAGAGAGCGCCTCCACTCCGGGCATACTAGCTATAGACTGATGAGCTGCAGTAATATCGGATGGCAGCGATCAGATGTAGGAGTTGACTGCTGAAGAGGACCTACGCCCCATGGCCTTGATCAGGTGATAGCTGATGCAGAGGCTGGATCAGTCCTGAAGGAGTGTGTGGTGTAGAATAGTGGAGAAAGACCTGCTCTGGTGACGAGAGCGGAGAGGTGGGAAGAGAACCAGTGTCTGGTAATTATGCTTTTGGAGCAATTATAGGAAATCTGGAAGAAGATGCGGGGCTCTTGGTGAATCCTCAGAGTATCAGATGTACTGCTGGGATGACTGCATTATTGTAGATGCTTGGAAGATGGCGAGCTTGGATGATGAAATTGTGGGAAACTGATGTCCAAACAATTAAAGATGAGCTGCTAAAACTTAATTCGAAGTGGTCGAGCGGAGATAACGGGTTGCGTTTAGAGGCTGATTTTGATACTTGGAAGTTGTTAATGAGCTGACAAATGCGTTCCAAGATTGTCGAGTGGGAGACTGTCTTCGGATTTGACAGTGTCCTGATTGATTCCGAGGAATTCTGGTCGGGCCGATGGTTTATCTTGAGAGTGGGATGCCTACTGAAGAAAACAGGGTTGGAAGATTGAAGATTGCTTGAGCTGTGGGTGGGGGTCCGAAGGTGGGGATATAAGGAGAAAGTTGTCTTCCCCGCAGATCCCGAACAGGTGGTGGAGGGAGGGATGAATGGGCATGATTTAAAAGAGTCTAATATCCACTTTTGCGAGCTGTGGCCTGCTGCTTTGATGGTTTTAATAGCGTCAGAAGCTGTAATGTAACGAAAGGGAATTGATCATGGGGAATTAGGGATGTTAAGACTGGAGTGGAACTGCTTCTCGGGGCGGAAAGATCTATGATTAGGCGCTTTTCCAGATATTTTGTGGGTCGCTATTCCGATGGGGCAAATCCTGAAGACGGGGAACGGAGCTGGGAAGGGGCTGGCCATGAATTCTTTGTCCATCTCAACTTGAATTAGAGACTCAGTGATTCTGGGTTCATGGGAAGCAGAACAAAGTTTTTGGCATATGAATGGGACAGAGGAAGATTACGAAGGGGGCCAACCAAGACTTTTAAAGTGGGGTGAGTCTGTGACCGCGGGACGGTGCAGAGCGTATGTGTGTCTGTGATTGCAGAGCGGTGCAGAGCGTATGTGTGTCTGTGACCCCAGGGGGGTGCAGAGCTTATGTGTGTCTGTGATCGTGGAGCGTGTGTGGAACTTGGCTATCTTCTATTACTTGCCTGATTGGGAACACAGCTCTGTACTTGCCTGATTGGGAGCCTGAAGCAGATGCTGTAACCAGGTTGTACTCTGGAATGCTGATAGATGGGGGCGGGGCCACAACTGCCTAGGCTGAGGTGAGCGATGGAGCCGCTGAAACAGAAGATGTAATGAAGGAGGGGGCGGAGATTGGCTCGAGAGGCTGAAGGAGGAACTGCAATGGTGCTGGAGTGATTGTGTAAGCCATCTAAATGAGTGTTTATTGCTGACAAGGTGTTGCTGGTGCTGCTGAGCGAGCAGGGGCGGGCGGAGAGTGAAATTAAAAATTATGAAAATATCTTTAGTTCCGTAGCAGTGAAAACTGGAAGTGTACAGGATGGGAAAGTCCAGTAAAATAGCAGTGTGAAGCCTGTTTCCAAAAATAAAACTTGACAGAAGCAATAACTCAGCCATTTCTTAGTTCTTACAAGCAGTTGAAATCAGAATTGTACTTGAAAATGTTCCCTTTTAGAAAAATAAAATAAGCTTGGAAAATAACCCTTAATGTTGCACAAATATCAAAAGAAGAAACCATATGTGTTTGCTCAACTTGATTTTTGACTACAGGCGCTTGGTGTGGACCATTGAGGGCGGCTGATGTCCGGTTGTACATGGAACGTCAGCTGTGGGGACCAGAAGTGCTGAACCTGAAGACGGCAGCCATGATTGAAGTGGTGAATACTGGGCTTGAAGTAATGGAGATTGCTGCAGTGTTGGAAGCAACTCGTTTGTCCATATAATTGAGCCGTGTATTAATTGTAACAATTAAGATGGCGATGGGGTGAATGAGGGACTTCACTTTATGTCCTCAAAAATGTTATGGAATCTGTTCAGCTGCACTGCGCTGGAGAGGAGGGGACGACCATGACTGGAGAGGAGGGACTCTGGCCAGCGAGTTTGCAGAAGCAACGTGGGTGTAGCAGATATAAAGGTACAATTATTATTGAACAACACCATACGCTCGCTTCTAGCCGGGATGTTGATATTGTTGTCATGCAGGGTTTTTAAGTGTTTGGTGAGTGGCCAATCCTTATAAAATCGCTGCTCTGGAGGTAGAGCTTTCTGGCGGGGGCGTTTTCATCTCTGTAGTGCCGGGGCAGCAGCTCTGGTTGCTGGGTAAAGGCCTGCATTAGAAGTAGACGGTACTGAGCTTCCATTGGAGAAATGATGAGATAGAGAAATGAATGCAATATTTTGAGGAGATCCGGCAGGGAGGGAGAACGGGTCAAAGCGTATGCAAAAAAAGCAAAACGCAAGAGAAAGAGCTGAGCTGTGACTGGGTTTAAATAGGGAGTCAATGATGATAGACAGGTGAAATTAGTCAACAATGATAGGCAGGTGAAATTAGGAAGGGGTGAAGTCCTGGCTCACACCTCTGAACTCCACTAAAGTTAACATAAAATTGGCAGAGGTGTCGAGGGTGGTTTTTCCAGAATATCTGTTTCTGCTACAAACCGCTACTTCCGGTGAATCGTTCGTGCCAGGCTTTTACAGTAATAAATAATAATACTAATTCTAAGAATAATAATTATTATTATTATAATTATAATTAAAAACACCTATTGTAATTGATTAAAATTAATTATAATTGGGAGTAAGACAAAGTTTTAAAAACATCTGTACACGTCATTGCGTGCCAGGCGAAGGTGCCTCTGATTAGCTGTGCACCGCAGTACACATGCATCCACTAGAAACTGACTGTCCTCAGGAGTTGCTTTTTTAAACCGTGTCTGGATTAACTGATACAGATTTTGTAATCCTATATTTTATGATCGAGATTGCTTTAAAAATGAAACGAATTTCGTAATCGTAATTATTTTTAATGTGGACAGAAGTAATCCAGCAGTGACATTTTCTGAATGCTCAGAGATTAAAAGAGGCCAGGCTACCAAAGTAGGGAGAGGTCAAAGTGTCAAGTTAAGAGTGCGGAGCTGAGTAGTGAAACGAGTGTGTGCAAGTGCTGCATACAAGTGTATTAGTTGTTGTGTTATTGTACAGAAGAATTACAATCAAGCACAGAACAAAGGCTGGAAAACAATCCCTGCAGGATAAAAGAAATCAGCAAGAGTTAACACAGTAGCAGATGCCGTTTGGAAACAAGGAGACAAACGTGAGTCATTGGTGCTATTCGTATATGGATTGTTTTAGGCTCAGTGCGAGTGCAGCGCTGAGTGCTTCAGATATTTTTAAACATGACTCAGCAGAATCGTGTGTAAGGAAAGGAGCTGTGGACTGTGTTTGTTATTCCCCTGTGTGCTATAGTTGGGGAGGAAGGCAGATCTGAGGGAACAACAGAGCGTTATTTACAGGTTCAGTAATCCCCCAAGGCCCACCTCTCAGCCACTCAGAGAGAGGGAAATCCATCACACCCTCTTCCCTACCTCTCTGTGTCATCGCCATGACTGACAGGTGGATCTTACGAGGCTGCTGCCCTCTTCCTGCAGCACTGTGCATACGTCAGACAGTCAGTACAGATCTCCCCTGTTACAGTGGTGTATTTGTATTATTGATGTACAGGTAAGTGTCTGTTAGTCAAAAACAAAGTTAATTTTCATTGACCTGCAAATCAGCAATCATAATTGTGCCAGCATTGTTAACATGTGTCAAGGATCACCTAGCCTTGTTAATCAACTGTATGTATCTTTTCATTGTAATATGAATCTGTTTCTGTAATACGCTCATGAGTGCGCATTGCACATAAGGACTGTGTATCTTTTTTTCATTGTTGTTATCATTGCAATGGTTTTTGTAAAAAAGAAGTCTAGCTGGACCTCTTAACAACTGACAGCTAGTTGTGCAGAAACAAATACACTGCAAAAATAGAAATGTTACTGAGTAACAGACATTTTATTTTATGAAAATAAAAGAGAATAATAGAAAAAAATAAAAAGAGAATAACATGATAAATGCAGCTGTAACGATTCACTGTGTATCGACAAATCGTGATTCTTTGCATGATATATATAGTATGGTATTTAGAGGTATGTTTCGATTGTATCGTGATACAAGACAAAAAGCACAGATCATCAATTACTTATTGAATGAAGAATAAATGTGTTTTGTAGTTGCTATGAACTCATACTCTCCCTATCTGTCCCTATCACATTCATTTTTAACACATACTAACAAATATTTACTAGCATGTCAAGTAGGCTATAAAGAAATTATACTAACTCACAGTTAAATCATTTTAATCCAAAGTAAATGGTAGCCTTTTTCTAAGACTTCCTCTTGGTCATCATTTTTTTTTCAATGTACATTAGTGCTTTATTTACACCTGTGTTTGTGAAAGTCTGTGTTAACAATACATGCAATCAACTGAAACAATTCTTCATATCATAGGTGTGGTGAATTAAACAGGTTTTCACAGCCTTTGGGCATTTCGATGTACGTGAATAGAAAAATGGTATCCTGTTGGCTTGATGTTTTTTTATTATGGGATATATCTGTAGTTCACTAGTAATAATAATGCATGTACATATTGCAGTGGATTACCGCAGTGGAGGAAAGAATAAGGAGTAAGCGTTTAAAGTGAACAGACACATTTATTCACAATACACACAGGTCAGGAACCAGGTGCAAGGGCTCATCGATTCAGGGCAGGAGGTAGGAGTCTTTCTAGGTCACATCGTTCAGCCGGCAGTAGTCAAGTGGTGCGTCACTGGTATCAATTGGGCCCTGCACCATGTGGGTCAGCCCGCTTCTTTCAGCTTAGTTGTGAAGAGGTTTTTGAACTCCACCAGCATCATCCACTGCTGGGCCTGCTGCTCTGGGCTAAGCCCCTCACAGCTCTGGTGTCAGACCGCGACCACTGTTGCCCGAGTGGTGTCCTGACAACGCAGGGTCCCCCGAACAGCTGGTAGCTGGCTCTGGCTGGTTTATCACTGCGGATCCTGCGTAAGCCTTGTGGGTCTCCAGTCTTTGACACTTTTTCTCAGATAAGCTTGCAGGATCTTACGAATCTAGTAATGCACATGAAATCCACTATCTGTATTTTAGACCATATTCCGACTACGCTGTTCAAGGAAGTATTTGCTAAGATTAACACTACAGCTCGAGGTATCATTAAGCTCATTGTTGTCTGGTATTGTTCCTAACTCCTTCAAGGTTGGTCCTTCAAGGCCTATTTCTAATCTCCCATTCTTATCCAACGTTTTAGAGAAAGTGGTGGCTCATCAACTTAACACATTTCTTGTAGCATACAAGAGAACATCAATGAGAAATTTCAGTCCGGCTTCCGCAACGCTTACAGCACTGACACAGCCCTTGTTAAACTTATAAATGATGCATTGCTATCTTCTGATATGGGTTTACTCTCAGTTCTTATGTTACTAGATTTAAGTGCTGCATTTGACACCATTGACCACTCTATTTTAATTGATCCCCTCGAAAATCGAGTGGGATTGTCAGGGAATGTCCTGTCTTGGTTTCATTCTTATTTGTCAAATAGATTTCAGTTTGTCAAAACTGAGGAAGACACCTCTGTTATATCTGCAGTTACTTGGGGTGTTCCGCAAGGTTCCATTCTTGCTCCTATTCTTTTCTCACTATATATGTTGCCCTTGGGGGATATTGCTTGAAGTTATGAGGTACTTCCATTGCTACGCCGATGACACTCAGCTATATTTATCATTTAAACCAGGGAACAACTTAGCTGTAGGTGCACTGACTAGCTGTGTGGCTGACACTTACTTACTTATTTATACTTATGTATTTATTACTTTTTTATATTGTTTTTAAGTGTTTTCATTTCTGTATTTTTTCTTAAATTTTTTTATTATTTTATTTATTTTATTGATCATTCAAGTGTTCCTGCTTAATCCTCCACTGCTTCTTATGCAGGATACTACTTCCGAACACCAAAGCAGTGGAGGAAAGAACGAGGAATCTGCGTGTAAAATGAAAAGGCACTTTTATTCACAATACACACAGGTCAGGAACCGACGACACACAATCAGAAATCAAATAATAAACAAAGTAATACATTTATGTATTTGTTTGCTTTTGTCTGTTGAAGTACTGAAACTATTGCATGTTGTGTGAAACTGTGGTTAGGGTGGCTAAAAAGTAACCAAAACATTTTGTAACCAAGTGTTTTTGAAATATGTTTTGTCAGTGTTGTTTTCATTGGAAAAGAGCATACGAGTGCATTAATAAAACAAAAAAAGAAAAAAGTCTGGTGTAGTTCATTGAGCTAATTAGGCAGGAATAATTAAGGATGTGGAGATTCTTCCTCCAGGCCAAACTGATAATTAAAGGTATTCTGTTGCTAGGTTATCTTCACTTACTGCAGCACTTATAATGAACTGAAGAGAAGCTGTGTAGGATCCAGTGTTTATTAATAAAAACCGGGTTATAAACATAACAAGGGTCTGTAAGATGAGAGTGCTGCCTAAATAAAATATTTACTATGGGTGTTGTTTCACTTTTTATGATCCCTTTAACTATCATAGGGTATATTTGTCTGTTGCCACATTCAGATGCTACACTGGTGGTTCTGATGATCTGGAGGTATGGGAGCTTTGTCTGTGTATGCCTCTATGCCTGGTATTTATACTCTGTTTGGCTCTATTAAATAAGTTACTCAACTCAGGTCCAACAAACCACAAACGACTCTCTTTTACAAGGTTACTGTGGTTAATTGTTTACCATATTTCCCTTCCTGATACTTTCTAGCACAGGCCTTATCATTCAATCATTCTAAGCCTAAGGTCAAGTGGGTTGTTGCCTTAGCAGTTCTACTTATGCCAAAGTCACTTTCAGCAAACTGGTTTAATATTACCAACACATTTTCTTTCATATAATTACCAATACATTTTCACTCTACAATACAATATGATCGTGCCATTAAAGGTGAACTTCCATAGTAAATATTTATTTTTTGTCAATCATGTGCAGATAAAATTCCCATAAGAGCATAAGAAATTCAAGAACGAGGAAAGACCATTCTACCCACCTCGCTCGCTTTGGTGTCAGCGTCATCAGCTGGTACTCAGGAGAGGAAAAACAAACCCCCCCATCTTAGACCCTTTTCTTTTAATAAGTATGTTTGTTCTCTGTCAAACACTACTTTTTCTGCTATAGTTTCTATCTTCTACACGGTTAAGGTTTACTTAGGGGTAATTATTGCAAAATTACTCTTGAAAGTGCCTAAATTGCCCTGTGTTGTACTGGGTTTTGTATCCAGGATACAATTATTTTGTGCTTCAGACTATGTCTTATCGTGGTGACTGGGATAAGCTTTCTTTACTTCACCTCTGTTCTCTATTTTAGTGCTGTTTTGGGACTACTGATCCTATGATGCATTTCGATTTGCCATAGTGCTCACACATCAATGCCGTTTCCATGAAGCAGTGCCAAAACACACACTACCCTTGCAGACAAAAGTGAAGCTGTTGAATATGGTAGATGATGCACCACCATCCAAGAAAAAGAAAGATGTTGCTGCAGAATTCAACATTCTCGTGAGCACTTTGTCAAAAAGCCAGGATTCAGCATGTTCGATTTGTCCAATACCGATGTTGAGGACGCCTTGCTTTTGTGCTTTAAAAATGCCTGTGATCAGAATGGGACATGCAGTTTTCAAGTGCAGTTATTTGAAATCTATGCTTTTTAAAAGTTCGCTTACAACTGTATTTTCAATAAAATGCACAGTACTTTTAAATGTATTGCAACATTTTAGCGATTAAGGAGACCAGGGAGATGATGTTGCAGTTTCTGAATTCAAGGTTTATTTCTTGTACAATTGCTGGGTGCATTGGGTCACTGTCGGCATTAACCTCGCAGACTGTCGACATTACAGTATAATGCTTTTCATTGTTCGACAATTGGAATTAATTGAAACCGACAGTATGCATGATAATACAAAATACATTTTTTGCTGTTCCCTTGAAATTCCTATTAACAATAATTGACTGTGTATTTGGCAATGCCACCTGCTGTATATTATTATTGTCATTATGATTATTTATTTCTTAGCAAACGCCTTTATCCAGGGTGACTTACAAAATATTCTTCTTGTTCCTTGCGGGCCTCCTGTTCAAGTTCTGAGACGAGACCTGTTAGGTTCTCCCTCAGTTGGTGTAGCTGCAGCTGCAGCTTCAGTCCCTCTGTGTCATCCAGGCTACCAAAGCGGCATGCAAGCTCCTCAGCTAGTGCCACGTAACTCCACAGGCTTCTGGGCGGCGGTTTCAGCAGCACTAGCTGAGTGTCTCCCTGGAGTGCTGCTGTTCGGAGCCCTGCTTTCTCGGCGACACCCCAGCCATTCATCTTCCTGATTGTTTCTAGCTGCACTTGGAAGGCTTCCTAGCTGCTGGAGCTGTCAAAGCTCAGGAGCTTTACGTCCTTTACTGCCAATCAGTGCCTTAGCCAGGTATGAAATTGTGGGTGGGCCCGGAATTACGATGGAGGGGCAGGTGGTGTACAAACCCTCACGGTGTAACATCATAGTGTTAGTTACTGTACCAAGTTCTAAACAAACTGTTTAAAAACATTAAGCTCTCCCATATCTTCAAACACTCAATAATAACTTATGCTAAAATGAACTGGGCATTAATAATAAATGTATACCGTATAACAATGAAGAAGAGGGAAGTCGAAATGTCTTATACTAGACAAGTCTCTTTAAGTATTCTATGAAATGATTAAGCACTTTATTAATCATTAAAATAAATAAACGTGAAATAAATACCTGGTGATGTCTTCTCTCCGCTCCACCCCTCTACATGACAAGGCGTCGGGGCTTGCTGTTGAATATGCCAATAATACTGTCATAGTCCAGCAAATCTCACAGTTTAGAATTCCCTAACCCTGACTGGCATGACGATGTAAGGCAGTTGTTATATTGTTTTCAGAAGCTGCCAGGGTTGATAATGCTGGTGATTCATTTAGTTCCTAATTGTCATTTTTGGGTGCTCGTCTTTGCTCTGTGGTCTTTAAAAAGAATAAAATAAAGATATTTGTTTCGCCATTCTCAATCAATTTTAGTGGAGTATAAACGTCTGTCTTTTTTTCTAAGGTGATACTGAACGTGCCACATTCAGGGGATGCCTCTGCTCCGCGTATCACTTCGTTTATAATCCTTGGGTTTGACCCAAAACCAATCACAAAAGTCCAAGTTCTTTCCTCACCCACACGTAACACAGAACACAAACACAGTGTTTATTTAGTGTGTGAAACTAGTGCTCGTGGTGAAAAGACGTTCAAAGTACGTTTGTGAAACAGGGAAGTGCTCGTGTCCAGGTTTGTTGCTGGCCTGCGGCTGCAGCTCCGGATAGTGTTAGTAGTCTTTAGAAAACAAAACAAACAGTTTTTACTTAGACAAACAAACAAACACAACACTCACCGGTCTACTTCTAGGTTTGTTCTAACCATTTACAAAGGAACAGATCACTTACACTACGACCCATGTTTATATCCTCGCTCATGAACCCTAGGTTAACGAGCGCATCCGCTCCTCCAATCCTCGGATGCCACGCCGTTTACCGACTGGGTCATTGAGTTTGGGTACCGTAGCTCCGCCCCCTTCCTAAATGACCAACTTCCACCTATCCTAAGGAATAAATTGTCATGCCATTTAGTTAAGGGTACTCTGTTCCTTTTACACAGCGCCTTCACAGGTCGGGAGGGAGATCTAACACCAAGAATCATTCGATCTCTGTCACATATCCCACCACTCAGAGTGGCGCCGAAGGAACACTCAGCTAAATCTACCTTTCCCATTACTCCCCCCTCCTGGGAAAAATAATCTGCATTTTGGTGGTCTTTCCCCACACGGTGTACCATGTGGGCTGCCCTGCCCGATACCACCGAGTTATTCGGGCATTGCTGTCCTTCACTGTGCTTAACCACTTGAGTGGGGCGTGGTCAGTGACGAGATCAAATGAGTGCCCCAGCAGGTAGTATCTTAAAGAGTGAGTAGCCCATTTGATGGCCAAACACTCTTTTTCGACAACATCCCATTCTTTTTCGAGAATGGGATGTTCTACTCCGTCTACCATTTGGGACAAGACTACACCCAAACCGACATCCGACGCATCGCTGTGGAGGATTAATCTCTTGGTGAAGTCTGGAGTGATGAGAGCGGGGGCCTGGCAAAGTCTGCTTAATAATATCAAATGCCCCCTGACATTCTTCTGACCACTTAATTGAATTTGGTGCTCTCTTTCTGGTGAGGTCAACTAAGGGATTAACCACTGTGGCATACTCAGGGATAAAGCGGCGCTAATAACCGGCTAACCCCATTACTTCAAAAAACTGGCCTAGACCCCTCAGTTCTTAATAATTTCAGGCCTAATTCTAATCTCCCATACCTATCCAACGTTTTAGAGAAAGTGGTGGCTCATCAACGCAACACATTTCTAGTTGTCTGGCCAACATCAAAAAATGGATGTCAAAAAACATTTGATGCTTAATTCTGATAAAACTGAGATAATACTTTTGGGACCCTTAAATTTCCGAAGTAACATAAACTTATCTGAAGCTAGCTCTTAGTGGCTTCCCTTCTAATTGGAAGTGTGAAATGAGAAATTTAGGCGTCATTTTCGATCAAGATCTTTCCTTTGAGCAACATATCAGGAATGTCACCAAGATATCCTTTTTTTATTTATGAAATATTGCTAAACTCAGATGTATTTTCTCTGTCTGATGTGGAGAGACTAATGCATGCTTTTATAACATCAAGGATATATTACTGTAATGCGCTGTTCTCTGGTATTTCTAGCTGTGCTGTTTCACAATTACAACTTGTCAGAGTTTTAACAAGAACCAAGAGATATGAACAGATTTGCACTAGCTTCCTGCTTGTTACAGGATTGATTTTAAAATCCTGCTCCTGACATATAAAGCTCTCCATGACCATGGTCCCCTATACTTAAAAGAACTCCTGACTCCATATTCTCCTAGTCGGCCTTTTGGATCACAGGGTGCAGCCTTGCTTAACATTCCAAGGATATAGAAAAAAAATGCAGGTGGCAGAGCATTCTCTTACAGAGCCCCTAAACTGTGGAATGGCTTGCCACCATCTGTGAGGGAGGCTCCCTCTTGCTGTTTTTAAAGTAAGACTGAAAACTTACTTTTATGACAGAGCGTTCACAGTCCTGTAAATGATATTTATTTGTCTCACTTGTTTTACTGCTCTTTAATTATTAGCTTATTTACTTACTTATTTATGCTTGTGTATTTATTACTTGCTTTTATTGTTTTTTAAGTATTTTCATTTCTGTATTTTAAAAATGTTTTTATTATTTTATTTACTCTTATGCAGCGCTTTGAGGCAAATTTTTGTGAAAGGCGCTATATAAAAATAAAAATTGATTAATTGATCATTCGAGTGTTCCTGCTTAATCCTCCACTGCTTCTTATGCAGGATCCTACTTCCGACACCAAGGCAGTGGAGGAAAGAACGAGGAGTCTGCGTGTAAAATGAAAAGGCACTTTTATTCACAATACACACAGGTCAGGAACCGACGACACACAATCAGACATCAAATAATAAACAAAGTAATACATTTATGTATTTGTTTGCTTTTGTCTGTTGAAGTACTGAAACTATTCCATGTTGTGTGAAACTGTGGTTAGGGTGGCTAAAAAGTAACCAAAACATTTTGTAACCAAGTGTTTTTGAAATATGTTTTGTCAGTGTTGTTTTCATTGGAAAAGAGCATACGAGCGCATTAATAAAACAAAAAAGAAAAAAGTCTGGTGTAGTTCATTGAGCTAATTAGGCAGGAATAATTAAGGATGTGGAGATTCTTCCTCCAGGCCAAACTGATAATTAAAGGTATTCTGTTGCTAGGTTATCTTCACTTACTGCAGCACTTATAATGAACTGAAGAGAAGCTGTGTAGGATCCAGTGTTTATTAATAAAACCGGGTTATAAACATAACAAGGGTCTGTAAGATGAGAGTGCTGCCTAAATAAAATATTTACTATGGGTGTTGTTTCACTTTTTTATGATCCCTTTAACTATCATAGGGTATATTTGTCTGTTGCCACATTCAGATGCTACACTGGTGGTTCTGATGATCTGGAGGTATGGGAGCTTTGTCTGTGTATGCCTCTATGCCTGGTATTTATACTCTGTTTGGCTCTATTAAATAAGTTACTCAACTCAGGTCCAACAAACCACAAACGACTCTCTTTTACAAGGTTACTGTGGTTAATTGTTTACCATATTTCCCTTCCTGATACTTTCTAGCACAGGCCTTATCATTCAATCATTCTAAGCCTAAGGTCAAGTGGGTTGTTGCCTTAGCAGTTCTACTTATGCCAAAGTCACTTTCAGCAAACTGGTTTAATATTACCAACACATTTTCTTTCATATAATTACCAATACATTTTCACTCTACAATACAATATGATCATGCCATTAAAGGTGAACTTCCATAGTAAATATTTATTTTTTGTCAATCATGTGCAGATAAAATTCCCATAAGAGCATAAGAAATTCAAGAACGAGGAAAGGCCATTCGGCCCACCTCGCTCGCTTTGGTGTCAGCGTCATCAGCTAGTACTCAGGAGAGGAACCCCCCAATCTTATAGACCCTTGTCTTTTTATAGGTATTTTTGTTCTCTGTCAAACACTACTTTTTCTGCTATAGTTTCTATCTTCTACACTGTTAAGGTTTACATAGGGGTAATTATTGCAAAATTACTCTTGAAAGTACCTAAATTGCCCTGTGTTGTACTGGGTTTTTATATCCAGGATACAATTGTTTTGTGCTTCAGACTATGTCCTTTATCATGGTGACTGGGATAAGCTTTCTTTACTTATACCACTTGAGCAAATAAACCAGATCTAACTACAGGTACAGTCAATTTTCATTTAAACAAAATTGGATTAGACACAGTTTCTTATACTACGAATTTTCTACATGGTCCCGGACAAATTTAGCAGTAGCTTATTGTAAATTACTTCTCATAATACAAATTCACTTAACATCAATTTCTTGTTAGCGCAAATTATTTGGATCCCCCCAGGAAAGAAAAAAAATAGCACATCTGTTCTGTATTTTAGTGCTGTTTTGAAAAGGGGTTTACAAATGCTGTCTGAACAGGTGTGTCTTGAGGAGGTGCCGGAAGGTGGTCAGGGACTGAGCAGCTAATCTACTTGTGGTGGAGGAGCGGATGGGGCGAGAGGGGGAGTAGGGAGAAGTTATAGTCTGGAGATAGGAGGGAGCAGAAAGGTCAAGACAGTGATAGGCGAGTGCAAGAGTTTTGAATTGGATGTGAACAGCGATAGGGAGCCAATGCAGAGAGCGGAGTAGTAGTGTAGCGTGGGAGAAAGGAGGAAGGGAAAAGACAAGGCGAGAGGGAGAGTTTTGGATGAGCTAGAGCGGACGGATAGCAGAGGCAGGGAGGCCGGCCAGGGGGGAGTTACAGTAATCAAGGCAGGACAGTACCAGGGCCTGAACTAGGAGCTGAGTGGAGTAGTCGGTGAGGAAGGGGCAAATTCTGTGTATGTTGCTGAGGAAGAAGCAACGAGCATGCCAGAGTAGAGATGTGGTGAGAGTAGGAAAGGAGGGGTCAAGGGTGACACCAAGGTTCTTGGTGGATGAGGAGGGAGAGAGGGTGGTGGATTAAAGCGGAATAGAGATAGAGAGATCAGTGGTTGGGGTGGAAGAGGGGGAAGAAAAGGAGGTCTGATTTTGAGTTTGAGATGATGCAAGGAGGAAATGTCAGTGTCAGAGGGGGGAAAGGAAGTGGAAGATCTGGGCATCATCAGCATAGAAATGATACGAGAAGCCATGGAAGGAGATGAGGAGACTCAGGGAGTGGATGCAGAGAGAAAACAGGAGGGGTCTCAGGACTGAGCCTTGTGGAACACCTTTCAAAATAGAGCAAGAGGCAGTGTGAGCCACGCCTGGATACCCAGCACATGCGATCAGTGAGGTAGGAGGTGAACCAGGCAAGAGCAGTGCCATAGAGAGTCCCAGGTCTGCGAAGGAGGACAGGAGAATAGAGTGGTCAACTGTGTCAAAGGCTGCAGAGAGGTCAAGGAGAATTAGGACAGAGAGGGAGGTGACATGGGCAGAGTAGAGAGTTAGTGATGGAGAGAAGAGCAGTTTCAAGGAGTGTCCCGGACGAGCAGAGAATGTGTTGACAGGAAAGCAGAGAGCTGGTGAGAGTTTTAGAGAGGAAATAGAGAAGGAAGACAGGGATAAGGGATCAAGGGATGTTTTTTTTAAGATGGGGGTGATGCAGGCATGTTTGAGGGGAAACAGACAGAGAGCAGAAAGGTGTTGAGAAGATAGAAAATGAAAGGGAGTTGAGCAGGGGCAGCGGCCTGGAAGAGGTGAGGAGGAGGGAGTCCAGAGCACACGTGGTGGGTTTATGGCTCTGAAGCAGGGAGCAAAGATTGGAGTCCGAGATGGGCAAGAAGGAGAAGGAGAGTAGAATAAAGGGGTGAGAGGGCAAAGGGAGTCGAGGTAGAAGGTGAGGGAGGATAAAAGAGTGGACATAGCTGAGTCTACATAGAGTTGGGAGAAGGAGTCGATGGAGGGGAGGTACGAGAGAGCAGCAGAGGAGAAGACAGGGGGACAGGGAACAGTTTCGACAAAAGGTGACAGAGGGGGTCGGCAAAGCAGGAAGGGATGGGAGCGACAGAGATAAGGCGATAAGGTAGTAATCAGAGATATCGAAAGGGTGGTGGGAAAGCAGTTCCTGCTGAAGATGAGGTCCAGTTAACATCCTGCTGTGTGAGGGGGGTTGAGATGAGGAGAGACAGAAGGCGAAGGAGGGACAAATGGGAAGAAATCCAGCAGAGTGGTTAGGGTTGGAGAGGTGGATGTTGAAGTCACCTAATAGAACAACAGGGGTGGAGGGAGAGGGGAGGGAGGAGAGGAGGAAGTCAAGCTCATCTAGAAAGTAAGGGAGGGCAGTAGAGAACAATGAGGAGGAGGCGACAAGTGGAGGTGATTTCAACAGCGTAAAACTCAAAGGTGCTAACAGAGAGAGAGGAGAGAGCAGAGGGGACAGAAAAGAGCAGGGAGGGAGAGAGTAGAGTCCTGTTCCCCCACCCCATCCAGAGGGGCGAGGAGAGTGGGAGACGACATAGAGAGTGGAAAGGGTGGCTGGAGTGGTAGTGTTATCAGGGGATATCCAGGTTTCAGTGAGAGCTAGGAAGTCAAGAGAAAGGCGAAGTCAGAGATAAAGTCAGCTTTGTTTGAAGCCAAGCGACAATTCCAGTGGGTGCCAGAGAGAGCACGGGGGATTGGTGAGCAGAGGAAAGGGGGAGCAGCAGGGGTATCAGGTTAGAGGAGTTGGATTTGCAGTGGCAGGGAGAAGCCAGAGGACGGGAAAGAGAGGAGAGGATTACAGGGATATTAAAGTTAGTCATGGTAGGAAGAAGTAGAGGAAAGGAAGTAGAAATGGCTATGGGAGAGGGTGGTGCAGAGGGAGGCAAATACAAACAGGTACAGGAGGAGCGAGAGCATTCATTAATAAAAAGAAAAGAAAGAAATGTATGCAAACCTGATCTGGAGTTGGAGCCTTCACGTTCAATGCTTGGATAGAAGATTTTGCAGCCGGTCCACATTGGCCTGTCCTCGTGTGGACTACCACAGTATAGACTACCGGCCCTTTGGTGAGGCCTTGAGGACTACCACAGTGTTGACTACGGGCCCTTTGGTGATGAGGCCCTTCGGTGAGCTGGCGCTGTGCTGGCACACTAAGTTACCATCAGTGCTTATATAATGCCCTGGAGGTTGAGAGCTGTGAGCTGCAAACAATTGCTTGCAAATTACCCTAAACAGAGTCAGCCATGCCCTGTTGCAAGTTGGCAAGTTGTTAATTCAACACAACTGGCATCAAACTGGCAATAACTCATTTTACGATTAAGACAAATCAATAGTTATTTATTACAAGAGTGATCTGATCCATTGACTGCTAGCCTGCTCACAGTGTTACCTAATTGATGCATAACAGCTAATTGAAATAAATAAATCAAATCATTTTAAGAGACTGTTCAATTAATACATCAGGATCCCCTTGTAAATGTGGCCTTGGTCTCAATGGGTAAGTCTCCTGGTTAAATAAAATATAGATTTAATAAAACAGCAGCATTTCCAAATATCACTCTGTTAAAAACAATTGATTATTATTATATGATTGATTATTGTGCTGCTAACTAGTCCTTCTGTTTACATATGAGTGATGAATGCCCTACTAACTAGTCGTTTCATTGACCTATATTAGGTGTACTATACCCTCATATTAGTACTAATGGATTAGCATTCGACCATTAGAGGATTTTATGTCATTTTTCAGCAGCTGTCTATCCAACTGGGAGATGTCTGTGTGTGAATATTGATGTAATAAAAGAATTTTGGTTATCATCTGGGAGTCGGGGTGAGCAACGTGGAATATAAAAGTACCTGTGGAGAGAGAGACCAAAGTTAAAGGAAGAGCCGAGTTGTTTGGGTTTTTCTTGTTGTCACTAGAGTAGCATTATTATTAATACCTGGGAGATGGCGGGCTTAGGTGATGAAATGTTGACAATACAAGAAATCCGAGCGATATGGCGAAGGAGTTGCACGATGAGAGGAAAGAATACACTGCTTTTGTTCATGCTATTAACTGCAGCTTGGTTATCACAGAAAAACAGAGTGGATTTTTGCCACCAGGATGAAAGGCAGTTTCCATAAGGAAATTGCATGCAGATCTGGAAGAAATTAATCATGGAGCTCAGCTACTGGGAATGGAAGAAGAATCTGCTGTATCTAAAGGCAATGCCGACTATGAAGAATAAAGAGTCCTGTATGTCTTCACATACTGTAGCACATCCTAGTTGACAGAAATGACTGGAAAGAATAGCAGAGGCTGAGAGATTTGAATTGTTGTGGATTCTTAAGCTTCAATTATGTGGCGACAGAGGAGCTGTGACAAGAGTGAAGGAGGATGGGGGGGGGGGAAGAAGAGAAGCAGCTCCCAACAGTAATGAGAATCCAAGCAGTGAGTCGCGGTGGAGAAGCAGTATAGAGCAGCTGAATATCTGCTGAATTGACTGATTGATTTAGTTAATAATATAAAGGTGAAGTTAGAAAAGACACAATCATTATTTGTGGTAGATTCTAAAACATGGATGCTGCAAGGGAGCCAGAGTGAGTAGGAGCAGAATTAGACCATAGACAGCAAGGCCAGGCTTGTAGGAATGCCGGATGGAGCTTGCTTGCTTTGCGAGGGCGGGACTTCCGGTGGCTGTTTTCTGAATTATGTTGGAGGGGGAAGGCGGGAAGACTGGTGCCGATGGAATGGCAGAGAAGAAACAGAATTTCACTTCCAATTGAGATTTCAATGCCAGTTAGTGGGCCAGTGTTTGACAGAAAGTTGGTCCATATTGTAGAGGAAAGCAGCTTGGAGCGAAAACCATCCAGAGGCTGGTTTAGATAAAATCCGCCCCTAGAAATTAAAAACTCTGACCAGCTGGGATGATGTGGCCGGCAGAGCGAGAGAGGGGAGGTGGGGATGAGAGCTGGTGATCCAGAGTCAGTCTTTGAAAAAGCCACCGAGGAGGAGAAGGATTAAAGCTTTTCTTTTGATTGGCAGGACATCAAGAGTGAGACATCAAGGGCTGGAACAGCAGTTCAGCAGTGGCAGGTTCAGCTGCAGAGTCCTATGTAAGAGGGAGACAGAAAATTTGAGTGGATTATAGAGGAGTTTTATTATTATTATTATTATTATTATTATTATTATTATTATTATTATTATTATTATTATTATTATTATTATTTATTTATTTATTTATTTATTTATTGCATTTTTTTTACTGGACTCCTGAGCTGGAAGAATGATATCAACGTCAGAGATTTCAAAGCCATATGAGAAGAGTGATGGAGGTATTTTATTAATACATTTTTCTTTGAATTTTAGGTAGGTTAGTTAAATAATGCAGGTTTTGTAGATAGCAAGATTTTTAGTCTGTTAACTGAAAGTAGCAAAATATCACAAATCAATGGATTTGTTTGATTTATTGTCAAATCTGTATTAAAGTTGAAGCTTAGGTCTCGACACAGAGCATAATGAAAAGCGAGAAAAAAAGAAAAATGAGACAGGAAATAAAGGTGGAACCCAGGGTTTAAATAGGGAGTTTGACAGATAGTTTGATGGGGGGAGGGAAGGGGGCCAGAAAAAGGGTGAGGAGCCCTAGCTCCTGTCACAGAACCATACCCCAAGGTTACAAAACAATTGCTTTGGAATGCCTGTCTCTGGGTTTACAGTTGTACTGACAGCTGTACAACAAAAGCCAGCGACATCTGCTGTGTTACACAGTCTTGTTTAATACTACACTTACATTGAATTCCTTGGTGTCTGTGAACCACTGTGTATTCTTCCGCACAAACATACTCTTATCCATGAGCAGTTTATCATTCTGTGCACTCTTCTGAAAGTAGACATTTGTGACAGACCAGCAAAATGTATAATTATTAATCAAAGTAAGCTGAAATCAGTCACTCAGTATGCCATTTATTAACAGGCAGTTTATAAAATCATTTCCTGGTGCAGCTTAGCCTTCAGAGTAGTGTTGGCGTCAAGGACGACATCTGTTCAAAAAGGGATAAATTAGGGCATTATTTATATAGGAACATCCAGTGCCGCCCACAGGGGAGGGACAACTGGGAATTTTGTCCTGGGACGAATTTTTCTTTGCAGCTGAGAGGAAAAAATAATAATGTTAATTACCCCTCGCATTCCAAGGATGTGCGCTTGTGTGCAAGCTTTTACTTAAAAGGAATAACAGCAATGACATTAAAATAATCTCATCTCGGGCCTGAAAATGTCTGTGGGCATGTGATGGGGTACACCCGCCTCTGTGTGTATTTTGTATTATTATTATTTAAATGTATTGTTTAGTACGTAAAAACACAATGTTTTGTTATTGTTGTTTTACAGCATGGATGGGGTCAAACCTTGTGCAGAATGTGACTGTCTCCAGTGTTTAATTTATTACTTATCTGGAGACGGTCACATGTATAAAAGCCCACAGCTTTGGCTGAACGGGGTTAGTGTGTTCAGAGGCCGAACGAGAGTCGTGAGACAAAAATAATAAATCTAGAAAACTATTGCTTCCCATGCTGGTTTTGTTTGTTTCGTGTCTGTATTGTTTGTGACTGTATCTAAAACAAATGTCATTAACTGCTGTAAATGGGTACAATCTCATCAGGGCAGTCTAAGGTGCATGTTACCGCTTCACTGCAGCTAAATGAAGAAGAGAGATCTGTGATGAATACCCACATAAAATATCAGGTTTTCATTTCCATACATCGCAGGACAGTTGGTAGGAAATCCGGTCTGACCCAATGATGTTGGCATGTATGTTATAGGAGATAGCCAACATGGAATTAGAAAAGGTAGATCTTGTCTGACTGACCTCCTAGACTTGAAGATATTTGTGCGAGAAGGAATACAGAGAATATCACCTATCTTGACCTTCAAAAGGCCAGTACTACATGAAAGCCCAATCCTTTAGCTAAAATGTATGGGAATCAAACATTGTACATGCATATGGATGCACAACTGGTTACGACACAAGAAGCAGAGATTCCATATAAGGATAGTAATTGCACAATAGTTTTTTCTTCACATACTCAAACTGAAGTTGCTACCTTGACTCAAGACTAATAGGCATGGACATTTATTTCATGGCAAGAAGATTGTTGTGATACAGTAGTCCAGTAAGCTCTATATCATCAGAAGAAATTCCCTGTGTTGCATTGGAAGTATAGAAGAGCTGCCTCCTCATGTTACTTAACTAAAATAGAAGGGAAATCGAAAACAGAAAATAGAGAAAAACAAGAAAGATCAAATCATTTGTAATTATTATTGAATTGGCTCCTAAGCATTGCATCTGCTTTTGGTTGCTGAAGTATAACCTGTTTCTCCCTGAATTGTAGCTTGGGTGCCTGGCAACCCATTTTACTTCATCATGCCACAATTATAGCCCAATGTACTGTACACCTTGTAAGGTTTCTGCCGGAGTAGTGTTGTGGAGAATAATATTTCACTGACTAGGGAGTCCAGACATGTGGCTTTCCAAAGAGGCCTCGGTTTATTTTTCATCACACATTTCCCTTACCACGTCCTCACAATCTGTTACACAAGCCACAGATAGTCATATATATATGCCATACTTGCCAACATTGGAAACTGTTCAGCGGGATGCTCGTCTCCGGGGGTGGGGGAGTCATATGCATCACTCATTATCATGTAATAGACGTATACCCCCAACTCAACACGACACGACCATCATGACTGTAAAAATAGACATAAAGAAGCGTTCTTACCTTTTTATAAGTTAGTGATCAGCAGATGTGTCAGCCGCACTAAGAGCACAGTGTGTGGTTTTCACTAACTCTACTGTGCAGAATATTTTATTTTTTCTATGGGTAAATATCCCGACTTTCTTTCTATGCATAGGGATGCGGGACATTTGATAGGAAATTGGAACTGTCCCGACCATATAGGGACTGTTGGCATGTATGATTTGCATACTACTCTGGTATTTAGTACCAGCTCCGAAATGCATTCAGATTACATTTGCTTTTGATAAGTTTCTGCTGTCACTGCACAACTGTTATCTGTAATGCGCTTCACTTACTGCGCGTCCAACTCCATTCCCTGTAATCACACACCCACAATGAATCTCCTCTGTTGGGAGGTGGAATTAGACGTCGCTCTCCAAAAAGCCCAAACCTTAAAGCACAGCACTACAATATACATAGAAGACGCTTCAGATTTAGGAAGTCTTATTGTCTTCCACAAGTTTCTTTCCAGCTACATTGCTGTAATGGTGGACAGGTTGGTTTGATGTTAAACCAGGTAGTAGAGTCGAGAAGTTTGTAGGGGTGTGCAGAGGAGCCATTACTCATACTTTGATCATACTCGGAAGTACGGGGGTCTAAAACCAAAAGTAATCAGAAAGGGTGTCCATGTAGTTTGACAATTTTAAGTTCTGTATTTTTATCTCCTAGAAGTGGGCAAGGTTGCTTGCGTATACTCAGAAAACTTGACATAATTGTTACTTATACTCATTTATAACCATTACTCGGCACACTACTGATTGTCGTGTTGTTGTTATGGTTCACATAAACAGGTTTGTCCTTTTAACATGAACTGTCCTGTTGTTTAATACAAATGGCCTTAGGTCAGTTCAAAGGTAAATACTCAAAGAAGAATACAATATATTTTTTTTAACTATGTGTGGCACTATGCAGAAAAAAAGCTTTTGACTCATCCATCTCAGGGAATAAACCTGGGAACTACGTTTCTTTCCCTCCAGGATCTGATCTCAGAAGCTGCCAGGGTAGCCTGGAACACTCCTATCACCCTCTTGTCTCCTGCACTTAACAGCAAAGCCAATCATTGATGTGAACATTTACACGCCAAGCTTTGAGATCGTCTTGGTGGGCCTGCACTGGCACAAAACATATAAACAAAATTAATTTAAACTTGTGTCTTCCCTATTATTAACGGATTTTGGAGAGAACTGTATTAACTGGTCTGTAACAGTTAATTGTGTAGCAGAGTAATAGTTAAGTAAAAACCTACCACTTGTAAACCAGGCTCTGACTTCTAAATTAAAAGAACTGAAAAAATATATATAAATATATAACCTCTTTATATTGATCCAAGGCATGCTACCCACGAAGGAATATTTAGTTGTAACACAGAAACAATATACAAGAATAGAAAGTTCAACTGGTATCAGTTTATCCAAAATAATTATTTACAGAAAGGAATAGATTAATGTTGATCACTTATGACAAGGTAATAAAGTGGTAGGCTAAGTTCTTTTATACTGGGTAGCATCAAACACAGCCCTTTAAGAACTGATTATTTATCAAATTCTAGTATATTAAACAATTACAAATTGGTATACAAAAGCATATACCAAATAAGCCTAATATAGAATAATGATAGCTTTAATACGGCTCATGGTGAAGCCCCCAGACCCTGACTAGTACTGCAGGTTGATGCGCTGCTGCGCGTATTTATTTCAATTAAAAAATAAATTTAAAAAAGGCAGACAAAAACAATTCTCACAGTGCAAAAATAAAGGTTTAAACAAAAACAAAAATAATACCTCCACCAAAAACAAGTACCGTGCTGGTCTTTAGTTGTTTACTTTCTTTAATCTTAATCTTAATCTTAATCTTTCTCCCGTCTCTCTCGCTCTCTCTCTCCTTCAACATCCACCCAGGTCAGCAAATGCTGCAGGTTTTTATACACGTGGTAAATCCAGATTAGCAAGCACTTAATCAATCTGGAGTTGACCCCATTCTGCACGAGACTTTTATATAAGCATGGTCGACAGCCAATCTGTCAATAATTAATTTGCTGCCGACCATGCATTCTCATGAGATGTAGTCTGGCAGACAAGCTGCAAACATCGCCTCTGCCAAACTATATTCAACTATAACAAAATAATACAATACATTTATCAGCAGGGCTCTTCTGCCCTGCCACCTATCTACATGCAGGGCTCATTTAGCAGACACCTTAATCCATGGCAATTTACCTACAAAAAAACAAACATAATACATACAAGCACAATAGGTTTTCTTCACTTACTCAAACTGAAGTTGCTACCTTGACTCAAGACTAATAGGCATGGACATCTCTTTCATGACAAGAAGATTGTTGTGATACAGTAGTCCAGTAAGCTCTATATCATCAGAAGAAATTCCCTGTGTTGCATTAAAAGTCATTATGCCCATTGTGTTATTAAATAATCGTGCTAATGTGATTTCCAAAATTATGCTGATTTATGAAATAATGTTAATATCTTAACGAGCAGTGCTTCTTGCGACTATTTCTTTTGTTTGCGTGGGAATTTAAAAGCAAATCTGTGTCATAATTTATCAGGAGTTAATTTGCACTTGGAAAAGGAGGATTTTAATTAACAAAAAAGTATATAACTCACCTTGAAACATACATTTAACAGACCACGGCTGTGACTATCCGGATAGAAAGTTTACAGGACCAGGGTTCATTTTTTACAGACTACCTAGATAATTCAATATTTGTAGTTATGAAAATATTGTAGCCTTTTCTATACTTGTCGTTATGAATGAGATTTGTCACTTGTTTTAACCATTTGTGCCCTTACAGAATGTTTGTTGTATTGCTAAAATGATATACCGTTATTTGCACGCAGTGTAATGTTACTACCAATAAATGATCAATGCAACTGTAGCCTGAACTTTGGATACGTACATTATGACAGCTGACCTGTATTGTACATTTAATTTGAATTATATAAATAAAATCCTAAGAGTAAATAATGAAATCTTGGTATAGAAAATGGCATATTAGATATTACAATAAAGTTTCCTTAGGTGATTGCGGATTTGCAATGCATCGTTAGCTTTAACACCTGTGTCTAATCCACACACGAACAAAGAACTGGCAAACAAGGAAACACAGATCCACAAGGAATGTAATCGAGATCATTGACATGTTTTTTGCCTAAAGGTATTTGTAATGTTGTCAGACTCCCCCCACACTGTATGCACAATGTACACTTTCACCTTCACACGTTTGTATGCATATAAAATGTTCTTATAATACTATAAGTGTTCGGTGGCTACCTCTAATCATGTTGAGTTTATATATCGCAGAGGCGAGCAAAGAGTACCAGAGAAATGCATGATTAGAGGAATTCACTGAACAATTAATTATAAACAAATTTTGTATTGGGTTAAGGAGCTCGATCGTAATTTTAAAAGCTTAATAAATATATAATGACGTGTTACATGCATGGTATACATGTATAATAACTTACAGCTACAAACACAAATTGCACTTCAAACATATTTATTTATAGTCTACAATCATACATGCTAAAATACATACAATACTAGATGTCAACAGAAATTCCAACCAAACCTACATAGATGTAGATGGCTTAGCGCCCCCCCCCCCCCGTCCAAAAATCAATATATATATATATATTTTTAACCAAAAAAAGATTGAAAAATACACATTAAAGGAGTTATATATAGTAAGGTGTGGCAAAATATGCCCCCAAATGAGGGTAAATGACTAGTGGGGTTTAATTATTTTTTTTACCCACACGCCAGATAATCATAAATCAGCATTTTATATGTGAAGTGTTCTAAATGTACATTCTGCATGACAAAATGCACAATTTTAAATTAAGTTTACAAATGATGCACAAAATAGATATTCACATTATTTATTTCCTTTTGGCTGCTTCTCGCTGGTGAGAGAGCCATCTCCCTGTAAGCTAGTAGTTTCCATAACAGCAAATTATGCTTCCATTCATTTTTCTTGAACTCATTAATATGCATTTTGATTAACAAGTTCCCCTTATCTAGTCATTGAGACAGGATGTGATGTACATGACCTGCAACAATTAAGCTTTTTAACAAGAAATGCATTCATTAATGACGTCATTGGCTCAATTTCAAAGCATTAACCGATTGATTTAATCAACATATTTCGTTTGAAAATCACTTGCTTCTAAAGCTGTAGTTACTACACCGCGAGTTCGATACAATAGCACTGGTTTCTTACCCAAGTGCACAAATGCTACAGAAGAAAAACAGATTTCAGGGTCAGTGTTCCAGGCAAAAGCTTATATCTGAGGCTCAAAAAGACCAGCTGGCACCAAAAACTTTGACCAATGTCTTTCGAGCAAGGCCCCATAAAAACTTTATTTCCGCATTTGTAGCGAATAAAGAAAAAGCAAATAAACAACTAGTATACATTTTTTATGCTGATATATAAGCTATTGTCAGCTTATGCAAGAAAAAAAACATTTCCCTATTCAGTCCCCAAAAAAACAGCGGCTACCAACAAGTGTTCACTACTTTAACATTGTACTGGACAGAGAAATACTAAATGAAATTGAACTGGAGGTCTGTTGCATCTGTTCATCTACGTCTTACCACATCCCTGAGATCCTGGTCTGCCTGGCATTCAGTGTAAGCTCTAGTGTTAAGCACACTCTCTCACTCTCTCTACAGATAGGGCTTTCTGTGGCCAAATAGGCTTAGAATCATTTCTATGGCAACTGTAAATCATAATCAAGGAGTAAGGGCTTCATCAGTGCGCGGTTCAGCCTGCCCCCCTTGACAATACAACAAAACCAGAGCAACAAGTGACGGGCAGGCAGAGCCCCTGCTTGTTTCACAAATTGAAAGTAGTCGGAGCTGGGAGAGCACAGAGGCAATATTCAATAAGCAGAACATTTACACACTGGATTTCAAGTACTACAGTTCTGTCGCTTATTTACTCAGGTGTGAAGGTGTAAAGACAGTTGGGCCATTCCAAGGAAACCGTAATCCAGGTAAACATTTAATTATTTCATTTTTTTATTGTAAAAATAAACAGAGTTTTTATTTCTTTGTTTGTTTGTTAGTTACATGAGTTTAAAACAAAACAAAAATTATTGTGGTCGGAGGTAAATCCAAGCTACAGTAATTCTGTATTACAAAAAGGGAGCATCTTACAGAAAACAAACCATAACATAAATAAAACTTTCACTTTTATTTGAACATAAATCATTTAATGCGCTGTCTATTGGATTTACAAAAAGAAACTAAGTAAGGAACATTGTTTACTGTTTGAAATCTGGTGCAAAGACAGAAAAATATATGTTGGCGCTGGAGAATCACACCTGAGCATTCATTAGGCGATCCGCATGATAAACTTCAAAGGAGTATAACAAGACTACAGTTGGAAGGTACATTATTAAGCCCTAATTAAGATTATGGTTTTCTTCTTAATTTATATTGTAAATCAATGTTAGTATGTCAGTGTTGTGCCTTGTTTATGCAGCCAAACTGAGCTTTTATTTTTCATTAATAAATCACAAGCCCTTCACTTTTTGACTAGTCATTAGTTTCATTGCAGTTATTTTGGATATTAATACGGTATTTTTGAGAATATAACTTGCACTGTGTAAGAAACGCACCTCCCCTGTTTAACACCCATAATTGGGTTACATCTCTTATATAATGCGCACCTCTTGTATAAAACGCATCTCTTTTATACAACCCAATCAAAAACACCATATATATATATATATATATATATATATATATATATATATATATATATATATATATATTGTAAGGCAGCGGGTTGTTTGAGACAGCAGGGAGGGGGTTAAAACCTCCCTGAAGAAAAAAATGGCACCTTTTTTGTATTTAATTGTTTTGCTTTTTAGTTAATTAGTTTTTGTTAATTGTTTTATTATTAATTATCCCCTGCACCTGGTAGCTATTGTTAAATTGGGACCAGGTGCAGGGTATTTAAGGGGAGCAGTCAGTCTGCTCAAGGCTGCTGAGTAGAAGGAAGCAGAAGAGAGGTGCTCTGTAGTAGTCATAAAAGGTGTTAAACCTGTGTGGTTTTGGTTTATGTTCTGTGGTGCCAGGTAAACGGCTTAGCCGTCCTGCAAGTTAGTCAGGGAATAACCAGTGTAGTAAGGACTCCAAAACGGAGTTAGGTTTTGTTTTGTGTTTGTGTTTATTTTGTGTTTATTAAAAATAGCGCAACCGCGCTTGAAACTCCATTTCTGTTGTTGTGGGTCGTAATTTTAAAGGGGCACGAACCCGTGAGAGGTGAAATCGGTTCACAATATATATATATGTGGCGTGACATACATATGTTGTCAAGGCATACAAATGTCACAGAAAAGAAGATTGTATGGCTTGCAAGAAACAGCAATGAAATACATGAATCAATAATTTCAAAAACTACAAACTGTGTAGTCAAGATGTTCAGGAATTGGTACCATTATTGTTTTCAAGGCATATCAAGTAGATGCAATTAAAAAAGTGAATAGAATCATTTATAGTGTAAAATAAAAGACACAAAGGATATTATAATTTTCTGGATTAAACATTTAGACTCAATTACAGCCTAGTTTCAATCACATTTTATGTAAACATTGCTTTCAGGTTTGCATTGCTTTGTAAAAGAAAAAGCGCCTGAGCATGCCTCATCCAAGTATGGTCATTTCTTGAGCAAAGACCCATTAGTAAATATAACATGCAAAAAAACCTTGCCAAAACCATGTCTGCTCGATTGTGTATTCTACTCATGACCATGTGATAAAAGAAATGATTACATGCTGTGACTGTAGGTCACAGAGACCTATTTCACTTCAAAATGCCTGCATCAACTGTACGTATTTTGACATATTCTGTATACACCGCACCTGACAGATTTGACTCATAGAGATCAGAAGTGTGTGTTCAGTGTTTTTTTGACCACTGCATATTAAAATGAGAAGGCCCCAGAAAAGATGTAAACATAGCCACGAAGGCTTAAATAATTGTTCTACCCGAGAAAGGAGAGACACATTTTCTTTGCACCCGTCAACGATCTCAAAGATTCTTAAAAACAGGAATGCAATTTTGAGTGCCTATCACAACTCTCAGGTGGCTTCTACTACTAAAAGAATACATACAGGAAAGTATGAGGTCTTAGAAGAGAACTTAAATTGGTTTAAATGCGCACGTGGTCGATTGGTTATTGATGAGCTCCTGATAATGTCAACTTTGCTTATTGTCACAATGTATGCTCAGTCCCTTTGAACGGAAATTAAGCGGGTTTGACTGTGTGTGTGTGTGTGTGTGTGTGTGTGTGTATATATATATATATATATATATATATATATATATATATATATATATATATATATATATATAACTGCAGTGTACAAAATTGAAGGCATATGAAAGAAAAGGTTTTTAAAAAATGTACACAAAAGGTTTAAAAGATTCAAAAATCTTTTATTTTCAGGACATTTGGGGCAAAAGCCCTTCTTCAGCTGTTTAAAAAGAAAAGTAAACACAGTGCAGTAAATGTGTTGTTTTTCAAGAATTGTAATTAAACAAACATTCTGTGGATGGTGTCATGATTATTAGAATAGAATGTTCATTTCCAGAGGTTCCAAAGTTTCCAGTTTGAAAATAAACTCTCGTTCCTTTTGTTTCCGAGCAACATTTGTTCCATAGCACTGATTGATCACACAGACTGTGATGTCTTCAGCAGTGTGATCATCACTGTTGAAGTGATGGGGTACTGGAAATGCAGTGGTGTTAATGCGAATGTTCTACAAACCGGTCTGCTAAACACCTTTTAGTTTCCTCAATATACAATTTGTTGCATTTCTTGCAGATAATGCAGTAGACTATTCCGTTAGAGGTACATGTAAAATGTTCATGATTGTTGAATGAAGATTTAATGCCTCTAATCTCTGTTTCAGAATGAATGTATTTACAGGTACTACATTGTGGTCTATTACATGGATATGTGCCTTTCAAAGGTTCCCCAGAAGGACGAATATCACTGTGTACCTCATAGTCTTTTATATTCTTGTCTCTTCTATATGACATCAAGGGGGGAGTCTTGAAAGCAGGCACTGTAGATGGGTCTTGTTGTAAAATTTTAAAGTTTCTTTGCACAATTGTCTGTATCTTTCTGTGGGTAGGATGGTAAGTGAGAACCAGAGGGATTCTATCATCTGTGTGTTGTTATTATATAAAGCATTTTTTCTATTATGTTTGAAATGCGGGATTTAGCTTTAGTGATGATCTTGTCTGGAAAGCCACAATTTCCAACACACACACACACATTTCCTCACTTTTGTCGAAGAAATCTTAATCGTCACTGCAAATACGTCTGAGTCTTAACAGTTGTGAATAGGGAATCGAGTCACGGCAAGCCTTAGGGTGTGAGGAGTCATACTGCTGCCCGTAATACCTGTAAATACATTCATTCTGAAACAGTGATTAGAGGTATTGCATTTTCATTCAACATTCATGAACATTTTACATGTACCTCTAAAGGAATAGTCTACTGCATTAACTGCAAGAAATTAAACAAATTGTATATTGGGGAAACTAAAAGGCGTTTAGCAGACCGGTTTGTAGAACACTTAAGGTGCATTCGAATTAACACCACTGCATTTCCAGTAGCCCTTCACATCAACAATGATGATCACACTGCTGAAGATATCACAGTCTGTGTGATCAATCAGTGCTATGGAACAAATGTTGCTCGGAAACAAAAGGAGTAAGAGTTTGTCTTCAAACTGGGAACTTTGGAACCTCTGGGAATGAACATTCTATCCTAATAATCATGACACCATCCACAGAATTTTTGTATAATTACAATTCTTGAATAACAACAAGTTTACTGCACTGTGTTTACTTTTCTTTTTAAACAGCTGAAGAAGGACTTTTGCCCGAAATGTCCTGAAAATAAAATATTCTTTTAATCTTTTAAACCTTTTGTGTATATATTTTTAAAAACCTTTTCTTTCATATGCTGTGACAGGGATGGCTGTAGTGGTGACGTCAAGCCAGGAACAAAAACAAAGTACTGCAGTGCAAAAAATGCTTGCGACGCCGTTTATTTATTTAAAGAACAAAAATAAAATAAATATTTAAACACAAACACACGGCTCACAGAGCACAACAAAGTTTTAAACAAAAACAAATCACAAACACTTATACAACAAAACACAAAAATGCTAATTCAGAAGTATTCATACCCTTTGATATTATGGTAGTATTGTCTACAAGGTGCTAGAAATTTCAATATGATAACGCAGAACATCATTCTAGAAAAGTCTAGACAATGATGGATTGTAGGTGAACATTCTTAGAGAGTGTGGCAAAGTGGTTTGCAGTGCGCAGGTGTAGTGATGATGCAGTGCAGTAGAATAATGACCCAACACAGTTCCAAGGTGATGGTCCGAGTTCAAGTGGTGAATTTATACAATAACGGTGACAACAGTAGTGCAGTGTAGTCCGGGTTTTGTGCTGGCTTTTAGCGACAGCTCCCGGATATATTAGCTGTCTATAAATGACAAATGTGACAATTTAATAGATAGACAAAACAACACAAAACACTCATGATTAGTTTTCGTTTCTACTCCTATACAGGTCCTTTTGTAACCATAACAAAAGAACAGATTGCATTGCCACATCCCCTGATATACCCTCAGTCATGCCCCCTTTGGTAGCGAGTGCAATTGCTTTTACTCCAATCCGCAACTGCCACATCGCTGACCGTATTAAGGCGATGACTTCTGGTGTTGTGACTCCGCTCCCTTTATGGATGGCCGACTTTCAACTTTCCCTGAAATGAATTGCCAACCCATCCAGTCCGAGGCACACTGTTCCTGTTATACAGCGCCCTCACAGGTCAGGAGGGAGATTTATGACTTGGATACACTCACTCTCTGTCACAGAGAGTATGAAAGGGTTAGGCATAGGATGATTGCTGTCATTACCAATAAGTCAATATGGGAAAAATAAAAGAGCTAACTGAAGACCTTAGCCAGAAAATAATTTATTGTCATAAAGCTGGAGAAGGATACAATAAGATTTACAAGCATCTGAGTATCCCAATTTCAACCAATTCTTCTATCATCAAGAAGTACAAGGCTCATGCTACTGTCACAAAGCTCCCTCCACCTGGAAGAAAGAAGGTTCTTTCACCAAGAACAAGTAGAAGAATTGTGAGGAAGGTTAATAACAATCTGAGACTGACTGCCAAAGATATTCAAAGTGAATTAGTTGCAAGTGGGACTGGGGTTTCCATTTCAACTATAGGTCGAGTATTGCATGGTGAATGTCTCAATGGTCGCAGGCCAAGGTAAATGTCACAAGGACAATCGCTTAAAGTTTGCAAAACAGTATTTGAATGATGGATATGAGTGTGGAGTGATTAAACAAAATATCGAGCTATTTGGTCATGCTGATAGTCGTTACGTTTGGAGAAAGTCTGGTGAGGCATACAAAGAAAAGAACACCATACCTACTGTCAAGCATGGAGGTGGTACTATCCTTCTATAGGTCACATTTTAGATTTAGTCTGCTCCACTGGTATTCTTCCCTGCAATATAACTGATGGTGACCTCCCCATCTCTGATCACAAAGCTGTTATGTTTGACGTCTCCGTCCCCCTTTCCAAGCAAAATGTCAAACTCACCATTTCCTTTAGGAATGTAAAAAACATAAACCCCACTGATCTCATGAGCCAGATTAACACATAGCCCAGTCCTGACTCCCAGTCCCCCCTTGACCTCATCACTCACTATAATGACTGCGTTTCCTCCTCCCTGGATACCCTCGCTCCCCTCATAACCCGCTCAGTCTCCTTCACCCACACTGCTCCCTGGTTCACCCCCGAGCTATGCCAGTTAAAAGCCAGTGGATGGCGTCTCGAGCGTCTGTGCAAAAGGACTGGTCTAGTAGTTCATTCTCAAGCATACACAGATCACCTGTTGATATACAAGAACACCCTCTCAGCTGCCAGAACATCCTACTACTCCGACATCAACTCTGCTAAAAACAACTCAAAAGCCCTCTTCTCCACAGTGAACCGCTTACTTCAGCCTCCTGACAACTTCCCTGCAGACCCCTCTCCTGCACAGTGCAACAAGTTCCTGAACTTCTTCCACGCCAAAATCCACGAACATCTACTGACAATGCCCAGTACTTCTGCTGACAACTTGTCCTGGATGAAAACCTCGGAAGGCCCTGCCTACACCACCTGCCTCTCTGACTTCACCCTGACTACTGAGAACTCCAAATTATCCACCTGCCAACATGACCCCCTGCCACCAGCCTTGTCAAAGCCTGTCTGCCTTCTATCTCTCCCCTGCTCACTGGCATAATTAACTCCTCCCTCACCACTGGCATCGTACCCTCCACTCTCAGGATTGCTGCCATTACTCCTTAAAAAGCCAAATGCTGACCCTGATGATCTGAACAACTTCCGTCCCATTTCAAACCTTCCCTTCCTCTCCAAAATACTGGAGCGGGTTGTGGCAACACCATCTCAACTCCAATAACTTTCACGAACCATTCCAGTCTGGTTTCCGCTCCAAACACAGCACCGAAACAGCCTTTGTCAAAATCACCAACGACCTCCTCCGTGCAGCCGATTCAGGCCTGCTATCTATCCTTATCCTCCTCAATCTGAGTGCAGCCTTTGATACCATCTCCCACCCACTCCTTATGGAACATCTGGCTGGTGTTGGTGTCACGGGTGTTACACTCTCCTGGTTTTCCTCCTACCTCACTGACCGCCAGCAGTTTGTGCAACTGAAAAATCACAGATCAGGGTGTGCGGCTGTCTCACAGGGTGTCCACCAGGGGTCAGTGTTGGGTCCTCTCCTCTTCATCATATACCTCCTAACCCTGGGCAAGATCATGCAACATTACAAAGTTCACTTCCACTGCTATGCTGATAACACCCAGCTCTACCTCTCCACCAAACCCACCACTCCCCTCCCTCCCACCTCCCTCATCAACTGCCTTCAAGACATCCGGAGCTGGATGAGCATGAACCTCCTCCGACTCAACAGCAACAAGACGGAGGTCATGCTCATCAGCTCCAAATCCACTCTCTCCAAACAGCATAATCTCAACATCACCATAGATGGTTTCCCGGTCCCTCTGTCAACACAAGTCAAAAGCCTTGGTGTCACCCTGGACAGTTCCCTCTTATTCGAATCCCACATAAAAACCATCACCCGGACAGCATTCTTCCACCTCTGCAATATCTCTAGGCTCCGACCCTCACTTTCACACTTTAGCACCGAAACCGTCATCCATGCCTTTGTCACTTCTCGACTGGACTACTGTAACACTCTCCTCACTGGTATCCCCACTAAACTCACCAAAAGACTCCAACTGGTCCAGAACTCTGCTGCCAGAATCCTCACTTGCACTAGATCAACTGAACACATCACACCAATCCTCATCAATCTACACTGGCTCCCTGTGCAATACCATATTGACTTTAAGACACTCCTCCCTACCTACAAAGCCCTTCACAACCTGGCACCCACCTACCTCTATGATCTTCTCCCAGTCTATGCCCCCTCCCACTCCCTCCGCTCCTCCTCTGCTGGTCTCCTTGTCACCACCCCATTCCGCCTCTCCACCATGGGTGCCCGGACCTTTAGCTGCTCGGCACCCAGGCTCTGGAATGCACTCCCCCCACACATACGACATGCAGACACAGTCATCTCATTCAAAAACCTCCTGAAAACACACCTCTTCCAGGAAGCCTATGACCTTTAGTCTATGGTCTATGTTTGACTCTGTCCTACCCCTCTTTCTTTGCTTCCCTTTATTACTATGTATCCCTATGTGCTCTCCTAACCCAAACCCTTACTCTAAACCAGGTCCGTATCCTTTTCCCAACCTTACCCCCCTAAACCTAAAACCTTACCCCAAACCGGGTTCGTATCCTCTACCCAACCCCTCCTTTCTTTTTTTTTTTATCTGTCCTGTTTTATTTGGTCCATTGATTTTAAATTTTTAGATTTTAAATTGCACTGTTGATTGATGTCTTTATGTATTGCACTTGATTTTATGTAGGTCTACTTTTAATGTAAGATGTCCTTGAGTGTCCCGAAAGGCGTCCGCCAAAAAAAATAAAAAATGTATTATTATTCTAATGGCACAGGAAATGTAGTTACAATAATGGTATAATGTATTCAATAGCATACCAAAAGATATTGGCCAATTATCTGAAACCCTCCGCTACAAAACGATCCAAAGCACATCAAAATCTACTTCAGAATGTTAAAGAAGAATAAAATCAAGGTTCTAGAATGGCCTAGTCAAAGTAGCGATCTAAATCTGATTGAGAATCTTTGGTATGAGATGAATAAGGCTGTGCAGAAAAGAAGTACTCAGAATTTGAATGAACTGGAACAGAATGAACTGGAACAATTTTGCATTGAAGAATGGTCAAAAATCACTAAAGAATCATGCCAAATGCTCATTGACAAATATCCTAATTGTTTAAAAGAGGTTATTATTGCTAAAGGTGCCTCAACTAGCTATTAATTTCATTTTCCTAGTCAGGGTATGAATACTTTTGAATAAACATTTTTGGAGTTTTGCAAAAAAATTGCTGAAATAAATAAATAATAATAAGTTTACTTCTTTAAACTTTTTTTGTCATCCACAAAAGCAAAGCTTTTGCTACAAAAGATTTTTCCTATAATTATTTGTTTTCGAGAAATGTCTAGAAATTATACATTTCCATTGGGGTATGTAAACTTTTGACTACAACTGTATATATATATATATATATATATATATATATATATATATATATATATATATATATATATATATATACAGTACTGTGCAAAAGTTTTAGGCTGGTGTGAAAAATGCTGTAAAGTAAGAATGCTTTCAAAAATAGACATGTTAATAGATTACATTTATCAATTAACTAAATGCAAAGTGAGTGAACAGAAGAAAAATCTAAATCAAATCCATATTTGGTGTGACCACCCTTTGCCTTCAAAACAGCATCAAGCATCAATTCTTCTAGGTACACTTGCACACAGTTTTTGAAGGAACTCGGCAGGTAGGTTGGCCCAAACATCTTGGAGAACTAACCACAGTTCTTCTGTGGATTTAGGCAGCCTCAGTTGCTTCTCTCTCTTCATGTAATCCCAGACAGACTCGATGATGTTGAGACCAGGGCTCTGCTGGGGCCATACCAACATTTCCAGGACTCCTTGTTCTTCTTTAAGCTGAAGATAGTTCTTAATGACTTTTGCTGTATGTTTGGGGTCGTTGTCATGCTGCAGAATAAATTTGGGGCCAATCAGATGCCTCCCTGATGGTATTGCATGATGGATAAGTATCTGCCTGTACATCTCAGCATTGAGGAGACCATTAATTCTGACCAAATCCCCAACTCCATTTGCAGAAATGCAGCCCCAAACTTGCAAGGAACCTCCACCATGCTTCACTGTTGCCTGCAGACACTCATTCGTACGCTCTCCAGCCCTTCGCTTAACAAACTGCCTTCTGCTGCAGCCAAATATTTCAAATTTTGACTCATCAGTCCAGAGCACCTGCTGCCATTTTTCTGCACCCCAGTTCCTGTGTTTTCGTGCATAGTTGAGTCGCTTGGCCTTGTTTCCACGTCGGAGGTATGGCTTTTTGGCCGCAAGTCTTCCATGAAGGCCACTTCTGACCAGACTTCTCCGGACAGTAGATGGGTGTACCAGGGTCCCACTGTTTTCGCCAGTTCTGAGCTGATGGCACTGCTGGACATCTTCCGATTGCAAAGGGAAGTAAGCATGATGTGTCTTTCATCTGCTGCAGTAAGTTTCCTTGGCCGACCACTGCGTCTACGGTCCTCAACGTTGCTCGTTTCTTTGTGCTTCTTCAAAAGAGCTTGGACAGCACATCTGGAAACCCCTGTCTGCCTTGAAATTTCTGCCTGGGAGATACCTTGCTGATGCAGTATAACTACCTTGTGTCTTGTTGCTGTGCTCAGTCTTGCCATGGTGTATGACTTTTGACAGTAAACTGTCTTCAGCAACCTCACCTTGTTGGCTAAGTTTGGCTGTTCCTCACCCAGTTTTATTCCTCCTACACAGCTGTTTCTGTTTCAGTTAATGATTGTGTTTCAACCTACATATTGAATTGATGATCATTAGCACCTGTTTGGTATAATTGTTTAATCATACACCTGACTATATGCCTACAAAATCCCTGACTTTGTGCAAGTGTACCTAGAAGAATTGATGCTGTTTTGAAGGCAAAGGGTTGTCACACCAAATATGGATTTGATTTAGATTTTTCTTCTGTTCACTCACTTTGCATTTAGTTAATTGACAAATATAATCTATTAACATGTCTATTTTTGAAAGCATTCTTACTTTACAGCATTTTTCACACCTGCCTAAAACTTTTGCACAGTACTGTATATATATATATATATATATATATATATATATATATATATATATATATATATATATATATATATTGGCAGAGGTTTAAAAATAACTGTAGCTAAATTCAAAATCCTACACTTATCCTACACAGCGGGAAGTGGCAGGTAGCATGGGGACTAGGGATGTGCTAGATGGAAGCACATTAGCAAGTTTAAGGATCAAGCCTGTTATGTCACATTTGTACTATTTCTGACTGTGGAAGCATCAAAATAACACCAGGCTGTGGAACAAGATGGCACAATTAACAGTCTGCTTGAGAAGCCTTGAAGAGCTACAAGCCTTGTTGCCAGTACCAATATCTCTCCGACATCCGAAGGGATGGTATAACACTGGTATAGTCTTAGTTGCAGAAGAACTGGACACTACTTCTTATTCAAGAGGCAATGCAAGTAATGTTCATGACCTGCCACTGGAGGGGCTGTGGAATGGAACTGTGGGGGTCCCCCTGTACCAGGCAGCAACCATACATGCTTGCGATTTGGGACCTCTAAATCACACCCCTTTTGTTTCCATAAAGAAATGTTTGACATACCATTGGGATACCACTAAAATACAAAATTATTACCCTGAAGAAACCAGACCCAACTCAATGATATTGCATAGTGGTGCCAATTTAACCTCTCATATTACACCCCCTATGAGATTATACCCGGCTACATTTTGTGGCCTACAAGAATCTACCCCATGTCTTCCAGTATCTACGCCCTCCTCCCAGAATCTACCCCACCAGTATTATGTCTTGAAGGTTGTAGTGTTTAATAGAATTTACATAATCTACCCAATTCCCGCAATCCATCCCAATACCCTGATTTAGTGTAATAATAACAAAATGTGACTCTCTTTAAAACAATTTAATTGAAAATAAATGCAATTTATAATAACATTTTAAATATACTGTAGAATATATTTAAATATAGCAAAGAAATGTATTTATATTTATAAATGTATTGTTGTTGTATATATTTAAAATATACCTAAAATGTAATATATTGTAAATATACCGTAGAATATACCGTAGTATATTTAAATTATAGTGTGGAAAATGTATGGGAATATATTAAAAATAAAACTGAAGGCAATATATCTAACAATTTACATGGCATGTTTGATATATACACATACATACATGCACATATAAATATGTAGATGAAATAAAGAGCAATTCTAATGTGGGTACTGAAACCCAAAAAACTATGTTGTTTAAACTTGTGGAAAACGTCTTACAGTATTTAATGAGCAGAAAATGTAAAATATGTGTAACTGCAAATAAATAAACAAAACAAACAAACAAAGAAATAAATAAAATATATCATGAAAATAAAGTATATTCAAGATGCATTTTATTTTGCGAATTTCAAAACAACTATTATATTATTATGCTATCTCACAGTAATTCATACAACAATATTAATTTAGCAAAGGTTTCATGTTTAACATGTGTTAGTGTTTAATAATATTTCTTCCTTATAGGTGGGGTTGATTCTGGTAGGAGGGATAGATACTAGAAGACTTCAGAACCTACCACAGGGTATATTGCAGAAACTACCCCAGGGTAGATTCTGTGAGGCCCCAGAATGTACCCAGGGATAATCTGGGAGGGGGGTAGATTTTCACACTTTACACTGGTATGGTTGCAAACTGCTACTAATACTGTACAACGGTACTATAATGGATGACCAGTGTCTATTGGTTCATATCACTGTGATACCACTGGTGTGTCAAAAACTGCTGTGGTAGAATTACCAATGACTCATATCCTTGTAGCTGGCCTTATGCTAGCATTGCCCCTTAGAACAGAACCACCCTTTAGTAGTACCACAGCCATTGAAGATCGTTTTGATGAGAGAAGGCATATATTTTAACACCTAGTTCTAAGCAGCAGCTAACACAATTTGGATGCTATTCTGTTCCCTTTTGAAACATACACATCTACTTTTACTTCTTGTAGAACATGACCCTAGCATCGTGGTTCAGGTGGAATGAGCCCTACTACAGGCACACCCAGAGGAGCCCTGCGGACATGGTGACCGAGATGCTGATGCTGGAGCTCAGCTGGCAGATCAAACAGGCTGAGAAGCTGCAACGGGAGCGAGACAACGAGTACCGCAGGATCAAAACTGGAGTCGATTACAGCTGGCTGGTCAGCTATCCTAAGAAAAGTTATGACATCCCACCAGGGGAGAGACTAGAGCTGGAGAATGCATGTGCTAAAATATACCCCTCTTACTGCGGCCCAGTGATACTCAGGTAACTTAAATTTGCTTTTGCCTTTGTACTAGGGTCCTGTGAACAGGACACTACCATTGGCAAGGCTGGTACTACCAGGAAGTGAGACAGACACAGAAGCTGCAAATTTAAGTGCTATTGCACACTTTTAATAGTAAAACACAAAGAATAAACAAAACACAGGAACAAACAAACAGAGGCACGGTGGCCAAAATAAACAGTTAAACAAAACAATACAAACACCTTTAAATATACTTTATTGTGGCTTAAGACTGAGCTGCCGCTTTCAAGTAAACACAGCAAAAACTCCCTTTAACACCAACACTAAGACCAACCATCAACCATCAACCATCAACTCTCACCTTCACCAACATTAACTCTCTACTCAACTGCCCAGTGCATCGGATGTGTTGTTGTTGAGCACTGAGCTCATCACACAGTAACCATTAATAAGTGTAGAAGGAACTGTTTTAAAAGAGATGTGCACAAGGGTAAATGACCTGTTTTGAACCCTTTGCTGAAACCTGAATAAGCTGCTTGTAGAGGAAGGGGTGGGAGAGGTGTGTGGGCAATTACTGGAGTAGATTTAAGAATTGTTTCCAGAACAGGATTTGGGCTTAACTGTTTTTTTGCTGATCCTGGTTCAGCTAATCACAGTGGCTGATCCTAATGTCTCACTCAAAGCTCAGAGTAATGCTAATGGCATCTGTATTATCTTATTGGAAAGTCATGTAAGAAAGCCCTTCATATGCTTGGGTTATAGGCCTGGATCTTATCTAAAACCAATATAAGCCACTGCATCATTACTAAAATACTATGAGAACTTAGATGGATATATATATATATATATATATATATATATATATATATATATATATATATATATATATATATATATATATTTAGAAGCTAAAAATAACATGAAGTTCAGCAATTTTATATGAAGGTACATTTAATTAATATATACTTTTTTCCATGACGATACTACTATACATTTTTATAGTTAATGTCTGGTTTCATTCCAGCTAATATGTGTAAATTATAGGGATTATTTCAGGTCCTGGTCAAAGTGTAGATGAAAAACAATTTCAAAATGAAGACTTAGAAATTAAAGATCTTCAGTTCTAAAATCTGATAGGGATCTATTACCTTCATCCAAAAGAAAATCTGATGAGGATTAGTTTCCTGACATTTTGTCATTTCATATTGTTTATTTCAACAGTTGTATACAGTAAGGTTTCATTCTATTGCCTTCTATTATTATTATTATTATTATTATTATTATTATTATTATTATTATTATTATTATTATTATTATTATTATTTATTTATTTATTGATTTATTTATTATTATTATTATTTATTTCTTAGCAGACGCCTTTATCCAGTGCCGAATACAGTGCAGATTAAACCAATTAATTGTTTCCGGGGATGTGTAGGTTATAAAAAAATAAATATGAATAATATTCATGCCACCTGATAGCATAGCCAAGGCTCAATGTTAATTGTTTTCCATTAAAGAATGACATCTCTCCTGGAAGACAAAGTCCTCATAGACTATGCAAGCGTACTGGGTGTTTGTGGTTGTCATGGTGTCACAGATAACATGTTTACCTTTGATCCTCAATAAAACAACTCATCAATGAATTGAACTCCTGATTGTGCCATCTCAGTGCTTTGACTGACATATTATTTTTAATACTGAAAAATTGAAAGGAAACTCAAAAATCAAGTACAAGAATAAGCATTGCATCAAAATTAATTCATAAAGCTTTTTAGTATTTATTTAAAGATATGAGTATTTATTTCTGGAGATTTGAAATTACAGGAATTACTTCATGTACCAAGACCACATTGTATTCTTAAGGTGATTTACATCCAGCCCCAGACATAAATTAACGAATATGTTTTTTATGTGAGGAAGCCAATGATATTTATTTTACTTAAGGGTTTAAAGTATATGTCTTAATAATTTATTGATTAAAAAAAATAGAAACTGAAATGGTCTGCATCTATTGTATATCACAGAATAGTGTACAATGTGTTTTTCAAAAGGCAGATAAAGTAAAATTTAATTTTACTTTTACATTTAATTCACTAGAAAATTGTAGGGCATCAGAATGTCAATTTATGGAGGTTTTTTGTGTATAAATGAACAATACAGCAGGGCTTTATGTGGCTTTAAAAATCATATTTGAAAATTGAGCAAAAGTTTTAAAAAAAAATTAAAAAAAGAAGAAAATTACTAACCATATGGAGAGATGCCAAAATTAACCATCCCTTAGTCCTTTAGTCCTATTTTGTATTTTAAAAAACGGATTGGTTGGATAATTTATTTTGGTATGTGGGTGTCTGTCTACAAATTAAAAACAAATAAAACAACAAACAGTTATACAATTAGCGAGGGCTGGTTGACTTTGTTATTTGGATATCTTGTTAGGTGTCACAGGTTACATATCATTGTCATGGATGAAACAGCTAAAATGTTGGCCTGGATTATGCACATGGTTGTTGCACTTTATACAATTCTCTGTTTTGGCCAACCGGAATGTGAATACATTTAAATTCAATTACTATGCTGCAGCAGCATGTAACCAAACCCAGCTGTATATTTATTCTTCAATCAGTTATGCTGGCTGTTCGTAACTGTGACAGTCTAATTGAGCATGCACAATGGCTTAATAGTCACCTGCCAATCTTTTAACTAAAGCATAATGTACAAAATAGCAATACTATACAAACCATTAGAAACTGTAAGACCAAACATAATGCAACCATTTTAACCCTTTAAATACCACATGTTTATAAAAAGACTATTGGTATACCATTATACTAGTATAACAGATTGCTGCTTTCCAGCAATGGCAACAAATATCACTGGTATTGATATGGAACTGCAATTGTTGTTATTTATTAGTTCATATGGGATACCATTGAAATGTTCTCAATATCATTGGCCCTTAGCACAGAACTATGAAATTGGCATTGTAGTATGAGTGGGCAGCAGTGTGGAGTAGTGGTTAGGGCTCTGGACTCTTGACCAGACGGTTGTGGGTTCAATTCCAGGTGGAGGACACTGCTGTTGTACCCTTGAGCAAGGTACTTTACCTAGATTGCTCCAGTAAAAACCCAACTGTATAAATGGGTAATTGTATGTAAAAATAATGTAACATCTTGTAACAATTGTAAGTTGCCCTGGATAAGGGTGTCTGCTAAGAAATTAATAATAATTTTGGCATCTTTGTAAAAGTGTCTAATTACAATGTACAGTAATTATATTTATTTTTATTGTGCATGTATTCCATGGCCTGTTTAAGAACATTGGAAGTCAAGGTCTGCATAAAAGACTAATAGCAGTAGGAGTTGATTGTCTATTTAAAGACTGAAGTGAACTGTCATAGTAGTTAAGTGGCTTTAGTTGGCAAAGGTCTGTCTCTCCTAATCAATTGTTTAGCAGGCTTAGCCCTCCTATTTGGCAGGGCTGGGTAACAGGAAAAGCTGATGGACAGATGCTTGGAAGAATAAGGATGACCTCATCTTAATATGTAAAAAACAATATGTTATTTTGTGTATGCAGGCTCTGTATAATTTTGTTTTTATTTCCATAATTTATAGTAAAATATTAAATAATAAAAAGCATGAGTAGATTAGTGGCTTCATGCAGTTCAGGTACTCTTTCTAATATTGTATCAACACTGCTGTATGTCATTAGGGTTCTGTAATCTTAATGCAGCTTTTGTGTGAAGATACTGAAAGTTTTTTAAACTATTTTTATTGGAGAGATATTCTAGGTAATCCAGTTCAGAGCAGAATGCTGTGGACCATTTTGAAGCTCCAGACCAGAGTGCCTCAGTCATGTTAAGTTTTAAAATATAATGCCTTGATGTCTATTTAATTCACCTTCACCCTGTCAAATTAGTTTACCTGGCTGGACCTTTTGCTCACCAGTTTGTTAACTTTGTATTACCTAGACCAATAATTTGTGAGACATATAAAACTTAACTTGTTTTGTGGTGTGTAGTGTGCTGACTTTATTTAATCTTATTTTCATTATCTTGTTTAAGGGTCTTATGGTTTTCGTTTCTACCGAGCGCTCAATTACTTAATTGAACCAATTACTTGAACCAATTACTGGCTTAATTAGTCAAAAGTATCATGTGTTCCAGATCTTTAGCCATTGATGACGTAAAGGCACCTATAAAACCTGCAGGACTGGGGCTCTCCAGGACCAGGGAGACCCCTGGTAAAAGGACTGAAGTATCCTTTCTTCCTAAAAACTGCTTGTTACACCCTTGCAATGTAAATGGTCATGTCCCTGCAATTACTTGCAGCCATAAGGGGTTAAGGTCTGTATATATATATATATATATATATATATATATATATATATATATATGTTTTTGTTGTATAACATTTTAGATTAAACAGAAAACAACCTTTTTAAATACAGTATGTACAGTAAATATAACAGGCTAAAATATGGCAATACAAATAAAATGTTCCTTACTAACGATAATGTTCATACTGATATACTTTATATTTAGCACAAGTGATGCGTCATTCATTTGATGAGTCATTGACTTATGCTACCCATATAAATAACTCAATCACTAACCCACCAGCCAGTGTTGGAGTTATAAAAATGCTGGCCAACAAAAGGATAAGGCTTTGAGTCAGATGGTTCTACAGTAGCTGGATTAGTGATACTATTTACACAACACCTAGTGAGATTCTCATTATAACAGAGTTGCACAGTCTGTCCTCACATGTTATTGTAATAAATGCTACTAAAGTAGGTTTATCAACTTGGCTGCCTATGTTGAGCAGAAGTGAAATTGTAAAAAAGTTAGTGGCTGGTTTATTCAAACAGGATTTGTCTGATGCTAGGGACAATTATTATTGCCTATGGGTTTTTCTTTTGTCATGTTTTGGTTGATTTGTACTGATGCACTGATGAATAACCTTAGTCATGGTCACAATGGGCAAATGCGCAGATGTGACAGACTTTAATACACATTTTGTAGCAGCCTCCGTATCTATGGGGCATTCTGAAGAGCAGAGCTTACAGAGATATTAGAGGCAGTAATGTAAAATGTAATCAGTGTTGTTCCACAGTGGCAGGTGTTCCTAATTTTTATTGTGGGCCATTACACTTAAGATAAAAGGTAAGCTGGTATTTAGACATCTAACCTTCATTACGAGAAGAGTCACTGAAGAGTCAGCATATCTTCCCATGTATAGCCTTTGTTTATTTACTATACTAACTGTCTATTATCTACGTAAACAAAAGTGAAATGGTCACATTGATAGGTTTAGTAGTTTTGAAAACGGAAACGAATCTAAGGGGGGAATACCCAAGAACCTTAAAATTAGCAGAATTATCACTTCACATTACACCAACTCTAGATGTCGTAGAACATGCACTTTCATCTATATTTCGGGGGCATAGACCAGCCTTATTGTTTCCATCCTTTGGGGGGAAAAAAAGCATCTGACATGGTTGAGTGGGACAGTTCATCCAGTCAGCACCATGAGTAACTTTGTAAGTTGAATATTGTGTTTGATTTTATCTCAGGTTCCGGCAACTTGTCACAGAGTATGAGCCTGAAGTCCAGGAGGTGTCACAGCTCTTCCGCACCGTTCTTCAGGATTCTATGGAAAAACTGAAGGAGGAGGAAGAGGCTAAGAGGCTGGCCAGGCAGTGGAACAGTAAGCGGTCAATGAGCCTGTCCTTAATGACTTTCAAATCCAGAGTGAGGATATACCCATTCAGCAGTGACATCATCAAGACGGTTTCCGAGGATGTGGAGAGGGGCACAAGTGAGCCGAACAAGAGAGTATGGAGCATGCCGGAATTTAAGCACTCAAAGGGGTTTTGACGGACATTGACATATCTCCTTTATGCATGCACCTGCTAGCCATAAAACCCCTTCACCTACCTCTCTGTATCTTTAGTAATTTATACTGTGTCTATATGATCATCTTCTTAAGAACCACTTGGTGTTCAATAGTGACTAAATCCATAGTGGTCAGACCAGGAAATTAGTAAAAGCATTGATTGGTTTGATCTATGCTTTACTATTTATTTACAGTGATTTACAATTGTCTTTTAATGTTTAACCCCCGTTATTTGTGATTTACCTTGTCTTTACATTCCATTATGCTATGTTTTGTCATGTAATACTACAGTGGACTACTATAAGAGTGAAAATGTTACCAAAGCTTATGATAGACTTCCTAATGATAAAACGGTCATTAAAAGGGGTAGAAAGTCTGACTTTAAGAAGTGGTCTTTTGCTGTAATATCAACCTTGGAGTGAACAGAGCTCAGACCTAAATCAGGTAAAACCTACTTATCCAAAGAGAACAATAGGGCTTTGTAACCTTTTTATTTAATAATGTATTATGTATTTATTTATTTGTAATGTGATAGAAAAGTAATGGAGTTAATAGATACTGGCTTGTGAATCAGGTGTACATTAGTGACAAGCAGATAACAATACCTTGCGTTACAGAGGAGGCAGAAAGTAAGGCACATGGTTTCAATGTGATCAATTTATGTATTTTGTTTTTGGAATATTATTTTTAAATATGGCAAAGAGCCTACATTTCTTCTACAGTAGGTCCTTACAATCTCAGCATCAGACATTTCACAATTTTGTATTTAAACATGAAGCACATTTTTTTTGTTGCCTGGTTAAAGATGCTTATGGTTAAAAAGGGTTGGCCATGCTCCGGCTTTGCTGGCTCCGGCTGCTCAGCTTCAGCTCTAGGCTGGCTCCAGAGCTGAAGGAGACCCCCTGCTCCAGGCTGGCTCCAGCAGCCCCTGCTCCAGCTCTGGAGACACTTCGGTGTAGCTCCACACTGCTCCCATGCCTTCCTTTAAAGTACTATAGCCACCATACTTTTGGTTGAGAAAAAAGGATCTTCCAATGTTTATTTCCTTTCTACTCCATTGTCTTCTACAAGAGTGTAGAAAGCAATGGTGTGTCAGCAAGCTCCAATTATTATTTTTCTCAGTGGGGCTATCGAATTCCTTTCTGATAGTACACTCTATTGGACAAATAATAATAATAATAATTAGCAAAATTGGAAAATCCTGCATGTCACAATACTACTCGGTTTCATTGAGAAATCATCTTAGAAAACATGATTTATTTCTTGCAATTTATAGTTGCTAAAATATAATCTCTTGAACTAACTAGGCCTGCAAGAAAAAAAGATCACGCTGTGTATGCTTCCTGCAATTATCTGCAGCCTGCAAAGTGGGGAGCGACTAAAATTATGCTTTCATTTTTAAACACTAAATAGGTTTCGGAGGTCATTGGCTTAGTTTACATGCACTAGAAAATGGACTCTACAGTCATGACTGTGTGACATTGTCATGCGAATACATTGTGAAACAGCAAAAGGACGTCCTATTGGCAGCGCAACTTTAAGGGCAGGGTCAATTGCTTTCTCACGATAAAAATAGCTGTAAAAACCCATGTAAACCGGAGCAGGAATCGTGCTTGTGGCTCACGAGGTTTCAGCAGTCAAAATCCTGTTCTTCTGACTTAATTTCACATAATCTCCTGCAGAAAGGCTGTAGAAAACATAGACACCCTCCTCTCACACACACACACTGTACATTTATGGACTACATCAACACTAGAACCACCGCAGTTATACTCATACCTGCCGACGGCAGTCATTATCACTGTACATTTTAAACATCATCAATATTAAAATGAAAGACAAACTAACGGATAAAGTTTTATTCAAGCACGTCATATCAAACATCTGCACAGCCAAAACGCTGTATTTAAATGAACAATTAAAAATAAAATAGTTTATTTTCTAACTTACCACATATAAAGCACTACTTTAAAAAAAAAAATGAAAAAACTATAATAAAATAAACATTTCAAAAGAAACTAGTATGTAAACAGGTATATGCACATACAAAACTGTAAAAAACAAAAGTAGTTTTTAATCTAAAACGAAAGTAACATATGATTTATCCTGCGTGTGTCACTCGCAGCACAGAATCCAGCCTGAGCTGCTGCAGCCTGCGGCTTTGCAGTTTTCCGATCGAAATGTTTCTGCTGAAGCGCTGTGGCTAGCTTCAAGATGAAATCTCTCCTACCTTGTAGAAAACGAAGGAATTGATGGCTGCCAGGTCCAGTAGAGATAACAACAGGCTTGTATATATATATGGATATTATAGGTTATATTAAAAATACACATGTATTGTAAAAGGCGGTTTTAGTGTTAATGAAATTTAACTTTTAGATGTTCCACAAACACATGCACACACACACACACAAATATAAATTCTAAGTAGTAAAACTTGTCAAAATTATATTTTATATAATTTTGTGTGTGTTGGAAAGGTAACCAGACAAACAAGTAGGCCTAACTAATGCGCGGTGTAATTCAGAATGTGCGCGACAACACGTGAATTCATTTCTCCTGTTAAATGTTTTTATCTTAATGGCAACGCATGAAGCTCTCCTCACGATATTCAGAGTCGTTCTTTTCCTACTTAGTAAGCAGACACGGACATTTAAATATCCCTTCCCCTAAATGACTATGAATTGAGGAATCTCCATTGATACGGCCGATTTTTTTTCCTAAATCAGAACTGCATAGCAATGCATTTCCTGAAAAGTACGGCAAACAGATTGTGAGGAAAACTGTCATGACTTGTGCATGTAAACACCGCCATTGTCACATCAGCAGATTAAGGCATATACAACAACTGAGGGAAACCTTTGACTTTTGAACTCTAGGTCAAGGTCATCGAATACCAAGCTGATTCTCTTTTTTTGACTTTTTCATGATAGCAGTAAAACCGATGATCGAATTTGGATAATTTATTTTAGAATTAAACAGCTAAGAGGAACTTGTTCCTTTTACTTTTAAAGTAAATCTGTCATTTGCAAATAGGTCAAAATAGCCTCTGCTCTGGCCTCTCTCAAAGTACCACTGGTCAAACAATGACATATATTGGACAGGAGCTTTTGTGGTAAATTCTTTTTTGAACAGCATTTTCAATATTTGTTTTGCAGGTTTATATACTATATAAAATTAATTTAAATATTTGTTTCTCACTGATTGCTTACATATGTTTATATAATTTGCATAATAATTCTAGGAGGGTTGTAACATTTTGTAGTCTGTATTATTATTATTATTATTATTATTATTATTATTATTATTATTATTTTTATTAATACAGAGTTTTTTATGGTCAATTCTCAGTCTTGGTGTAATAATAATATACAATGCAGTTAACTGTACAGTAAAATACATTTCGATTAAGAAAAACAATATATAATAATTGAGTGCTGGAACTAATATCCAAAAAAAAAAAATTACATGTATTTGAAGGGGAACAAAAAATGTCTGTGTCAGTCATAAATGACACAGTTGACAAATGAGAAATAAGCATCACAACCTGTTTTGCCTTGCGCCGATATACCACTTTGCCATTATATATATATATATATATATATATATATATATATATATATATATATATAAACAAACACAAAATAAACACAGCCACTCTTTTTCCCATTTACTTTTTCTGGCTGTCAAAACGAGTCCAGATTAGGCTGCGCACGCATCACTAGCTACCAAACAGTGACCTCTACACACGTGAAGTTGCAATGGCTGGGATTATTAAAAAATATGCATTGTCGACTTTGTTTCATCACTACAATAAATATGTTCTATGGATAGAATCAGTGTTCTATAAAGTACAGTATCTAGTATGCCTTATGTTTATTTATTTTGTTCATTCAAATGGTTAAACTGAATAATTCAGGAAAGATTTTTTTAAATAGTGGAGCTGCTCTAGAACCTCAGCTCCGGAGCGCTCCACTGACCCAGCTCCAGCTCCGCCACGGCTCTAGCATCCCCAGCTCCAGCTCCGCTCCAGCTCTAGCATCCCCAGCTCCAGCTCCGCTCCAGCTCCACCTCCGCCCCGGCGACAGCATCCCCAGCTCCAGCTCCGCCCAGCTCTAGCATCCCCAGCTCCAGCATCCCCAGCTCCAGCTCCGGCCCGCTCCAGCATCCCCAGCTCCAGCTCCACCGGCTCTAGCATCCCCAGCTCCACCTCCGCCCCGGCTCTAGCATCCCCAGCTCCAGCTCCGCCCCGGCTCTAGCATCCCCAGCTCCAGCTCCACCTCCGCCCCGGCTCTAGCATCCCCAGCTCCAGCTCCAGCATCCCCAGCTCCAGCTCCTCCCCGACTCTAGCATCCCCAGCTCCACCTCCGCCCCGGCTCTAGCATCCCCAGCTTCAGCTCCGCCCCAGCTCCAGAGCTCCACTCGGAGTCAGAGCATGGCCAACCCTATTAAAAACCAAGAGCTGTATTCATGAAAGGTGTTTAACTTTACAGGTGGCTATGAGTTACATGTGGCTAGGCTTGCAGTCAAGTATAATCAATTGCACTGCATAGTGGTGGATTGGTAAAGGGTTGCAGAAATACAGGTTAAATGTAAAAGCAATGTTGAATGGAAATGTAAACCGGCTATGCTGTTCCAGTCAGCACATTTTACAATTCCGGTCAGTAATGGCTTGAATAAACACAAATATAAAGTAAACACATGTCTTTGCTTCAAATGTTCAGTCGCATTATGCAAACAAAAAAGGGCAAAGAGAACATACATAACAAAAAAAATAAAGGTATGAAGACTCCAACCCTAGAAAAAGAAGAAAGAACACAACCAGCCCCATAGATTGGGGTACATTTACTACTAATTGCTTGTCGCCACTCTCAGCTGCTTTAGCAAGACAACAAGAGCTACGATTCTTTTTTCAACACCCATAAGATGGAAAAAAATATAATTAAATGTTTCCAATACTGTACTGAAGCAGGGAACAAGCAGGATCTGTAAAGAACGTATGTATTAAATACCAGCTGGAAGAGAATGTGTTACACTGCACACATATATTGCTGCAGTTTCATGTTTGTGTCATTCTAAAATTGGAAATTAACTGCACAGGGCTAAACATGAACATGTAGGACTTAATAATATACCTTTTCTACAGTACATCTCTGCCTGCTCTCAGCAATCTATTCTGCAGGTGCACAGAAGCTGTTATAGTGGTAGCCTACAGTATTCAAAAGACATGTTTTTTTTGCAACTCACAAAAGGTGGAAACAATAATACAAAATTATATTTTTAAATACTGTACTGTAGAAAATAAGAAGCAGGATAATGTAGTTATCAAATACAGTGAGGTGATCCCGGGGACTTAAAAGGGTTTTGAAATGGGTGCGTTTGAACCTCATTGCTGCTGATAAAAGCTTAATTGTAATATGTATAACAGAGACAAATATGCTTTATGAATATGCGTCAAAAAAAAAAAACAGGATTTAAGCGCAGCTCATTTTAAATTAATATGAATATGGCCCTTTGGAAATGTTGGGGTTATTGAAAACATAAGTTAAGAGATTTAAACATTGCTAAATGTATGCACTTCTAAATGTAGACCAGACAACAGGATTTATTGCATTTTTTATTTTATTTTTACAAACAAGAGACTCCTGGTTCACATCAGTCTTATCTTTCTTGGGACTTCTGTAAAAATGTAAACCTATCTGTAATAAACTGTAATAAACAGGATGTTACAGTAACATGCATTTGTTATGAAAAAAATGGCACTGCATGGCCTCTAACTTAAAACTTGAAAAAAATACATTTTCATGGAGATGCACAGATAATGATGGCTCACTGTGGGGTTCTGAAATGACTGGTATTATAGAAGAAAAAATGTAATTACAGTAGCATTACAAATAATGATGCACAGTAAATCTGATTTAAATAACCATGTGCAAGAAAAAAAAAGCATGGGGCAAGATTAAATCGACTGTTTTGAACTTTTATTGACATGCAAATGAGTAATCCGGTTTTTACCTAAAAGATTTTTATTATAATTTCACAGGCCCCAATTAGCACTAATCTTGGACTACATTAGCTAATGCAAAATAAGTGCTAATCGGTAATAGTGGGCTATCTTACATAACTGTATTGTAAGAGAAAATATACCGATTTAATAACTATACTAAAATAAACTACAGTACTGACACTAAAATGAAATATCTGAAAACAGTTTTCAAAGAAACAAAACCCCAGTTAAGAATTGTAGTTTATTAATGCAAATTAACCTTTTTAAGTCATAAGGATAGCAAGACTACGGTAAAAACTATAAAGAACAAATATCCAACCCAACCATTGTGCAAAATTAACTAAAATGGAGTTCCAAAGGTTTTGCTGCTATACAACACAGAATGTTAACCTAATGTAAAGAAAACTCTCAATTCTATCATTTTAATAGTTTCCATTTCTTTTAATACAAAACTTACATCCACTTTTACAACAAAGGAAATTAAAAGCAAAACACTTTATAAACTGGGCAATTAACAGAAATACACAAATGATTAAGGTTAAGCTGGGTAATTAAGAATAACTAAGTCTCTGTTATGGAACTGTTATTTATTTGTTTATTTACATTTTAAATGTACTGCATTTTCACTCCTCTCAATATCATTTATTTTATTCAGCAGGTTGTCTTGTACAGGAACTATCAGGTTGACCTCTTACGGAATGTGCAACATAGTAAGTGGAATGGGAACCAGTCTAAGATGCTGTAGTGCTCCATGCCAATGTCAAAATAAAACCAAGGTAACAAGACTGGGTAAAACTGCATTAGCCCAAATGTTACTCTACTTGGGCTACTTGGGCTTAAGAATTTATGGATAAACAATAGAGAAGATTTTAAGGCGATTGCACATGAGATTTGTCTGTCATTAACAATCCACCATACGTAAATATTGTATGTAAAAAAAAGCTGAAGATGAGCGCAAGTGTAACTGTACAATCAAGACAATCGCTGTTTTAAACAAATCTACTATCTCAATATATCACTTAGGGCTAGTGTGCAATGGACTTAAATCTTAGACCATATTGGACGAAGCAAAGTGGATAGGGAAAACCAACAAAACTCAGATTTTTACAGCATGGAATATTTTTTATATCCTTGGTCGATAGTTTCTTTAGTTATAGTTAAAAGAAGTCTGTTGGAAAAATTATTTATGATTCTCAGCAGTAGTATAGTCACTGGCATACTAGAAAACTAGCTTCACAGTGCACATGCATTGATGGTTTCTATCACTATACAAAGAGTTACCAATAATCTGAGGTCCATAGCTTTGATGTGCACTAATGCTCAGTAGCAGGGTGGTATGCAATATGTTAGTCCTTCTAATTGACATAGATGGCAGCTACTAGCTGTTGAGCATTCTAATCAATAGATTTGGCAGATCCAGGAGCTGTCAGGTCACATGGGTTGTCATGGCAACAATGTGTCAGTGGGGCTTACTACTCACAAATCCCCTTTTACTGAGTAACTGATTGGAATCTACAGTTTGTACATTACACCTTACAAAACATGATGTTTATTGTTTTTTATTGTGTGCCAACTCAATAAACCCAGTCTCCTGAGAATCCAGTGGCTTTTGAAATATTACCAGAATTAAAATATTCAAGCTTAATTTCATCTAGGGCTGTGTTCAAAGGTTCGAAAGTTCGTTTGTTAGCCAGGAATTCAAAGGTAGTTCTAAACCTAAAGGTTCGTCAGTCGACATTCACATGTGTGAATACTATAAATCCACATTAAATGTCACTCGCATTGCAAAATACGATCTTTTGATTTGTATAATGCATATTACTTAAACAAAGTTGTTGTATTAAACCAAATCATTACATGTAACTATGTGGCGCTGCTGCCGTGCATTAGAGCAGGGTATATTATACCTATAGCGGTTGTATTGCTTCAGTAAAATATTAAGAGAAGTGCTATGGTAGACTAAGTATGAAACATACAAAATATACGCCAACACAAATCATTTTAATTTCGAAAACGTATTCTATTTATATGGATTACCTGTAAATTAATTGGATTTTCAATCAAATATAAACTAGTAGCTATGGTGACTTCACCAGTAAATTATGCAAATTACCATTTGGTAATGTTTTCCTGTGGCGGAGTGTCCCGCCCCTTTGTTTATTATTTATTTATTATGATTTATGTTTATTAGGGCGAAAGCCGATTTGTTATTTGTTATTGTTTTTGTGTTTAAAAACCTCGTGAGGATGTGTGACTGATCAGCTACTGATTATTTAACTAGCTGACAGTCACGCATCCTTACTAAACTTGTGCAGACTGTGACCGAGGGGTAATAAGATCATTAACAGCTAGTTAACCCCTATATTTAGAATATAAAAGCCTCCAGCTGTCTGCGCAAGGAGGAGAGTGTCAGAGGTGAGACAGGTTTTTGAGCGAGAGAGATTAGAAGCTAAACAACTGCTAAACCTTATTTGTTTATTTGTTTGGCCAACACGCCTTTTTGTTTGTAGTGTTTTGTTTCGTTTAAATCGTTTGTTTTATTCATCCATTGTTTGGTTTCTGTTACTTCCTGGTCCGTGACGTCACCACTCACATGCCACTCAACAACAGCTTGGTCACAGTTCCGAACCTTCGAAGGTCAAAATGTACCCTTCGTTACATTACCCTAATTTCATCCATTTAACACACAAATATGGACTGATAAGATCAGCAAATTGCAGCCTACATTTTTACCTTTATATGCAATGTCTAAAAATACAAAAATTCTTCTGTGGATTAATATTGTTCAGATGGGAAGACTTTATAATGTTTCCTGAAAAGTTCAGAGGAGGACAAACTTGAGGAAAACATTAATATAGTTCCATTTCTCACAAGGTAGAGTTCAGGAAATCCAACAGTTCAGCACGATTTTTATCCCTCTAAAAGGACAAAAGAAATAGTACATTTTAGACAACCTTTATAATCTCAGAGGAGGCAAATCTTAATAGAACTGTTAGGGATTCAAAACTGTGCCAGTTTAGAAATCAGGATATAGGGCTGTGATCTCTAAACATCCAGACATGATCAGCATTTTCAAAAATGTAAGTCTTGAATGAAATGCACTCTCTGAAAACATGTTCATTTTAAACAAAATATATTTGGTACATTCTCAGACCTTGTTGACAATTCCACTTACTTATGGTCTCCACAGTAGTTTTAGTTGTATGGGACGTATGCCCACTCACCCTAGAAATCTGTCTGCCACTTTAAGCCAAATAGACAGACCCCTGCTACTAGATGTTTTGTTTATAAAACAAACAACAAAAAAACACTTCAAGCTCTGTTAAAGCCTATGAACCAACAGAAAAGGGAGAGCAACTTTAAAGATGAATGATTTTAAACCATGGACATGTATTCACTCTAACCAGGACAACTCTCTTCACAGCTGTACAGTGACACCCACTGGTAAGATGGCTTTATAAAAAAATACTAGAACCTTACTTGTTTAGAACAAACATCGTAGTCCAAGGAGGTATATCTGAAGAATGATCATGAAGCACAGAACTTTTGTTGTACCCTTCATAGTTTTCCAGATGTTTAACTGTACAATAACACACACTACACATCGTTTGTGTTTTGTGGTTCTATTTCACACACACAAATTCACCTGTTTGTCCTTTTTTGATTTCTTAACCTTCATTTTAATCTTCTTTCCAGTGATCATACTGTATTTGTCACTCTTCTTGTCGTTCAAAAACTGAAAGAGAACATAGAACAAATCACAGCCAACAGTAATGCCATGTTTAAAAAATAGACAATTTTACTACTCTACACACTGAACGTTGGCTGTATTTTCACTTTAAATTAAAAAAAAAAAATAGTATAAAGTCTAATCCATTCTGTTACATAATATGTAATAATATGTAATCCATTCTATTACATATTATGCAGCATTTTAGAAAGACAATTGGTATCTGTGTGCATGTTTGTTGCCTAGATCAGAGGTTCCCAACTTTTCTTGACTCAGAGAGCCTTAGGAGATCCTGACTGAGGTATCTTCATTGCAAACAACATTTTGAAAGTAAAATGAATTTTAAAAAAGTAATAGTTAGTGTCATATTTTGGAAAATGTGATTTTGATAGCTTTAGTGAGAGAGGCTGTTTGTTTGTACTGATAGAAGTACTGCGGCTTTCGTTATGTTCAGTGTCAATCATCGGACGTTTGAGAAACTGCTCCATAATTACTTTACTCAGTTGAACACTGTATGACTGCAAATGAATCAATCCACTGCCTGTAAAGGTAAACAGGAGTGGTATGGTTTGTTTTATATATGTAGGGTACCACAAACAGCTTCTGTTTACTTATAATACATACATTTTCAGCACTATTTGATTGATGCATTATTTGCAGTACCCTGCTTATTACATCCTACAGGACTCTGAAACTTTCATAATGGTGCTACAGTGGTAGCTCAGTATGAACACGTTGGGAATGGAGGTTGTTCGTAAGTTTGAAATGTCCGTAACTATGTCCGTTTTATTGTTAATTTCAGAGTTGGGGTAAATTAATTTCCAATCCCAGTTCCCTTTTATACAATTCTAATTCCCATTCTGTTTTACGGCATAGTCTTTACTGAAGATTATGCCATAGGCTTTACCAGGTTACCTAATAAGTTCATTAAGTTGTATACAGTATTTGGTTGCTCAATAAAGCCTTTGTAAAATGATTGGAATAGGAATTTGAAATGATTAAAAGGGAATTGGGATTAGAAATGGAATTGACTGCAACTCTGGTTAATTTGTTCTTCTAACAATCACCCCTTTTTGTTGTACTGTATAACGGTGCACTCTATTACCATGGGCACGAGCTGACCATTGTTAAGTTCAAAATACCCCGAAGCACCTTACAGCAGTGTTTGTGTAACTTTATTGATCCCCGGGCCTGGTAAACATTACTGTGAGGTTAATTTCTGAGAGAACATTTTTGTTTGTGCTATGATCCACTGAAAACATCTCACGGCCCCCAGCCTAGATTGTAACATGTTTTTTTCCCTCTGTAAAGCTGCATGTATGTATTGCTGTTACTTTTGCTGTAACTGCGAACATAAAGTACCTTAAATATACACAATACAAGAAAGCTAACTGCCAAAGAACGGGAGTTTATTATTACAAAACACGTCCCTGTGGGCCGTACAATGTAATAAGTAGTAACATTTTACAAATTTATATTTTCGCTAAATGTAATTAAAATTGTATACATTTAAACTGTTTTTCCTGCCTGACGTCACAAATGCCTCCGCGATTGTCATTTACTGTCCTGGATGTACCTTATTTGTGCAAAATATCTAGCTATGGAACAGGAAAACTGTACGTATTAAATAATATGTTATAAGCAAGCCCGTTTTAACGAGTAATTAAAGCCCTTGTTGTTTGGCAGGTACATGCCTCCTCAACACGTTGTAAATGGAACTCCGTTCTAACAGGATCCGTTGTAAGTGGAGTGCACCTGCATATATCAACTTTACGATTCTTTGCCCATTAACACAGATATTGTTTAGCACTGCAGCTTTGAATGTACTTGAAATGGAGTCACAGCATACTTTATTGCCAACCATATCTCCAGAAGTGGACTATAAATACCTTTGAAATCTGAACAGGCCCCGAACTGACACACTTGACTTTCCTTTCCTTCTTTTTCTTGTGTTTCTTCTCTTTTTTTACTTTCTGTACACAGAGCGCAGTAAATGGAAAACAGACAATACATAAATACATACACATAAACACAATACAATACACCTTAGGCATCATGCTGTATGAATTTAAGAATCTGAATGCAGTAATACTTTTTTATTGAAAAATCAACTATTATTGAGCCCAGCTTTGCAAGCAAAAAGCTTTTTCATGAAGTGTGTTTGTTTCATAATCAAGAATCGTGAACATCGCTGCACTACAGATTTCAATTAAATAAGATCATTTTTAAAGGAAAAGGAACAAAGGCTTACCTTTTTGTGATGCTTTTCCTTTTTTCTTTTCTTTGTTTTAGACTTGCTATGTGACTCTGTTTAAAACAAACATTAAAAACAAATCAAGAATACATTTCCAAGATCCATTCCTTGATTTCTGATTATGGTTTAGTTTTTGTTTCATTACTGTTTAGAAACAGCTGGGTAACACTTAACAGACAATCTTATATGGACTGAATATAACACACAGAATGGCCTTCTCTCGTTCGTAAATCTTATGTTCTATAACTAACATTAGAGAGTCATCTTTGTTGTCTGTTTTAAACTTCTGGACATTGCTTTGGCTGGCTGATCATAGTCAAAAGTTGTCTAGTTCTAAGGCTGGTTTCACAGACCCTGATTACTCATAAGCTTGCCCTACCGGATGCTACCCTAGGTGAGGCAGTTGGTTATTGTTTGTGAGTTTACTCGCATACTGACAATAAGTTGCCAGATGTGCTGGATTGTGAAGGCATACGCAAACTATCCCAATGGCCTAATATCCACATTAAAGTAACAGACTCTTGACACAGGGGATGTAACGACAGACTGGAGTATTGCAAATATAATACTGATCAACAAAAAGGGAGACAAAACTGACCAATAAGCCTGCCTTCTATTATATGTAAACTTATGTAAACTATAATACGATCCAAAATTGAAAATTACCTATATGGTAACAGTATCCTGGGAAACAGTCAGCATGGTTTTAGGAAAGGGAGATCATGTCTAACTAACCTGCTTGACCTTTTTGAGGATGCAACATCGACAATGGATAATTGCAAAGCATATGACATGGTTTATTTAGATTTCCAGAAAGCTTTTGACAAAGTCCCGCATAAAAGATTAATCCTCAAACTGAACGCAGTAGGGATTCAAGGAAATGAATGCACATGGATTAGGGAGTGGTTAACATGTAAAAAACAGAAAGTACTGATTAGAGGAGAAACCTCAAAATAGATCGAGGTAACCAGTGGTGTACCACAGGGATCAGTATTAGGTCCTCTGCTATTCCTAATCTACATTAATGATTTAGATTCTGGTATAGTAAGCAAACTTGTTAAATTTGCAGACGGCACAAAAATAGCAGGAGTGGCAAACACTGTTGCAGCAGCAAAGGTAATTCAAAAAGATTTAGACAGCATTCAGAACTGGGCAGACACATAGCAAATGACATTTAATACAGAAAAGTGTAAGGTACTGCACACACGCAATAAAAATGTGCATTTTAAATATCATATGGGAGATAATTGAAGAAGGAATCTATGAAAAAGACCTAGGAATTTATGTTGACTCAGAAATGTGTTCATCTCGACAATGTGGGGAAGCTATAAAAAAAAGGCCAACAAGATGCTCGGATATATTGTGAAAAGTGTTGAATTTAAATCAAGGAAAGCGATGTTAAAACTTGCATTTGTAAGACCTCATCTAGAATATTATGTTCAGTTCTGGTCACCTCGCTACAAAAACGATATTGCTGCTCTAGAAAGAGTGCAAAGAAGAGCGACCTGAATTATCTCGGGTTTAAAAGGCATGTCGTATGCAGACAGGCTAAAAGAATTTAATCTATTCAGTCTTGAACAAAGACGACTACGCGGTGATCTGATTCAAACATTCAAAATTCTAAAAGATATTGACAATGTCGACCCAGGGGACTTTTTTGACCTGAAAAAAGAAATATGGACCGGAGGTCACAAATGGAGATTAGATAAAGGGGCATTCAGAACAGAAAATAGGAGGCACTTTTTTACACAGAGAATTGTGAGGGTCTGGAACCAACTCCCCAGTAATGTTCTTGAAGCTGACACCCTGGGATCCTTCAAGAAGCTGCTTGATGGATTATGGGATCAATAAGCTACTAACAACCAAACAAGCATGATGGGCCGAATGGCCTCCTCTCGTTTGTAAACTTTCTTATGTTCTTAAACAAAAACAAAAAAATCCAAGTGACATTTAAAGTATTGAATGGTAACTTTGGCAATACAATTATAATTAGTTTGATGCATACCTTTAGACTCTCACCTCTCCAGTCATCATATTTTTACTGTGTGTAGCCTCAAGCATTCACATCAATTCATCAGCAGTCAGACATACAGTATCCACCACTTACACCGTACAGGGTTATTTCAGGCCAACGTTTATATCGGACAAATAGCATTTGCCATTTGCCATTCCCATTGATTTCAATAACAAGGGCATTATTTATATTGTGTTAAACGCACCGTACATTTCGGGCAAACTCAGCTGTTTGGATCTCGTTATGTGCTGTTCACATAAATTTAAATAACAAATGCACTGCTTATTACTGTAGTAATTGCTCTTACTAATCCACCAATCAGCTGTTTTCACCTCATTACCTTGCCAGTCACATAGATTTCAATACAAAAGGCAGCACTTTACTCTAGTAAAAGCTTGACAAAACGATCAATCAATTGTTTGCACCTCATTACTGAACGATTACCCCTGTACTGTACCTTGGCTATTTAATCCTTGTATGCAGTGTCGGGTTTACAGTTTGAAAAAACAGCACTGATTGCAACAGTAAGCAAGCATGGCTGCAAAAAGAATAAGCGATGAGCATGAAAATTCAGTGTGTAAATAAAATGTCTCTGCTACATTCTGTGCGCTTGCTAAAGCATGCTTGGAACCCTGTCAATCAGCAAACAATGCAACGTTGCTTAAAAAAAGCTGGGGTTTCTGTAGTTAAGGATGAGAGTGCTGACAAAAGTACAACTGAAACTGAAACTCTGACAACACCAGAGGGGATGTCAGAGGAAGAATTCTCAGCTGTGTCACCTGTGTCACCCTGTGTCAGCTGTGCGACCAGAATGCTGCCTGACACACACACACACACACCGATGACGTAAAAGTGCGTGCTGCGCTTGTAACACTGCAGCGTGCTACGGAGCAGCATCCACATGTACAGCCGAATTGGGACTTTTTTGAAAATGCTGAAAGTCTGCCGTCCATACTTGCAAAAAGAAAGATCGTCCAGATGCATATCAGAGTTCTTTGGGTAACAATGTGCAGTAATGTAGCTTACATGTACTGTACATTTCTGCACTTGCATTACTTTTTGCACTTACTTTTTATTGCATTGTGGCAATGTGGCCACGCCCTTGTGCGTAGTTTGTGTTATATGTTGTATGTTACGTGTGTGTGTGTGTGTGTGTAAATGTTGGTGTATAGTCATTGGTACACGGGATATAAACGGGTGTGTGTTTCACGTGTGTTTAAGATGTAATTGTATTTAGGCACGGGATTGCACATCACTGCACGTGCATTTAAAGTATTTAATATGTGAGCACGAGGTTGCACGTAATTAATTCACGTGCTGGGATTCAAGTGAATAATTAATTAGTAATTGAATCCCAGCACAACAGTATATATAGATGCACGTTTGACTCACTCGGGGTTAGGTGTTCGAGAGTGGAGAACGGGTGTGGAGAAGGAGGATAAATATAAATAATAAGAAGAATAATAAGTGTTTTTACTCACCGTGTTTGTTTGTCTCCGTGCACCGTTTGTAAAGTGTTAGTTCGTTTTGTTTATCTCTTTTGTTTTGGCGAAAGTGTCCTGTTTCTGTTTTGTGTTTAAACCTTTTATTTTCTGTCCTGTTAATTATTAAATGCTGAGCGATCACGCTCAGCTTCATCACAACCCCAAGCTTCTGTGTATTACTTCCTGTTTCTGGTCTGACGTCACCCACTGCTGCCGTCTTTGTGACACGTGGTGTCCTGCGTGGGATTACCAGCGCCTCCAAGACTCAGACCAGAGCAGGAGTACCGTGTGTTTTTTGAGAGAAAAAAAAAAAAAATGGATTTTTTGGAGAAATGGAGGGAGGAAAGACGCTAGAGAGGAAGCAACAGCAGCACCCATCCTGCAGGCCAGTGTCAGAGGAGGTGATCGACTGGCTGCTGGATCAGGAGAAGCAAGGGGCCCAGAGTAACATCAGCGCAGCAGTTGCAGGCGGTGTTAAAAGGTGCCCTGCACCGCTACTAACAAGGCTGTTGTCCTCTCTAGCCCAAAGGGGAGGAGCCCGAACGTCCCACGCCTGAGTGGGAGGAGCCCGAACGTCCCTACGCCTAAGTGGGAGGAGCCCGAACGCCCCACGCCTGAGTGGGAGGAGCCCGAACGTCCCACGCCTGAGTGGGAGGAGCCCGAACGTCCCACGCCTGAGTGGGAGGAGCCCGAACGTCCCACGCCTGAGTGGGAGGAGCCCGAGCGTCCCACGCCTGAGTGGGGGGAGCCCGAGCGCCCTAAGCCCAAGAGGGGGAGTCGGTGCGCCCACAGCCCAAAAGGGAGGAGTCGGTGCGCCCACAGCCCAAAAGGGAGGAGTCGGTGCGTCCACAGCCCAAAAGGGAGGAGTCGGTGCGTCCACAGCCCAAAAGGGAGGAGTCGGTGCGTCCACAGCCCAAAGAGAGGGAAGTCGGGGCTTCCACAGCCCTAGGACCCAAGCTGCCAGCAGAGGGAGAATGCCTGCTGGTTCCACCTCCACCAGCAGAGGGAGAATGCCTGCTGTCCCCGTGTCCACCAGCAGAGGGAGAATGCCTGCTGTCCCCGTGTCCACCAGCAGAGGGAGAATGCCTGCTGTCCCCGTGTCCACCAGCAGAGGGAGAATGCCTGCTGTCCCCGTGTCCACCAGCAGAGGAAGAATGCCTGCTAGGTTCCCATCCACCAGCAGAGTGTGAATGTCTGCTGGTATCACTTCCCCCACCATCACCACCCGGAGGAGAGGAACAGGAGCTGCCTCTAACTCCACCACAGTCCCCTGCAAGAGCGGGAGAGCCGCACCAGTCCCCTGCAAGAGAGGCGGAGCCGAACCAGTCCCCTGCAACAGTAGGAGACCACATGCTGCTCGCACCTCCATCGCCAGGAGACTACATGCTGCTCGCACCTCCATCGCCAGGAGACTACACGCTGCTCCCACCTCCACCGCTTCCTCCACTAGGAGCAGAGGAGCAGGAGCTGCCTCTGCCTCCGCCACCTCCAAGAGCAGAGCAGCAGGAGCTGCCTCTGCCTCCACCACCTCAACCGCTTCCACTAGGAGCAGAGCAGCAGGAGCTGCCTCTGCCTCCTCCACCAGCAGAGGGTGAGTACCTGCTGGTTCCGCCTTTCTTGTCGTGGGAGGACTGCTTGCCCCTCCCACCTCCACCAGCAGAGGGTGAATACCTGCTGGTTCCGACACCACTAGGAGCAGAGCAGCAGGAGCTGCCTCTGCCTCCGCCACTGCCAGGAGCAGAGGAGCAGGAGCTGCCTCTACCACCGCCAGGAGCAGAGGAGCAGGAGCTGCCTCTGCCTCCGCCACTGCCAGGAGCAGAACAGCAGGAGCTGTCTCTGCTTCCCGCACCTCCACCACAGGGAGTACGGTGGCCGGAGCCCCAGAAAGGGGAGCTACCGGCTACAAAGACAGGGGAGAGGTCAGGAGACCACTTTCCCCAGCAGCAGTTTCGCTGCAGGAGTTCTTGTGGCCGGAGCCCCACAGGAGGGAGCTACCGGCTACTGAAGAAAGGGGGAGAGGTCAGGAGACCAGCATCCCCCGCAGCAATTTCGCTGCAGGAATGGACCAGCATGCTGTCAGCCGTGCCACTACCGGCAGGGGTGCTGACAGCATTGCCAGCCATGGGCCCACTGAAGCCTCCCTTCCCAGCCCGAGACTTTGTCCTGGACTGCTGGGTCTTTAAGGGGGGAGGTGGCCGTTGAGGCCATGTGTGCTGCGCACAAGGGGGGGTATATGTGGCAATGTGGCCACGCCCTTGTGCGTAGTTTGTGTTATATGTTGTATGTTACATGTGTGTGTGTGTGTGTGTGTGTGTGTAAATGTTGGTGTATAGTCATTGGTACACGGGATATAAACGGGTGTGTGTTTCACGTGTGTTTAAGATGTAATTGTATTTAGGCACGGGATTGCACATCACTGCACGTGCATTTAAAGTATTTAATATGTGAGCACGAGGTTGCACGTAATTAATTCACGTGCTGGGATTCAAGTGAATAATTAATTAGTAATTGAATCCCAGCACAACAGTATATATAGATGCACGCTTGACTCACTTTCGGGGTTAGGTGTTCGAGAGTGGAGAACGGGTGTGGAGAAGGAGGATAAATATAAATAATAAGAAGAATAATAAGTGTTTTACTCACCGTGTTTGTTTGTCTCCGTGCACCGTTTGTAAAGTGTTAGTTCGTTTTGTTTATCTCTTTTGTTTTGGCGAAAGTGTCCTGTTTCTGTTTTGTGTTTAAACCTTTTATTTTCTGTCCTGTTAATTATTAAATGCTGAGCGCGATCAAGCGCTCAGCTTCATCACAACCCCAAGCTTCTGTGTATTACTTCCTGTTTCTGGTCTGACGTCACCCACTGCTGCCGTCTTTGTGACATGCATTCATAGGTTTTAATACATCTTTTTTAGAAGTGTAATGAGTGTCTTAATAAAGATTTAACTGCATACACTAGTGTTTGTTTTGATTACTGTACTGATGATTGGGGGACATTTTGAATGTCAGGTTATTGTGTGGGAGTTTATTCCGTCCATCGCTTACTGCGAGTGAATCGTTAACACAAACGTGCCCCCTTCCAAGTGGCGGCGACTGTACCTAACTGACTTGACTTCACTGTAAAAAGGCTTGCTTAAAGTACTGACACTCACCACTGCTTCTTGATCTGCTTGTATTGCTTGAGGATGAAGACGACACACTAGAAGAGCTAGAAGACGAGGTAGACGATGTGGAGGAAGATCTGCTTCTACTACATCTTCTCTTCCTTTTCTCTTTGCCTTTAAAGTGAAAACAAAAATCAACAGCAACAAGTGCTATCCGTTTTCACAAGAGCAACCTCGGATCCACTACAACATAATATGGGCACTATGATTTTTTTCATTTTTTTGTTGCCAAACTTTGAACCTGGGCCATCCCACTTTGCTACACCAATAAGTCACAGATATCAGACTACACACACACAATCTTTGTGATAATGGATCTATCCTAACATCCATACATTTGATCATCAGAAAGTATTAGGATGACCAGTAGTGTGGACTTCATGACTTATCCAATGCAACAAACGTTCAGTTTTTTTTTTTAATATACAATATGTTATCTCTGAAACAGTTTACAGTAATAAGAGCTTACATTTTTTTTAAAACCCTCTCTGGTGTAGTTATGATCCTAGGAACATGCCTACCTTAATCAATCAGTTTTAAAAGTTCACTGAAAAAAAACCCAGTAAACATGTAATACTTGACAGCCCTAGTAGTAATATTTTGAAAGATTCACATACGCATGGATTTAGACCACTTGTATCATGGTGTGTTTATGCATAAATTACCTTGTGGAACAGACATGTGTAAAGTAGTTCACCTAAAAGAAAGGCTTTTTCTGGGATAGGAACCGATTATTTTAAACTGATCAGATCATACATTTCACATTATGTTGGGAAGCATTATGTACACTCTTCAACCTTCACAGTCCTCCAAAATGAACAATAACTTAGGTCAGCATAGTGCCTATTTGAAATGCAGAGTGCCACATGTAAAACGTTTTTTTTTTCTGATCTAGTATAGCACGCATCCTGACCTCTTCCTTCCACTGTCTTCTCCTCTGCAATGTTTGGAGTGTGACTTCTCCCTTTGTGCCGGTCATCCATGGCTGAAAGAAAACAGAGCACAAAAACAGCTGCCATTTAATTTCCAATTGGTTGTAAGGCCACCATGACAGGAAGACAAAGCTAACAAATGATCAGTACCCCCTTACCCCCTCAAAAGTGTGTGCTACAGGTGACGTTTTTTTTTTTTTTTTTTTTTTTGTCCCAACCCAAAGTCTAAGGGCACCTACCCACTCCAGTTTAAAGCAAATTAAGTTTTATTAAAATGTCAATTTTGACAGTAAGCATAATATTACTACTGGTACACATGACTACTGACAAAGCTTTGACTGCTAGAATACTCTTTATGAAGAAAACTACGTACTGTACATACGAAGGCTTCAACTGCACTTTCTCAACTAATAATAACAACATACTCCAGGTTAGTTGAATACATTGTAGTGCACTCCTCTGTCTTATTTTATGATTACAAACTAATCCTTGATTTTCTATCAGAGTTTCACAGCAAACATATCCTGAGCTAGTATATCTAATTCGCTTAAGCTCTTACTGTTACGATAACTAGCCTTCAAGTCGCTAGATGGCGCACTAGTATATGTGTTAAGTACATGTCTGTTATAATCTTTACGCAGCACTAGAGTTCAGGTCTGTGTCAGTTGTAAGCAAGCCAGAACGCGAGACACACGGCATTGTAATGAGCTACAATAAAGCTGAGTTATCTCAACCAACACACTGTCTTCATTGTTCCCGAGACACAACAAAACATGGTGTCAGAAGAATGAACCTATAAGGTATGTGCAAAAAAAAAAAAAAAACGTCGCAAATAACAAACCTATAAAGAAATACTACTAAACGAAAGTGACCGCGGCGTGTAAAAAAAAAAAAAAAGATGGCGCTAGGTCAAATTCCTGTACCAGAAGCTATGAATATGAAAGGCGACACATACAATAACTGGACATTTTTCAGATCCCAGTGGGAAAATTATGAAATAGCGACAGGCTTAGACAGCAAAGAAGAAAAAATAAGAGTTGCAACGTTACTGACTGTAATGGGAAAAGAATGCTATATACTTCAGCGGCACGTGGATATATCGGAGACAGACCGACACGTTTCTAAAGCAATACTCGATGCATTGCAGAAGCATTTTGAGCCAACTCGAAACGTGATATATGAAAGATTTATTTTTAATACCTGTGAACAAGCTCAATCTGAAACAGATCAGTACATTGCTAAACTGCGCAAAATGGCTGACTCGTGTGACTATGGGACACTGAAAGAAGACTTGATTAGAGACAGACTTGTCATAGGCACAAAGGACACTGCAGCTAAAGCGCGAATGCTACGTGAGCCAAAGTTAACGCTAAATAAAGCTGTAGACATGTGCAAAGCAAGCGAGCTAGCGTCTGTACAACTAAAAAAACTTAACTCCACAGAACCAGAAGCTGTTCACTATGCAATGCACAAAAAACGTGCAGAACACAAAGGTTATTCGCAAAGCTACAGCAGCAAGAAACAGACATGCTCTCCAGCAAGCAACAAAGCTAAAAGCACAAAGCAAAGCAACTGCCAATATTGCAGCTCAACGCACGCTAAAGCAAAATGCCCCTCCTATGGAGTCACTTGCAATCACTGTGGCAAAAGAAACCATTTCGCAAAGGTCTGCAAGCAAAGAAAGCAACTCCACCTTGTTGAGGAAAATGACGACTCAGATGAAGGCTCAGAAACAGACACGCTCTACATTTCTGACATCAATTCGATAAAATACGGCTTGAACAAGTGGTACGTCAATCTAAAGCTATCACCAGACTGTAAGGAGCACTACAATTTCGCTACCAAATATACTGAATGTCAGCTAGACAGTGGATCGACAGTCAACGTCATGAGTTACAGAGACTTTGTACAAATCATGCAAGATGGAACAGCAAAGTTACGACCAAGCAAGGCCAAACTAAAACTTTATGACGGCACATTGATAAAGCCTAAAGGAGAGTGCAAGCTGATAGCGGAACACAACAACAAAAAATACAGACTGAAGTTCCAGATAATGCAAACAATACAAAAACCACTCTTATCAGCTACAACGTGTGAATACCTAAACCTGCTTAAAGTCAACAATGAAAATACTGTACATCATGTTGAAGACAAAACAACAAGGCAAGAAAAAAGCCTGACAACAGCAGCGATTCTAGAAGAATATGGAGATGTTTTTGAAGGACTTGGCTGCCTGCCAGGAGAACTACATCTGGAAATCAACAAAACGATCACACCAGTGCAACACCTTCCACGGAGAATACCAATACCACTGAAGAAAAGCGTAATGGAGATCATAGACAAAATGGAAAAGAACAAAATAATTGCCAGGGTCACAAAGCCAACGAAGTGGATAAGCAACATTGTAGTTGTAGAAAAACCAGGCAAAGTACGCATTTGCATCGATCCGAGTGCTTTAAACAAAGCCCTGATGAGAGCACACTATCAGATGCCCACGATAGAAGAAATTCTACCTGACTTGGCGAAAGCAAAGATATTCTCAGTACTTGATACTAAAGATGGATACTGGCAAGTACGTCTAGATGAAGAAAGCAGCTACTTAACAACATTCTGGACGCCCAAAGGAAGATATAGATGGTTAAGGATGCCCTTTGGAATAAAACCAGCGGCTGAAGAATACCAGCGAAGACAACACGATGTATTACAAGGGCTTCCCGGAATAAGCGTAATAGCAGATGACATTCTAGTATACGGCTGTGGAGACACTACAGAAGAAGCTACGCCAACCATGATCAAAATCTAATCAGCCTCCTAAAGAGAGCCAGAGAAGTCAACTTGAAGTTGAACAAAACCAAAATGAAGCTAAGACTTACAAGCGTGCCATACATGGGACATTTATTGACTGCAAAGGGACTGTCTCCCGACCCAAACAAAGTCAGAGCAGTACAAGAAATGACAAAACCGACAGACACAAAAGCTGTACAAAGATTACTTGGATTTGTAAACTATCTAACGAAGTTCCTACCTTGCCTATCCGATGTCTGTGAACCATTAAGGCGACTGACTGACAAAGACGTCATGTGGACTTGGCTACCACAACACGAAGCAGCCCTAGAGCAAATCAAGCACTTGGTCAGCAATCACCCCATACTGAAATACTACGATGTGCATGAAGAAGTCACCCTACAATGCGATGCAAGCGAAACTGGACTTGGAGCAGCACTACTTCAAAACGGACAACCAGTAGCTTTCGCTTCAAGGACACTTACGCCAACTGAACAAAGATACGCACAAATTGAAAAAGAATGTCTGGCCATTGTCTTTGCATGCGAAAAATTCGACCAGTACATACATGGCAGAGAGCGCATCTACATACAAAGTGATCACAAACCGCTAGAAACAATCTTCAAGAAACCTCTACTTTCAGCACCAAAGCGCCTACAGAGAATGATGCTAAGATTACAGCGCTATCAGCTGCATGTGAAGTACAAGAAAGGTAAAGAAATGCACATCGCCGATTTCCTTTCCAGAGCACCACTACCGCTCGAGAAAACAATGCACGCACACACACAAGAATGTGTCTACTCAATTGAAACAAAACTGCAGAAGGAGATTGAAAACATTGATCATGCCACCAACCTTAACTTTTCAACACAAAGCTTGAACAAAGTTAAGACGTATACGCAACAAGACGCATCACTGCAAACGCTACAGTCGGTTATCACAATAGGATGGCCTGAAACAAAACAAGAAACACCTACAATTATCAAAGAATACTGGACTTACAGAGACGAACTTACAACGCAAGACGGAATTATCTACAAAGGCAACAGAGTTGTAATACCCAAAGCAATACGCTCAAACATACTAACACTCATCCATGAAAGCCACTGTGGAATTGAAGCAAGCCTGAGAAAAGCCTGTGATGTTGTTTTTGGCCAAACATGACTCATGAAGTAAAATACTTAATCAGCAAGTGCAGCATATGCAACGAGCATCAGAGAAAACAGCAGAAAGAAACGCTCATACCACATCAAATACCAGAGCAACCGTGGAGCAAAGTGGGAATGGATTTCTTCACTGTGAACAAATCAGACTATCTGATTATAGTTGATTACTATTCGGACTATTGGGAGATTGATGAACTTCAAGACACGACTACAACTACAACCATAGAATGCTGCAAAAGGCACTTTAGCAGACACGGGATACCTGACACGGTCATTACGGACAACGGCCCTCAGTTCGTTGGACACGAATTTGAACAGTTCGCAAATGAGTGGGAATTCCGACACATTACATCATCCCCCTACCACAGCCAGAGCAACGGCAAAGCTGAATCAGCAGTGAAGATAGCTAAAACACTTCTGAAAAAAGCCAAACAAGATGGCAAAGATCCATGGAAAGCAATACTGAACTGGAGAAACACACCGACAGAAGGAATGAAAAGCAGTCCTATACAACGATTAATGTCAAGACGCACACGCACATTACTGCCTACAGCGCAACAATTACTCAAACCAAAGGTAGTCGAAGATGCAACTGAAAGAAAAGAAATACGTCAACAGAAAACAAAACATTACTACAACCGACAAGCAAAAGACATGCCCGAACTACAAGAGGGACAGACAATCCGAGCACTATTAACACCCAACAGCAAGTCAAACAAATGGGAGCCTGGAATTTGCACCAAACAAATCAGCCCAAGGTCGTACGAAGTAAAAGTCAATGGACATACATATCGACGAAACCGAAAGGACATAAAACCTGTCAACGAGCAATACAAAGACATCATACAAAGATATACAGACGACTTACCTGATGCAAGACCAGATGAATTACCAATGGACAACCTACCTGATGGAAGAGATCAATTACCAATGGCGACTCAAACAACTGAAGAAGATTCTCATGAACAAGAACAAAGTTCTGAAAAAATACCAGAGCAAGAAAGCATCAAACTGAAATGCTCTCGAACCAGATCCAACATTAAACCACCTCTGAAGTATTCAAAGGATTTTGAGACTTAAGCTAAGGACTCTGAGTTAATAATGTATGTACACAGTTAACAAGTTTAAAAAAAAAAAAAAAAAGTCAAGTAACATTAACAATTGTTGGAGTGGGGAAATAGCTCATTGTTTATGTAAAAGGAGATGTTACGATAACTAGCCTTCACGTCGCTAGATGGCGCACTAGTATATGTGTTAAGTACATGTCTGTTATAATCTTTACGCAGCACTAGAGTTCAAGTCTGTGTCAGTTGTAAGCAAGCCAGAACGCGAGACACACGGCATTGTAATGAGCTACAATAAAGCTGAGTTATCTCAACCAACACACTGTCTTCATTGTTCCCGAGACACAACAAAACACTTACCTATACAGACAGTCAACCTTTAAATTTTGAACAACTGCTAAATCCGGCTAATGAAAAAGATGTTTACATTTTTTAAAATGTATTACCAGGAATCAGTCGAACAACATTGACAGGAGCTACACATCCTAACTTCTCCTGCTGTATATGAGCACACTGCCATTTTTCTGTCCCATAATGCCTTGCTCCCTAAGGGTGACTGAGTTGATTGGAATATTTAAGGAGGTATAACCCCATGTTTGCGTTAAAGTGCCGTTACTAACAATAAACGTCATATTTCACAGTAAAATATAACTATTCTGTGGCTGTTTACTTCATAAATTCGTAGTTCTGTTTTTCGTGTTAACTACGTTAATTTATCAGAAAGTCGACCGGTAGCATCTGGTTTGATTACATTCTGCGGGGTAGTTTTAAAAATGTATTTATTTATTTATACTAAATAAATACATTTTTAATAATAATAATAATAATAATAATAATAATAATAGGACCTCTGCTTTTAAAATGTAGGCATACCAGTTGAGATTACCTTAATTTTTTTAAAATTGGAGTAGTCTAACTTTTGTCTACTTGGTTCTTGCTTATTGCTACATATCTTAAAAGTACGATCGAAATACACCATACAGATTGTCCCGTTTAAATAAACAATCTAAATAGTTAAAAAAATAAGCCACATACAAGTTAATTATATCTGATTATTTACAAACATTTCAAAATTGGTAAATATGCAAATTATACATTCTGTACCTACTTTGAAACATAAATACAATCAATAAAAATTCATATAAATAGTAAGGTATTAGACTCTGCTATCACATGTTTCGGGAATATAAAAACATTTTAACAAATACAGCATGTAGCCGTATGCAAACTAATGCAATTTATGCAGAGTGTTTTGTGAAAGAATGTACAAAGGTGTACTTAGCCTACACAGGTTGGTGTACTCAGTGTTGCCAACTAAACGATTTTGTCCCTAGCGACAAAAACATTGTCAAAGCGACTAGCGAGAAATCTAGCGACTTTCACTGCCGACAACCGGGATTTTCAGAGAAAGAAGTCGCCAAATTGTATCATCACAACATAAATCACAGCAGCGCAATACACCGCGCTTCTCCCGTCCTGAAGTAGTATACTAGTGGCGTTCTTCACGCAGTGCAGATTTCCACAGTTCTGCACAGATCTGCACAGTTCTGGACAGAATTGCAAAGAGGGCTGCTGCGTGACGTCACTCAACTCCACCCGCAGAAATCTGTGCAGATCCCGCACAGTCCAGCGAAGCTTTGAAAAGTTGCTGCGGAGCTGGTTGCCGCAGTGAACCAAAGAGATCACGAGTGACCTGCTAATCGTAATGCAAATAACTACTACAACTGCTGCCCCCTTGTTAGCGGAAGCGAACGATATCAATTATTTAAACAAACATAATGTACCAAATCAGTGATAAGTGATGTATAATGTTACAATAAAATCAATTACATCAGACTAACTCTGTATAGGTAGATAATCCAGACAAATATAAATAGGACGTTTAAAAATGATCAACCATCATTCATACATTTAATGTTGTTTATATTGGTGTTTACTCTGGTTAAGCGATTCCAAGAGGAGTGGTAAATTGTCAACGTAAATTTTCAACAAGGGGTACGCGTACACCTGGGGGTACTTATAAGGGTCATATGGGGTGCGCAGGACGACTAAAAAAATGCACAAAATGAAAGAAAATAATGATCTTGATTTTTTTTTATATACAGTATTACATATTCTCTAAACCATGGTGTATACTAATTTAATCTTTGTTTAGAAGCTCAAAGTTAACCGCTAATGAAAATAAAATAAAATAAAATAAAATAAAATAAACACAGAATCTATCACATCCACATTTTCAACCTGTACTCACGCGATTGCGTGGATTTCCACTCTGACATATATAGGTGAAGCAGGCATCTGGCGATTGTGCCTATTGAGAGCGCTCTGTGGTGCTCGTGATCTTTGCTGTTTAACTTGTCCTATCACTGAAGCAGTGTTTCTGTGTTATTTATTTATTTATTTTAAGTATAAATACTCTGGTAAACATAAATAGTCATCACAATACTCATACTTGGACGGTTTTTGTTTATTACCGCGGCTGCATTAACAGTAATAGCGGCTGGCTGAATATGTGTTCGGAGTTTGATACATTTCTTACTTGCAATAGAAAAACAAAGGAACACACAAAAGTCAGAAAGTGCAAAGAGACATAACGTTATACAGATTCCCCTTGGATCATTTTTAGTTAGTAATTATATCTTGAGGTTAATGTTTTTGATACTGTAAACATTTTAAACGGCACACATAATTATGCTGAGGTGGGATCTAAATAGTAACGTGATAAACATTTATAGTGCAGACTATTTTGTTTATTTATAATGACTTTTCCCAATAGAAAGCGAATATGAGTCTTTCCAAAGATTCCTTAATACTACCTTTTAATTCTTTGCATCCAAAGACATGTAATTAAGTTTTAAGAATTAAGCCTACTGTTTGGTTTTCTGTCTCAGCAATTTGTCATCCCAGACACTGTTGTGTAAAATTATATATTAAATAAGCGGGAGAAAAAAGAAATGTGTTAACCAGATTATTCTGCCTTTTATTGCAACTGCGGTGCCATTCAGTGAGCGAAAATTGTAAAGGGTACTTTAGCTGAAACCTCCCTACAGGAGGGGTACAGTTTCAAAAAAAGGTTGAAAACCCCTGGGCTAGCTACATTTCTGGCGACTTTAGAATGTCTAAATAGCGACATCTATCGGCTTTGTGTGGTTTCTCTAGCGACTATATGATTTGTGGAGTTGGCAACACTGGGTGTACTGTACTTGCTGGCGCATAGGTTAATTGCTGAAGTCGTGGACTGTTGGGCAACATGACAGCGGGAAAGAAACTTAAATCAAAGCTAAAACAAAAATCGGACGTGGACGACAAAGCAAAAATTATTGAGAATATTGAAGAGCCTTTTGATAATACTAAAAACAAGAAAAAAGTGTCAAAGAGGAACAAGAGCAGGTTGGAATGCACTCAGGTTGGGAATCCATACACAACCGACGAGTGCCAAAAAGTTGGAGAAGGGGTGAATAAGAAAGAAAAACTAAAATGTGCTTCAAAAGAGGTTCACTTTGCCTTCCTACCAGAAAAATACGAACCTCTGTTGGAAGAAGACGAGAATAAAGAAACAATCAAGGAAGAAAAGCGAAACAAAAACCATCAGAAGTACAAAAAGTATCGAAAGGTAATTAGCAGGGAATTTTTTTTTCTTATAAATCACAAACGAGAACAGGTGCATGTTTGCTTTGCTTGAAGGCCTACATTTTAGTAAGATATATGGTTATATTAGATATAATACAAAATAAAAATACAGGGACGATGACTCAAAAGTTTCAGTGCAAGTTAGCAATACCTTTTAAACTGTTGGAGATACGAGGACATCCCCCAGCATTTGATAAAATATATAGCAGATAATAAACCCAAACAGGTAATATTGACCTGCTTTAAGAGTGTGTTTTGAAACATAGGGTTAAACGTAGACCGTCATTAAAAACTGCCCAGATGGACAATAATTATTTAACAATAGTTTCAAAGCATTTACTTCAGTCTATATATGTAATCCTTGAAACTAGCAAACAACACAATTGTACATTAAATTGATATATATATATATATATATATATATATATATATATATATATATATATATATATATATATATATCTAGTTTACAAAGTAGGAAATCCTGAGATTTTTTTTTAAACCTGTTTGATTTAACAAAGGACCATATATATGGTCCTTTGTTAAATCAAACAGGCTTTAAAAAAAACACTCTCAGGATTTCCTACTTTGTAAACTGGAATACTGTCAAAGACAATGCCTGCTGTGTTGATGAAGTTTAATGTACTGAAGGTCCGGCTTAAATTTGGTCCTGTGAAAATAGTTTTAATACCAATATAAAATATTGGTATTAAAACTATTTAACAGTTTTTTTATTTACAATGTGGACTGTTCTTTTCTATTTTTTTTTTGTTTGTTTAATTATTAGCCTCAGAAGTGTATTGGGCTGATTTAGTTATATTATCTTTAATTGGTTAATGTTGTCTTAATATGGCTTTTTCAGGAGATTTTTTGTATAAGTCGTCTAGTCAAAAAAGGGTCAATTTACCAGTAAAGTGATTTGTGTTATTTGTCAAATGTATGAATAACTATTAAGTGTGTTACAGAACACCATGTGTTGCCTGAATCAGAACGATATATATATATATATATATATATATATATATATATATATATATATATATATATATATATATATATATATGAATGACTTCTTTAATGCCATTATGCACAAATTTGAGTGTATGAAGCCATTCTTTTTTTATGCAGGACCTCACTAGATTTCTTGGAAATAGAGTTACACCACTCTGAAGTCATGTTAGCTGTAAATGATACTGAAACTGACGAGACATTTTACGTCATAAGGAAAGAGAACATTTTAAACCCACATACCTACAGTCTTTTAGTGAATTAAACCTGGAAAGTTTAAGTGGAACTCGGAGCTCCTCCATTTCAGCTGCATTTAGGTACAGGTATACGTCATCACTGGACGCTGTAATCAAGACCAACCGAGGCTCCTGTCTGCCAGTCACCTTGTGTCCATCCTCCTGTTTCACCAGCCAGTGTTTGCATGAAAAGTGATAACAATGATGTGAAAACGCTTCATTTTGTAGTCTAAAAGTAGTTTACACTAACATTACATTCTACTACAAAATCCAGTAAGCAGGTATTGTTACTTGTCCAGTTTGGTTACATCTCCTAAAGGTAGCTTGTACTGCAGGACACTTGCTTACTCCCCCACTTAAAGTCTTCCTGCCACACTCTGACTCAACAGTCATGCTCCTGCCACTCAAGGCGTCATCTGCAGGAAATACATATAAAACTGATATGTATTAGTTAACAACAAACGTCTTAAAATGTTATTTATATATATATATATATATATATATATATATATATATATTGATATTGTGCCTGGTGGTCAAGTCCGTCTTAGAGAACACTTGGCTAAGAGAACAGCTAAATGAGCAGTCCCCAACATGAATGACAAATTATTCTGATCAGTAATATATATATATATATATATATATATATATATATATATATATATATATATATATATATATATATATATATACAGTACTGTGCAAAAGTTTTAGGCAGGTGTGAAAAAATGCTGTAAAGTAAGAATGCTTTCAAAAATAGACATGTTAATAGATTATATTTATCAATTAACTAAATGCAAAGTGAGTGAACAGAAGAAAAATCTAAATCAAATCCATATTTGGTGTGACAACCCTTTGCCTTCAAAACAGCATCAATTCTTCTAGGTACAGTACTGTGCAAAAGTTTTAGGCAGGTGTGAAAAAATGCTGTAAAGTAAGAATGCTTTCAAAAATAGACATGTTAATAAATTATATTTATCAATTAACTAAATGCAAAGTGAGTGAACAGAAGAAAAATCTAAATCAAATCCATATTTGGTGTGACCACCCTTTGCCTTCAAAACAGCATCAATTCTTCTAGGTACACTTGCACACAGTTTTTGAAGGAACTCGGCAGGTAGGTTGGCCCAAACATCTTGGAGAACTAACCACAGTTCTTCTGTGGATTTAGGCAGCCTCAGTTGCTTCTCTCTCTTCATGTAATCCCAGACAGACTCGATGATGTTGAGATCAGGGCTCTGTGGGGGCCATACCATCACTTCCAGGACTCCTTGTTCTTTTTTACGCTGAAGATAGTTCTTAATGACTTTCGCTGTATGTTTGGGGTCGTTGTCAAAACAGCATCAATTCTTCTAGGTACACTTGCACAAAGTCAGGGATTTTGTAGGCATATAGTCAGGTGTATGATTAAACAATTATACCAAACAAGTGCTAATGATCATCAATTCAATATGTAGGTTGAAACACAATTATTAACTGAAACAGAAACAGCTGTGTAGGAGGAATAAAACTGGGTGAGGAACAGCCAAACTCAGCTAACAAGGTGAGGTTGCTGAAGACAGTTTACTGTCAAAAGTCATACACCATGGCAAGACTGAGCACAGCAACAAGACACAAGGTAGTTATACTGCATCAGCAAGGTCTCTCCCAGGCAGAAATTTCAAGGCAGACAGGGGTTTCCAGATGTGCTGTCAAGCTCTTTTGAAGAAGCACAAAGAAACGGGCAACGTTGAGGACGTATATATATATATACATTTACGTATATATATATATATATATATATATTTTTTTTTTTTTTGTGTGTGTGCAAATACTCAGTCTATTTTATTTATAATTATATATATATATATATATATATATATATACAGTACTGTGCAAAAGTTTTAGGCAGGTGTGAAAAAATGCTGTAAAGTAAGAATGCTTTCAAAAATAGACATGTTAATAGATTATATTTATCAATTAGCTAAATGCAAAGTGAGTGAACAGAAGAAAAATCTAAATCAAATCCATATTTGGTGTGACCACCCTTTGCCTTCAAAACAGCATCAAGCATCAATTCTTCTAGGTACACTTGCACACAGTTTTTGAAGGAACTCGGCAGGTAGCTTGGCCCAAACATCTTGGAGAACTAACCACAGTTCTTCTGTGGATTTAGGCAGCCTCAGTTGCTTCTCTCTCTTCATGTAATCCCAGACAGACTCGATGATGTTGAGATCAGGGCTCTGTGGGGGCCATACCATCACTTCCAGGACTCCTTGTTCTTCTTTACGCTGAAGATAGTTCTTAATGACTTTCAGCTGTATGTTTGGGGTCGTTGTCATGCTGCAGAATAAATTTGGGGCCAATCAGATGCCTCCCTGATGGTATTGCATGATGGATAAGTATCTGCCGTACTTCTCAGCATCGAGGAGACCATTAATTCTGACCAAATCCCCAACTCCATTTGCAGAAATGCAGCCCCAAACTTGCAAGGAACCTCCACCATGCTTCACTGTTGCCTGCAGACACTTATTCGTGTACTCTCTCCAGCCCTTCGGCGAACAAACTACATTCTGCTACAGCCAATTATTTCAAATTTTGACTCATCAGTCCAGAGCACCTGCTGCCATTTTTCTGCACCCCAGTTCCTGTGTTTTCGTGCATAGTTGAGTCGCTTGGCCTTGTTTCCACGTCGGAGGTATGGCTTTTTGGCCGCAAGTCTTCCATGAAGGCCACTTCTGACCAGACTTCTCTGGACAGTACATGGGTGTACCAGGGTCCCACTGTTTTCTGCCAGTTCTGAGCTGATGGCACTGCTGGACATCTTCCGATTGCGAAGGGAAGTAAGCATGATGTGTCTTTCATCTGCTGCAGTAAGTTTCCTTGGCCGACCACTGCGTCTCGGTCCTCAATGTTGCCCGTTTCTTTGTGCTTCTTCAAAAGAGCTTGGACAGCACATCTGGAAACCCCTGTCTGCCTTGAAATTTCTGCCTGGGAGAGACCTTGCTGATGCAGTATAACTACCTTGTGTCTCGTTGCTGTGCTCAGTCTTGCCATGGTGTATGACTTTTGACAGTAAACTGTCTTCAGCAACCTCACCTTGTTAGCTGAGTTTGGCTGTTCCTCACTCAGTTTTATTCCTCCTACACAGCTGTTTCTGTTTCAGTTAATGATTGTGTTTCAACCTACATATTGAATTGATGATCATTAGCACCTGTTTGGTATAATTGTTTAATCATACACCTGACTATATGCCTACAAAATCCCTGACTTTGTGCAAGTGTACCTAGAAGAATTGATGCTGTTTTGAAGGCAAAGGGTGGTCACACCAAATATGGATTTGATTTAGATTTTTCTTCTGTTCACTCACTTTGCATTTAGTTAATTGATAAATATAATCTATTAACATGTCTATTTTTGAAAGCATTCTTACTTTACAGCATTTTTTCACACCTGCCTAAAACTTTTGCACAGTACTGTATATATATATATATATATATATATATATATATATATATATATATATATACCCTACATGAGAGAGCAAGAACAAGACTCTGGGAAATTAAATACTGTATTAATAACAGTTCTGTGGCAGAGTGATTGACAGGTTGTTCCTCCTATCTGTGATGTGGAACCCCTTTTCCTATGTAACTACCCATTCCGGTTTGAAGTTAATGTAGCAGCGTTTTCCTTAATGTCGTTGTGTTTTTCTTAATGTTGCAGCGTTTTCCTTAATGTCGTTGTGTTTTCCTTAATGTTGTTGTGTTTTTCTTAATGTTGCAGCGTTTTCCTTAATGTCGTTGTGTTTTCCTTAATGTTGCAGCGTTTTCCTTAATGTTGCAGCGTTTTCCTTAATGTTGTTGCGTTTTCCTTAATGCCGTTGTATTTCCTTAATGTCGTTGTGTTTTCTCAATGTTGCAGCGTTTTTCTTAATGTCGTTGTGTTTTTCTTAATGTTGCAGCGTTTTTTTTAATGTTGTTGTGTTTTCCTTAATGTTGTTGTGTTTTTTTCTTTTTGTGTTTGTGTTTTGCACTTCAGGGCCACCGTAGTTCTGCTCAGTGTGTCTGCACTGACAGGAAGAAAAAAAAATAACTTGGTGTCATCTCAACTCCGCCCCCTGGTGTATTTTTTCAATGGCAATGTGCACACTATCAAAAAATGATTAACTTTCTTTTACATGTTTTAATTGAATTAATATACTTTTATCTTAGTGTGTAGTTCAAAGTTATACATGGGACTACTTTATTTGGCGTAAGGATATTTAATAAAAAACTAATAATGTGTTGCCTTAAACATGATTTATGCTTTTGTCCCCCTTGAAATCCACTGCAATAAGGCCCTTTAGGTGTCTGTATATGTTGAATATACAGACTTCTCGGGGGTTGAAGGTACACAACACCCCAAGGCGTCTGTATGTTCGACGTATACGGATGCCCAGCCAGGCCGATAGATAGATAGATAGATAGATAGATAGATAGATAGATAGATAGATAGAAAGATAGAGTGTGACAGACTGAAGTAAATTCTTTGAAACTATTGTAAAATAATTATTGTCCAGTTTTTAATGAGAGTCTACGTTTAACCCTGTTTCAAAACACACTCTTAATAAATAAAGCTAATATACAGTGTAAATAAAGCTAATATACACTGAAACTTGTTGGTCCTGATGTCCTTAAGTGAAGTGCCTAAGTTGGAATCAACAACGACAGTTGGGGTCCCTAAAAATAGGCTTAGATTTTATTTTAATAAAAAAAAGACACTGTTATAAATTAAGATTTACATTTTTTTTAACAAAGCACCTTCGTAAACGCTCATACAGATCGATCAATCACTTGTTTGCACCTTGTTACTAAGCGACTACTGTACTGTGTGCTGAGATATTGACACTGACGGGGTGACAGGAAAAAATTTTCTCTGCTGTGTCACCTTGCCGACCATGAAGCTCCGCCTGAAATTGAGAGCGATGACACAAATAAAATGTTTATTTTATTGTTCATTACATGTGTTGCTATTTACAAAAATGCTGGCTGGCTATGAATTACTATCTACAATAATTAATGTACGCACGTACACATGCGGTCTTCACTAAAGTCCCAATTTAAAGACAGTAAGTTTCACTGTAGCCCTCGGGATGTAATTGTTAGCTAGGTGGCTTTTTTTTTAGCAGTGTGAGAAAACTGCTTCAGCAAGCAAAGTAGAATCTGTCAGAACTGACGGACGCTGTATCTACTAGGTTTACTAATGAGAGCATAACAAATACAAAAGAAAAATGAGGGAAACGCAGATCTTTTCAAGAAAGCAGGGAGAAATTGATTTTATATTTTTTAAATGCTGCAATAATTTGACAGAACAGGTGATTTATTTGCACTGTGCGAGACCTTATTTTCCCCCATTATCGCTCACCATAACAAAAGTGTGTTTTAAGAAAGTAATTTCAACTTCCAATCACTTAATATATGCTGACAATAATGTCAACAATACCAAGCTACAGACAGCGAGTCCAAAGCTTTAATCGTGTTACTGTTTATAAATAAGAACTCAACTTTATTATGAATATATTGTGTTATTATGTTTTAAGCAACATACTACAATAATGTTCATTATGGTAATTGTTTGTTTATTAGTTTTAAAATGTTTAGTAAAACGTGACCTATTGTTTGACCTCGTTAGTACAACCGACCCCCTTTGCTAATGACATCTTCAGTCAGAGTCGTAATACAGTATGAATCTCCAAATTTTTGTAAAATGACTTTACACTTACTTCAAAAGATGCAATGTGTTTCACTAAATTCAAAAGATAAACTTCACATCCCGCGCAGAGGGAGAACACAAATGTAAAATGTCATTAAGTGGGGTTGGCATTGCAGGGGAGATGAAGGGAGGTTTCAGTTCCCAGTGACTGTTTTCTAAGCTACTCCACGTTAGAAAATGGACTTCCCTGCATTTTTTTTAACACAAGACTAAATGTGAGAGTATATGTGTACATTTGTTTTAAGTACTTGCCCAGAGGACTATTGAGACACAGACATCAACTAGTCCTCATGAGATTTAATTTGCCTCGGGTGAGTGGGTGAGCGGGAGTTTCTAACCCTGTATATATATATATATATATATATATATATATATATATATATACAGTGCCTATATTAAGTATTCACCCCCCTTGGACGTTTTCACAGTTTGTTGTGTTACAACCTGAAATCTAGATGCATTTAAATGGATTTTTTCCCCCTTTGATTTACACAACCTACTCAACACTTTCAATGTGTGAAAAACTGGAGAGGTGAAAAAACAAATCAATTAAAAAAAAACCTAAAAAGTCTTCATTAGATAAGTATTCACCCCCTTTGCTATGACACTCCTAAATAAGCTCAGGTGCAACCAATTGCCTTCAGAATTCACACAATAAGTTAAATGGAGTCCATCTATGTGCAATAAAAGTGGTTCACATGATTTCAGATTAAATACACCTGTCTCTGTAAGGTCCCACAGTTGGGTAGCGCATTCAAAGCAAAGATACTACCATGAAGACCAAGGAGCTTTCAAAACAACTCTGGGATAAAGTTGTGGAAAGGCACAGATCAGGGGAGGGGTATAGAAAGATATTAAAGGCATTGAATATCCCTTGGAGCACAGTCAAGTCGATCATTAAGAAGTGGAAGGTATACGGCACCACCCAGAATCTGCTTAGAGCAGGCCGTCCTCCCAAACTGAGCAGCCGGGTAAGAAGGGCATTTGTCAGAGAAGCCAGCAAGAGGCCAATGACAACTCTGAAAACGTTCCATGGCTGAGATGGAAGAAACTGTCCATGTGTCAACAATAGCTCAGGTACTCCACAAATCTGGCTTGTATGGAAGAGTGGCAAGAAGAAAGCCATTTCTGAAAAAAGCACATGTAAAATCCCGCTTGGAATTTGCAAAAAGGAATGTGGGAGACTCTGAAAAGATGTGGCAAAAGATTCTGTGGTCCGATGAAACAAAAATTGAACTATTTGGCCTAAATGCAAAGCGTTATGTCTGGCGCAAACCCAACACAGCACATTACCCAGGTAATACCAGCCTTACTGTAAAGCATGGTGGTGGCAGCATCATGCTATAGGGATGCTTTTCATCGGCAGGGACTGGGAAGCTTGTCAGGGTAGAGGGCAAAATGGATGGAGCTAAATACAGGCAAATCCTTGAGGAAAACCTGCTTCAGTCTGCAAAAGACCTAAGACTGGGACAGAGATTCACCTTTCAGCAGGACAATGACCCCAAGCACATAGCCAAAGCAACACTGGAGTGGCTTAAAAACAAGAATGTGAATGTGCTAGAGTGGCCCAGTCAAAGCCCGGACTTGAATTCGATTGAGAATCTATGGCAAGACTTGAAGATTGTTGTCCACCAACGATCCCCATCCAACTTGACAGAGCTTGATCAATTTTGCCAAGAAGAATGGGCGAATATTGCACGATCCAGATGTGCAAACCTGGTAGAGACTTACCCCAAAAGACTCACAGCTGTAATTGCTGCCAAAGGTGGTTCTACCAAGTATTGACTCAGGGGGGTGAATACTTATCTAACCAAGACATTTCAGTTTTTTTTATTTTTCATTAACTGTTGTTTCACAATAAAAATTCTCTTGCCTCTTCAAAGTGTTGAGTAGGTTGTATAAATCAAAGGGAAAAAAATCCCATTGAAATGCATCAAGATTTCAGGTTGTAACACAACAAACTGTGAAAACGTTTATGTTTGTTTTACTTATACACATATGCATGTAAGTTATGTGAGCAAAAGTATGTATGTTCAATGAAAGTGTCATTCATATCAACTAAATTAGTTTGTTACACATAAATAAAATGTTACACATAAATAAAATCCTTTTTTTTAAGTTTGCAATATAAACCCTGTGTGGGAATTGAACCCAAAACATGCTTTCCCTGCAATGCAGACACCCTAGCTTTCACGCCACAAAGTTTGCCCTTCCATTGTACAACATTTGCAAGTACTATAGCAGTAAAGTAATGAGACGAACAAGATTTTGTAAATGATTCTGTATTATCCCGATTGTATTGAAATCTTTCAACTGATTTTGCAAACTATCACAATAAGCTTGATCCGTTCATTTAGTATATTGTAACGTGTTAATGTTTAGGAAGTAGTACTCAGGGAGACGGTGTTGAATTCTCAAAATGTTTGTTTTACTTGAAACTACAGAGAATTTCTGTCAGACACCAAAATAATAACCCTACGTTTTAGTCTTGGCACTTTCACTGCATATTCTCTCCGGTCACAGCTCACACGCTCGCTCAGTCGCACCCACAGTTTCTCATTCAAGTTCAGCACTGGACTGTCTCCTGTCCCCAGGCTCATGCACCCCCTTATTATATAACCTCCCGTCGTTTTCCACCGCTGTCCGGCTCATCAACCAGTCACATCCATGCTCTGCAACCCCCGAAAACAGCAACACACATTCTCCCCACTCATTCACTCACTCCCCCTTCCCACGCTAAGTAACGGAGTGACCCGTTTCCCTTACAATACATGTAACATAAAAGACAGACGAGACAAACTGAACAGACAACAAGTCCTGCAAGAAAGCAATTGTCCGGGTTGTTACAATATATTTTCGAATTTGAAAGTAAAAATATATGAAAGCATGACGACCTTTATGTACAAAAATCTTCACTAATATACAGTTGAACAAGAACTGTTGAGTATTTATTTTCATTTCATACAGTATTAAATGGCAGTGTTTATATCTGAGAGTGAAAAATAAATAAATAAATATCAAGATAGATAAAGAAAGAAATGTCTATGTATTGATTTATGTATTCATTTCAATATTTATTAATGTATTTATTTATTTATCTTTTATTTTTACCAAATATATAGGCTAGCATAGCTAATTCTCAGAAATGAACATTCCTTTTTGTCCAGTGGGGACCACAAATAGCATTACTCTCATCAACCAGTATCGAGAGGAAACAGTACTTCCTTGCGCCAGTAGGGACCACAATGACAGGAAACCAAATTTTTTCAGAGATCAAGATCAGAATCTCAGAATGATGAGATGACTCGAAAAAACAATTCTCCAAAAAAATCTCCAAAATATAAAAATATATACTGAGCATCAAAAGAAACGTATCACTATTATAACACATTTATTTTTGAAAAAAAAAAGGTATATAAATGATGGACATTGACAAAATGTTTTTGGTTTCTTTTTAATCACTCGATCATTCATCTTTGACCATGACACGCTTGAGTGACTATGACTGAAGCATATGCACTTAATCATCTAATTAGTGAGACAGTTGATTAGACACTGGATATGGAGAGATTTCAGCTGTTGAATTGCAAGCTTGAATAAAAGCAATAAAGAAAATCACAGAAAAACACCAATATGCCACATCTGTCAAGAGAGCAGTGCCTCGTGCAATCAGCATGTTGGAGGCTGGACTAGGGCAGTGTACTGTGGCTCGCCATCTTGGGTGCTCACAGCCAGCAATTTCAAACCTGGCGAGACGGTATAACCAAAACACACTCTGTCAATGACAGGCCACAAACTGGGAGATGTGTGGCTTCTAGGGCTTGGAGACCAGTGAACAAGCAGATGCTTATCCAGGCACTACAAGAGGAATGGGTCAGGATTCCACAAGACAACATCTGAAACCTGGTGCAAAGCATGCGTCGCAGATGTACTGCTTGTATTGCTTCCAACGGAGGCCACACACACTACTAGCCTGTGACTTTCACAGTATCCCCCGTCCCCCCCATAACTTTAGACAGTAAAATGCCAATTATTAATCAGCACTATAAAAAGTCACTGCACTTGCTCTAAAACAGAGTTTTGTCATTTTTCGATCACATTTAGTAAATTGTATCCAAATATAAGTGATAAGTTTCTTTTGATGTTCAAATATAAGTGATACATTTCTTTTGGTGCTCAGTATACAAGTGTTCCAAGAATTCACAGCTGGCTGACTTCATCTTTCAAAATACTGCTTGATTTCTCAACAAATTATGTAGCATTGATGACAGTAACACAACATGCTTGCAAACTGAAGGCTATAGTTTAAAATCCCACGCATGTTAGACCTTTTTATATTTATATTAGATTTAAAAAAAAAAAAAATTTTTGCAGGCCAATGTTCCATCTTAAAACAGAAATAAATAATTTATTCAATAAGTGTGTTCCCTAGTATATTTCTCTGTTAACAACACAAGTTAATTGTCATTAAACTAGGATGTCCTGTAATATACAGTACATATGCGTGGATAAATGTGCCTGGGGTCTGCAAAAATCTGCAAAAAAACGAAAGAAGGACATTTTTACCTTACTTTGGCAACTTATTTCTCTTACTGTATGACAGGTATTAACTTTTTTTTCTACATTTCACCTAAGAGTGTTGGGAACTACAAATTAAAAGTGAAATGGTGCTTTTGGCTGATTTACTTTTGCTGCGCCAATACCCTGAAAACACGTAAACTATCCTTGTTGTATAGAGAGTCTCTGGCAGTTCTCACTGATAACTTGGCACAAGGAACTTCCGTTTCTCTCAATTGAGTACAAATTTAGAAATGTATTTACAGTTCATTTATGAGTGAATAAACATCAGCAAAATTGTTATGTACTGTAACAATATCAACAGCTAATTTATGTATGTTTTCACACATATCTAGAGAACAGTTATCCAGAAATTTGAAAAGGACATTTTTCACTGTGGGTATACTGTAGACAGTGACCCTGCCTGTCTGTCCATTCGTCTGTGTGTCACACGTACTGTAGGTTTTTACGTATATCTAGACAAGTGCTTATTCAATTGTGATTAACTTCTTTAGCACATGCTATTGTGATTATCAGACTATGTGGTCTATGGATTATCTGTGTTTGTCAAACATCTGCCTCGCTTGTCTGCTTGCTTGCTAAATATCTTTTTATTCCTAAATATATAATTGTGTGATCTTCAGATGTATGCCAGTGATTTTAATGAGCAATTTGTCTTACCAATGCAGTGGTACCCCAAAATGTATACATTGTAGAGGAATGACCAGTGACTATCAGTGGGAAATTTATTGACATGTTAACCCAATACAATTGTATTTAAAAGTTTATCATGGTATATTTCCATAGTGACATTTTCTACTATGCAATTACCATGATTTAGAATGCTTTACCACTTCTGTGATTTATCATGCTGTTTAGGCTTTACCGTAATCTCACCATACTTTTTAATATGCTTTACTACACAATGCTTTGCTTGTACTGTTCGATACCACAGTAAATCTGTGTAAGAGGCATAGCAGACTTTGCAGTATTGTAAGGTAAAACTTACTAAAAAATCTAAATCAAGTAAAAGAAAGTCAAGTTGACATATGTTTTTGCTGATGCCTTCAGTAGTGTGCTTTACCTTAAAAATATTTTAATCTCACTTAAATCATTACTTCAGTCTAAATCAATCAAGATGTATAAACAAAAAAAGAGCATTTGTTCCATTGTTTTAATTTAATTGATTCATTGTGTTCATGCACTGCAGGTGGCTTACATCAAAGCTGAATTATAATCTTTCCTCTTACTAAGCCCTAAGTCTTTTGAAATGAAAGGACCTCTAAGCTGATGCATATGATAGAAGTCATTAATTCAATTTCTATGGTGCAGTGAGCATTCACTGGTCGTAATTAACTATTACTTTAGTTTCCCTGTTTTTATTTGAATTTCATAACTAGGGTTGTGTTTGTCTAACTGCAAATGTGCCATGATTACTCTCAGTTATTAGGAAGGTAGACTATTAATAGGTAGTTGTTTTCAGTGAGTGATGGGAATGCATTTTCATAACAAGCAGCATATCAATTTCGTATTTCAATCCAACAAGTTTTCATAGAAACAAAAACATCCCTGCAAGAAAACAAATGTAGTTTATGTTATTGGAAGCCATCACAATTTTTACATAAGAATAGTACAAAAAAAGGCTTTAAGAAAATGTAAACTAATATATCAATCAAATGGTAATTTACACCAGGCATGGCCAACTGAGATCTGTAAGTGCAAATCCTATAGGTCTTTCGACCACAGCTGATTATCACAGCTGTTATCACATCTATGTTCCATTGAAGTGTTGTGTTTCACTACGATAGGTAGGCTAGCTAAAAGCCACCCCCACTTTTGTGTAATCATTATTCATATCAGAGACAGAAACTATAGGCTTAAATTACCTAACACCCCATCTACCCTGTACTAGGCGTATTTAATATTTAACTAAATAATTATTAATTGCCAGTTAGAACATAGGCAACACATTTAAAAACAATATATAAGGGAAAATGTGGGGTGTGTTAGGAGACACTGTTAGAAGAAGTAGAAATGAATAAGGACAATATGACCCGATGCCCTCTGCTGCTGTAATGTCTGTCTCAAACACACAGCATGAATTACAGCAGCCACGTTTCTCTGTTCAATGAAGGAAATGACTGTGAGCTATCTGTTGTATTTATAGAACAGGTAATATGCGAGATCATTTGGTTTCGGAGGAATATGACAGGTAATGCGTAAGTAACTTTAAATAGAAATGCTACTTCTATCATATGTTCTGCTCCCAATGTCGTACTTGCCTGGTACTACATTGTATTGGTATATAGCAGTGGTTTTCAACCCCGGTCCTGGGGGACCCCTGTGTCATTTGGATTTTCATTCCAACTGAGCTCTCAATTACTTAACTAAACCCCTCATTTAACTAATAATTAGCTTAATTAGGCCTTTTTAAAATTGTTTTCAACTATTAAACAGTTTGAGATTTCAACTTAATTATAAAATATTATAAGTAACTTGAACTTTTGTAGGAGTTGAGCACAATTAAAAAGGTCTAATTAAGCTAATTGTTAGGTCTAATTAAGCTAATTATTAGTTCAATTAAGGGCTTAGTTAAGTAATTGAGAGCTCAGTTGGAATGAAAACCAGAAGACACAGGGGACCCACAGGACCGGGTTTGCCACTGGTATATAGAAACGAGACCCTGATGGGCCATTCTGCAGCAGGTTTAACATAAATAGTGAAGTAGATAGATGTTTAATTGGTTCAAATAAACAATTAATAACATGTTAAGTTTTGTTAACACCCTGCATGCACTTTTTAAAAGAAGGTGTGATTAACATCTGTAGTGTGCAAGGTATATTTGTATTTGGACTAGTTTAAGTTATAATCATATAATACCTTATTTGAATTCAATATTGAAATAATCAAACTGGAATATAAAGGAACAGTTTTATTGGAAATAAAGCTAAATAAAGGACAAATTAAAGGTGCAACAACTAAAGTAGTACAGAAAAGAAAATATAAACGACACCCCACTCCTGCATTCCTGACAGCTATTTAAGACGAAGGTTAGTCTTAACAGGGGTGTCGTTAGTAACACAAATATTTACTTTAGTTAATATTAGATAATCAAAGCATCGTTAAATCAGTCTCATATACAGTATATATTTTGGTTCAGAAGGCAATTCTCACTCTTGCGAGATAAAGACGCTCTTTGCGTCCGGACAACCTAACGAGAATCATCTATTATCAAAGCTGCTTTCACACAGAGGAGTTATGACGGTTCAGAACCGCCACTGAAGTGGCATATCGGTCTGTGTGAATTACCTATACCGCCACAGAACCGTCATATTTTATGCCGTTTCAGAACCACCTTGCGAGGTAGTTCAGAGACGGCACTGAACCGTCATAACTGCCTGTGTGAAAGGCTATACCGCCACTGAAGCATTATAGTGGGTGTGGTTTCAAAGTCAACATGCCACGTCGCTATAGCGTAGGTAGATAAGTGGCGTGCATGCAGTGCTTAATTTGTGCCGGGGCACAGCCCCAGAACCTCTGGGTGTGCAGAGTCATAGCGCCGGTACCTCTAGTTAAAAAAATCATAAAATGCTTTCTTTTTAAAATCTCAACGCAGTTGCATTGAGTCTGCAAGTTCTTGCGTGCGCGCTAAAGAGAGACAGTCCACCGCTATGTTTGTAGCCTACTTTAAATTACTTTACGATTTCAGCTTGAGTGCCTTTAAGTAAGATGACACTGGCTGCAACTCTATTGTCGTTTTTTATACACAAATAAGCTTACTTGATTTGAAAAAAATGTCATGAACGATACAAGCAACTTCTTACACTGCTTGGTTTGATTAAATGATTAGTATACAACAAAATATGAAAGCTCAACATTAATTTCAACAAACAACGACAACTTTTTAATGAAAAATATATATATTGTAGCCTACTTCAATAGGAACATTAGCCTGCTATATTAAACCAAAACAATAAAATTAATAACTATTTGGTTCTCTTGCCTTTTTCAATGAATATAATTTGGTTTGCTTCCTGTCGCTGGATTTAATTCGACTGACTTGACTGACTTCGTAAGAAGTACTGATCAATGCGAGGCCCTTGTCCCTTCTCCCTCAAGCATTTCATTCTCCCTTGATGAATCTTCAAACCCCTGACCGTTGTCACCTTGCTCCAGCCGCAGACACAAACCTGGAGTTCCATATCTTTGCTAACTGCAGATCTTGAACTAGTCTTTTGTGAAGTACTCTCCATACTCATATCTGTTTCCGTTCCTAAGTCCTTAACCGTGTTGTCCAACGTTGAGTCATCTTCCGTCCCCGCTCTCGCAGACTAGGGGTATTTTTCTCTTTCATTTCTTAGAAGCCTTGGGCGGGTGTCTCCAGCAGCCTGTATACTTAATACTGCAATATACTTGAAGTATACTTACTCTGTTTTAACACCACAGTGCTTATTAATTCATTTTCGCTAATGCTCCTGTGATTCATAAAAATGTTGGGCTGGCTGCCATATACTCTGAACTGCTGTAAACTAAGCAGTCATTCCCGGAACAGCTCTAACTTCAATTGTCTTACATTTATATATACCAGTAGGCCCTCCAATAAATATCTGGCTGCAGAGAGTATCTGTGTTTACATGGGGGGGGGGGGGGCGAGATCGGGGATGGGTAATGTAAATAGTTGTAAATGTTGTAATTGAGTGTGTGTGCAGGGTTGAATGGTGCATGTGTGTGTGTGTTACATGGGTCTGGCATGAGGGGCAGGGACGAGGGGATATAAGGGGGAGAGAGGGTGTGTGGATTGAGTGATAGCAAGACTGATTGTTTAGAGAATTAACAGCAATAATCATTTTACTTTTCGTTTTTCGACTCCCAGTTCCCTTCAGACTTTATGTTTTTATTTTCTGACATTATTGTACAAAAATAAATGGCTTAAGCTTTTCAATTCAACCCTGCCTCTAATCTCTATCCAAAAGAACCCAAAATGCTAATTAATAATCACATATTTAACATGTAAAAGAGTGCAAAACAGCCTTGTGATGGAAATGAGTTATGCAAACATTGTTTGTGTTCATAATGTCTTCTGAGTTCAATACTAACCGTCGTTTATTAAGAAAATACAGTTTGCATGAGTCATTGTCCCCTATCTTTCATCAGCCTTAAATTCACAAGTAGCACAATTTAGAAAAATAGATGTGAACTAATAAAGGCATTAGGTGCCCAGATTCCAGCCGTTGGAGTGACTGCAGTGTTTGAAGAAGAACAAAGTTAGATATCAAAGTCAATGTCATGTTGATATATGGGGTCACAGTGAACAGTTAAAGTAATGTGTGTAGGGAGCCATCCATCCTGTTTCAACATTTGATTTACTGTCTTTATAGTGCAGCAGTAAGTTATCAATGATATTTTTTTCCCACCACTTAACTGAGTATGAAACTGCATTTGCTTTCCTTCCTTGAACTGTCCCTTTTTATTGGCGTTTTACTTACAAGTTATTGTTATTCCCACTGTTCACAGAATGCCGTCAAGGTTCTGAGATTTGGATGGCGCTGTTTGGTGGTGGGGCTTCAAGAATTCGCAGCTGGCTACACTGCATCTTTGTATGAGGTTGCTACTGTTGTTCCAGACAGACACTGACCAAGTTTCCAATGATGACAGAGAAGATAAGCACCATCACTTGTGTCCTCTGGGTCTCTGTCTTCTGAGATTTAATAGTCAGGTTTACTGGTAGCCCTAAGGCCCAACCTTTAGTTGCTATTATAAGTTCAAATCATTTCTGCTGAAAACTAGCATGTAACATAAATTATTAATAATTTAAGATACCAATATCATTAGGTGTCCATAATCTTTCAAAATCGACTTGGTTATCGAAAGGGCGATTATAAATCAAATGTAAAGCATTGCTAAACATGTTATTATCTATAAGCATGTTGTTGAATGGGACTGCTACTGGTATATCTAGCTGTAAAAAAAAATACTCTTTACTGAGCTATGAAATTAAAAAGATGTATTGTGTGTTAGATTAATGTAATAGTATAGTAATAGAAATGCAATGCCTAAAGGAAGAAACTAGCATTATATGAAAACATAGGCAGTGGTGGAGGAATGGAGGTCTTATCTGTTCCTAAACAAATATATGTTTATTAAACATGCCAGTGATTATTTGTGTAGTAAGACAAGTGAGAGTATGTTGGATTGTATTGGAATCAGGTTTACACAGATCAGGTTTTAATGGTTTATTGCCTCACATGTTAGATATTAATATATTAAAATGTGCACAAACTCATTACTTACTGTATTCGCATGTCTTGGGTCAATTAGACCCTGTTCACACTACTGGGCTGGTCCAGGGCCGCTGCATATTTAGGTCTCAACCCCGTTCACATTTGTGTTTTTAAGGCACCTTTGCACGTTTACGTATGTGACTGAAAAGCAGGCCTAAAATGTGGCAAACTGCTTGTTTTTTTTTAATGGAACGATAGCCTGCACTCAGAATGGAAGAGCGATCGGGATATACAGCAATCCTTGATTTGTAGCAGATGTTTCTTAATATATATTTTTTCAACGCAGCACATCAGCAATTTTATGGTATATATATTAAAAAAAACATATATTATTGACTATTTTAACATACTGTTATGGGTGTAACAGGGTGACGGTCCAAGCTTACCCCCACCCACAATCAAATTATTCTCTTAAGAACACAGAGGTATTTAGAACGCTAGAAACAGCAACTTGCTAGTGTTGACAGGTATAAATATATATTTTAGTAATGGATACTTCACTCAGATTGCAAATGACTATCAGGTTGTACATACAATGACTGACATTCAAAAGACAAGCTCACCACTGACCACCTAATAGTACTACTGCTCCCTCCTAAGGAAAGACACAGCATTAAATACTGTTAAATACATTACACATGTTTCTTCTCATTTATACGTATTTGTTTAACCTGCATGAATACTGTCTTTATTAACAAACACGATCGTTAAACTATTCTGTTGTTTACTAGTTATTATTATCACTGTCATTATTAATTGTGACAAATTTAAGCATAATTATGAATGCACTGCAGCTCATATATTATGTGAAAGAAACAACCTGAATGTTAACCCGCTAGATTTTTTAAAATTTAATATTTTTTTAATTAAAGTTGTATGATGTAGAAATAATTACCATTCAATATTGATCCACTGCCGTCTTGCCTAGCAGAGCATTCAGCTTTCTATTTACCTTTTGTGCGAGTGGGTATGGGAGTGTCTACTGACCTACGTAACCACATTGGTCATGTGATATGAAAAGCCGTTCCTAAGTCAGCTTTGCGTTCATACATATGTAAAGGCTGGCCCTGGTCTCGGATTGCAGGCCCTGGGCCATGTCGACACGGCGGCCTAAATCTGGGCCGACCCTGGGCTGCCTTTTCTTTTTTGGAGCTTTCACATATGACAAAAGACGTCTCAAATCACAAGTATGAACGGGGTCTTAGTCAACTGGGATATGCAGCAGATCACATTTTATATATAGTGATTATAGAGCCACCTGGAAACAGTGACGTCAAATATTAGCCACAGAACACTAATATTTTTTAGGGAATTGTCTCATAATACTTTAACTATGAAGTGGGCGCTGTTCATCCCTAATTTACATTAAGTTGCATTACCTTGCATCAGCACTATATAAAAGGCAACGCATTGTTAGTCATATCAAGCACGGACAACACGCTGACCTTGGAGCAGTGAATAAGCCTTGTATGCCCCAATTAAGCAGCGCTATGACAAAAAGAACAATTCCGCTACAGATATCACTGGGATACAAAAATCCCAAAAGGCCCTTGCAGTAATGATTATAGCAGCATTCTAAAAATGGATTCTGTTTTTCAAGCAAATGGAAATCACATTGAACAGCATACAGACCACAGTTGTGATAATGCAGATCTGATAATAAAACAAATATTTATTTTATATAATCTAAAAATATAAATGAGATTTAAAAAGATATTGCACGTGTATGTACAGTGCTAGAGACAGTAAGCAGTGAGTTTGTTCTAAACACTACACTTTGTTTTGTAAGGAGACGGATACAGGTTAATGCTAAAATACTGTATTTATAAGAAACAGGTTTCTTAGGTTGTTTATACTTTGTTGTGTAACTTTTATGGGTACGAATGATACTAATACCCTATTCACAGTCACCATGGTTTGAAAATGTGATTGTGAATGAAGTGAATGGCAATCATGTGAATTCAAAGCATGTTAATCATACATTACTTAGGTACTGTGGATAGGGTATTAAAATACCCCCCTGAGTGCCTGTTTAACACTAGATAGAGGTATTAAAACCAGACTCATTAGGGACCACATTGAAAACCACAGAAAGAACAAGAAAGTTTGAGAAGGACAGAGGCAAGTGAAATAGTGTGAAGAGAATGAAGAGAAAGAGAGGAAAGGAGCCAGACTGGGATTGAGAACCTACATAAAAAAAATAAAAAAATTAAAGCAGGAAATGCTTTTATCATTAAACAGCATACTCAGATTCAGTAATGTAGGATGAAAGCTACCTTAATAGGCCGGTGCTACTTCAAAAATGTAGTAATTGCTATAGCGACCGTCAAACTGCTAATGCAATACATTTAATAAGGGGGTTCAATAAGTGTTACTATAGGAACAAAACAAAAAAATATATATTTATAAAAGGAAAAACTTGTTGCTCCACAACTATCGACTGAAGTATGTTTCAACTATTTTTAACTGATAAAAGCCAATGATAAAATGCAACAATAAGAAATAATATTTGTGGAAACAAAAAAATCATAATTTAAATGATAATTTTGGAGCCAAGCCCTGGAATAAATATATGGTAGCATTCGGAGGAAAAGAAGGAATTGGCCTGGTTTGGTATAAGATGGAAAGAGGAAAGCATAGAGGAAATAATAAAAAAAAGTTTGTTGAATGAATACCTGCTAATTAGTAACTTTATAATAACTTGCTCAGTCTATGTATCCCTTTAAAGTGATGCGCAGTATTTTCATGCAAGGACCTAAATTACAGGGGCCTCACTAGGATTTCGTATGTAGAGGTTCACTCTTCCACAAGGTATAATTTATTTAGTAAAACATTTACAAAAAAAGGCTTCTTAATACTTAACAAGTTATATTTTGTGCAGTCACATTTAACTACATGTGGGGTTTAACATTGTACTGTGGGGTTTTTGGACCTCACAATCCCACACAAAGAAATGCCCAATAGAAGAATGCCTTAAATAATTGTAGGTCTCAGTATAGAAAAAACTGCCAACATACCAACAGATACATGAACTGAGGAGATTTATGAAGTACATGGAGGATGTTTCTGTTGTTTTGAAGCATTATATTTAGAAATATCCATATCCACACAGCTCAGTGATTTGTGTATTTTTTGTCAAATTGTTAAGTGGTAGCTGTAGATAAATAAAAGAAATATAATTTATGTCAAATTGGATTTTGATTAGACATTCTTCTGACACCAATGGTTTGCACAGCATTTTTATTGTATGCATTTAAAACAAAGTAATAATTGAAATGTGTTCTGGTTTCATTGTATGTAACCTGTTAATGCTAATAAACCTCTTTAATGTCAATGATAAAAGTTTATTTTTTGTTTATTATTCCCGAGTTCTCTTTTCATTATATCTTATAAATCGGTACTTTACAACATAATCATAATATTGTCATACCATTCCATATTTTAGGATTTTCAAAGTTAATTTAAAAAATAATAAAATTAAATTTGCCCAATTGTTTTACTCCTGTTTTTCTCCACAATTTAGACAGTCCAATTATGTTCACTCAACGCAGCAATACCTCAAGAGAATTGAAGTTTAGTGTGAGTTCCTGTGACAGAAAGACGACGATTCTAGGTGGTAAATCTCCCTCCCAACCTGTGAGAGCGCTAAGTAACGGGAACAGCGTACTCTGGAATACTTGGCCTGACACTTCGTTCCGAGAGTTAAAAGGAAGTCGGTGATGAGGAGACGGAGCTTCGGTACACTAACTCATTGACCCGGAAGGGAAATGATGTGGCAGCCACAGATTGGAGGGGCGGCTGCAGTCGTTTACCAAGGGGTCATGAGTGATGGTATAAATAGGGGTCGAAGCGATGTTATCTGTTCCTTTGTTTTGGTTATTGTAAAGTGACCTGGAAGGACCTGTGCTTGTTGTGGAAATAGTCATGAGTGTTTTGTTTTGTACTGCTTATTTGTTACTTGTATCACTAGACAGCTAACACTTTCTGGAGCTGTCGCCAGAGGCCAGCACAAACCCGGAACAGCACTTCACTTGTCTCACAGTAACTTGTATTGTACCACAATCACTACCAGCATTAATATCTACTGTTTGTTTCTCCATCAGGCACTGGACAAAAACAAATAAAAACAAACCTTTGCACCTGGATTACAATTGTCTGCCTGTTCTTTAATCACCTGCACACTATTAACCACTTTGCCACAGTTCCCCAATCCCACCACCAGGCTACCAGCTTCTGGATAACAAAGGCCAGCCCTTCAGATCACTTGAGCTTGTCCAATAGGGGCGAGTGCAGCACAGTGAGGTGACTCACTCTGCTGATTTTGCCTCCCTAATGGGAGTGCCTGAGCCAATGCAACACTTTTGATTCAATTGTTAACTGTTAATTAGAATGAGATTAAGTAAGACACAAGGATGAGTAACCTTAACTACACTGTTATGTTACTTCTATAAAAAGTACCGTGTATCATTACATTATGGCAAGGTGTGTAATCTTGGCAAACTTTCCAGTTTCTGTATGTGCAATAATTCGTCTTAAGGTCCACAGCTTTATGGCTTAAACCGTATATAAATCAGTCAATAAACATTTGATTTCCTCATCCACGTACCGCTGTATCTGTATTATCAAGTTGTAGAACTTTGGCCACAGTAGATTGCAAAAGCAGAACACATTCATTTTTTCAGGCATGTCAGACTGATGTAGTCTCATGCTTACAAACAATGGGACTGTTTATTGGGCTGTGTCAGTACAAACTAAAATGAGTTATCTAGATTCAACAAAGCAGGCTGATTTCAAAAGGTACATACAGTAATTATCATTTTTTGTTGTGTGACGGTAACGTTGCGGGCCCAGATGGTATCGGTAGGGAAGGAGACTTGGAAACTGCAGTTTAAGCGCGGCTGCACGTTTTAATCAACAAACAAAAATAAAATACAAAACAAAACACTACTGCTCACAGAGCAAAAATGAAAGGTTGAACAAAAACAGTTCTTTCACACAATAAACAGGAACAAAATAACCACCTCAAGGGCCAAAACAAAATCCAAAAAACCGTAGGCTGGACATTAGCCTTCACTACAAAGTTTTTAAAAATAAACACAGCACAAACACTTACCCAAAAACTCCTTCTCCCAAACAAAGGATTTTTCTCCCTTTTACACCATGTGGCTGGAGCCGAATTATCATCAATTATTCAATAAAGGTTCCAGCCACATTCTCACATGTATTTTGGCAGGGGATAGGAAATTAACCCCATCCCTGTCAACCACCACCGAAACACCACAAAACAATATTATTTACAGGCAGGGCCTTGCCCTGCCACACCTTGTAACACTGTATGTAGGTAAATTACATTGGAAGATACCTTTTTTGTACATAACTGCAAATTTGTTGTAAAACAACTGTAGCCAAAAGAATTATGTGTCTGTGTTTGAGTTTTTTCCTCCTCCTCCCAACCTCCTCCACTGTGCTGCGTCACTTCTGCAACGGTCTCCTCTGGGGGCAAGTGAAGCTTCACTTCCCAACCTTGGGTCAGCCGGGCCACCCCGTCCTCCGAGCAGGAAGGTTCTCTACACGAGTCAGAGGGGACTTTCCTTTCTAACACCTTCACTTTCTGTATGCTTCTCTCCCTCAGTTCACATTCATTTGTTCGTTCATTTGTTCATTTGTTTACAGGTTACCCTGGGAATGAGCCGAGCTATCCAGCTCAGAGACCGAATCACTCGGTCCTGCACCTCAGGGATGGCGTCTCCTTCTTTGAGCAATGGAATCCTGATGTTTACTCATACCATGTAGCCATAGCTCCTGTCCAGTGAACTGTGTACAGTATGTAAAGAAAAGAAAGAAATACTTCTAATCAACAATCTATTCCCTGTATTACTGTGGGTTCATTTATTTTAGATTCCCTGCTTAAACCTCATTTGAATAACAATTAATGACCCTGATATGATTAATCTTGTTAAATACCTTCATTAGCACAAGTTATCAATGTTACAAGAATATAAGGGGAAATAGAAACTCTGTATTTCACTTATATTTTAACATATCTTGAAAGCTGCTTGTCCATTTATAATTGGTAAATGTGACATCCAGTACATGTATTCTTATGAAGTTTTGATGAAAAGGACACAAGTTAGAGAGTATCAGGGCAGCAGTGTGGCGTAGTGGTTAGGGCTCTGGGCTCTGGACTCTTGACTGGAGGGTTGTGGGTTCAATCCCAGGTGGGGGACACTGCTGTTGTACCCTTGAGCAAGGTACTTTACCTAGATTGCTCCAGTAAAAACCCAACTGTATAAATGGGTAAGTGTATGTAAAAAATAATGTGATATCTTGTAACAATTGTAAGTCGCCCTGGATAAGGGCGTCGGCTAAGAAATAAATAATAATCAGAATCTGCTGTATAAGAAGTTACCCTGTCTGTCAGTCTTTGTATTGTATAGTATAGTGTCTTAGTATTACTCAGATTTAAAATGATACACTTATTTTATCATAGAGTAGCCTCCTATGGAAGTTTGACTGTAACCTTTCACTGTGCCTGCACTGCTTCAATGTCTTCAACCACTCCTGTGCAAGAGTGTATAACTATGAGGATGCCCTGAGGATGTTTTCCATTGCCTTATATAAGTATACTATGGCATTTTTGCATGCTTTCCCCATGGTTATACTATACAATTACCATAGTTTACTCTGGTTTACCATGTTTACTGATATGCTTGACCATACCTCACTATTCTTTACAATTTTACCTATGCTTTACCATGCTTTCGCTATGCTTTATTATACTTTGCTATGATATATTTGCTTAAGTGTTTTGAAGTTATGGATGAACAGAAATATACACTTGACATAAGAATTCATTATATCATATCCTAATTCTTCCAAATACCAAAGAAACATTATTAAGGACACTGGTAGACATTGAAATGCCCCAAAAGCTGAAAAAGCTATCATACTACAGGGAAACCTTAATTAACTTACACCACGCAGACTGAACATGTGTGGCTGTTTAAGACAGGTGGCAGTTTAAGACAGGTGTCTCTCTCCTTTGCTTGTATTTAAAAAAGGGGCATTGGTTCTTCTGTTTACTGGCTGGTAAGCACAGGTGACCAGTTAGTTCAGGTGGCTTTAGAGGTTTTAACTGTATATACTTATACAAGACTGTTGTTGTTATTTGTTGTTGTGCTAGGATAGTGTGCAGTTATCCAAGCCAGCAGCATCGACAAGGTCATGTATCTATTCTTTTGGCTGCCTGCAATTGTGGTGTAGGTGGAGGAAAACATAGAACTATCAATCAGTCACATACGTTAAGAAACATATTGGATAGAAAGTGGATGGTATTTATATAGGGGAGAGTTTAGGGAGTCCCTCCTGCACTACACAGCTTTTTAAATTTTTTTTATTATAATAATGAATAACAATCACTGGTCTGCGCTGGGGATTCCAGAGTTAGCATTGCATTGGCTGGTACTCCCGTAGGCTAGGTAGTTAAAACATAGGGACTGTTTCTAGTCATCACACCACAGCCAGGCTTATGGTTCCTCAGGCTCCTTGAGTTCCTGACTGTAAAGAGGAAGTAGCTTAGTCGTGGGATTGGAGGATACCCACAGGATTACTGTATTTATCTAGACTCAGTATTTGGTTCTACAGTAGAACTACACCCACTTTTGTTTCCATCTTTGGCACCAGTAATATTAGTTTTTCTGCTCTCCACTGATTTGCACAATAAGGAACAGTGTAATATTTTGGTCCAAGTTTATATTTAGTTAACAATTAAATTGCATTCCACTATCAGTTCAAAGTACTCTGCACATTCTTACAGGAAAGGTTTTTGTTATTCTTTTCCTCCAGCTGAGAATCTGTAAGAAAGTTAAGTTTGAAATCGCTGCTGTAGCTTCAAAGGCTTATTTAGCAGGGCACTAAAGATTGGTACATTAAATATTGTCCAGATCTGTGCCTTGGCAGCAGATACATGAATACAATTAATAATAATAAAAAAATCAATTCAATATTACATTTAATATATTTAGGGTACAGTCTGATGTTCACTCCATGAGGTGTCAAAGCAGCTCACTGGACGCTGTGGCCAGAATGGGTGAAAATCAATTTGTTGCACTGTATCTACACAGCACCCTATACCATTTCCCCATAATATATAGGTAAATAAGAAGAATGAAAAAATATAGCTTATTTTAATGTGACGTCATTTCAATCCGCTACAAACCAGCTGATACAAGCCATCTGATTAAACATCCAGGTGACTATCACATCAATCATGTCAGGGTCCACAATCGAGCAGATCGAGTTTTTGGGAACTTACGTGGTTAAACAAAACCCCTATCGGTCCATGGCAATATTCAGTTATACAAATACTGTATTGGTGACTTTTATGAACACAGCTTTTACGTTACCTGTTTCGTACATTTTAAAACATCTTTACATCTAAAAGTTAAATGTAATAGTTTTTAAACTAACATAATATTTAAGGTGACCATATAGCTCCGTGTTCAGCGGGACAGTTTGGGATAGTCATAATAATTACTTATAAATAATTATTAACATTATTAATATTATAATTATTAATATTAGTAATATTATAATTATATCCTATCGGTTTAATCTTTTCCTTTTATGAAAATATCGAATTTGCCATTACTTTCCGTAAATGTTTGGAACTTTTCCAAACACTTTGTTTTAGACCGAGTAAAGTTTTTTGCAACACTAGGCACTTGGCCAGAGTGTATCCACCTAGCGAGAAGGTTATGAACTGTAGACTCTTAACACAAGACGGACAAGTTTTTTTTGGAGTTAAAGTTTAAAATGAGTCAATTCGGAAATCTGGTTCAGATATGTTCCCAAAACAGGAAAGGGTTGCTGTATGCAGCAGGGGTGGGTTTAGGTATTATTGGTGTCGGGATCCTGATAAAATCACTTTTAAAGAGAAGGCAGAGGAAACTGATTCAGGTTGGAGTTGTATCACAACTCTGTATTTATCCAATTAAATCGTGCAAAGGAGTCTCTGTAAATACAGCAGAATGTCTGGAAATGGGGCTGAAACACGGGGAACTCAGAGACAGGTAAGCAGTAAAAATAATTGTTGAGAAAAACGCACCAGGAGTAATGTAGACGAAAGAGGTTTGGAATAAGGATTTTAAAATCAAACTCGTGTATATTAATGAACTGCATAGTGACAGGCAATGCAGCGGTAGATCTAGACTTTTCATGAAGGGGGGTGGGGGTCCAGATTGTCCAGATACCTGATACGAAACATACCATTAAAGTAAACCATACATTGACATATTTAACGAAGGCAGGCGGTCCGGGGGGGGGGGGAATCAGGACAGGACAGGAACACCATCCCAGATCCGCCCCTAATGTAGTGTTTTCTACAGCCCTGAAATACACAAATATAAACGTGTATACTTTGAAGAGCAGTCTTGTGCATTTAAAAAAATGAAAATAAAATAAAATATAATACTTAAAATAATAATAATAATGTATTTTATATAATCGATCGATGCACAATGGAAACAATAATAAAATGGTATTTGGGCCAACTGTTTGTCAAATGAAACATGGAAAATGCAGATTATTTGCAAAGTATCTTTTCAGCTGATACCCAATTCCGTGGAGTCTGAATGCAAATAATGGTTATGGTTTTCCTCTTTCCTATGCAGACTTAAATACTGTCTATGTTCGTTTCTATTTTTTTTTTTGGTTTTTTTTAAATAACTGAAACCATTGAAACGTTGAAAAACAAAGTTTTTCTGTGTTTATCTTGATAAGTTCAGTGCATTTGGTAGTCTTGCCCTTATCAAAACCACCACACAATTGTCACAAAAAGCAAGGTCAAGGATATGATGGCCACAGAGACTTACTGTGCCCTCAACCTAAACTGTTCGGTTGTGTCCCTGCTTGTGTTCGCCCCACTGGATAAGATATGGATAAGATAGGGAAGACTTTACTTGCCAGTGTTAATCTTCCTCAGAAGTGCCTTGCAAGCTTTTTATCTCTATTCTTAAAATAAACCGTAATGTATAATAGTGTCACTATATATTTGAAACCAAACAAAAATATGTTTTTGAATAACAGAATCAAGTGTATTATGTTTACTCTTCCACTTGGCTTCCACATAACAGGTATACTTTTTACAGTGTTCTGTTTTTAAAGGATAGAGAATAAAATATTAGGATATTTTATCACTCACACTAAGTATACTAAGTATATAAGTAGTTTGGTTTACTTTATTTGTCTTTTGAGTGGTCTTGCTTGTCTACCCCTAAGAGACCGTGGGAGTAGTGACCCATACATATACAGTTGTAGTCAAAAGTTTACAAACCCCAATGGAAATTTCTTGAAAAAAAAAAAATAATTTCAGGACAAATCTTTTGAAGCAAAAAGTTTTGCTTTTGTGGATCAGGAAAACAAGTTGCAAAACTCCAAAAATACTAATTCAAAAGTGTTCATACCATTTGATGCTATGATAGTATTGTCTACACCAGGGGTTGGCAATTAAATTTAATGTTGTGATAATTTTTGCAGGACTCACTATTGTCGCTGTCAAATCTGTCTGTCACACCTGATGTTTTAAAGCTGATCACAAAAGGAAAGTGGAATTGTTCTCATTGAACTTGTTATAACACAATGAAGCATTTCAAATACAAATAAATGTAAGCTACTTAAAAAAAAAAAAGAAAGTTATTCTGCATTCCTGTGTATGAGTGTTCCATACCATAGCCAGGCATAAATGAAATGCACTGAACAAAACACAATCAAGAATTTAATAAAGATGTGTTATACTTTTAAATTTGTTTTAATGTTATTCCAATATCATAGCGAGGCATAAATGTAACGCAATGAAGCATTTAAAAAAAAAAGAAAGTGTACTACTTTTGAATTTACTTTTTTATGTTTTTGTGCATTCCTGTGTAGTGCCATAGTGAGACTTAAATGTAATACAATATGTCATTGTATGCAAAACCTGATATACAACCACTTTGGAATCAATATTGCAAAACACTTCATTTTCTGCTTAGTAGCAAGAAATGTATTGTAGCGGCCGGCTATGTGCAGGGGTTCTGGCGGTCAATGAAGAGACAGACAACAGGGTGCAGTGAAAGCAAGCAGTAAAACGCTTTTTTTATTTTTATCAAATCGTTTTCGAGTCAAATTCAATTTCAAATTCAAATTCAAAATGTGCTTTATTGGCATGACTTTAGGTATTGCCAAAGCAAAAATTTTTACATAACAATGTATAAGAACAGTAACAATTAATATTTATAACAATAATTAATAACAATAACAGTAATTAATAAGTTCCTCTCTCGCTCCGCCCTTGATACAGCCCTGGTACACGGTGCTAGAAATTTCAATATGATAATGCAGAACCTAATTCTGGATGTTCTTAGAGAGTATAAAAAGGGTTAGGCATAGGATGATTGCTGTCATTACCAATAAGTCCATTTGGGAAAAAGTAAAGAACTATCTGAAGACCTTAAGCAGAAAATTATCTATTGTCATAAAGCTGGAGAAGGATGCAAGAAGATTTCCAAGCATTTGAGTTTCCCAATTTCAACTATTGTTTCTATTATCAAGAAGTACAAGACACATGGTACAGACTAATGCTTCCTCGGTCTGGAAGAAAGAAGGTTCTTTCACCAAGAGCAAGTAGAAGAATTGTGAGGAAGGTTAAAGGTGATAGGCAGAGGAATTTGAAAAGTTCCAGTAATTTTCACAGTTACGTTACAAAATGATATTTCTTGGGTATGTTTTCCTTTCTTAAAAAAAGAATATACAGTATATATATATATATATTATATTAATATATATATATATTACTGATCAGAAAAATTTGTCATTCATGTTGGGGACTGCTCATTTAGCGTTCTCTTAGCCGAAGTGTTCTCTAAGACGGACTTGACCACCAGGCACAATATCAATATATATATATATATATATATATATATATATATATAAATAACATTTTTAAGACGTTTGTTGTTAACTAATACATATCAGTTTTATATGTATTTCCTGCAGATGACGCCTTGAGTGGCAGGAGCATGACTGTTGAGTCAGAGTGTGGCAGGAAGACTTTAAGTGGGGGAGTAAGCAAGTGTCCTGCAGTACAAGCTACCTTTAGGAGATGTAACCAAACTGGACAAGTAACAATACCTGCTTACTGGATTTTGTAGTAGAATGTAATGTTAGTGTAAACTACTTTTAGACTACAAAATGAAGCGTTTTCACATCATTGTTATCACTTTTCATGCAGACACTGGCTGGTGATACAGGAGGATGGACACAAGGTGACTGGCAGACAGGCGCCTCGGTTGGTCTTGATTACAGCGTCCAGTGATGACGTATACCTGTACCTAAATGCAGCTGAAATGGAGGAGCTCCGAGTTCCACTTAAACTTTCCAGGTCTAATTCACTAAAAGACTGTAGGTATGTGGGTTTAAAATGTTCTCTTTCCTTATGACGTAAAATGTCTCGTCAGTTTCAGTATCATTTACAGCTAACATGACTTCAGAGTGGTGTAACTCTATTTCCAAGAAATCTAGTGAGGTCCTGCATAAAAAAAGAATGGCTTCATACACTCAAATTTGTGCATAATGGCATTAAAGAAGTCATTCGTTTCAAAATACATTTTTCTCCTATTTGCACTACCAACATGAATGGTTCCCTTTTTGTTCTGATGAATAGTTATTGTCTATTTGCTTGCTTATCTTAATTACATGTTTATATTTAACAATATAACACACAGTTACAATGTTGTTATTGCTACCTGGTACCCAATCACTTGCTGTTCTGGAGGTGAGCTTTATTCCAATGGTCTAACTACAATAACATGTGACCTACAGCACAGATTGTGATTAGGTAAGAGGAATCTATAGCAAGTAAAGAAACAAATGTTAAAACAACTTAGCACTGGACCTTTGTTATATTAAAAGTTTTACTGTTACATTTTTATATTGTGTTTATAGTAGTTCAAATATTAGCTTTCACTGCTGCGACAAAAATATTTAGCCATGTACAAATGTGGTCAAGTTAGAATGTAGGGTCAGCTGTATAAATATAATAGATTATATAATAGATCTGATGCTGTTTATTATATAAAGATGTTACACATACAGCCAACTTATAAAAAAGTGATATAAAAATATATATAAAATATATATAATTGAACCATAGTTTGCTCCATCAGACACCAAGGAAATATGTTTTAGTGTAAACCTGAACAGCATTGTGGAACACTGCAGCTTTAAGTATCCCATCCAGTCTTCAGTGACTCAGCAATATTGTGGAATGTTTCAGGCAGCGAGGCCTAGTGGATATAGACCAAGATTTGGAGGCAGTAAATGCAAGGTTTATGTCCCAGCTGAGCCACTTGTGTGTACTCTGGCAAATCACTTGACCCTCATGTGCCCCAGGGCCTAGTCCCAGCCAGCTGTACTACTGTGCAGAAGCACGACCCCACTGGAAAAGAAAGGCTGTGTCTCTGCTGGGCTCTCTTGAGTAAGGAACAGTAAAAACCCCTACAAACCCTGAAAATGTTCCTAATTTCTCAGGTTATATATATTTTTAAAAAGTGATTCATTTAGTTTGGCTGTAGTAGCTTTGGCTCAAAGCATTACTCACTATGATTTATACTGTACTGGGAATTTGGCCAACTTTAAATCGTGGAAAAGCTCACATTCACATTAACACCCCCAAATCAACATTACAAAACAGATGTATACACACAAAGAACAAGTGTTTTGCATAGATTATTCATATTAAAGGAGGTGACTCTGCAGTAATAACAGTCATTAGCCCAACCAATCCAAGGCCACAGCTAATGAAAACAAAAGATTACCATGAGTATCAAGAGCTACGGATTGTCCATACCAATTTGTATTGCAGTGTATAGACCTGCAAGTACTGGCTGCAGTGGATACTCATCTTCAGACTATCTGAACTTATCTGTTTTTAGTAATGATTGTTTGAATCTGTTTTAGTCAGATCGTGCCGTTTCATTTTGCACTGCTAACAGTAACAGCACCATTTGACTTCATTATTAGCTATAAAGTTCTGAATATCAAACCCTAGTATCCTGTCTCTAGAGTGTGGGGCAGTGACATCCAGGGCAGAGACTGTGGAGATGAGGCCTCCCGCTGGATCACTCGCTACCTGAACAATGAAAAGACGTTCCACCTGGTGCAGTATGAGCTTGATATGCAACCCAGAAGACCACACGATACAGAAAAGAGTTTCAAGCCAAAAGATAAGGTAACTGACGTACTTGTACTTGGACTCGTACTTGTTATATAAACAGAATACTCCATGAACATACTTTGAGCTTTTTTTCACTCTTGAGGATAGCTGTAAATGCTATTCTGCCGTCATCACTGGTTGAATAACTAAGTACCCCATAAATGTTAATTATGTATCCCCTGTAGTATGTATGCACTACTCTTGTATTTGGACAGATGAATAAATTGAAAACTTGTAGCCGGTTTTACCCCACTCAGACTGTCTACTTACTTAATATCTTGACATCCCTGAATGCACCCCTCTTCAAAATTAGACAAAATATAATATTAAGTGCAGTAGCACCCCAAATGCTATCCATTTATTACCAATGAAAAACGACTGGGTAGAATACTACTTAATTCTTGTGACTTACCTCAAAGAGGTCCAAGATTAAATAAAAAATGAAAAAATCATTTCTGTCAATACTGTATGTATGAAAAAATGTCGTTCTGGTAGTCAATGGATTTGGGGTGTCACTGCACTTTTGGAACGACTTGCTTATTAAAACTTTTTGCCTATTTTTCAATAGGGGATGGTTATCAATTCATGGATACCAAGATATTTATGTAAGCAAGTGGTCTGCTTGGGGTAAATAAATTGCCCACCTGCCATCTGTCCCAAAGCTTGTGGAGGGTTGTGTAAAAACAGATGTTTTTTGGTTCCATGCTGGTAGTGGTTTGTGGGAAAATCCAGGGGGAAGATGTGCATTGTGGGAATGTTTGCATGTACATTCTTATTAATGGTATGATAACTCTTGTATTCCTCTACTGTCAGATTGCCTACCCCGACAGCAGTCCTATCATGTTGCTATCTGAGGCTTCCCTGGAGGATCTGAACACCAGGCTGGAGAAGGTGGTTGAGATGAGAAACTTCAGGCCTAGTATTGTTGTCACAGGTTGTGATGCGTATGCAGAGGTAAAGTGTCTGTTTAAAGTCCTTTTGTATTACCCCAATATGTTGTGGATCATTCTCTGGGTACCAAAAGTGTGACCAAAATAACATGCAAACCGATGTTTATTAAGAAAATCCCTTTTTGTTAACAGTCTTGTGTTACAGTACTGTATACCATGAACAGTAATTAAACAAATGCACATGAAACATATATTTAACAAAATGTGAATAGCCTCTTTCATTTTAAGGGATACATTTTATAAATATCTATGTAATTTATCTCTGAAATTGATTCCATTTGCCAGATAACTTTTTAAGATTAAGTTTGTTACATTGGAGATGTAATTTTGTACCCCTATTGCAGAGCATAAACCTTACACTAGTCGAAGTAGTTGCCATTGGACGCACCCATTTTTCTGGGAGTAAAATAAAGAACAAATGCCCCACCAATGTCCCATTTTGAATTGGTAGTAAATTACAAATATTTTGTGTGCCATAGCACTTGAGGCAGATTGCTTGTTTAAATCTTTTGCATGTGTTTGAAGATACACCAACCTTTTTGGTCAGCAAGGGGTCCAAGTCGGTAAAATGTAGTGGTTAGGCATTTTTAACACCAATGAATAGTAAAGGAAATAATCAAAATAAATATCTTCCTTTGTTTTGGGGAAGGGCAACACTGCCACACTGTGGTGAAAATATTAATAAGCTTCTTAACCACATACATTTTTTTAACTCAGTCCCCGGTGTCTGGTTACTGTATATAAAATAGCAAACCATTTCTATGTATGAAAACACATTCATTCAAAGGCTTGTAGCTGTTTTATAAAAGTGTGTAGAAATATAATCCAAACATTATGAAAACTATTCAGAATAATAGAGACAAGTCTAAATTCAACATATCCGATGGTCTTACTTCTTATAGTCAGAGATCCAGACACCCTGAAATGGGATGTACCTGACTCGGGTCTGCTATACTCCTCAATCCAGGTTAAAGTTTAAACCCTCGGGAATAAGAATCAAGAGGCCTGCTCTGCCGGTACACTTGCAAAATATGAAAAAAAATCACTTTTAATAGTCAACATTTGTCAAAAAAATACTGAAAATAAAAAAGAAAACCTCAAATTACATAAACTTGTATAGTAAATAGAACACTTTTTGGGTGTTTTCCAATGTTTAACCATTTTTTCACAAATGTTTATTAGAGCTAACTTAATAAATTCTTCTTTTAAACACTGAATCTGTGCTGAGGAGTGTAGCAGACCGAGTCAGGTGCATCCATTTTTAGACCTCTTTTATCTCCCTGGATCCCTGACTATTAAGGTTGCGTGTTCCCTGGCAGAATTCTCAAGGCCTTACTAAAAGATTATTTAAAGATAAGATTATGATCACTTAAATCAAATTAAACCCCCAAGGTAATTCTGATACAGAAATTAGTTACTTGTGAATCAGTATACTTTTTTTCCTTTATGTCCTGCAAACATCTGTCCCCTGCGGCTTGGTTTCTGGTATTTGTTCCCATGCTCAGATCAAATTAATTGAATGCAGCTGTTGTCCAGAAGTGAATATTTTTTTTTTTTAGTTATATTTAAAACTTTTTCAGTAACACTGAAAGTACGATCTTAAAAAGGAAATATAAATAATGTCTGTGTTTTAAAACAAGAAAGCTTTTGTATGGCTGTGTACGATTCTAATCACTGCTTTTTGTCTTCAGGACTCATGGGATGAGATACAGATTGGTAGCACCTGTCTCCGCCGTGTCATGGCATGTGGGAGGTAAAGTTTCTACTAAAGAGTATAGTGAGGTTGGCAAAAAAAAAAAAGGAACACAAGTCTTAACAGTGTCAGTGGGGTGTAGGGATGCCATGGACAGCCAGAAAAGTACTGATTCGATGAGATATGTTAAATCGTTCTTGAGGGATACATAACAATTCCTCAACAGTGATCTGAGATCCCTTCAGGGAAGTTGGGAATGGAAATGTGTGCACAGAGGCTTTTGTTTTAATACTTTTCCTTGTGAAACACATTAAATGCCATTCCTTGTGAAACACAAGGAAAAGTATGTTTTTTGTTTAGTCATGGATGTAAGAGAACCTGACAACCGATTACCTATTATTATCTTATTATATATATTAGGGCTGTAACAAAGGGTACATTTTGACCTTTGAAGGTTCAGAATACATTACCTTAGGAAGGTTCGAACTTTTGATGGTACTAATTTGCATAATGGACTGGTGATGTCACCATAGCTACTGGTTTATATTTGATTGAAAATCCTATTATTTTACAGGTAATCCATATAAATGGAATAAAACATTCACATGTAGTTTAAAAATACGTTATATAGAACAGTAATCATGTTTTTTTATAATTTAAATAAAAATACACATTGTTTATGTACACGTAATTGATGCTGCTTGTGATCTATACAATAAACTTGCATTGCAGCAGCACCTTTTTGCGGCCAATAAAAAACTGCTTTATTTAACTGAATAAGAAGAATATGAACTTACGCTTGTCAAGTGATCCCAGAGATCGGTTGTGCCTCCATGATACATCAAGAGTGGCTTGCACAGTTTTTGGTCGTCTGGACATTTAACAAAAATATCCCAAACAGCAGAGGGTTTGAGACATTTCTTTCAATACTGCTTACGCTATACAATGCTTTACTGTCGAGATGGCGAATGAAGAAATTAAAGATCTTCCTGTGGATAACACAAGCTGGTGGGGGGAGGGACGGAGTTTTTTAAATTAAAATGATTATTGTTAGCGTATATTTTTTATGTTTCAAACATATTCTACCGAGCACTTCTCTTACAATGTCTTGTACACTAGGTATTCAGTACACATTTTACTGAAGCAATACAACCGCTATAGGTACCAATCCCCCCCCCCCCCCCCCAGTGCTTTGGCATACTATACCCTGAGCCAATACATTGCAGTGGTGCCAGAGTTTCTACGTATAACAATTTGATAGTGGATTTTAATACAACAACCTTGGTTTAAACAATATGCATTACACAAATGAAAAGATCGAATTTTGCATATGAGTGACATTTAATGTGTGATTTGTAGTATTCACATATCGTCAAACAGTTTCTGTTGAGATAAAAAAAATATATAGTGAGTGAATGCTGCCTGACAAACCTTCGACGGTTTAGAACAACCTTCGAATTCCTGGCTAACGAACGAACCCTTGAACACAGCCCTTTATATATATATATATATATATATATATATATATATATATATATATATATATATATATGGTGGAAAAGTTTTAGGCAGGTGTGAAAAAATGCTGTAAAAGTAAGAATGCTTTCAAAATAGACATGTTAATAGATTATATTTATCAATTAACTAAATGCAAAGTGAGTGAACAGAAGAAAAATCTAAATCAAATCCATATTTGGTGTGACCACCCTTTGCCTTCAAAACAGCATCAAGCATCAATTGTTCTAGGTACACTTGCACACAGTTTTTGAAGGAACTTCGGCTGGTAGGTTGGCCCAAACATCTTGGAGAACTAACCACAGTTCTTGATTGGATTTAGGCAGCCTCAGTTGCTTCTCTCTCTTCATGTAATCCCAGACAGACTCGATGATGTTGCGATCAGGGCTCTGTGGGGGCCATACCATCACTTCCAGGACTCTTTGTTTTTTTTACGCTGAAGATAGTTCTTAATGACTTTCGCTGTATGTTTGGGGTCGTTGTCATGCTGCAGAATAAATTTGGGGCCAGTCAGATGCCTCCCTGATGGTATTGCATGATGGATAAGTATCTGCCTGTAATTCTCAGCATTGAGGAGACCATTAATTCTGACCAAATCCCCAACTCCATTTGCAGAAATGCAGCCCCAAACTTGCAAGGAACCTCCACCATGCTTCACTGTTGCCTGCAGACACTCATTCGTATGCGCTCTCCAGCCCTTGGCGAACAAACTGCCTTCTGCTACAGCCAAATATTTAAAATTTTGACTCATCAGTCCAGAGCACCTGCTGCCATTTTCTGCACCCCAGTTCCTGTGTTTTCGTGCATAGTTGAGTCGCTTGGCCTTGTTTCCACGTCCGGAGGTATGGCTTTTTGGCCAAGTCTTCCATGAAGGCCACTTCTGACCAGACTTCTCCGGACAGTAGATGGGTGTACCAGGGTCCCACTGTTTTCTGCCAGTTCTGAGCTGATGGCACTGCTGGACATCTTCTGATTGCGAAGGAAAGTAAGCATGATGTGTCTTTCATCTGCTGCAGTAAGTTTCCTTGGCCGACCACTGCGTCTCACGGTCCTCACGTTGCCCGTTTCTTTGTGCTTCTTCAAAGAGCTTGGACAGCACATCTGGAAACCCCTGTCTGCCTTGAAATTTCTGCCTGGGAGAGACCTTGCTGATGCAGTATAACTACCTTGTGTCTTGTTGCTGTGCTCAGTCTTGCCATGGTGTATGACTTTTGACAGTAAACTGTCTTCAGCAACCTCACCTTGTTAGCTGAGTTTGGCTGTTCCTCACCCAGTTTTATTCCTCCTACACAGCTGTTTCTGTTTCAGTTAATAATTGTGTTTCAACCTACATATTGAATTGATGATCATTAGCACTTGTTTGGTATAATTGTTTAATCATACACCTGACTATATGCCTACAAAATCCCTGACTTTGTGCAAGTGTACCTAGAAGAATTGATGCTGTTTTGAAGGCAAAGGGTGGTCACACCAAATATGGATTTGATTTAGATTTTTCTTCTGTTCACTCACTTTGCATTTAGTTAATTGATAAATATAATCATTTTTTCACACCTCAGCATTTTTTCACACCTGCCTAAAACTTTTGCACAGTACTGTGTGTATATATATATATATATATATATATATATATATATATATATATATATATATATATATATATATATATACTGATCAGAATAATTTGTCATTCATGTTGGGGACTGCTCATTTAGCGTTCTCTTAGCCGAAGTGTTCTCTAAGACGGACTTGACCACCAGGCACAATATGAATCAGTAAGTTAATACATATTTATAACTTGTCGTGACGCATGTGCAGCAACATATGCAATCAACAGAAGAGAAAAAAGAGTGTTCTCTTAGGAGGTGTCCCTATACACGCAGACTACTGTAAATAAAAGAAAGGAAAAAAAAAAACATTGATATTATTACAGTAAAACATCAGAGTTACAAGCACCAAATTTACAAACTGATCGCTTAACCGAACATCCTGCTTTTAGCTTGAAGTGTGCAATCACTCAACCATGCCGACAATGCAGCCAGAATCCAGTTAAGAAACGCACAAGGTTAACCTACTGGAATGGTAAGAATTGGGAAACGCAAACGTGTTACTCTTTCAATAAAGAAAACATTGAAAATATTTTTTAAAAACTTGACAATGGTATCATCCACAGCAATGGGAATACTGTATCGGGAAAATTTGTCAGCCATATTAAAAAAAAAAAAGGGAAGCAAAAAAATTAAGCAATTTGCAAATGAGAGGAAACACAGCCGAGCAGTAAAAACAGATTTAGTATGCAAAAGCTGCTGCTGCTGATTTTGATTAAAACACTCTATAAGCGGTATGCTGGTCATGAAGAAGGCAAAATGACTGTATTAACAATGTATCCACGCAGATTTCAAAGCAAGTACAGTAATCTGTCGCGTATCTGCCTGACACATGTCCGCCCTAGCCGTTTATCCGCCATGATCAACCTCTTCAGCAGCGTTAGTTTAATATTGAACAGAGAAGATTAGTTCAGATATTGTAAATCTTACCAACGTTTTCATACACTGTGTTGTATGTGATCCGTGCGCTGCCATTGCTGGTAGTGTCACGTGAGCTGTTCAGTGTGTTGATATGTAAATAAATCCTGTTTGCCTGCGGGGCGTATCAACTTCAACCTCCGTCTCAATCTCCTGCCTGTCACTCGGCAGCGAATACACGCATCCACACGGCAGGCTGCTACCCTGTCACAAGCATTAATACCCTGTATCTTTCTAAACAGGGATTTAGGAGAGCTCCCTAATAAAAGCTGACTCTCAAAACAATAATTGTGTGAATATAGTAATTGTTAGTGCTGTGTATAATGGTATTTAAAACAGGATTCATTCATTCGCCTTTTTACATATCCACCCTTACTCTGGTCCCACTGCAGTCGGATATGCGACAGATTACTGTACAGGCAATTATAGTAGGAACATTTTAGTTTTAAACAAAGCAAAGTTTTCTTTCAAGCCAAAGGAGTTTGAATGACTGAGCAACTGCACGAATGCATTTTGTTTAAAATAAAATAAAAACAAGCACTAACATTAGCCCAGATTTTCTTGGACGTTTTAAATCTGTGTTTTTGCTGCAGTTCTAATTTGAATAGTAAGTAAGTTAGCATTTTCTCCATGTGTAGTACAGTTTTAAAGCTTTTCAAACGATAACAATATGAGTTCTGCATTACTGTGCTATTCACCAGATCTACTGTACTACTAAAAAACATTCCATGAATGCAGCACATTTACCTTTGAAGAAGTAATTTAAATCAGAACTTATAAACCTATATGTGTAAAATAATATAATATACACATGTTTTTCGTACAGATTCTGCCTTATTGTGTTAAACTTTACATGTTGTTTATTTTCCATTGTGTGTTGTGCAGGTGCATTTTCACAACTGTAGATCCTGAAACTGGGGTCATTGACAGAAAACAACCCCTCGAAACACTGAAGAGGTATTTATGAAAATTGGTTTGAACTTCAATATATATATATATATATATATATATATATATTTGTGTGTATATGTATATATATATATATAAGTGTGTAATGTTTTTTTTTAAACAGAAAATGTATCTTTTGGTAAAAAAAATATATTCTTGTGGTAAAATGATCAGTGTTTCAGATGTAGTGATATACTGTAGTATGGAGGAGGCTGTGTGGTCCAGTGGTTAAAGAAAAGGACTTGTAACCACAGGGTCCCCGGTTCAAATCCCACCTCGGCCAGTGACTCATTGTGTGACCCTGAGCAAATCACTTAACCTCCTTGTGCTCCGTCTTTCGGGTGAGACGTAGTTGTAAGTGACTCTGCAGCTGATGCATAGTGCACACACCCTAGTCTCTGTAAGTCGCCTTGGATAAAGGCGTCTGCTAAATAAACAAATGATAATAATAGTATGTATTTTGAAGGATTTTAATACTATTTTAGGTGTGTGCAAATTTCCTTCAAAGCAGACCTTTTGCATTTGAGAAAGAAGTTTGCTAACTGTAGAGGTCACAGCTTCCCCCGTTCCAAATATCATGACAGTCACCTTTTTTCACCTGCTGAATCTGAGCAACCAACATTGTCAAGCTACTGGAAAGCAAAGGCCCAGCCTGAGAAGTCTTCTCCCGCCTGGCCACTGGTCACGGAAGTGCAGTCTGATAAATTGTCCTCCCCAACCCAAGGGAACCAATACTGAGCACCCTATGGGCCCCCTGACAACTCGAATCAGTGCTCCTGATCCTGTGACTCATTCTGCACTACAGCGTGGTGGTGCCTTTCTGGATGAACCATGGGTGGAGCCCCACAAGCACAAGAGTATTTTTCAAAGCTAGTTGCTAACAATATCGCTAAAGCTCAATTAAAGAGTCAGGTGCTTTGACACCCTCCTCCCTCCCTTCTGAAATAACCCTAAGCATAGCAGTTGTGATTAAATTAATATTTTTTAAACAGCTACCGGAAGTGTGATCCATCAGAGCAACACCTATACAAATCATCCCCGCTGTTTGGACAGTGCTATGGAGTTGACCAAACTGGGATTCTTCATGTTGGTGATCCTGTGTACAAGATAACTTACTGAAGGAGCAATTGGAAGCAAGTCAATAATTACTTGATTTGAATGTTCTCAGCATTAAGTAGCCAGTGAGAATAACAAATAACTTTAAACACCAATTATTAATATTAGAGCTATCAGAAAGTTGAACTTTCACTATTATGTATTGCAAATAACTAGTTTTGCTTAACTGACAAAAAATATAATTCTGTCCAGATTCACCAATCTAAATAAAATGTCTGTGTAAATGATAATAAATGATCTGTGGAAATATAAATAAGTAATTTATGATGTGTGTTAACCATATGAATGTGAATTAAGTACACAATTTATACAGGCTATTCGATATTAATGATTTTTTTTGTAATTATTATGGACATGGAGTATATTGCATATGAAGTGTTCTGTATGTGGAAAACGGTGTCCCTGTACCTATTTCATATGTTAAGAAATGTTCAGCACTTAGACTTATTTGTTATTATAACTGAAGAGTTTTGCACAGTTTAATTAAAAGTACTGCTTGGAAAACATACTATGTATTTAATCAGGTGTGTATTCCTTCTCTTGTTTTAACTTGCTTTATGTTCTATTGCATGACATTAAATATTACAGGTGGGAGTGGGGGTGAGGGGCTAAGGATAAAGATACAAGAATAAAAACACATTACAGGTGATACAGGTGATACATTGTGCAGGTGCGAAGTTTGCATCATTTTTAACAACAGAATCTAAACTGCTACAGTGTATTGGTACATAAATCCATGATATATATCTATATAATATATAGATATAAACATGTTGCTCTGGAAATAAATGAAATTAGTATTAGGTAATATTGTGCAATAATAACAAATAAAAAAGCAATAAAAACTTCATATGCATTTTGAATTAACGACATAGTGGAACACATTGTTTTGTACAGTAAAGTTGCTATTGTGCATTTTTATTGCCTTGGTGTGGTACAGTTCAGATGAAAAGACATTAGTAAGCATACTTTTCTAAGATTCATGTTTACGTGTGTTAAAAAAAAAAAGTCAAACAGTATGAAAAGTAAAAGATAATGTACAGATAACCTGTCAATATTGTGGTGTCAAACATAAGCAAAGGACATGTAAATGAGTCAAACATTTTATCACCTCAGTAATCAGTATGGAAATAATAAACACAACGTACATGTAACTAAAAACAAAACTTCTCATGATTTATTGTGGTTTTGCGATATTTCAGCAGTGTGGAGTAGTGGTTAGGGCTCTGGACTCCTGACCGGAGGGTTGTGGGTTCAATCCCAGGTGGGGGACACTGCTGCTGTACCCTTGAGCAAGGTACTTTACCTAGATTGCTCCAGTAAAAAACCCCAACTGTGTAAATGGGTAATTGTATGTAAAAATAATGTGATAACTTGTAACAATTGTAAGTTGCCCTGGATAAGTGTGTTTGCTAAGAAATTAATAAATAATAATTTACAATTTTCTCGAAAAAAATTAATACATGTTTTATTTAACACTAAGTTCATATGTACGCAACTCGCTGACACAAAGATCAGTAAATAAATGAATGACGTTACATACTGCACGCAGACAAACATATCCTTATATAAACAGCTCTTCAAAGCTGTAAAACAAAAGACATTCCATCCTTAGCCTAGAGTTCTTCACCCACATGTTATTTTCTATGGACCAATCTGGGTGACTCATAGCTTAATGCTTTTTAGCAAGCTTTGGTGCATAAACAAGACACAGGGCAGGCTAGTTTAGATTTGCATGCACAAATTTCTTCTCACTGAGGACCATGACTGAATAATACAATCACATGCCCTTGGTACCCCACAGCAGGAGTGGCTTTGCTTTCTTTTGTCAACAGGGACTTGTCAAGACAGAATTGCCTTCAAAACATGTATTCATTGATCGGTGTAACAATAAAAAATAAATAAAGCCTTACCAAATATTTTGTAGTGCTACCTTGGCAACGGGTGTTTTGGTAAGGTTACATTGAATATGCTTTTGCTACACGTGTTAAGTGTTCCAATTATTTTCTGTAAATCAATGGCCAGATTTGGAGAAAAAGCACATCACCAAACATGGTAGTTTCAATGGACAAATAGAAGCAAACCTTTACAGCAGGGTAGCTGGTTTCTTTGACATAGGTAATGCAGACAAGGCTATATTGTTGTGTTGATTTTTTTTTTATGTAGGATAATCAAAAAACATGATGGTACTGTGTGGATAAAGCAAAAATAATAAAACTATGAGGTAAAATTATGTATTAGAGAAAATTAAAATGGTTGTACATTAAAAAAAAAAAAAAATTATCACAGACTTCAGACAATATCACAAGGGTTACATCATCCATCACACCTTGATATTTTTGAATTACCCAATTGTGATATGCCCTCTATGCACTTGTACTGTATAGGAAGACACTGAATTCATTTTGATATTCCGGTTTTGGATAATTGGGGGGTAACAGGGTTGGTATCATACCAGGGCTGTGATAATGCAGAATAATACTTGCCACTGAGATACGGCTGTGCTCAGCATTAGATTGCTGGCAGGCTAATACAAGCACTGGAATTCCTCTATTCTATTGGGAAAGCCTGGAAGCCAAAACACAGTTTCTGCATCTGTGTCAGTGTGTTTTCTTTCACACATTTTTAAAATCTATCAGTCTGTCTATTCATCATATATCATTTTTTTAGTTTAAAACCAGATCATTTAGTGACATGAATTTAGTTCTCATGAGAGCTCTTGAGCCCTGAAAATACATTGATTCAAAACAAATAATGCATTAATTCAAAACAAAAACCTTGCGCCTGCCAGTGCATTGCTACTGTACTCACTATCTGGGGTAGGCAAAGCCTGTATATATCTGGAGCACTGCTTATCCTTGTGTCATAAAACTTGGTATTATCATTATTTAGCATACGTTCTTTAGAATATCAGATTGTGGGAATATATGGTGGCAACTGCCTGTTCATCCATCAATCCATCTATGTGCATATATGTGGAGAACCCCTTATCAAACTGTGATTAAACATTTAATTGTCAATTCTTATTCATCATACTGATAGCTCACATTTTTTAATTACAGCTGGGAGGGTTGTGGGTGGTTATGATACTAACATAATTGTTTTACTACGTGCCCAGAAAGCATGCTTTATTATCAATTTGAAATATTAGAGCAAGTTGGAGAACTAGTTGAATTCAGCACTATAATACATGGAGTAGTTTCTGGGTATAAGAATTCTCATTAATCGTTATTTGGTTAAAGTGTAGCCGCATGTTATTCCAGACGTGTTCTTTCATGTTGCTACCAAAATATTTTGCCCATGTCTCCCTGGCAATGAAGTTTTTCTCGGCTCAGTTTTTTCCGCTGGCGAGGATGAAATCGAGCTGGAGGTTGAGGAGGTGGTAAACTCAAAGCAGGGCACTGACTGCATAGCAAGGTAGGTTTAAAATGATCTGACTTGAATACTATTGGTAATACCACTGATTGAAGGTTGACGTGAATGTTGGAGTTGTCCAATGCCTGCTTGACTTTTGGTGATGGTTACAATGGATTACCTGTCGATCCAATGATCATATTTGCAGGTGTATTTAGAGTTTCCTGTTTCACATAGCTTTACATTCAGAACTAAGAATAGTCCTTGTTATTCAAATGTATGTAAGCAGAGTTAAGACTTTAATGTATCCCTCAATTCTTTGAAAGCGTGGAATTCTATTAGATCATGTCAATATTTTAAACAGTTTGCCATCATAAGTGGTGAAGAAAATAATTCCGAACCACAGAAAAAAACAAGCTATTGAGTGTATCATATATGTAGACCTATGTTATAAATGTTTGGTACTTTTCCAAACCAGATGTTTTCAGGATGAAGTGCATAACTATTAAGTATTAGTATTAAGTTGGCAATATGAATAAGAACCCCTTGATGTGTATTTTCAAACTATTACACTAAAGCTATTTTTTAAATTAAAGCATTTAAACATGATTCTGAATGTACTAAAAAAAACAATGTTTGACGATAATTCTGATAGGGCCGTTTCTCTAAATTTTGACAACTATTCATTATAAATACAGATCCTGAATATCTTCGGATTCAGTGTTGTAATACGGTGTCCATTTTACTACATTCTGAGGCATCACCCCTCCTCGGGTCAGTGATCAGGCATCACCCCTGCTCAGGTCAGTGATCAGGCATCACCCCTCCTCAGGTCAGTGATCAGGCATCACCCCTCTTCGGGTCAGTAATCAGGCATCACCCCTCCTCGGGTCAGTGATCAGGCATCAGGTATCAAGCATCAGCCCTCCTCGGGTCAGTGATCAGGCATCAGATATCAAGCATCAGTCCTCCTTGGGTCAGTGATCAGGCATCAGGTATCAAGCATCAGTCCTCCTCGGGTCAGTGATCAGGTATCAGGTATCAAGCACCTGTCCTCCTTGAGTTTTTCTGGGGACAGTGAGCGATTGGCCGGAGTCGTCTGAATCACCCAATCAAACAAGAGCAGAAAACATTTGATTCATCTATTGGATGACACAGATGTCAATCAAATGGTCGACTTAGCGCTCACAACTAGATAGCATTAAGTGGTGGGTGACTAATAAGTTATTTAAGAAAAGATTGTATAATTTACAACACTAATGAAACTAAACTAATTAATAACAATACAGTGTAGCTGTTGATTAATAGATGCATGTTTACCTTTTACCATAATAGGGGTAAAACAAACCACCTGTATAAGAGAAATGTAATTAGTCTCCTGAGTACAGTAATCCATCGCATATCCGACTGCAGTTGAAGTTGATACACCCCGCAGGCAAACAGGATTTATTTACATAACAACACACACTGAACAGCTCACGTGACACTACCAGCAATGGCAGCACATGGAGCACATACAACACAGTGTATGAAAATTTTAGTAGGATCTATTTAGAAATTAAACCAAACAAATAATAATAATAATAATAATAATAATAATAATATGTAGAGATGTATGTATGTATGTCCAACATTTGTTTTTATTAATTCAAATAATCCTTCATTATATATTGGTATATTGTGTGGATGGATGTACTGTAAATGTTTATTATGACTGTTTAGTGTTTTGGATACAATAAAAATAATAACTTTTTAACAGGAATATTAGGTACAGAGACTGGTGATGTACTGTATGTCTAGCATAGTAACATTAGTAACAATATACTATAAGGAAATCATATGACACAGTTAACATGGGTATAGCAACAATAATAATAATAATAATAATAATAATAATAATAATAATAATAATAATAATAATAATAATAATATTCATATTCCAAACAATAACAGCTATTATTTTTAACCAGTGAAACATATATAGACTGAATTAAACTTATGTAAGAGATCTGAGATATCATTTTTTTAATACCACTGCCTTTTAGCACTCCTGATCTAGCAAAAATACCCGGTTGTGTAGCATTTGGTTTATTATTTTACATTAATGTATCATGCAACAGACTCAATTCTAGCAGTTAACTTCAAAATGTAGTATGTCTAGAACTGATAGCAATCACACAATCGCTGTTATTGTTTTGAATGCAGACACTGGCTGGTGATACAAGAGAATGGCTACAAAGTGAACGGCAGCCATCAGCCTCGGCTGGTATTGATTACTGTGTCAATAGTTGATGGATATCTGTGCCGGAATGCCCCACAAATGCAGGAGCTGGAAATTCCACTTCAACTTCCCAGATCCAATGCTGTGAAAGACTGCAGGTTTTCTTCTTTCTTTTCCTTTTAAAATTATAGACCCCTTCACAATATACATGACAGCTCATATTTTTTTCCTGAAAATCCATTAGGTGAATGTACAAAATGGTTCATTATCTGACTGATAATTAAGTTTGATGTCCCACTGACTTCCACATAGGACACTATCCCCGCAATTATCTCATTAGCTGGTAATACCATCTTTGTCACAAATAAATGACTAATTACTGTATATCAACTAATATAAATCCCTCACTCCTGGACGTTTATTATTAACAGAATACAGCTACATTGTGGGGTACCACTGCGTTTATTTGAAGGGGAGCAATTATCTATTTAGGGATACTCAATTATCTATTTTAAAATGTTTAATAAAGAAGAGGTTTGAGTGGGGTAAAATGGGCAACAAAGGCCCCACTTGCCAGCACTGCAAACAAGCACAGGATTTACATTTTTTGGGAAGGCCAGGGTATATAAGTATTCTTTTTAGTTGGCTTAGCTGAGCACCAATCTGTGACTCATTGTATACTGTGAAACATCTTGGCTGTCTTTCAGAGTGTGGGGTACTGACATCCAGGGCAGAGACTGTGGAAATGAGGCCTTCCACTGGATCACACGTCACCTGAACAATAAAAACACTTTCCGTCTGGTGCAGTTTGAGTATGGTAGACGACCACAAGAAACAGAAAAGAACTTCAGGAAAAAAGATAAGGTAATATTTTTATTTGATTTTATTGTAAATACCTTCCTTTACAAAACCCCCTAGCCGGTTTACCACTATTCCCTTTGGAGCCTGTTCTTATTGCTTGTATGGTTTTATTTCATCACTGTCAGACTGGCTACGCAGACACCAGTCCTACTATGCTGCTGTCTAAATCTTCCTTACGACACCATGTTGGAGAGTAAGGTTACGGTGAGGAACTTCAGGCCCTGTATTAGCATTATAGGCTGTGGTGCCTTTCCAGAGGTAAAGTACAAGTTAAGTCCTCAAGGCCCATTCCAGTACACATGTAATAGCTTAAATAAACTATTTTACTATTTATTTGTCTCAGTCGTTCGAAAATGAGTTATACATATAGTCCATGTTGCTGACTATGTGTCAAATGTCAAGTTTGCCTTTGTCCCTGTGGAAGCAATAAATATACAAAGCATGTGAAAATAACGTTTACAGTAAGAAGTACAGGTGTAAAACTTGTACCATTTAAAGAATGCAGAGTAAAGAACGGCTGAACAGTGCAACCAACTAGCAAAAAATAACATACAAACCCATACATTTTTTTAAGCAGGAGGCTTAATAAAAGTGCTGTCTATTTTATTTATTTGTTTGTTTGTTTATTATCTGACCAGTACACTGAAAATAAATAAATCAGTGTGTGGTTTCTGCTGGTGTTTGCTTCAAACCAGGGTTAGAATCTTACAGGGGCCTGACCTCTTGGGTATTTTTTTTTAAATTTTTTTTTGCAGTTTGGAAAAAAATACACCCAGCCATTGCTTACACAGACCATTTAGCAGATAATGTTGACTATTCAGTCTGTTTACATTTCCTTTATTGTAGTTCTGGCTGTGGGGACACAAACTTCCTCACTTGTTGAAATCTGCTTACCACTACACCACTCTGCAGTAATGTAATACTATACTAAAAGAAACAGGTTTTGTAAACCAACATTTGGACAAACTGCTGCTACTTGCAGTAGGGAGGACGTGACACCTTCAAACTCTGTTATGGCTCAGGAAGCAAAACAAAAATGGGGACTGCCTGTTTTCCAAATGGTATTCTTGTTGAGCAGACATTTTCTGCTTGTGCTTAGAACAACCTTCTAAAATACTTGTATGTAAAAAACATGAAATAAATTAATAAATAGGACATAGTTCAAAACCTGAACTTAAGCAGTCTTTGTTGAGCAAGAGTCTTTGTCCCACTTTTATGCAAGAAAAGGAGTCACATCTGCAAGGCTGTTTATTGCAAACAGTGATCACAAGGATTTACCTACAATACCGTGTTCAGCACTAGATGGCACCCTTCCATCAAAATAGGTACAATGTGAACTATCTGTTGTCTCAAGTCAACTTGTTAACAGTGGCTAAGTTTCCATTAAAGTGTGACAGAAAATAAACGTTTATGCACATCTATGGTTATTCGCAATTAAATAAATAAATATCTGTTCGCTAGGCCGTTTCTATTAAAACCCATTTCTAGCGTTTAACCTGGTCAACACGATGATGTCATGGGTGGGGCTAAGCTTATTCGCAAGAAATAAATAAATATGAAGGAAGGCATCAGATACACGTGCATTGCTTCTGGGAGTTAGAGTTCTTGTTGGGGGAAAAAAAAAAATCTGAATGTTTGATTTTCTTACTCTCAGAAGCCAGGCGCATTGGCTTACCATGAGTACCAATCACTACTTTTCCTATTACTGATGTGTAATAATCTTTAAAGGTTTTTTAAAAAACACATTTTATTAGGGTACCTTTGAATAAGACATTAATCAGTGCATGTTTAATAAAATGTACACTTCAAAGTGATTGACAATATGCTCTTCAGGTGTGTTTTCACAACACCGGATCCTGAAACTGGGTTAATTGACAGGAAACAACCACTCGGAACACTGAAAATGTATTTATGAATATTTAAAAGCACATCCAACCCCTGATACATATCACAAACATGCCATGCTGACATACCAGTATACACTGGAAGATGAAACAGATGCACCATCAATTGTAGAACAGAAATTAATTTGGAATACTGTATACTTTCCTTATATATATATATATATATATATATACACACACACACACACACACACACAGTCCACTCTGCATAATTGCATGGGCTTGGGACAGGTGTGATAGAATACAATGGCAATGACAATAGGTCTGTAGGTACATGTACATGTATATATTACTCATTTTAATCAGATTCATAACTTTATTTTCCACTTATATTTTATTATAAGTAACTTAAAATACTGAACAAGTTCAGAAATATAAACCCACTTGAAATACGTTATACGCTCAATGCAAACAACACTACTCTCTGGCAACGCACGATATGAAAAGTTAAATAATGGGTATAACAGCCGGCATAAACTAAGTTATTTAAAGTTATTTTTTATATATTTATTACAAGTAACTTATTACACGTAACCCAAAATACTGTACACGTTCAGAAAAAGAAAACAACTTGAAGTACATTATGCACTCAATACAAACAACATCTCTTGCAACGCACAATATGAAAAGTAAAATAATGTAAAATGATGTACAGTATATAACAGCCGGCATAGTTATTGTAATACAGTGCAGTAAAACATAAAATGTGAAATAACGTGTGTACAGTACCTTACTATAGATCTTGTGAGTACAACGGAGCAAAAAAAATAATAATAAAATTGATGGAAGTATGCACAGTATTCGGCCGATGAGCTGATAAACAACTGTAAAAACAACTGTCATAAGACTGACAACCATTTGCCTCCATGGAGGCTCGTAGTGTACTAGGCTCGAGAGTTTTACAGATTCGCATTGCCATTTTCTGTCTTTCTTGCTGGCTTTTCCCGCTCTACATCACTGCTGTTTCTGAAACACTCAAACATTCTTTTATTTCTTCTTCTTTTTTTTTTAAACACTCGAATGTTGTTTGCATTATGCAACTATCCAAATTAAAATGCAATGTACAATGGACTTTGGCACCGTGCTGCTTTATGCAATTAAGCGAATTATGCATTTAACCGTATCATTACAATCATAGAAAATGATGCACTAAAAAATGGGACCAGCTGCATGCTATGCAATTAAGCAAATAAGTGGAGTCGACTGTGGAATGTATACATATTTAAACTGGATAGTAAAAGAGCTACATTTATATGATAATTTGAAGTTCATCAAGAGGCAATGTTAAGAAAGCCTTACAAAATGTAGGTACTAGTTAGTTGACTGTAAAATGTAAAGAAGCACATATTTAAATGGCTTTGAAAGAGGGTGTCCTAAAGTTAGATCATCGGCTGTTCAGACTGCAACTGCATCCTGGAAACCCAAATCGACAGGTGCCACCTAAACACCCCCTTGTGGCTCTGCTAGTGCACCTCAGTCCTGATCTTAACATCCCCTATGATTCAGTCCTAGTACTCTCAAGCAGAGACTGTGCATTGTGCTGAATGTTGCAAGTGCTGTAGTTTAGCAGCCCTAATGTCCACTAATGGCTAAGTTGCAGGTTGACGAAATGTTCCGGGTGAATAATATTTCAGTTGCACCACTGGGGATTGCATAGCATTAAGCGACTTCATGGTTTAAGTTTTGAGGTAAAATTTGACAGTTTGGACTAGGTTTATATGTAGATGCACCTGGCTGTTCCTGGAGCTTTTGCCTCTAGATGAAGCAACAACATGTGGTTACATTGAAACCACAAAACTCATTTAACTTGTGACCTGAGCCCACTTATGTTACCATTTTGAGGTGTATCACAAGGCAAGGGTCATGCAAAGACACATGTCTGCATTAAAGGCCCGTGTGTTAACCTTGTTTTATAGCAGTTGATGTTTAATATTGTTAATATTGTGATCCATCAGAGCAGCACATATACAAATCATCCCCGCTGTTTGGACAGTACTTTGCAGTTAACGAAACTGGAGTTTTTCAAGTTGGCGATCCTGTGTACAAGATTACTGAAGGAGCAGCGCTTTGTAAGTGAAACTGATTATAGTGATGGATTAATTTATCTATGCATGTCAGAATGAGGACACCAAGAGGAGGAAGGACCAACAGCTACTTAAAATTCTAATAGAAACATATAGCAAATGTGTGGCCAAATATATTATTATTATTATTATTTGTTTATTTAGCAGACGCCTTTATCCAAGGCAACTTACAGAGACTAGGGTGTGTGAACTATGCATCAGCTGCAGAGTCACTTACAATTACGTCTCACCCGAAAGACGGAGCACAAGGAGGTTAAGTGACTTGCTCAGGGTCACACAATGAGTCAGTGGCTGAGGTGGGATTTGCACCGGGGACCTCCTGGTTACAAGCCCTTTTCTTTAACCACTGGACCACACAGCCTCCCATATCTCTACATTAATATCTTGCACCTAGCAGCAGAAATGAAATTGAGTATATGCATGGAGATAAATTTAATGTTGCTGATTTTAATTTGCCATCTTTTTTAACATATGGGAGGATAATTTTCCCCTTTTAAATAATGACTATTCTGTTCAAATAGATACTGTTATTGCATGCTTCCATATTTAACTATTTATAATCTGCATTTTCATTTTAAAAGAAAATTAACTGTAAATGGAGAAGTAAAGCCTAATACCGAAAATGACAGGCCTGTAATATATATCCCCTGTCCTCTTGCTAAATGAGTGTAAACCACAATGAGTACAGTGGAAAGTTTAACGTGTAGAATCTATATTCATTTGGTTTTTGTTATACATGCTTTGGATAAAGCTGTGGGTTTAAAGCATGGCTTTTGAATAGTTTTTACCAGGCCTCAATGGCTTGTATATCTTGTTGCCATTCTAATAAGATGAATTGTTTCCCCCTTTATGTTCTCTCTCACTACTTTACTCATAAGTACCTACCACATCCTCTTCGATCACCGTGTGTATAATTGTACCAGGATAAGTTTCTTGTCAATATTTTATAATGCAAATATGTTTTTTTTTCAAAATCTTGACAGGGCATCTTTTCATACCAAATAGTGTTCACATACAGTAGGGATGCACCGAATCCAGGATTCGGCCCGAATACCAACTTTTTGAGCAGGGTTCAGATTTGGTCGAATACTTGGTTCACCGAATCCAAATCCTAGATCCGCTCAGATGCACATTCATTTTAATACATCCCTCCAATGTGTTTAAATAAGACCCAAATCCGGTATTGAATATAGCTGTTGTAGTTAATAACAAGAACACGTTTGATGAACTCTGTTGCAGCTCTCAACTCCCTAAATTAACTACTGGTGGTGCACGCACAAAACACATCATGCAGCTGCTGAATAAAAGCTGTATATCCCCGTATGCAACAGCACATTCACATCACTTTTCATGCTTTTGTGCTTTGTTGCTTTGTCTTAGACGTGTTTGCCCTGGATAAGGGCGTCTGCTAAGAAATAAATAATAATAATAATAATAATAATAATAATAATAATAATAATAATAATAATAGTAGAGATCGTAACTTTACAACTGTCAGGTGTGCAAGACATTGTTGAACAATATGCTTTAGTAAATTACATTTTATGTTACTGTGATGTGCAAATACAAGTTAAAACATTTGGGAACCGCTGTGTTTTATTAAAATAATATTTCATAGCCAATTTGATATGTGTTACACACACGGTGCATTTAAATCAACATGGGTTTTATTTCGCTGGGAGATTCAGGTCACTCATCATGGTAATTTTTTTCCTCATAGCTCTCAAATTAGGGTGGTGATTTTATCCTTTTCTGGTGCAGCAGTGTGTTTGTGGGGTGTCCTCCTTCAAGTGGAAGTTTTATTGAATACAATCTGTAATATTACAGTGCTGGACAAGAGAAGGGGCATTAACAGGCTGCGAAAATGTAAACTAATACTCACCATTGAGATACAACTGTGCACAGCATGAGTGCTGGCACTGGAATTCCTCTCCTCTGTTCTCCTGAGGAAAGCCTGCAAGCCAAAACATTCAGCCTCTGCACTGTAACCTGTGACTGTGTCCATTTTCTTTCACCCATTTTATTTGTTTTTCTATCTGTCTATCTATCTAATTTTCCGCTTCGCTGCTTAATGACACTGCCCCATGTGGGGATTTTGTAATTGCTCAAACTACTTACAAAACAATTGAGCCTGATCTCAGTTATCATGGAATAGTACAGCAGCATATAGGGGAATGAGGAATCAGTATTAACTGGGTAAATGCATCACCCGTAAAAGTAGATCACTGTCACCTACATCCACTGTGTGCACATGTAGAAATGTGTTGCTTACATGTACAGACTAACAGAGAGGTTCCTCTAAATACACCACCCCCTCGTTTTAACGTGGGTATCAGGGTCCAAAATAAATCAACTGTATAACGAGGGCAGTGATATGTCTAGACACAGATAGAAAAAAACAAATAATGTAACTGCAATATGCATTTAATGTACTATATTGCTAGGTGGAAAATGCTGTATGCTGCAGGGCAAATGGTAAAATTCACAAATGAAAACATCAAGACTGTTGAAAGGGGGGGTACTCCAGGACGGCAATATAACCAAATCACAATATAGTGAGGCAGTATATACCGTGAGGTGGATATATCCCCAGATTCTAATACTCTCAATAGGGTTTTTTTTTAAAAAAAGGTTATCATAACTGAGTTTCTTTACAATTGGATAGGTGGTTCTCTAGGGACCTCTGGATGTTAAAGAAGTTTCATCACAAATTGACTTATTTCTGTTCTGTAAAATTGTGACAGTAGTATGGGCATCACCACTATATACATCCAATGTTTGGAATAATAATAATACATTTTGCAGAAAAAAAATAAAGAAGAAACTTGTTTAATAAAGCTTACTGTATGCTACATAACAATCGTTTTCTTTAAATTGCCAACATGTTGGCTCCAGACCATCCACACCATCCACCCAGTTATAAGCAGGGGTCCTAGTTTTCCGCAATAAAAAAAAAAAATGAAGTTCTCTGATAAAATAAAAAAAAAACTGCGTTATTCTGCAATTAAAATAAAAGGCTAAAATTTTTGTTATATTCCCTGGTCTCTTTTCCGGTATTAGGTTGTCACACCTGCTAATTAGCTTAGTTTATGTCCGCTCTCTAGCAGCGTATTATTTTGACAAATAATTGTGGTTGCTGGATTCTAAACAGGGCCTCCAGGGACATTGAAACAGCTGTAAAGCTAGGCTTTGTGAGAGAGACTGCTTAACATCAGTGAGGAAGGCTTTCAGTAAACAAACCTGCAATTGATCACCCTGCAGTCACATGGCTACTGCATTTCTGAGCCTCCATGAGTCATATGTGAACCATTTCTGTCATTGCAATGCCATAACACAGGAGAAACAATTATTATATTGCAGAGATTCTTCTTTGGAGAAGAGAGACAGAAACTCGAGAGAAGAACCAGTAATGGTTTGTTATGATGACCTTTGTGTTTCCATTAGGTTTGATAGTTTTCCCTCTTGCATTATGTCCACTCACATTTTTAAGTTACATTTTTCCCTGTGTACATCTACCCAGGGAGCAATTAGTATCCTCATGTCACAAGATCAGTTAGTCTGTATGTAAGATAAACAGAAAACCTGTTACTGGAGCAGACTTCCAGAATTCCATTATATTTAAAAGGGTCCATAAAACAACTTTTAAATGTATTAATACAGAAGGGTCATGACCAAAATTGATTCTATCTTTGTTAATATTTCACACTGGTCTGGAACTTCAACTCATAGGTTGTCTGTTAAATGAAAATGCCATGAGGTTTTGGTTTTAATAGCCTATGTTGTTTAGAGTAGATGGTAGGGAGTCTGTTCCAGGAATAAAACTATGTTAATTTCTATCTGCAACTGTCAGTTTCTCAAGAGCCAGACTGAAAGCTTGTAAATGGTTTTATAAATGTTATAAATTAATGCAGTTCTGGCTTTTGATTTTTTTTTTTTTTTAACATTTGGGGTAAGAGCAAGTTATAGGAAATCAGGAACACTGCATTTTGTCCAGCAGTAGCCACACTAGTAATGCAGGCTCCTTGCCTCCCCTGCAATGTCAGTTTTACAGAAGCACTGAATTATTTCTCCTTATACCTTACAGTGCAAAGCTTCTAATATTGACAGCTTACCTACAGGTATACAGTACAGCAATAGTAATATCGCACTGACTCTAGGCTTTGTAGCGTCTGGGTCAACTTTTAGGACAAAGGCAGCTGGACAGTGTGGTACTAAATCTGTACAGGTAGGAAAATCTGTTGAACCATGGTAGGCCTAGCAGGCTATGTAACCAGTTTGTGGTGAGCAGTATTTCAAAGCATGGTGCTGCAGTAATGGTGGAAATCCACTTCAACAACTTTGTCATTGAATTAAAACATTTGCTTTAAAGTTCAATGCATTGAGGACATTTCTGCTCATAGCGCACTATCCATGTGAAGTCTGTAATGGTTGTTTACAACATTTCAGGCTGCCAATTTCAAAAAGTATCCTTTTAAAAAAAAACAAGATACTGGATGTGCTGGCAGGCAAAATGCATCAATCACAAAACAGACGAGCAAAATAAATCTACCTAGAAAGTGTTTTCTCGTGACCAGAATTTGGAAACAAATGATTTGAAACTGTTCCATGTATGTTATAGGAGGCTGTGTGGTCCAGTGGTTAAAGAAACGGGCCTTGTAACTAGGCGGTCCCCGGTTCAAATCCCACCTCAGCCACTGACTCATTGTGTGACCCTGAGCAAGTCACTTAACCTCCTTGTGCTCCGTCTTTCGGGTGAGACGTAGTTGTAAGTGACTCTGCAGCTGATGCATAGTTCACACATCCTAGTCTCTGTAAGTCGCCTTGGATAAAGGCGTCTGCTAAATAAATAAAAATAAATAATAATTTTCCATCTCTTACTAAACAGTAACCCCATGATACAAATAATATTGTATGACAAGCCACTGTGGTGGCTACACTTGGCTGCACTTTCAGTAATATTGTGAATAAGGTAAATACAGTCAGCACTCACATATCCAACCCTATCAGATTTTGACGGTTAAACGCGTGTGACGCATATCTGATTATTTAATTTTGGCCCATTCCAACCCTTGTCCATTTTTCAGGGAATACAAAAAAAAAAAAATACAATATCAAAAATACATAGCTGAAAGGACTGTGTTTTAAAATTAGTAAGCTTCCATTTAGATGTACTGTATTGGTTTTGTTGGTACAGTACTATATTTTCAACAGAATAAGTATTTTAATTCAGAACGTATGATTCTGAAAATATCCCTTGCCAAAACTAAAGAGACAACACATTAACTGCAATACAGTACATACTTTTAAATCTGGTACTTATTGTAGCAGTATGTAAAATTTCCCATTAACGACCTAACAGCAAAATGAAATCTAAATGTTATCCATGCACAGAACTGCGTAAAACATAAAAGGCAATGTAATTTAGCAAAACTAAAAAATATAAAAGAAGAAACAACACAGGTTCCAAAATTTAAACAGTATCCAAAGTCAGTATTCAAAATTGCAGAATATATTGCTCGATAAGGCCCAAACGTCACAGTTCACTTGCAAATGAGGATGCACAAAAACAACTAAAGATCACAGATTTTAAAAAAATACATCACAGTATCTACAACTGTTTAGTGATTAACTGTTACGTTACCCTAGCTTGTCTTGTTCGCTTTGTTTTGGCTGTATTTTCGTCAGGTGAAACTGGAGGAAGCACTGTGTAACTGCACAGTATAAGATTTGGCATTGGAGAGATTTTATTTTTTTTAAACGCAGGCTGTGATGGATATTCAGATAAATTGTAAATTATTAAATTATTTAATTTGTTACATATATATAATGGATATTCTTAATACAAGGGCGGTAAAACATGACTGACGTGTATCTGGGTAATGGATAACCGAGTGCTGACTGTATTGAGAGCTCTAAATATGCAGAAAGAAAACAAATGCTTTCCCCATTGGGACTGTCAAGTCCGAAATGACATTGACTTCAGAATCATCTTAACCCCCTCCCTGTTATTAACAAGAACACAAAGTAGTTTGCAGTACGCAAGTGTAGAAGTGATGTGATACGTAACAGAAAACAGACAACAAAGCTCACAGTCCAAACAGATCTTTATTTGTTATCCGGGTCGTTGTGTCCATAAATAATAATCCCAGGCAATACACAGCAATGTTTATTGCACTGTTTTAAACAATGGGTTACAGTCCTGAAATAATAAACACAGTATAACACACACAAAGACACACACACGATCACAAGTTCCGAGTGAGTGCTAACGTGCAAGTGGTGAAATACAATTTATTCGTCTACAGTTGTGAAGTGTTGTCTGGGTTGGTGCTGGCCTTAAGCGACAGCTCCCGGTACGTGTTAGCTGTCTTATAACAACAAACAAATAGAATTAGACACGACAAAACAAAGAAACACTGAGCAGTCATGGTACGTTTTTAGTTCTCCCTTAGCGGTTCACTCGCAGCCATAACAAAGGAACAGATCGCGTAACTACGTCCCCTTTTGTACCATCAGTCACGCCCCCTTGGTTAGCGAATGCAACTGTTTCTCCTCCAATCCGCGGCTGCCACATTGCTTCCTTTCTGGGCCGATGACTTGGTGTACCGTGGCTCCGCCCCCTTTCTAGATGGCCGACTTCCACCTTTCCCTGGGATGAATTGTCAGACCATCCAGTTCGGGGCACTCTGTTCCTTTTACACAGTGCCCTCACAGGTCGGGAGGGAGATTTATAACCAAGATTCATTATTTCTCTGTCACAACAACTTGGAAATTCATAAAGATACTGTCGGCAAATTGAGATGTACCCATTTTTGTCCAGTTGTCATTTCTTAAGACAAACTATTTTAAATACAGTGCTGTAGAAAAACCATTTCAAATGGGTTTCATTGAGAAAATCTTTTTTTTTTTTGCTTTCTTGGCTCAAAGATTTGTTAGATTCCTGTATGTGCCACCTACCAACTGAGGTGTTTTACACATTAGCTCTAATTTCTGTAAATTCCATCCGTTTGTTTCACCAATAACTTTTGAGCACATTTGTTCAAATCAACTGAAATTTCCCATTTTGTCTTCCATATTTCCTCAAGTGGGGGAAGAGGGAAATAGAACCAAACTTGGGTGGTTTCATTCCCTGCCAACAGCTGCAGAATAGACTGCTAAATGGTTTGCTACCATGTAGGAGTTAATTGGAGGGGAAATGTTTAATTTTTGGTGACCTTTCACCTCACTTTTGAAGCACAAAACATCCAAGCTTTGTTAAGTGCAAAGGATTTACATTTTTTAAATGTTTTTTTTTAAAATTTCATTCCCCTTTAGAACTCAAAACTATTAAAACTTGATTAATGACCAGGGCATATGAATAAAACATCAGAACAATTATGATTATTAACCTGGAGACAACAACAAGTGACAATACTTTAATACAATGTGTTTGTAGTGCTGGTTTAGTAGAAAGTAGAAAAAACACGCTCATCTTTGTCTTTTTTTAAATTGCTTTAAAAAATATTTTTAATTCATGTTAGTTATCGTCTGTATACTTTTGTACCTACATATGTTAGAATATGAATAATGTCTGAGCAACAGCAAACATAAAAAATATATATTTCTGATTTCAACAACCTGTTTCAGAAAAATACATTAAATGCACTTTGTCCATAAAATATTTAAACAACATGTTTCCAAAATAAATAAATAAATACATAAATAAATACTACAAAAATATAGCCCTATATTGTTGTATTCATATTTTGAAATACTGTTTTTGAATTAAGCAATTCAATTTAAATATTAGTTGATTATTGAACCTATTAATTTCTAGAAAGAAATGTGGCTTTGTAACTGCAATAGTAACACTGAACAATTCTTAAGGAAAGACTGAAAAAGTATAACTGGATGAACAGAGGGGATGGGGTCCATTATATTCTAAGTAAATATTTGGTCACATTTAGTAATGTTCATATGTATTACACCATTTCACGAAATTCCTGAAAGCAGGGTCCCATTTTGTAAAACAAAAAGCAGCTTATTATGTGTCTTTTTAATTATTGAAATTTAATTTACACCAAACAAACATAACTATACATACAAAACACAGAGATCTGCATAAAAAAAACAACATTTTTTCTATACAACAAAATCACAACATACAAGAAAAATACACAACAAAAACACCTGCTTATTATATTTACTTCAGCAAATACAAACATATCAAGGCTCTAACAAGTACCAACAAGTCAGTACAAATCAGTATAAAACAACTGCATGCACAATAATGAAAAAAGACAAAGCTTGCATGTAACAGCGTTATTTACAACCAACATGACCCACTATCTCCAAGGTATTAATAATAATGCTGCTCTCGCCCCAGGTGCTGTTTTACCCGATCCATCTGTTTCTACTGATTCTTTCTCCAACATGGGCCTCCAAATCACCATTATTTCAAGCAACTAATTCTACCATTCAACACCACAGTTCCTTCAGTCACTGCTGTGGCGCAACATTATTGATTGTTCCTCAGTTTAGATGCGGTTTCTTTAGCTCATATTTCCCCCCTGCCTATTCTTCAGTTCAGTTATTCAATGAAATTCATATCTGTGCAATCTCCTCGCCTCCATCCAAGACTACGTGGCCGCTGCCCTTGGTCCTTCCATCCTCTCCTCTGTGACCAGCTGGTCTGCCTTCAGCACCTTCATCCGGTTCTCCTCTTCAACCAGGACTGCGTTCTGCCATTCCTCGTCCAAGCAAAAGACAATCTATTCCTACCGCGTAGGTGTAGCAGTCTCAGCAGCCAGTCAATGTCAATCAGCACATCCAAAATAAAAAGGCACTGGTCTTACACTCGTTCCTCTCTCCCTGTTATTTCTTTTGCCCAATAGAGTATTGTTTGCTTGCCCAGAGTGAGGGCCATCTCTCTGTCTGGACCACCAGAGGTTTCCTCACACAGGGGTTTACCTCACCACTGGAAAGTGAAATTAGTGTTTAATACCCCATCAGAGTAAAAAACAATTACTTTTTCTTCGCATTGGTGGCACAGTTGTGGGAAGCCGGGGGTCCTCTTTTGGGGGCAAGTGAAGCTCACTTCCCAACCTTAGAGGCCTCGCCATGCCAAACTCGTCCTCTACAAGCTAGAGGGGACCCCGGTCAAAACCTTCTGAACTCCTTTTCTCCTTTTTTCTGTTGCTCACTGTCTTCACCAGCGCCTGTCTCCCTCTCTGGAAAACAAAGCTTGTCTACAAGCCTCAGAGCTCAGCCACATAGCCTTGGAGCTCAGCCACATAGCCTCGGAGCTCAGCCACATAGCCTCGGAGCTCAGCCACACAGCATCGGAGCTCAGCCACACAGCATCGGAGCTCAGCCACACAGCCTCGGAGCTCAGCCACACAGCATCGGAGCTCAGCCACATAGCCTTGGAGCTCAGCCACATAGCATCGGAGCTCAGCCACACAGCATCGGAGCTCAGCCACACAGCATCGGAGCTCAGCCACACAGCATCGGAGCTCAGCCACATAGCCTCGGAGCTCAGCCACACAGCATCGGAGCTCAGCCACACAGCATCGGAGCTCAGCCACACAGCATCGGAGCTCAGCCACATAGCCTCGGAGCTCAGCCACACAGCATCGGAGCTCAGCCACATAGCCTCGGAGCTCAGCCACACAGCATCGGAGCTCAGCCACATAGCCTCTACTTCTACGAGGTGGCTCTCTGAGAGACGGGGGGAGACCCCTGGGCCCCTTGCATGTTTATTTATTTTTCTCTTTCCTATTATGTACAGTATGTTAAGAGGTTTTGTCAACTACTGCAAGTGCACACATCACATAGAACTTTTGCACATTTGGTCTATCAGCATTTTCATCACTCTGTTTTGACACTAGTTTCAAATCAGAGGGGCAAGCACCAAACAATATATATATAGGAGTGTTCTCGAATACAAATTTGTATTAGGATATGCATGAATAACGGTCTTCTTCCTAATATTAGTAATGGCTGAATAGGCAGTATTCATTGCAAACAAAGTGTTTGAAATCAATGAGAATTTGTCTCTCATTTCAACCACGCCTCCCTCTGCGGTCTGTGACACTGGCAGCCAATCGGTGTGGGGAAGAAGGGTACAGAGTCAGAGCTTGAGTTTTGTATAGGTTTGCGTGGACATCCGGGCAATTTGTTGCGCACACACATAGTAACCACACAGCAACTTTGGAGTCGTTGAAAACAAACCAAGACAGACGCTGTTTCATTTATTAATTGAAGAGTTCTTACCACCTATTTTTAATACAATTCCAAAGAGTTGTGTGGTTGTTGGATGCCACAACCATGACTACATGAAAGACATGTCATTTTTTGAACTTCCGAAGAGGTGTTTAAGCCCAGATAGACGGGAAAAGTGGCTTTCTGCTATACATCAGCAGCATGAAGATGGGTCTAAATTTTTTTATTCATGGTGAACATAGTTATACTTACAGTATAATTACAGTAATACACAATTATAACTTATACTTAACAAAATAATAAGCACAATATTGTAACACGTTAGTAGTGTGAAGATTCATTTTAGTAATAAGAGCATTATGCCTTTTTTTAGTACTACGTACTAGTTTACCTACATTAACATCAGGTAGTGCAAGATTAGAACACTAACAATCCCCAGTGGGGGACACTGCTGCTGTACCCTTGAGCAAGGCAGTGTACTTTACCTGTGTTGCTCCAGTAAAATTAACCCAGCATATGATTTGTTTACTGTATGACACTGATATTGTAAGATTTCATAAAATGAACAGATTCTATTTGTTTGGGCTTTCTTAAGTCCTAGCTATTATTATTATTATTATTATTATTATTATTATTATTATTATTATTATTATGACCCAGAAATCGCCCGGCAGGTTGTATGGGCATTGCTTTAAACCTACAACACCTAATTTTAGTTTGTATCTATTATTTTTTGGTCACGTAGGTTGTCAGCCTAATTAGCCATGTCCACCGGTCGTATGTTACACAGCTTGACAACGGTTTGTTTTGAGTGGCTACTGGTTGCTATGCGGAAGTCACTTGACTCTGCGCAAACCTATAAAATAAATTTTTGGAGGTGATAGGAATTTAGAAGTTTTTTTTTTTAACGTTGTGAAAATATAATTGAATATTTTTGTAAACAGCTTAGCAAGGCGATTGTCTCTGTGTATCGTGCACGGTTGCAGCACTAGGCTCCAGTTAGGAGCTAAACTGCAGGCTGTGTGAGAGGAAAAATGCTTCTCACTGAGGGTTAGGATTTTAGAAAAGTGTTTATTCGATTTTAAAAAACATATATATAAATATATATATATATTCTTTTTGTTTAATACAGTTATGGCGGCGCAGTGACTGTCTGTGTTTAGAGCTTGCAGTCACTCCATGTGGTATTTCTTTAGCATAATGTAGCTCGCAGTGCTGTTTTTTCCACCCCACAATCACAATTATTTATATTTATTAAAAAGGCAGCGTTTCTCTGCTTTGCCTATGCTTGCCTCAGTAAATTCATTGCAGTTTTTTTTTTATTAAATCATTTTGATTGCTACATTTTGATTGCTATGTTTCACTTGCTGTCTGACTGTGAGATGAGACTATTGAAAATAATAAGTTAAACTAATAATTTCTTATGATGTTCTAATACTGTAGTTATTTTAGTGGTGTATAAGTCTTGATTGCATCTTTTGTTTGATATTGGTGCTGCTTTCTCTGCATCTATTTTCATTAAGCAGGCAGTGTGGTCCAGTGGTTAAAGTCCAGGGCTTGTAACCAGAAGGTTACTGGTTCAAATCCCACCTCTGCCACTGACTGGCTCACTGTGTGACCCTGAGCAAGTCACTTAACCTCCTTGTGCATCATCCTGCAGATGAGATGTTAAATCAATGTCCTGTTGTAAGTGACTCTGCATATAATGCACAGTTCACAGCCTACCTGTGCAAAGTGCTTTGTGATGGTGGTCCACTATGAAAGGCACTATATAAAGATATTATTATTATTATTGTTGTTCAATTTAAAATTGCACAAACGATTAAAAATAAACTTCTTCCATTACACTCTGTTGTTACTGGTTATTGTGGTTCCATTGCTTATAGTTAGGGCTCTTCGTTTTCGGTTTTTATTTTATGACGTAATGTCCCTTTTAAGCTGGTTTTGAGCCAACCTAATTTCTTAATTAAACTCTTGTAGAAGTGTTGATTGTAAAACAAGATAAAAAAGAGCCCTACTTATGGTAGAGCTTTGTTACAAAATACAGCATAGGACTGGGCTGCACAGTATATATTATACACAGTATAAGTGAAGTTTGCATGTGTGTTGCATAGAAAACTGCACATCGTTGCATTGTTTTGCCACTCAGGACATTATTACAGTGTAAATTCATAAACTAATACAAATATGAATACTAATAGCATGGGCACGAATATAGATACAGATAATGGTTCTATGTACCTCCCCTAATATATATATATATATATATATATATATATATATATATATACAGCTGTCAAAAGTTTACATACCCCAGTGGAAATTTATAATTTCTATACATTTCTCAAAAACAAAGAATTTTGTACAAAAGTTTTGCTTTTGTGGATGAGGGAAAAAAAAAGTTACAAGAAATAGATGTTTACAATTATTTATTTCAGAAATTTTTTTGCAAAATTCCAAAAATGCTAATTCTAAAGTATTCAGATCCTCTGGTGCTACGACAGTATTGTCTACAAGGTGCTAGAAATTTCAATATGATAATGCAGAACCTAATTCTAAAAATGTCTAGAAAATGCTGGATTGTAGGTGAAAATTCTTAGAGAGTATAAAAGAGTTGGGCATAGGATGACTGCTGTCATTACCAAAAGTAAATATGGGAAAAAGTAAAGAGCTATCTGAAGACCTTAGGCAGAAAATTATTTATTGTCATAAAGCTGGAGAAGGATACAAGAAGATTTCCAAGCATTTGAGTATCCCAATTTCAACTATTGTTTCTATTATCAAGAAGTACAAGACATATGGTAGGGACTAATGCTCCTTCGATCTGAAAGAAAGAAGTTTCTTCCACCAAGAACAAGTAAAAGAATTGAGAGGAACGTTAATAACAATCGAAGATTGACTGCCAAAAATATTCAAAGTGAATTGGCTGCAAGTGGAAGTATTGCATGATGAAGGTCTCAGTGGTCACAGGCAAAGGAAAAAGCCACTCTTAGGAAAACGTCACAAGGACAATCGCTTAAAGTTTGCAAATCAGCATCTGAATGATGGATATGAGTTCTGGTCAAAGGTTTTGTGGCGTGATGAAACAAAAATCGAGCTATCTGGTCACGCTGATAGTCGTTACGTTTGGAGAAAGTCTGGTGAGGCGTACAAAGAAAAGAACACCATACCTACTGTCAGGCATGGAGGTGGTAATATCCTTCTATGGGGCTGTTTTTCCTCTAATGGCACAGGAAATTTAGTTCCAATACATGGTAAAATGGATTGCATAGCATAGCATAAGATATTGTCCAATCATCTGAAACCCTCCACTACAAAACTTGGTTTAAAGCACAACTGGATGTTCCAACACGACAACGATCCAAAGCACACATCAAAATCCACTTCAGAATGGTTAAAGATGAATAAAATCAAGGTTCTGGAATGGCCTAATCAAAGTCCTGATTTAAATCCGATTTGTATGAACTTTTGGTATGAGTTGAAGTGTGTGCAAGAGAAGTCCTCGGAATTTGAATGAACTGGATCAATTTTGCTTTGAAGAACGGTTAAAAATCACTAAAGAATTGTGCCAAAATGTAATTGACAAATACCCTAATCGTTTAAAAGAGGTTATTATTGCTAAAGGTGCCTCAACTAGCTATTAATTTTATTTTCTTTGTCAGTGTATGAATACTTTTGAATTAGCATTTTTTGGAGTTTTGCCCAAAAATTGCTGAAATAAATAATTATAGAAAATATTTCTATAATTAAAAAATATAAATAAAAAATATTTCTTGTATCTTGTTTTCTTCATCCACAAAAGCAAAACTTTTGCTGCAAAAGATTTTTCCAATAATTATTTGTTTTCGAGAAATTTCTAGCAGTGATACATTTCCATTGAGGTATGTAAACTTTTGACTACAACTGTAAAAAAATACAGTTTCCAGTTATGGCCTTTTTACATAGCGGAAATAATGTAAGGTTCATTAATATATATTCAATAAGTGTCACATTGTATAAATACAGTCATATTCCCTCTTCACAATACCTAAATAATGTGCTATGAACAATATTAAATACAGGATGACAAAGGATGTTGTTGCAAATTACTTATGACAATTAATGAAAAAAAATATATATATATATATATATATATATATATATATATATATATATATATATATATATATATATATATATTTCTAAGATTAAATAGCTTTTAATTTCAATAAACATTTAAATGTATTATAGTGTTTGCAAATCAGCCTGAGTGGTTTGTTGGAGAACTGTTGCTCAAATAATGCTCTCTCTCTCTCTCTCTCTCTCTCTCTCTCTCTCTCTCTCTCTCTCTCTCTCTCTCTCTCTCTCTCTCTCTCTCTCTCTCTCTCTCTCTCTCTCTGAGGATTGTGGGATTGGTGGGAGGAGCGTGCAGGGAGGAAGGCAAAGGGCTGGTCCGAGCAGGCAATTTGAAAACCAACCAAAAAAAAAATAAAAAAACAAAAAACAAAAAACAAAACAAAAAAAAAAATTATAAATATTATTTATTTAGTGTTTGCACATTTGTGTTTAATTATTTAATTTAGTTAATTGTCGAGTCTTTGTTTACTGTTTTGTGTTGCATGTTTGTAGACCCTGCTATGGGGTCTCATTCTGGAGGGCCGGGGGCTCTCACCCGCCGACACGGGATCCGCTGCTCGCCGGACACCGGTGTGTCGGTAGAGGACTGCCTGCTGGTGGCCTGCTCGGTTGTGGGAAGTAATAATATCATTTCGGCGTCAAGGATGAATAAAGCTGTAGTGATGTTTTTTAGCGGAACACAGCTAGTTGACAAAATAGTTGAACAGGGATTTGTTATTAAAGGGAATTTAGTGCAGGTTTCGCCGTTAGCGACACCTGTAACTAAAAATAATTTTATCGAATGTGCCTCCCTTTATTAAAATGAACTTTTAGAAAGAGAATTGAGTCGGTATGGAAAACTTATGGGTCCAATAAAATCGCTGTCGCTGGGTTGTAAAGACCGGGGTTGAAACATGTGCAGTCTTTTAGAAGACAGGCTTTTTAATGTTGAACAACCCTAGTGCTGTTATTGAGGTGGCATGGACCTTTCATGTAGAGGAGTAAGCTGTGTGGTGTTTGCTAGTTCAGGCGTGATGAAATGTTTTAAGTGTGGGAGTCCAGGACACCAGAGGAAATCGTGCCCCATGAAAGAGCAGGGACATGCTACTGCTGGCGGGAGGAGGTAGGGGTGATCAGGGAACACGGGAGGAAGAGCCGGCGTCCCGAGCACCACCACTGGGACCTGACCTGCAGGATCTGTGAACCACCGCAGCCAAACCCGCAGCCAGAAAGGGATGCACAGCGGCAGGAAAAAAGGGAGCATTCTGCAGGAGAAGGGAGGATACCCGAAAGTGAAGGTGAGGGTGAGTTTATTACTCAAAAAAAAAATAAAAAAATAAAAAATAAAAATGAGATCAATTCGCCAGAGAGCGAAGGTAAGGCAGAGCAGGGCTCTGAGACGCTGTACAGCGTGGAGACCCATGCCGGCACTGTAGGGGATCCTGCCCAGCCTGACTCCCAGCCGCAGCAGCAGCAACAGCCGCCACCGCAGACAGCTGAGGAGCGGGCGGATGCTGGTCTGGAAAAAGACGAGACGAGCTGCGGGGAGGGGGGAGACCTAGATGAAGGAGTGTGACAAGACGACTGAGCGGTGACGTCACGTCAGAAGCAGGAACAATAAACGACAGAGAGAGGTGGAGTTTGGTGGAGCTGAGCGAATGCTTTCGCTCAGCATTTAATGAATAAACAGAACAGAAAAATAAACGGTTGTAACAAAAACACAGGACACGGCACTTTAAGCCAAAATAAACAGACATAAACAAAACGAACTAACACAAAACAAACGGTGCACGGAGACAAACAAAACACGGTGAGTGACAACACTTATTCTTCTTCTTATATTTATATTTTATACCTCCTCTCCACACCCGTTCTCCACTCACCGAACACACCACCCCGAGTGAGTGAAAACATGCAGCTTTTATGCAGATGTACCGAGACTCGATTGCTAGTCAATCATTCAATTGGAATCTCGGTACAACTGCACGTGAATTAATTAAAGTGCAATTCCCCGTGCTCACATATTATTACTTTAACCAGCACATGAAGTGATTTGTGCCCTCCTCGTGCCAAATACAAATCTACATTTTTAAATCACACGTGAAACACAGACCCGTTTATATCCCGTGTACCGATGACTATACACCAACATTTACACACAACACGTAACACAAAATACACACAGGGGGGGCACTTTGCCACATATACCCCCCCTTGTGCAAAGCACACATGGCCTCAATGGCCACCTCCCCTCAGTCCCAAAGTCCCGGCTCAGGAACAGGGGCAGCAACGGGCCAAGGTGGCTGCCACGGTGGGATGTCCTCCTCCCACCCAAACAACTGTAGAGTCCCAGTGGACCACACACAGGCCGGCTCCTCTGGCCAGAAAAATTTTGGGGTGGTCTCAGACCTGCCCCCCTTCTTCATGGCTGGCAGCTGCCCTTCATGGGGCTCCAACCACACGATCTCCGGCAGCTAAACTGCTGCGAGGGAGCGGGTCTCCTGACCTCCCCCTTCTTCATGGCGGCATTTCCCCTCCGTGGGGCTCCGACCCCACGATCTCCGCAGCGAAATTGCTGCGAGGGGCTGGGTCTCCTGACCTCCCCTTTCTTCATGGCCGAGCTCCCTTTCATGGGGTTCTGGCCACAGTGTAGCGACCCCAGGCTGAAGCAGCACCCTCGACTACCCCAGGCGAGCAGGATCCCTGGCGACCCCAGGCGACGGCAGCAGCAGCGGACCCTCGGGAGGCGGCGGCAGCAGCAGCGGACCCTCGGGAGGCGACGGCAGCAGCAGCGGACCCTCGGGAGGCGGCAGCAGCAGCAGCGGACCCTCGGGAGGCGAACTTCGGGAGGGGAGCCCCTGGCCATAGAGGCGGCAGCGGAGCTCCACTTATCCCTCGTACCCTGTACCCTGTGTGGAGCAAAGGCAGCCCCAGGCAATGCGGGCGGCTGGCAACCCCAGGCGATGCGGGCGGCTGGCAACCCCAGGCGATGCGGAGCGGCTGGCAGCCCCAGGCGTCGCGGGCTGCTGGCAACCCAAGCGTCGCGGAGCGGCTGGCAACCCAAGCGTCTGGGCGGCTGGCAACCCAGGCGATGCGGGCGGCTGGCAACCCAGGCGGCGCGGGCGGCTGGCAACCCCGGCGGCGAGGCAGGCATCCTTGGGCGGCGAGGCAGGCATCCTTGGGCTGCGAGGCAGGCATCCTTGGGCGGCGGGGCAGGCATCCTTGGGCGGCGGGGCAGGCATCCTTGGGCGGCGGGGCAGGCATCCTTGGGCGGCGGGGCAGGCATCCTTGGGCGGCGGGCAGGCATCCTTAGGCGGCGGGCAGGAGTCAGGACTAGCTGGGGTGCGGGTTTTGGCCCTCTTCTCGGCCACTGCGGCCGGGCGGTTCTTCCCCATGCTTTCCTCAGCAGCCTATGCAAGGGCTGCTGAGGACCGCCAGCATCTAGTCCTGGTTTTTCTGGTGAAGGGAGAGGCAGCTCCTGCTCCTCTCCTCGTAACGGTGGGGAAAGTGATACCAGCAGGCATTCATCCTCTGCTGGTTGGGGAAGTGCTACCAGCAGGCATTCCTCCTCTGCTGGTGGGAAAAGTGATACCAGCAGGCATTCCTCCTCTGCTGGTGGGGAAAGTGATACCAGCAGGCATTCATCCTCTGCTGGTGGGGGAAGTAATACCAGCAGGCATTCCTCCTCTGCTGGTGGGGGAAGTGATACCAGCAGGCATTCATCCTCTGCTGGTGGGGGAAGTGATACCAGCAGGCATTCATCCTCTGCTGGTGGGGTTGGCGGAGGCAGAGGCAGCTCCTGCTGCTCTGCTCCTGCCGATGGAGGTGGCGGAGGCAGAGGCAGCTCCTGCTGCTCTGCTCCTGCCGATGGAGGTGGCGGAGGCAGAGGCAGCTCCTGCTGCTCTGCTCCTGCCTGTGGAGGTGGCGGAGGCATGTAGTCTCCTGCCGGTGAAGGTGGCGGAGGCAGAGGCAGCTCCTGCTGCTCTGCCGATGGAAGTGGCGGAGGCAGAGGCAGCTCCTGCTGCTCTGCTCCTGCCAGTGGAGGTGGGAGCGGCGTGTAGTCTCCTAGCGGCGGAGGTGGGAGCAGCGTGTAGTCTACCCTTGTTTCAGGGGACTGGTGCGGCCCTCCCTCTCTTGCAGGGGACTGGTGCGGCTCTGCCTCGGAAGGGGAGACCAGCAGGCGTTCACCCTCTGCTGGTGGACAGGGACCCAGCAGGCCTGCACCCTCTGCTGGTGGAGGAGGCAGAGGCAGCTCCTGCTGCTCTGCTCTTGGCGGTGGAGGTGGCGGAGGCAGAGACAGCTCCTGCTGCTCTGCTCCTGCCGATGGAGGTGGCGAAGGCGAGACCAGCAGGAATTCACCCTCTGCTGGTGGAGGTGGGAGCTGCAAGCAGTCCTCCCATGGCAATGGAGGTGGACCCAGCAGGAATTCACCCTCTGCTGGTGGAGACTGGGGCTGTGGACGCTCTACCTTCCCCTTCTTGGGCGTGGGCGCACCGACTCCTCCCTCTTGGGCTGTGGGCGCACCGACTCCTCCCTCTTGGGCTGTGGGCGCACCGACTCCTCCCTCTTGGGCTGTGGACGCACCGACTCCTCCCATTCAGGCGTAGGGCGTTCGGGCTCCTCCCACTCAGGCGTAGGACGTTCGGGCTCCTCCCACTCAGGCGTGGGGCGTTCGGGCTCCTCCCACTCAGGCGTGGGGCGTTGGGCTCCTCCCACTCAGGCGTGGGACGTTCGGGCTCCTCCCACTCAGGCGTGGGACGTTCGGGCTCCTCCCACTTGGGCTGTGGACATTCAGCCTTCCTCTTCCCCTTTCCCCTTCTCTGCCTCCTCCTCACCTTCCTCTCCTGGGCCAGTTCCTCCTCTCCCTCTTGGTAGGGGCAGCGCACCACCGGTGCCCGAACTCCCCACAGGCAAGGCACCAGCCTTGGTCCTCTAGACCACCGAGGAGGACCTCCAGATCCTGGCAGCCATCTCTCCAGTTCCAGCCTTCCATTTTTTTGTTGTTGTTGTTGTTGTTGGGGTTTTTTTTTAAACCCCAAATTGCGGTTCCTGCTCTGGCCTGAGTCCTGGGGCTGTAGCTCCCGGTTCTGACACCACGTGTGACAAGGCGACTGAGCGGTGACGTCACGTCAGAAGCAGGAACAATAAACGACAGAGAGAGGTGGAGTTTGGTGGAGCTGGCCGAATGCTTTCGCTCAGCATTTAATGAATAAACAGAACAGAAAAATAAGCGGTTGTAACAAAAACACAGGACCACGGCACTTTCGCCAAAATAAACAGACATAAACAAAACGAACTAACACAAAACAAACGGTGCACGGAGACAAACAAAACACGGTGAGTGACAACACTTATTCTTCTTCTTATATTTATATTTTATACCTCCTCTCCACACCCGTTCTCCACTCACCGAACACACCACCCCGAGTGAGTGAAAACATGCAGCTTTTATGCAGTTGTACCGAGACTCGATTGCTAGTCAATCATTCAATTGGAATCTCGGTACAACTGCACGTGAATTAATTAAAGTGCAATTCCCCGTGCTCACAAATTATTACTTTAACCAGCACGTGAAGTGATTTGTGCCCTCCTCGTGCCAAATACAAATCTACACACAACACGTAACACAAAATACACACAGGGGGGGCACTTTGCCACAAGGAGACATCTCCGACTCTTCGCTGTTCTCTGACATCCCCGACAGCCAAACCGTTCGGCGTAGCATTGTATATCCACTTAAAATGATAAACGATTTCCTTGATAAAATGAAAGGCAAGCGTGGCGTGGATGTAGCAACCTTTTTTTCTGATTTAAGATCTTTTATTAAATCCACAGAACTAGCATTAAAGAAGGTGTGGAAGGGTGCGGGTATTCACTGACATGGGAGACAGAAATGGTATTTGAAAACACCACACAGGTGCTCGGTTTTATTTTTTTACTCTGGTGGGTGCACTGATTTCTTTTAGCCCGTAGAGGGCGCTTGTGGTCCGTGGTCTGGCTACCAGCTATGGTATCCAGAGCCAACGGGGAATACCACGGCAGTGTACTCAGGTACAGTCCGGCATTCGCAGGTGCTCACAAATTATAAAGAACGAAGAAGGCAAAAGAAACAGGGAAAATAAAACACAGTAAGGAAAAACTACAAAATAAATGTGCTGCACTTGGCGTGGATCTCCCAGTCGTTAAGCTACCCGCACGACCGGGACTCCATCCTACACTCTGCTGTCTCCAACTCACTAAACACACAACAATACGGGGGCTGCCCAACAATTCCCCACTTTTCCCTCTCTTTCTTTAAAATTATTGTCTTTGAGTTTCGGACGGTTGTTATCCTCCCGTCCTTGGCAGTCAGAATCAGACCGCTTTGCTCGCTGGTCCAGTCTAAAGGGGCAGAGCTGAGGAAACAACAGAGCATTACTTTATAGGCTTACAATCCCATTAAAGCCCGCCTCCCAGCCACTCAGAGAGGGGGAAAGCACACACACCCTCTTCCCCACCTCTCCGTGTCACCGCCATGACTGGCAGGCAGACCCCACGGGACTGCCGCCCCCTTCCTGCAGCATCGTGCATGCGTCAGACGGCCAGTCCAGGTCTCTCCCTGTTACAGAAGGCAACAGTGAAAGAGCTAGACATGCCAAAACGATACAGACTTAAAAAGATAGTACGTACTGTACGCGATTCATTGAGACTGAACAAAGAATAATTTAATTAATGTATGTTTTTTATATATTTAATATTTTTGCTTATTGTTTGGTTTTAACCTTTTTAATGGCTTCTAAAAAAACAAATTTTCTCTCTTTTAATGTTAATGGCTGCAGACAAAGTTTTAAGAGAGCACAAGTTTTAAGCTTTTTAGAACAGAAGCGGGTAGGAGTTGCGTTCCTCCAGGAGACGCACTCAGATCCGGGTGATGAAGCGGAGTGGCAGCGGCAGTGGAGAGGACAGTGTGTGCTGAGTCACAGCTCCAATACAAGTGCAGGGGTCGACTTGCTTTTTGAACCGAGTTTAGCAGCAGATATTTTATTAATTGAAGAGATTGAAAAAGGGCGTCTTTTAAAAGTTAAAGCTAGAATTAATGATGTAGTGTTTACTTTTATAAATGTTTATGCCCCAAATATAGGGAGCAGAAGGGTGTTATTTTTTAAGAGGTTAAAACGGACATTTTTAAATATCGATACAGAGGATATTTTAATTGTGGGTGAGGATTTTAATTGTACTGTTGATTTTAATAATGACCGAACGCATGCTGAGCCCCACCCCCTTCCTCTAGGAAGCTGGCTGCTGTTTTGCTTTCTGGTGGCCTGCTTGACATCTGGAGGAATCTACACCTTAATACAAAACAATATACATGGTCACATAATCTTTCACAAGGTACTGTTAGGGCTAGATTGGACAGATTTTATACTCCTCAGCACTCCCTTAATACATTTATAACAGCTCAAATAATTCCCACTAGTCTTTCTGATCATCACTGTCTCTTGGTCACATATATTTTTGCCAAAGAAAATCATTCTTCCTCCCATTGGCATTTTAATCTAAAATTATTGCAAGATACAGTTTTCACACAATACTTAAAGGACATGTGGGGAAATTGGAGAAGCCAAAAACAACAGTGTAGTAGTCTGCAGCAGTGGTGGGACTTGGGTAAGGTGCTGATTCGACTTTTTTGTCAGCATTACACTCTGGATGCAACCAGGTCACGGAATGCAGCCATGACAGAGCTTGAGAGAGAGATTGTTGAGTTAGAGAGCCGAGCAGACAGCCACCCAAGTGAGATGGCACAAGATACCCTGAGGCAGCGGAGATCCACCCTGAGCAGCCTGCTGGAGGAGAGGGTGCGGGGAGCGCAGGTGCGCTCCCGGTTCATAGAGCTGAGGGACATGGACGCCCCCAGCAATTTCTTCTTCGGCTTAGAGAAGAAGAAAGCCAACAGTAAGCGGCTGCTCTGTGTCCGACTGCCCTGCGGCAAGAGAACTGTTCAGTAAGGAGGACATCAGTGTAGCGGCGGTGAACTTTTACCAGGACTTATACAATAAAGAACCATGCAACTCAGCAGACCTGGAGATGCTGCTGCAGGACCTGCCCAGGCTGAGCGTGGAGGAGCAGCAGGACATGGAGGGAAACATCACACTGCAGGAGCTGAGCACCGCCGCCACACAGCTGACTAGTGGAAAGGCCCCAGGGATTGATGGACTACCGATTGACTTTCTTCAAACACTTCTGGAATGAACTGGGGCCTGACCTGCTCCTTGTGCTGCAGGAGAGCCTGAGGTCCGGGGAGCTGCCGCTAAGCTGCCGTAGGGCCGTCATTGCGCTGCTGCATAAGAAAGGGGACTTGTGCCTGCTGAAGAACTGGAGACCAGTCTCAATTTTCTGTGCAGATTTAAAAATATTTTTGAAATGTTTGACAGATTGAGAAACTGCATGGCTAACATCATTCACCCAGACCAGACATACTGTGTGCTGGGGAGGTCTATTTTTGATAATGTGTTTTTAATAAGAGACTTTTTTTAGCAACAGGAATGGGTGATTTTAATGTGGGACTGGTCTCCTTAGATCAAGAAAAAGCTTTTGATCAGGTCGACCATTTTTATCTGTTTAAAACCCTGGAAGCCTTTGGTTTTGGTCCTCAATTTATTAAGTTTATCAGACTTTTATATAATAATATTTTTAGTGTTTTAAAAATCAACCATGGGCTGAGCCAACCTTTCCCGGTGTGCAGAGGTATCAGGCAGGGCTGCCCCCTGTCAGGTATGCTTTACTCCCTCTCGATTGAGCCCCTGCTGGCTCTGTTGAGGAGTAGACTGACAGGTTGGAAACTGCCATGCTCTGCTCCTCCTGTGTCAGTGAAGGTGTCTGCCTACGCAGATGACGTGACCATGTTTGTCTCGAGTAATGAAGATACCCTGGAGCTGCAGCAAAGCTTCGAGATGTTCCAGAGAGCGTCATCTGCGAAGATTAACTGGGACAAAACTGACACCTTCCTGTCAGGGAGCTGGCAGGGGAGTGGTCCTCCGGTTCTGCCACAGACCCTGAAGTGGAGCAGATCGGGGATGAAGGTGCTAGGGGTGTTCCTCGGTACCGCTGCTTATATGGAGCAGAACTGGGAGGGCCTGATAGACAAAGTCAGGGGAGGCTGGAGCGGTGGCGGGGCTGCTGGAACAAATGTCATTTAGGGGAGGGTCCTGGTAGTTAATAATCTGACTGCCTCAATGCTGTGGCACAGGCTGGTGTGTGTGGACTTTCCCCGAGATATTATTGACAGTCTTCAGAAGCTTCTCCTGGAGTTTTTCTGGGGGGGAAGCATTGGTTAAAGCCTGCTGTAGTGTACCTCCCCCGTGATGAGGGAGGGCAGGGGCTCATCAGCATCGCGGGCAGGGTGGCAGCTTTTAGACTGCAGGCCATACAAAGGTTCCTGTATGCTGGGGAGGGAGCCCACTGGAAGAGGTTAGCCTGCTTCTTCTTTAATAAAGTAGAGGGGCTGGGATACGGCACTCATTTGTTTTTAATCAGCCATCACGCTCTGGACAGTTCTAACCTACCCTCTTTTTATTGCAGTATTTTAAAAGTGTGGAAGGCAGTGAAAGTGGAGAGGGAGGAGGAGAGTTCAACAGTGCAGAGCCTCCTAGAGGAACCACTTCTGTTTAACACTCTTCTCGGAGCGCAGTGCCTGCAGTCACTAGCACTGCAGGAAAGTTTTGTGAGGGCAGGTATCACAAGGTTAGGACACCTGATGGCACCTGGACTCTCTTGCTGGCTCAGTGTGGCAGAATTGGCAGGCAGGCTGGGTTGGCGCTGCGAGAGACAGGCAGAGAAAGTGCTGAGGGACGTGAGGGGCTGTCTGTCTCCAGGGCAAAAGCAAACCCTGAGAGATGATGCCGCACAGGAAGGAGGACAGGGACAAGACGCTGTTTTTCCAGAGCTGCTGGTGTCTCCCACAGCTGTGGTGGAGGAGCAGGGGGAGGATGAGGAAAGAGGTCAGATTTTAAAACTTCAGAAAATGAAACATCTGAATTTTAGAGTTTTAAAAAGTCAAGACCTGTACAGGTTATGTATAAAGTCAGCCCACTGCAGAGAACTGAGAGGGAGGGTAGACTCTAGATGGAGGGCTCATCTGTCCCTAGGAGGGGACCCCAGAATGGAGGGTGCTGTATAAGCCTCCCCTGGATAAGAGAGCAGGAGATCTGCAGTGGAGGCTTATTCATGGCATCCTGGCCACAGGCAGACTCCTCCATAAAATCGACCCCAGCATCAGCTCGAGTCGTTTTCTGTTCAGCAGGAGGAAACTGTGTTCCATGCATTACAGTGACTGTGAGAGGCTAGAGCCTCTATTCCAACTCCTCAGCAACCTGTTGCAGAGTTTGGTGGTACTGTTTACAAGGCTGATGTTTATTTTTGGGCTCCCCTACAGGCAGAAGCATAGCAATGTCTGTGTACTAATTAATTTTCTTCTAGGGCAGGCAAAGCTAGCTGTACTGAAGTCCCGAAAAAACAGGCTGGCAGGCTTAGGGCTGACAGAGGTGGTGAGGCTGTTTAGAGTGCTGGTGGTGAGCAGGCTCAAGGTGGATTTCGCCTATTTTAAATTGGTTAGTGACCTACAAGGCTTCCAGGTGAAATGGTGTGTGGGTGAGGCTGTCTGTTCGGTGAGTGAGGAAGGAAACCTTGTTGTTTTAATTTAATTTGAAACTTTTGTCTGTTTATAATGAATTTCAGAGTGTTATTTTTTTAAGGTAAAATAGTTTTTTCTTTTATTTTTTGTAGGATTTTTATGGTGACGTGCTGGTGATGTCCTGGAACCAGCAGGAATCTTAATTTCATAATTTTTGTGTTTTTACCTTATTGGGTTTTTTTTTAAATGGATTAATATGAATATAGGTTTCTTTAGGTTTTAGGGTTTTTGTTGTATTAATATCTGTTTTAGGGTAAATACTTTGTCTTTTAGGATTTTATACTGATGCTCTGGGGAGATTTTGTTGATCCCTGGAGTAAGCAAAAATTGTAATTTTACTTTTTGTGGGTTCATCCTATTGGTTACTTTTGTAACAGATTTTAAATGTGAAAATAAAGAACCTTAAAAGTCTCTCTCTCTCTCTCTCTCTCTCTCTCTCTCTCTCTCTCTCTCTATATATATATATATATATAAACAACAATATGATAATAAATAACAAGTTACATAAATAACAATGAATGTCCACATGGTGTAAACAGTCCTAGACCTCCACAAAGCACGTTTGTATTGTTTTTGTTTTGTTGCCTGGCAATTTAACCCTAATATACTTCATTGGCTTGAACAGCAATAAAAATCAAAAGTCTGGGTAAATATTGCAATAATTTACTAACCCATACTGAAGTTTCGAGTCTAGTACACTCACTGTGTACATTAAATAATAGTGCTTTGAAAGAATTGAGAGCACCTCAAATGGATTTACAGTTTAATGACCGCAAAATAACTTTCTAAACTTTTCTTCTTTTTTTCAACCTAGAACTGGCTATGGTCCAAACAGAAGGCAAACAACAATAGCAGAACCCTGTTACACTTCTGAAAGCTCCTTCCTGAGACAAACATAGCAAAAATTAATAATCTTGGCCCAGTTTTCAGTTTTGCAGCAGGGAGCAATAATGCCTGTTTTAATAATGGAGATTATTTAATTGCAAGTTCCAGGTTCCAGGAATAAGTCAACTGACGCACTCACGCGGTGAATAATGCAACATTCTTTTTATGAAACTAAACAATATTGTTGGCAGAACATTAACCTTCATCCTGTTATACTACATACAGTTATTAAGGTTTAATTACTATTTTAAAAAATGCTTTAACCATTTGTTATCCGCTATTATACTGTTTGATGTTATCATTAGGAATCATCAGTAACTGGTTCACCTGTTGCACATAAGGTAACTGACCTCAGGAAACACAGGGAGATAAAGTAAATAATTGCAAGTATCAAAAAGTTGTTCCTGCCTGTTGTATAGATTTGCCAAGATGCAAGTCTCTTACAGACCCCAGAAATGCAATCCAGGTAGAATTTAATCATCTGTACTGCCAAAACATTACACTTACTGGGTTTGACTAAAAAAAGGGGTCTGATTTATCAACCCTTGTGCATTACAAAGAATATAAATTTAATGATAAGTATCCCACATTTAAAGCCATTATTTATTAGCTACTGTAAAAAACAAAACAAAAAATGTTACATTTCTTCCCACAGTATCTTGAGGCATGATAGTGACTAGATCTAAGTTAGAATAAAACCTATCAGAATATAAGAAATCATACGTCTGCAATAAATACTGTAGCTATAACCTGACTCCATCTAAGATTGAATCGACTCTGAACACTATCTCCAGTTTTTTGACAACTGGAATCTTCCTGCCATTCACTTTCATTTGGATTCCAAATTGCAAAACAACAGAGATAATCCATGTAATATTAAGTAATGTGACAAACATGTATTACATAAATATAAACATCTTAATATGTGATTTAGAAATAAGTAACCACAACGTAGGCCTATGAAAATAGTATAGTTCTTAAATGATTCAATGAAAAGGGCTTTTTATCTTTGACTTTGTTATACTAGTATTTTCAGCAGCAATCACACACTTAAACCATGCAACACACATAATAGCCAGTAGGGGCCACTAGCAGTCCTGTATTTTTTTTCACAGAGCTGCATTAGTCCAAATTCACAAAAGTTATTTTAGTATTTTTAAAGTGTTATGAATACATTTGTAACTATTCTAGACTTCTGCGGGAACCACAACCACATTTTACACACCTTTACTATATTTTAGTTATACATATACTTTATAACTTTATAACTATAAATAGTTAGCTGTTAGGCCTATTAATGTACACAAATCAATGTGAATATTTGTGTTTTAGTATTTTAGAAAACTAGAACCACCATATTGTTACATTTTCAGTTATGTCCCATAGTCTACTTGCAGCTGTGATGGAGTGTGTGCGGGTTGTCTTTCTGTCATAAAAGAGAAATGGATGTTCTCGGCATGGTCCTGAAAATGTTTTTTTTTTTCTGTCTTCCGCTTGGAGCTAGTGTGTTTTTCTAAGCTTAAAGGTGAGAAAGTAACAGTTGTAAAAAAAAAAATGAAAGGGACTTGGGGTAGCTGGAGGTAGATTTGTTGTTCTTCACATAGCCCTGTAACAATTTTCCATAATTTTCTTTGGGGAAGTTTAACATTATTAGCTGGTTAATGACTTAGGCCCAGACCAAATCAAAACTTTGACAACCTGCTAATCGCACTTAACAAAACTGTATTTAATAGTGTTTTCTTTTTTTGTAAGTATCTTATTTCTTCTACTCATAAAAAGAAAACACTATTAAATACAGTTTAAGACACTTTCACAAAAGGAAGTCTGTAGTTGAAAAGTTTGCTGCTCATAATAAAAGCATACCTTTGATACGGTATGTGCTGTGGATAAGAGGAAGGTGTATGTGCTGTTACAGTAGAGCTACACATTGAAACCAGGGACTTCCTAAATGATCTTAACCCACATATTCTCATCTTCAGCTTGACGACTGTGGGGCAGGATGGTAGTTTTACCGAATCATATAATTTTATAATACGTGTAAACCGTAATTCCTAATGGGCGGAATTCCTCATCACGAAACATTCGAATGAATGGAGAAACATTATTGTACGACTCTTTGTAGTGATTGGCTTTGTATAGTTAGAAGTGCACAGTAATTAATAAAATTGAGGGTCATGATATCAATTTTCAACAAGGACCATTACTTTTGGAGTTACACGCAGCCTATTGCAAATACTTGCTCCAGAAGTACAACAAGCAAAAATAAATAAATACATAACTTATAAAGAAACTGTATTTCACGGGCTTTTCTGAAGAGATTCTAACAAAACTACTTAGACCAATAATTTAAATGCGCCGTCCTACAAATATATTTATACAAGCCTCGTTCCCATGTTGCACACTGAAAAATGTAGTGTTTCTGTTGATTTACATGGGTATTTTTCAGTCAGCATTTTTTTTTAAATAAACTACTTCGGTTGTATGTACATTTGTTAGTTCTCTCTCTCTCTCTCTCTCTCTCTCTCTCTCTCTCTCTCTCTCTCTCTCTCTCTCTCTCTCTCTCTCTCAATATACTGTATATAAGGATTTCAAATGTACTTGAGAAAATAAACTACTCGATATTTTTTCTACATGAAGTTTCCATGGCCAGGTCACCAGTCACTGGAGCGATATATTGTCCTGTTCCTGTTTTTCCCTTTCCTCTATTTTTTTTTACAAGTTAGTGTTAATCTAACACACGTGTCTAAACACGTATAGCCTACTTTTAATGGAGTATTTTGTTGCCTATCATGTAGTATAGGCTGACTGCTTTTAATATGTCCTTCTTTGAGCTCACTAACACCTGCAATAACCAAAGACGGCTTTTGCCTGCTGAGCCTTTTCGACATCCTTTTCCCTAGATTGTTATGTCTGTGTGATTGAGGACATTCGATACATTTCATTTCTATATTTAACCCGGAAAAGTATCACTGAATGTTGTGTGATTATGGGAGACAGTCGGGGTATAGAGGGAAGAGGGAAGCGAATAATACAGAAACAGTTGTTTCAGTTTTTGATGAGAGTCAAACGAAGTTATCAATATCAATACGTGAATTTATTAAAATCGAATTGTCACGGGTGTCAATTTGCTAAAACAGAGCTGCAAATGTATTCATTTTCGATATGAATATGAAAGCAAAATGTATCAATGATCATTGGTATATAAAACATTAACCTGAACAATAAAAGTCAACAATTACAAATTGAATTTAATCTACTGATACGGAAAGCATTTCAGAATAAAAAGCTAAAAACTACGCTAAACATATAGGTTATATTAAGTAGCTGTATTATTAAATTACTCACACCATTTAATGATGTTTATTAAGATTGTCATCATTGCGATTCGCATGGAAGGATAAAACACTTAGTCGGCTGCTCCAGCTCGTTCATCCGAATTAGTTCAGCGCGAGTGCTTGTGGATCACTTAACCCCAATCTGGAACTGCCCTGGTATGAGTTATATTGACTGCAGATCATGTAGGCCTAAATGAATCAGTATATGTACTTCCAATGTACCCTGCACCAACACACAATATATTTAAATAGAACCAATGATACAGCAACAGATGATAAATATCGGAGCGTGCTCAAAATATGCATCGTTCCAAAGGGGTTTAAATGTGCTCAATATTATTATTATTTTTTAATTGAAAATGAAAAAAAAAACACTTAGGCTGCAGTTTGGTCTGTATTTAATGATTATTCTAGACTGACATACGCCGATGTATTGATATTGCATTCTAACGAAAACTATATTAAACTATTGAATTATTAAAATGCAAAAGTCTATTTAAGTTGTCCATTCGAAGCTTTAGAATAATATGTTTTTTTTCTTAAATAAGCTACACTTGGTATGATGAAGACATGGGTTGGTTAAAAATAAAGGTAAACTGTAAACATAGGCAGAGTGAAATATCTTGGGACCTTTTGTGTATAATTGCAGCACAAGTTGTGGGTCATGATCTATTGCAAAAGTAAAGCCAGATAATTTAAAGGAAGGTGATGACAGGGGGAAGGAGATAGAAAGTATATATATATATATATATATATATATATATATATATATATATATATATATATATATATATATATATATATATATATATATATATATACAGTACTGTGCAAAAGTTTTAGGCAGGTGTGAAAAAATGCTGTAAAAGTAAGAATGCTTTCAAAAATAGACATGTTAATAGATTATATTTATCAATTAACTAAATGCAAAGTGAGTGAACAGAAGAAAAATCTAAATCAAATCCATATTTGGTGTGACCACCCTTTGCCTTCAAAACAGCATCAATTCTTCTAGGTACACTTGCACAAATTCAGGGATTTTGTAGGCATATAGTCAGGTGAATGATTAAACAATTATACCAAACAGGTGCTAATGATCATCAATTCAATATGTAGATTGAAACACAATCATTAACTGAAACAGAAACAGCTGTGTAGGAGGAATAAAACTGGGTGAGGAACAGCCAAACTCAGCTAACAAGGTGAGGTTGCTGAAGACAGTTTACTGTCAAAAGTCATACACCATGGCAAGACTGAGCACAGCAACAAGACACAAGGTAGTTATACTGCATCAGCAAGGTCTCTCCCAGGCAGAAATTTCAAGGCAGACAGGGGTTTCCAGATGTGCTGTCCAAGCTCTTTTGAAGAAGCACAAAGAAACGGGCAACGTTGAGGACCGTGAGACGCAGTGGTTGGCCAAGGAAACTTACTGCAGCAGATGAAAGACACATCATGCTTACTTCCCTTCACAATCGGAAGATGTCCAGCAGTGCCATCAGCTCAGAACTGGCAGAAAACAGTGGGACCCTGGTACACCCATCTACTGTCCGGAGAAGTCTGGTCAGAAGTGGCCTTCATGGAAGACTTGCGGCCAAAAAGCTATACCTCCGACGTGGAAACAAGGCCAAGAGACTCAACTATGCACGAAAACACAGGAACTGGGGTGCAGAAAAATGGCAGCAGGTGCTCTGGACTGATGAGTCAAAATTTGAAATATTTGGCTGTAGCAGAAGGCAGTTTGTTCGCCGAAGGGCTGGAGAGCGTACGAATGAGTGTCTGCAGGCAACAGTGAAGCATGGTGGAGGTTCCTTGCAAGTTTGGGGCTGCATTTCTGCAAATGGAGTTGAGGATTTGGTCAGAATTAATGGTCTCCTCAATGCTGAGAAGTACAGGCAGATACTTATCCATCATGCAATACCATCAGGGAGGCATCTGATTGGCCCCAAATTTATTCTGCAGCATGACAACGACCCCAAACATACAGCAAAAGTCATTAAGAACTATCTTCAGCGTAAAGAAGAACAAGGAGTCCTGGAAGTGATGGTATGGCCCCCACAGAGCCATGATCTCAACATCATCGAGTCTGTCTGGGATTACATGAAGAGAGAGAAGCAACTGAGGCTGCCTAAATCCACAGAAGAACTGTGGTTAGTTCTCCAAGATGTTTGGGCCAACCTACCTGCCGAGTTCCTTCAAAAACTGTGTGCAAGTGTACCTAGAAGAATTGATGCTTGATGCTGTTTTGAAGGCAAGGGGTGGTCACACCAAATATGGATTTGATTTAGATTTTTCTTCTGTTCACTCACTTTGCATTTAGTTAATTGATAAATATAATCTATTAACATGTCTATTTTTGAAAGCATTCTTACTTTACAGCATTTTTTCACACCTGCCTAAAACTTTTGCACAGTACTGTATATATATACACACTCCGTTGAAAGGCCATTATATTTTATCAAGCTGGCAACCCCTGTGCATCTGACCATAATTAATTTGCATTTATACTTACAGAGATATGTTATCTATTTTTTTTTTTTTTTTATACAAAATAGATATGTTATCTATTTTTTTTTGTTTGTTTTGTTTTGTTTTGTTTTTTGGTTGGACTTTGTGCATTTTTCATGCACTCTGTTATATTTCTTAAACTTAATTTTAATAGCCTACTGAATAAATCATTAAGTGCTGCTGGCGCGTTTTACTTTTTTCATCCTTCTGTATAAAACGGAACAATATGCGGGAAAGTTCCTGCTGCATGTTTATGTTTTCGTTTCTAGAAGGGATTTGATTTCCTCGGGTTTATTTCATGCATACTGACGGATTTGCGTCACAAGAGCAACTTGCTTGCCCAGATAAAGTTGCACAAATATTGAAAAAGGAAGTTCTAACAGTCATTATAAAGTTTTTCTCCGGAAGAAATAAGGATTTCTGCTGCATCCTAAAATACTGAAACAGGTTCTATTTTGGGACAAATCTAGCAGGCATATCCGCTCATTTAGTTGGAGTCAGAGCCCATCAAAAACAGGATGACCTGAACTTAATAGAGATTGGAGTTTCCTGCACTCACAAAACTGGGCCAGAAACAAAACATTCAACAGGCTACTGTATAATTGGCCCACATTTACATAGCTAGTATTGTATTGCTCTTTTTTCCGCACAAAAAGTTTTGAATGTTACAAAAACAAAGTACTGTGTTTACGCATAATTTGTCTTTTACAAATTAAAAGTCCATATATAAAATAATTGGCGCTCTGAGGTTAGTAATTTAGTTAGCTCAGTCGTTTGTGGAAGAGGAAGAAGAAATACAATGCCCACCAAATCGATCTGCTTTATAAACGAATTTTAAGAGATAATTCCTGACTAATTGACATTTTAACGGAATTTTCAATGGTGAAGAAAATTATGTTGAAATGCACAGAATAATATAAAAATGTGTTTTAAATAAATAAATACAAAAATACATGTTTCCATTAGATCGTGAGATATAGGCTATAAAGTGCACAGTGTGATCCTACTAATTTTGTGCACGGCTAAAATAGCCAAACAGCGAACTTTATTTGTGAGGCTATATGAAATGTAACATTTAAACATGTATGCGGAGCCCATAATGTCGGCTAATTTCTGGCAGACACAATGTTGCAATTTAGAATCGAATTAACTGAATTATTACAAACAGCATGGAATGAGCATAAGATTGCTGTCATAATATAAAGAGTTAAGTGAGGTCGCATTGTTAAACTGATCTGTCATTTATTTATTTAATTTTTGTTTAAAAGTTGTCTAGCATTATTTAAACTCCCCAACAAACACCATACAGGCACTTGTTTCGCTGTGCTGTTACCTTAGCACCTCGTGGGCGTTGAGTAAAGTTAATACGCAGTTCGTATTGGCAGAGCACCGGCCAATCAGCGTTTAACTAACACATTTTACACAGGACTACTTGAACTGGCTGCCAAAGTTTCTGAGTATGAGAAAGATCACTGGCCCTTTAAGAAAGAGAAAACAGCCATTTTAACATAACGTATTTTTAAATAGGTATACTTTTCATATTTATACGAAGAAAAGGCGAGTCACGATGATGTATACTGCAGGACTAAACCCATTTTATGCTTCTAATTTCAGTCTGTGGTCTGCGTATTGCTCCAGCGGCTTTGCCTTGGATTCAGTGAAGAAACCTTCGTTTTGCATCGCTGATATATTGCATGTTGGAGACTCTGAAAACTTTCCTGGATCTTCAGCACTTGTAGCTCATTTGGGACCCCGTCATCAGCTCCAGCCTTCAAGATCACCTCTGCGCCCATCTCCGGTGGCACCAGAGTCTTCTGTTTTTAGTTCAAGGATGTCCCCAGCCTCTCCTTACCACAGACACCCAGGACTTCAGGGAGCACCCTCCGTATCAAGAGTGCAGTTAAATGGTTCTTCACAACAAGCTCCAGCGCCTTCTAGCAAAGATCTGAAATTTGGCATTGATCGCATTTTATCTTCGGAATTTGATCCTAAAGTTAAAGAATGCACAACTCTAAGAGGTACGAAATTCTTTAATTGTGATAAGATGAACATAAGATGTCAATAAATACAAAAACGACCTTAATCACACTAGCTTGGCCACACGTACCCGACTTTCAACCCAGTTCTAGTTTAGTCTTAAAAACAATACATTGCGAGCAGCTTTTTTTTTCCTTCCCAATTTATGAATTTAATTTAAGGTATATTGTGAGTAAACTGAAAACCCCTATTGTGGTACGGTTGAGGAAGTAGTGGGAGGAAGTTGTTCTCTTAAAAAATAAACTATTGACATAAGTTGATGATTAAATAATATAAGTTAACTGTACATATATTACAAACATGGGATTGGTGCTGTGCAGTTACTGTCGTGCAACATTGGGGTTCTGCACACACACACACACACACACACACACACACACGTTTGCATTCCTATATTTGTGGGGACTTCTCTTTGACTCTCACTATATTTTTATTTACTATTTCTAACGCCAGTCAGACAAAACTTCACACATGGTGAAAGTCGACAACAAACTAAATATTTTGGCTTTTTTTTAAAGGCATATTTAGTTCTCAAAAACGTGTTTTACAAAGTAGGGACGTCCCCACAACGTCGTTTTTTTTCAGGAGTTACTATCTTTGTGGGGACGTTTTCTCAAATTTTGTCCGCACATTGATAGTTATACATACACTCACACACACACACACACACATATATTACACGAATTTCATTATAGTATCATGACCATTCTGATTTATTATATTTTCGTCCTTTGTCACAGATTTTACATCCATTAGCTCACATCGTCAGTCAGGGCTTCACCTGTCCATACAGCCTTCAGCAAGCCCATTCTTCGCGTCTTTAGAGCCTGGAATCGGCGAACCTTCCTCCATCATGAACCATTTAGGCAGCGGAGCCAGATATTCAGCTCAACACCAGTTTCAAGACACGTTCCCAGGTAGAGTAGCTCTATCATGACATCGTAATGTTTGAGGTAATATAACATGCCCCTTAGTAATTTCCCTTTAAAGAACATTAACGTGGGTCATTTTTTCATTTTGCACCAAACACATCTGTAAGTTGAACATTGAACATTTACATTTGTATTTTACAGCAAGCAGTAGACCTACCTCAATTATTTACAAAATGTAATAATTGTATACATTAAGCTAACAGTAGCATTTCTTCATTTGTCACCTATAGGGGTAATTATTTATTTTTCTTTTTGCAATAACAGGTCCATATGCGGTTCTTACTAAAGACACAATGCCACAGACATACAAAAGGAAACGGTCGTGGTCCAGGGCTGTCTTCTCCAATCTCCAGAGAAAAGGATTAGAGAAAAGATTTGAAATCCAGAAGTATGTCACCAAACCAGACAGAAAACAACTAGCAGCGATGCTGGGCCTAACGGACGCTCAAGTAAGTTTCAGACTATTTTTAGGGTTGTTCACTATAGTTTAATTGCTTAGCCATAATACCAGCTATATTGCTTTTAAACATGTTATCGGTAACACCGTTTTAAAAACTGTGTGTGCATGTGTGTGTGTTTGTGTGTATGTGTGTGTGTGTGTGACAAAAATGTAGACACGTGTCTGTTTTAATATTGGTTGATACAGCTTCTGTTTTCTCAGGTTTCATATCAGTATCTGTAATATGAAAATCACATTTTGTATCACTAATTGTGAACACAGTAACAAAATATACAGCCAAAGTGTACTGGGATTACTGATTTTCTTTATAGCATTTAATGTATGACAATGCAATATGGCAGCAATTATAAGATACACAAATATGCAATAATAATTGGACTCATAATTAAAAGCAGAACAGCATGTATTCATAACCATCTGGTTGTGAAAGCCAGAATTAGGAGGAACTGAAAGCCATTTATAACGATTAATTGCATACAACCGTGATTCATGATTCTTAGAACTGCTATTCCAATTGAATGGTTTATTAGGCAATATTGGCTTTCCTGAGAAGAGTATCAAAATTACAAGAAAAACAACATAGGCCTGCTACAATATAAGCCCTTCTAAATGTGAGTCAACTTGGTAAAAATGTATTTCTAATATTATCATAAGCTCTACCATAAAACACACAGACACACACACACGCACACACACATCACAATTAATTAATTTTATTTATTATTCATTTTTTTTCTAAAAAATGTCAGTATAGGCCAATTTGAGAATCGTGCAGTAATTATATAGGCGACAGGCTGCAGAAGAGTGTTCAATTAATGCAATCACGATAAGCTAATTTTTAAGGGATATTGAGGATGGGTTAACCAGTAGTTAACCAATATTCTCCATATTTATTCATTTTCAAAAGGTTAAAGTGTGGTTTCAGAACAGGAGAATGAAGTGGAGGCATTCAAAGGAAGCTCAGGCCCAAAAAGAGAAGGAAAAGCCTGAGCAGCCTGAGAAGTCCCCAGTGTCTGCCACCTTGGAGTTGGAACAGAAGCAGAACGGGTCTGAGTGTGAGAGTGATGGGAGCGACCCTGAGTTTGAGGACATGCCTGACAAAAGTGACACTGAAGTCACAGAAGACAACAAGACCAGTGTAATCAAGTCTCCTTCGAGTACTGATGAGGCAACACAGAAAACAGAGGCCAGTACAGAGACGACGGCACGACCCTCATCGCAAATGTTATTATAAGTGCACCTTTTTAAAGACACTATATATAACAAGAATAATTTAATATAAATATATTACCATGTACAGTCAACTATTAAATAATAATAATAATAAACACTGCCTTGGACTTTAAAATGGAAGTTCGTTTAAAGGGAAACAGGAAATGAAGATCTGCCTTTTTGAGAAGTAAGATATTTCAAAAGAAGAAATGGACATGGCATTGCAATTAACCTTTAATCATATAAATGCTGGTATAGATATCAATTGGATTAAAACCAGTAACAAAATATCCTAAAATTACTGTTTTACAACATATTTTATTTGAGCCACTTGTGCCAATGTAATAGGGCCACTGAAGTCCACATTTTGCTGAAAATGTGAAGTCTTTTACAGAACATCCAATATTGAATAACTTTTGCTTAGATCGTATTTGTCAAGAAATTTTGCACTGAAAGTAATGTAAATAAATGGTTTCTTATTGTTTTTTTTCCTGACATCTGCTATTAATTTGCTACATATTTTTATTTTTTATTTTTATTTTACACCAAATGAGAATTTTATTTCTTTATGGATTTCCTACAGTAGTCCTACAGTATCAGACAGTTTAGAACTATCTTTAGTTTAATATTATTTTCTTTTCTATTTTAAACACAATATTTTACCAGGAAATAATTAATTGATATTGTGCAGCTCCTTTTTCATGAACGCACCATAATTCTGATATTATCAGAACTCATATTCATGTGAGTCTGTGCGAGTTAAAGTCATTCGTAAAGATAAGAACGTGACACTGTAATAATGAGGCAAAATTAGATTTGCATCCCTAACTTTGAAACACTCAGAGCATATATAACAAAACAGTACAATTATATAATAACTATACAATATATACATAAAAAAAAAACATTTATTTTAATAATGACACATGTGTAGGTTCACATAATGGATTTTACGCAGTGGGTCCTGCTGTTGCAGTTAATTTTACGATATCTATCCAATGCACTGAGGAAAAAGTGGGCTAATCTAATGGTATGCTATATTAACTGAAAATATGAGCGTGTGCTGTAGATTTGCAAACCGTGTGGTGTTTATTAGGTTTTTGTTTAACTGTGTCAGAAGTGAGACAGTTCGACTCCACTTGCCCATATCTGATTAGAAGGTGACTGTTCCTAATACCGACCGAGTTCCTCTGCTTAACTGGCAGCCTACTACTAGGAAATAATTGAACATAGGATGACATTACAATTCTAATTGTATATCAGAACATTGATATACTACTCCATCTATTGACATATTCATAAAGACAAAAAAATATGGTGGATACTACAGTTCTTATTGGGTATTTGCATACTGCCAATGTCCTTTGCAATGCAAACTACCAGGATAAAAACACAGTTCAAGAAAGTACCTAAATACATTTAGTTGTATTTCACAATTTCTCGCACATCTTATTGCTTTTTATTAAAGTATTAATAATAATAATAATAATAATAATAATAATAATAATAATAATAATAATAATAATAATAATAATAGCCCATTTTGTTAGCATAAAATTATATAAAGTAATGGAATTCGAATTCACCCTCTAGGCCCTACTGTAATAAAACGGCCCTCCCTAATATTGACTTTGTACTCTGATAGGAGCCCCCAAATAAAATCACAGAACATTGGGCTCTTTACATCAACATTATCCCAAGTGCCGAATCTTAGTGCAAACTTTCACTGCAGCACTATACATAATCTATTTTTTCAGTGCATTCTACAGTTTGCCTGAAAGCAGGAGCAGTTAATGAATTAGAAAATGATTTTGAAACCACAACCGACTGTGTCGTCTGAACAGATTTAAGAAAAAGTTTGGAACACGTCTTGAACACGATCAAATATTGTAGGCAAGCACAGCACCTAAATGCCAAGCACGTTTTAAAATCTCAGTATGTTTCTATTATGAAAAAATTTCGAACGGCTGAGGGGAGTTTTTTAAAAAAATTTTACAATACCTATTTTGGTCTCAACTGAGTTCTGTCAAGTTTTTTTTAACCATTAAGGAGGGAGAGCAAACTTTTTCTGACCCTCTTTCTTCGGCCACAAATCACAATTTTTAACAGCTACACGTTATTTAATGGTCTGTGTCACGGGTGGGGGGCGGGGGGTGCATACAGGTCGTCACATGTCGCCTCTTAGAGACAAACTCTACAGACGTTTTATCATTTTGTATTTATAAACTATCCGTCAGTAAAATGTGTCCTGTGGCATTAATAGAGAATAATTTACTTGCTGTGGAGTGTCAATGAAAAAAGTAAAAGTTATAAATACAATTTTTAATCAGACTAAAATTGAAATAGTCCAATACCCCTATGTGTGTTTGGATAAGGTCAACACAATTTTTGTTAAATGTAACACTAAATGTGCTGTTCTTAATCAGAGATTTAACACACTTTCCATATGTGTCCAAATTCTGTGTGACTAAATGTATTTTTAGGATAGAGTTCTGTGTATAGCATAACATGACAATATAGGCTACAATTATTTGTTTTTCATAAGATTATTTTCAAAACCTGCACTTTTAAAGCATGGATTTAACTATTTCACTTTTAAACAAATGACTTCAAGTAATTTGGTAAATTCAGCAATTTGACATTTTATTCTCATTGAAGCCTAAACAAAAACAAAAGTCTATTTACTTTAAACCATGACATGAGACGTCATGTCTGTAACTATGAGAAAATATATTTAATTTTATATTTTCTTTTAATTTGTATTTATTTATTTTTTACTTTTGCTTACTTTTGAATTTGCTGGAGTACCTGCAAGACACATTTTGACTTTTGACATTTGATCTTATGTGAAGCTTTGGGTTAAACTACCCTACATTCCCCTGAATTTGGGTAACTCACTGGAACTCTTACAGTGTTTAGGTTTTATAAAGAACAATATTTAAGAATGTTTTTTTTTTTAACATTATAGTTTTATTTGAATGAGATTGTTTGAAAAGTTTTACTTTACCTTTTTGCTATAATCTGGTGTACAGCATAGATACCATAATCTTAGATTAGTATAATCAATTACATTGATGAGATACATTAATTGGAGATGCCTTGTGTGCGTCCAGACTGATTGATAAACAGCCATTATCTCAGTGGGGATGACTTAAATGATGTGTTTTGCAAACTCCCTGAACCTGGTATCTTTATACAGTATATATACAACATGTCACATGAATACTTGAAGATGGACTGGAGGAGTTTTCCCATTTAATTGATGCAGTGACCATGCCAAGGTGGTGAGGATCACATCCAAGAGAGGAGTTCTGCTGTGGCAAGTGTCCCTGATATGTCATCAACCTGTGTGGTTTACAATCCTAAATCCATTGAGTAAATTATTGATCTAATGGTCTTCTGTGGGGTCCAGGCAGAACTAAAGGAACCCTGCTGCTGATGGCAGTGATCTGCACCACCTGGCCTCAACAAAAACAAGGAGCATCATTAAAGGGTTTAGCCTTAATTAATTGGTGTCACGTATATGCCAGCCAAATGACGCTCCAAGAACTATAAGGAATTATATACACAGTACGACATTTGTTCTTCTTACAGAATGCATCCCTTGGAATGTATTAAAACCAATAGCCTTTGCTGTAGGACCATGTATTAGATCAACCTTAAATGAAGAGTCTTTAACTACAAATTACTCATATATAAAGCGATAAAGCACATTTCATATTTCCAGTTTTTCAGAAGAGTTTCGAATTTTATTATTTTAGTTAACCGTATAGCCTATAGTTGAAATACATTTTTTTAACCGATAACAATAGGAAGCGTATTCATTTAAATCTGCAAAATGTTAAATGCCTTTTAATTTAATTGTCTCCCCCCAGCATATTCCCCAAATAACAAATTTTCTTTAGTGCAATTTGTATTTGTCTTTGAGTGCTGCAGCCGAATAATTAAAACAGAAGAGACATTGCTTCTAATAGGCTACATTTGGTAGTTTCATTAAGAAACGTTTAACATTTCTAACATGGTACCTTTTCAAAACCATTTAGGCAGTTAGAACATTTAATTAATGTGGCTTATTAAATAATAGCATATTCATTTTATAATACTGACAGATTTGAAACCATTTTTACTTCAGAGCTAATTCTGTATGTCAATTCGGGTTGTTTTTTTCTTGTGGCTGCTATAGTAATCAACTACTTTTTACGTATTCCATACTTTTATCCATTATAATTAATTCAGCACGAATCATTTTCCATAGAACTTATGCCATTAATCGCAAATCTATATAATTCATATTTTTAAAAAAAACGCTCATCCTTTTTTAGAACAAAAACAATTTCACAGACCAAGGGGTCGGGCGATAGTTAGCACCGATGATTTAAAAAACCATGCGATGATCTAAGCTTAATACTAATATTATGCATCATTTAGACAGGATAACGATGCCACCTTGTCAGGACTTGCTACTTTAGACAAACCATTTGTTGAGTATCAGAGTCATAAGGAGTTGATGAATGACGACGTGAACATCTCTTGGCTGCCCAGACCTTTTCATAAGCATTCTAATGTAATCCCTTTTAGCCTTTTCTTTACAGAATGTTAGCAGTTGGAAATGTAATGTCTTTAAACAGTAGAGTGCAGGACTCAGAAATTTATAGCCTGTGTATATTTTCTGGCTCCACATATATGCAACGTAATGGATGGGTATATTTTATGAACCCTTGCTTAGATCTAGGAATCAGAAGTCAGTCCATTTATGGTGCCTAATGCCTTTCTTTAATCCGATGGACAGGTAATAAAATGTGGTGCTAAATGTTCTGTATGATAACAAGTAACTTTTATTGATTATAGAAATGTTGTAAACTAAATAAACGTTTGCTTTTATGATTATCCATGTCAACGTGTGCACTCGGCCCTAAATGCTTTAACTATACCTATACGTACCTATATGTCTATAAACGAAAATAAAACCTACAACATCTAAATTAAAACATCTCTATTTAATTTTGATGATAGAATTGCCCTGTATTTCCCAGTCAAGCCTGCATTTTATACTGATTATTTTTAACCGTTACAGAACAATGTGTAGCCTTTTCTTCAGGGGTAACGTTTTATTGCAACTGTTAACCGATACTGCTCAATTGATCAATGTGTACTTTACTTAGCGTAGTGTTATTCTCTGTAAATCCTTTTGATTCCCTATGTGGATTATTATTTGTACAATTGGTCTGAAAGGTAAACACAAGGACTTATGTTCAAACGTTATTAATGACCATAACCTTTTTTTTAATTGTGCTTATTCATGATAAAGCGTGCACATATTGGCTTTCATTGGGTAACATTTGCAATTTGTAAACACAAAATAAACATGCTATTAAAACGAGTGTTTTTTTTTTTTTAATGGCATAGTTTTGTGAAGCCTTCAGAAGTTTTCAAAAGCTGAAATTAAGTTTTTTAAGAAGTGATTTTATGAATTTAGATAGCGCACAATAACATTGATACGGACTTTTTAAAAAAAAAAAAAAATCTAGAAAAAATCTAGTCTTAAGCATGCAGCAGTAGTTTACAATTGTCTGGAAATTGTTTGTTAATTCAGTATGAATCGCATTTAATATGAAAACATTTAAGTTGTAAAATACTTTACACTGTAATGGTTATTTCAGTAACACGTCTTATATTGATTGCTAAACAATTAAAATAAATTACAAAGTAAAACATATTGCATAAGCAGGCCTATGTTTAATTGTTAATCATTTTCTTCAATGATAAATTATGTCGATAACAACAAGAGCCGCAGGATTACCGCTTAAACCGCACAAGTTTTTTAAAATGAAAATGTCATTACAATTTCATGAGGTGAATTTGAAACGCCCTTCCCCTCGGTGCTTGCAAAGGCTACATTATGATTAACCTCTGTTGACATTCTGCACATCATTAAAACTTGACAGATTACAAGGAGATAAAGCCTTTTGAATTCCACCAGTAACACCCAAGAAGCAAAATACCAGCAACAAAAGGGTGTTTTTAATTATTACATTTGTAATTACAATAATTAGGATAAACAACCACACTGTAAAATCAGACATTATATATTAAACATAAATCTTATAAACCAAATTTTAAAAACACATCTTGTGTTTATTTAAATCGTGTTACCAAAGTAAACAGCAGTGCAAAGTAGTAAATACTATATAGGCCTACTATATACACACTAAAATGTGTTTAAAATGAATAATCCCTTAAACAGTATGCTAGTCTTATTACAATGATACTATAATGTTAATGCCATTTCTTCAACGGTTGTTTATTTATTTTTTGTGCACCACACTGTTATTATTCAAACGTATACTAGTCATAATCAATAAATAATTTAAACCACAAGTAGAAAATACTTGGCTTCACTGCCCTGCTATTACCAATAATCAACCAATATTAAACTTTTTTTTGCACTTTTAAAACAGGCTGTTAAATCAATCAGTGTCTGTAGGTTACATCATATTTTACCGGAAGGCTATAAAACTGTTCTATTCCCCAACGTTTCTTCTTTAATAAATTAGTTTATGAAAAGTCATTTTTGGTCTTACCCCTGCTCATACACAAAAAAGGGAAGACAATGACGAATTGCTTCAAAAGAGGCCAAAAAAATATGTGATAGTGTAAAATATTCCTATATTGAAATTCCCTATATCTTATATTCTGTTTTTATCCTTAAAATAAATATTATTAAAACGAAGTTGGCAACTGATTTCTTACAGTCTGTTCTGTTCGTAATGAACCTTGTTTATCTTGGATACAAATTATTATTATTATTATTATTATTATTATTATTATTATTATTATTATTATTATTATTATTAATAATAATAATAATAATAATAATAATAATAATAATAACATAGGAATGAACTTCTGGCATTATTTGTCAATGAAGATTTGACTGACAAATTAAAGATCATAAATAAGCATTTGATTTATTCTTCAATATAAAACAAGTTATTAAAGTTTGCCTGCAGTGGTCTGTGGGAAGATGATTTCTCTGATTGAGGTTCCCCTGAAGACCACCAGAAGTTTTCTCCGAGCTGTCATGAACAGTCAGCTTTCTCCTGTCTTCCGGAGAGGGAAGAACTCCCGAGAAATTCAACTTTCCAGTCTAAACGAGCATCTTGAATTTCACTTTACATTTTTCTTTTACCTGCTGATTTGCTTTTTACATTATGGGCATACTTTACTTCGTTAATTATATCTGACAAAGGTAGGCCTAGCCTATTTTATAGGGAAAAAATAACAAAGAACAGGTAGAAATACATTCGGAAATTTCATGGAAAATATTTCTACAAAAAAGACTATTCATTACAAGAGAATTTAATTAGTTAACATGTACATTCTGATTTCTGTTGATGCTTAAGCCCCATTATTTATCACATATGCCTATTTGTACAATGCCAGTTGCCCCATGTAAGCCTGTTGTTATGATTTCTGCATTACACTATGTAAAGTAGAATGTTTAATTTTGCAAAGCGACTAGAATAATAATTTGTCAATGGTGTTTACAAATTTAGCTGCTAAATACATTGGTTATAGCCTGAATTCCACAAGCATTTGTGGCAGCTTTTAAAGACATTATCAATTAGATAATGAAAATATGAAGTATTATTTTTTTATATTGAAACACACTCCCAAAATAGTACAAGTATAGCAATACTCCTTGGAAAGCAAGATGCTTTCAGGGGAAGATTTTAGATACATATTTAGATTTAATCTGCCCCCAGAGTGTGATCCTATGCCAGACCATTTTTTGCTAACCCCACAAGAAATTACAACTTAGAAAATAAGATAAATCTGATTATATGGTGTGACAGGGCCGAGGCCTGCCCCTGTAAATAGTGTGCATGATGGCAGCGGTGGGCATCACTGGTTCTGCTGAGTCAAAGCAGGATAGGCACAGAGCAGTTGGCTGCCAGGATGCACAGGCAGAACCAGGTGAAGATCAGCAACCACCGGAAGCGCTACTGAAGGAGCAACGGAGACATGGGTGAAAAGCCAGAGGGGGAGGAGCTGGAGCCCCGAAAGGGGGAGGAGTTACTCTCCTTGAAGATCAAAGTAAGAGGAGCTACCATCCTCAAAGGCCAGAGTAGGAGTGGCTGCCTGCCTGGGGAGCTATGGTCCAAGAAGGAGTAACATCCGTCCCGAGGGCCAAAGAAGGAAGAGCTATCATCTCGACAGCCTGAGAACCTGGAGCTGCCGTCTGACAGCCTGAGGAGGAGGAGCTGCCATCCCCGGAGCGTGGAAGGAGAGAAGCCTGCCCTCGGCCAGTGCTTCCAGACACCCCACTGTGTCTGAACCTCCCATCACCCGTTGACCCCACAAATAGAAGAGGAACCAGCTGAAGAAAATTGAATGTACCAGTGGTGCCATTCTAAGGGGGGGTATATGACAGGGTTCATGTGTAAATGTGTGCAGCTGGGATGCAGAACAGGAGATACGTTGTTAGTCAACCAGTTAGGCTCACCTGGCGCTGAGCTGATTGGGAGGTCTGGATTGGCTGGAGGGTGTGCCCAGGGAGGCTGCGCGCAGCTCAAAAGGCATCTGAGCCACAGCTCGAGACAACTGTACCACCATACTATGCAGAGTGGTGCTTTGTTGATATTGAGGAGGAGCGTGTCCGCTCCGCAGGATTAACTACTATGGAACCCTTCAACTGTAAGACAGTGCCTGTGAAGGCTCTGCTCAGCCAGGACCGTCACAACGACTCGGAGTCACTGGGAAGCTGGGAGTTCGGGAGTAACTGCAGTAGGTTAGTTTAGGGGATGTTGATCCCAAATAGTATAGAGAGGGTTTGCGTAGTGTAGTAGGTTCCTACATAGTGCATATTTTTCAGCTTTGTTTTCTTTTGTTTAATTTATTAAATCTGACTGGTGGTATCCTAGTGGCAGCACGTGTGTGTTAAATAAATCTGCGCGCCTGTGCGGCGTGTCAACACCCCATGCTCTGTGTCTGACTCATTACTATTCAGTGATGATCCACACGTACAAAATCCCCATTACATATAGATTTCAAACTAAATCAACAACAACAAATGTACTTTTAATATATTTTTTTTCTCTGGAGTATATTCACATTAGGGAGTCCAATCATCCTGGAAGGTTCATAGGTAAAATGACAGAATGAGCTAGTTACAGGTCAGGATGGAGGTGAACTGGTTCAAATAACTTAAAAATTAGACCATTAAAGAGCTGGACTGGACCTCTGCACTAAATACTATAAAGATCACTAAAATAGAACACTTTGGAAAACAGAGCATGGAGTTTAGTTGCTCTAAAAGTAAAATACCAGGGTAGGCACTATTTTAATAATTGGTGGCAGTGCTAATATATGTAGTCTTTTTTATTTTTTATATAGAATTGAAATAGACACTTCTATGTCTGTATAAATATTTTTTTTTCTTTTGGTAAAGAATGTATTGGGAAAGCTTTGTTTCTGGATAGACTGAATTTACATTTTAAAGTTTCAACATAAAATGGCTATAAATTAGTTTTCTTTGTATAAACAACATAGCAGACTTTTACTTTTAAATAATAATAATAATCCAAACAGTTTACATGTTATTTAAATGTTTATTTGTTAACTGCGGCAGGATTTTCTTTTTTTTTTTCTCACAAGAACAAGACAGGATTAATCTGTTCCTTTTGCGTCTCCTTTTTCATGCCAGTGATAAGTAACGGACAGACAAAGATGTGAAATGTTTTGAGGCTGCTACTAAAAACAAAAGTGCTGGTTGTCTGAACTAGACACCTGCAACTTGGTTTTAAAACTCCAAGTGTTTTTCCTTATGACTGAAGTGCGGTGGTTGAATCTGGGAATTCATAAAGCGTACACACTGTGACACTTTGGGTAAGGCTTTTTCTGTTGTAAGACAAGTGGTCCCCAGGGTTATTTAGACATACATGTGTATTTCTCATGTTGAATACATTATTTAGGTCTATGGCAAAATAGGCACAAGAGCAGAAATGACAGTATTACAATTATGTCAACTGCCTCTACCCATGTGTTAATAGCAGCATTTTCTTTTAAAAGGGAATGCTGCAAACCTTGTTCCAGAGTAATAGTTTAATGTGTCAGGTTTTGTGTGTCTATCTACAGTTGCACAATCACTCTGAGTTCGGAAAATGTTGGAATTTTTTATGCTAGGGCATCTCTGACTGTTCTGGGCATCTCTGACTGCACTGGAGCATCTGCCCCTGAGCTCACAACATCTGACCTTTCTAAAACTACACAGATAGAAGGAACCCTAAACTTTATCCAGCACACTGCATTAATTAAATAATCAATCAGTAAATGGTCGCGTGTACAAATTCACTCAGTAACAAGAATCTGGCACTTTATTTTCCAATGTAACAAATGTGTGTTTTTTTCTTCTGTAGGTGGAGTCACAATAAAACACAATTTCAGAAATAAAAGTCGTCTTATGCTGTTCTGTGCTAAATGGATAGGAACTGAATCCAACCACATGCTGCAAAAGTGAGCCTGCTTTTATTGGGGAAGGTCAAAAGAAAAAAGGAAAAAAAAAATCACTTTTCTTAGGTTGTTATTGTACATATTATAAAAAAGCCATACATTTAAACAATACATAGTTTTAGCAAAAAAAAAAAAAAAAAAAATATATATACAGTACTGTGCAAAAGTTTTAGGCAGGTGTGAAAAAATGCTGTAAAGTAAGAATGCTTTCAAAAATAGACATGTTAATAGTTTATATTTATCAATTAACTAAATGCAAAGTGAGTGAACAGAAGAAAAATCTAAATCAAATCAATATTTGGTGTGACCACCTTTTGCCTTCAAAACAGCATCAAGCATCAATTCTTCTAGGTACACTTGCACACAGTTTTTGAAGGAACTCGGCAGGTAGGTTGGCCCAAACATCTTGGAGAACTAACCACAGTTCTTCTGTGGATTTAGGCAGCCTCAGTTGCTTCTCTCTCTTCATGCAATCCCAGACAGACTCGATGATGTTGAGATCAGGGCTCTGTGGGGGCCATACCATCACTTCCAGGACTCCTTGTCCTTCTTTACGCTGAAGATAGTTCTTAATGACTTTCGCTGTATGTTTGGGGTCGTTGTCATACTGCAGAATAAATTTGGGGCCAATCAGATGCCTCCCTGATGGTATTGCATGATGGATAAGTATCTGCCTGTACTTCTCAGCATTGAGGAGACCATTAATTCTGACCAAATCCCCAACTCCATTTGCAGAAATGCAGCCCCAAACTTGCAAGGAACCTCCACCATGCTTCACTGTTGCCTGCAGACACTCATTCGTGTGCCGCTCTCCAGCCCTTCGTGAACAAACTGCCTTCTGCTACAGCCAAATATTTCAAATTTTGACTCATCAGTCCAGAGCACCTGCTGCCATTTTTCTGCACCCCAGTTCCTGTGTTTTCATGCATAGTTGAGTCGCTTGGCCTTGTTTCTACGTCGGAGGTATGGCTTTTTGGCCGCAAGTCTTCCATGAAGGCCACTTCTAACCAGACTTCTCCGGACAGTAGATGGGTGTACCAGGGTCCCACTGTTTTCTGCCAGTTCTGAGCTGATGGCACTGCTGGACATCTTCCAATTGCGAAGGGAAGTAAGCATGATGTGTCTTTCATCTGCTGCAGTAAGTTTCCTTGGCCGACCACTGCTTCTACGGTCCTCGACATTGCCCGTTTCTTTGTGCTTCTTCAAAAGAGCTTGGACAGCACATCTGGAAACCCCTGTCTGCCTTGAAATTTCTGCCTGGGAGAGACCTTGCTGATGCAGTATAACTACCTTGTGTCTTGTTGCTGTGCTCAGTCTTGCCATGGTGTATGACTTTTGACAGTAAACTGTCTTCAGCAACCTCACCTTGTTAGCTGAGTTTGGCTGTTCCTCACCCAGTTTTATTCCTCCTACACAGCTGTTTCTGTTTCAGTTAATGATTGTGTTTCAACCTACATATTGAATTGATGATCATTAGCACCTGTTTGGTATAATTGTTTAATCATACACCTGACTATATGCCTACAAAATCCCTGACTTTGTGCAAGTGTACCTAGAAGAATTGATGCTGTTTTGAAGGCAAAGGGTTGTCACACCAAATATGGATTTGATTTAGATTTTTCTTCTGTTCACTCACTTTGCATTTAGTTAATTGATAAATATAATCTATTAACATGTCTATTTTGAAAGCATTCTTACTTTACAGCATTTTTTCACACCTGCCTAAAACTTTTGCACAGTACTGTATATATATATATATATATATATATATATATATATATATATATATATATATATATATATATATATATATATATATATATATATATCATCCAAAAGTAATCCTTATTAAATATCACCCTAAACTTAAACCACAAAGAAAATGTGTGTATTTAAATGTAATCCTAAAGTATTTTAAAGAATACTTTTCCTCCTCTGTACTGCAATTACACTCCAAACCAAAGGCACATGCAGGACTCTTGCTATCAGAAACTCTAAACAAAACAGCAAATTAAATCAGGTAAGTTATTTTCCTAATATAAACCTCAAAATGATAAAATACTCAAGGTAAACAAAAGGTAAGTATATTGTTGTTACCGTATATATGTGTTTGATAGCAGTATGTGGAGTTTTAAACACAGATTATGACTGAATTATATTATATTGGTACCACCAGTATAAAGAAATGTGTCTATTTAAATACAATCTTTTCTTTACACATAAGTGTGTGTAAAACAGAAATTAACAATTTGGTCGTCAGGGAGACACACTGTCACATCCATATATATATTGGAAATTGTGTGTCATTTTGAACCTGCTTTTAAATATTTTTTACTTTTTCTTTTTTTTAATTTAGTGTATCCAATTATAATTTCCCCCCTGATTTTCTCCCAATTTGAAATGCCAATTGCTTTTTCTCCTCACCGCAGCAACTCCGTACATGGCTCAGGAGACCCAAAGATAAAGTGGGGGTCCTCCGATCCCACAACCAAGCCAGCTTCCTTTTTAAAAACTAGAGAGCAGAGTCAGTGAGCTACCGACCTCTGGAGGACAAAGGCCAGCCCTCCAGGCATCCGCTCTGAGGACACTGCTCCTGGCCAGCAGGGTTCGCTGTAGAGCGATGAGGAGAAACAGTCCCTGCCGGTTTTACCTCCCTCACGCACTGGAGCGCCAGATCCAATGCGATGCTTCCTTCAGTCCCCAGCGAAGACCGGCCTACTTTGCTCAGCCAGGACGGGAACCTGCGCTGTATGACTCACCCTACGCACCATGCGGCTGTGCTTCTACCAGGTGAGCCACTCAGGGACCCGCTGCTTTTAAATATTGTTAATGCTTTCTTTGAATTTGTGTTTTTAATTACGTTATATTTACATAGTAGTTAATTAGTAAATACATGTGTACTTACACATTATTACAATGTTATTATGCATAGCTACAATGTACTTAATGTGTAACTCTTATTGCATGATATAACCCTAACCCTAACCTTAACTCTAACCCTAACACCCCCTAACCCTAACCTTAACTCTTAACTTAACGCTAACCCCCGTAACCCTAATTCTAACCCTTTTGTGATACAACAGTGTACCTACATACAGTACTGTGCAAAAGTTTTAGGCAGGTGTGAAAAAATGCTGTAAAGTAAGAATGCTTTCAAAAATAGACATATTAATAGATTATATTTATCAATTAACTAAATGCAAAGTGAGTGAACAGAAGAAAAATCTAAATCAAATCCATATTTGGTGTGACCACCCTTTGCCTTCAAAACAGCATCAAGCATCAATTCTTCTAGGTACACTTGCACACAGTTTTTGAAGGAACTCGGCAGGTAGGTTGGCCCAAACATCTTGGAGAACTAACCACAGTTCTTCTGTGGATTTAGGCAGCCTCAGTTGCTTCTCTCTCTTCATGTAATCCCAGACAGACTCGATGATGTTGAGATCAGGGCTCTGTGGGGGCCATACCATCACTTCCAGGACTCCTTGTTCTTCTTTACGCTCTTAATGTTCTTAATGACTTTCGCTGTATGTTTGGGGTCGTTGTCATGCTGCAGAATAAATTTCGGGCCAATCAGAAGCCTCCCTGATGGTATTGCATGATGGATAAGTATCTGCCTGTACTTCTCAGCATTGAGGAGACCATTAATTCTGACCAAATCCCCAACTCCATTTGCAGAAATGCAGCCCCAAACTTGCAAGGAACCCACCATGCTTCACTGTTGCCTGCAGACACTCATTCGTGTACGGTCTCCAGCTCTTTGGCGAACAAACTGCCTTCTGCTACAGCCAAATATTTCAAATTTTGACTCATCAGTCCAGAGCACCTGCTGCCATTTTTCTGCACCCCAGTTCCTGTGTTTTCGTGCATAGTTGAGTCGCTTGGCCTTGTTTCCACGTCGGAGGTATGGCTTTTTGGCCGCAAGTCTTCCATGAAGGCCACTTCTGACCAGACTTCTCCGGACAGTAGATGAGTGTACCGGGGTCCCACTGTTTTCTGCCAGTTCTGAGCTGATGGCACTGCTGGACATCTTCCGATTGCGAAGGGAAGTAAGCATGATGTGTCTTTCATCTGCTGCAGTAAGTTTCCTTGGCCGACCACTGCTTCTACGGTCCTCAACGTTGCCCGTTTCTTTGTGCTTCTTCAAAAGAGCTTGGACAGCACATCTGGAAACCCCTGTCTGCCTTGAAATTTCTGCCTGGGAGAGACCTTGCTGATGCAGTATAACTACCTTGTGTCTTGTTGCTGTGCTCAGTCTTGCCATGGTGTATGACTTTTGACAGTAAACTGTCTTCAGCAACCTCACCTTGTTAGCTGAGTTTGGCTGTTCCTCACCCAGTTTTATTCCTCCTACACAGCTGTTTCTGTTTCAGTTAATGATTGTGTTTCAACCTACATATTGAATTGATGATCATTAGCACCTGTTTGGTATAATTGTTTAATCATACACCTGACTATATGCCTACAAAATCCCTGACTTTGTGCAAGTCTACCTAGAAGAATTGATGCTGTTTTGAAGGCAAAGGGTGGTCACACCAAATATGGATTTGATTTAGATTTTTCTTCTGTTCACTCACTTTGCATTTAGTTAATTGATAAATATAATCTATTAACATGTCTATTTTTGAAAGCATTCTTACTTTACAGCATTTTTTCACACCTGCCTAAAACTTTTGCACAGTACTGTATATCATGCATAAATATTTACATATTAAGTACTATGCATTGTAACTATGCATTGCAATTATGTTTAAGTACACATGTATTTACTACCATGTAAATACACAGTAATTAGAGTAGATGTACTAAAGTGCTGCGCCTGTCACAATAGTTGCAAACGAGTTGCAAATGAGTTGGAAGTCTTGGGTGAAGTGTACTAAACAAACGCAATGCTATTTGCGACTTTTTAGGGAATGCTTTGTGGCAACAGCTTTACTTTGCAGTTCAAGCTTAGATGAATGTGTATTTATGGGTGTTCCTGCATAAAATCACAAAAAGGGGGCGGACATAGTGCAAATGAGGGTTCTCAAATATTATAATGAGATGTACGAAAGCTCCCGACAACTGTGACACTTACAATTGCATCAATTTGTTAAGAACTTTGGAAAGCATGTTTTAAACAGTCACAATTGTTGCTGGCATTTCACAGTCCGCTTTTTCTCGTGCATTGCCAGTTGTGCTCAATGCATTTTTGAGGCGAACACCCAAGTACCTAATTTTCACGAAAGGCAGGGTGTACTTACAAGCCTTGAAAACAGATTGCTATGACATTTCTGGTTTCCCCAACATGCTGGGAGCATAGTCTGCACATTCTGAGCATCTGCATAGGACCATGATGTATTTTGCGTCAATTGTCTAGGCTACTAAGTAGGCCAAGTTAATAATAATAATAATAATAATAATAATAATAATAATAATAATAATAAAATCAAACATAAAAAAATGCTGAAATCATTCAATTTCAATTTAAAAGAATCTTTTATTCGCATTGTACACCAATGTGTGCAATGCAGCAGCATGATTTATTTTGTGTTACCAGTAGGGTAAAGTAAAAAGAAAGTGTGCTAGGTATTCATTTGATTTTACTACTGTACTATATACTGTATAGGCCAACTGTACAGATTAATATTTTTACATAATGCAATTTAAAATGCATTGAGTACTATGAATGTATGTGTGTGCGATTGTATTGTATTTTTTTAAACCCGACACCTCCTTATGTCAGACATACTATATGATTATGAAAAGACATTTTGGGTGTGAAGGTGGGGGCCCCACTATAGAATCTGATGGAATTAAACTGCCTTTCATTTTTTTTATATATATTTAACAGTATTAAAATAGGTCAAATGAATACGGAACAGAATGCATTGTACAGATGTATTTGTATTCGGGCACCCTCTGCTGCAGCAAACTCAACTCCCGCTATTTATTTGAACAATGTTGCACGACTCTCGCATTGTATGCTAGAGATCTCGCTAAGAAGATGCAATAAATATTTAAATTAGTATATCGCGGTTCTCTTCATTAAAATATTTTCTCTTAGTACATACAACACAATGTATACTTTGCGAAGTATTGCAACGAAAACACAAACTGCTGTATGTTTGCGCTGCGACTGGCCCATCTTAGTACACCTACCCCTTAATGTAAAGGGTTACCTTTAATTGTAGACTTGATATTTTATATATATGGAATATATACACAGGGTTAGTAAACATGTTAAAGGTGTGTGATCATTCCTGCCAGGTGATGCTGCTAGCTCAAGTATTTCATTTATGCTACGCTTTGGATATAAACGTTTAGGATGCTATAATGACACATCTAGCAGTATAACTGCATCGTTGAGTGTATATTTACATGGTGTTGGTTGGATGTGTGCTATTATTGCATAATAAACAAATGGCTGTGAGCTGTTCAGTGTGTTGATATGTAAATAAATCCTGTTCGCCTGAGGGGCGTATCAACTTAACCTCCGTCTCGATCTCCTGCCTGTTATTGGTGTTGCCAATTTAGCAAATTTATCGCTAGACTTGGCGACTTTATAAACACGATGGAGATTTTATAAATGAGCATGCAACATGTAACTAATTTAAAATCTGGTGACATTGTAGAAACGTTCTACTTTCTAAATAATAAAAGAAACTAGTAAATAACACTTTAAATTTAAAGCCCCATACTAAGATTTGCTTTTTTACACCCAAACTGCAAGCCCCCTTGCTGTTTCTATAGGCTGTAAGGACTGTCGCTTTGGCAGCAGATGCACTAGATTCCCCCATCGAATGCACAGAGGACGCGTACTTACAAAGCATTTTCAAAACTGATTCGCTGGTAGTGAGGATGGGACCAGTCAATCAGATGCTAGTAACACTTAAGCAGGAAAAGAAAAACACGCCCACTGCTTGTCTTTGGCAGAAATACCGTAAATAGCAAGACAGGGCATTCGGTGCAGTTTCATTGATAAGCTTAAATAATGTTATTAACTATGCACGTTAGAAAAATGTAATTATTGAACTGACTATCCAGTATTCATCCCGATGTATATAATGAGGAATGGAATCAATTGAAAAGTGCACAAAGATAATTTATTGTGTGTACTTTGTTAATATAGTATCAGTTAGTAATTCCCAGTCCCCGTCCCCATCCCCTTTTCTGCACTAGCAACATTTTGCCCAATCTGGAGACTTTTTACTGTGGGTCTAGTGACTTTTACAGAGGAGGAGTTGACAACACTGCCTGTCACTCAACAGTGAACGCACACACCAACACAGCAGACGGCTACTCTGTCACAAGCATTAATACCCTGTATCTTTCTAAATAAGGGATTTAGGGGAGCTCCCTAATAAAAGCTGGATCTCAAAACAATAACTGTGAATATAGTAATTGTAACAGCTGTGTATAATGGTATTTAAAACGATTCATTCATCTGAATTTTTACATATCCATATGTGGCGGATTTCTGTACTACACACTGTAAACAAGAAAATGAATGTCTCTGAAAAGGCTAAAAATGTGGCTGCAGCAGATCGCGTAAAGCAGTATCCAGCAGGCGTTTTACACAGCTGTTATGTAGGTCCTGAAACGTTACTGTAGATCACTACCGAAAATCGTCTTTTGACAGGCATTTAGATTCAAGTATTCACCGAAAGAGAAAGGCAGAAATCTGCTTTATTTGCAAATAAACAAAAAATGGTGACTTCCATGTTCCAAAAATCCACTGAAAACCGTGAAGCACAAAATACATACAATTTTAACCTGACAGAGGCGTTTGTTTGTGCAAATATCCCTCTTGAAAAACTGGACAACAAAAAGTTACGTAAATTCTTCAGACAGTGTAGCAAATGGTGGAGTGATTCCATCATCAGCCCAGCAGGAGATTATGGAATTGATAAAACAGTCTGGTTGCTTGTCAGTGGTCACTGACGAGTCGACTGATGCCCAAGATCAGTATGGGTTACACATTGTCTTTGTTTTGTAATACCTAATGGTGAACATGCACCTGACGTAGAACTTAAAGCTGTCCTTGCAGATACACTTTACCTACAGGCAGGGCCGGTCTTAGGCTGTGCAGGGCCCTAGGCAGTGATTGCACTGTGCAGGGTCCAGAACATCAAATGAATGCTACAGTAGCAACCGTATCTTAAAGCTAGTATATAGGTGCATCATGTAATCATATGCAACAACATATACTAACGTTAAGATATGGTAAATGATATTCATGATATGTTAGACTTTATCACCTTTTTTAAGTCATTGTTGAGCACAAATACGTCTTGATCAATTTCAGCCTGGAAAAGCTGCTCACTAGAAGTAACCGTCACTGGAATGCTCAGTCGGCTCCTCTGTTTTCATGCATGTACTGCAGCATTTTCACAGGACTTATACGAGATGCCAACATGATGAGCTGCAGCTACAGTGCCAGGGGTGCAAATCATTTAGAAAATTGGTGCTAAACTGTTTTGAAAGTTTTGCACCAGAGAGCCTACTGGTGCTAAATTAAAAATATTGTAATATTTTGTAATAAGGAAAGTCTGCCATATCACTCTCATCCATGGCAAGCCTGTAATATTATTTACATTTTTTCTTAGAAGAGAAAAAAATGGTAAACAAACATGTACTTAAAAAGAGTGGGTAGATGTAGTTTAATTGTCATTATAATTATTATATTACTCCATCCAGAAAATAGAGGGTAAAAACAATCAAATTAACAAAGTGATGAACGGTATTAGAAACAATCGTGCTGTATATGTTTATATATAGAATCTTTTAACACTAAAATTGCTATATTAAGAAACCTAAGACGGCAGACCTGAGTAGCCCAAATGTTCGACATTGACGAAACAATAGCTCATGAATTCAGCTACACTGAATTGTATTAATAGATTAGATTTACATTAGCTGCAACAACTGATTTTGTTTTAACATAAATCCATGATTATATGCATCTAACCAAAACATGAGCATTTTTTAATCAACAAAATTTGTTTATAAACTAGCAAAGCTTAACTTTCGCGGTAAATGAAGAGGCTTGGGAACACATAACATTATTTTACAATGTATTGTTGTTACCTGTTAAGTCTACTATTGCCCACATACCTTTTTGACTTACTGAACAAATATGTAATTGATAACTGTTTAAAAGTGAGCTGTGACATGTTTGCTACCACTTTCCCACACGACACAAACCTTCACTCCTGTATATGTGGAGGGGTGTGGGTGGGTCATGTGAGTAGTCCAGACCCAATGAGAAACTATCTGTGGTTGCTAAGGATAAAAAAAAAAAAATAACAATAACACTAATAAAAAGTAAACATGTCTACTGGTGCCAGAATTTAATGTTGTTGCCGCTATATGAGGTACCCCAAGTTTGCAACCCTGAGCGTTTTGCGCGCACGTAACAAACACACTAAATCTCACGGCAGTCCGGTTGAGTGTGGGGCCCCCTACAGTTTGGGGGCACTAGACGGCCTCCTTGCTCGCCTTGCTTTAAGGCTGGCCCTGCCTGCAGCCTGTTATTACAACACCGTTTCACAAGCTATTGTAAAGTGCTTGAATAACTTTGATGTTAATGTTGATGATGTCAGTGCATTATCACTCTATTTGCTATTTGGCAGATGCATTTTTACAACAGCTATATTCACACTAACTGTTGACTAATCTTGACACAGCATCTAAAGGTTTCTAACTAACCTTTTACATTGAATGCATATTTAATGAAGATAGAACCCTTAAGACATCAATCTAATTTCCAAGTTTTGCTTAAAACCTACAGTACTGTGCAAAAGTTTTAGACAGGTGTGAAAAAATGCTGTAAAGTAAGAATGCTTTCAAAAATAGACATGTTAATAGATTATATTTATCAATTAACTAAATGCAAAGTGAGTGAACAGAAGAAAAATCTAAATCAAATCCATATTTGGTGTGACCACCCTTTGCCTTCAAAACAGCATCAATTCTTCTAGGTACACTTGCACAAAGTCAGGGATTTTGTAGGCATATAGTCAGGTGTATGATTAAACAATTATACCAAACAGGTGCTAATGATCATCAATTCAATATGTAGGTTGAAACACAATCATTAACTGAAACAGAAACAGCTGTGTAGGAGGAATAAAACTGGGTGAGGAACAGCCAAACTCAGCTAACAAGGTGAGGTTGCTGAAGACAGTTTACTGTCAAAAGTCATACACCATGGCAAGACTGAGCACAGCAACAAGACACAAGGTAGTTATACTGCATCAGCAAGGTCTCTCCCAGGCAGAAATTTCAAGGCAGACAGGGGTTTCCAGATGTGCTGTCCAAGCTCTTTTGAAGAAGCACAAAGAAACGGGCAACGTTGAGGACCGTAGACGCAGTGGTCGGCCTAGGAAACTTACTACAGCAGATGAAAGACACATCATGCTTACTTCCCTTTGCAATCGGAAGATGTCCAGCAGTGCCATCAGCTCAGAACTGGCAGAAAACAGTGGGACCCTGGTACACCCATCTACTGTCCGGAGAAGTCTGGTAGGAAGTGGCCTTCATGGAAGACTTGCGGCCAAAAAGCCATACCTCCGACATGGAAACAAGGCCAAGCGACTCAACTATGCACGAAAACACAGGCACTGGGGTGCAGAAAAATAGCAGCAGGTGCTCTGGACTGATGAGTCAAAATTTGAAATATTTGGCTGTAGCAGAAGGCAGTTTGTTCGCCGAAGGGCTGGAGAGTGTACACGAATGAGTGTCTGCAGGCAACAGTGAAGCATGGTGGAGGTTCCTTGCAAGTTTGGGGCTGCATTTCTGCAAACGGAGTTGGGGATTTGGTCAGAATTAATGGTCTCCTCAATGCTGAGAAGTACAGGCAGATACTTATCCATCATGCAATACCATCAGGGAGGCATCTGATTGGCCCCAAATTTATTCTGCAGCATGACAACGACCCCAAACATACAGCTAAAGTCATTAAGAACTATCTTCAGCGTAAAGAAGAACAAGGAGTCCTGGAAGTGATGGTATGGCCCCCACAGAGCCCTGATCTCAACATCATCGAGTCTGTCTGGGATTACATGAAGAGAGAGAAGCAACTGAGGCTGCCTAAATCCACAGAAGAACTGTGGTTAGTTCTCCAAGATGTTTGGGCCAACCTACCTGCCGAGCTCCTTCAAAAACTGTGTGCAAGTGTACCTAGAAGAATTGATGCTTGATGCTGTTTTGAAGGCAAAGGGTGGTCACACCAAATATGGATTTGATTTAGATTTTTCTTCTGTTCACTCACTTTGCATTTAGTTAATTGATAAATATAATCTATTAACATGTCTGTTTTTGAAAGCATTCTTACTTTACAGCATTTTTTCACACCTGCCTAAAACTTTTGCACAGTACTGTACATAAAAGCACTTGAAATGAAATGCAAATTAGATCAATGTGAAGGGGTACACCCCACCCCTCTGTATAGGTAAGCTTTATTTTTGTATTATTATGGTATAAATGTATGGCAGCAAAAATCCTGTCTTGTGCTTTATTTAACCACATGCAGAATGTCTTCAAATTGGATAATTGAGTGCTAATCTGAAGGCAGCCACATTTATAAAAACAGAGGTTTGCTCTGCGCAGAGGGAGAGAGAGACCGGAGACAGAGTATTGTTGTGGTAAAAAGTAATTACAAAAAAACAACTGCTACCTGCACGCATGGTATTTGTTTGGTGTTTTGATTATTTATTGTTTGTTTGTTTTGACCCTCGCGCCTTTTTCTTTTGTGTTTGTGAAATTTATTTTGTTTAATAAATAAATAAGAGCACAATAGCGGCTCACCCTGCAATACTGCTGTCTGCCTGTGTGTTACTTCCTGGTTCTGATGTCACCACAAGCCAACCTGTCACATATGGTGTCTTGTGTGGGATAAACTACCACCTCCACGAGTCAGTCCAGGGAGTACTGCAGGCATTTTTTTTCCGACTTGACCTTGAATTTTGTTGTAAAGATAATTGACTTGAAAAGACCAAGGGAGACACAATGGCCAACTAATAAGCCTCATCAAAATTAATAGAATTTTTGTAAGTGTAAGTGGTTTTAGTAGTGTGATTATAAGAAGATTTCCAGATGTTTTAACTCTTACCATTATTACATGGAAGCCTTTTGACATTTTGAAATATTGTTTTCATGTGTTACAAATGAGACGTTTTAACGTCAGGCACATTAGTCAAATGGCTCCTTTAAGGAATTAAGTGCTTTACTGGGAGGTCTCTGTTTTACCAATTAGTATGGGAGGACTCTCAAGTTGCATACAACAGTGTGACTTTGACGGACCATTTTTCTTGTATGGATCAAAGCCTCATAAGATTACGCTCTGTTTTACAACTATTACCGAAACCGGATCGCTGTAGGATTCACTCTATTTTGGTCAATAGCACCACTCACATGCCTCCCTTGTTTTGAAAATGCTTTACAAAAATTCTCATTTCATATTAGAAATAAAAACATACATTATTCATGGCTGTTACACACCAAAACAAAAGACAGAGCGTTTTGTATAAACAACAAAATATAATATTGAAATTAGTAAAGTAATAATAGCCGACACAAATGAATGTACCAGGGATTGGAGGTACTTGTGGTGTAAACATTACTTCCAGTACCTGGAAGGTCAAGAGGTCTCAGGTGTAGGTTATCAATTTGTCCAGTGAAAAAAGCTCCTGAGACATCTGTGGCTCCAGCAGTATCTTCCAACAAACTCAACACATCTACCTCTATGTTGATGTTCTATGTATAAACTGATCACTCTTTCCTCTGGATGGTCCTAGAATATTAATCTTATTGTAACGATGGAAAACCACCAAAACTGAAGAAAGGGCAGAAGTAGAAGGAGATACAAAAGCACACAGTCTATACAAATCTAAAATGCTTTCTTTGATTTAGAGTCTAGTTTATTTTTAAAATTTGATATTTACTAAAGGCTAAAACAAGAAGTCACCACACCTTTCTATCTACTATTAATCTCACACAAATTAACAGATTAGTAAATTACATAGTAAGTGATACAAAAGAAACATGGAAAGAGAAAGGCAATAGGAGCCTCCTGTGAAAAAAAAAAAACATGCAATATTAAAATCAGAAACAGAACAAAATGTTATACACATCACATAACTACATTATAACAGTGCTCACAGCAAAGAAAAAAAAAACATTTAAGTCTACACAAGTGGTACATTCAATAATGTTAAGACCAAAGCTAGATATTGTACAAACTTACACTAAAATAATGTCCCATATAGAAATCTTTCAAACATGATTTAAAATACCTTTTCACCTGCAGTGGTTTACATTCCAACTTAGAAAAGCAGGCAATCAAACCCTGTAGCTCTTCAATTCACAGGGCAGGAGCCAGGCTACCTGTGGTGATGTCGCCCACCGTTAGCACCAAGGCTGGGTGCCTGACATCCTCAGGGACATAGAGTTAGTAAAGATTGAAAACATATAAGAGAGGGCCCGTCGTTGGCAAAGGCCCAGTATATAGAAGGGGGGGGGCCCTGCCATTTGGGGGACCCGACACACAGGAGAGGTCTCCACTGTTTGGGAGATCTGACATACGAAAGAGGGGTCCCCCTTGTTTGGGGGGCCCTGCACATAAATAGAGGCTTGATAACCTGAAAGGAAGAAAGAAAGTGGGTCTCGTTGAGAGCTGCCCTCGATGAATTATAGGCTTCCAAAGCTGGGGTGAGGATGCACCCCCATATAAATTTGGTAGTCAGCAATTAATTTTTACCCTGTTTTTCTCCCAATTTGAAATGCCCAATTGTATTTAGGCTCAGCCCACCGTTACCACCCCAGCGCTGACTCGGGAGCGGCAAAGACAAACACATTCCGTCCTCCGAAGCGTTTGCCGTCAGCTGACCGGTTCTTTTCACTCTGCAGACCCGCCATGCAGCCAGCCCAGAGCTACAGGGTTGGAGGACAATTATTATTATTATTATTATTATTATTATTATTATTATTATTATTATTATTATTATTTATTTCTTAGCAGACGCCCTTATCCAGGGTGACTTACAATTGTCTACAGGGGTCCCTGGTGCGCGGTGAGCCGAGGACACCATGGCCGACCTAAGCTCTCCCCTCCCGGCGGCGCTCAGCAAATTGTCGCCACCCCTGGGGTCTCCGTCTCACGGTCAGCAGTGGAATAGCCTGGACTTGAACTGGCGATGTCCAGGCTATAGGGCGCATTGTGCACTCCATTGTGCCTATACCGGATGCACCACACAGAAGCCCTTTGGAGAGTGATTTTTGATAGCTGAATAAATTGACCTTGCCAAAGCTGATCCGTTTGGAAATGTGCAGGAAGAGGATACAGTGGGAATCTAAGACGAGCGTGAGATCACTGCAGCGAATACCCAGCATAGGAAAGCTGGCAATAGAAGGAATTGCATATTCTGAGCATCTTAAAAAAAAAAATGCAGTTAGACATACAGTATAGTTTCCATTGTTACATCATCAAATGTAGAGAAGCAGCCTTTACGGAGAATTGAAATCAAATTGCTCAGAATATCTATTGAGATAGGCAGGCGAGAAGAAGTGGTCAGAGAGCTCTTAGAGACGGACAGCTGGTATTGATAGGAGAATTGGGGAGGTGTGGCGGAGTGTCCCGCCCCTATTTATTATTATTTGTGTTTTGTTTGCTGCGCAGTTAAAAGCGCTGCGTCTTTTGTTATTTATAATTTAAAAACCCCGTGAGGATGCATGACTGATCAGCTACTGATTATTTAACTAGCTGACAGTCATGCATCCTTACCAAACGCATGCATACTGTGGCCGAGGGGTAATAAGATAATGAACAGCTAGTTAACCCCTCGGCCAGAGTATAAGAACCTGCAGCTGTCCGTACTGGGTTGTTGAGTGTTGGAGTGTAGAGAGTACGGGAGAGCGGAGAGAGAGCGCGTAGAATACAACAAAACAATTGCTAAAACGTGCTGGTTTAGCCAGCACGCCACTTACTTGTTTGTCTGTTTATTCGTTTGGCCCTCGTGCTCTTTGGTTTTTGTTTTGTTTATTTATTAAATACGCTGAATGCAGTTGCATTCAGCTTCACCCGCCCATCCATTGTTTTGGTTTCTGTACTTCCTGGTCCGTGACGTCACCACTGCAAGCCAGCCTGTCACAGGAGGTAATGGACATCAAGTAAAATTGATATTGTATTCCTGACAGATAGACTTTGATTGTAGCTGGTGCAAGATATAAAGAGTCCTTTGCGTACACTATAAAAGCCATAATCCAGTCCTGGTTGAATGGGGTTGGATTAATCCTGCTTTGAGAGCAGAACAACAAATAGGTGGTCCAGCCGGTGGAATAAGAGGATCTGGTGGAAGGAGCGAGTGCTGCAGCCATGTATGCTTGCGCTGTATTGAGTAGTCCACTGATAGTTGGGTTCAGTTGAAAATTAGCTGGTTGAACTGGGGTGTCACTGCTGAAGTTTGCTGAGCTGTAGGGACCAGAGTGTGAAATCTCGGAATCTGTAAACGAGAAAGAGCGTCAGCTCCATTATTATAAATGCCAGGTAGATGGTGCTTTTGGATTAGAAAAGTATTTGATACTGAAATCCAAATTAACCGCTGCAGTAATTGCACAATAAGAGGTGAACTGGAAAGGACTTTATTGATAATATTAACTGTAGATCTGTTATTGCAAAAGAAAAGTATTGATTTCTTTGACCAAAGATGATCCCATAGATGTGCTATTGGGTACATTTTGAGAAGAGCTGTGGATTTTAGATGCAGTGATAGGTTTTCGATTTCTTGTGGCCATGCACTAGAAAACCATTGATTGTGAATGAAGCATCTGTAAATAAAGCCAGATTGTGCTGTGCTGAAATGAAATCCTCATAGAACATGGACTGGTCTTTCCAATGCTGTATGAGAGCAGACCACATTTTAATGTCTTTCCTGGCTTCTGATGAAATATTGATGTAGTTTTTTGCTGTTGATGAAAGAGCAAGTAATCGAGATAAAAATGTCCGACCTTGGGGGATAATGTGAATTGCTAAATTAAAATGACCCAGCAACGAGAGCAGTGCACGTTTCCTGATCATTTTATTGATCTGAAAGTTCTGGATAAGGGAATTAATATTATTGAGTTTAGATACGGGAAGGCTGGCTTCGAACTTTTCTGTGTCCAGTATGATTCCTAAAAATTCCAGTGAATGGAGGGGGCTGATTGTTTTTTCTTCTGAAAACGGGATGCCAACCTGTGAAAAAAACACTTTTGGTGATCGCTTCTGCTGGTGGATCTGAGGGAGGTGATATCAAGAGAAAATCATCAAGTAGGTGGAGCAGAAATGGAACATGATATGAATTGAGAAGTATCCAGCATAAAGCCTCTGAGAGAGTATTGAATATTTTCACGCTGCTTCGACAGCCGAAAGTTAATAAAATTTTTCTTCCCAGCATATCATGAACAGGTGGCGAAGAGAAGGATGGATTGGCATTACTTTAAATGCATCTGATATATCTGCTTTTGCTAACCAGGAGTCGTGACCTGCCAATTTAATTGAATGACAAGTCAATGATGAGACACTTTTTTCCTGACATTTTCTGAGTGGCAATGCCGATGGGGTTAATCCTGAATATTGGAAACGGGGGAGCTGAAGACAGGCCGACCATAAATCCTTTTTAAATCTCTTTTTGAATAAGAGACTGTACTGTTTTGGGCTCTTGAGTAGCATAATGGAGGTTTTTGCTTTGGAAGGAGGAGGGAGGGATTTGACTGAATCCTGTTGAAAAAACGTTCTCTAGTCCATCGATTAAATAATTAATGAAGATCTTGTCTGGATGATTCAGAAGTTTTTGTTTTAAAATGGAAATATTTATGGGAGAGGAGACATTAACCCTTAGCGGTCCATTTATTCAGCGCATGTCAGGCGCGTCAGGTCCAATTTATTTTCACACGCGCAGTTTATTTTAGATGCGCTGTTTAAAAGTTTTTTTTTCACAGTAAAACAGGTTTAAAAGGCACTGCATATCAACAGGACACTCAGTACTGCATCTCCAGCCCCGCCCCACCCCTTATTCGCTATATTTTTCAAATGCCTCTTAATAATAGTATATATTGATAAATCATCTCTTGATCACTCGTTTTATCACCAAACTCCTCAATAATGCGATCCAAGTCATTATTTTATTACTATAACATCTAAAAAAGCTCTGCAAATGTGATCTAGGACATAGGACCACAAAGGGTTAAGTAATGGAGAGGGTCACTTTAGAGTCACTGGGCAGATGGCTTAAGAATGCGCGTCCCCATTAAAGTACAGTCACTCTGGAGGTGTATCCTGGGCTTGTAGCTGCTTAGATCAACAGGGATTGACTCCTTGGACGGTGGGTAGTGGTATGCTGTCCTGCTTGGGACGCACCTATTCAGATGTTACTGAGACGCCTGATAGAGAGAAGAGTGGTGGGCTGACCAGATCCTGGGTTGAAGCTCTCAGAGAATGTTCCGATACAGACAAGAAGTGATCTTCGAAAACCTCTGAATCCGAGGAAGATGTGTGCGGTAAGTACTCCGTACTTCATTTTTTTGTTAATTCGTTACTCTGAAAGTGATTGCTGGGGATCTTGCTATCTGCTTAGGTTCACAACCTAATGAAAAAAACACAAGACGGAGGTTTAGGATGTGACTAATGGTTTAAATAGGAAGTAGATTTGATTGATAATAGGAAATCAAAATGTAAAGAGGAGCCTAGCTCCCGCCCCCCGAACCACACTTAATAGGTTAACATTACAAATCAGGTCAGGCACCTGAAACCAATAACTGTGAATGCCTTATTAAGTCATTATTTCACCTGGCTACATTATGAATTGTTAATCTTACATTACATTTCCCTTTCCTTAAACCCAAGGCCAATAAAATACACTATATAATATTACTATTTCATCAACAACAAAATCCTTATCTTAAACTCCTTTGTGCCCTTTGTCACCAGAAGGCATCCATCATGGAGAATTTGTGGAGGAATATCTGCCGTGGCCTGACCTCCACCCGGCAATAGCAACCAGGCCATATCATCAGTGGAGGAAGGTCACCACTAGCATCACCACAGCTGCATAGCCCAGAACCAGGTGCAGCATAAGAGATTGTAGATCATTTTTTCAGCCTGTTCAAGGAGGCTACCTTGGCTGAGGGATGGCTGGTGTAGAAGAGAGTAGGATACAAGGAGCCATGTATAGGGGAAGTCTGGGGCATTCTGAGTGGGGGATTTTCAGTCAGGGCAAACAGTGGCAGACCCACTTCCACCATTGTTTGAAGTATAGCAGGGTTAACGTTGTCAACTCCTTTTAATATTTTAAAGACTTCAATTAAGTTCCCCCTAATTCTTCTTTGTTATGGGCTAAATAAACTCAGTTCCTTCAACGTAGCTTTAGAATTAGGGGGGACTTTATTGAAGTCTTTAAAATCTTAAATTGAGTTAGCAAAGTAAATACTAATCAATACTTTAGGCAGAGCACAGAGACCAGGACTAGCGCACACAGTGGGATAAGTGGAGATAGGCTTAGGACAGAGGGTAGGAGACACTTCTTTACACAGAGAGTGGTGGGCATATAGAATGGATTACCTAGTCATGTTGTTAATGCAGAATCACTGGGCTCTTTTAAGGCCCAACTTGATTAAATTGGACATTACTGAACTACTATGATCCAGACAAGCGTAGATGGACAGAATGACCTCCACTTTTTTAACCTTTTCTTCTGTTCTTCTGTTCTAACAGTTGCCCTAGAGCCTACGGCACCTACAAAACCAATTGTGAACGGTGATCTGTCGTGACCACACAGGTGACTCCCGTGAGCAATTAGCAGCAACTAGCCTGTGCTAGCGATGGAGGAGGCAGGTTTTAAAACATTGCAGTTTAAATGATGTAGCTGTAAATCAGTCTTTGTTTTATGTAGTTCCAGTACACGTTCTACTTTTTGCAATGAGCAGTTTCCCATTATACAATGTATTTAAAATCAATGTATATACTATTTTATTTAACATTTAAATATATTTGGATTTTAAAGACTTGCTATTTGAGTGTTTTGACCTCCAGTGACATAAGTTCAAGTACCATTGGGGACCTTAAAAGGTGAATTTACTGATTTAACTTAAACAGTCTGTCTTCCAGTTATCTCTTCTTCCCTTTTCAGTTTAAACACATTCAACCTCCTTGATGAAGTGTTTGTGACTAAGCTAGAACACACGTAGCTAGTTCTCCAAATCCAAGCCACAATTGAATGATTCATAACAGTTTCTTCTTAAGAAGAATTGTAACAGTTTTATTTCAAACTCTAATATCACTTATCTGGCACTAATATTTGACTTTTAATTTGATATATCTGTTGTATGTCACAAAATATGCAATTGTTTTTCTTGTTTTTCACCACAAATATTTACTTTACTACACCATGACTTCAGCAGTCCTGCACTCCCTAGCACATGTGCACACAGTCATGTGAGATTAATATGTTGAACAAAGTTAAACACAGAAACCGCATCCAATTATTAGGAGAACAACTTCAGTCACTATTTAGCAAATCCGTTGGTGACCTGGCCAGCTGGAAAAACTCTTAAAAGGCCTAGATGTGTTTCTCTTGGAATCTATTCCATGTCAAAATAAACCAACAGAGGCATTTTAATTCTTTACATTTTTCTTGGTTTTTCTGTAGTCTCCTCCCTTCCTTTCTCACTCCACCTTGGCTCAACATTTACCTTCTTCTACACTGACTCTGTGACCACAGCTTTCCCCACCCACAAAGAGTCCTGCTGGATATGAAGGTTTATCCTTGGAAAGGGCTTCACATGAACAACACCCCTAAAGCATTGCCACTTGGAAAAAGTTGCTCAAAGCTTTTTGACTTTATATACACTTAATGGGAAATAACTATGGCTTTGCTGGCAACAGTAATTAGTAATTTGAGTTATCTGGATCTTTTTCAATGTAATGCTTTTTTCGAATCTGTTGTGTATCCAGTGTTAGTAAGGAATGCAAAAACATTTAGCAGCGGTGAAGACAGAATCAGGTTTCCAGTTGTTATTATGCTTCAAGATCATGAAATTGAACAACATTATGTTTCTAATTATGGAAATGTACTGCACCAGACAAAAAGTTTGACCTATTTTGAGTTTAGATCTAGTGGTCACTAAAACATGCTTAAACAGACAGTTCCACTTGTTTTGCAGTTATCTGTTCTATCTCTCTTTATGTGAAAGCTTAAGCTGTAGCTCATGAATGGATAATAGTTGCATGTCAATTTTGATGTTTACTATGCCTTTCCCATTAATTTACTACTCTTTGGTTCACTGTGTTATCACTATTATGTTACTATGTTTAAGCACTTTGTTGTGTTTTAATATACTTGGCTTTTACCACATTTTACTGTAATACAATTTATATAATATGTATATGGGAAGGTCTGCTATTACATTATCTCTCTTATAGAGCACAAACATTCCACAAACCCCCCCTCCCCCCCCCCAGAATAGTTTAACCTAAGGTCTCTGTGGGAAATTGTAAGAACAGACTTCAAAAGATACAACTTATGTCACTGTTTGTTTTTTAAGGATTACAGATGAAGGGATATTTTGTAGTTTTTCACTTAGGTATATACACATGCCACACATGTATGCTAGACCATTAGCCTTTTGTGATGAACTAAACCATTTTTTTGTCAAGGTCTAGTCAGCATGCCCATATGAATGATATTGTTATGTGAGGCATTTAAAAAAAAAAAAAACACCCACATGGGTACTTCATAGCATCTACATGGTCCTGATATAAAATGTCTTGCTCGTTTAATATACTATTATGTGTGTTTACACATGCTTACTAACTATTCCAGCATAAAGCAAATAGTTAGAAAGAATGGCAAATAATAAATCAAGCAGAGACAACCATATACAGTCATATACCGTAGTAGTGTTTTAAGAAGGTAAGAAATAAACTATTAGCTGTCGGACTGTAAACTGGACTGTAAATGGCACACAATCAATACAAAACCTTTTAGTTCTACTCATGAAGTGTCAATAGTGAATCTGCCTCAGACCATGTCAACGTTTTATTGGCTGTTGGTGACTCAGTTAGGAAATTCTGAGCTACATCTACATCTTTGCTACCCAAGACACCCATGTTAACAAAGTATATTTAAGACCCAACGGCACTGTTTTGAACAACGGCTAAGGTTTCAACTTATGGGTCCCGGTTAAATGCAATACAGGTGACAAAACTGGGGGTCTGACTAGATTCAAAAGCCTTAAATCCCCCACCCACCCCAAAATAGGGTTTGGAATATCTGGAAAATGTATTCTGCTTCTTAATGTGTCTCTCCAGAATAAATACCTTGAAACTATTTAAATGCCTGAATACACTTGGGATAGTTAGGCATGTACTTAGGCATTAAGGCATCCTTAATTTATCTTATAAACAGCATCAAATGGCATGATTTGCATTTTCTTTACTATGTTTTTATGATGTTTGCAGTCATTCGGAACAGTCCTTATAGCAATTAATACATGTTCTTTCTGTAGTTAGGGGCTTTGTTGTGTGTTCTAGTTGAGTTGCCATGCTTAATCATATAAAGGTGTCTTCCAAATAAATAAATAAATAAATAAATAAATAAATTAATAATAATAATAATAATAATAATAATAATAATAATAATAATAATAATAATAATAATAATAAAGTAACTTAGGCTAGACATAAAAAAACAGTATTGCAATAATTGCAATGAGACCAAAAATAAACACAGGTGGTGGCCGGAAAAGCATCAAACCGTCTACAAAAGGATCAAACCTTGTTCTACAAAAAATAGCAGGTTCAGTCTGTTTACGAATGCTTTAAGCAGCAGTAATATGCAATATGTACTTCCTAAATTAAAACAAAGAAAATGATGGGATGGGGTGATAATATAGATAGTGCTAATAAGATAGGTAAGAAAATAAATCTTAAAACACTCATTATATTGAGATATTGAGATATTGAGATATTGAGATATTGGAGATATTGATTCATTCCTTGTCCAGCCTGTGAAATACAATATCCATTAATGGAAATTGTGCATGAAATTAAATGTAATTGTTTATTAATTAAGCACAGGGACCACTTGCTATTTTTGTCTATATTTAAATTTGTGATATACCAAACAAAATACAAATGTATTAATTTTCAGGAGTAAAAAAATATTCTGTTTTTTGTACATAAAATATATATTTTTTTGGTGTACTTTCTAATTACTTATATATTTTTTCCCCATAAAATGTATGACTTGTGGCATTTTTCCACTGAAAATAATGGAAAATAAAACGCGATTTCCCTGAAAAACAAGTATAGGGACCCACTGTTATTTTAGATTATTAAAAAAATGAAGACAATCAATCTATAATGTCGAATTTATAGACAAATTTAGTATTAGTAAAATAAAAAAAAACCACAGTGGGCAATCATGTGATACTGAACTGTTAGCGGATAAAGCTATATCAGTCTCCCTGGGTGGAATGAAATTCAGCGACTAGATATCATCTCTTAACCTTTCAGAAGCTCAGGAGATCAGCATGGAATTGCAAACAAATCCACCGAAGATACCCAGAGCAAAATAGACCGGCTTAAATGTATGCTTCCATGAATGGTGCAGTTCATTCTAATGAAATCTACTACAGCCCTGCTTCCTATAACCTCTCCTGTACGTGCATGCATGCCAGCTGGTGGAGAGCTGTGTGTCAGATAATTAAGGGTGTTTGGAACTTTTTTGACATCAGATTCTATCACTAGCCTGTAATGTTTGGCATATTTGGCTCAACTGGCTTGAAATTCCAAATGCATGATTTAGAAACTGTGATGCATACCATTTTTCACTTTTTTTTTTCAATCTTAAGAAAGCACCACCATTTTTCAAATTTTAGTATTAAACCAATAAAGAGTGGTTATATAAGGTGGCCAAACAGTAGAGCTTCTGAGGACAGTATTCAGGTTGCACGTTTAATGGTGATGGTGAAATACTCAAAGTTTTTAATGAATGATTCTTGGAAAATCTCCAGAATTTGAGATGCTTGACATAAAATTGGACCTTTGGTTTTGTTTATTGGACTGTTTAATGTTCAGCACTAAGAGGTCAGCTATAGCCAATAAGGATGTGCAAGTAATTAGTTTCAAGGGGCCCAATGACACAGCACTGTATAACTTTAGGTTACGGATGTAACCCTGGTTCCCTCAAAGAGAAGACGACCACCAAACAATACTTTTGGGATATTGCCTGCCTTTGGTAGGTATTTCTGAGCATTTTATATCAAAGCTGCCCATCTGCGCAGTGACATCCCGGGTCCCACCTCCCGAGGGATCAAATAGTCACTACGCAGAATGCTTGTCCTCTTTTTGCCTTGAAGCAGCGTAAGCGACCAAAGCGACTTTGCTGGTTGGTGGTCGTCTTCTCTTTCAGACGGTCCTGTTCAGGGGCCAGAACCACAATTGGAGTCTGCCCGGTTCTGGGTGCCAAAGGATGCCTTTCATCTGACTGAGGAGATCCATGTGCAGCGGGATCCCCCAGGGCTGGCCCTGCAGCAGCTGGCAGAGGTTTGAAAACCAGAATCTCCTGGGCCATCTGGGGTGCCACCAGAAGAACTGTCGCCTTGTCTCTCCTGACCTTCTCGAAGAAGGCAGGGTGCAGCGGAATTGGCAGGAAAGCGTACAAAAACGTTTTGGGCCACTCGTGGGCTAGGGCGTCGACAACCTAGTGGACCTCTGTACTTGTAGAGGGAGAACCACAGGGGGCAATGGGTCATCTCAGCCGTGGCAAAGAGATCGACTTGGGCTTCCCTGAAGCGTTCCCAAATGCGCTGCACCACCTGAGAGTGCAGTCGCCATTCTGACAGGTGAGGACCCTCCCTGGAGAGGAGATCCACTGCCCAGTTCACCACTCCCGGGAGATGGACAACCCGTAGGTATTGTAAGTGCCTCTGTGCCCAGATCAACAGCCAAAGGCTATGCGGTGTAACCCAGGGGATCAAAGCCCTCCCTGGTGGTTCACGTACACTACTACTGACATGATGTCATACAGATATAAGCCAATCTTCCCGACTTGTCATTACTAACCTTTTCTATATTCATATGGGTATTGCAACTGAGGAGAATAATAACTCCCTTTGTTTTATGAAATGTGTAAAAATACCAAATCTAAATTTTTCCTGCGTAAAAAATCTAGACACTTTTAATTGGGCTGTTTAAACCGCTCAAATTCCAGGATATAGTTGGTAGCTTAACCATTTTCAAAAACTAGACCAGGAATTGTACAGAAAAATGTCAAATATTTTTCCTGGGGGTTGGAATTCCAGCACAAAGGGAGATACCGCGGCATCATTTGATCGAAAGTGGGTTGTCTGTATACAGTACATTTAACATATGATCACATTAGTAAAATAAAGCATATTCTGTGGGCCAAACCATTTTTTCTGAGCTCCTAGCCCCCCTCCCCTCTAGTCCATAATATCCTGTGCCTGTCTCTAGTTGCTTGGCCCGCTCAGCACTCAGTGTAGGAGACTAAGAGTGGGTGAAAGAGCGAGGCATCTGAGCCTGAGAGGAGGGTTTTTTTATACCATGAAGGGCTCAGGGACAGATTGAGGAGGGGGAGGGAGGGGCTCCCAACGTCATGCACGGCTCAGCCGTGCTAGCAGAGGACATTGTGCAGGACGTGCAAGTGTCAAATTTAGCCATGCTTCATGTCTATATGGCCCCAAGGGCGTTGGGTAAACACTGGAGTGTAGACCTGTGTATTGGAGCACTCAGACACTGAGTGAGGTAGAATATAGTACTGATGCACCGAAGAATCTGGGCGCCGAGTGCAGGTGTTATTGACATGCTGGAGCTCTGAAGCACTGAGGCACGGATCGTCTAAGCACCGAGGACGCCGAAGCACCGAGGCACAGAGGCTCTGAGGCACCGACAGGCTCCTAGCCTTAACCGCTTGTAGTCAACACAACCCGGGGTAGCGCATAGCATACACTGGGGTGGATACACCTGTGGCTGCGGTAGGCAATCAGGAGAGCAGTACAGGGAAGCGCACAGCGCGGCAATAACCTGGTTCTGGACCGTGTGCAGTCACGGGCAGAGCTGGGTCCCAGTGCAGGAATCGCGCTTCTTTTTTTTTTTTTTAAACTACAAGGCAGTAAAAGAAAAAACACATACACGCACACAACAGCAAAGCTGTGAGGGTAAATAGAACAGACACCACGGCAACACGGCTGAACTGAATTTTTAAGCGCAGTGAGAGGGCGGGCTGAGACAATCCAGCGGAGTCAACTCCACAGTGGGGCGCAGCAGAGTTCACAGAAGTGGAGTTTCTGATTCCAGGGAAGTGGCAAGCCGGCTTCCAGCAATAAAATTGCAGGGGAACTCCAGAAAATTTGAGAGAGAGAGCTGTTTCACACAGGCTCGATCACAGCAACTGGACAAGGGTGTCTAGCCTGGACTGCGTGCAGTCAAACAACCCGGGCAGTGCATCGCCTACAGCGGAGTGGAGCACTGTCTACAGGCAGAGCGCATCGAGGCACCGCGTGCACCGAGGTACCGAAGTACCGAGGGCACCGGGAGCACTGAGCACCGACTGCACGAAGGTACTTAAGTACCCCGTACATGGGCAGGTAAAGCACTGAGGGTGCAAGCGCCGTAGGGGAGCAGGCAGGTGCAGCTCTGACCATGTGTAATCACAGCCTATGCCAGGGGATACACAGGCTCGTAAGCCACGGTGGGCGAGTGTGCTTGTGTAACAGTATGACAGAGAGGGGGATATACAAGAATTATTATTTTTATTTTTTATTAGACTTGAAGCACAGAGGTGGTTCGGTTGAGGCAGCCAGCAAGGTCTGCGTAAGAGCGAGGCCAGGTAGAGGAAGCACAGCTGCCTAGTGTCGTCTTTTTTTTTTGTTTTGTTTAACTGCTACGCAGTTACAAAAAACACACACAGTAATAAAATTACTATAGAACAAGACACAATTAACTTTTTTTTTTGGGAGGGGCAACACACTAGAAGTGAACGGCCTAATGGACTCAAACTGAACGCAGTAGGGATTCAAGGAAATGCATGCACATGGATTTGGGAGTGGTTAACATGTAGAAAACAGAAAGTATTGATTAGAGGAGAAACCTCAAAATGGAGCGAGGTAACCAGTGGAGTACCACAGGGATCAGTATTAGGTCCTCTGCTATTCCTAATCTACATTAATGATTTAGATTCTGGTATAGTAAGCAAACTTGTTAAATTTGCAGACGACACAAAAATAGGAGGAGTGGCAAACACTGTTGCATCAGCAAAGGTCATTCAAAATGATCTAGACAGCATTCAGAACTGGGCAGACATATGGCAAATGACATTTAATAGAGAAAAGTGTAAGGTACTGCATGCAGGCAATAAAAATGTGCATTATAAATATCATATGGAAGATACTGAAATTGAAGAAGGAATCTGAGAAAAAGACCTTGGAGTTTATGTTGACTCAGAAACGTCTTCATCTAGACAATGTGGGGAAGCTATAAAAAAGGCCAACAAGATGCTCGGATATATTGTGAGAAGTGTTGAATTTAAATCAAGGGAAGTAATGTTAAAACTTTACAATGCATTAGTAAGACCTCATCTGGAATATTGTTTCAGTTCTGGTCACCTCGTTACAAAGAGGATATTGCTGCTGTAGAAAGAGTGCAAAGAAGAGCAACCAGAATTATCCTGGGTTTAAAAGGCATGTCGTATGCAGGCAGGCTAAAAGAACTGAATTTATTCAGTCTTGAACAAAGAAGACTACGCAGTGATCTGATCCAAGCATTCAGAATTCTAAAAGGTATTGACAATGTCGACCCAGGGGACTTTTTCGACCTGAAAAAACAAACAAGGACCAGGGGTCACAAATGGAGATTAGATAAAGGCAGTCAGAACAGAAAATAGGAGGCACTTTTTTACACAGAGGATTGTGAGGGTCTGGAACCAACTCCCCAGTAATATTGTTGAAGCTGACACCCTGGGATCCTTCAAGAAGCTGCTTGATGTGATTCTGGGATCAATAAGCTACTAACAACCAAATGAGCAAGATGGGCCGAATGGCCTCCTCTCGTTTGTAAACTTTCTTATGTTCTTATGTTCTAATGTTCACTCTACAGCAGGGACACGGCAGGCAGAGCCCTGATGGAGGATCACGCAGATACCTTCCCTCTTTTAGCTGCAAAAGCAGATGAAATATAGAATAGAATTAGTAAGCAGTCTGCGATGCAAGTGAAGCAGGACCGAAGAAAGAAGCTCAGGTAGTGGAGCAGCTGATTCCACGGAGGTGGCAATGGCGAGTGTATCGCAGGGGAAATACAGGTAATGAGAGCTCTTTCTGAAAAGACTCAACACAACACTAGGTTAGTTTATTTAGCTTGCCGTTGGTGCGAGGCAAAAAGAGGACGAGGATTCTGCATAGTGACTATTTGATCCCTTGGGAGGCGGGACCTGGGATGTCACTCCGCAGATGGTCCTATTGGCAGCTTTGATATAAAATGCTCAGAAATACCTACCAAAGGCAGGCAATATCCCAAAAGTATTGTTTGGTGGTTGTCTTCGAATGGAACCATATGCATTACCTTGTTTACCCTTTCATACCAACTCATAACTGCACATTTAATAATCTAATAATGTATTTAGGGTTTCCTATTATAGGTTTTAACCAATAAACACAGATAACATGAGGTGCAGGTAGGGGAAAAGGAGGTAAATTAAATGCACAGCACTGACGGTAAAGAAAGGAATGTTTAAATGTACCTGGCTTGATTACCATTGGTAGCTGCCAGGGGTTGAAGGTTAACATATGTGGGAGTTACCTCCTTCGTCTGATGTCTGCTTGACTTGATGATGATTGCAAGGATTTTCCTGTCAATCAATCAATCTTTATTTTATATAGCACCTTTCATAGTGGACCACCATCACAAAGCGCTTTACAGGATGCAGTAACAGCAAGAAAATCCATAAGACTTTAAATACAGAGAAATGCATAATACATGCTATACAGTAAAAAAAAAATGCATAGTACATTAAATACAGTGGAAAGTGCATAATACATGCAATAATAGCAGCAAAACAGCAGCTTATAGCAGATATCAGGCTTAAAGAGCATGGAAAGCAAGAGAGAATGAGCATACTCTATTTACAGGTATATTTAGAGATTCCTGCCTGAAACTATGCACCATTTTACATTCAATTGAGAGCCAAATGCCACCCATGTCTGTAATATAAGAGAATGGCTACAATTACATGTTTAGCAGAATAACTGCATGGTTTGGGGTAATGTACATGGTTTGGGTTGCATTTGTGCTTACTGCATTATAAATGACTGGCTCTCTGTGCTATGATTGGCTGACATGACTTTGAGCATTGAATAAATAAAGATATCACATGTCAAAATAAAGCAGTTACCTAGAAATTAAATATATATTGCTATGCATATTAAATAAATGGTAAGTAGAAATGATTGAATGGAATTAAATACAAGGCTTAAATTAGTGATCCTTTTGCCAGCAATAATTAAACCCTTAGAGAGTGGAGGCCAGTCTATGACAGCCCTCTGGTTGAACCGTCACAAATGATGTCACTACAAAAACACATTTTCAGTGTTGGGAGCCAGATGGCTACTATCAAGTTCGGAGAAGCTGATTGAAAAATACAAAAATTATAAATGGGCTAAGTCTAGCAGCATAGTGTTACATAAATGAAAGGTCATTGAGTAAATTAAAAGAAACAAGATCTAAGACTAAACAGAAGACCTGGCAGCTATATTTTTAAGTTGGTAAAATAAGTACAAATCATGTGCCATAGCAATGAACTAAGCAGTACAAATGAATGAGACCACAGTGGGCTCCTGCAAGGAAATCACTTACCGCCTTGAATTTAGAAAGACCTAAAAAACACGGATAAAGAGGTATACACATGTCAGCCATTGGTTATTCAGCTATACTTAAACAAGACTGCCTTTTCACTAAAGCATGTAAAGCCTGGGCAGAATTTGAGGATGGGAAAGAGTTAGGTAGATATGTGATAACATTACAACAATCAGGGAAAAACTGGCGAGCAATTAATTCAATGGGCTCATCCAGTTGATATTTCCCATAATAACTGTCCGGTTATTTACGGGAAATACGCAGTCATTAACACTAGCAATACAGCGTGATGTCAGTAGAAGCTGGCAAACTGAAAGGAATTCCAACCGTACCTCATATAATTGCTGGCAGGAAAAAAAATTGCTCACAGAGATTATAAAAAAACACTCCATAGGGTAATGTGTGATAAATGAGAATGTAACGCCTACCCTCATTGCATTCTCATACCACAAACTACCCCATGCGTTATTCTCTATATGTTGAGATAAAGGCTGTCTGCGGTAAGTGAGCTATGTGAGTTAGAATTGGTTTACACAGTTAATGTATACACAGCTACAGTAACTTGCTGACACGACATCTTAATGTTTTGTGTAAACGAATCTAGTTCTCTCTTTCCAGCAAAGTATTCTACCATTGGTAACCTTTATTCATATATACTGTAAAAATATATAAAAAGTCTCATTGCGTATAAGCTCATTATAGAAATATACTATTTATAATAAATGTGCTCATTTTAGTCATTGATGCTAAGTAAAGTACTAAAAATGATTTACTGCACATTCAAGATAATAAATAGCATTGGTGTAAAAGTCATTCCCCTTTTCCAGGACCCCTAGAAAGTAGAAATATACATATTACAATATTATCATAATATATATTTTCTACCAATATCCAACTTAATACATCTTACCATAAAATGTTAACCAAGTTTTTAAATCCATTTCCTTACCTCCTGTTAGCAACACTATCACTAGCATCTCCTCTTTTCTGTTTATGATATTTCTGATGTTAAGCTTCTTTGGTTGTATTTGTGTATTTTATATTTCAGATATTGATGAAAAATGTTTACTGCTTCCTGGTTCCCAATCACTTCACTTGTTGTATTTCAAACTCACTCCAATGGTCTAGCTGCAATCACACCATGTGACCTACACTAAAGGTACCAGAAAGCAACAGTATACCAACTGAATTGTATTTTACTTACTTTTAATTTTGAATGTCTTTAGTTAATGTAAAAATAAATGTAAAAAATGAAGAAACAAAAGATAATCAACATAATACAATGTCTGTATAGTTTGAGTAGTATTCAGTGGCCACCAATGCATTATCTGATGGACCTCAAACAAAACAATGCCCCCACAAACCATCAAATTATTATCTGTATTCCACTAATGGTGAAGACATCCCTGTTTTTTTTTTGTTTTTTTTTACACCATTAACTAGATATATGACTGCAGTGTATTTTATGGAATACTAAGCCAATTTTTATTTTCCTTCAAAGACAATAAAACAGCAGCACTGAAAGTACAAAACAACATTGATAACGTTATAATAACATTAGGATCTTGTGCGATTATTGTTCAGCAAACTATATTTCTAGGCTGAATGATAAAATCAAGTTATAAAATCTCGTTATAGGAACGACACCCACCGGGGACCCCTGTAGACACCACAGACTAAAGAAAGCAATGCCTCATGAAAAAATGGAAAATAAATGGTTACCACAAAGCTGAGACCAGACAGTGTACTGTGGTCTGAAATAAACAAGTAGGACTATATGGTTAAATGACAGTTCAACCACAGTAAGCACAAGCTTTTTTCTTTTACCTACTTAGTTAGATACACATATGATGGTTACATCTTTACTAACAACTTGCATATTTTGCACTATCCACACAGTTTCTTGTTTATCCTACACAAAAACATATTTTTTGTTCTGCTTAAATTTCAGCATTTTCACTGAAGATACTAGTTTTCGGGCAAGATTTTCAAAAAACAGTGTTATTGTGTTAATTAAATCAATCCGCTATTGCTTTGAAATTGTTAAAAAGCTTAATTGTCGCAGTTCACGTACATCACTTACTGTCTCAACAATTAAATAAGGGGATCTCTTAAGCATAATTTACTGTTATGGAAACTATTAGCGTACAGCGAGACGGCTCTCTCATCTGCGAGCAGCAGCCAAATGGAAATTAAATAAAAAATATGGGAATATCTATTTTGTAAACTTCATTTAAAACTGTGAATTTTGTCATGCAGAATGTACATTTATTTAGATAACTTCACATATCCAATGCTGATTTACGATGATCTGGCTTGTGGGTAACGGCACAGATTTATTTTTTGGATGGGGTGGGGGGTAAGCTATATTGGTTGGAATTTATTTTCTTATGTTCTTATGTCTACTTTTGTATGTCTTTTAGTATGTACCATTGTAGGCTATAAATATGCGTTTGAAGTGTCATTTGTGTTTGTAGTTGTTAGTTATTATACATGTATACCATATATGTAACATTATACATTTATTAAGCTTTTAAAATTACAATAGAACTCCCCAACCCAATACACAGTTTGTTTATAGTTAATTGTTCTGTGAATTCCTCTATCATGCATTTCCTCTGGTACTGTTTGCTTGCCTGTATGCGATAAATAAACTCAACATGAATAGAAGAAGCCATCGAACACTTACACTGTTATAAGATGTTATAATATGTGCATACACACGTGTGAAGGGGAGAGTGTACACTGTACATACAGTGTGGGGGGAGTCTGACAACATTACAAATATGTTAGGCAAAATCCATGTCAATGACCTCGATCACATTAGGTATTCCATTCGTGTCCGTGGCAATATCTTTTGAATTGATTATGGCAGAAGTTTTTAAGTATTTTGTAAATATTTCATATAATAGCTAAAAAGTACAATGTGGGGCTGTCAGGTCTTGTTTAAAAAAATTATCGTCATGGACATTATATACAAACCAATGGAATACCATGTGTATATGTATGTATGTATGTATGTATGTATGTATGTATGTATGTATGTATGTACAGTATTTGATTTAGAAAATGCTGGTGTGAAAAAATTAACAATTAACAATTAACAATTAGACCAAACAGGTGCTAATGATCATCAATTCAATATGTAGGATGAAACACAATCATTAACTGAAACAGAAACAGCTGTGTAGGAGGAATAAAACTGGGTGAGGAACAGCCAAACTCAGCTAACAAGGTGAGGTTGCTGAAGACAGTTTACTGTCAAAAGTCATACACCATGGCAAGACTGAGCACAGCAACAAGACACAAGGTAGTTATACTGCATCAGCAAGGTCTCTCCCAGGCAGAAATTTCAAGGCAGACAGGGGTTTCCAGATGTGCTGTCCAAGCTCTTTTGAAGAAGCACAAAGAAACGGGCAACGTTGAGGACCGTGAAGACGCAGTGGTCGGCCAAGGAAACTTACTGCAGCAGATGAAAGACACATCATGCTTACTTCCCTTCGCAATCGGAAGATGTCCAGCAGTGCCATCAGCTCAGAATTGGCAGAAAACAGTAGGACCCTGGTACACCCATCTACTGTCTGGAGAAGTCTGGTCAGAAGTGGCCTTCATGGAAGACTTGCGGCCAAAAAGCCATACCTCCGACGTGGAAACAAGGCCAAGCGACTCAACTATGCACGAAAACACAGGAACTGGGGTGCAGAAAAATGGCAGCAGGTGCTCTGGACTGATGAGTCAAAATTTGAAATATCTGGCTGTAGCAGAAGGCAGTCTGTTCGCCGAAGGGCTGGAGAGCGGTACACGAATGAGTGTCTGCAGGCAACAGTGAAGCATGGTGGAGGTTCCTTGCAAGTTTGGGGCTGCATTTCTGCAAATGGAGTTGGGGATTTGGTCAGAATTAATGGTCTCCTCAATGCTGAGAAGTACAGGCAGATACTTATCCATCATGCAATACCATCAGGGAGGCATCTGATTGGCCCCAAATTTATTCTGCAGCATGACAATGACCCCAAACATTAAGAACTATCTTCAGCGTAAAGAAGAACAAGGAGTCCTGGAAGTGATGGTATGGCCCCCACAGAGCCCTGATCTCAACATCATCGAGTCTGTCTGGGATTACATGAAGAGAGAGAAGCAACTGAGGATGCCTAAATCCACAGAAGAACTGTGGTTAGTTCTCCAAGATGTTTGGGCCAACCTACCTGCCGAGTTCCTTCAAAAACTGTGTGCAAGTGTACCTAGAAGAATTGATGCTGTTTTGAAGGCAAAGGGTGGTCACACCAAATATTGATTTGATGTAGATTTTTCTTCTGTTCACTCACTTTGCATTTTGTTAATTGATAAATATAAACTATTAACATGTCTATTTTTGAAAGCATTCTTACTTTACAGCATTTTTTCACACCTGCCTAAAACTTTTGCACAGTACTGTATGTATGGGTTCGTGTGTGTTTAATAGAGAGGGAGAATACATGCACGTCTTCAGTCATATATGGTTTTCATGATCACATTACCTTAAGTTTAACTAAAATTGTAGATATTTATTACTGCCATAGCCTTATCTTTTCGCCTATTGATTTACCCCATTTCCACTGTACTTTATGCATCCCATTCATCCTTTCCTGCGATGTCATTGGGCACTGCTCATTAAGATATTATCGTTATTTTGTAAATCAACATAAGTTCGGAAATCACGTCAGCATGATTATTTAATAACGAGATAGGCATAACGACCTCTTGAAAATGCCAAAATCAAGGCTACATAACAATTTGTTGATTAACACTGCAGTTATCATTTACGAACTTTTGAATATCCTGCCCTTCGCCTCATAATCTTTGATTAAAATTGCCTATTGAAACAGGCAAAAATCTTCAATATTGAACTATGGAAAATAAATAAGCTTTGGAACACCCAGACGCTTTGGATAAATAGATGATACTCCACATACGTTAATTGAGTACTGTAGTTATTTACATGAACATGTATGGACAGATACCACATTAGACTCTAAGAGGACCTCTTGTGTTTGTTTTTAATTTTGCCATTTCAATACAAATTAAATATTTCACTCTTTTATGTCTGTGCTATCTAGCTATGTTAATTGCATGTACAGTACAGAGAGTAATCCTGAATATATGAATAACTAAAAAACAAATCTCTGAGCTTTGGTATTATTCCTAAGAACCTAAGAACAATACGTTACGGATGTAACCCCGGTTCTCTGAAAGAGAAGACGACCAACAAAAATACTTTTGGGATATGCCTGCCACAGGTCAGGTATTTACTGAGCATTTCATGTCAAAGCTGCCGATAGGCTCCCCCGGGGAGTGACATCCTCGGTCCCACTTACCGATGGAATAAGTAGTCACTCCGCGGAGATCACATTCTCTTTTACATCGAAACTGAGAATGCGAGTGATGCAACCTCGCAAGATTTGTTTGCCTTCATCATTCCCTTTCAATTCGAAGACGACCAACAACAATACTTCTGTGAAAGTATATCAAAGCCGTCGCGAGTGAACCAGGCAGAGGGAGTTCAATCTCCGATCCTCCTACAAAGAAAAAGGAGGGGGATGGAAAGCCTCTAATTCCACTGAGTGGAAAGCCGCGACCACCTTAGGGAGGAAAGTGGGGTTTGTGCGTAACGACACCGTTTCCATCATCCCAACCACGCATACAGGAACTGTGCACTGACAGAGTCTGTAGCTCACTAAACCACTTAGCAGAGGTGATGGCTAGCAAAAAGGCTGTCTTCATAGAGAGATATTTCAACTCTATAGAATGTATTGGCTCAAACGGGGCCATAGTGAGAGCCTCCAGTGCCACCTCTAGACTCCACTTGAGGACGATGTCCTTTCTAGGAGGATGTAACCACCGAGCGCCCTTCAAAAAACGTGTCGCCAGGAAATGAGTGCCTAGGAACACCGAATCAATGGGGACATGGCATGCAGATATGACTGCTAGGTACACTTTCAGCGTAGAGGGGGATCTACCCTCCTCTAGCAGGTCTTGAAGAAACTGTAAAATGATTGCTATGGGGCAATAGATGGGGTCATGACCTCTGGTCATACATCAGTTTTGAAAATACCTCAATTTCTAGGTGTAGAACGACCTTGTGAAGGAGGCCCTAGCATTCTGCAGTATACTGAAAACTGCGTCTGAGAGCCCTAAGGCGGACAGATGGCCCCGTTCAGGGGCCAGTCTTACAGTTGGAGTCTGCCCAGTTCTGAGTGGCAGAGAGTGCCTCTTGTCTGACTGAGAAGATCCAGGCATAGCAGGATATCCTAGGGCGGGCCTTGCAGCAGCTGGCAAAGGTCTGAAAACCAGATTCTCCAGAGCCATCTGGGGGCCACAAGGGGATCTGTCACCTTCTCTCTCTCGACCTCTCCTAGGAAGGCCAAGAGCAGAGGTATTGGCGGGAATGCATACAAGCACGTCCAAGGCAACTCATGGGCTACAGCGTCAATGCCTAGTGAACCGCCACAGCGGTGGAGGGAGAACCATAGTGGGCAGTGAGTCTGCCGTGGCAAAGAGATCGACTCTGGCCTTCCTGAAACATTGCCAAATGCACTCTACCACCTGAGGGTGGAGTTGCCATTCTGACGGGTGAGGACCTTCCCAGTTCACTACTCCTGGGAGATGAACAGCCCAGAGGGATAGCAAGAGCCTCTTCGCCCAGGTCAATAGTCGAAAGGCTATGCGGTGCAACCCCGGGGACCGATCGGAACCGTCCGGGTCACAGTTTGTGTTATGGGCTGACACTAGCGTCTCAACCTCTCCCGCACAGGAGCACGGGAAGGGAGCTTTGAGGCCACCTGTCGTGATGAAGGACCTCCTCCGCTGCTGGCCTGAAGGTATAGCCAGGGAAGATATGCACATCCAGCAAGGCAGACTTGTCCGTATCCAGGACCCTTACCTGGGACAGCCAAAGCTGTCTGCGCGCCACTATAAGACCTGCCAGGCTTCGGCCCAGGGCTTGCCCTTGGAATCCTGACACCTGCAGCAGCATGCCTGAAACCAAGCACAGCTCCGAAGCTACTGGTTCAGGGAGGGGCGCCGATAGTAAGATGCCGTCCAGGCAGGCCGTGAGGAGACCTGTCGTGCTGGCCGGGCACATTACTTGCCTATTACTTGCATTTCAGCGGCATACGCCTTTTTAAGGTGGGCCTCTGTTGTCCTGCATTGGCCGTTAGGGCATGCATGGTCATTAGACAAACCTCATACTGGAGGGGCTCGCACCAGGGCCACAATGGTAGAATCCACCGGCGGGAATTCCACTAGACCCAGCGCCCCCGCACCTTCCAAGGAAGCCGGCGGGACTGCTTGCTTTGAGACACTTGGCGCCAAGGCCAGTCAGTGCCAAGAAAACTGTACCTCCTCCAGAAAATCCGGAAATACCAGGAAGGGCTGGGGGGTTGAATCCTGCGCCTTTCTGAAAACAGAGCGGCACTGTTCAAGCGCTGCCTTCCAGTGAACCTGGAGGAACTTGGAGGCTCGCTCCATAAGCACCTGAACTGAGCTTGAGGGAGGGATAGTACCAGTCTCTGAGGTAACCTAAGAGCTGGGGCCCGTCTCCTGAGTCAATTCTTGGACCTCTGTCTCTTCCCATGGGAAGTAGTCACCATCCCAGGACGCCACAATTGAAATCGCAACCAGTTCCTTATCGCTCATCACCACGTCTTGCTCTGAGACGTCCAGGGCGACCACTGGTGAGGGCGGCGTCGATCCTGGGGCAGGTCCTGGAGGTGGAGCTGTGGTCGAGGCAGGGGGAAGAGACTGCTGCCTGGCAAGGTACTCTAGAACCTGAGCCATCTGGCTGTTTAGTTCGGAGATGTCCTTCGCCTGTCTTGAGTGTCTCACCCGCTTACTGCTCCTTGGAGGAGACTTTGAGTGGCTGTGAGCTCGATGGGATGGAGACTGGGCACTAAGTATGCTCTGTGAAGGGCTCGAAGACAGATTGAGGAGGGGGAAGAACGGGGCTCCCAAAGTTGAAGGGCTCAGCTGAGCTGGCTGAGGAAGCCACACCAGTGAACTCTGCGAGCCTCCTGCGCAGGGTCCGTGGCTGGGACGCTGTGCAGATTGTGCAGAACTTCTTGTTCAGCTGCATACCCAGGCACCTAACACTGAGGAGGTGTTTGTTCTGTGGGGGAAGCATCCCTTCGCAGGATGTGCAAGGGCGGAATTTAGACATCTCAACGTGCCGGGACTAATCACCGTCTGAGCACGAAGGGTGCCTAAGTACCAATGCACTGAGGCCCTGATGTACCAAGGGCACTGAAGCACAGAGTGTCTGAGCACCAAGGGTGCCGAAGTACCGAGGCACCAAAGCTCTGGGGCACTGAGGCTCTGAGGGCAATGAGTGCACCAAGGGTATCGATGCTGGGAGCGTCTAAGCACCGAGGGTGCCAATGCACAGAGGCACCAAAGCTCTGGGGCACCGAGGCACTGGGGCTCTGGGGCACCGAAGCACCGAGGGCACTGAGGGTGCAGAGGCACAGAACGTTTAAGCACCTAGGGGCGGCAAGTGCACCGAGCAAAGAGGGTACTGGGCCAGGTGTCTAGTCTGGATCGCATGCAGTCACACAACCAGGGCAGTGCATAGCTTACAGTGGAGTGGAGCACTGCCTACAGACTGCCTACAGTATAGAGAGAAAAAGAAAGAGACTTTTTTTGTTTATTTTAAGACCCAATACACTGAGGTGGGCGGGCCGAGTCAGCCCAGTGGCATCGACTCAACAGCGTTAAGAAAGCAGACTACAGTCACCAAGAGATGTAGGCTGTTGAAAAGAAAGATTTTTTTTCTTTTTTTTTTTTTTAAACAGAGCGCAGTTGCACAGCGTTTATAACTCTTCAGAAGTCGAGTTTCTGATTCCGGGGAAGTGGCAAGCCGACTTAAAACAATAAATTGCAGGAGAACTACCAGAAAACTTGTAGTGAGAGCTTGTTCAAACAGACTCAATCACGCAAATGGAGAGGTTAGTTTATACCTATCTTACCTACCTGATTGTGAGAAGCAAAAGAGAATGTGATCTCTTATTCCCTCAGTAGGGACCGAAGACGTCACTCCCTGGAGGGGCCTATCGGCAGCTCTGAAATAAATTCCTCAGTAAATACCTGACCTGTGGCAGGCATATCCCAAAAGTATTGTTGTTGGTCGTCTTCGAATTGAAAGGGAACTTGTTTTAGTGATCTAATATATTAGGGAAGGGACAATCTAATAATTCTAAGCGTCAACAATAAATACAGTAGTTGGTACACCCTAGTAGCTGAATTTTACAAACTGTACTGTCCTCAGAATATATTAGAAATATATCTGTAACAATACATTATGGCAAACAATAACATGCTAAGGACTGGTTGTTTGTTTGTTATGCTAAATGCCATTAGGCCTAATTCATCTTACTTAAAATATTATTATTATTAGTATTTATTTCTTAGCAGACGCCCTTATCCAGGGAGACACATTTTTTCCAGATTCTCTGAAGTCTCGATTTTCTGTCTGAAAGAAAATATATTCTTGTGCTGCGATATAATTGTCATGAAAGTTGGTTGTAACGTTATTCAGCTGAATTTATTGAGATTATCAGATTCTGAGGATATACTGTATATCTGTCCATACATCTGTGCATATGTCTGCATATACAGTATCTCGAGAACTGCTTATCAAGTAACAAACAGATAACAAGACAACAGGCACAACATCACTGTCAGTGAAGTAAGGACACAGATACAGTATAGCTAGTTGTTTTGAGTGTGACAAGAAAACTATTACATAAAAATTACTGTAAGACAGCAGGGAGGGGGTTCATTCTTCCCTGCTGTCTTACATTACATTAAAAAAAAAAAAAAAAACTTGCATGTATCTATTTTATGTCAACTAGCATTAAAAAGTAGTCTAATTTCAGCCATGTTAATATGTACAGTCAGGGACACTGGAGTTTTTTTTTCCTAAGAGTGTGATATGACCCAAGCTGCTTCCTCTTAGACATGTGTGAGGACCAGAAAGAATGACTTGGGTAATAAAAAGTGCACAGGCCAGTGGGTGTGTATACTGACAGGAGACAGCAGTGTCAGTAATGCTGGGTAAACGAGAGGTCATTGGAGAGAGAGGGAGAGAGAGGGAAACTGAAGGGGAAATTAAAATATTTTGTAAAGTCAGCCAACAGTATTATTCTGTATTGTGACATTTTAGTGAAGAGCAGAGTAATTAAAAATGTGGTGATGGTGTCAAAGTAGGGAGAATTAAGGGGTAGGGTATTTGATAATATTTGGAACGAATAAGCTGGAAAGGAAGCAAGAATCTGATAAGAAAAGTGCAATTAAAGTAATTATATAGCTCCAGAAGAAACAATTCTTTGAGATAAGAAAATTGGAGCAGGGGGAAAATTTTTCAGGATTCTCTGAAGTCTTGATTTTCTGTCTGAAAGGTAAGAAAATTTAGAAGCATGCAGGGCATTATTTTCTTTATGCATCGTTTGCACTGCAGTAAAAGTTCATTATTTATGTCAGTCACCTGAAATATCTGAACAACTGGTCCATACCCGTAATAATCTGTATGAGATGATAAAGCAATATTCATACACAGCATAGGGAAAGCAACAAAAACCTCAACTCCAAGTTTCATATCTGCCCCAATTGCAAACGAAGGTAAACATTATTCGTATTGATTTATTTGATGAGGAAAAGGCTTACTGTAATGCAACATCGATCGTGTCTCAAGAGCATCTTGGGTAGATTCCAAGGACAGCAAAATAAATAAGTAAAAAAAGCAGTTACAAAAAACTAAAACAAAACAAAAAAAACACTTAAACATAAACACAGTTAGCAGTTACATATAGGCCTTAAATTATTATTTTTTTTTTAACTTTTACTTTAGGTACTTTACTTGTGGCAGCTCTAAAAGCAAAAGTTCTTCTCCTAACTATTTGCTGTAATAGTTAGTAAAAAGTGGTAAATACTGATGTAATCAGAATAAACAATAGATAATGGCAGAGAATTCATATAATAGGATGTTAGACAGGTAAGGAATTACATATTGTAAATATGTAGATGATAGGAAACAGTTGTTCCCAAAGTGGGAATCCTGGGGGCCACAAGCTAATTTCAAGGGGTCCTCAGCAGAACATACAGATTTTATTTTCTCTCAAATGATCCATATTATAAACATCCTGTTCATATCTTGTGTGACCAATTCACAAAAAAACAAATTAAAGGTGTGTTTATATGTCATATTTCAATGAATTTAAATGCTGACAGTCTACAGACTTTTAATGTCCATAGTTTAAAGAAATCAACAAAAGCGTCAACAAACTGAATTAATCAAAACTGACTTTGGTCGTTGTTACTAAAGAACTGTATATGGGATGCATGGTGATAATAAACTAAAAGCAATGTATCCATTTATTTTTTATTTTGGTAGAATAAAGACACATATCAATATAAACAGGGAGCCGACACAGGATGATAGCTTCCAGAGCTTGTATTTAGACCACCCTCAGGCCTGATTGAGAGAGCCAATTGAATCATTAATTATAGTCACTTATCTGATAACAGCTTCATTATACAGGGCTAGTATCGGTCAACTCTCCTTGACAGAATATACATGCTCCCTTGTGCAGGAGTGCCAGTAACTCACTGTCAACACTGATCTGTGAGTGCACATCAATGTGAATGATATGAAATGACAAATATATTTTCTTTAATGTACCTCATTAAAACAAACACAAACAAGGTGCCACTATTGTTTGTCTTGCTGGTGTTCCAAAATAAATTCAGTTGATTGAACAGTACAAATAGTTAACTAGACCGTATCAGAGAGCTGACACAGGGGGCGTAATACAAACTAAACGACCTGAGACCTGATGTAAACGAAAAGTAATTAGTTCCATCAACCAAACCAATTACCCAAGGAAAGTATGAGGCATTTCTTGAGCTTAACAGTGAAATGACATCAAAATTATTATTTGTTTATTTAGCAGACACCTTTATCCAAGGCGACTTACAGATTATATATTGTTATATATTCTATATTATATAGTGCCCCTTTTCATCCCAGCTGTGCCTTCCCATGTCAAAATTGCATGCCATGGAAGCAAAATGTGCAACTTAGCTTAAATGAATATATATATATATATATATATATATATATATATATATATATATATATATATATATATATAGTCATGCTTTTAAGCGAATATCAATCAGAAAAAGAAAAAGAAACTGTAAAAAATGCATTATTAATGCAAAGCCATATTTGGTGTGTATTTTATTAGGAAAGCAAATCAGATTACAAACATGATCTGTGTTCTGTAATGAGACAAAAAGTGTGACCTTCAATGGCATTGTCAAAAAGGTTGCTGATTTCTAAAAACTGCATTGAGTTTCAAAAAAGTTTCAAAAAATGAAAACTATAAACATACATATATCTATAGCTAGATCTACATATAATTCTGTAGATGCAAATCTGGCTAACCCGTGTGTTGAAGAGGTCATAAAGGAATTCTGGGAAATCCCCAAAGGCATGTAGACACTTCACAGCTGGACTCATCATCTGGGCATATTTTACAATAAAATTTTATGAAGCATCTAGACACCCAGCTGTTTTATCAACTAAAACACAAGATATTCCCACAACAAGATTCTGTTTTTATTTCCTTTCCTTTGCCTTCCATCCGTATTTTGCAGTGATGACTGGATGCATTTTTGCTTCAGTGCTTTTCACTGAACCTTTCTGCTGCAGCCCACTATTTGAAAAAAAAAAAATCTCAGTTTCATCCGGTGGAGGAATTTTTTTGCAGTTTCCATGAACTTATAAATAACAATGAATGACTTTATGATGTTTTTAAAGCTTTAAAATATTTTGGTGACATATGCTTGTCTGTGAGTAAATAGGAATTGATAATAATGTTAAAAAAATAGTATGTGTCACATCACTTGGATTAAGAATAGAATTTGTTCTCTGTTTTGATGAATTATAAAATATCAAAGTTTGACAGAAGCTTTTTTAACATCATATATATTTTGTTACGTAATTAATCAAAAGTCTTTATAACTAATGAGTTAAAGTATAACTAGCGGTGTCCGAAGCCAAGGGCATGTAACGAACGACAAAGTTCTTAATTATCTACAGGTAATGATCGCTGTGGATGATACGATATTCATTATAAATGAACAAGTGCTTTTTGTGTATGAAGACATTTTTTAAATGTGTTTTTAGGTTATATTTTCGACTGGACAGCTGTTCTTAGACATGTTTCAAGAGCTGTATTGATGACACAATTTTCACCTTTGGGGACTCACTGTGATATTTCTTAGGTTGCTCTTTAAGCTCAATAACTTCTTGAAAAAAAAAAACCCTCATTAATGTTCAAACAAGTGCTGAAATTAATTTAAGTTGTCAGTAAGTAGAAATGTTTTTGCACCCAAGAAAAGGGATTGTATTTAATTGGCTGTGAATATAAAAGGTGTTTAACTTCATAACTTGACAAGGTATGCAATAATAAGTACTGCTCTGAGTGGGTTGACAATTTACAGATGAAACCTTATGTAAATTATTAAGCCACATAAAGTATTTGCAAGAAAACACATTGCATAAACCATCCATTGGGTCGCATAGCATCACAATTACAAAATGAATCCATGTGTTTGCACCAAGTTCATCTCAAATGATCTATATTGAATAAATATTTGATTATATTTCTCCATGGTAACAAACAACTGTACACAATACACAATAGCATGATGTCACCATTTTGCTATATACCACTCAGCAAACATATTTTGCTCACTTGTTTACCATTTTTAAACTATGATGTAACTGGCAGCAATATTTCTTAAAAATAATTTAAGGAACCACTTTTGACCTTCGTTTTCTTTGAAGGTGACGCTTTTACAAAGTGTCAATCTTTGTATATCAACAACAGATGCTTCTTGCCATTCTGAAACGTGACCGTTCTAAATGTGTTATTTGTTTTCAGACATCTGAGTTGTCTATATATTTAGGAAAACACTTTTATAAAATTTATATCAGTATACATATTGACCTTAAAGACATTCATTTTGAGTCAGTCTAGTAATAAGCAAAATTGAAAGCAAGATCAAGTAAAACAAGTCTTATCCACAAACCTCTGTAAAACCTAAATGGTTGATTTTGATTCCTTAAAGCTTGCTGAGTGAAACGATCCACTTCAAACTGCTTATTTACCTACAATCGTTAAATCTTTCAGTTGAAATGTATACAGACTGCAATATCCAAGTGCTTTCTGAGCTGCTTTCATTGTTTTCTGTGCTTCGTTTTTGTGTTTGGAATTCAAGTAGTTTATCTCATTCTTGAGAAACTTCCAAGGGTTTGCACTACACTTATCATAGCTTTACATGCCTTCTCAAAACAAACTATTTGTCCAGGACTAGTCCAGATGAGTGCTCTATTGATTACTAGCTTAAACATCTGGTTTTCATTAATGGTGGACGAGTGCAGTGTGGTGCTGTGCTGGGCAGCGCAGCCTCTTAACAGCCACCAGTGTGGGCCATCATTTTTTTTTTTTTTTTTAACATATCCTGTAATTACAGCCTGCTGGGCACAGAGGGAGTTGAAATCTGCAGATCTGAATTTCGAATAAAAATGTTTATTGTAGCAGCATACAAATATTTATTCAGTAGCAGAAGTTTTTTTTTTTTTTAACAATTCACTTTTGACTTGGATAAGGCTCTTTGGAAGCTAGTCCCAGTCAAGAAGCACAGGCATTTTTTCTTCATGTGCACATTTTTTTTTTTACATCACTAAAGTAGTTTTCTACTTTTAAACAGAAACGTCTTTGTTCAAAAGCCTGTGATCATGTTAAAAGGTCACAATATTTTATTAATTGTGTACTGGACTGCCTAAATTATTAGTAAACCCCACTGAGTGATATAAATATGTTTCTTTTCCTTGAACAACATGCCATACATGGTCCACTACAGAAACATTTTTGTTAATGTTTTCCATTTTTTTTTATTTCACCATTTTCTAAATTGTATCTTTTAATGACATAATGGCTGAAGCCTGGTTAATGAGTATAGACAATTGTGATGTGTATAATGCAAGACAACCACTGTTAAAAAAAATAAAATAATGTGATCCATAACTTCAATGTGTTTGTTTACAAAAAACTAGAATACATGTTCAGTTCTATATTTAATTTATTTAACCACCAACAATAACAAATACAATTTGATAATTTAGTAATCAGTTCTAATTTTGTAAAATGAATGGTAATTATTTTTTTTTTTTTTTTATTAGCATTGCCTCTGTGGTAACCACTGTACTTGTAACTGCTCACAGACCACATTATTATGCAATTGACCCGAGTGTCTGCTTTCCTCTGTATGTTTTCCACATTTATTTCCTTCTCGTTCTCTGAGTTCTCACAGCATGGCTGGTCATCTCAGCTAAATCACACCCAGACCTCAGAGGTGTTACAGCTAATTGTGAGCTGAATGACAGACCAGCTGATAGTGCAATGCTCTGGAAAGTAGCATTTAATCTTAATCACACCAGCAGCATACCCAGCGTCAGTCATATGCCTTGCATCGGAAACATGGAGGGTACTGGCTTTTCTCAGTTTGTGTGAGGGCCAGATGCAACAATTGGAACCCTCTCTGGGAAGGGTCTAGGTCTTCGAAATGTGAGGGATAGTTACTAAAATTCCAGGCCTATGTTTTAACAGCACACTCTAGCGCTGTCAACAGTCTGGCGAATAATGGCTTACCCTCCTAGAATCCCACTTATCATTGTCTCAAGTAGTGGCATTATTGGCTTTAGAGGTTCTTTATTTCACTAGGGAGTACTTAGCTTAACAAATATGGTACCGGTACAAGATCTTATAGGATACAGGCTACAGACTTTTTTTTTTAAATCTCTTTTTAGTTTTGGTGTTTGTGCTCATATAAGGTGAAGTATAAAAACCCTGGCTAAATCTATGCTTCCCTTATTGTGGGCACCTCAATCCTCACCTGAATACTCCCTGTCATTTAGTCCTATGCCTCTTCCAAGAAAGCCTTCTTAGAGTGCCAAATTCTGCGGTGGTTTTGTGATGTGGGCGAATGTGAAAGGTGAAAAGTCATTAATACAATGTAAACCTTAATAAAATGGCTTCAACATATGTTATATTTAATTCGGAAGTGCACTGTAAGTGAAACTTTTTATATTCTTCTGTCATGTTGCATGCCAAACATTTAATTAGATATTGCATACAAATTGCTAAGATTGTGTAGTATTATTATTTTTGAAGTTTCTTCTAAAATACAGCATTACAAGGCCTTGATTCTTTTTGTATCCCGCCGGAAACTATCTGACTCACTTGAGGGAAGCAAACACAAAACAGATATTTAAAACGGTATTTTTATTACCCACTTTGAACTTTTTCCATTTCGAGTTCTGCAATATTTACAATATAAATAGAATGTGCAGAGTTCCTTATTATTATTTGTTTATTTAGCAGACACCTTTATCCAAGGCGACTTACAGAGACTAGGGTGTGTGAACTATGCATCAGCTGCAGAGTCACTTACAATTACGTTTCACCCAAAAGACGGCGCACAAGGAGGTTAAGTGACTTGCTTAGGGTCACACAATGAGTCAGTAGCTGAGGTGGGATTTGAACCGGGTATCTCCTGGTTACAAGCCCTTTTCTTTAACCACTGGACCACATAGTCTCCTAAGTTCCTGATGAAAATATTAACAACAACAAAAAAAGCTTTCTTATATAACTGATCTATTATATAATATATATGTGGGTGTATTGTTATGAAGAATGACATAGTGGGCCCTATTCAGAAAGCTTTTAGGTTTCTACAGAATGTTTTTTTGGAGGACTTAAATAAAGTTTAAAACTCATAAAATCATTCATGTGTGTTGTTGGACCTTTTTGGATTTTAAAACTTGCGCATCTCCCTGCAGTGAACTGAAGCAATTCATTTAAAAAGTGGGCAATTCCAAAGTTCATATACTTCATGTTTTATATTATTTTATATTATTTTATATTACATAGGATAATATGGATGGGATATATACTATAGTAGCTGGAATACTGTATGCACTGTATTGTTTTCTGGCTGACTAATAACAAAAACATATTTCCTTCTCAGAAACCCCATGCTAGTATATTGAACAATGCAAAATATATCCCTGACGTCTAAAAAAAAAAAAGAAAACTATAAATAGGCACCCAGACTAACTGTCCAGATAGCATATTTCAGTGGACTTCCACAAAGTGCAACAATAACGTCTTTTAAACGTCAGTAAGACATGCAAAACATTTTTACTTGTGTGGCATTTTACTATTTGAATAATATACTATATAGAATACACCCTAAAACCTGCCAGAAATGTGACTAAATACATAATTACATAGATAGGACCAATAATTCCAGTAAGTTAAAATGTACAAATAAAATAACTGCACCCATACGGAACTGTATAGGAGTAGGTGGCCATGATATCACTGTGGGTGGGGGTTTTGCATACAGAACACTAGCAGGGGGTGGTAGACAATTGAGTTAAGCTGTAATGCTTCGTGGCTCACTAATGAACTACATGTTATAGTCCAGCTCCCCAAACCTGTCAAATGATTGATTTAGATTTATTTTCTGAGATAGATTGTTGTTGATAGGGAGTACCCAGTGGTGAATGAGATAAAAAAAAAAAATACTAATGCATGGTCTATGTGGACTAAGATAACCCTGTTGTAGCAATGGTGATACCCTTGCTCATTTAGATGCTTTAAGGCTGAGGCATAATTGGGGAACAAAAAAAGGATTCATTGTGGGTTGCATTTAAGATTTCAAAGTGGAAGTGCTGCTAAAGGTTTCTATGCACTATATAGAACCATATTACCCCTTCATTCTTTCTCTGGAACCCTAGTTTTGTTCTATATAATGAGTTTAATATAAATATAACCATTAGAGATTACCCTAATTGGGGTATGACCCATTATATAGAACCCCCTGTTATTTATTATAGACTAAAATATTTAACTCCAGAGAAACACCAAATAAACTACATGGTTCTATTCAATATTAAAGTATGCTTCATTGAGAAAGTAACATTTAAATAATTTTTTTTAAGAATCCTTAAGATTTTCCAATCATTTTTACTGAAATTAAAATACCCAAAATGTGTTTACAGCATAACTGAACCCCGTAAAATATTGAGAAGTTTGCAAATGTTTTTGACTGGATCTGGTCCACATTTTACATTCGTCTGATTTTTTAAAAGTTTTTTTTTTTTTTTTTTTCCTTTTTAATTTTATTTCCAAGTTTCTGGCTGAAGCTAATCTGGCCTCTCGCCCAGGTTACTCAATTTCAGTCCAAATGACAAAATGTAAAAATGACAACCAGCAAAAAAGCTACATTTGTCTGGCTACATTTGTTATTACATAAACAGAGATGTTTTAAGTGAAGATAACATTAAATAACGAGATGGAAAAATGGTAGTTTACATTTTCAGAAGAGTAGTCTTGATAAAAGGCCAAAAGAAATGTGAGATCCTTAAAATTTGTGCATTAATGTTATTTATGATGCTCCTATTTTCTTCCAATCAAGAGATAGCTTCACCTAAAAGGGGGATGGGAGTGAAACATTACCTTCAGCTGATAATCAAATAAAATAACACTGTATTTTTAGTCTAATAAGTACAAAACGTTCCATAACTCCCCTGATTAGGCGTATTACCCTTCTTCGAAAAGTCAGCTTGATTTATGCAGAGTGATTTGGAAATGCTTTCTTTGGGCTGTAGAGATTTCATAATTCTTTGTGTATGCCTGGAAAATCTCCACTTATTCTGATTTCCTACCAATTTATGTCCCTTGGAATGACCCCTGGAATTAATGAGGTTGTTGCTGTCAGTCGTACCAATGCAAGGTCAAGTAAATCATTCTTTAGTCCCTAATCCTCTGGTTTTGTCCTGTCTTTCTGACTCCATGCTCTATGATAACAGACTAGCAGAGGCCTTTGAAATACAACTTCACTGATGCTTTCTGTCCATCTGCTCGGACATATTTTAGGCTCTGCTTGTCAGTCTGTTGTAAACTTTGCTTGTAATGGAGTCTGTAATTGCTGATAAATGGAGTACTGAAGTAGTCACTGTACGAGAGGTTCCTTCTTTGCTGATGTGTTTATTTTTCAAGCCCTTCACTGAAATGTTTTAAGTGATTATTTTTTTCCCTTGACTGTCTTTTCAGTTGTCTGGGAAAAACTTTAACCCTTAAAGGGGTTCCCATACAGAAAAAAAACATACTTTCAATATGTATGCCGGTATGTTTTCTTTGTAGGTATGTTATATTTGATCAAATTCTCTGTAGAGGTTATCGGTGTGTCTCTGGAAACTTCTCAGTATTTAGCATCTCTACTGCATTTGATAGTCATGCTCTGTGAGATCTTCCTCTTTTTAGTAGTAGTCATTATAAGAACACTTGCAGGGGGAACCTGTATCTGTTCGTGCACATTACATGTCTAAACCACACTTAACAGTATTACAACACACCACAGTAACTTCGAGTTGACCCATGTACATTGTAAACACTTGGTTTGTGAGTCTGTATTTCCACATCATCTTTTACATTTTTCTCTACTGCATAAACTACTAAAAACAGCCACTGTGTGTAGTGTCCCTTACAGGTTTGTATATATAGATTAACTGGAGGTAGATTATATTTTTAATAAAGGTAATGCTCTTATAGCGGCTGTCCTGCATGGTAATACTAAAAAATCAATAGAATCTAAAATAAAAAATATTTTAATAAATGTAACACATTTTCACAGAAAAAAAGGTTTTTTTACATTATATTATATTCAAAGAACAAGACAAAAGCAATAATAATAATAATAATAATAATAATAATAATAATAATAATAATAATACAAAAAAAACAAAAAAAATCACAGCTTACATACTGTATGTTAGAGAATCTATCAAATGCACAGATTCCAATACTTTGTTATATTAACAAAGTTCAGGGATCGGAGCCACAAATGGGAATGACCCCTTTCTGTTGACATATTACATAGATGTCAAGGAATGTATTTTTTTTTTTTTTTAATTTACACTTATGCGTTCTCTGAAATAATATTGAAAAACGTCCGTTTAAAATTCTATTATACGTATTCACAGGGATGTAAGGGTTAAATGAGTGTCAGGGGCCATCTACAGTGTTCTGTTTATTAATCTGCTAACCATCAGGTATCAGGCATCAGTCCTCCTCGAGTCAGTCACCAGGTATCAGTCCTCCTCGAGTCAGTCGTCAGGTATCAGTCCCCCTAGTCAGTCGTCAGGTATCAGTCCTCCTCGAGTCAGTCATCAGGTATCAGTCCCCCTAGAGTCAGTCGTCAGGTATCAGGCATCAGTCTTCCTTGAGTCAGTCGCCAGGCATCAGTCCCCCTAGAGTCAGTCGTCAGGTATCAGGCATCAGTCCTCCTTGAGTCAGTCGCCAGGCATCAGTCCCCCTAGAGTCAGTCGTTAGGTATCAGGCATCAGTCCTCCTTGAGTCAGTCGCCAGGCATCAGTCCCCCTCGAGTCAGTCGTCAGGTATCAGTCCTCCTAGAGTCAGTCATCAGGTATCAGGCATCAGTCCTCCTTGAGTCAGTCGCCAGGCATCAGTCCCCCTAGAGTCAGTCGTCAGGTATCAGGCATCAGTCCTCCTTGAGTCAGTCGCCAGGCATCAGTCCCCCTAGAGTCAGTCGTCAGGTATCAGGCATCAGTCCTCCTTGAGTCAGTCGCCAGGCATCACTCCCCCTCAAGTCAGTCGTCAGGTATCAGGCATCACTCCCCCTCGAGTCAGTCGTCAGATATCAGGCATCAGTCCTCCTCGAGTCAGTCGTCAGGTATCAGGCATCAGTCCTCCTCGAGTCAGTCGTCAGGTATTAGGCATCAGTCCTCCTTGAGTCGTCTGAATCACCCAATCAAACAGAGCAAACAAACTTTCGGTGATTCCATTGGATGAGACAGATGTCAGTGTAGCTGCTGATTGGTGAATGCGTTTAAAAGTTACGATATGCAATTTCATTATTTGAATTTGCTTGGATTTAAATTGTAAGGCAAATCTTCTCAGCATACAGCAGCAGACAACTGTTTTTTGTTTGTTTGCTTGTTTTTTTTTCTTTGTTTAAACAGTTTTAATGTATTTTTTTTATTGTATTTTGTTTTGTGAAGCACTTTGTGAATATTAAATTGGATTCACAGTTGGTGCTGAGACGTTCCAGTAGGCATCTGCCATCTATTAGAAAACGATTCAGTACCATCAGCCAATCACCTTCCAGTTCTAGCAGGCTCTAATAGATGGTAGAGCGATCATTGATGGGCGCTATTGCTTAATTAGAGACCGCTAGAACTGGAAGCTGATTGGCTGACGGTACTGAATCGTTTTCTAATAATTCTTAGATTATGTTGTCTGGTAACTTCAAATGTGTTTGAAAATATGCTATGCATCTCATTCTTCTATGGGTTGCCTTTACATTTTCTTGGATACCTACTGAATTGTGTACACATCATATGAACACTAGTTATCCTCAGTTTTAAACACTGAATGTGGTACCAGTCTTTGCAGAACTCCCCACAACGAAACCCCATTGTGACGGCTTCTGTTAGTCTTGTACACCTATCCCCCATGAAACACAGAGACCAGCTCCCAACAAACAAATCCTTTATAATATTTGACAGATAGCACAGAGTGTTCTTGCTACCTGCAGGTGATTGTCTTGATATTTAAACTTTTGGCAGTAAAAGACATTTGCTTTATTAATAATAATAATAATAATAATAATAATAATAATAATAATAATAACTTGAATTTATTATAGGGCCTATATAACTAGGACCCTGACCGTGCAAAGCCTTGTAGGTCAACAATAATATTTTAAAGGAAACATGGGACTGGAAAGGATGTCAATGCAAATGATTAAGGACCAGGTTATTGTGTTGTGTCCACTTGGTACCGGTAAGAACCCTTGCTGCTGCATTTTGCACCATCTGCAACCGATGTAAAGAGCAAGCAGGAAGATTAACAAAAAGATCATTACAATAATCCAGTGACCTCGGCTCACCGCGCACCAGCGACCCCTGTAGTCTGGCTGGCGCCATGGCTTGCCTGTAAGCTGCCCAGAGTTGCGTTGTCCTCCGACGCTGTAGCTCTGAGGTGGCTGCATGGTCTCCAGTCTGTGTGAAACAAGGCTGTCACTGTGAAGAAACCTGTGTGGTTTTTAAAAAAGTACTGTGTAAACCTTTTTGTGTGTTTAAAAACAGTTTTGTTTAAATTGGTAAACAGCTTAGCCGTAGGATGTTAGTTAGGTTCCTGACAAAGTTCAGTTAGTACTCTGTGTGTTTCTGTTTTTTTTTTTTGTTATTGCAAATAATAAAAGTGGGCATATGTGCTAAAAACGTAAATATATAGTAACATGCAAGGCTGTGTATAAACACCGTATTACTTCAATTTGTAACTGCGACTCGTTGCCCAAGATCCTTAGGGACCAAGGTTACTGTTTCGGTGCAGGCTGCTGCTGGTTTGGTGTTCGCACTGACTACACAGTTTAGCCAGTGGCTGACTTGCAGGTGGTAATATCTCTGCTAACATGCCACTTGTAGTAACTGCGATTTATCGCCCCCGATCTTGCTTGCGAGTTCGAGGTTACTGCTTTGGTGCAGAACATCAGTACCGAGTGCACTCTGTCGGTGCCGAGTGCACACTGTCGGTGCCGAGTGTCGGTACCGAGTGCACCTGTGACAGTGTCATTGCAGCAGTACTATCAGCCTGCAGTGATAGCTGTGGGTACCCTATTAAAATAGGTTAAACAGTACCATCCCTGGTCCAGTACAGGCTGGCTGGTTTGCATGTGTCACAGGGATAAGACCCAGGCTCGCTGTGCCGACTCAATGCACTCGGTACACTATACTCTACAGCGCCGACGTGGTCTAGAATGGCAAGGGTGGCGTAGGGGAGGTGTAACCCCCATTGCACACTAATGTTCATACAGTACTGTCTTTAACAAGCTGAGGCAGCAACCATACCATTTTTACTGTACATTGCTTGCTATTTGCATAATGCCTGGGTTTTATCCCTGGTCTACTGTACAGCGGCATTACTGCTTGAGCAGACGCCCCCTGGTGGGCAAAGGTAGTGCTGTACACTACTCTACCAACGGTGTTACAGGCACAAAACCGGCTCCAGCAGTCCCAGTTCTGACCTGCTATAGGGTTTTATAATCCCCAGTCTGGGCTGCCTGTCCAGCCTGCCTGTCAGCCTGCGTACCAAGCACGCCTTATTGATAGTCCAGTTACTGTTTTTAGCAAGCTGAGGCAGCAACTGTACATTGCTTGCTATTTGCATAATGCCTGGGTTTTATCCCTGTAACACATGCAAGGTCAACCTGCCTGTGGACAAACAGATGAACTTCCTGCCTGAGGCAGCAGCACACAACGGAAGCACTGGTAAACTGCTTTTTGCGAGTTTGTGTGCACTCTCCAAACGTATATTGGAGAAATGTTCTCCTGCAGCTCTACTGAGCACTCTTCCCCATCACCCTCTCATAAAGAGGTGGCTGCATCCTCACCCCATGGCTTTAGCCAAGGGAGATCCACGCACCTGGGAATAGAGAAGCCCTGGACAGCAGTTTTCCCACAGGCATGTGTGCCTGATGGTGACAAAGTTTACTCCGTTCCTTTTGGTTCCGGACCGCTACCGACCAGTGTTCCCTTCCCAGTATGGTACCAAGCAGGCCTTATTGACAGTCCTGTTACCGTCTTTAGCAGCTGAGATAGCAGCTGTACATGTGCCTGGGTTTTACCCCTGTGCCAGCAGCTTCAGGGACCAGCACAGCCAGTTGCGCCTGCTGCCAGACCGCCTCCCGGCGCAGAGGAAAGAGCCTCAGGCCAAGCCACAGGGTGAGCAGCGACCCTAGGGGGCTGCTACCACAGGTCCAAGGCCCCTTCTCAGGGAGCCATCTGGAGTATTGTCATCAGTGTACCACAGACATCTAGTTGTTTACTACTGTTCAGAACAGCTACTCACTGCAGTTCAAGCACAGGTTCTACTCTATGCCCAAGTGGGATGGTGAAGGAGGTTAGGCCAGGCAATTGGTCCACAAAGTAGACCGCTAAGATGCCTACATCCACATTCCCATAGAAACCGGCGCACAAGTACCTGCGATTCGCTTTTAGGGAACAGCGGAAGAGTTCATTTTGCTGTATGGTCTCTCTCTAGCTCCCCAAGCCTTTCAAGACACAGGGAAGCTATGCTGGCCCCTTTGAGACTCAATGGTATCATGGTTCGGGAGAGCAGAGATAGACATTGCCTCCCAGGAATCGACCCACTGTCCCCTCTGGTTCTCCATAAAAGGAGTCGGGGACCCACTGGCGATAGATGCCTTGGCACACCAGTGGCCATGTGATTTTCCAGGATGCCTTCTGCAAAACAATGGAAATTCAATGGCAAAAACCTGGTTAAAGAAACGTTACGGTTTGGTTGCAAAAGTCCAAAAGGTTAGGAAATTGCAAATTAAGGTAGCCACACAACCTTAACTCTGCACGCTTATGTGTATGTACATCATTAATGACATCGGCAATGACATCACTAAGCAAGTTCTCCCTGAAGACTGGTCATACGGACATAACATTGGAAAAACACAGTCCTTGTGATTGGTAACATGTTCAGTAACTGCATTAGCATTCCAACAATGTTTGCTTTAACAAACAGAATTCTTTGTACTCAGAAATGTGTAATTCATGTTGAGGTATATAGAGATTAGTATCATATTTTTGGAAAGGAGTACCTGAAAACGAATGGGACATGCAATATGTCAAACCCTACATGTATGTTGACACTTTCCATTACAGTACTGTATGGTATACTGTTGATACATGTATGCTGTGGTACATGAAGCAGTGTTTTATGTCTCTTGTAAGCATAACATCCACGCATTACAAGCCACCTCTTGTTTATGTACATTGAGTACCATTCAATTTTCACAATGGTGAACTGCAGAAATCTGCAATTATACCTAAACATTTTAATGTCATAATTGGCTTCCAGCATTACAGCATGGTAGCAAGCATTCATAGTGAACTGTAAAGTTTGAATAAACAATGGTTAATCACAGTGCAAACATACACATACTGCAGAAAATGCAGTGACTCCTTTTGCCACGTGAAACAGTGCAGTTAATATAAGAAAGCCAACGTTTATATACAAATATAAAAATAATGAGAATAAGAATTACAAGATTTTTTTTTCTTTATTAAAAAAAATAATTATTAAGTATCAATTCATATTTTTATCATACACCATAAACCATAAACATTTTTGTAAATAGCATAAAATCACTTTCTGATTAAAGCTGCTTTTTACCTGCAAAGCGTATATCAGACACCCACAGGTCAGATAAGATACAAGATAGCTTAGTTACAAAAGACACGATTAAAGCTAGCGTAGCACCCTTACCATCTCATTGTAACATTTTACTAAGGAACAACCCTTGGAAAAATATTAGATTTTCTATCAGTTACTACAATACTTTGGAACATATTTTCAGAGCATTTACTCCAGTCTTTATTAACTCCTATCTATATATCTTGTGTTGTCTTTTCAGTAAAGGACAAATCCTAGGAATTATATTTATATGAAAATTGTTATAGTGTAGCATTTTATTTTCTGGTTACTGTGTGTAAGTATATACATGTGTTATATAAATTGTGTTTATTTTCTAATCTTAATATGTAGTCATCGTAATATGTAGTAATCGTAATATGTAGTCATTTGTATAAAACATTCACCAAATGAAGGGGTATATTTTCATTATAAAACAAAAATATTTACAGTATAAAAACACATATTTAATTTATGAAAAACACATATTTAAAAGTATAAAAACACACATTTAGATTATTAAAAAAATGTATATTAAAAATATAAACAACACATTTAGATTATAAAAAACTTATATTTAAAGTATAAAAAGACATATCTGGAGTATACAAACATATATGGAGAACAATATATGGTTACTTAGACCAACACATAAAATCCTTATATTGCAAATACTATGAAATTGGGCCAATTTCATAACCAATCCGTATATATTTTATATATGCACATAAAAATCAAATGAAGAAAAATAAGCGGCATATAAGTGTAACGTACTGCTTTTAATATACAGTATGTAAAATATGGGTTCTTTCCGTATGGGTGGGTTAGCCGATTTTATGGATAATAGACCCACAGCCTGAAAGTAACAAGGACCGTTGCTAGATCAAAAACTACTGTAAGCGCTTGCTTTAAAAGGAGAAAGCTGCCTGTGTTCTGTTACTGTGTTAGTATCCGCTGATAGATAAGAGAGACACATAGTTTGATGTTGAAAATGCCACTCAGGCATCCAGGTTTTTTGACAGACTTTACAGGGGTTGCAGTGGTAGGTGGCTGCCACTAGGGCACCAGCAATGGTAGCCCTAGTGTACATGAATATAATTCATTAAAACAAAATTCAAAACAAAATACAGTGGAAAAAACAGCTAACAAAACAAAAGCTGCCCAAACACCGGCCAAGCGCAGCTCCCACTATAATGGAGGCCCCGCTCCATGAACCGTCTCCCTAACACAATCCCCTAAAAAATCCCCTAAATGAATCCCTCTTCTAGATACCAAGGATCCCGGTTAAATCCCGGTGGTCCTCAGTTTTTATTCACTCAACCTAGAGCTTCAATCTGGTAGATGAAGAAGAACAAAGGACTGGCTTTTCAGCTCCTTTTTAAAGGCCAGGGTTAATTGATAATCAATTAGTCAATCAACACCTGGCCACCTTTTCTGGGTTTCAATTAGACAGGGAGTGAATTCTAACCTCCCAGTCCTGCCATATCTAGCACAAACTTAATTTCCCAAATGAAACACATTTTATTTACCAAAAAACCCCACATTATTTACACGTCCAGGGACTCAGCCCTGCCACACTGCCAATTATGAACCTGTGCAGCCTGCAAAACCCAAATTCACACATGTTAAAAACAAACAGTTATTGGGATGGGGTAGTCTTCCTGTTAATTTGTAAGACCATTCAAAGAAGCCTTTCATTAAGTATTTCTGATTTATCTCCCCAATGTGAGACTACAGATTTTGTGATTACAGATGCGATCTGACCTCAGTGGAATGAGAATTTTCAGCCTTTTTTTGAAATATCTGCCGGTTTCAAAGTGCTTTGACGGTTTCAAGTAGGCAATGCAGTGAAAGCTTATTTGTTAACAAATTTCCTCTGGATTTACCATTCTGTCAGACGCTGAAAGGCATAACTGCAGAACTCTAAAATTCTGGTCAGCACTTCCTCCAATCTGCAAGACCATGGTAAACAAACAAAGCTACGGAAGAGAGAGAGAGAGAGAAAGAAAACAATGACACGGCAGTGTGTGCTGCAGCTCCACCTAAAGGCCATTCATAGGAAACACTAAGGGTGCGTTCGTAAACTCAATCTCAGAGTGTCAGTGCACACTCTGACCGTTCATAAACTCCTGGAGTGCTCATTTGTAAACTCAGAGGAGATGAATTTCAGAGCGCTTGGAGCTTCAGAGCTGGATTCTAAGAGCGTTTACATTCAAAATGGCTGACTTAAAGGGGAGGACTCTACACACTAGCCTTGTTCAGCACCAATTATCACTGATCAGTTTTTTTAAAAAACAGTACTGCCGCACAAAAAAAAAAAACTAACTAAAAAGCAGCAGTAGTAATTACAGTAGTATTAGACTTAAGAGTTGAAAAGTCATGTAAAAAAAATATATAAATAAAAAAATCGGTTATATGGGTCTAAGAAAAAGCCATTATGGCATAACTGCATGATGATCATAGTTAATAATAGTACTATCAGTTTTAAATTTTCCACGAACGACCAGCTTACATTTTCATCCTCACTGTCATATTGAAGATCTTGTAAAACATTACCAAAAGTGTTTTCAATCATTGAGAAAACCATAACTTTTGTGTATTCCCTGACGATTTCCATTTTCGAAACCGTTTTAGGTTGTTCGAAAACTAAAGACAAAATTCACGCTCTGAAGCACTCCAAAGAGATTTCTCGGACGCGCTTTCAGAGCGTCATATTGAGTTTATGAACGCACCCTAAATTTAGTTTAAAAAAGAAAAAAAAAAGTTTAGATTTTTGTGTGTTTCTTTTTCAGTGCTGGTATACAAAATAAAATACAAGCTACTGTACATAATTCAGATTGTAAAAAGTCACCTTGGAGTTCCGTGACATCTCAGAGGACTCAGCCTTGGTGGTTTTTTAGAATCTGATTATGTACAGTAGCATGTACATTATTCTTTATTCAATGCTGCATGAAATATAATTATGGCACTTCACTTTTCCTTAAATATTAAAAAACACTGGGCACAATGCATTTTGCTAACAGCAATTCATTCAACCAGCCCCACCACAACACAATTATCTGCATTGAAGCTCGTACAGGTTTTGCAGGTGACTAATACTAGCTATTAGTCAGTGATGATTTAAAAAGTTGCTGCGTAAAAGTTATTGAAATGGTCTCAGCAGTGGCTGAGCTCGAACATCTATGTTTGTTTAAACTACCTTTACTGAGTGCCATCTTTTTTAGCTACTGTACATTAATTGATAACTGCCTTGTGTGGATGAGAGGTTTTCATTTACTGTAGGTAGAATGCTTTGCCTTTTTATCTTTAAAAAACTAAATAAAATAACTTCCTCTGTCTGGACTGTACTATAACATGCTAATTATAGGCAAAGTTGATTTCCTGTTATAATTTGACTTATAAGCTGCAAACCAACAATAGAACCTAATGCAAAGTCAGTAAGAGAGTTTCTGTACAGACGTCCAATTGCTATCAAGTAAAGACTGGTCGACTGGTCTTATGTTCCTGGTTGATCTCTTTACTATGTACATAAGCACCCCCCATCACAATAAACTAATGCCAATACTAAAGTAACTTGTACATAAATAATAATAATAAATAATTCTTGCAGACTGGCATTCTGCTATGAGTCTTCTCATCACACTTCAGCTGTGTACAGTTCTCACCAATCCCATCATAATAGACAACTGAAATCCCCAAATAAAAGTAAATAAATAATAATACATGTTGCACAATAAAGAATAAAAATGACACATTAGGACTTCAAAGCGAGTATAAATCAGAGCTATAGGTGCACTTCATGGCAATTCAGTGTCTGCTCTGCCCACTCCCAGTGATGTCATCCAATTATGAGTACCTGTATGAGTGTTAGTTTCCTAGTACGATTACAAGCCACAGCCAAGAGTTACAAATCAGAATACGGCATGCTCATTTTTTTTTTTTTAATTGAACCAATTAAACCTCCATCAAGACCATGAAGTCGTTAAGTATATTATTTAACCAGTTAAACCTGGAGTTGAACGGCCCTCCAGGACAGTGATCTGAAAACCTATATTATGAATACTAAAATGTTCAATGGTAGTAAAAGGAAGCCAAATCCATACTTCATTGAGGTATGATATACTGAGTGGATGTACCTACAATATATATTTTTTAAAATCTATATAATATACTGTCGTATGTTCTATAGTATGTGCTTATGGTATTTTTGTGGAATCTATACTATGGTACGTAGTGCTGTAGTATACTGCAGAACTGTTGTATTATAGGTACTATAGTGTAGAACACAGTGTGTACTATAGTATATATTGCAGAGTTGTATAATACAACAGTACCCAATATACTACTGATATATAGTACTGATTTTCTTATTGACAAATAAATACAAGAACTATGCTATTGTCTACAGCTTGTTCTTCTCAGTTTAAAAAGATTACATTGATATGAACAGCACAATAAATAAATAAATCTTATCCAAAATCAATGTTTATTAAAGATATCTTAAGTGAGATACACATCATAGTTTATGTAAAGAAATATATAAATACACAAATATGCATTTAGATGAACTGCCAAAGTCTACAATAAAGTACAAAAATAGTATGCATACATCTTTGCTAAGAAAAATATACCTTGGTAGTTGCTAAAAAGGTAGGTACATAACGATATTATACGATATTGCCTGGAATACTGTATCATTTACTTTTGTATACTGTATTATGTACTATAATATATTACAATTTAATAAAGTAAATACTACAGCATACTACAGTGTACTATAGTATTTATTGTAATACATATTGTAGTAATTACTATAGTATTGTATAGATAATGTATGTGGGTGAGATCTTGAGAAGTGCACTTTATGACCATATTTTTCAGTGCCACTTAGGAGAATGAAATATAATATACTATAGTGAACCTGCTATACTCAAGAGTCATGAAGCAGGTATGCAGTTCCAAACAGCAGTTCTTTACTAAGCGCATTTCAGGGTCACACAACTGGACAGGACTCTCAGCACTTCTCTATACACCACAATACACTCCACCACGCTCCATACAGAGTTGCTCACAGAATCTTCTTAAATAACCCTTGTACGCACTCCAACCAATCAGAGCCCCCCACCCTTCAACTCCCCCCAGCCTCTGGCCAGGTTCACCTCAGTCCCATGTCCATCCTTCCCATACGAACGAGGGGTTACATGCAGTGCAAAGTTACACCAATGTAACTCCATCAGGAGCAGTCTCTGCGGCTGTTGCAAGCTCCTAGCACCACTTTCAGCTCCGTGTAACAGGAGCTCGGAGTCCTGCAGACCCGTCTGTGCTCGTCCTTACAATACATTATAGTGGATACCTTTTAGCAAAACTGCCACTTGTAGTTACAACAAATCCCCGGGCGTCGACATGCAGGCATCCCCAGGCGACGGTGAACTTGCAGCCCTAGGCGGTGCAGGACCCACAGGAGGCGATGGCAGAGCCCTTGGCTTTCTCCCCGCTCCCCTCCCCTCAGCAACTCATGCAGCGGCTGTTGAGGTGGGCATGGTCAATTGCCCTCTGGCGGTGGAGGCGGTAGCAGCAGGCAATTTCCCTCTAGTGGTCGAGGCGGAGCAGCGGTAGTCTCCCTCTAGCGGTGGGAGGCTGGTGCTGCTCTCCCTCGGTGACTGCAGACTGGTGCTTCCCTTTCTTGAGCTCTGGCTATGCGGGCTTCCCCTTCTTGGACGCTGGCGATGCTGGCATACCCCTCTCGGGTTGTGGACGCTCGGCCTCCCCCTTGCTGGCCGCTGGACGCTTGGGCTCCCCCCCTTCTGGGTGCCGGGGCTCCTCCCACAGGTGTTGGACACAACGGGACTTCAGATTCATCCCCCTCCTCGTCTGTGTTCCAGTCTACCTCCGGGCAGCTTTCCTCCTAAGGCCCATAGCGACAACAATAGGCGCACCACTCCTTATCTTCCGGCTCTGCAGTGGAGTACTCCCTGATTGTCACACTGGGCGACAGCTCCTCTTTCACGAGCATTAGGGACAGCACTTGCTGTATCAGGAGCGCCACCATCCCTCTGTCCAGAGCCAGTCAAACATTCTCATCACCCATGTCCAAACTGCTCACATAGTCCACACCATTCTTTTTAACTGTCATCCAGGCAGTCCTCCCAGTGGTGGCTGGGATCACCACAATACTCACAGTAGTGCCAGCGAGTAGGTGTTGGGAGCAGGTCAGGGTGATGGGACAGTCAAGCTTGCCATCAAGCCCCAATTCTGTGGTTGCCTGAACTTGGCCTGCTTGTGGAGTGGCATACTGTAAAAATCCACCAAGCAGTCCAGCTCCACGGTCATAGCTAACTCTTCCTTTCCATCCTGGAAAGGACAGTCGCCGGTATAGTGCCCCACTATTGCACAATGCAATCACCACAGACCCTCCTCCAGTCTCTTCATTCAAAAACAAACAAAAAAAATAATGTACCCACAGTACAGTCTCTGGCCTGACTTTTGGAGGCATTGTTTATCCCATGCAAGACACCATATGTGACAAACAGGGCTGAGCTTGCCACATGCAGGACCATCTTCACTTGTCTTTTTGTGTAAAATAACAGCACTCCACAAGCACAGGTAGATTTTTAAACAGGGCAGGCCTGTATATTTATTTTAAACATAAAACAAAATAAACAAAACAAAAACCAAACTCCTTCCATTCTAAACTATACCAGACAGCTAAGCTGTTTCCAGGTCACCAAAACCCATATAGTTTTATAAATGAAACAAAACACTGTACCTCCTCTTTGTTTCAGCTCCATGGTAGTGGTGTCCTGAACTCTCCTTTTATATGATGTGGCTGCTCCCAATTAAAACCAATTATTCCATTTGGGAGCAGCCACATTCTCACATGTTTTTGGCAGGCACAGGAATTAACCCCATCCCTGCCAACCACCACGAACACACACAAACACCCACACTATTTACAGGCAGAGCTCTTGCTCTGCCACAAAGCCCTTTTAAAAGGACAAATATATAGTGGTACCATACTAGGTGCTTACATGTTTTTCCCCCTATGTTTTTCTCCCACCAGTTCTTCTTTATTTTCTGTATTATTCTTTTTTTTTTTATGGGATACTCTTCTTGAAGCTGGAGTTTGATTTGATATATGGACTATGCAGGGTGACAGTAAATACATATATCGCCTGCTGTCTGGAATTACAACCATTACATTTTTTAGGCACTTTTAAAACAAACTACAAGATGATGTCATCTGAGTGCTTTGAAAAGAAGCAGCCTCTGAATTTTTGGCTTGGTATCTTCTGTGGAACATCTTGATGGCTGTAATTACTGTCTTGATGTGAAAACTTTGAAAGGCGCCAGAGTTCCAAATAAAACATAAAATGGCTTTGATATAATAAATGTTACTCATGTTGTTTAAAATAACTGACCTGTCTGCTTTAGTTTCTGAGAAAGATATGTTTGAGTACTGCTGATTTTTAAGAAAGTTGTTATTTCATATAAGGAGAAAAGGAAGTTGCTGAAAGTGTGTCATTTAAAGTGTAAAATTAACTCCTGACTCGATGAATTCCTTTTATTTTTTTTTAGAGATTATTTAACCTTTTTTTATTTTATACTCAATGAAGCATACAGTTTGTGAAATGTCCATGCATGACCTCACTACTTACTGGCTCACCCAGGGGCATTTTAAAGCACTGGGGAATATTACCAAGCAGCACACATGGGTTGTTAGAAACAGGGGCAGCAGTGTGGAGTAGTGGATAGGGCTCTGGACTCTTGACCGGAGGGTCGTGGCTTCAATCTCACATGGGGGACACTGCTGCTGTACCCTTGAGCAAGGTTCTTTACCTAGATTGCTCCAGTAAAAACCCAATTGTATAAGTGGGTAATTGTATGTACAAAAACAAAAGTGATAGCTGTATAGTACATAATGTGATATCTTGTAACAATTGTAAGTCGCCCTGGATAAGGGTGTCTGCTAAGAAATAAATAATAATAATAAGAGGCTTAGGGGAGCTCAGAGACAATAGAAAGAAGGGACTAGGCCTTTTATTTCCCTATTGTTAACAGTTCAAAGAAGAAAAAAAAATACCTGTGTTTATTTTCTTTAGCTCCAATAAGCTAGGCCAAACAGTGAAACTGTTACAATATTATACAGCAACTGAAGTAGCTATGTCCATTTACTTCAACAAACACTGTAATCGCAACAGGGAATACAAAGCCCCAATCTCCACCCAGATTTTGACTCTTAAAGTTACAACTTTAACCAAAAGTGTTTCAAGACAAATAGTCAGAAAGTCAGAGAAGTGTCATATTAAAGCTGCTTTTTGGTGTTACATGGGTAAGCTGTTCTGTGAAAGCCTGAACAGCTGGTAATATGGGACATTATGACAATCTGTTTACTTAAAAATTGTAAACCATAAGTCAGTGACCTCTGTAAACAGAGAAACTTAATAATCATTAAGAATATTAATTGTGCCGACCATTACACAATTAAAGAATCCAGAGAATGAGAATCCTGCCATTGAGTGTCCACAGCTGACAAACTGGGCCCCCGACATCACTGAAAGTACCATTTTGAGTGTCATTTCTGATTTAATGCTTAAGAAAAAAAAATATTCATTAGATCAACAGCACAGTTCATTAGCATTTATCAACACACTGCGGTAGATTTGTGTGGGAATTTAACGGGTTAGAAAAAAAAAAACTGACAGCAGAAATGCTAACAACATTTAGGATGATTTAGTTGTATTCATGTTTATTTCTTTATTTAGCAGACGCCTTTATCCAAGGTGACTTACAGAGACTAGGGTGTGTGAACTATGCATCAGCTGCAGAGTCACTTACAACTACGTCTCACCCGAAAGACGGAGCGCAAGGAGGTTAAGTGACTTGCTCAGGGTCACACAATGAGGCAGTGGCTGAGGTGGGATTTGAACTGGGGACCTCCTGGTTACAAGCCCTTTTCTTTAACCACTGGACCACACAGCCTGCTAAATAAAGAAATAAATTCATGTTTACTTTGAACTTTTTTCTTCTGTATTAGGCATCAATCAAACTGTATTTTGTACTCAATTTACGAATTAGTTAATGTGAAGAACTTAGTTCCACTTTTTTGAAAATTAAACTTTTGGCTATTAACTTGTTTTAAATGTAATTGAGTGCTTCTACATCCAGATTAATGTATCTCATACCTTATTCACACTACCTAAATAACACATGATTATCATGTTTTGAAATCATGATTGTGAATGAAGTAAATGGCAATCACATGGCTTCAACTGCATAAAGTTAATGTATTTTGAACTGTATCCAAACTGCGTTCCTGTGCCGTTATTGGGGTTTTTCTCATAAACAATAATGTTATGTAATAGTACGTTTAGTAGACTGATTAATCATTGATATCATACTAATGGCAAACCCAAGACTTTTGTGATGATGGATCTATCCTAACACAGGAAACTTTCATAAACTGAAAGTCTAGGACTTGCCATCATCTATTACTGATGACCTATGCAATGTTTTTTTTTTAATGAAATGGTCCACATGTATAGTTCTTTGCTACAGTTGTGACATTTTTATGGTTGTAGAGTGTCTTTAAGTTTACAAGAAAAATAGAGGTAGCACACTATTATAGTAGCATTATAATTTCTGAAAAATCTACTTGATCCTGTCCTTTTTTATTTTGACAAGGTTTAACAGGGTGAAGTGTTACGTGTCTGGGTCATCACTGAATACTGAGGCAGACAGAGCATTGGGTGTTGACACGCCACATAGGCGCACAGATTTAATTACGACACAAGTGCTGACACTGAGGTACCACCAATGGTTGCCCTAGTGTCACATTTAATAAAGAAAAGAAAACAAAGGTAGAAATAAAAGTTTGCCCACAAATGGAGAGCGCTAGTCCAAATAAAAGGAATGTCCCGCTCCAGGAACCTACTACTCTATGCAAACCCTCTCTATACTGTTTGGGATCAACATCGCCTAAACTGACCTACTGCTGGCCTCCCGGAGTCCCGGCATCTTCAAGGCGACTCCAGCCTCTTCAAATAGGCTTTTCAAATGGCCTCGGCTGGGCAATGCCTTCACAAGCACCGTCTTGGAGTGGAAGGGTTTCGTGTAGAAGTTATCTCCATGGAGCAGACGCTCTCCTCCACGATTCGCTCAGCGCCCGTCTCTATAGCAATGGCCGTGCAGTAGCCTCGAGCTGTGGCACAGACGCTTTTTGAGCTCCACGCAGCCTCCCTGGGCACACCCCCCTTCTTGACTTTATACTGTAATTTATATTTATTAAAATATATACAGTCAAAAACAGATTATTTAGAGAAGTCTGTTGTAAAATTTCTTAGAATGTTCTTTTGACAACTGTGGGGAAACACTTATGCAACTCTCTGCCCTTTCCCTGGTTGGGTTTTTTATGACACCATGGCTCATTGACCCGGCATTATTTGTTCTGAAGTTGTGCGTTAAGCATTTCTTAATAAGATACTTGCAACACAATTACAGGAGATAAGGAAGTGTAATTCATTGATAATTCTTAAGTTTGTCCTTTGAATTTAACGCATTTTGACATATGGAACAATGTTAATTGTACCAAACTGGCACTGGCCTACACCTTCAGGCGTTCCTGACTCAGAACGTGCATTTCCAAAATCTGGAAAAATATAGTATGATAATGGCTGTGTCTCTGCTTTATGTAGAGAGGGTTCAACAGGTAAGTAGTTCTGAGGAAAGACTGTTCTATAAACTGCTTGCTTATCATATAAGTGGTGAAAGAAGAAACATTTTCTTCACAATACAGTGTACACACATACACTGAGTTCAGTTACTCCCTGGTGGTGTCATGCTCTTCTGAAGTGCCCACTATTTATAGGGCACGCTAGCCAATCAGCAGGCAGGCACATTTTGTGCACTTTATCTCTTATTTGGCAGAACACTGATACAATTGAAGGTGAAAATATTAACCCTTTTATTTCCTATTTCCAACTGTTTTTTTTTTTTTTAATATGACATATCCAACAATAACGGTATGATGACATCAAAATTCTAAAACATTCTTAATGGGGATAAAAGGCTTTGTCTTGAGATGTCCATAAGAGGACTATACTGTATACTGTAACTACTGTAGGCCACAGCAGAAATGTAAACACTGAAAGATGAAAAAATCCAGCTGCAAAGTTAACAATGCTGGGATGGGCTGGAGTACTTTTCCAATATGTGTGTCTTTTGTTTTTGGGTATGTATAGTTTATTACGGTACATTATGCTCTTATTGGCAATAGCCACAGCCTTGAAGGAGAATCAGTGCAACCTCTCCCAAAAACAGAACAGCTGCTGTTTTTGAAAGCATCTCGTATAGCACCCAATTTAAAGGAAAGGAAGATTTTCTAATAGAGGGAAGCTAAAAAAAACAAACAAAAAAAAACACAGATTATTATTATTTTTTTTTTAAATAAACCACTTTTTTTTTTTAAATTAACCACCATAAGACAATTCTAAAACAGTAAAGCTGCATAAGTACAAATGTGAACTCAAAAAATATATATCATTAGAAGGAAATTACCTTGACTTGCACAGCTAATGAAAGTAAACAAACTGGGATCTATAATAGAACTCAGGTTCTTACAGAAGATATAATGATATTCATCACCAAGCAGATATAATGTTCAATGTGCAACTGTTTATGTATAAAAAAACATATCTACGTTTGTTAACGTATTTATTTGTCATGCCCAGTTTAATAAAATAAATAAATAATTGAAAGTGACAAACCGAATGTAGCACATTGATAACACATGCACCAACTTAAGTGTGCACATTGGCGCCGTTTAAATGCACAAGTCATGATAGTTTTCCTCATGACGTGTTTGCCGTACTTTGCAGGAAATGTGTTTCCGTGCAGTTCTGATTTAGGAAAAAAAAGAACGACTCTGAATATCGTGAGGAGAGCTTCATGTGTTGCCATTAAGATAAAAACATTTAACAAGAGAAATTAATTCACGTGTTGTCGCGCACATTCTGAATTACGCCGCGCACGAGCTACTTGTTTGTCTGGTTACCTTTCCAACGCACACACACACACACACAATTATATAAAATATAATTTCTACTAAGTACAAGTTTTATGACTTAGAATTTATATTTGTGTGTGTGTGTGTGTTTGTGGAACATTTAAAAGTTAAATTTCATTTACACTAGAACCGCCTTTTACAATACATGTTTTTATTTTGACTATAACCTACAATATTCTGTTTTTTTTTTTTACAAGCCTGTTGTTATCTCTACTGGACCTAGCAGCCATCAATTCCTTCGTTTTGTACAAGAAATGCAGCTCAACCCGGATTCTGTGCTGCGAGTGACACACACACAAGAGAAATTATATGTTACTTTCATTTTAGATTAAAAATTACTTTTGTTTTTACAATTTTGTATGTACATAAACCTGTTAACACACTAGTTTCTTTTGAAATGTTTATTTTATTATAGTTTTCATTTTTTGAAGTAAGTTAGAAAATAAACCCTTTAATTAATTGTTCATTTATATACAGCGTTTCGGCTGTGTAGATATTTGATGTGCTGTAATAGTATGTGATGTGCTTGAATAAAACTTTTGAGTTGTATCTGATAGTATCTGGTAGTTTGTCTTTCATTTTGATACTGATGATGTTTAAAATGTACCGTGATAATGACTGCCGTCGGCTGTTGTGGGTATGAGTATAACCGTGGCTGTTCTAGTATTAAAGTAGTCCATAAATGTACATTTTGTGTGTCGGTGTGTGTGTGTGTGTGTGTGTGTGTTTTGTACGGCCTTTCTGCTGGCGATTATGTCAGAAGAACAGGATCTTGAGTGCTGAAACCTTGTGAGCCACAAGCACGATTCCTGCTCCGGTTTACATGGGCTTTACAGCTATTTGTATCGTGAGAAAGCGATTGACCCTGCCCTTAAAGTCACGCTGCCAAAAGGATGTCCTTTTGCTGTTTCACGATGTATTCGCATGACAATGTCACACAGTCATGACTGTAGAGTCAATTTTCACGTGCATGTAAACCCAGCCATTGTTAAAAATACAGTATATGTACTTTACATATGTACAGGGGAGAAATAACAAGTGCATTATAAGGATTGAAAATATTTACATCCACTTTTATCTCCTCTTTACAGTACTGTATATTGAGCTTTGCTCATTTAATTGAAACAACTAGTAAATTAAATGATACACTGATCAAAACATTTAATAAAATTCACAAAAAAATCACAGTAGAAACAAAACACAGTTCAGCACATATTCCCTATTTAGATCAATTAAGATTTTTTTTAACCCATCCCTTGTTTTCATGTGTGACAGGTAGAATATGGGACCAGCTCATAGAAAAGGTGCTTATTTGCAGGAATAATTTAGTACAGCCAAATGTCCTATATGGAAAACTGTCATACTGGGGGCAGCAGTGTGGAGTAGTGGTTAGGGCTCTGGACCAGAGGGTCGTGGGTTCAATCCCAGGTGGGGGGCACTGCTGCTGTACCCTTGAGCAAGGTACTTTACCTAGATTGCTCCAGTAAAAACCCAACTGTATGTAAAAATAATGTGTAAAAAATAATGTAATTGTATGTAAAAAATAATGTGATATCTTGTAACAATTGTAATTCGTCCTGGATAAGGGCATCTGCTAAGAAATAAATAATAATAATAATTCAAGACTACCCAACTTGCCAGCTATGACACCATATTGCCATTGCAAACCCAACATCTTTTGGGGGGTCACTTTGTCCAAATTTACATTTGGGTCCCTCCACCCCACACTAACTACCACCCTGTGCTGTTTTTAAATACATGAAGCAAACCTAAAGAAAATGTATTTCTTGAGTGCAGTAACCGGTGGGCCTGAGACAACAAAGAGTAAGAGAGAAATACACTCTCAACAGGATTAGAGTAGCCAGCGAACACTGATAAACATACATTGGATAGAAAGAATGGGATGCGATCATTTTAATACAGTTCAATTGTTACTTGTTTTATGGTTCCTTTATTAAAATGGTTCAACATTAGACGCAATACTTTATTGCATACCAAGAAGCTACCAAAATAGCTACCAAAAAATTAGACTGCTGCAAAATCTAGATGAGAGAATTTTCCAATTTGGTATTGTTTATAGATTTCAATGAGAAAGGGGAAATGAAATAAGGAAGATGGCTGTTTTTTGAACTGCCAGTGGTGAATAACAAGTGTTTTTTGTTCAAGCTTTCTAACCTCTTTTTTTTCGAAGAACACCGAAATCAGTTTTTGGTTATCATAAATAATACAGTGACCACATAGACTCTCACAATGCCAGAATAGCCATTAAGCAGAAACAATTATTAAGATCACTTCAGCTTTGTGGGATGGTTTATTTTCATTAACATGCTTCATTATTTTAGCAAACTGAAAGACGACAATGCACCAATATATGAAAATAGAACATTAAAATATAATTACAACACACTTCCAAATAGATTATATTGAAGTAGGCCTACATATTACAATATTAAAAATAAAAAATCTAACATATGAACATCATAATATAATAAAATCTGATCTCGAATACGGGCAGTCATTTGTTTAAAATAAGATGTTGTGGTGGCAGGTCAGCCGCAATGCGGCATATCGACACCAAGATGGACTGGGTTATGGACTGGGGATGGGGATGGGAGTAAATTGTTGTTTTACTGTGTTTTACTGATTATTTGCAGTCCTGTGTTGTGTTTGTGTGTATGTGTGTGGTATGAGTGAGCTATCCTGGCCCTCACCCTTGTGTTTCCTCTCTCTCTTTCTCAGTTTGTGGTGACCTTGCCTGCTTTTCGCTCCTGCTCTCTCTCCCCCTCTCCTCTTCATAGCGTGCACGGTACGTCAGTGCGTGTGTGAGTGACTGGGCGGCCATTATGCAAATGTCTGTGTGTCCAGGGTGCCCAGTGGGAGCCCGGAGTGGGAGTATAAAGATAGGTGTGTGTTCTGCTTCAGGCTTTCTCTGTCCAGTGGTGTCCTGTCTGACCTATCTGTTTTTCCATAAGAGCTAATAAAGGGTGGTTTTAATATATATATATATATATATATATATATATATATATATATATATATATATATATATATATATATATATATATATATATATATATATATATATATATATATATATATATATATATATATATATATATACCTTACCGTTCAAAAGTTTGGGGTCACTTAGAAATTTCCTTGTTTTCGAAAGAAAAGCTAATTTTTGTCCATTAAAATAACATCAAATTGATCAGCAATACAGTGTAGACATTGTTAATGTTGTAAATGACTATTGTAGCTGGAAACGGCTGATTTGTAATGGAATATCTACATAGGCGTACAGAGGCCCATTATCAGCAACCATCAGTCCTGTGTTCCAATGGCACGTTGTGTTTGCTAATCCAAGTTTATCATTTTAAAAGGCTAATTGATCATTAGAAAACCCTTTTGCAATTATGTTAGCACAGCTGAAAACTGTTGTGCTGATTAAAGAAGCAATAAAACTGGCCTTCTTTAGACTACTTGAGTATCTGGAGCATCAGCAATTGTGGGTTCGATTACAGGCTCAAAATGGCCAGAAACAAAGAACTTTCTTCTGAAACTGGTCAATCTATTCTTGTTCTGAGAAATGAAGGCTATTCCATGCGAGAAATTGCCAAGAAACTGAAGATCTCTTACAACGCTGTGTACTACTCCCTTCACAGAACAGCGCAAACTGGCTCTAACCAGAATAGAAAGAGGAGTGGGAGGCCCCGGTGCACAACTGAGCAAGAGGACAAATACATTAGAGTGTCTAGTTTGAGAAACAGACGCCTCACAGGTCCTCAACTGGCAGCTTCATTAAATAGTACCCCAAAACACCAGTCTCAACGTCAACAGTGAAGAGGCAACTCCGGGATGCTGGCCTTCTAGGCAGAGTTGCAAAGAAAAGCCATATCTCAGACTGGCCAATAAAAAAGAAAAAATTAAGATGGGCAAAAGAACACAGACACTGGACAGAGGAAGATTGGAAAAAAGTGTTATGGACAGATCGAATCTAAGTTTGAGGTGTTCGGATCACAAAGAAGAACATTCGTGAGACGCAGACCAAATGAAAAGATGCTGGAGGAGTGCTTGATGCCATCTGTCAAGCATGGTGGAGGCAATGTGATGGTCTGGGGTGCTTTGGTGGTGGTAAAGTGGGAGATTTGTACAGGGTAAAGGGATCTTGGAGAAGGAAGGCTATCACTCCATTTTGCAACGCCATGCCATACCCTGTGGACGGCGCTTGATTGGAGCCAATTTCCTCCTACAACAGGACAATGACCCAAAGCACAGCTCCAAACCATGCAAGAACTATTTAGGGAAGAAGCAGTCAGCTGGTATTCTGTCTATAATGGAGTGGCCAGCACAGTCACCGGATCTCAACCCTATTGAGCTGTTGTGGGAGCAGCTTGACCGTATGTTACATAAGAAGTGCCCATCAAGCCAATCCAACTTGTGGGAGGTGCTTCAGGAAGCATGGGGTGAAATCTTTTTAGATTACCTCAACAAATTGACAACTAGAATGCCAAAGGTCTGCAAGGCTGTAATTGCTGCAAATGGAGGATTCTTTGACGAAAGCAAAGTTTGAAGGACACAATTATTATTTCAATTAAAATCATTATTTCTAACCTTGTCAATGACTATATTTCCTATTCATTTTGCTATATTTCCTATTCAAACTCATTTCATGTATGTTTTCATGGAAAACAAGGAAATTTCTAAGTGACCCCAAACTTTTGAACGGTAGTGTGTATATATATATATATATATATATATATATATATATATATATATATATATATATAAAATAAGCGTAACCGCGCTGGAAAACTCTATTCTTGTGTCTGGGTCAGTATTTTTAAAGGGGAAAAGAACCAGAGAAGAAGCAGCTCGGTTACAGCTATTTGGAAGGGTTGCCAGAAAAAAGCCTTTATTAAGAACACAACAAACGTAAGCGCCTAAAGTTTGCTAAACGGCATTGGCACTTCGATTGGAACTGGGTGCTATGGTCAGATGAGACGAAAATAGAGCTCTTTGGCCACGCACACCAGCGGTGGGTTTGGCGTCGAAAGAAGGATGCGTGTGCAGAAAAGAACCTCATACCTACTGTAAAATATGGTGGTGGATCTTTGATGTTATGGGGCTGTTTTGCTTCCACTGATCCTGGAGCCCTTGTTAAGGTCAACGGCATCATGAACTCTATCCAGTACCAGGACATTTTAGCCAAAAACCTGGTTGCCTCTGCCAGGAGGCTGAAACTTGGCCGCAAGTGAATCTTCCAGCAAGACAATGACCCCAAGCACAGATAAAAATCCACAAAGAAATGGTTAATTGACCACAAAATCAACATTTTGCAATGGCCATCTCAGTCTCCGGACTTGAACCCATTGAAAACCTGTGGTTTCAATTGAAGAGGGCAGTCCATAAGCGCAGACCGAAGGATATCAAGGATCTGGAAAGATTCTGTATGGAGGAATGGTCTAATATCCCTCCCAATGTGTTCTCCAATCACATTAAACATTATAGAAAAAGACTCTGTGTCGTTATCCTTGCAAGGGGAGAGTGCACAAAGTACTTAAAAAAAGGGTGCCAATAATTGTGAAATAAATTTATAATTTCAGAAATGTGTAATTTTGGTTGATTCCATTTAGTCAAATATATTCCATTTGGAAAATTACGATATAGCTCAGTACTGGTATTATTTATTTTAGACAGTCTTGTTTGCTCATCTTTGTCAAGGGTGCCAATAATTTTGGAGGTGACTGTGTATATATATATATATATATATATATATATATATATATATATATATATATATATATATATATATATATATATTCTCTGTCCATAGATTTGATTTGGATCTAAATTGGATGAATATTAAATTATTAAAATGTATACTTACATATACAGTATATATACCCGGGAATTTATGAGTGGAAGTCCACAAATGAGGATAGCCGAACAACCATCAAGCCCCCGAAGTGGACAAGTGGGTTGTTTATGTCCATCCTTGTAAGTAACATAAACATGGCACTCTCATGGAGAAAGCATGTTTAAACCTAAATTAAACAGCTGAATTAGGAAAATTAGTTTACTTATATTAAGCTCCACATCTGATAACCAACACAGTTTACAATTGGGAACAGTACTATCCATCGGGTTATTCTGTCACTGGAATTGAATAAATGCAAGGCAGTTTCCAAAATGAGACCTGGTAAAAAGAAGAAAAAAAAAATTAAAAGCGACTTACAGAGGCTAGGGGGTGAACTATGCATCACAACTGCTGCAGAGTCACTTACAATAGGACCTCAGTTTTACATCTCATCTGAAGGACAAGGAGGTTAACAAGCCCTGTTCTTTACCCATTGGACCACCAAGCCTCCTATATACTTTGTAGAAGTGATTATAAAAACATTATTAAATGGTAAAACTCTCAAGACTTGTACACATCTTTGCAATGCAACTGCAATGAAGTGAACATCATCTAAAAAAGTGACCCCTCATAGTCCAGTATATACATCAATATATTATTTTTGTTGATTTGGTCAAATTAGTTATCCTTTATTCTTCTATATTCATTTGTCATATTTAGTTAATTTTTATTCAATGAAAAAAATGTAAGTGAAAGTGAAAAAGAATCCTGGATTTTATAGCATACCATTGAAATTAATCGTTGTGTTAAATATCAGTGTTAAATCACTATTTCGGTTTTTTAACACAATATTTAATTTTGTGCATTAATGTCAGGTACTGTTTATTATGTATTTTGCTTAGAGATACATGTATAAGTGTGTAATGTCTGGCATCTGTTTTGTATTAATTGTCCTGTCAAGTTAACTAATTAAGTAAATTATCTGCATGTTACGAGGGGAAATACAGGCACTGAAAAATGGGAGAAAGTGAGTGGTGTTGCAGGAACGAGAGCGCTGTGTTGACCGCTCCGTGTAGAAGCAGAGAAAAGGGGCTGTGAGACCCGTGTTATAATGCACGGTATATTGAAAGTTTGGAATAGGGACACTTGCAGTTTGGAGCGTCCAGAGAACCGAAAGCGAATTCTGACTCAATCAACTGTCTGAGTGGATTGTTTGCAGCTGAAGTTCAGACGGCAACAGAGCAATCACTTCAATAAGTAAGACAAAAACTCTCTCTCTCTCCCTGTAGCGGTGTTCTGACTTTCTACCTGAAATAGTACTGCTTGCTAATTGTATTTTTAAACACTAACCATATATTTTACCCTAGCTTAACGGGGTGGGACATTTTAAAGGGGTTATGTTTATAATCTGTATTATTGCAGTTTGTTTGTAGCATACTATCAGAACTAGAGGGGGTGTGTTAATTGCTGACCCTGGAGCTGGCGCAGCCTACAGGGGTTTGCAGGTGTGTGTGTGAGGGAGTTTTGTACTTTATTATTGAGATTTATTGTTTGAGTTGCTGTTTTGTATTGCACAATGATTTCTATTATGTTTTGAGTTTGTAGGGTGTGGTTTTGTTTATCTGCGTTACAGTATGGTTTATATAACAAGCATTTTAGTCTTGATTTTTCTTTATATTATTAGTTGTGATTAGTTCCCCTGTTAAAACCCCCCTATGTGTGCCCACACCTACTGTGTGCATTTAACCTCCCAGTGACGGAGTAAAGTGATCCTGTACTGCAATTCAACCTCCCAGCCATCAGAGGGCTGTGAATCAACCAGGAGGTTCCCAACAAGGATCACCTGACGTGGTACTGACATTGGGGCAGAAGTGCAGTTACAGCGGTCGCCATCTTTGTTGGGGGCAGCAACCCCAGAACATGCTGGAACATTCTTGAATCAGCAGATGATTGAGTGCTGTTGATTGGAGGGGGGTGGTTCCTTGTCTATATAGGGCCCAGATTGTAACAGCTTGGGGTTGGTTGGTGGAAGGAGACAGGCATGCTGTTTGCACGGGTGCTTGTGAAAGGAGGACACTAACACTCTGTGTGGATTGTTATCAAGTAGATCCAGAGAAAGAGAGAGAAAAACCAGCAGGATGCTGACTCTTCCCACAGAGTGAAGCCCTCCAGGAAACTAAAGACTTTAAGACAGTCTTCTTTTGTTTATTGTAAGTCCTTTGTTAGTGGTTCTCGTACGTTTAAGACTTTTTAAGTTAACCAAACCAAATACCATTGTTGGTAGGAGGGGAGGATTTTTCTTTTAAGTTATTTTATTGATTGATTTTTGGTAGTGCACCCCACACTCCCACTGCCTGTGACAAGTTGGTGTTAGCAGTGGGATGTTGCACCACTGTTAGGATGGATCCAAAAACCCTGCAAGCCATCCTAGAAGCCCAGGACTGACGTCGCGAGAACATTCTAAAGCTTGCAAGGAGTTGCATTACTTTAAGTAATTTTTATTTAGGATGGAAGTGCCAAACTACATTGGTACATTCCAGTTCCCGCACTAGGTGACTGAGAAGATTAACATTTTGATTACTGGCAACCACAGTATATTGCTTTACAGGCATCCAAACACTTGAACAGTGTTTTCATTAAGTCTGATGGAACACTGTTTTCACTCCACTACATGTGTCATCTTCAATGCTATGTCTGTAAGGTTAGAGATTTGGAATTAGGATTGAAAACACATGCAGTAATTGTTCTAAACAGTTGATGAAAAAGGTGTAAGAATTTTTTCCCCCCTATTAGTCATTTAGTACATGCCAAGAAAAAAGTAGGCTTCAGTGGTAAAATTGTCCCACATTGACTTGGAAAAGGATTATGTCCCAAGGGGAGCTACAGTACATCTTGTTCATGTGCTTAACTATTCAAACAGATGTGGTAGTTAAATTGTAAGCTTTATCATTAAACAATGGTGAATGTCCTCTTGAGTTTAGGAGAAATCATATTGTTAATGCTATTATAAAAAATGGTAAACATAAATTTTCCTATAAAGAGTTTAATAGTCTTAGGCTGGATTTTGATAACACAGGGGCAGCGCAACGTGGTCTCTCTGCAGGGAGTGGTCTGTCCCAAGAGAGTGATTCTGAATAGATTTTGAGCCGGCACAAGCATAATCTGACACGTTTTCTTAGCGCTATGCCAATCACTGCCGAGTGGGAGGTGAAATCTGCTGCCCAATCGTGAGTTAGTAACATTCCCTTTAAGTAGCTGTTCTGCTAGCGCCAGGATGCTCAGCAATTTTGAATTGAGAAAAAGAATAAGCAGCGCTAGCTCAATGTTTTCTGTATCCAACAAGGAAGAGACACCATCGCTGCATGGAATCTGGCAGCAGAGCAACTCGTAGACAACGAAAGGACACCGTCCAGTGCTACCAAATCTAAAATAAGTTGAATTAGTGTCTCGTTTATTGTTAACCCTTGAAAGATGGGGGTTCCAAATGTTAGGCTATAACTGTATATAATAATAATGTGGAAGAGGCGTGGGAACAGATTGCTGCATCTAGGAATGCTTCTTCATCAGACATCTGGGCAGCAGTGTGGAGTAGTGGTTAGGGCTCCGGACTCTTGCCCGGAGGGTCGTGGGTTCAATCCCAGGTGGGGGATGCTACTGCTGTACTTTACCTAGATTGCTCTAGTAAAAACCCAACTGTATAAATGGGTAATTGTATGTAAAAAAATAAAATAATGTGATATCTTGTAACAATTGTAAGTCACCCCCATTAGTGATGTTTCACAAACAGTCCCAATGTGATTACTCAGTACAACATTCTGTAGAGAAGACTTTAATAGAATTGGAGGTGGAAATCATTGAGGAATGGCCCCATGTCATAGAGGAGTAGTTACTTTGTAGATGTGTCATGTCCAATCAGTGCCACCTTGGCAGCCAATCTTGCCCTACTGACAATGGTGATTCAATTTTTTTTTTTTTGGCCCAACCACTTTATATTCAAATGTGAAGTTCATAATGTGGTTAAAACATTACTGGGAATCTGGGCTGTGTACATTATACTAGGATGAGGCGTTTTAAATGGTTCATTTTGATGTTTTGTCAAATGCTATAGGTATCGTAGACCTGTGAATAGTTGGAAAGACCGCCTACTCCACAACAGTGTGGAGTAGTGGTTAGGGCTCTGGACTCTTGACCGGAGGGTCGTGGTTTCAATCCCAGGTGGGGGACACTGCTGCTGTACCCTTGAGCAAGGTACTTTACCTAGATTGCTCCAGTAAAAACCCAACTGTATAAATGGGTAATTGTATGTAAAAAAAAAATAATGTGATATCTTGTAACAATTGTAAGTCGCCCTGGATAAGGGTGTCTGCTAAGAAATAAATAATAAAATAAAAAAATCTGAAGAACTGCACAAGAGTGCCGAAAAAGATTCAACGATGTCCGGCAGAGAAGCAAACACAAATGATCATCTGCTTACCGGACTGCGGTATCTATAGATGTAGGTCCCTCCACAAGCCAGCCACTAACGTTTGCAGAGGCGATAGCCTCATCCACCCTTCAACGGGAGTAGGCCATAATTGGTTGTGGAGGACAAGAAGTGGGTGGTTAATTGTCTATTTCATTTAATAAACGCATAGTAAAAGCATGTGCGATGGGGTATCACAAAACCACAAAAACAACAATAATTAATAATGAATAGAGCCCAATGTACACGTTTTATTGATGCTGCAATTAAGTTATATAGTAAACAAATAAAAAAAAAAAAATACACAGCCAAAATGTTTGTTCTTTGTTTTTGTTTGCCGATTCATCTGTAGCCCATACAACAGAGGGAAGACCAACACCTCTGTCACATTGACAGCCTTAGAAGAGAAGAACAAAGTGAGAATGAAGCGACAGGTCAACGACAAGACAATGACGTTAGGCCAACATAGAGTTCTCCTGCCCAAAGTCCATCAGTGCCGCCAAGTACTACAAGGAGTTGATGACAGCTCCTCGAACCCGGCGCCAATGCCGCATCATTGAGGAGAGCTCTGATGCCCTTCAGCAATTCCTTTGGCTGCAACATATATATATATATATATATATATATATATATATATATATATGATATGTGTGTGTGTGTGGGGGTGGGGTGTGTGTGTGTAATTTATTTTTCTTGTTATGTAAAGACTACATTTCAGTTTAATAAAAACATTTAAACTAACACCCCAGTCTATTTTTGTTTTGTTGTCTTATGCAAGGAAATCATTTCAATAATACGGGGTACGTAGCGGTCCCCACTATTAGCGACACCTCATTATATCAACTGAATTAATGTTATTAAATAAAACTAGACAAAAAGCAATTCAAAATAATTAGATAATCGTCCTGATTGTAAAATAAAAAACAAACTTCTGTTTAATGCTGAAAGCTGTCTGTTATTGATCCAATATAAAATTATTTTGCTAATAGCATGGACCCATAAACTATATTGTAGTCAATAATACATACCTTGTATGCCATTCCCATTGATGGATGGTTTTAGAGTGAACTCAGGCATTTACAAAGATGTGTCAGCTTTCTAGAAAAAAAAAAAAAAAAAAAGTTTTAAAATTAGAAAACAAAAATACTTTGATAGCCTGCAAAAAATTAGTATATGTAATACAATTTCTATTATAGTACTGTAGTATACTACCTGTACTGCAGTATCCAAACATCTCAAACACATTTTTAACAATACCTGTATTCTTTCTTATACAATTCCACAACCAGCATGAAAAAGTCAACATGTTCACAAGGAGGGTATTTTTGAGCTATGGTTTAGAACCCGCAGAAGAATTTCTATAAACAAATTTCAAACAGTTGTGTTGTTACTCAACAGTATACCTACAGGAAAGCACTGTGATGGCAGTGGAATCCTTTTCTGCAGAGATGCCAATTTGGAAGAAAGGAGAGTGACTGTAAAAGTGGCCTTCAGAGGTGTAAAAACTGCACACATCTAAGACTTGATGTATAGACCATAGTTAATCCCTTTAAAAAAAAACAAATAGTGGAAAGACCAATATAAAAAAAGATTACTGATCCAAAAAACACTTTCACTGTTTGTCAGGCTGAGAGAAAATTCTGGGTGGCCTGCTTTTGTTTTCTGCAATGTTAAGCAGTAGTGTCATTGCTTTCTTATACATGGAATGACTGAGTCATAAGTTGATTTGGGGGTGAAAAAAAACGGAAGTTTTTGGCGTTGATCATGAAGCAATGCATTGAATATTTTTTCCCACGTTAATAGTATTTACTTAGCTGAATAATTTGTATTTTTATTTATGAGTCATTCCACGTCAAGGGGACCAAAAGCAATGCTGGTTGCTCAACTTTCACTAATTTATCAGAAAAAAACATAACGGTTAATTCATTCATCCAATATTTTACTTACCCAAAACATTTTGGGGTGAAAAGCTTTATCTGAAGAACCATTACGGCTACATATGTGTCAGTATCAAATTAAACCTTAGAACTTGCAAATTAATTAGTCTGCTATCTAAGAATGATGTATTTGTATGAATTTCAAAAGGTTTTTTAAGCTGTTAGGTGACTACTTTCCTCTATCCTTGAAACTTGCTTACCAAAAATAGGCCTATTACTACTTGCCACAATAAGCTATAAATGACCATTTCAAGCCCTGCTATAGCTGAGGAAACAAAACAGAAATTAAAAAAGGGGAATCACTTTTTCCAAATGGTGTTTTTGTTATACTGATAATATTTTACAGGAAACACCTGTAGAGCTAATATGTCCAGCATATGCTTCTAACAACCTTCTTAAATAAGTTACGACCCAAAACTAATGCTATTATCATACACGGTGCAACACTTTTAAATTATCACAGCGTCTTTCAAAACAAATATCATATTTACGAATGAAAATGGAAGCAACATGTAAAAGGCCATTTGTAATCAGTTCCGTAAACAAATGTTGCAAAACGATTAGTGCCATATTGATATCCAACAGGATAGCCCTACAAGGATACTTGGCTGAATGTTTGAATGTTTGGGCTATACTATTAAATATCTGATGAGAATAGCAGATAATGTTTAACTTTTTCAGCAGGTTTAGCAAAAGGTGATACCCTATATACGTTCTTTAAAACTTCCTAAATGCTGAAGTAATATGAGCACTTTATTCATCATTATAATTTCACCACATTTTATTTAAAGTGACCCCTGGCCTTTTCAAATAATCTACATAACTCAAGTTGAATTCTTTAGAATGTATTTTTGTGTGAAATATAGGGAAAAGGGAAAAAGATTTGATGAAAATAGTTAACATGGCCACTTATTCAATCTTTATTTGCAAATTCCTATTTATATATCTTTTTGTTTTTCTTTATTTATAATTATTTGTATATATTGTATATATGAGTTTGTTTTTGCATTTTTAATGCCTGTAATTTATATACTTTTATATTTCTGTAAGTTGCTTTGGATAAAAGCGTCTGCTAAATAATAATAATAATAATAATAATAATAATAATAATAATAATAATAATAATAATAATGAAAGTATGACCAGAAACCTTACGGGAGGGAAAATCATATTTTTGTATGACCTACTGTTTGTGGCACGGGAACCAGTGCCATTACAACAGTGCCACGTTAATTTACTGGGATGTCTTATGGGAAGTGAATCTATGCCTTATGGGAAGCTGGAGTCGACTCCTCCCAAACTATGCTTAGCAAGCAACATTTACAGATTCATGGCATTACATCTGAACTCGTATGACTAGATCCGTCGTGTAATATAATGCTGGGTTTCTACAACTCTAAAAGACTTGCACACCACTGAATGCTGTCCTGCACTAATAGAATTTGAATAAAATTGGGCACAAATTACTGGTCTGATATCATACAATAAAACATTCTGAAGAATTTCTTGCATTTGAAAAGCAATATAAGAGTCTATAATATTTACAACGCGTCTGATTAAAGTAAAATGAAACTGAATTTTTATAACAGGCAAACTGTATGATGGATTCTGCATGCTATCTACTTTTTATCCCTTGGTAGAAGCTTTGCAAAAGAATGTTTTTCTTATAACATTCCTGGAAATGAGTTGGAAGGCACTAATAGCCTGAGCATAATTTTTAAATTGTCAAGTCTGAGGTAGCCCATTAAATACACTCATAAATGCTGATTTCGCCAGTGGGATGTGGTATTGCACAACCATTTTGGCAGAAACTGTTTTTATCTAAAATGAGGTTAACACTTTGTACACTCTAAAAAAAAAAAAAAAAAAAAAAAAAAGTACTACTTAAAATAAGCTACTTATTTTAAGAATAATGTATATTCCCATTTTTAGTGTGTAACTATAAATGCCACAGAATCATGTCTTTTTGGTAATTTACACAATTCTACATAGAATTTACCACTGTTAGGGGGTAGTAGTCAGGGACCCTGGTGTGTTATAAAACAATGTCACAAGTAATAGAGTTCCAACACATACAGCTGCTTTCACAGACTATGATGTATTGACATTCAGTGCAAAATACTGCAGGAAGTTGCCCGGATCCAGGAGGATGTACAGCACTTCTATGCATAACACAGGTCATGTCACATCAGCTCCATTTAACGCAACAACTCTATCCACAGTATGCTCCAGGAAGATCCGTTCAGCCAAAATAATTGTTACGAATGTACAAGATACTCTGTTTAAATATTTCTTTAACACAACCTTAAGAATTGTTAATATAACTACGTTTCCCTCTCACTAAACAGATTAATATTTAAATATCTACATTTCTTCATCCCTGGTGTTAATCGATGAAACATTAGCAATAGTTAAAAAAAAATAAAAAAAAAAAAAAGTGCTTGAAAAGGAATACAAATTAAAAAGCAAATTAAACATCTTCCCAAAAATAGCATTTTTCCATCCAAGACGTGAACCCCATTCTACACAGTGGAAGCCTAGGACAATATCGCCTGCTCCATTCAGCAACAAAACAACAACAACCTAAAGCCTAAAGAGTAAGTAATTATTTATTTCTCATTCTTCCCTACCTGAGCTGCTTTGAGTTTGTCAGGAGAGTCGTAAGTGCCAGGATTAAACAGCTTCCTCATTCCTTTCAAATCATGTGGCAATGTGACCTTTCAACTCTGCCAGCCCACTTACTCAACATTTATATTATGACACCATTTGAATGGTTTGAGAAAGTCTGTTCCAGACAAGATCAAGAAATCTCAGGTAAAGGCAGTGGAGTAGTGGTTAGGGCTCTGGACTCTTGACCGGAGGGTCGTGGGTTCAATCCCGGTTGGGGACACTGCTGCTGTACCCTTGAGCAAGGTACTTTACCTAGATTGCTCCAGTAAAAACCCAACTGTATAAAAGGGTAATTGTATTCAAAAATAATGTGTAAAAAATAATGTAATTGTATGTAAAAATCTTGTAACAATTGTAAGTCGCCCTGGATAAGGGTGTCTGCTAATAAATAATAATAACGGAACCCAGAACCTCTCATAATTATTTCCAGAATCTTAAAATATTAAGGAACATTAAAAAGATATGTAAAGCTAGGTACACTTTAAAGGTATGCGCCTAACCCATTAGTGATGTTCTTGTGTAGATCCTATGGAGTCACACGTTCCCGGAGCCTTTTTTTACGTGATGAATTAACAACCTGCATCTGCTGCTGAAATTATGAAGATCTCACCTATTTCAAAAAAATGTCAGGAACAAAATCTGTAAAGGGTAAAAATTTTCTTATGAGCTCAAAATATAGTTGATCTGCCTGTCATTTATGCCCAATATATGGCTTCATGTTCACCAATGCAGTTACTGTACAGTGTGCATATGGGATAGGGGAATGAATGGGGAATGAATTATACATATTCGTCACATTTATGAGAACAGATTTTTATTGCATCCTGTGGTATGCAAACCAAGGTGTACCTTGAGTTGTGCATGTATTACTTTTGGCTTCTGATGTGACATTTTAGCCACTTTGGCACCAAATACCGAAACTGCAATATATTAAAGTTATTGTATCAAAAAGTCCTCTAGCTGCATAGTCAATAGTCACTTAGCGCCCGAGTGCTAAAGTCTAAAGGAGACTAGCAGAATTAACAGCCAATACGTTCATAGCCGTGCTTTCATGAAACAGTAGTAGAACAGTATGACACCAATACTTTTTTATGGCCCAAAGTTGGTTATATGGCTTGAATTCCCATTCTGAAAAATCTTGCTGTTGTTCTTCTCCTTCTTGAAAGGGCAAAACATATTGTAAACAAGTACAATGCCAGACCATCTATCAGGTTGGGCCCCGGTCACAGCCTTGACACAACGTGGCATAGACAACACAAGATGCCTCAAGGGATGTTAATCCATTCGGTCAGGTTCATCTCAAACATGTACAATTGGATTTAGATTCATAGATTGTGGTGGTCATGGAAGATGCTTGTCTCTGTCATGCTCGTCAAAGCACCATTCTGGCTTGGTGGATGGGTGCAGTATTGTCTTGAAAGTAGCCTTCACCATCATGGTACATCATTCAGACAAGTCTGATGAAATTGGCCTTGCAGTGTATGTCTGTAAGATACAGAGTGCCACATAAATACAAAAATGTGTTGTAACTACAAAATTAGAGCAATCTTTGTCATGAGGAACATGACTAAAACCAAATTACTGTATGTACATATAGACATACGGACAGGCACCTTCATCTAGTACCAGACTCTAAATAATGTGCTAATGAATGTCCTTACTAAATTTCATTGCAATGGATTAACTGTTCTCTAGACATATGTACAAATGTAAGTGTGACATACAGTATGTACATACACCTCCACTATATTCCCGGTGGGGTGTATTAAAGGATGGTTTTCATGACATTTGCGTACACATGGATATGAATGCACTCTGTTTGAACTCTGGTATGTATGGATAAATGGGAAAACAACTGTATAATCTCAAGTGCGTTCACTCTTAGGAATGAGCCTGTATTATCTCTTTAAACAACCCTGTAGGTTTGGTGTGAGAATTTATTTTTACTTTCAAGAAAGTACTGTATATTAGATTGGATTTTAGTGCATGCTCAATTTTAATGAGGTTCTGGCCAAGACACACAATAATTTATTCCACTTGCCTACAGATAATTTCTAACTATTTAAGATTAGATAGTGGTTGCCTGGCAACTTGATTTGCTATACACAGTATACTTTATTATGCTAATACATTATTTATTAAATATAATTTAAAGTTCCAACATAAAAATTCACCACATAAAGGATTACTGTTGAAGAGGAACTTAAAACGGAGAAAGGTATGTATACATTCGAAGGTGTTTTATTAGTCAGACGGCAGTCGCATTAACTTTTATTGACTAAAATACCAATAGAAGTAAAATTAGGCTACTCAAGCTTGTTTTTGTTCATCTGTGCTTTAAAGGCCAAAGGCTAATAAAATCATCCATAACTTGAAACACTCCATCATAAAATAAACTGTAAGAAACTGATGAAGGCATTAACACATTTTATAACAACTGCATATGTCTTTAAGTGTGGTTCTCTGAAATTAAAAAAAAAATACTGAGGCATGCTTATTAAGGTACTTTAATTACCAAATGTTAATAAATGCATCAAAATTGCAATTCATAAACTCCTTACAAATTGCAGTGTGTCATGTAATCTCCTGTGTTGTGGTTTTGAACAGTTTGTCTGGGCACTGGTGCAAATTAGTTAGCACTGACCCATCCAATTTTAAATAATACAATATATTTTCATTGATTAAATCATAATGAAATAAGCATTTAGTAAACATGGAAAGTCACTTCATAAACTTGTGCTACTGTGAAAAAGATATAAATAAAACCTCTTACTTCATAATTGCTAGACGTCATTTATACCAAAGCCGATTTGTTTTGTATATGCAGTTATTTAATGTATGGGCTTTCAAAAAGATGTATGTAAAAACCTGTCAGAAAAAAAAAAGATTTTTAAAAAACAAATCGCTTTGGAATAAATTACTTTTTACACATATATGAAGTATGAGCTTTGTATCATCTAAAATGTTTTTGCTTGATAGAAACCAGTCATTTCCAGAGCAGTCCTAAAGCGTACAAATTTAGTATCCCACTCAGCAGAGCCCGGTCTGTACAGTATTACAGGACGCAGCCTTAAAGTTGCATTGGAGAGACATGCCTTATGCCTTAACTTTACTGCAACTGCTGTGAAGATGTAAGATAAACTCCAGGTAATTAAACTGAGTATGAACCTGAAACATGCACATATTTCATTTACTTTTTTTTTTATTACAGTATGTCACAGTCCACCGACTTTACTTAAAACCCTAAATACCAGCTGTGGCAGGGGTGAGGCCATGTTACATTTTTTTACAAACAAAGTGTGTGCTGGATGGCAGGGCTGGGAGGTTACACCTCCCTGCCTGCCTACTTGAACCCCAATGTGCAGCAGGTGGTGTCAATTGCATATTTGATGATCAATTGACACTGGTCACCTGTCTTTAAAAAGAGGAAGAAGAAGAAGAAATAGAGGAAGAAGAAGACGAGGAGGAGGAGGCGGATCACTGTGTGTATTACCTGGGATCCGAGTGCTTAGGATAGGGATTAGTTTAGGGGATTTTAATCCCACCCTAGTTTATTTAGAGTGTGTTAGGGAGAAGGTTCCTGAAGCGGGACATCCCTTTTAGTGGGAGCAGCATTGAGCCACTGAATGGCAAATTTTTGTTTTTAGCTGTTTTACCCACTGTGTTTGTGTATATCCTTCCTCTCCAGGTCTACCATAGCTGGTACCCTAGTGGCAGCCACCAACCACTGCAACTCGTCTCTCAGCAGATACACACACAGTAACAGAACACCCCTGTTACACCAGCATATATGTCTATTTTATAATATTTTATAATATGTCTATTTAGTTTACAAAGAATCTTGAGGTTTTTTTTTTTAAAATTTTATTTTACAATACAAACACTGGGCTTTGTTAAAAAGAAACGGAATTGACTGTGTAGCCTAAATTCAATATGATAGGGAAAAAAAGACCTCAGGTAACAGTACATAAATTCAGAGGAAATCATAATTTCCTTTGTAAATCGAAAAACAAGAGTGAAGTTCCCCTAATAAAGGTGTTCAAATGGTCATTACTGCTTTACAACAGGATTGAACAGGAGTCATAATGTAGTTTTGATTGATTTGTTTTAATAATGTAATTGCAAATGTTATTTGTATTATACTGTTAGTCTTACAACATTATCCACATTAATGATGATTTAGTGTTAAGCAGATGCAGTGTTCTTTGCACTTTAATTACTAAATTTAGGAAGTGGTGACCATGTGCAATCTGCAGGAAAGAGAAGCCAAGATGTTCTTGTGGTATTAATACAGTTACTTGAAGCACATTTAAATTACAAATATCACTGTGGTTTCTTATTTAGGTCCAACTAATTCTGAGAAACTTCTGCGCCCAAGGTCACATTAAAATGAATAGTTTCTCAACACAAAATGCAAGTATATTTTGCCACAAGAACTTCACTAATTACAAAGTGCAAGAAAATCCAACTTTTGTTTTGAAGCCTAAAAAAAGCATAGATAGTTAAAAGTGCTTAACTTTCATTTCCCAAGTACTGATCAAAGCTTTTGGTCAAAATACAATGTAATAAAAATTAGGGAAGTAACCCTTATCTTAAATAAGATCGAGACTGCTTGCAATACGGAGTTGAAAGCACGAACACATTGTGGTACAATGGGTAGAAATTGCACACATTAGAGATGTTGTTTTTTTATAACTGGTATGGTATAAATATGTAATTTAATAAAGCAACCATTCTCCTGAGGCCTAAGAACTGTGGAAGAAAATAATTGATGGGAAGTTTCTTTCTGGATTTCAAACATTCAAAGTTTTCATTCCAAGTCCACACTTACTTTACCTAACTAGATTGTGTTCTCAAAGTCTGTTCTTGACTTGATTCAGCAAGTAATCTGCTGTTGAATTCTCATGGTGAGTTTAGGTCTTGAGGTGAGCAGACAGACAGTCCAATATTATGAAGCGAATGTGCTGCAGGAAATGTAGACATGCAGTGCACAACCAGTCCTTGTTCAAAGGAAGTCAGCCTTTAGAGCAGAGATGGGCACCCAGTCAGAACAGCTTACACAGAGGATCTGGCGCATCCAGTTATCATGGAAAACCTCCAGGCAATAAAGTTCAGCTCACTACTGCAATTGGACTAGGACATTGTTCTAAGAGTGGAATTCACAAAGCCTTATAAAAAGTTAAATATTCTGCTGCCTGAATTTGCTTCAATTTATCTAGCGAACTGGAATTAGTTAATGCAAGTTTGTTTAGTCATGGATTTTCTCCAGCATGAAAAATATTATTTATCCGATTTATGTAGCAGGATATCTAGCCAAGAAGGGACTGCAGCGGAATTTAGAGTTTGAATCAGTGTTTGTGATTCATTCGTCAAAGTCAGTGCCGAGGTCTAATTTGTAGTACAGCTGTTTCAGCATATGATGTGCTGAAATGCTCAATCAGAAAGTAGGCCAGAGCTTTCTTTTATACAGTTTATTGCTAAAGAATTCCAGACTTTAATGGACATTTAAGGAAGTTGTTAGCATACAGCTGTACCAGCTACGTGAACACAACAAGATTTTTCATGTTTATAGTAAATCATAGCTAATATAAAACAGACATACAGATTTCAAAAAATACAGTAGTAATAAATGTCAGCTGTTCTAATTTGTTAATGTGGAACAAAAGACTCCAGGGCACGGAGGAAGATGGTGCGTGTGGTTGGGGGAAGGCAATGAACAGCATATGGTAATGATGGATACTGACTGAATCAAATGCAAATGTTGGGACAGATATTTTGAGATGTTGATTGCTTTATGTTATAACCCAGCTTGCAGAATGAAGTTTCGGAACAGGGGCACTTAGGCTACAATTCCTTTGCTCAATATGGGCCCCTATTTACAAAATAATAAAACTTTTTAAAGAGTAAGTAGCGGGGTTCTGAAAAAAATATAGTGTTACACATGTCCCCATGTGTTGCTACAACTGTTTAAATAACATATCTAGTGCATTGGGGTTTGAGAACTGTCCTCTAAATCACTGCAGGAATTGCGATAAAAAATAATAATAATTTAAAAAAAAACACATCATGGATCATTATTGCTGTGTTACTTGTTTGACAATGTGGGCAATAATCCTTAAACTATCACTGCTCTAGAGCGGACATTTTGAAGTGTAAAAAGTTGTCAGGATGTTAACAATGAAAAGAAAAATGACAGGTACCTTATTTAAACAGTTGTAGCAACATGTAGGGACGTGTAACACTATATTTTCGAACCCAACTACTTACTCTTTAAAAAGTTGTATTATTTTAAACAGTTGTAGCAACATGTACTTACTGTTTAAAGTCTATATGATAAATGAAATAGAGATTAATATTCAGTTCTAAACTTTTTTTGAGAATATTTAACACCCATTTAGAACATTTTTTTAAAAACACATACAATTAAGGGAATATGACCCATTAAAGTGATGCAAGAAGCACATTATTTTCCTTTGCTGTTTTTGCTGTTTTTGCTTATTTTATTTTCAATATATTCCTGTAAGTTTTTATCATTTTTATTCAAACAGCAATGGTAAACCTAATGTGGTTCTTGTAAACTTTGCAGGGTGTTCTGTAACACTTTAAGTTATTTGCAATTGAGTAGTTCCTAGTGCTGTTACATGAAGTTTAAAAAAAAAAAAGCTTGGGAGGAGGGATCGTCCCTGCACATTGTCATCAAAACACAACCTATCAAAAACCTAAAACTCATCCCTCTCTTGCGTTTGTTTCATTCACACCCATCCATCTCTGCCCCAGCAACTTCTCCAAGTAAAATCTATTATGGGGTGTCTCCTGCCTCGCCATATTATTTTTCAGATATACATGGCAATAACTTTCAATAATGGTTTTCCTAAACTCAAATTTCTGTGTTGTGGGGTTTGTCCTTAAGTACTGAATCAACTATTTACTTGTGTTGATTTTTTTTCATTTGAACTGGGAAAGTGCTTTGAAATGCTCATAAAGAACACTGTTTAAAAGTGCTTCATAATAACTGAACAAACACTGGTATGCAGCTGTCCCAAGGAGGAAAGACGGCAGCTTCCATTTTCTTGCCCTGAGATATCATTGCCAATTTTGGGCAATTTGGAAGAGGAAATATCTTTTCTTCAAAAAGTCCCATGATGTCTTTGATGTCCACAGAGAAAACACCTTGGTTTAATGTCCCAATTCTATTGTAACAAAACATCTATTGCCAGTGTAGCACCTAAGGACCCTTTGCATAAAGAATAAATAAGTGAACTTCAGCAGTAAAACATGGCAGTCAAGTATTTCAATATAGAATATCATCTGCTGCCAAAGTATCTGTTAAAACTATTGAGTTACGGATTTGCCTTTTTAAGTTAGAAGCAAAAAAGCCCCAGCAAAACAGCAGTGCACCACACTTTTGACTAAATAAATCCATTGAAAGCACGATTTTCTTGTGACACAATGGCCTCTAGTGGACTGCCAGCAATTGACATAGACAGCTCAATCATTTCCTTATAGCTGCAGGCTGCCAGCTCCAGCTGGCTTTGACATTAACACTCTGTCCTGACTGACAGAGGCCTTGGCCTTGGGCTAGACTCCTGAGGCCTAGCTAGTACATTCAGCTCCCCTTTTAGGTTGTTGATTTACTGTCCCCGGTGGCTACTCGGTGCTCCATTTCCCCTCTCAGTTTGCTCACAGGGCACCCCAAAAACCATCCTCCAGCAATATATTTGGTTTATGATTTCCTTAGGAGCCAAGGAAGAAAAACAACCAGTACTGTGCACCTGTTCCATTGAATGTATGGCGAGTTTCAGCTGAGGTGGGATGGGAAGGAAAAACTACAGTCTCCATATTCCATATGGATCTTTCATTTTCCTAACAAAAAATAATAGTTGGAAAATGGAGGAATATTAATTAGTCTTCTTACAAATGTAGCACTGGCGCAGACAGTCCCCTCAAAAGGGTCTGTAACCAGATAGTTCTAAACACAGCCCATTTATTTTTCTTGTTTAATATTTGTCATCTCAGTTTCATCTACTGTAGGTTAAATAATAGCAAAAGGCATTGCATTCATTTTTAAAAGTATTTTAAGAAGGCTGTTATCATGTTGGAGCCATGAGCTGATAGCAGTCATGAAAAAAGTAAAATTGCTATTACTAAGAGAAACTAGGGGTTGGAGAGAAATGCAAAAACAAAATATTATCAATACAATCACTTCCCTATAACATAGAGGTTTTCATGCTGTGGGGCGCAGAACAAGGTTATTAGGAGGGCGCCATTACCTGACTGGAAAATATATTTTGTTCTGACTTCCTGCCGATTGTAAAAGCTCTGCAGTAAATGGCAGACTCGGTGGGCCTCCAGGATGATTGACTCAATCAACTACCCAGACAGGGATCATGTTTAATCTGACCAACCCCCTGTTAAAAGTGACCAATCCCCGGCCACAGAGCTTGTGTCGTTTCAGACCTATCGCAGCTCAGCGACTCTATCGCCCAGCCCTCCTTCATTTGAAAGTGCAGCGGCTGCGTGTTTTAATATCAAATACATTTTGTTCACAAGTAAAATCAAATTAAACAAAAACTAGATTTAGTCTACACCTACAGTTTATAAATGGGTGGGGGTCTTAGCTTTTAGTTTAATTTACTGGGTTTTCTGTGTGCAGAATGTAGAAAACGGATAAACGAGGGTGTAATATTTTAATATTTTATTAAATACATCTTTTATAAAGTTATAATAAAAAAATTAAGCTGGACAAACATTACAATTACTATTCATAATTGCATTAACATTAATAAATACTAGTCACTTATTAAAATGTTGCACCCTCGTTTCCTCGTTCCACTTTTAAATGCGAAAGTAAGGACTTTGGGGATTTAAAAGCTCATTTAGTTGTTTCACAGCAAAACACCGTACATTAAACTGATTTTATTACTATTTGTTGTGGTATTGTTAATACAGTATACCTTTTATTTCACAAATATAAACAAATTGAATTTTCAATGATCGTAGATTAAAAGCACTAAGGGCGTTACTACTAGTAAAATCAGACCATGATATAAATAAAGGTATACTATAATAACAATACTGTAATAATAATAGTACAATCAGTTTAATTTACGGGGTTTGGCTGTGAAACAATTAAATGGGTTTTTATTTGGGTTTTTATATTGGGGCCCAAATGGCCTGCCCGGGGATTGGTGAAGGCAGCGCAGTTTAATGTGAAGAGATAACTAGCAGTGCATGGCTGAGTGCAGTTGTGCAAGTGACAGAGGCTGTCTCAATGAGAGTGAGAGGTAGACTGGAATTTAGCACAGAGAGGTTTTTATTATTTTGTTTTGCTTTGGCATGGTCCTTATTGTTTATTTGACCTGTGTTAATAAACTGCTGAATTCGAGCATGAAGCTACTGCCTGTGAGGAGCCTGCTTTCATTTCCTCAGACATGAAACTGATTTGGCAGAATCTGTGATTTATAGATTAGGGATTACTTACTGATAGCGTTAAAATATGGTCTTTCTGCTATAAATGTACTTACAAATTGGTAATTGTCCATAAAAAACGTCTGCTCATATAATTAATATAGGTTGTGCCATGGGTTCTGTCCCTTATAAAAGTTTACCACAGTTTATCTGCACTGTAACTTTGCCGCTTACAATGCTTTTCCTCACCACAGTTCTCTCCACAGTTTTTATAATGTGTGACTCACTAAGTTTAAAGTAACCCACTAGCTAGTTTTAGCCCCCATACTGTACATGTATGTTTCTAATGTAAGGCCATAGATGCAGGAGAAAACATGTGCATCAGCTGGTAGGCTTAAAGTTAAATAGGTGTCTTTGTTCATTATAGGCTCCTTTGTTCATTCTCTTGTGGACAAAATTCTACATACAAAAGCAAGCCCTCACATACCCAGTAGTATTCCTCTAGAGACACTGACCTCTTAGGAACAAGGTTGGGTTGCACTGAAAGGTCAACATATATGGGAAAGGAAGCCTGCACAGCAGGTGCTGGCCACGCACCTGAAACCTGTGCAAATAACAGCTCAACGTCTGTCAAGACACTAACATTTAGGATGTGTGCTCTAGTGGATTGCTATGAAGATTTTTTTTTTCTGCATCTTGAAAGCATAGATAAGTAGCCCAGTGATATTTTTACCTCAGGTTTTACAGTGTCCGCTTTAGCTATCACATAAAATGCATAAAGTTTTTGATAAGCATCCAACTTGAATATTATAATAATTTCAACTGGGTGGATTTGTTCAATTTATGATATTCTGAAGTGAAAAAACAGACATTGGCCAGCAAGGCAGTCCTTTTGTAGGTCACATCTTCAATTAAATATCTTTTGTGTCAGCCAAAGAGGTACTGACTGTAGGGTCCCTTTATTGTGTTCCCAAAACTATTTGTTGTTCCTTGCATTGCCTGCTTAATCAACCAAGAGAAGCCCCTGGGACATATATAAAGGCATCAACAGAGCTGTAAAGAGAATTTGTTTACAATGCAACATACAGCTCACCAGGTTTCGCTTTGTGAGAAGATTACAGTAAGTATGCCTTGATATTAAGTGTTTAAAATGTTTATATCATTGTACATTACTTACATTTAATAAAAGGTAGCATTTATTATTTTAAAAAAATATATATTGTGTATATATTGTGAGAGTGTAGTCCTAGGGGAAAAAAGGACTCCATCTCCCAGAAGGTCACAGGCTGAAAAGCCTTCATTTTGTTTAACTGTTTCATTTCATTTTGTTAATTGTTTTATTAGTGATTATCCCCTGCACCTGGTGATTATTGTAAATTTTTTGCTGCTGTGTGGAGAGCCCGCTTGACAATGTGTACAAGTGTATGAAAAGAAAAAAAGGTAGTGTAAACCTGTGTGGTTTTGTTTAGTTTAATTGTCAGGTAAACGGCTTATGCGTCCTGTAAGATAGTTTAGGTTCCTGTTCTGTGTTTTAGTTATTGCTCGAATAGAGCTAGGTGTTTGTTTTTGTTTATTTTGGTTATTAAAAATAGCGCGTCAGCGCTTTAAACTCCATTTCTGTGTCATGGGTCTTGCATATTGGGGCAAACGAACGGCCGTGAGTGACGCCCGTTACATATATATATATATATATATATATATATATATATATATATATATATATATATATATATATATATATATATATTAATCCATGCTATACATGTTACCTACCTGTACTGATGGCTCCCCTCATGGAAAAAGGACATTTATATTTCAGGTTGTAAAGATGCACATATCTCAAAATATTGCACATCACAAAAAATACAATGTAAATAACAAAATAGAGAAAATCTCTCTCTCTCTGTCTCTCTCTCTCTCTCTCTCTCTCTCTCTCTCTCTCTCTCTCTATATATATATATATATATATATATTGTAAAATATATTTGTAAAGCACAGTAGAAAGTAAATATATTCCCTTTTACAATGGTGTTTTGTAATCATTAGTATCTATTTTTTTTTTCTTTTTCTGAAATGGGCTACCTATTGATTATTTATTTTTTTTATTTTTTAAGAACAGTGGTCAAAATGCACCGAAAATAAATCCAAAAATATAAATACGATAACCACCTGATGCCACTGTTATAAATCTTTATGCCGCAAAAGAGAGCTGGTGTACTGTAGCTGTTCTTGTCTACATATGCACAGGCACATGTGTTCCTTTGAGAAGAATTCCAGGCCCATTAACAAAACAGCTCTTTTTTAAACCAACTCAATTCAGACAATGATTGCTACTTCCTCAGCTTTTCCACTTCATTGATGGTTATGTGAGTTAAAACAACGTGCTTAATGGAGACCTCTAGCACACAGGGGACCAATTAGAGCCATGTGACTTCCTCCCAGGCTTCCATGAAAATAACTATATTACAATGGTCTGAGATATTAATATCGGCTTTGGGAAAGTCAGGCAGCATTTCCACGGGGAGGGAAGCTACATGAGCAAATACTGTGGAATGTGCGGTATTTGATGGACTAAAAGAGGCAGGCTTCATATAAGACACATCTCGTTCATGTTGCTTGTGTCTTTCCTTTAGTTCAGGGACTTGTGAATTAGGCCTGAAAAAAAGTGCCGCTGTTTACGCATATTACAAAGATCCCTGGATACGCGGATAAATAGACTTAGAAATGCACCTTGGCAACGCACTTGAGGAAGACACACCGTATTTACGACAAAGTGGATAAATAGTGGGGGATGCATAGGGGGTATTGTCTAGGTTAAATAATTTTATATGCATGCACACAAGTTAAACAAATGAATATGCAACAGCATGGAAAAATGTACCTTTTAAGGTTTAAAATGGAAGCTTAATCCACCTTGGTGCCTTAGGTATTACTCAAGGTCCTAGTGCTAATTATTATTATTATGTTTTTTTACATTGCTTTGTTTATGTTCAAAACCTTTTGTTTACAACAATTCAGTAAAATAAAAGAAGGCTATTAGATAATATCTATATATAAGTCCTAAAACACACACAGTGAATACAAAATGTCAGGCTGCAGAGTATTATCGAAACATTGTTTTTGTAAAGAAATTACATTTTGGTGGTCTTTGTCAAAAACTTTTATTTTTAAACACTTTTAGTTGAGAAGTCATAAGTGCAGATTTACTGTGGATAATTCCCCATTAGACACCTAATGTATGAACTTCTCTTCCTAAAGCAGAGATAATTCACAGTATAACTGAATCCATAATTATAACACCTGGTGTAAAGTTGGTCACAGCTGTCTGAATAATTGCTTAGCCTCCTGTTTCAGCAGAAGAGAGCTGATAAACACACTGCAGGCATGACCTCTGTGTTAGACTTTTTAGTTACAAAATATCAAGTGTATTTATTTATTTTGAGAACTTTGGCATTCATATTGTGAAGTTTAAGGCATGGACCAGAAATTATCTTGTCAAAACCAACATTCTTTGTTATCTACCACAGAATATGAGCCAAAGTAATTTCTTACACATAAATTAAACTTCATTCTTGTAATTTCCCCTTCCCCAATTTTGAATCTGTACAGTACAATTTGGTAGACTATTTCAAAGATTGGGATGAGTTTTTCTAGTCACTCTGACAAGCTCTACTCTTTGTGTTATGTTGTACTGTTTATTATAAACTGCTGAGGATCTTTCAGACAAACAGAGAGCATGTTTTACATGCTGTATTCCATGACACATCACAGACATGACATCAACCTTACCATATTAAGTTTTTACTGTGATTTGTTTTTACAAATTCAACTACTTTTAATGTCTGGTGGCCATCTTGGATTTGAGTTACGCCCTCTACTGACTTTGAGCCTTCATAATTTAAAAAAATTAAAAATGTATACAAAGGATCAACACTTTACCAGTAAAATTTCTTCTAAGCTAGATGGTGGTTTTAAATTGAAAGACCAAAAGTTTTAAAAGTGTACAAGCAAGCCTCCCAAAAACACACCTCTCACTGTGGGCAGACTGGAAAGAACAGCATGGCACGGTGCGGCCGAGCTGTTGTTGCAGTGACGTGTGAGTAATGATGTCACGGACCAGGAAGTAACAGTAAACAAAGGCAATGGATGGTGGTGGTGAAACTAAACGCTACGGCGCTCAGTGCTTTTATTAAATAAACAAAACAAACGATTTGAACAAACACAAAACAAATAGGCGCGTTGGCCAAACAAATAAACAAATAAGGTTTAGCAGTTGTTTAGCTTCTAATCTCCTCTTTCTCTCAAAAACCCGTCTCGCCTCTGACACTCTCCTCTGTACACTCCCCGAGGGTAGAGAGCTGCAGGTTATATACAGTGACCATCTCCCGATTAGCAACAATTAATCAATGAATTAACACGTGAGATGGTCACCGTCTGCACGAGTTTAATAAGGATGCGTGACTGTCAGCTAGCTAAATAAATAACTAGCTTATCAGCCACACATCCTCACGAAACACAAAAACAATAACAAATCGGCTTTCGTCGTAATAAACATAAACCATAATATAAATAAATAACAAAGGGGCGGGACACTCCGTCACACATGGGCACAGCAGTTCTCTTCACTACAGATATATGCTTATGTCACTTTTAAAGGCATGAGTGTTGTTTACTATATATCAAAACACAATTATTAAATGTGAAGTATTAGTCTATTAATACAATATTATTATCCCTGTGCTGCAGTCATTTTTACAATACATCTTTGAGGCTAAAAAGCCCCTGTATCATAGAGGCAGCACTGGGTAAAGCTCGCTTTGCCGTCCGGCTACATCACTGTTGTAAAATGACGTGCTTGCCAATTTTCAAAGCATGGATCATATTTCCATCCACATAACTAAAAACCCAAGCATTGTTGGCTCTTGGTTTAAATGACAATGCATTTTATAAAATGGGTATTTTAAATACTCTATCCTGATTGGTCAAAACAGGTCACATGGGGGTGTTGGTATTACAGCACCACCATGGGTCGGCACGTCTTTTCAAAAGGGGGCAAATCACTAGTAGATATCCATCCATACACCACTAGAATTTTGAGGGGAAAAAAACGGTATCCAAAGCCATATTCAAATGCATCACAATAAAAATGACTGACCAGATTTATGTACATTTTGCCTTTTGGGTAATCATACTCCAGAAGAGATTTTGGACGTGTATGAATCAGACACCAATAATACCAATTCAAGTTAGGGTTGCCACCTTTGAGATACGAAAATACTGGACGCCCCATCCCCTCCTATTGTCTACTTCTTCATTTGTCTCTGTCATTGTGACTAACGTTACAGTATGCTACTTAATAGTTTCGCGCTTCTTCATTCAAAGGGCTGTCAAACTTAACAGCAGCGCGCATGCTCATACCAGAATACACACAGCAGTGAGCACACAAAAACATAACGGTACAGCGTTTTGGTGGCTTACGTTGTTACCTCAATTCTTTCTGGTGCATTTACACACCGCTGTGTGTAAGTATTTGAATTTCACTCATACAAGCACAACATGTTTTATTAAATTGTTTATTGTAACACATTTTTTAAGAACATATCCAGTAGATTAGAATGCTTAGAATTACCAGACATCTTCCAAAAAAAACGGACAGGGGGTCAAAGTACATAAAAATACCGGACAATCCGGTAAAATACCGGCGGGGTGGCAACCCTAATTCAAGTGTTGAAATAAAACACCTAAAAGTAATTAGGCATCTTGAACTTACTAAAGTGCAGCTTCTAGACATTGTAAAAAGAAAAGAAGAAAAAATACATAACTACTGTCTGAGCACCGGCTGTCCTGTTTGACTGGTTAAAACAAAAATCTATACATATTGATTTTAAATATATTGATTTTAAATTATTTCCTCTGTCTGATCTAAATAATCTGATACGGGAATTTTATGCCAGTGCCTGTAGTTTAGAGGGACCGAAGTATTCAGTTTCAAGCTATATGAACCTACGGGTAGGTCTAATAGTCCAGCCATAGACCGCAAAGTGACCCGGTATTTCAGAGTGCAAACAATGTGTTTATTTCCACTGTAAAGCAGCACCACAAATCCAGTAGCGCCGGCCACTACCCCCGGATCAGAGGACTATTTAAAAAAATTGAAAGTGTCCTAAGCATTGTGAGGAAGGTGTGGTTTGACGTGCAGCTGTACATGGCCAGACGTGGCAAAGAGGGGCTGCGTGACTTAAAGGCAGACTTGTTTGTGTTGTGTCATGATGAAAATGTACAGGAAAACTTTACTTTAAAATGTAATGAACAGACCAAGAATCACAAGTACATCAGTAAAATCCTGGAAGGTGCTCTGAGTTTTTGTTTACATCCTAGACATCAAGAACAAAGTCACCTGGATTCTGAAACAGTGTGGTATACAAGGGAGCCTATGGGAATTAATTATTTGTCCACCATGATGCCAAAAATAACTAGTCGGACTTAGTCGCTGATACACAAACCACAGCATTGCAGCTCCATACCGATGCAGGTCTTGAAGCACAGCAAATAATGTCTGTCACTGGTCAACGGTGTGAAGGAAACCTTCTTTAAATGATCAAAAATAATGTAGCCACATCTTTTCTAGCACTTCCTCAGACACCTTCAATGTATGTTCAATTCAACAGCTACAAATAGCTCTTCTTGTTTTTAATCAATTAAATATAATTTATAACACACCTGGGTCGTGGTGATATTAGAGTACAACACACACCCTGTCATGCCTTATTGCTTACATACACCTTCAACAGCAATTAGTGTAAATCTTACGTCGGCCCTGATTAGTTTAAGTTTTGAAATCTCAGAGTAGAGGAAGGAAATGTGTTTTTTCACCTTTCTGTATGTCATACTTACTAGGGCCTACACTGGTAGAAAGCTTAGACTGTCTGCTTTTCATTTATTTTACAACCACAAATCAAAGTCGACAAAGATGGCTAAATGTGGAGCTTGAATAAGGGTAGCTTACTGACACATTTTGCGAGGCAGTGCTTTAAGTTCAATATAGAAGATACTACAAGCAAAAAGAAAAATAAATTCCATGTGGTATGTCTTCTTCAATGGCTATACTACACTTAAATGTGCGTTTAAGACTCTAAATTAATAGATTTATAAAATTGTTATAAAACTTGCAAGTTTCAAAATGCTTCAGATGATATTTTCTAAAATTGTGTTTTATACTTCCAAAAAATGTAGAAAGATTAGGCTTTACTGATTAGTATTCAGTTGTATGACAAGTTGAAAACTGCAGTTCGAGCAGCACAGCAGAACTCTCCATAGAAGCAGAACTTTCAAACCTCTGGTTTGCTCATAGGAGGCCGTGTGGTCCGATGGTTAAAGAAAAGGGCTTGTAACCAGGTCCCCGGTTCAAATCCCGGCTCACTCACTGACTCACTGTGTGACCTTGAGCAAGTCACTTAACCTCCTTGTGCTAGTTATCTCTTTTGGGGGAGACGTTGTTGTAAGTGATTCTGTAGTTGATGCATAGTTCACACACCCTAGTCTCTGTAAGTTGCCTTGGATAAAGGCGTCTGCTAAATAAACAAATAAATCAAAATTAAAAAATCTAATTGCAATAGGTATTGTTTACTAGTTGTCTAAATACTTTGACTGCAGTGTTTAGTTTCTGCCTGCAGGTGGAAGCACTAGCGCCCGCATTACCAGGAAAGGCCACTAAGGAAAGTCTCATAACTACTGCACGCAATGTAATGCAGAATGCAAGAAAACTGGGTGAGAAATTGGTAACTTTTTATTGTGTATTAAAAGGATATAAAACGATGATGAAAACGTAGTTTGTTTACCATGCACTCACTGTAATGGGAAAAAGTGAAGGCCTAGACGAGACTATTCTGAAATGTTGATTGCTGTTACTTATGTTGTATTTTTAATGTAAATATGACTTCGGTAAAAAGGCAGAAGTAATATAAAGTATTGTTTCCACCGTTCTTGTTTAATATTTAGTAGCACCTTAGTGTGTTTCGGGGGGCTGGAGCTGGGGCTTCTCCCTTGTGTCAGTCACCCTATAAATCACCTGTCAGTCACCCTATTTAAACTGTAGCCAGCTCCCTAATTCTTGTCTTGCTTTTCAGTTTGTGTTTACCTTGCAGATTTGCAGACTGAAACTTAAAACAAAAACTTTGTTTTCAATCTATAATTAATCACTATCATTTCCAACTAACACTTTTCTCAATTTTTTTGCATCGGTGGCGCAGTGTCGGGGAGTCGGGGGTCCTCTTTTGGGGGAAGGTGAAGCTCACTTCCCAACCTTAGAGGCCGACTACATCTCCGAGAGGAAGGTTCCCACTGGTCAGAGGAGACCTCAGACCAAAACCTTTCTAACTATGTTTTGCTTTCCATTCTCCTGCTTAAATCTATTCATTTGCACCCGTGCCAGTCTCCCCCTTTAGAGAGCAAAGCTTACTCCCAACTTTCGAGCTAGTCATTGACTCAACTTATCGAAGTTGGCTCTTACAGCTGGGGGGCCCATGGCCCTCTTTATGTGTTTATTTCTTTATTCTCTTTTCCAGCCCTTTTGTTCTCCCTGCATAGATCACAAGGCTCTCCATGTATAGGCCCTAGTGAAAGCTAATCGTTGTAAAATGAAAAAGTATGTCTGGCTGTAGAAGGGTGGTGGGCAATTCACTGACACACACAGGAGGCAGAAGGTTTATTTGCAACACTGCACTGGTGCCCAGTTTTATTATTTTCATTAAGATTAAGTTATTTTCTCTTTAGCCCGCAGAGGGCGCTGTTGTCTGTGGCCTGAATACCGACAACGGTAGTCAGGTCCACAGTAATACCAATAAAAGGCAGTCCAATGTCTCGCACTTACAGGTGCTCAAAAGAATAATGAAAACAAAAGGTGAAAGAAAAAGGGAAAATAAAACACAGTAATAAAACTACAAAATAAAGGTGCTGCACTCGGCAGCGTTACCCTGACCGTCGCTATCCACACGGCCCAGGTCTCCGTCCTATGATCACCCGTTCCCTCAACCTGGTCGTACTGTCTGGGGTTCTGCCCAACTTTTTCCCCACTCCTAAAAATTCCTTTTCTTTTTCTTTTTACCCTTTGTGGTCCTATGTTGGACCAGGTCCAACATTATAATTTTCCCTTTCCAGTCCGATGTCAGACCCTGTCCGACATCATCAAAAAGAAATAAAGCACAGGTCTCTAATCGTTTTTTCTCCAGAAAAAGCAGCGAAAACTATTCAATGGCCGAGTGAGACCAATAGGAGAAGCTGAAAAAAAGGGGTGGATCTGAGCAATACACATAGCCCTAGCACCACAGAGATAACTCGGACATAAACGAACAAGATAACTGCTTCTGCATCCAGCGCTCAAAGAATATCATAGACATTTTCAGAGCTTTTTGAGATGTTATAGTAATAAAAGAATGACTTGAATCACATTATTGAGGAGTTTGGTGATAAAACGAGTGATCAGGAAATGATTTATTAGTATGCACGACTATAAAGAGGTATGTGAAAAATAAGGTGAACAAGGGGTGGGGCAGGGCTGGAGATGCAGTACTCAGTGTCCTGTTGATATGCAGTGCCTTTTAAACCTGTTTTATTGTGAAAAAAATACTTTTAAACAGTTCGTCTAAAATAAACTGTGCGTGTGAAAATAAATTGGACCAGACGCGTCTGAGACGCACTGAATAAATGGACCGCAAAGGGTTAATTAATTATTTGTTGTGCTCGTTCTTCTCTGGCTGTGCTCAGTCCGGCAGCAGAACTTCCGCCAGCTGGCTCGTTTCGTCTTAGAGGGGCAGGCTGAGGGAACAACAGAGCGTTACCTTATAGGGTGAGCCATCCCCCAAGGCCTGCCTCTCAGCAACTCGGAGAGAGGAAAAGCCAACACACCCTCTTCCCCACCTCTCCGTGTCACTGCCATGACTGACAGGCAGATCTACGAGGCTGCTGCCCCCTTACTGGAGTAGTAATATAATATTTATTGTTATATACTGTTGTATATAAATTATAAATATTAAGTATGCTGGTTAACTAAATGGAATTTGTTTCTAAAAGTGACTACATATCAGTGTGATAACCACTGCACGCAGCGTAATGCACAGCGCAAGAAAACTGAAAATAAAAAGTGTAAATCTTTTATTTTACAGAAATGTTCAATAAATGTGTTGGACCTGAAATGGACCATGTCTCATCATTTTAGAAGTTAATACAGACACATAATGGTGTCTGTATTAACGACGGACTACTGAATCCCAAGTTAGATGACCACAAAAGCCTTTAAATTTACAAACTGTCCTTTTAAATAAAAAAAGAAAACATTTGCTACACACTATATTCACCATCATCGTTACATTATTAAAAACACTGAACAAAAACAAAAAGACAACTGCTGATTTCAACTTAACTGTTAAGTAATGCTGGATTGCTGAAATAATCAGAACAGATTCGATTGAACAACTAAATCAAACAGAAAATCAACAAATCAACAGACCTGTCAAATGCAAATAATATTTTCAGTACAGTGCTTAAAAAAGAGGCAAAAATACAGAAGCAAAATGGACTAGTTAAAGAAACTAAAAACTTCAGGAGGTGTTGAACACTGATAGCTTGTCTCGCCCATTTCATGTCATGAGATTTCATGCCAGGATTATGACCATCCACACTACCGAAACATCAAGCTGAAATCCTCCGATGATCATGTGTCTTAACCCGGGATCGGAGCTTTAAAGAGGAGAAGCGAAACCATGAGCGGCGGGTGGGGTTGGGGTTTAATTATTGAAGAAGGAAACGAAACCACCAGTCACTGTGTGTTTAACCAGGGTCAGGGTTTGTTTGCCAATCAGGAATTATCTTCGGGAATTTAAATACCAACAAAGAACAGAGAGGTGTATGAGCATAAACTCTTCTTGCATCTTCACAGCACCTTTTATTTGGAGTTTTTTGTAGTGTTTTAATTTTGCCTTTTTGTAGATTTTATTGTATGTCCTCCGTGTGCTACCATTGCTGAAAATAAAACCTGTGAGTCTGCAGGCCTTGTCAACCTCAACCTCTGTCTCGATCTCTTGTCAATCAAGCAGCGAATACGTTACGCATCATAACTTAGTGGTTTTGTTTCAACAAGTTATTTAGTTCAAAACGTTTTAAATAAGTGAAGAGATCTTTTTTGTACAAGCTCTAGATGCGTAAAATACATTTGTAACAACATTGAACACTTACTTATGCAATGTCATGTATTATGTTAAGGACCTCAACATGGTTATATATTGTGGGGAGCACCCTAGACAGCATTGCAACACACAGTTCACCCGTTGTAGTGTTCTGTTTTTATTGGCCAAGTATGTACCAAAAAGTCCCATTAGAATGTATAGTAACTCACTGGAACACTGTGCTGTAAATCGCCCTGCTAAAAAAAAAAAAAAAAAAAGTTTTAAGTTGTAGGCAATACCCTAGACCAATGGTTTTCAACCTTTTCATCTCAAGTACCAGTGTTTGCAGCAGGGACCACCAGGTGTACCAGTAACTATGTGCAATCTTAAACGGCTGTTGTGAAACCAAGACCTATCCCATTACAACCAGGTTTGCTGTGTCTGTACTCACTTTTTTGTTGTCTCATTCTGCTGAATGGTTCATCTATGCAGCTAATGACATCCGTTAACTCAGCATGTTTATATTTTAAATATTTTGCAAGTGTTATGTGTGGAATTGGTGAAAGCACCATTAATTGTGTACAGTTGTAATATGGGAAATATCATGCTGCAGCTCCCATGCTCAGTGTTAGTGAAGTCCTGATCAGCATGTAACACAAACAGCTCTATGTTACCGTTTATGTTTCAGTAAAAACACGTTTAAATTACAATGAGTTCATTCTGCTGTATTTACGATATTAAATACACCACAGCAAGCACATTGTTTTATATTTGAGATATTTTCATTAGCACAATCTGAGAGCTAAATTTACTGAATGGTGTTTTTTATTGTAATCAAGTAAGCTGCAGTACATTTCATTTTTAATTCCCTTATTTTGTATTTCTCAGCAGTACACTTCCTAATTACAGTCCCAAGTATTTCTGTGTGTTCTGCTTTCACATTTCTTAAAACGGTCAGTTTGAGAAAACAACTTTGTTTTCCCTGAAACAGCTGACCCTGCTTTAATACAAAACTCACACTACATTACTGTTTTACATTATGGTGACAGTACTCTTAAATTACTGTGTGTGCTTGTTTGGCTGAAGAGATATTAACAGCTCGTCATCTAACTGGGGAATCTGTCTGCTGCGCAATTAAATCACCCTTAGACACATGGCGGTAAACAATGTAACCAAATCGATTCTATCTGGGATGCAAGATGCAACAGACGAAAAAAATCAGTTTGTGTTGACTCAAGACTTTATTTAGGCATTCTACGTGCCTAAATTTGACTGGCGAAAGATAACGTTGGTTTATTGGAGTTCACAAAGATAACTTTTTCAGTTGGTACGGTAACCTTTTCACTTCATTTTTTGTTTAATTGTTGAACTTTATGCTGCATTACTGGGCATTTTGTTAATGGCACATGTGCAAACCTTAAGTGTTTTATTTTAGTTGTTTTGCTGTTCTTTTTCTTGTTCTACATTTCTTAAATGCAAGTGTTCATTTTAAGCTATTTTTTTTACACAACAGTACTAACATACGTTGGATAACCATCACAACGGTTGCAAGAAACTGGGGTTTGCGTATTCTGCTGATGTTATGCGTTTTTTTTTTTTTTAATTTTTTTTATACAGACCGCATTCAGAAATATTGACACATGCATTAAAAGGAGAGGCAGCATTTTTGTGCCTAACCACCAAGAAAAACAGTTGTCAAAACTTTTTTTGTTGTTGGATATGGAACCATTTTAGTTGCACTCTGGATCTTAATTTCTTATTTCTCTGTGATTCAGTGTACAAACAGATTGATACATTATCATGATGCGATTGAAGGAGTATTCCAGTTGAGGAATCATATCATCATAAAGAACAACTGCCGGTGTGTACCAATTTCAAGCCTGTCACATACCAGTACTGATACTTGTACCACAGGTTGAAAACCCCTGCCCTAGACAACATTATAACACATAGCTTTACCCTGTGTAGTGCATACTATTTCATAATAATGGCAAACTATATTATGCAATTGTAGTTATTGTGATTTAATAAATACATTTTCAGAAAGAACATCAATTACAGCTGCACACACATTTTCATCCCTGTTAAACAGGTAAATCATTAAATATTATGGAAATGTATATAAAGAATCGATTTAAAATATGAATGATTCTGTACCTCATTTGTTTGGGTTTTTAAAAAATTTTTTAACCACTACATGTAATAATAGTAGTAATAATAGTAATAGTGGGCAACTGGGGAGACACACTTTCCTTGTCTATGCTGCAATGCCTAGCTAGAACATCATATGTTAAGATTGCTGTAGTGTAAACCCCAATTTCTCAAGTTTGTGGGTTTGTATCACAAATAACTTTATCTTAACATAGCTTTTTTGCAATATATTTCAATTGTTCACCCTGTGGGTTGAATCTAACTATTGTAAAGTTGGCCTTAGGCCAAATTGTTTAATTCAACCAATTAAACCTTTATCTAAACCATAAAGTAGTTACTGATCTTGTTTTACCTGTTAAACCTGGAGTGGAATGACCCTCCAGGACTGTGATTGGACACCCCTGGTTTAGTGGGTACCAATATAAATCCTAGTTTCTCATATGATGTTATATGTAGTCCTAACGCATATAAGCCAACCGTTGACTTTCTTTTACAGTTTGTTTAAGCCAGTTACATTTCATGCTTGTCATCATGTATTTAATTAATATATGGTACTTGTTATTGTCCTCTGTATTTAGATTGTAAATAAAGTGTGTGTTTGTGTGTATTTTGGTAGTGGTTGGCAGGGATGGGGTTAATTCCTGTCTCTGCCAAAAAAATGTGAGAATGTGGCTGCTCCTAATTGAATAATTGGTGATAATTGGGAGCTGTCACATCCTATAAAAGGACAGACTACCGGGGAGCGGGGAACTGAGAAGGTAGAGTGTTTGAAAATTATACTTGGCTAAGTAGTTGCTTTCGGTGATAGTTTAGTGCTGAAAAGTTTAGTTAAGCACTCCTGGAAGGAGTTAGGTTTTTGTTTTGTGTTTTGATTTAACAGAAGTGTGCAGAAAAGCACTTAAACTGCAGTTTCTGTGTGTCTGGGTCATATTTAAGGGCAACTACATCACAAGATACATTCACAGTGACTGCTTAGGCATTTTCACAGCAGCTGGTGAATTGACATGCTCTTAAAACATGTTCACCCTGCAGCTCATGCTCATAGGTTTCCCTGCCCTCTAATCCAATAATCAAGTATGTGTTTATTAGTCTGCAGTTTGAACACGCAGTACATGCAAACTAAACAAAGATTATATTTATCTGTGATAAGGTAGCAAACAGAAGCTTTAAGCCATTATTTTGCCATGTCCCCCCCCCCCCATCTCATTGTTTAGTTTTCCAGAAAGTATTTTCACTTTGGCTTTTGACACCACACTCCATATAGTACTATGGTAAGCAGTGATTAAAATAAGTGAAAAGAATGTCTGAAAATGTTGGCAAAAAAATACTTTGTGTGAATGTTGTTATGCTGACGAGAGCCAATTTGTAACTGTCCATTCTACCTTTTTTGTGGACGGTATGGTAATAAAGGTATTAATATGTTCCATTTGTGACCACACAACACTAAAAGGGTAAGCTACTGGTGGAAACATTTTAGGCACAGAGAACATAAATCAAACATATGGGTTTTAAATAGGCATACTTCATTGTTTTAAACAACTTGGAAACCATCCTAAACCTGATTTGCACAATCTATCCCCAACTATTCTTCATGCTTTAAATTCATTTCATGGTCAAAACTTGCCTTGAATCTATGATGGAACGGATGCAAGCTAATACTCCTGTTTGAATTCATAAGATGGCACTTTATGGTGAAGGGATTTAATTAAGTGGCCTTACTCAGAGCATGGTAAAAGCCACGTCTACATGCATTCAGTCTTGAAGTTACTGTGCATATTGATTTGATGTCAAACTCCCATATAGGAGCAGGATATATACCTATATAAGTTATCTTTTTGGCACATTTGTCATTTTGTAAAGTATTTGACAAGATGGCCTTTGATTTTTACTTCTTCTGAATAAGGTACATTAATAACAGTTGAATGCTCTCGGCCTTATTTTCTAGAAATACTGCATTTATTGCAGGTGACAATACTCAACATCTCTACAAGAGACTGTTGTGAAGCCCTCACACAAAATATAGACGGTGGGGAATAGTGTATGAGTCAATAACCTCACCTAAACCTGACAGATACATATCATTCAGTATTTCTATTTATGTACTGATTTAGATACATGATAATCACCATAGTTTTAATCAAATATAATGAAGTTATGCGGTCAACAGAAATCTGTTTTAATCAATCTGTTTTAATTGTTCATTGGATTTTAAAGTTCTTATAAGCAGCGCAGTATTGAAATGATGGTCCAGGTATGATCATTTTCTGTCATTTTATAAAACATATTACATGTTTCGTTTTTTGTTAATGGTTATTTAATAGTATCATCATATTTTATAAATGAGTACATTGTCTGCTATTATGTATATATTATAACCCAGACTGCCTTTACTTAACAATTATAAACTTGTAGGAGCATTACTGAAATATAGTTTTGCTTGTGAGACTAGGTTGGTTGTCTATCATGATACATTATTTATGTCATAAATAGGTAACTGCTGTATATATTACAGAACCATTAAAAACAAACCCTTTTTAATATGTTTGATTGACAGTTAATAACCCCCCAAAAGTGCCTTTTAAAATAAAGCATGACCCCTTTTTAATCTTGGTGTTCTAGGGTTTACATTTTTTGTGCAAAATGGTTTTCTTCTGTTACAATTTTAAGGGTTTAGTATTTGGGAAGGGAATAGTTTTATTGACATATAAATTATGCAGGTTTCTACGGAAGGCTCTTAGAAGTAATGCGATACACACATGTGTGTGTGTGTGTGTGTGTGAAGTCAATTTAACGATGCTTCACTTATTCCATTCCCTCCCATTTACAACTAAACTTGTATTTCACATATAGCTTTTCCATTGTCAACCTTTTTTGTTCTAATTCCAGGTTCTAATATTCCACTTTGTTACCTTCCTGAATTCTTATTAAAAGTCCAAAAAACATTGAACAGCGCAGGAATCTGAATAGTTTGGCTAATCTTTATTCATGCTGAAGCTTTTACTAATTTATGAAATGGCTCCGTATATGCACGGCTCACGTACTGATGAGCTGCTTCACAGTGTATAAATCAATACGCACCACATTATAAATTCCATCACAAAATTCCATGACAAACTGCCATTTTATTTATTTGTTATAAAACCATTGCCACAAGATGAGTGACATTCCACCCATTTTCTAAATATATTTAGACTCCAGAGAACTGATACAGCACCAGCTTTCACACTGATGACAGAAGTCCAACTGTCAACAGTAGACACAAAAGAGTAAATGAGCCACAGCTAAATGAAACGGAAGAAAACAACGATACAAACAAAAACCCACTAAAGAAAATACTAAATGGATACTATATACTAATATATAATTAATACTAAATACTAATGTATTTAAAGACTCGCTTCATGAAAACAATATGGACATTCATTTTAAGGAAATAAGTCCAGAAAACCTCAGCAGCATTCTGGGAGAATTTTATGCCAGTTCAACTGCCGACCAGTATACTTTAACCTCAGGCCTGATCACCACCCAGGCGTGCGTCTATTTCATGGGAACCACACGGCCCGTCGTGGTTTATATATATATATATATATATATATAGTGCCTTCCTAAAGTATTGGAACAGTGAAGTCTAAACAGGGATTTTCACTACGAACTCTAATAATAATCATTTCTCCTGAAAAAAAAAAACATGACTGATAAGTACAACTCCTAAGTGTTTTATTTTTAATAAAGTCAATTCAGTTCTACCCTCGTGGGTCAATAAAACAAATTGATAGTGTTGAACCTCTTTCTTTTGAAGGAGCAAAAGTATTGGGACAATTGGCTGACAGGTGTCTCTTGTTGGTCAGGTGTTTGTTGTTGGGTAATTAGGCACTCATAAAAGAGCTGTGAACATCCTAGTAACCTGTCTCGCTTTGACATCAGTGTTTGGAGTCCGTAGTCGAAAATCAATATGAAAACCAAATAACTTTGTTAAAGAAAAGCAGGCAATTTTGAAGCTGAAAGAAAAGAAAAACTCAATCAGAACCATGGCACAGAAATCGGGCATACCAAAATCAACAATTTGGAATATACTGAAGAAGGAAGAAACCACAGGTATAATTACCAATCAGCCAAGACCGGGTCGGTCAAGAACAACATCTGCAGTTGATGACAGAAAAATTATCAGAGCTGTCAAGGAAACCCCTAAAACAACTGTCAGTGAAATCACCAACAACCTCCAGAGTGCAGGGGTGAAGGTATCAAGAGGACTGAGACAGCAGAAGTACAAAGGCTACACCGCAAGATGTAAACCTCTCCTCAGCACCAAGAACAGAAAAGCCAGATTAGAATTTGCTCAGAAGTACACAGATGAGCCAGGAGAGTTTTGGAACAAAGTTTTATGGACAGATGAGACCAAGATAAACCTTTACCAAAGTGATGGAAAGGTTAAAATGTGGAGAAAGAAAGGAGCTGCAGATGCTCCAAAGAACACCACCTCATCTGTGAAGCATGGTGAACGTAATGTCATGGCCTGGGCATGCATGGCTGCCTCTGGAACTGGCTCACTCAATCTTTATTGATGATGTAACTAATGATGGCAGCAGCAGAATGAATTCTGAAGTTTACAGAAAAAATTTGTCTGCTTATGTAGAAGAAAATGCTTCCATACTTATTGGGCAGCGCTTCACCATGCAGCATGACAATGACCCAAAACATAAGGCCAATGCAACCAAGGAGTTCATCAGGAGAAAAAAGTGGAAAATCTTAGACTGGCCACTACTGCCTCAAAGGGATATGCAACCAAATACTGACTTTTACACCATGAAGGTTACTTAAAGTGAATGTGTCCCAATACTTATGGTCACTTGAAATAAGTGGGTTGAACACAAAGTATGTTTTTGTTCTTGTATGCATGGAATTACCCAAAAATAAAACATATATTATTGTACTTATTATTTATATTAATCTCATGATCACAAAAACAATTTGCTTGACTGTAAAGCAAAAATAACAGGTTAGACCTCGCTGTCCCAATACTTTCGGAGGGCACTGTGTGTATATATATATATATATATATATATATATATATATATATATATATATATATATATATATATATAAACCGCGGTTTGATTATGTTTTCAGAGAATATATTATACTATTGATATTGTCACTTTATTTCCTAATGTCCTAATATATTAAAATTGTTGTTGTACATACAGTTGTAGTCAAAAGTTTACAAACCCCAATGCAGTGGTGTAGTGCTATAATTACAAATGAGGAGTCGCTATTCTCTCCCAGCTCATGAGACTGAGGTTTTGAAACAGAAGTGCATCCGTTTGCAAAAAAAGATGTGGAAGGCCACAGGTACCCTTTACTTGTTTGTTGTGATTGAGTTTTATCTTTTAAATAAATGTCTAGCTTATTTTATTTACATGATTTCTGATATATGGGTCTAAAAATAAGAATTGTTCCAATTATTGCATCTAATTGTAAAATGCTGACACCTCAGCACAGTGTTGATACAGGTTCCCTTCATCTCTCTTACACATTATTCACATCTGTTTTTCCAGACCAGGCATGCTATATTCAAACTTTTTCATTATTTATCTCTCAGGGGTATCTTATGGTTATTGTATTCTTTGCTTATTTGTATTTATTTATTATTTATTTATTATGCAAAACCCCAAAAATGCTAATTAAAAAAAAATCATACCCTGACAAGGAAAATGAAATTAATAGCTAGTTGAGGCACCTTTAGCAATAATAACTTCTTTTAAATGATTAGGATATTTGTCAATGAGCTTTTGGCATGATTCTTTAGTGATTTTTTACCATTCTTCAGTGCAGAATTATTCCAGTTCATTCACATTCCATGGACTCTTGTGCACAGCCTTCTTCAACTCATACCAAAGATTCTCAATCAGATTTAGATCAGGACTTTGAGTAGGCAGTTCCAGAACCTTGATTGTATTCATCTTTAACCATTCTGATGTAAATTTTTGCCGTTTTGCAAACTGTAAGCGATTGTCCTTGTGACGTTTTCCTAACCGTGTCTGTTTCCTTGGCCTGCGACCATTCAGACCTTCACCATGCAATAATCGACCTATGGTTGAAATGGAAACCCCAGTCCCACTTGCAGCCAATTTGCTTTGAATATCTTTGGCAGTCAATCTCGGATTGTTATCCTTCCTCACAATTCTTCTACTTGTTCTTGGTGAAAGAACTTTCTTTCTTCCAGACCAAGGGCGCGTTGTGACAGTACCACAAGTCTTGTACTTGATAATAGAAACAATAGTTGGGGGCTCCCGAGTGGCGCATCCAGTAAAGGCGCTCCACGTGGAGTGCAGGATGTGCTCTATAGTCTGGACATCGCGAGTTCGAGTCCAGGCTATTCCTTTGCCGACCGAGGACAGGAGCTCCTAGGGGGCGGTGCACAATTGGCCGGGCGTCGCCCGGGGGGAGGGAGGGTTAGGACAGCCAGGGTGTCCTCGGCTCACCGCGCACCAGCGACCCCTGTAGTCTGGCCGGGTGCCTGCGGGCTTGCCTGTAAGCTGCCCGAGGCTGCGTTATACTCCGATGCTGTAGCTCTTGGGTGGCTGCATGGTGAGTCCGCAGTGTGAAAAAAAGCGGTCGGCTGACGGCACACGCTTCGGAGGACAGCGTGCGTTCGTCTTCGCCCTCCTGAGTTAGCGCAGGGGTGGTAGTGGTGAGCTGAGCCTAAAAATAATTGGCCATTTCCAAATTGGGGAAGAAAATAAAAAAAACTAATTGGCAATGACTACATTTATAAAAAAAAGAAAAAAAAAAGAAACAATAGTTTAAAATGGGATGCTTGGAAATCTTCTTGTATCCTTCTCCAGCTTTATGACAATAAATATTTTCTACCTAAGGTCTTCAGATAGCTCTTTAATTGTTCCCATTTGACTTACTGGTAATGACAGCAATCATCCTATGCCTAACCCTTTTATACTCTCTAAGAATGTTCACCTACAATCCAGCATTGTCTAGACTTTTCTAAAATTAGGTTCTGCATTATCATACTGAAATTTGTAGCGCCTTGTAGACAATATTATCATCACATCAAAGGGTATGGATACTTTTGAATTAGCATTTTTGTTAATTGCTGAAATAAATAATTGTAGACATCTATTTCTTGTAACTTTTTTCTGTCATCCACAAAAGCAAAACTTTTGCTACAAAAATGTTTTCCTAAAATTCTTTGTTTTTGAGAAATTTCCAGAAATTATAAATTTCCATTGGGGTATGTACACTTTTGACTACAACTGTGTGTGTATATATACTGTATATATATATAAAGTGTGTGTATATATATATAAAGTGTGTGTATATATATATATATATGTGTGTGTGTGTGTGTGTATATATATATATATATATGTGTGTGTGTACATACAGTACTGTGCAAAAGTTTTAGGCAGATGTGAAAAAATGCTGTAAAGTAAGAATGCTTTCAAAAATAGACATGTTAATAGATTATATTTATCAATTAACTAAATGCAAAGTGAGTGAACAGAAGAAAAATCTACATCAAATCCATATTTGGTGTGACCACCCTTTGCCTTCAAAACAGCATCAAGCATCAATTCTTCTAGGTACACTTGCACATAGTTTTTGAAGGAACTCGGCAGGTAGGTTGGCCCAAACATCTTGGAGAACTAACCACAGTTCTTCTGTGGATTTAGGCAGCCTCAGTTGCTTCTCTCTCTTCATGTAATCCCAGACAGACTCGATGATGTTGAGATCAGGGCTCTGTGGGGGCCATACCATCACTTCCAGGGCTCCTTGTTCTTCTTTACGCTGAAGATAGTTCTTAATGACTTTCGCTGTATGTTTGGGGTCATTGTCATGCTGCAGAATAAATTTGGGGCCAATCAGATGCCTCCCTGATGGTATTGCATGATGGATAAGTATCTGCCTGTACTTCTCAGCATTGAGGAGACCATTAATTCTGACCAAATCCCCAACTCCATTTGCAGAAATGCAGCCCCAAACTTGCAAGGAACCTCCACCATGCTTCACTGTTGCCTGCAGACACTCATTCATGTACCGCTCTCAGCCCTTCGGCGAACAAACTGCCTTCTGCTACAGCCAAATATTTCAAATTTTGACTCATCAGTCCAGAGCACCTGCTGCCATTTTTCTGCACCCCAGTTCCTGTGTTTTCGTGCATAGTTGAGTCGCTTGGCCTTGTTTCCACGTCGGAGGTATGGCTTTTTGGCCGCAAGTCTTCCATGAAGGCCACTTCTGACCAGACTTCTCCGGACAGTAGATGGGTGTACCAGGGTCCCACTGTTTTCTGCCAGTTCTGAGCTGATGGCACTGCTGGACATTTTCCGATTGCGAAGGGAAGTAAGCATGACGTGTCTTTCATCTGCTGCAGTAAGTTTCCATGGCCGACCACTGCGTCTACGGTCCTCAACGTTGCCCGTTTCTTTGTGCTTCTTCAAAAGAGCTTGGACAGCACAATTGGAAACCCCTGTCTGCCTTGAAATTTCTGCCTGGAAGAGACCTTGCTGATGCAGTATAACTACCTTGTGTCTTGTTGCTGTGCTCAGTCTTGCCATGGTGTATGACTTTTGACAGTAAACTGTCTTCAGCAACCTCACCTTGTTAGCTGAGTTTGGCTGTTCCTCACCCAGTTTTATTCCTCCTACACAGATGTTTCTGTTTCAGTTAATGATTGTGTTTCAACCTACATATTGAATTGATGATCATTAGCACCTGTTTGGTATAATTGTTTAATCATACACCTGACTATATGCCTACAAAATCCCTGACTTTGTGCAAGTGTACCTAGAAGAATTGATGCTGTTTTGAAGGCAAAGGGTGGTCACACCAAATATGGATTTGATTTAGATTTTTCTTCCGTTCACTCACTTTGCATTTAGTTAATTGATAAATATAATCTATTAACATGTCTATTTTTGAAAGCATTCTTACTTTACAGCATTTTTTCACACCTGCCTAAAACTTTTGCACAGTACTGTATATATTTATTAGCTGAAAGAACCAGCTATAGTATATATATATATATATATATATATATATATATATATATATATATATATATATATATATATATAATGACCTTCTTTAGATTGTATTAATACTAATATTATATTATAATTACAATGTTCTGCATTGCATTCTTCTGTGTTATGTCTCTCTCATTGTGATATGAATTGATTTAAAGTTTAACTCTTTGCTAAATGTTACACAGTTGGTTAAGTATTTTCTAATTGACTTCATTATATGGAATGACTTGCTGTGATTTTATGTACAGTAATTGAATTTGTAACTGCTAATTGCTTAAAAGTATATAAGTACATGATTCACAGTGTTGTTAACATTTACTAAGTCTGTAATGTGATGAAGACACTGAAGTGTCGAAACGCGTTGCTTGTTTTACGCTAAAATAAAGATTCATTTTAATGGGATACCGAGTATTTCACCTTTATTGAACTGTTCACCATACCAGTTTTTGGTACTGGGGACAAGTGGATACTACAACCATATATATATAGTTAGATAGATAGATACAGTAGATAGAGATATTGTGGCAAATCCCTGCCTGAAGAAAATGTGTTGGTGGTTGGTAGGGATAGAGTTAACTATTGTTACCTCCAGGGTTTGGGCATTATAGCCCCATGTTGGTAACAATGGTCTTCCCTCGTGTCAATAATTTCCCACTATAGCCCTCCTCTCCAGTCCATACAATTATAACACTGTCAATGGGGTGTGTGAAGTCTGCAAGGTGGCCATGCCTCAAAGATGACTGCCTCTAAATCTTCAGTGAAATCTGTTCTCCAGTATAGAGTAGAGACTGTTCCTCATGAAACACCACTAATTTGTGCAGTCTTGGATACAGAAGCCCCTGCCAATTAAATACATCAGCTGTCCTTTCCGTCGTGGTATAAGAATGTGAACCAAAACATTGCGAGGCATGAAGAATTGCTTATTTTGCATTACTAAATATACTACACCTGAGTGTTTTATAGTTTAGGGTGCCTGAAACTGGTTTGCAACAGGCAGAGGCAGCATTCATTAATAGAATATACATCAGGGATTAAATTTGCCTTGAATCACCAATCATCAGTAAGGAATATTCCTTTGACATTGTGTTTCTCTGTTTTTAATTCAACACATTTTGATCAGAATATGAAATATTTTGAATAATGGAACATCTTTGGAAATTAATTCTTAAATATGTTCCTCGACCCAATGTGGTTTTGCTATTAAGAAAACGTATGCTTATCAAGCAGTATGTTAGTGTGTTTAACGAAGGCTGTTGTAACTGCCTGTGTCCGTTACTTTCATTAGGACTCCATTTTGAACTGGATATAAATCTTAGCTGGTGTCTTATTATCTTCCTGTAAATATGGTAAAGGGACCATGCGAATAGATTGATGCTCCATATGAATCCACATAAATGGAAGTTGCCAAGTTTCCTGCACATTGGTTTTCCTTTCTAGCCCTTCTGAGTAGTCAGTTCTTGGGCTCAGTCCTACAGGGAGTCATAACAACATTTTAAGGTCTTTAAATTTTATGTTTGAAAGCTTGAGGGTTTAACCTGAGGATTTGAAATGGATGAAGAGGAGAAAATTGCACCACCTTAGAAAACAAATATCATATCCTTCCATGTGTCGGGAACAAAAACCAAAAAATATAAACTAATTCATCATAGTGTTTTTCTTTCATAACCCCTCTTTGTTCTTGATCTTTGCGAATTGGCTGTGAAAGCATACATATAGAACAATACAATACACATTTACTTTTATATAGTGCCCTTCACGCCAAGGCATCTCAGAGCGCTGCACAAAGTTAAAAACAAAACAAAATAGCTCATGTGTACAATACACTCCAGTTACAACCAATTATGTAAAAGCACATTCAGCAAAGTATGTTTTCAATTTAGATTTAAAAGAATCCAGTGTTTCAGTCTGCCTAATGGAATAGAGTTCCACAACTGAGGAGCACAACAGTAAAAAGCTCTGTTTTAAGATGACTTTTTGGAACAATTAAAAGTTCTGCATTTTCTGATTTTAAAAAAGACTAGGAACATACAGAGTTAGTAGTTCTTGGAGATAGGATGGTCCTAATCCATGAAGGCCATATAGGTTATTACAGCAATTTTAAAATCAATTCGGTATATCACTGGTAACCGATGTAAGGACCTAAGTAGTGGTGTGAGACAGCAGCCTGGCAGCTGTGTTCTGGACAAGCTGAAGCCTTCTGAATTCAGTGGCAGTGTGGCAGGGCGGCTGAGTGGTGACATACCCAGACCAGGAAGCTGACAGAGACACACAAGTACTGTCAGTGAAAGCGCTGCTGTGCGTATTTATTCAAACACAAATAAAGAGTATACAAAAAACACTGCTCTAAAATAAAATGGTTAAACAAAACAAACTCGAACACAAAATACTCTGACACCCAAAGCAAGTACTGTGCTTCCTACACATGTAGCATTTGTTATTTTCTTTTAATTTCATCTGAATTTCCTTCTTGCGCTCCCTCACGTTCTTTCTCCTTCCAAACACCCACCCTGAACAAAGAAAAACACCAGGTTATATACATGTGCACCTAACGATAATTACAATACTAACAATAAAAGGCTCCACCACATTCTCACATGTTTTTGGCACAGATAGGAAATAATCCCATCCCTGCCAACCACCACCAACACAAAAGTTATATATATATATATATATATATATATATATATATATATATATATATATATATATATATATATATATATATATATATATATATATACACACACACACACAAGCAGGGCTCTTCTGACCTATACCAACAAACAAAGAATTGCAATTATCAAGACGAGAAGTTATAAATGCATGTGTCAACATCTCTGAATCCCTCACATCCAATACAGATTTTAATTTTTTATTATTATTATTATTTTTTTATTTAGCAGACGCCTTTATCCAAGGCAACTTACAGAGACTAGGGTGTGTGAACTATGCATCAGCTGCAGAGTCACTTACAACTACGTCTCACCTGAAAGACAGAGCACAAGGAGGTTAAGTGACTTGCTCAGGGTCACACAATGAGTCAGTGGCTGAGGTGGGATTTGAACCAGGGACCTCCTGGTTACAAGCCCTTTTCTTTAACCACTGGACCACACAGCCTCTCAAATGATAAAAAAGCTATTCTGATAACAGAATTAATATGGAAATCAAAAGAAAGCTCAGGGTCCAGAGTAACAACCAGGATGCATATATTTATGTATCATCAGCATAAAAATGGAAATGATATTCACTATATGATCAAATTGGCCACCCTGGCAGCAACTTCCTGGCAGCACACGTATCTCTCACTGCACAACACGGCAGAGTGCTACACTTTATTATTTTTTTTATCACTGAACATTATATTCTTAATTAAATACTGGGAACACCTATGTTTATATAAATGAATTGTCAAAAAATTCAGATTTACTATACTCAGACATCAGTTATTCTGCTAAAAAAATCCTCTCATCGTCTTACCATCTTACCTTTCATTCTTCTAGAATGAATTTCTGTCGAAATGTTTATATTGTACTGATTTCTGTACATAAAACAGTAAGCATATACACAGAACAACCCGTTATCGAGCGAGATTCTCTTTGCAGATTTCACATTTGTTAATTTTTTTCATGAAATAACAATAACTCAGTTCTGATAATAATAACACCCTTCCCCCACAAGAGGACAGAGTGCACATCGCTGATGCACCAGTCCAGAAATCAATGCTAGATCATCTCAGCATTCATTATCGAAAACATACACTTACCTCAACAGAACTTTGTCGACTGCTCAGTGTCCCAAAATATCCAGCATGTTTGTGTGGTTCCAAGTCCAACACTCTAAGGTCGCTCCCTATTATTATCAGGAGCATAGGAAGGAAGGTGATAGAGACTGTCATGTGATGGCAGGAATCTAAACTGCACGTTCATTACATCACATGGAAGGGCCACCTGGTTAAATATAGGAATGCTGTGGCATTGGCTAGATCATATTATTATAATTTGATTTAAACAAATGAAAATAATCCTAGATTTCTTTTTGTTACCCTAGATAAATGATAATCTTTCCCCTAATAGTCCTACTCTCGACATTGGTTCCTCTCATAGCTGCAAATACTTCTTACATTTCTTTAAAAATAAAATACTAGAATCAGAAATGAGATTCAACAGACACCTTCTATTAAGGAGGACTCCAGCACAATTTTACCAACTACACCTATTAAAGCGGGGCTTTTTCTTTGATTACCTTACAGGAACTGACATAGCTAGTTCAACATATGAGAGCTACTACATGCTCTCTTGATACTATTCCTACAAAACTACAGTACTGTGCAAAAGTTTTAGGCAGGTGTGAAAAAATGCTGTAAAGTAAGAATGCTTTCAAAAATAGACATGTTAATAGATTATATTTATCAATTAACTAAATGCAAAGTGAGTGAACAGAAGAAAAATCTAAATCAAATCCATATTTGGTGTGACAACCCTTTGCCTTCAAAACAGCATCAAGCATCAATTCTTCTAGGTACACTTGCACACAGTTTTTGAAGGAACTCGGCAGGTAGGTTGGCCCAAACATCTTGGAGAACTAACCACAGTTCTTCTGTGGATTTAGGCAGCCTCAGTTGCTTCTCTCTCTTCATGTAATCCCAGACAGACTCGATGATGTTGAGATCAGGGCTCTGTGGGGCCATACCATCACTTCCAGGACTCCTTGTTCTTCTTTACGCTGAAGATAGTTCTTAATGACTTTCGCTGTATGTTTGGGGTCGTTGTCATGCTGCAGAATAAATTTGGGGCCAATCAGATGCCTCTCTGATGGTATTGTGTGATGGATAAGTATCTGCCTGTACTTCTCAGCATTGAGGAGACCATTAATTCTGACCAAATCCCCAACTCCATTTGCAGAAATGCAGCCCCAAACTTGCAAGGAACCTCCACCATGCTTCACTGTTGCCTGCAGACACTCATTCGTGTACCACTCTCCAGCCCTTCGGTGAACAAACTGCCTTCTGCTACAGCCAAATATTTCAAATTTTGACTCATCAGTCCAGAGCACCTGCTGCCATTTTTCTGCACCCCAGTTCCTGTGTTTTCGTGCATAGTTGAGTCGCTTGGCCTTGTTTCCATGTCGGAGGTATGGCTTTTTTGCCGCAAGTCTTCCATGAAGGCCACTTCTGACCAGACTTCTCCGGACAGTAGATGGGTGTACCAGGGTCCCACTGTTTTCTGCCAGTTCTGAGCTGATGGCACTGCTGGACATCTTCCGATTGCGAAGGGAAGTAAGCATGATGTGTCTCTCATCTGCTGCAGTAAGTTTCCTTGGCCGACCACTGTGTCTACGGTCCTCAACGTTGCCCGTTTCTTTGTGCTTCTTCAAAAGAGCTTGGACAGCACATCTGGAAACCCCTGTCTGCCTTGAAATTTCTGCCTGGGAGACCTTGTTGATGCAGTATAACTACCTTGTGTCTTGTTGCTGTGCTCAGTCTTGCCATGGTGTATGACTTTTGACAGTAAACTGTCTTCAGCAACCTCACCTTGTTAGCTGAGTTTGGCTGTTCCTCACCCAGTTTTATTCCTCCTACACAGCTGTTTCTGTTTCAGTTAATGATTGTGTTTCAACCTACATATTGAATTGATGATCATTAGCACCTGTTTGGTATAATTGTTTAATCATACACCTGACAATATGCCTACAAAATCCCTGACTTTGTGCAAGTGTACCTAGAAGAATTGATGCTGTTTTGAAGGCAAAGTGTTGTCACACCAAATATGGATTTGATTTAGATTTTTCTTCTGTTCACTCACTTTGCATTTAGTTAATTGATAAATATAATCTATTAACATGTCTATTTTTGAAAGCATTCTTACTTTAGAGCATTTTTTCACACCTGCCTAAAACTTTTGCACAGTACTGTATTAAAAGATGTTATTGGTGTTATTAATACCCACATTAGCACTTAAGGAAGCGGTGGTAAAGTCTATGCTTAAGAAACGCAATTTGGACCCTAAAGTTCCCAATAATTATAGGCCAATCTCCAACCTACCATTCTTAAATAAGGTTCTAAAGAGAGTTGTTGCAATTCAATTACAAACATTTCTTACTCTTAATGGTATATTCGAGAAGTTTCAGTCTGGTTTCATGCTGCACATAGCACCGAGATGGCCCTTGTCAGAGTTGTGAATGATCTGCTGATAAGCTCTGACAGACTTTTCATCAGTTTTAATTCTTCTAGATCGAAGTGCTGCCTTTGATACTGTAGACCATTCCATCCTACTGAATCATCTTGAAAGCACAGTGGGACTGTCTGGCCTTGTCCTATCCTGGTTCAAATCTTATCTTTCTGATAGGCTTCAGTTTGTCTCTATTGGGGAGGTAAAATCTGCATTATCGGAAGTTGTCTGCAGTGTTCCAGAGGGCTCCATTCTTGGTCCCTTGTTGTTTTCGTTATATATGCTACCGTTAGATGACATTATCCGCAGACACATAGTGAACTTCTATTGCTATGCATCAAGCATTGAATGTCACAGAATTTTCTAAAGTTGAATTCAGATAAAACAGAGATTATGCTAGTGGGCTCACTGAACTAACTAAAAGGAAATGTGGTATTACACAAGCTCAGCCCTTGCAGTCTCTCATCAAAACTTAAACTAGAAATTAAAGTTTGGAGGTCATCTTTGATCCTGATCTATCATTTGAGATTCATATTAGGGAAGTCACTAAAGTATCTTTTTACCATTTGAGAAATATAGCCAAACGTAGACCAATTATTTCCGTATCTGATGCTGAGAGACTAATGCATGCCTTTGTTTCATTGAGAATTGATTATTGTAATGCACTTTTTTCTGGTGTCCCAAAACGTGTGATATCCCGCTTACAGCTTGTTCAGAATTATGCCGCTAGAATTCTGACTAAAACCAGGAAAAGTGAACATATTACCCCTGTTTGGCCTCTTTACACTGGCTCCCTGTGAAGTATAGAATTGATTTTAACATTTTGCTGTTATATTACAAGGCCCTGAATGGATTAGCACTTAGTTATTTGCAGGAGTTACTGACCCCGTATCTTCCAAACCGCACTCTGAGATCACAAGATGCAGGGCTGATGGTTTTCTGTGATCCTATTGTGTGTGATTGCTCTCGCATTCGGCTACGACCCATGACACTGATGCATACTTGATGGCGCATTGGATATGCGTCACAGGCTGTGTCTATGAACTAAACTGAAACCATTCTGGGAAAGTTACTTTTTTGCACAAGCGAGTTGTCGTAGTCCTGACTTGATGTCATGCATTTCAAGGAGAAGCAACAATATGACTAAATTTACGTTCCTACCTTTGTGGATTTTGAGCATGAGTTTACTGTAACGAGGAACGTTCGGCAACAGGAGATAGATATGGTTTAAGATGATTCCTGTCAGGATGTTTCCCTGCCAAATCCTGGAACTGGGTCTACGATTGGAAAAGTCGAATCCATAATGTGAAAGTAAGGACAACATTGATACGACCGGCAGGGATACGTAGCCAAACAAACAACGACGGTAATTTGAAAGCACGGCAGGACTGTTTGCAAAGTAGGTTTATATACCTTCTAGGTTGATGGGAACGTGCCTGTAATCGGCTTGTAGAATGAATGTACTAGGCACTTGTATTAATGATACTATAGAAATCCTGCCTGAAAACCTCGCAAGCTTTATACTCATGCCATGTTACTGAAAAAATGTCACCAACTCGGGCAACTTTCATTCAAATTAGACTTGTTAATTTTTTTGGAGATTCATTTTTTTAACACACATTAATCGCATTGCTGTGTCTTGAGCCTTTCGGCACACCTTACTTCAATCCCAGCCATGGCAACATTGGATTGACTGTCTGAGTGCAGTTATTGTTTAAATAGAAATTAGTCACCGAACCGCGTAATGAGGCAAAGCACTAAAAATGAATGGGAGGTTTATTTATTTTTTAAAAACGTTCTGACGGCTCACTAAACAGAAAGACGCTTACTTGTCTAGTACTGTCAAAATGAGTTTCAGTAATCACACACAGTATCTCACACTAGTACATCTAGTCTGTTGTGTGCTGAACATGCCTTCACTTCTCAAAATACACTAGCAGCTCTTCTGCTACAGACAACAACAATACAACAAAGAATTAAACCCACCAGTTTCGACAGAAATTTAGGAACGCTTAGGAGCGTTGCTGCTTTTTTTTGCACGTAGTACGTAAAGCCTACCAATTTCTCTTGTTAGTTTGCAGTTTTTGATTTATTTTCAGGTTTATTTTTATGTTCTCTTTACAATTAACAGTTCATTTCCTAGAAGTGCTTACTGTAGCTACATATGTATAATTTTATTTTAAAAACGAATGTATTTCAGTCTACAATCACATTTAAAAATAGATTTCCTATTTATTCTGATCTCTGTGTGCTGCTGATCAAACCACATGTTTTATTGTGTTGGTTGTATATGTAATTTCTAAATTATTGCCCCTAGTAAATTTTGGTGACGGTCTCAATGGGTACATTTCCTGGTTAAATACATTTTAAATGATTTTATTTACAGTTAGGGATAATAATAATAATAGTGTAGCGATCCGTGTATTATGTTTGCGTACTGTATTCCCTCTTGTTTCTACTATCTGTGCTGTTAATACCGCTGTATTGTGTTCCTCTTCCCCTGTCTGTATTACCTGTAGTTGCGGGTTCGCTCTGTCCCTGTGGCTGTGTGAGCTATCCTGCACGCATGGTTTGCTCTGGCCCCTGGCATTGGCTGTTGGTTGTGTGTGCCCATTGGTCCTAGTGTGCGGCTGGGGACCAATGGGATAGCTGTTCGCTCCGGCACCCGATTAGCATAAAGGTCCGGAGCTAAGTTATAAAAGGGGGTGTTGCACGCTCATTGCGGTCGTTCCAGGGCAAGCAGCTAGAGCAGTGGGCTCCGTAGGGTGCTGAGAGGTATCCTAAAAAAAGCTTTGAACCTAAAAGCAGCGTGTTGTCTCCTTCTGTTCTGCCTACTGCGTGAAACGCTACACTGGTGTCAGAAGTGGGATGAAAAAAATAAGTAATCCAGCATTGAGCAAGAGCAGATAGAAGATGGAGATGGACCAGTGTCTGTGGTACGAGCCCGAGCCGTCACGGAACCGGTGGCCTGGAGGATCAAGGCTGGTGCCTTGCCTGCAGGGAGTTCGGGCACCAAGTGGCGTGCTCCCCCTTCCAGGAGGGAGAGGACCTACTGCCTGCCCGAAAACAAAAACGAAGGAGGGGTGGCCGTTCCCGGAGGTTAACGAAGGAGCCTGGACCATTTCCAGTGTGTGAGATGGAAGACCTGCCACCGCCGCCGCCTGAGAGAGCGCCACTGCCGCCGCCGCCGCCGCCTGAGAGAGCGCCACTGCCGCCGCCTAGGAGAGCGCCACTGCCGCCGCCTGAGAAAGCGCCACTGTCTCCACCTGAGAAAGCGCCACTGTCTCCACCTGAGAGAGCGCCACTGCCGCCGCCTAGGAGAGCGCCGCCTGAGAGAGTGCCGCCGCCGCCTGAGAGAGTGCCGCCGCCGCCTGAGAGAGCACCGCTGCTGCCTGAGAGAGTGCCGCCGCCGCTGCCACCTGGGAGAGCGCTACCACCGCTGCTGCCTGGGAGAGGGATGCCGCCGCCGCCTGAGAGAGCGCTACTGCTGCCGCCACCACCTGAGGGAGCGCCACTGCCGCCGCCTGAGAGAGCGCCACTGCCGCCGCCGCCTGAGAGAGCGCCGCCGCGGCCTGAGAGAATGCCGCCGCCGCTGCCGCCTGAGAGAGCACCGCTGCTGCCTGAGAGAACGCCGCCGCCACTGCTGCCTAAGAGAGCGCCGCTGCTGCCTGAGAGAGTGCCGCCGCCGCTGCTGCCTGAGAGAGGGCTGCCACCTGAGAGAGGGCCGCCGCCGCTGCTGCCTGAGAAAGCACCACTGCTATCTGCCTTGTTAAGAGAGCCACCGCTGGAAGTGCCAGTCCTTTTAAGGGCTCCTGCAAGGGGTGCGATCAAGGGACAGGAGCAGAGAGAACCGCTGCCGAAGAGCCCAGCTCTGCCGCCGCCTGAGGGAGAACCCTTGTTGCCTGAGATGGAGCCCCTGATACTGGGGTGCCGAGAGTCACTCAGGCCAGAGGAGGAAAGCAGATTGCCTTCCGCGACAGCACGGGCCGCCGCCCACCCTCCAAAGGCCTTAGAGGAAAACTGGACATGCGGGAGGGAGTGTGTTTCAGGGTGGAGGTTGCCGATCACGGTCATAAGCTGCATGGCGCCAGGTGAACTTTTTGGGGGCAAAAAGGCTAAGGTGGGGGTAATGTAGCGATCCATGTATTATGTTTGCGTACTGTATTCCCTCTTATTTCTACTGTCTGTGCTGTTAATACCGCTGTATTTTGTTCCCCGTCGTCGTCTGTATTACCTGTAGTTGCCGGTTCACTCTGTCCCTGTGGCTGTGCGAGCTATCCTGCACGCATGGTGTGCTCTGGCCCGTCATTGGCTGTTGGTTGTGTGTGCCCATTGGTCCGAGTGTGCGGCTGGGGACCAATGGGATAGCTGTTCGCTCCGGTACCCGATTAGCATAAAGGTGCAGAGTTAAGTTATAAAAGGGGGCGTTGCACGCTCATTGTGGTCGTTCCAGGGCAAGCAGCTAGAGCAGTGGGCTCTGTAGGGTGCTGAGATGTATCCTAAATAAAGCTTTGAACCTAAAAGCAGTGTGTTGTCTCTTTCTGTTCTGCCTACTGCGTGAAACGCTACAATAGCATCAGTAATAAAATACATTTAAATTAGATGGATGTAGTGATTTTATCAATCTAATATGTGGGATTAACTAAGATTTTTTTTTTTTTTTTAATCGCAAGACTAATTGCGATTAATTTTTTAATAAACTTGACAGCCTTAAAATAAATAAATACAGCTAGATTAAAAAATCCAGCCTGTCACACAATGCTACAAAGTGAAACCGGATTAAAAATGCTGCATATTACTTGTATTTTTAGTTACTAAAATAAAAATTCTTGAACTAATCCTTTTTGACGTGAATAAGTATTTTTCAGCAGCTACAGCCAAATGTTTTGCATCACCTAGAATTTTAGGATTGAGACATAATAAAAATAAACTACATGAACATAATTTAGATCTCTTATTTAACATCATATAAATCAAATAAACTCCAAAATGATATAAAGTCTACCAGAAACCATAGTACAGTATTTCAGGATAGATTTTGAAATGTGACATTTTAAAATTTGTCAGTTTTTCATTATCGTTGGAAAACTACAAAGCTGTATGTAATTAAATGGGATAATGCAACACTTTTGGCCACAGCTGTAAATAGCAAATCATGCAGTGTGTTATTATACAGAACAGCCTTGTTTCTAGCAGTTCAAGTCTTCCGTTGATGTTCTCGTTCTCTCCAAAGTGAGTGAGTGATTGTGCTCCTGCTAAGTTGATACCTGCTCACATCATCAGAGTAATTCAGAGGGTCAAGTCACAGCTCAAATCTGCAGAATCTTTCTGGGAGGATCGTCTTCCAATAGATCTTGATGTACAGCCCACACAAGCACACCAAAGCCTGCCACTTTCTCCACTTAGACAATGGATAGGCAACAAACCAAATTTTTATGTTTCCAACCAGTAAGTAACCTATCCTTTTCAGACGTGTTGACAATCCAATTTAATGTATGCGTTACAAATACCAAAATACCCTGATTACCTAGTTTGAATGTAAAAAATAAGTTTTAAAATGTACTCCTTCATTTTTCTTTAGAAATGTCTTCATAAATGTAATTTAGTCATCTCCTACCCAAAAACTGCAAAAGTATCAGTGGTAGACACAACCCTCAGGAAGGAGCATCAGAAAGAATTTTATAAATACAGTGTCTGGTTTTCATTTTACACCAAATTGTTTGACGGGTGTGTAAAAGTATATCTATTGGCCTGGTGCTTTAGTGAAATGCATTTTGATTGGAGAGTTTTATTCTATGAATATTTCACTACAGTTAATATTTTGTACATTTATTTTTGGGTTTATAAACGTTTTCCGATGATTTAGTATGATTTTTGGTAAGCTTTCTGTCTTTCTAACTTTACTTTCGTTTTGAAAGTATTGTAGTGTGCACGGGGGAAGACAGCAGCAGGGATGGTAGGTCATGTAATCACATGAAGACATAAGCCTGATATTATGCTCCTTGCAAGAGAGTCGGCTCTTTTGTACAGCAGTATCGGCGCTATGCTTTAGTCGAGAGGTCCCGGGTTCGCGCCTGCCCTCCTCCTGTGTGTGGATTGCCTCACCCTGTGCGAAGCGCCTGTCTGAGTTAACCAAGATCGCTACAGTATATAAAACCATCCCTGATTGGCTGTTGGACTCTTTGGAGATGTCAGTACTTGGTAAGCAACCAATGGTTGTTAAAAAGGCTTAAAATGGGCGTCTAACCTCACCATTACATCATCGTTCACATATGAATGATTTCTAGCAGTGCTGTAGCGGAAGAGATAAACTTTATCGTATCACATTCTCCACCTGGTTTGAGGCATGTGTTAATTATTAACGGCATAATAGAGATTTATGAATCAGACAAATAATATGTTAATGAAAAAATTGGTCTCTTAGGGAACGTTATTCTAACGTCGCAATGCGTAATGGTTTTTGACAGTAAATGACATTTGCTTATGCATCACACGATGAAATACTGTCATGTTAAACACTATTACTGGCACGATAAAGGAGACGGTAAGTTTTATGCATATGGGCCTAAGTCTGCTTCCTTGCTGTCCTATACACTGAATCTATCTATTTAAATTTAGTATAGCAAATAAAGTTTGAAAAAAGTATGAAAATAGTGTTTGCTGTCAGCGGCAATAAAGTAACCACAATTTCAACTAGTCTCCAGTTTGATTGACATGCAGTCTGATTAGTTTCAGCAACTTTATTTCAGCATATCACAGTAACAACACAGGACAATGCTCTCTTCTTTAACAAACAAAGCCAGGAAGGAGGCTTTAAATAAACTTTACGAACACACTGTGAACAAGTTACTGAACAAACAGCACGATCAGCACTAACACATGTAGTCTACTAGACATTATGGTAACACTTTATTTTAAGCACTACATATTAGGCATTTATTATGTACTTATTTGTGACTAATTAGCACATAATACATCATAATATGTCATGTATAGCCTCCTAATAAGGGTTTGTTAGGTACTTATTGTGCTTATTCTCAAACATGCCTTACTAAGGGCAGCAGTGTGGAGTAGTGGTTAGGGCTCTGGACTCTTGACTGGAGGGTTGTGGGTTCAATCCCTGGGGTGACACTGCTGCTGTACCCTTGAGCAAGGTACTTTACCTAGATTGCTCCAGTAAAAACCCAACTGTATAAATGGGTAATTGTATGTAAAAATAATGTGATATCTTGTAACACTTGTAAGTCGCCCTGGATAAGGGCGTCTGCTAAGAAATAAATAATAATAATAATAATTGTAAGCCACCCTGGATAAGGGTGTCTGCTAAGAAATAAATAATAAATAATACTAACAGGTTACTGGACATTAATAAAGGATTTGCATGTCTTATACTGAAGTGAAGACTGTTCTTGGCCATATTAGGTCCTACCAGCTGCTTGTATATGATCGATACCTTGGTAATAATGCAGCAAAACAAAGTGGACCATGCATGGATAACACTCTATCCGAGAGTTGGACTTTGTTTCCAATAAAGGTCTTATTAGGAGGATATTGGTCACTAGTAAAGAGTTTTGCAGCCCCTATTCTGAAGTGAAGGTTTCATTTTCATTAATTAAGAGCTTATTAGAAGCATACAGGTCATTAATAAATGGTTTTGCAGCCCCTATTCTGAAGTAAAGGCTGCTTTTACATTACTTAAGAATTTATTAGCAGCATATCAGTCATCAATACAGTTTTGCTCTAACAAATAATACGCAAAAAGCAATTATCACCAGGGCATCTTTAATCAGTTGTGCAACCTGTATACTGAAGTGAAGACTCCAGGCACCCCATGAAGCTCTTACTCACATTAATGAACCTGACAAAAAAATAAAAATAAATAATAAATTGACTTAAAAAAGAAACAGACAAAATCCTTTTAATTAGGAATTTATTTGGGTTTTTTGAAAGAACTGTTAAAACTTGTAACAAATTGCTATGTAATTATTTTCTCAGTAAAACATACAATCTTAAATTGGAAATATTTTTTCTAAAAAAGGTCAGATCCATTCTGCATTCCTAAACAGATACAGCACCAACTGGTGCAGTGTATAATGTATCATTTTTTTCTAAAGCCATTGGCAATCTCTTGTAAAGGGAATTTGCAATAACATTGGACATTTTAAAAAAGTACTTGCTGCTACACTACACTGCTGCTGTACCCTTGATCAAGGTACTTTACCTAAATCTTCATATCTGCAACATGTCTGCCTTGCTGTTCCGTTTAACTCAGATACTGTAATAAAATAAGTATGCAGTCGTGTTGCTGTTAACAGTACGCTGACTAGCGAACTTCCTTCTTGTTAAAATAACTTGATGTACATTAACATATTTTTTTCATTAATTTACACGTTCAATATTCCATTATGTATGTAGGTGTGTGCAAATTCATTAAAACAACCCCCTGCCTCTGTAATTTGATTTGTTGTCCAATGTACAGCACCTTTTTCATTTGATAATGGAGATTTCAAAGCCAGACCAGTTCATTAGTGTGGCATAATTAAATACAAACATTCTGCTGTAATATTTTGTTTTTCAAATTGATGGAAACTTTTTATTTTCTCAACAAGTTCTGTAGCAGAAATGTAACTACAGCAATTTAACATTAAGATTTTATTTTTTTTTGTTAAAAATTACTTGACCACGGTGTATTTCTTTAAATACCCATTTAAAAACGGATTACAAAAAAAATGACATTATAACCGTGGTATATTTTTTGACGGTTACCATACCGTTAAAATGTTATACCGTGACATCCCTAAAGTACATAATAAATGCCTAATATGTAGTGCTTAAAATAAAGTGTTACTAATGGGATAATAAATCCTGAGGCTACCAGACCACAGAGGGAATTCTATGCAAAAAATCAGACAAAAACATACAGAAACACTGTTTTTTTTTTTTTTTTTTTTTAAATGTACCCATTTTCTAATAACAAATAGAAGCCTTATAAGAGGGCTTTACCACCTGATAAATCCCTTGTTATTATTATTATTATTATTATTATTATATTTTTGTAAATTAAAATAAGTCCTTATTTGAGTAATGACATTTTACAGCTATTTGACACATAACGTTATTGGAAAAGTTCACTGCTGTTTGAGCTACATTACATTATTACCTTGAACAGAAATCATGTCTATTGAAAGTTTAACACAAATACAGACACTTGTAGTACACACACCTAACTTTGTACTTGGTGTAGCCTTTTTCTCAAACCAGTATTTTATTTTTTATTTTTTTTCAGATAAACTCGAGTATCATCATATAAAGACATAACTACGCCAGAAATACAAATACAAAAGTGTCTCTTAATCTGGGTAATCTGTGCATTCCCTCATGAGGATAAATGTTTCCCATTGCCTGTATAAGATGTCTGTATTGAATTTAAACTCTAAACCGTTTTTTTTGTTTTGTTTTTGTTTTATGTCACACTAAATTATAAATGTTTTACTTGTATTCTTTTTTGATGGAATGGTTCCCTATTTGTTTTTAAATAAAGTACCCCATTGTGAATTATTGATGGGGTGTGTGATGACACCCTGCTTGGTACTTGACAGAAATTTAAAACCTTGGTTTTTAAAGGTCAAGAAGAACTACACGGATAAGCTTGAATGAGTGCCAATGTTTTGTAACAATCGGACCATTATTTGCATTCTGATTTATTTTAAATGTACAGTGCCTTGCATAAGTATTCACCCCCCTAGGACTTTTCCACATTTTGTAGTGTTACAACCTGGAATTAAAATGGATTTAATTGGGATTTTTACCATTTGATTTACACAACATACTTAACACTTTGAAGGTGTAAAATATTTTTTATTGTGACACAAAAGTTAATTAAACAAAAAAAAAGACATTTGTTGGTTGCATAAGTATTCACCCCCCTGAGTCAATACTTGGTAGAAGCACCTTTGGCAGCAATTACAGCTGTGAGTCTTTTTGGGTAAGTTTCTACCAGCTTTGCACATCTGGATCCTGCAATTTTTGCCCATTCTTCTTGGCAAAATTGCTCAAGCTCTGTCAAGTAGGATGGGGACCGTTGGTGAACAGCAATTTTCAAATTTTCAAGTCTTGCCACAGATTCTCAATCAGGTTGAGGTCTGGGCTTTGACTGGGCCATTCTAAGACATTCAGGTTCTTGTTTTTAAACCACTCCAGTGTAGCTTTGGCTGCGTGTTTAGGGTCATTGTCCTGCTGGAAGGTGAACCTCCGCCCCAGTCCCAGGTCTCTTGCAGAATGAAACAGGTTTTCCTCTAGAATTTCCCTGTATTTGGCTCCATCCATCTTGCCCTCAATCCTGACTAGTTTCCCAGTCCCTGCCGATGAAAAGCATCCCCATAACATGATGCTGCCACCACCATGCTTCACCGTGGGGATGGTGTTCAATTTTGGTCTCATCAGACCAGAGAACCTTTTTCCACATGTTTGCTGTGTCTCCCACATGCCTTTTGGCAAAATCCAAACGGGATTTGATATGGGGTTTTTTTCAGCAATGGCTTTCTTCTCGCCACTCTTCCATAAAGCCCAGCTTTGTGGAGCGTCCAGGTTATAGTTGTCTCATGGACGGTTTCTCCCATCTCAGCTGTGGATTTCTCCAGTTCCTTCAGAGTTACCATTGGCCTCTTGGTTGCTTCTCTGACTAATGCCCTCCTTGCCTGGTCACTGAGTTTTGATGGACGGCCTTCTCTAGGCAGAGTCGTGGTTGTGCCATATTCTTTCCATTTTTTAATAATGAATTTAACGGTGCTCCGGGTGATGTTCAAAGTTTGGGATATTTTTTTATAACCCAACTCTGGTTGGTGCTTCTCCAGAACTTTATCCCAGACTTATTTTGATAGCTCCTTGGTCTTCATGATGCTATTTGTTTAGATCATGTGACACCTTAATTGCACTCAGGTGGACTCCATTCAACTAATTATGTGACTTCTGAAGGCAATTGGTTGCACCAGAGCTTATTTAGGGGTGTCACAGCAAAGGGGGTGAATACTTATGCAATCAAGACTTTTCAGTTTTTTATTTGTAATTAATTTTGAAAAATATGTAGATTTTTTCCCCACACTTCGACATTATGGACTATTTTGTGTAGATCAGTGACAAAAAATCCTAATTAAATCCATTTTAATTCCAGGTTGTAACACTACAAAATGTGGAAAAGTCCAAGGGGGGTGAATACTTTTGCAAGGCACTGCAGATAACCTAATTTTACATAAAGAAAGCATTATACAAATTGAATAATTCTATGTAATCAAATATCGTGTTAAGGTTAGTACACTGATTGCTGACTCACAGAGGGTGGCTTCCAAAGACTTTATTAGGAGAGCACACAAATGTGTTTGGTGTAAAAAGTAATGATGCAGCTTTCACTTATGTTTACACATCCCACCCACCTTTCTCTTTCACTCCCTACCTTCCAGTATAATGCCCTACATAAAAGTCAACCCAAAAAGGTACAAATGCAAATGTGCAGAAACTCCAAAAGGTATAGAAGCAACATTCAAGCGCAGCAAAACCGATACAAATTGTTTGTCCTACATTAGTAATTTTTCCATTTTCTTAAAGAAAAAACCCTGGATTACTGCACTGGAACTACCTATGTATTACCCCTATTTAATAAATCCCAATAGTTGGGGTCTTGGGTGAGTTAATAAAGCCTTAGCTTCCCTTTGAATTCTCTTTTCCTAAACAATCACATGGATGTAACATAAATGACATTTGACACCAATAGTTGATGTCTCTAGACATGAAATGTAATGCAACACCATATGGGAACTCCATTTTGAAACTGCTGTAGCCATACATTCCATAAGAATGTCTGGTATTGTAATTTTAAGTTTTGTTGCATTTCAGCTCATTTACCATTTGTCTTGCCTTTTCATTTTATTCTTATATCCAAATTATTTATTGTATAATTGGTTTAAGGTATTTCATGCAGGAAACCCATTCGTGCACGCACATGAAACATTATTCATAGGTAGTTTTTAGACTGGGTTGTTGAAGTTGTTTCTCCTTCTGGAGCTAAAAACTAAAAATGTAACAATTTAATAATGCAGCTACTTTATTTTTACATTTCTAAAGTAGGCTACATTGTATAATAATTTATAATAGCAGAACAAGGGTAGCATTTAGTACTGATTTAATAGTAATCATGAACTTTACTGGCAGTATCCTTTGGAAACTAAATCCATAAATTTTATTACTATTAAATGTTTCTAATGGGAGTTGACAAATAGTTGAACTGAGTTGCTTTTCCCTGCACTTGGCAAAAGGAGAGGAAAGGAAAATTCCCTTCTTCAAAAATGAGAAGCACATTAATACCATTAATCTCAATTTTATACTAGTGCAATTTAAGACCTTTTAAAACTGCTGGTGAAAATACAATGTGCTGCAGGGCAGTTACAAACATTTTATGAGTGTAATAAAATTGTCATTGTTCATACCCTTGCAAGGCATAGAATAAAAATGTATGTATATACCGACCAGCCAATGTAACACACCAGACAATTATATCCTGTCTCTAAAACACAAAAATAAATAGAACTAATTTAATAATGGTATCAAATGATGACAAGTAGAATCTCTCTACCATTAACTTGCATTGGGATTTTAAAATTCTGTTGTTCTTTGGTAGAATAGCACAGTAACGTTTGGATGAGAAAAAGTCACGAAGGACCATAGTGACTGCCGCCTGTTGCTGAGCCTAATGAACCAGTTCAGTTAAAGTAAGATTTAGAATGGTAGCAGCACCTAACTGACATTTTTATTAAGAAAGATGACCTTTAAACAAGGACAGATCAAAGCATTTGTCATAGAAAATAGCTATAACTTGCAGAAAACAGTCTCCATCGCTGGTATAAAATCCTTGATTCAGATTGTATCTACTCAAAGGCTTGTATCTCCTTGTACACATAATTTGCCCTGTAGTTGTGGCTTTAATAAACATGAAATGAACATTCATAAATACAAGCTTAAAAACAACTTGGTCTGAAATCTCACAGTTATCTTCACTAATGTTTTCTTCTTGTTTATAATCTTTGTTTATATCTTAAAGCACCCCTGTGGCCTCTTCTCTCTAAGTACAGCTGGTACACCAGAGTGGAACCATTAACTGGTACACCAGAGCGGAACCATTAACTGTCCATTTGAGGGCACAGGGCAGCAGTGTGGCTCTGGACTCTTGACCGGAGGGTTGTGGGTTCAATACCAGGTGGGGGACACTGCTGTTGTAAGCAAGCCCTTGAGCAAGGTACTTTACCTAGATTGCTCCAGTAAAAACCCAACTGTATAAATGGGTAATTCTATGTAAAAATAATGTGATATCTAAGGATAAGGGCATCTGCTAAGAAATAAATAATAATAATAATAACAGGGTTGCTTTTAACATTTGATATACACAAAGATGCTGAAGAAGAAGAATACACTAGTCAAGATAACTGTTGCTTTTAATCATGTGTTTATTAATGTTAATTTCATGTAACTATTGTATCTGGTAACTATTAAAAACAGAAAATGTAATCCAAACCAAGAAGTATACATCAGTTAAGACAGACGTGATAGTTCATACTCATAACAAGTTGCTCTTTAAAATGTTTTTAAACAGTTTAAACTGAGGTTGATAATATGAATAATTGTGCTCCATTCCATGAAGACCTAATATCTTACGCTACAAACCAAATGATTAATTTGTATATGCGCAACTAAAGTGGACATTATACATGTTTAAACTATAATAAATAAATTGCTATTGGATCAATTGTTTGGAAGCACTGTAAATCCCATAATGCCATAAGGGGTTTACCTAAAGTCACAATATAAGGGCTGTTATTAGAGATAATTACGACTGAAAAGGGTTGCTATTAAATCGGTTCAATGGAAAGTTAATATAGAAATCTTTAGTAAATGTATATTTAGGTCATATACAGATATTAATATTATTTATTTCTTAGCAGACACCCTTATCCAGGGCGACTTACAATTGTTACAAGATATCACATTATTTTTTACATACAATTACATTATTTTTTACACATTATTTTTGACACACAATTACAGTTGGGTTTTTACTGGAGCAATCTAGGTAAAGTACCTTGCACAAGGGTACAGCAGCAGAGTACCTAGGATTGAACCCACGACCCTCCGGTCAAGAGTCCAGAGCCCTAACCACTACTCCACACTGCTGCCCGTGTGTAGTGCATTTATATGGTTTTGACATTGCATCTGATGTCAGATCTGTGAGAATGCTAGTAATTTCTCATCAACAACTGGCATGGGCTTTAAATGAGTCATTAGAAAGAAAGAAATGTATACGCTGTTATGGGATACAGCGATGATCCCCCTGCGAGGAATGGCTTGCATAATGCCCCTGAGGCTTTGCTTCTTAAGAGATAGTCAGTCATTCCTTATTCAATGAATCAAGGTTTGATCTCATAGCAGCCCAAACATAAACCATATATCATCATACACTTACTTAAACACCTGTACTGAACTCCATACATGTCCACCACCAAAATATATATGAATATATTTAAATAACGCAATAATGTGACTAAATATAACAAAAACAACAGTTTACAAAAAGACTAAGAAACATCAAGTTGACAAATATTTCAACAAAAATATGCTTTTCAATTTGAAACCAACAAAGACATTAAAAGGCATTTTTGTTGAAACGTTTACTTATTGTTTAGATTGAGACCTCAATTAAATCAAAGTTTACAGTGCCACCACAGCTATACTTTATAGTTAACACTATCATTTTGGTTTAATCCAGGCCTGAATGTTAAATGTATGGAAAAAGTCAGTAATGTGATGTACAGCTTAATATTTGTATCATATTTTATAATAATAGTTAGGATTTTTCGGATTGTACAGGGATCATAAAGTGTATTGATTAAGGTTTTCTTAGCTGCAACTTTACAAGAGACGGCAATAATAAATAAAAGGCCTTCTTTCATGTTTTTTTTCTTCTCTTTTTGCTGCTAACACCTGTTTAAAGATTTGTTCTCCTTTAAAAGGAGAGCTATAGGGATTTACTCAGCTTCTTCCTTGCAGGACCCAGTGGAATACAACATTAAACCACAGGGAGGAGAGAAAACCTGTAGTGCACTAAAATAAAGTTATGTCAAAACCATTCCCTTCTTCCTGCCTTCTTTCCTCAACCTAGCCACTATCCCTGAAGGGCCAGAGAACATTACAAGCCATTCAGTTTATATGAATGGATACAAACAGACTTTTTCATAATTCTGATATGTCTAAATTTGCAGGCATATCCTGTAGGCCATCAAGAACAGCCTTAATTTCAATTTAGTATCTCCCCATAGAGCATGCCCTTGTAGTTCAAGTGGAAATTGTATAGTGTTTTTTTTTTATTCTTCTTCTTTTGGTTATAACTGGTACGAAAGCAAGGGTTCTCTTTTTTTCCTTTCTTAAGAGTAATGAGCTGTAAGTTTTGAAGTTTCAAGCAGGTCGAACAATCATTTTTATCATAAAAAAAATCCTTAAATTGAATAAATAGCTATTGTCCCACTGGTCGAGATGGGATAGAAAAGTAGTTGTCTATGGTTTTATTATTGCAATTAGGCACAGGTTCATAAAATTCTGTGAAAGTATTTATCCTTTTGTAGCTACAAGTTTGAGTATAAAATGCACCACAAAAAAACTCTTGTAATCAATTACTATTTGGGAGCAGGTTCATAAGTTTAGTTTAATGCATATGTTTAGCGACTCATGTAAAGTTTACTGTGGTTTACCATGGTAAAAGTGTAGTAAGCTATAGTAAAGCATAGTGAAAGTTGAGTGAAACATAGAAAAGTGTGAAGTAGTCGAAAAGGATAATGAACAGTATAAACAAATAAAAATTAGTGAAAGCTCTTTGTAACAGTATAACAAAACAATTGTAAAACTGGATGTATTTAAATGCATTTAAATAGGATGATAAAATAGTAATACATGTTACAAAATGTATAAGACAATACAAACTCTAATAAAAAAAAAGCCAAACTGGAATACAATAAAATAACTGATAAACTAAATTAACTAATGGTAAAAATGAGAATGAAGTTTAACAACAATGATTATTAACACAGCACCCTATACACGTTAAATGCAACAGCAGGTCTAGTTTACTCTCGTCAGTTTTGAAAAGATTGAATAAACCATTTAAATTTGAGTTTGATGATGATGAGTTATCAGGGTACGAAACAGTACGGTATCAGTTTTGAATTGATTAGCAACGAAATCGTTCCCAAAAAGATGTTTTAGGAGGTGTTCCTATACGCAGAGACTACTGCAGTATACAAGAATTTTAAAAATAATTAAAGTTAGTGTTAAATACCTAGTTAGTAAGAACAAGTTTGACTTACAATAGAAATGACTTCTATTATGTAACTGCATTTTTGTTCACATACAAACTTATTATATATTTTTTATAAACTGCTGAACAGCAGGGGTAGTAAATTCCACAATCTCAGACTCAAGACAACACTTTTATAATAATGTGTGCACCATCACAAGTGTTCATAAATAGATGAATTGAGTCAGTATGTAAATCAATACAAAATGTGTCACTGTGTTGAACACCATGCTGACATTATCGTGACTTCAACAAATCCACACTGAGCTTGTAATCTTCTCTGATATTTAAATCTGGAAAGCAATTAGCCGAGTTAAAACAATAGTCAGGGTGCTGCTACTAGCATACAAAACCAGAGTTCATGCCTCACTAATAAAACAGATACTTGTTTTAACAAAAGAAATGTCTTGTGATGACTGTAGTTTAAGTTCAATAAGCAGTGTCAGGGATGAGGTGTAATTACCAGGCTGTATCTGACAGGCCAGTTCCTGCATTGTGCATTGGTGCAGGTGATTCTGAAACTCGAGCTTCAACAGCTGCATCCAGGGCAGCCAATTTATAGAGCATCGCCAGCCTGAACTAGACATTTCAACTGCTAACAGCTAATTGCAGTTTACAGCACACAGTACAATGCACATCAATATATAAAACTTTGGTACAGAAGGCAAATCTGTTTTTGTCCATAAAAAACAACATTTAATGCACTTAGTATACGTTGGTAAAAGTATACTGAACAAAACACAAAGCTAATTGTAGTATGCCTAGTAAAGCATTGTAAAGTACACAGAATAAATAATTTAAACACATATTATAAGTATGATTAACTATTATAATAATTCTTGTTAATGTTTAACAGTATAGTGTGACAACTGTCACACAGACCCTGATTGTCTTACATTAGACAAGTCCAAGATTAGCATGAATCAGGGTCTGTGTGAGAATCTCAACATCCATAAATATATTAAAAATACACTACAGCATGTGTCTAATACAATATTTTCTTCAGGACATTAAAGTAAGTTTTGAGATAGGTAAGCAAAGCACACGTTGTTCTAAAAACTAGGATGTCCTGTTGCTTTTACAAATTATTTCATATAAACAAAATGTTTTTCTTATGAATTTCTATGTGTGTGTTTGTGTGTTATTTTGGATTCAAGGTCCTTTTCTTGTTTTATTGTTCTTTAAATAGGCTTTGAGCATCTACCATCAAATAATACCAGCTAAAGGCTAGTTGACCACAAATGTGTTACAAATTAAATTATGCAATACTTGTTCTAATAAGAGCTTTAAATTAAAAAAAAAAAACTGTTTATACTCACCCCAAAGTACAAAGAAGAAAAAACACAATATACATACTTGGTGTAAAGCACTTGGCAGTTTCAAGAGCTTCTAATATGCTCTCTTTTCTTTGATTCTCACGTGCAGACCTTTTTTCTCCAGCAATTTTCCTTGAACCCAGAAAGATGAGCAGCTAGAATTTCTCATTGAGCTTCCTGCTGCCATATTGAAGCACTTGGAATATTTCCCCTAACATCCTAATTAAGAGTAGTTCAGTCCCTCAGGGAGGCCGTGGTTAACTAACACCATCCGGCAGATCAGGTATAAACTATGTGCCCTGAGATTAAGGGCAAACAGTGGGTAATTCCCAGGAAAGGAATCAAATTAACCTGTTAATGAGCAGATAATTAGAAAGTGGATATTAGCGAGTCTTAAAACAAAGAACCAAGTGCCTGCTCTCTCGCCCAGTAATCTATGCTATCGAACTAATTATGAAAAACATCTGTCAGATTTTGGTAACTTTTTATATGTGTCGATTCATATGAGCAAGATTTGGAATAAGGCTGTCCATCTGATGTGGAGGTTATTAATGCTGTAAAAATGTAAATGTGTAAACAGTTAATAAAAAATAAATTACTTTTAAAATGTTTCATGAGGATCTTGCATTGATTTGAAAATGTTTCATCATTTATAATACCTTCATATATTGCACAACACTGTACTTTAATACTGCTACGTGAAAGTGAATATAACTTTTGAAATTAATACAAAGGTAAAAATATAAATACTAAATTAAGTGTAGGTTTTTATTGAAAAAGTAGTTTAATTGTTAAACAACCATTTACACAAAGGGCTTTAATCAAAGAAACATTTACAGCCTCAGAATGTATAATGATTACTTATTATTATTACTTCATTGGAATTGCATTTGTAAAATTGGGCCTTATTCATGACATAATGCTTTAACTTTTTAAGTTTATTCATGAGGCTGCTATAATAATAACCTTTCATGAATATCAGAATTTTATTAATTAAAAAGACATTGTTAAAATAGAAGTTAAAGCATCGCAAATGGGTTCCACTGTTTTAATCCTCATGTAATTACGTTTTAATTCCCTTCACTTAATTGTAAACCAAACTGGATTAATTAATTGACTAGTCATGACTGGTAATTTTCTTAATTAAAATCCCCTTTCCACTTTGTAACAGCCCATAAAAAAAAAAAAATACAACTGCCCTCGAGTAAAACCTGTTGCAGTATTACAGCAGCTGCGTTCCTTCCTAGCCACTCCCCAGTCCTTCATAGACCAGGAAGGATGACCCCTTTGTATTTTTCAATCCATAAACACATACCCTAAATTCTCTTTACAAGTTTAGGGTCATGCTGTCCAGACTTGAAATAACTAGAATGTGGAGAGGGGCCACATAAACTATTTGAGAATGTACAGTTGTAGTCAAAAGTTTAAATACCCCAATGGAAATTTATAATTTCTAGACATTTCTCGAAAACAAATAATTATAAGAACACATTTTTGTAGCAAAAGTTTTGCTTTTGTGGATGAGGGAAAAAAAGTTACATGAAATAGATGTCTACAGTTATTTATTTCAGCAATTTTTTGCAAAAACAACAAAAATGCTAATTCAAAAGTATTTATACCCTTTGATGCTATGATAGTATTGTCTACAATGTGCTAGAAATTTCAATATGATAAAGCAGAACCTAATTCTAGAAAATGCTGGATTGTAGGTGAACATTCTTTGAGAGTATAAAAGGGTTAGGCATGGGATGATTGGTGTCATTACCAATAAGTCTATATGGGAAAAAGTAAAGAGCTATATGAAGACCTTAGGCAGATAATTATTTATTGTCATAAAGCTGGAGAAGGATACAAGAAGATTTTCAAGCATTTGAGTATCCCAATTTCAACTATTGTTTCTATTATCAAGAAGTACAAGACTCGTGGTACGGTCACAATGCTCCTTCGGTCTGGAAGAAAGAACGTTCTTTCACCAAGAACAAGTAGAAGAATTGTGAGGATGGTTAATAACAATCTGAGATTGACTGCCAAATATATTCAAAGTGAATTGACTGCAAGTGGGACTGGGGTTTCCATTTCAACCACAGGTCGAGTGTTGCATGGTGAAGGTCTAAATGGTCACAGGCCAAGGAAAAAGCCACTCTTAGGAAAACATCACAAGGACAATCGCTTAAAGCTTGCAAAACAGCATTTGAATGATGGATATGAGTTCTGGCCAAAGGTTTTGTGGAGTTATGAAACAAAAAATCAAGCTATTTGGTCACACTGATAGTCGTTACATGTGGAGAAAGTCTGGTGAGACGTACAAAGAAAAGAGCACCATACCTACTGTCAAGTATGGAGAGGTAAAATCCTACTATGGGTAAAATGGATTCCATAGCATACCAAAAGATACTGGCCAATCATCTGAAACCCTCTGCTACAAAACTTGGTTTAAAACGCAACTGGATGTTCCAACATGACAACGATTCCACAGCACACATCAAAGTCTACTTCAGAATGGTTGAAGAAAGAAAAATCAAGGTTCTGGAATGGCCTAGTCAAATACCCAATCTAAATCCGATTCAGAATCTTTGGTAATTTCATTTTCCTTGTGAGGGTATGAATACTTCTGAATTAGCATTTTTGGAGTTTTGTAAGAAAAAATTGCTGAAATAAATTATTGTAGACCTCTATTTCTTGTAACGTTTTTTCCTCATCCACAAAAGCAGAACTTTTGCTACAAAAGATTTTTCATATAATTATTTGTTTTTTGAGAAATTGCTAGAAATTATAAATTTCCTTGGGGTATGTAAACTTTTGACTACAACTGTACGACAAACACGGATGAAATGCAAAAAAGGGAAATAAATACATTTCTTCACGCAAGTCTTCAGGAACAAGTCCCCCCTGCTGCGACAGCGACCTTTCCTACACCAAATCCGAGCAACTATTTCAACTCTTCAGTTACTAACAACGCTTCAGGACACTTACATGCTAGTGGTGCAAGCTTTATAGGATGTACATTTGTTTTTAATAAATAGTTTCATCATGTTTAACTAGCATGAAAACACAGCACAGATCGGCTACCATAGGTCAGTAACAGTCAATCCTGGACCAAACCATTTGTAGACGGGGAGAAGGGGGATTGAATGTTATATTTAACGAAAATAAAAATTATTTTCACTGTAAAGGTATTTGTGTGTCTAATCCTTATGTGTGTGATTTATAATAAGTTAATATGTCATGTGAAGGGGGTCTCTTATTGTATAAGAGACATCATTTCGCGCAGTTTGTGCAGCCAGAACTGCACGAGATGACATCTCTTATACAATAAGAGGCACCCGTCACACGACATACTAACTTATATAAAAATGTCACCTCTTTGGTACCATACCAATGGTTCATACACTTGTGGCAACCCTTGCCCCTTAGTAACCATACCATTTAATTGCTATGGTACCTTTCCAGCAATCAGTATTATCATTTTAACCTGAATCTTGACCAGTACGTAATGTGTGAGATGTAAAGTTTTATTTAGAAATGTTTATGGTGTTTTAGTGGATGTTTCAGTTGTATTAAAAGAATATCTGCTAAATGTGCTTTATATAAGCCTATTCATTACAATAGAGTTACAGTAGTGGTTCAAAAGTCTTCTCTGCAACCAGCATCTGTTAAAAAAAAAAACACTGCCGGTGTATTACAGTTGGCACAAGGGGCAATGCATGTTTTATTAGGCCACATGCGAAGTACTGCCAGTAAACCTCTTCCTGACCTTTAGTTTATTAATCTGGAATAACACCATAAAAGTCTGTAAACTGCTCTTAGCAATTATAAAGCTTTGGGAATGAAAGATAACTGTCATTAGGATGTGCTTACAGATACCAGCTTGCTATGTTTGGCAAAGCTCCAACCTGGCAAATGGAGCTGGATTTAAAAAGACCACTGAGTCACAGGGATAATTAGGCAGGTTTGTTAAAGTTTGTTGATATAAATGTGCTGGAGATTAGCCTTTCCCCTCAGCTCTGGGTAATGACCATGCATAACAGGTGGTAGGCAAATGGAGAAACATGAAATTGATACTAAGTTTCCTGCTACCCTCTTTGTGTATTTTTTCCCTTCTCCTTTTTTATTTTGCCGACCATCTGTGATTGCAATAAAGATGCAATTAGGTGATTGACACCTTTTAATTGATCAGTATCACATACCTCTAAACAACACTAATTTACACTCTGATTTTTATCTTTATTCTGAATGATTTTGAAAATATGCACACCAAAAAAAAAAAACAACAGCAAAAAAACAGATGTTACAGTTTTATTCTTATAGCTCAATTACAATATAATCACCAGAAGACCTTTATTGATCTATTAGTTATCTTTGTAACATCTCAGTTATGTTTAGGTGAAACAGGTGTGAAATGTATTTAAGCAAAGATTTTAAAAAAATCTGATTATGTTCATGCAGATAGTTAACAGGGTTTTGCCACACTATTTATTAGAGAACCTGATTTATTTCATTATAATCACCACTGGGGGAAATTACAAGAATGATTCATTTTGAATAGGCAATATTCAAAGGTGCAAGATAAAGCATGGTCTCCTCTCATTTGTAAACTAATAGTATTGAGATTTGTCACTTTTTAAATATAATTTAAATACAGTATACCCCATAAACATGCATTATGTTACTCAAGGAATAATTTATAGGTAATTAAGCAGGTAATGTTCCTAATTTATTTTATTAACTTCACTATAGATTATTCACAGATTCAGTAGAATTATAACTATTATAATTATTGTAACTCTGGGAAAACTGAGCTTGGGATATCTATACACAAGGCACTAGTAGGTTTATAGGGTGATTATATGTCATTTTGTCTCTTTCCCACTTACAGCTTCTAATACTGATCAAGTCAACAGCCCTCACTCCCTGTGGGCTAACATCATTCATGCAACCGTATACTGTAGAATCCCATTTTAATTCCTATTAAATATTCAAGTTTCTGATTTTCCACCAATAAAGCACCCCCAAACACAGAAAGAACAGAGAATCCTACATATTTTGTATTCAATTATTATGATGTGTAACACAGCAGGGAGGGGGTTAATATCCTCCCTGCATAAAACATGTGCAAATGCACATTGGTGATGTAATTGTTTTGTTTAATTATATTTGTTAATTGTTTTATTATTTAATTATCCCCTGCACCTGGTGATCATTGTAAATCAGAGCCAGGTGCAGGGTATTTAGAGAGAGCAGCCAGTCTGTTCTGGGCTGCTGAGGAGAAGGTGGCAGATGAGGTGCTCTGCTTCCGAGCAGTCGAGAGAGAAAGAGTGTACAATTTAAACCTAAGTGGCTTGTATTACAGGTAAACGGCTTAGCCGTCCTGTGAGGTAGTCAGGGAGTTACTCTGTTTAGTTAGTACTCCTTTGAGGAGTTAGGCTTTTGCTTGTTTTTTGTTTATTTGTTCATTGTAAATAAACGTGCACAACAGCGATAAAATCCAGTTTCGGTGTCTGGGTCAGTATTTTAAGAAAGTGAAAAGGTCCCGAATTGTGGCAAGGCACCCCCACTTTGTCACAGATGCCATAGAGGTACAGTGTGCACTGTTATTCCCCTCTGCTTTTAAATGAACCTTGATTTTTACTGATTTATACCTGTTTTTTAGTCTACTAGTCAGTATTATTTTCTAGGAAATACACAATATTTGGATTAAAATTCTGTTTAATTTTGACTCCGACAATATAATAAACAGCCATACACTGTGTCATTTAGATGTCAGAGGGTCATAATAACATTCAAATGTCGTACATGATTGGTTCTCTGTTCACAAACACATTATCACCTGATTCTGTTGGCCAATCAAAGTCTGAGTATTGTGACGTAGTAACTAGCTTGATCAAAAACAAAATTGAAATACTAACACGAGAATATTATATTTTTAGTGGATGAGGAATATGGAAAAAACGTAAATCAGATGAGGGCAAGGCTGCATGGCGTTGCAAATACTGCAGTATTTGCAAGGTAAATGCTCACGCTAACGCTAGAATAAAAGAACATACTGAAAGTGACACATTAAACTAAAACAAGAAAGTGAGCTGAGAGACAAGCAATGCGGCTTTTACATTGTGTGACTGTGTTAATGAGTTTGTCTGAGCTCTGTGCTTTGCTGGACAGCCACTGTTTATTGCAGAGCGGCTTATTGTGACTTTGTGCAACAGTACTTCATCCATCAGCTGAAGCGCTGCCTAACGACAGAAAATGATGATGCTTTAGTTGGTAAACTTATGGAACGCAGTGATGGGAATATTGTGTGATTTATGACAAGTTTCCTGATGCCTTGGACCGTCCAATTGTCAAGTTTCTTTTTTTTTATGATTTCAAGGCGAATAAACCTGCCTTGTTTTGTGCTGATGTCACGTTCATAACTTCTGCAGACACTAGCTCTGTCAGCACAGCGATTGCCCAAACGTTCACAAAGTACCAGCTAACTTGGGAAAATGTGGCCTCGGCTTGAACAGATTCTGCTTCCTATATCGCATTTGCTACTGACATTCTTTATTATAAACCAGAACTGCTACGCATTATATTTCAAATGTGTGATTTTCTTCCTCTGATTTTGTCCCGATGCTTCAATTAAAAATGTTTTTTTAGCGATTTTCTCCCTATTTTAATACAGTAGTCCGTCACGTATCCGACAACGGTGGGACCAGACTAAGGGCAGATATGTAAAAGTCAGATAAATTAATCATGTCTTAAATACCATTATACACAGCTGTAACAATTACTATATTCACACAATTATTGTTTTGCAGATTCAGCTTTAATTAGGGAGCTCCCCCAAATCCCTTGTTTAGAAAGATACAGGGTATTAATGCTTGTGACAAGGTAGGTTGAAGTTGATACGTCCCGGAGGCGAACAGGATTTATTTACATATCAACACACTGAACAGCTCACGTGACACTACCAGCAATGGTAGGACACAGAGCACATACAACACAGTGTACAAAAACTTTGGTGGGCTCTACAATCGCTGAACTAATCTTCTCTGTTCAATAATAAATTAACTCTGGCTACTCGCCCGGCTGTCGGCGGTTTCAACTTGCTTACTCACTCTTTGATATCCAACCCTGGTTCTGGTTTTCTCTCACTCACATACACACACACACTGTGCTGAAGAGCTTGATCATGGCGGATAAACGTTTAGGGCGGATATGTGACAGGCGGATTTGTAAAATAAACTCTGAAAAATTCCCGGGAAAAATTTGTTAAGATAAAATACCGAAAATGCGGAACGTTCCTCATACTGTACTGTACAGGGTGTCCACAAAGTCCTGTTGCTTCCGTGTTTTTTTCCTACAATACATTTTTATTTTCTGTTGCAGGTGAGTCGAGTGTAACAAGCTGTCAGAAGCCCCTTTCACACTGGCATGCTCTACCCTGGTCAGAATCTACCCAGGTCAGGACCCGGTGTCATGGGGGTGTGCTACGCGATTTTACACTTTTTGATAAAGCAGGGTTGACCTGGGTGACAGACGCAAGTAAACAATGCGTGTATCAATGCCCCAGAAGCAGCTTGCAGAAGTGAAACCTTCACGCAGGCATGGCTGTTTGTTATTTCATCGGCTTAAGAACGTCCATCATGCATTTTGTCTCGCTCAACCCGGGTTAAAGTGTGTCGACCCACATCTGGAGGTGACTCATTGTGTGACCCTGAGCAAGTCACTTAACCTCCTTGTGCTCCGTCTTTTGGGTGTCACGTAGTTGTATGTAACTCTGCAGCTGATGCATAGTTCACACACCCTAGTCTCTGTAAGTCATCTTGGATAAAGGCGTCTGCTAAATAAATGCTGTTTTTAAATGCATACAAATGGTAATTGAAAGTGATCATGTATCTGCACTAAGTTTTATGACAGATGTTTGGAGCTCCAATGTTTTGCCGATGTCAATGCAAGGCTTAACAGGCCAATGTATTGACAAGAATTACAATTTATAGAAGGCGGCACTCCATGTCCAGGAGTTTGGCAGCTCCCACACGGCAGAGGCCATTTCAGTATCTTTTGACAAGATGTTTGAAAATTCAGTGGACCAAATTCCATGTACTTGTCAGAGATAATGGAAGTACCATCGCAAAGGCAATGCTGGCTTCTGGTGTGCTATCACAATGTAGCGTTTCTTACATACAGGCTATTGGATGTAAAATTGTTGGACATTTCAAACACTCTTCACTGGCCTATTCCTGTCTACAAGGAGTACAGGCTGAACTGTGAATGCCTTTCAAGAGGTTACAGCAGAATGTAAATACTAGGTGGAGCAATACTTATATGCTACAAAGCCTTTTGGAGCAGAAACATGCTCTAGGAGCTTATGCTGCCGACTATGAAATTCCTGCAACCAGAACTGTGTGTCACTGGGGATTAACTGAAAAAGTAGTGCTAGTAAAGAACCTCTGCATCCAGTAAAATCACAGAAAGGGTGTTATTGGAATAATAACAAATGCCATTTTCCAACTTTGTCTGAAGCTGCAAGAAAGTTTCTTTTTGCTCCTTGTAGCAGCATTGATAGCAAACGTTTATTTTGTGCTGCTTCACTTGTTGTGGATTAGAAGGGGAACAGGATTTTATGTGATAAAGCAGAAATATTGCTTTTTGTGAAGAAACCCTTCCCAGTGTGATGGGATACAGTTTTGCCTCCTCATCCTTTGGCAGGTTGGATTGATCCTACCAGTTCTTCCCAGGGATGGTATCTTCTGTTTATGGCCATTTGCTAATGAAATCTTATAATCCCTTAGCTGTCACAAAAAATCTGCGAGCAGGGAATTGTGGAGTCTAGGCAATATTCCTAATTGGGAGACTGTATGGCTCAATACAGTCTCCCAAAGGAAGGATGGTACCGATAAGTGTCAGGGATGGGAGGAAAAGAAAACAAACCAGAGTCCAGAAATGAAGTTCACACAGTTTATATGGGAGTATTTACAATATTTACATGGCCTTGCACAGTATTCATTTAAAATCCCGGAGCCAGACAGTTAATGAGACACTTGCCACACTGCCCATCAACTAATAGATTTTAAACTTATTCATAAAGCTTATGCAACCCCGTACAGATGCTTCCAAATGAAAATCATTTCTAACCTGCATGTAACAACTGTTAACTTGGCACACCTGGCACTAGAATGCATATGTTCAGGGACAGTTCTGTCACTGCCACTTTTTGGAGCTATGCAGCTTCGGTGTTATCTAAATTGAGTGGTTCACAGTTAGTAGCTGGACCTTGTTTATTTTTACTTAATAGTGACTCGTTGGTTAATCTTTCTTTGACAGCGTAGAACTCTACTTGCTGGCCCAACAGCCGATAAAAAGTCAATTGTGTAGCTTTGGATATCACCGGATACAACTCTGGCCCGCACTTGACTCTGCATGTTTATTGTTCAATTAGAGTGGACCACATCCATGCTGAATGGGGCAAGACTAGCAACAATAAAGACTTGGAGTTCCCTGCACTGGCTGACCTTATTGCGGAATGACTGGTTTATATCATTTCCACTTTTATTATAATTTGTTTTCATTTTGTGCGAGCTCTAGTTTCTCTGAATATAGTTTTGTACGATTCTGAATGTGTTAATTGTGTGCTCAAATAAAAACAATTGATCACAAAAAAAGAAGAACCTTCCCATCACAGACTTAATGCAGCATTAAATCTAACTGTGAGCAGTTTTATGTTTATGTTTTGTAATTTATTTGCATTCCGTTTTGTGATTTTTGTTAATCTGCGTTCATGTATTCATGGCATTTTAAAGCAGAAATTGGATATTTTTATGATATTCTACAATATTTTGTTTTGTGTAAATTCTATATGGTCGTGATAATTTAAGTTTGGATGTATTTTTAAGCAGTGTATATATAGCAGTGTATTTATAATTTAAAAAAGCAAAATAATTTGGCATTGCATAAACTTACTGTATCTATACACTTTACTACCATTGTTTGACAACTTTTAAACATAAGTTACTGTCAAATTGTTTAGATTATTTTATTGCAAGAGTGTTTCCTAGCACTAATACAAAATGTTATTTTGTGTGACTGCTGTAATACGTTCATACAGCATAAATCACTGTCAAGCATGTAGCTGATTACAACTTCACTATCTTTCACTATCTGAGGTAATCATCAGCTATCAGTATCGGATGATATTTGGTGGGTAACTCTGTTTTAGTAAGGAAGCAAGTACCACTATTTTAAGGCTTTTATAGTGCTCTGAAATATTGTTTACTTAAGTTTATTTAATGTTTAATCAGGACCAGTGAAATGTCACCGAAATCCTAATTTTATTCCATAACCTACCCTTGATAAATTTACCGAGAATTAAGTAGACCCTAATAATAAGGTATGGTTTCTAGAACTCAATTCTGACTGTATTATGTGTGTCTATGGCAGAGATTAGAACTATAATTGTTACTGGCTATAGAAGCTATTGTCTCCTGAACTGATGACTCATCTCCGACTGAACAGATTTATTTTTAATTCTCCTGCTATTTCTTTTCAGCGCCTACAGTCTGCTGAAATGTAAACAGTAACGATTTGAGCATTTCCTATTGCACTGCATGCCTTCCTCCCTTGAATTCAAGTGTTATGCTTATTGAAGCACATCTTTCCAAGGTATGTGTGTGTGTGTGTATGATTGGATGTATGTAGCTCTCAGCATTGTCCAGTAGCATTGTTGTAAATGCTTGATAATGAACCAATATAATTTATTCCATTATTTAAGTAATTTCACTTTAATTATTTAATAAGTAGAAGAAGGCGACTGTCCCTGTATGTGATATTATGAAACGTAATACCTGTGAGAAACATTTAATTTGTCATTTCACTCTTGTAAATTCACACACTGCTGAGAAAGATGGTGAATGTTAATGATAAAGCTTCAAAGCACAGCTACAAAGAGGCTAAAACATATGGAAATATAACAGCAGGAAACATTAGGCCAAGAAATTAAACAAAATTAGAGAAGCCCAGTGAATGTGTAAGTTTATGTCCAAAAAATATATTGAAATAATCCAGCAGTTAAAAATGTAGCATTTATGTAGCAACATGTTAACAGACTTCATATAAAAAAAAAAATTAAAACAACATCAATGACAGATACTTTTATACTTGGTCCTTCAATTTAATTTTCATATACAGCATTAGTAAGGAAGTATAACATTGTTATTGCTTGAATATTCTGATTACATTCCCATAATGCAAATCATTATAGCAGAACCCTGACTGTTTGATCTGATGAGGAAGCTTATGTACACATCAAATGCATCCAGCAACTGTAGCAGCCAGTAAAGCGATTAAAGAGTACAATTGAAAAAGACTTGACATTGGCTCTTATATATAGATGTGGTTGATGTGGCTTTGATATATATTTCTCAAAATATGATTTCTACTTGGTGTCATGAATAGGTTGTGACCAAAATGTCAGCAAATGATTTATGGCAATGAGAACCACTGCAATGGACAGCTCTGTCACAGCAAGGGGGTGTAAGTTATGCTGAAAAGTAAAATGAAAAGGATTGGCACTGAGTGTGGGTCACATGCATTGACCTGAAAGTGCTGTATACTACACAGCATCATGGTTTTCATAAAGGAAGCAAGTACATTCACATATGTGCTGATTGTCAGAACCCTGGAAATAAATCTTGTATTTTCACCATGTGATTTTCGACTACTCTGACTGTGCGGCTGAGTGCCTGTAGTTTCTGTTAAAGCATGTATTTCTTTAAGGAGCCTGTTGTTTCTCTTCTGTAATTGTTTAATGTAGCTTGAAGCTTTAAACATTGTTTCTTTGTGGATGAGCAGCTACTTTGCAATATTATTTTTTATTCACTTGTCATCCCAACACGCTTCACTTCTAAAACCATGTGTGTTTCTCTGTCCCAGAAATTAAGTTACAAAATGTTCAGTTCTTGTAATATGTAGTTTGCTTTGCTAAATGAAGTCTCTACCAGCTCCTCATACACTGTGGGAGAGTTCTACATCAGTTCTAATTCCTGTGAATGGAAGAGATGATCTCACAACAACACTGCTGATTAAGCAGGAAGCAGCTACACATTGGCACAGTGTAAACATTTAGGTTGTCCTTTGCTAATTTTTGCTGTCAGTCACCATTGCTTAGTTGCTGCATATCGTCCAACCCCTATAGAATAACGTGGCTATTTTTCGGGGTGATTGGTCATATTGGTCCCTGTAATTCAGGCACCAGTTTCTGGATGGTTTGCAGAGGCACCCGTGGCCACCCGTGCTTCAACGCAAACTAAACACTTTGTGGGAACCCAGTTTAGGAAAGCTGCATGATATCAGTAGTCGCACAAGGCCAAATTGGAACTTAGACAGAAACATTTAAATATACCCTCCTGTATTTTAATATTAAAGGTTATTTCCATTTGGAAGAAGGATTTCTCTGGCTAAAAGAAAACTACATGGAAACCCACACTTCCTGAAAGGCACAACCAAAGTAGCATGTGAAAAAGGAGACACTTATTTTTCTTTTTCTTTTTCCATGGTAAGCCGGCAAGTGTAACAGTCTGAAGATAATGCATATGAACTGAGAGCTTTCTGAAACCCAATATAATAACAGATTATATTTTTTAAATCCTTTTTTGCTATATTATGTACAAAACTACACATGTAAGGTCTACATTGCAAATAAAAATGCATGCCAAAATAAGATTTATTCAATTATTTCAGTAGATGAAAACTTTGTCAGTAAATATTTTAATTATGGATTGATTCCCTTGGTTATACTTACTGTATAACTCACTTGTAGTAGACTCCATGCAAGTCAATCAGCAATGAATCATACATTCACTGCCCATTAATATGCGTATTTAGATACACTAGAAGTCTTTTTTTGGATTGTGCATTGCAGTCCGCATACAAGTGCACAGATTGAATGTTTCTAGACACTTCTCAGAGCAGACAGCTGTTAGGCATCGTTGCAAACCATATTGCCCATTAGAGGTAATATTTATGTTTTGAAGCATTGAAACTAAGTGAGGCACATTCCCAGTGTTCTGCAGGTTATTCCAAGGAAGGTCTATTTTAACAATACTCAGAGATTCTAAAGAGTTTCTGAAGTCCCAGCCTGAGGTACAGTCCAATAAATAATTACCGGATTCTGCCCGGGGGCGTAGAGTTAAGACAAAAGTGGGGGAGGGGCGAAATAACAAGCAATATTACTGTAATATTTTTAACATTAGCTAGATAGATTACATTTACAATTAGGGATGTTTAAAATTCAAAAGTTAAAGCACAGCACACAGTTACACTAAAGAATCAAGAAGTGCAGTTACAGCGCTTCGGCAGAAACATTTCGATCAGAAAACTACAAAGCAGCAGCAGACTGCAGCAGCTCAACCTGGATTCCGTGCTGCACCGAGTGACACACAAGCAAGGGAAAACATGTTACTTTCATTTTAATTAAAAACGACTTTTGTTTTTTGCAGTTTTGTATGTACATATACCTGTTTACACAATAGTTTCTTTTGTAATGTTTATTTTCTTATAGTTTTTCATTTTTTGAAGTAGTGCTTTATATGTGGTAAGTTAGAAAATAACCCCTTTTATGTTTAATTGTTTCGGCTGTGCAGATGTTTGGCTTGATGTGCTTGAATAAAACTGCACACAGCAAATGTTATTTAGCTTGGTTTAGTACCTGATATGATGTTTTAAAAGAAAAATACATGTTTGTTAAGAACTGCACATTTGAGACCTTTATAGCTAGGGCCCTGCGAAATTCACGGGAGAATTAAAATGACACGACTAACCTGCAATTCAGTCCTGAGCCTCCAGATGTCCATGTAGCCACTCCAGATAAACTGATCTAAAGAATAATTAAGGAATCAACACATTCAATTCTGTATAATTAGAAAACACCCCCTAATTATGGGGGTCAGAAACCCTGTTTGACTCACCTGTCAATCATGGCGATGACACTTCACGAGGCAGAAGCCAGGCCTGCGTAAAGGGACTACTAGAATAAAGACAAAGTGCTTGTGACTTCAGCAACAGAATAGGGGTTTCCCCTTGACTACTCAGAGAACCAGCCTCGCTGAGGTGAGGCCGAACCGATCGACCTCCAAGGCCAGGAAGCGAGGAACTTCCCTCAAGGGGAAACTAAGGAAGGACAGAGGACGAACCAAGGTCTCCCTGGCTTGCTGAGTTGTCTAATCAAGAGAGGTCAGACTTGACTGACGCTCCGAGGCCGCATGGAGAGCCTCACAATTTATGCAGGGAGAAAAGCTCGGGAAAAGAGAACAAAGAAATAAACACAAAGAGGGCCAGGGGTCTGTCACCCTCCTCCACCCTCCCACAGCTGTAAGAACCACCTTTGATAAGTTGAGTCAATGACTTGCTTGAAAGTTGGGAGCACGCTTGCTCTCCGAAGGGGTAGACTGGCATGGGTGCAAATGAATAGATTTAAGCTGGAGAATGGGAGAACCCCCCCCCACACACACACACACATTTTTTTTGTAGGAGGAAACCTCTGGTGGTCCTGGCAGAGAGATGGCCCTCATTCCAGGCATGCTAGCAATACTTTGTTGAGCGGAAATAATATCAAGGAGAGAAGAGTGAATGTAAGATTCCATTGCTGAGGAAAGACTGGTTGATTTTAACTTTGGCTGCTGATGTTGCTGCACCTATACGGAATGAATGGGAGAATACAATTGGGGAGGAAGGACAGCTTTGAATGAGCTGAAGACATAAGATTGTGTTACAGGCTCCAGATCTGCATCTGATCGGGTCCTGTAACTGAAATGAAATAAATAGAGGAAACACAGTTTTATGTTGTTATTCCTTCTGGCATCAGGTTTACTGTGCCACATTTGCACACAATATTCAAACTTTTCATTGTTCAATACAATTAATTATCAGCAGTATGTAGCTTGTAAATTGTATGACAATCAACAAACATACTGTCAATAATCATCAATATTTTACAGTTTTGACTTTGAATCACATTTTAGTTTGCACAGTACTAGCTTTAAATATACACCTTAGCCTAACTCACTTAGTACATACTTTTGTTTAAAGTTACAAAAATAAAGCAACATAGTACAAGTTGTATGAGTACTTTACCCACAGAATATTATATCAGTATTAATAAACCATTGTTTCAGAGTGATAATTCAGTATCAATCTATTAACAACAATAAAGCATTGAATAGTAAAAATACATTCACGCATAATCTAAATAGCTAGGGTAACTAAATAATTATTACCAAATTTTAACCAAAATGGCATTAATTGCAGTTCTTAATTTTATACAAAACCGTTTCACTATTGAAAAAGAATAATTAGCATTCAGATATGTGTCCAAAACCTACAGTTTTTAACAGCACCATAAATCAAATAATCATCACAAAAAACATGTAATACAGTTAGATTTCCAAATGTTGGTTTTCTGTCAGTAACTTTACTTTCATTTAGGCATTTGCAGTAAAATAAATGATTTCAACACATTCTTTTTCCCAACGTTTCTCCGTGAAACACTCATGCACAGGGCCAGATTAATGCAGGGGCTTTAGGGGCTGCAGCCCAGGGCCTCAGATTCTGAGGGGCCACAAAAAAAAAAAAAAAAACATACAGTATATATTGTAAGGCAGCGGGTTGTGTGAGACAGCAGGGAGGGGGTTAAAACCTCCCTGAAGAAAAAATGGCACCTCTTTTGTTTAGTTTAATTGTTTTACTTTATTGTTTAATTGATTTGTGAATTGTTTTATTATGACTCATTCCCTGCACCTGGTGCTTATTATTAAATTGGGACCAGGTGCAGGGTATTTAAGAGGAGCAGTTAGTCTGCTCTGGGCTGCTGAGTAGGAGGAAGCAGAAGAGAGGTGCTCTGCTTCCGAGCAGTCATACAAGAGTAAGTGCTGTGTAAACCTGTGGGGGTTTGTTTGTGTGCCAGGTAAATGGCTTAGCCGTCCTGCAAGTTAGTCAGGGAATAACCTGTGTAGTAAGTACTCCAAAACGGAGTTAGGTTTTTGTTTTGTGTTTGTTTTTGTGTTTATTAAAAAAGTAGCGCAACTGCGCTAGAAAATCCATTTTCTGTTGTTGCTGGGTCGTATTTTTAAAGGGGCACGAACCCGTGAGTGGTGAAATCTTTCACATTTGGTGGCAGAAAGTGTGGGCGCCCCTACGACCCAGTTATAATGGATTTAAAAGAGTTGATCGCAATGATCAATCGGAACACCGCTGCTTAGAAAGAGCAGACAAAGAAGTGGAGACAGGAGTTGGGGCTACCGGATCCGGAGCCGACGGAGCTGGACCTGCTGCTCCAAAAGTGGAAGCAAGCAAGAGGTGCCCCGCTGACTCCAGCCTTTGAGCCCACAGGGGAAGAGCCGCCGCTGCCAGAGCCCAGAGGGGAAGAGCGCGCTGCCAGAGCCCAGAGGGGAAGAGCGCCGCTGCCAGAGCCCAGAGGGGAAGAGTCGCCGCTGCCAGAGCCTAGAGGGGAAGAGCCGCCGCTGCCAGAGCCCAGAGGGGAAGAGCCGCTGCCAGAGCCCAGAGGGGAAGAGCCGCCGCTGCCAGAGCCCAGAGGGGAAGAGCGCCGCTGCCAGAGCCCAGAGGGGAAGAGCCGCCGCTGCCAGAGCCCAGAGGGGAAGAGTCGCCGCTGCCAGAGCCTAGAGGGGAAGAGCCGCTGCCAGAGCCCAGAGGGGAAGAGCCAGCTGCCAGAGCCCAGAGGGGAAGAGCCGCTGCCAGAGCCCAGAGGGGAAGAGCCGCTGCCAGAGCCCAGAGGGGAAGAGCCGCCGCTGCCAGAGCCCAGAGGGGAAGAGCCGCTGCCAGAGCCCAGAGGGGAAGAGCCGCCGCTGCCAGAGCCCAGAGGGGAAGAGCCGCTGCCAGAGCCCAGAGGGGAAGAGCCGCTGCCAGAGCCCAGAGGGGAAGAGCCGCCGCTGCCAGAGCCCAGAGGGGAAGAGCCGCTGCCAGAGCCCAGAGGGAAGGAACCGCCTTCCAAAGACCAGAGGGGAGGAACCGCCGCCTCGAGCCCAGAAGGGAGGAGCCCAGAGGGGAGAAGGCGAAAAGCATACCTCCACCACAGCCCCGACCGCCACCCCTGCGGTCCAGTCCGGCACAGCTGCGTGCGGTCTCTCGCCCCTTGCTCCTGGACATCCTGTCGGTTGGCCTGGACCTCCCTTCACTTGACCTAGAGCCCAGGAGTCGGCAGAATCGGTCACAGTTCTGCACCTGGTCCCCTGCTCCGCTCCTCCCGGACACAAAGACGTCGCTGCACTGCTCCCAGACGTCGCTTACGCTCCCCCTGGTCACTGCTTCGCTTCCCCTTGGTGACCGGACGTCGCTATACTGGGTCCCAGCTGCAGCTGCATTATTAAAAAATGGAAAGAATATGGCACAACCGCGACTCTGCCTAGAGAAGGCTGTCCACCAAAACTCAGTGACCAGGTAAGGAGGGCATTAGTCAGAGAAGCAACCAAGAGGCCAATGGTAACTCTGAAGGAGCTGGAGAGATCCACAGCTGAGATGGGAGAAACCATCCATGGGACAACTATAACCCGGACGCTCCACAAAGCTGGGCTTTATGGAAGAGTGGCGAGAAGAAAGCCATTGCTGAAAAAAAACCATATGAAATCCCATTTGGATTTTGCTTTACTTATGCAAGGCACTGTGTATATATATATATATACAGTACTGTGCAAAAGTTTTAGGCAGGTGTGAAAAAATGCTGTAAAGTAAGAATGCTTTCAAAAATAGACATGTTAATAGATTATATTTATCAATTAACTAAATGCAAAGTGAGTGAACAGAAGAAAAATCTAAATCAAATCCATATTTGGTGTGACCACCCTTTGCCTTCAAAACAGCATCAAGCATCAATTCTTCAAGGTACACTTGCACACAGTTTTTGAAGGAACTCGGCAGGTAGGTTGGCCCAAACATCTTGGAGAACTAACCACAGTTCTTCTGTGGATTTAGGCAGCCTCAGTTGCTTCTCTCTCTTCATATAATCCCAGACAGACTCGATGATGTTGAGATCAGGGCTCTGTGGGGGCCATACCATCACTTCCCGGACTCCTTGTTCTTCTTTACGCTGAAGATAGTTCTTAATGACTTTCGCTGTATGTTTGGGGTCGTTGTCATGCTGCAGAATAAATTTGGGGCCAATCAGATGCCTCCCTGATGGTATTGCATGATGGATAAGTATCTGCCTGTACTTCTCAGCATTGAGGAGACCATTAATTCTGACCAAATCCCCAACTCCATTTGCAGAAATGCAGCCCCAAACTTGCAAGGAACCTCCACCATGCTTCACTGTTGCCTGCAGACACTCATTCGTGTACCGCTCTCCAGCCCTTCGGCGAACAAACTGCCTTCTGCTGAGCCAAATATTTCAAATTTTGACTCATCAGTCCAAAGCACCTGCTGCCATTTTTCTACACCCCAGTTCCTGTGTTTTCGTGCATAGTTGAGTCGCTTGGCCTTGTTTCCACGTCGGAGGTATGGCTTTTTGGCCGCAAGTCTTCCATGAAGGCCACTTCTGACCAGACTTCTCCAGACAGTAGATGGGTGTACCAGGGTCCCACTGTTTTCTGCCAGTTCTGAGCTGATGGCACTGCTGGACATCTTCCGATTAAGAAGGGAAGTAAGCATGATGTGTCTTTCATCTGCTGCAGTAAGTTTCCTTGGCCGACCACTGCGTCTCACGGTCCTCAACGTTGCCTGTTTCTTTGTGCTTCTTCAAAAAGCTTGGACAGCACATCTGGAAACCCCTGTCTGCCTTGAAATTTATGCCTGGGAGAGACCTTGCTGATGCAGTATAACTACCTTGTGTCTTGTTGCTGTGCTCAGTCTTGCCATGGTGTATGACTTTTGACAGTAAACTGTCTTCAGCAACCTCACCTTGTTAGCTGAGTTTGGCTGTTCCTCACCCAGTTTTATTCCTCCTACACAGCTGTTTCTGTTTCAGTTAATGATTGTGTTTCAACCTACATATTGAATTGATGATCATTAGCACCTGTTTGGTATAATTGTTTAATCATACACCTGACTATATGCCTACAAAATCCCTGACTTTGTGCAAGTGTACCTAGAAGAATTGATGCTGTTTTGAAGGCAAAGGGTGGTCACACCAAATATGGATTTGATTTAGATTTTTCTTCTGTTCACTCACTTTGCATTTAGTTAATTGATAAATATAATCTATTAACATGTCTATTTTTGAAAGCATTCTTACTTTTACAGCATTTTTCACACCTGCCTAAAACTTTTGCACAGTACTGTATGTATATATATATATATATATATATATATATATATATATATATATTGTAACAAACTAGTGGAGTAGCCCCGTGAGTTACTCGTTTGCTGCTCCCACCGACTGGTACAGACTCATGGAACTTTCAGGCAAGTATCTTTTATTTACAATATTTACACAAACAGACAGTTTCGGTTATATAACAGTGCCCTGTACGGGCCACTAACTGACTCACTTCTTCAACCCTCTCTAAGCTATTTCCGGACTACTGTACTACAGGCCGGGGTCTGCGCAAGATCTATCCAATTGGAACCGAGTCCACCGGGATGAACTTCGCTGGTCACTTCAGACGAGGTTCCTTCAACCCGGGTGGGTCAGTCCACAGGTAAGTACAGGGGCAGCTCCCTCTGCTGGAGTAGTCCTGTAACGCTGGTGGGCTCAGTGCAAGCCCTCCCCCTGCTGGAGTATCTCTGCAACACAGGTAAGTATGGAACAGACTCCTCCTGCTGGAGTATCTCTGCAACACAGGTAAGTATGGAACAGACTCCTCCTGCTGGAGTATCTCTGCAACACAGGTAAGTATGGAACAGACTCCCGTGAGCCCGAATCCCAAGAGAAGTCCACAACGGTGATAATCAAGTTGTATCCGGCTGTGGGGATGGGACCCCTGCAGCCAACATCCCAGTTATCCACGAAACAAAGGAGCGACCCAGAGTTAAGGCACAGTAACCACACAACCTGTATGTAATTGTGTTCGTGTTTGTCCCACAATAAACAATGTCCTGGAAATAAGAGTCTGTTGCTTCAGTTCTTTCTGTTACAGCCTGCTGCACCTGCAGCATAATTACACAATTTCCTCCGGTCCCGTATCAAACACACACTCCAATACACGGCAGTTGTGACAGTGCCCAACCGTCACGGAAACTGCGGGACCGTGTTTAAACTAATTACCGAGCAGCGGCGTTTTGTCTACAAACATTTCATAAAATAAATCAAACGTTATCAAAACAAAAGACTACCTCACCAGGAGGAAAACGCACTCGGTACACACAAAACAGCTCTCTTGTACAGATGGAACAAAAAACGTTCACTTTACCTTACAATACTTCATAATACACACTTAACTTTCTAGGTTCTTTCCAGCAGGACAATCCGGCGGTGTTCCCCACAATTTCCCCCTACTGTCCTGCCCCACTTCCTTATATACCCAGAAACCCCGCCCCATCCATTAGTGCTCAGGTTCCTGGGTGATGTAGTTTTTCTAATGGCGCCGCCATTTCTTAAAGGCGACGCCACTCTTTCTTACATATCCTCTCCCCCAGCTCCAACCTATCGGTTTGAGCGGCCCAACTAACCACATGTTTTCTTGACAGCCCGTCTGCGTTCGCGTTCTGAGTCCCTCGTCTATGCTCAATCTTGAACTTGTAAGGCTGTAACGCCAAAACCAACGAAGTTACCCGAGCATTCTTCTCCTTGTTCTCCTTCATAAATTTTAGGGTGCATGATCTGTAACCAGGGTAAACTCTCTGCCTAACAGATAATATTTTAACGCCTCAACTGCCCATTTCACTGCCAAACATTCCTTCTCGACAACTGCATATTTTCTTTCTCGGCAGGAGCTTTCTACTAAGATACCCTATGGGATGTTCCTCCCCATCAACGATCTGCGACAATACTGCCCCTAAACCTACCTCCGACGCGTCCGTTTGTAATACGAAGGGCTGGGAGAAATCGGGTACTCTCAACACCGGACTGTTACACAGTATTTCTTTAATGGCCCTAAATGCTTTATCTATCACCAGGTTCCACTTAACATGAATCGGGGCCGATTTTTTATTAAGTCAGTAAGGGGTGTGGCAATGGAGGAAAATTCGGTACAAACCTTCTATAGTAGCCTGCCAAACCTAAGAAGGCTCTAACTTGTTTCTTATCCTTTGGTACAGGCCAATTAGTAATTGCCTCTATCTTACTAATCTGGGGCTTGACTTTACCACCCCTACCACAAACCCTAAGTATTGTGCTTCCTGCAAACCCACAAAACATTTCTCTGGGTTAGCAGTTAGCGTTGCTTCTCTTAGGGACTGCAATACGGCATTGACTTTCTCAAGATGTGTCTCCCAAGAATCTGTAAATATCACAATGTCGTCGATGTAAGCCGAAGCATACTGCGCATGAGGTCTTAATATTATGTCCATAAGTCGTTGGAAGGTGGCGGGTGCGCCATGCAATCCAAACGGCATTACCTTATATTGGAACAATCCCAGGGTGCGGCAAATGCTGTCTTTTCCCTAGACTTGGGGCTAAGGGGAATTTGCCAATATCCCTTTGTGAGGTCTAAAGTGGTTAAGTATTTCACGAACCCAGTCTTTCAATTAACTCATCTACCCTAGGCATAGGATAGGAATCAAACTTAGATACCTGATTGAGCTGGCGAAAATCATTACAAAACCGTCAAGTTCCATTGGGTTTGGCCACCATCACAATTGGACTGTTCCACGGACTCGAGGACTCCTCGACACGTCCATTCGTCTCATCGCTTCGACCTCACGAACGACTTCGTTCCGTTGGGCCTCCGGGATCCTGTAGGACCTAACCCGGACACACACCCCAGGGGGTGTGTGGACCTCATGTTGGAGAACCATCGTTCTTCCTGGTACAGGGGAGAACACATCTTGGTTAGCCTTAACACACCTCTGTACCTCTTGGTTCTGTTGAGGTGTAAGTGAGGGCCCTATATTAACTGATCTTCCTTCCAGTCCTTTCTCCCCCTCTTTTCCCAAGGCCACCCATGCTACTAACTCCTCTCGATCCACCCACGGTTTAAGGAGATTAATATGGTACACTTGTTCTTTCTTTCTTTTATCCGACTGTTTTACTTTATAATTCACTTCTCCCACTGGAGCTATTATTTCATATGGGCCCTGCCATTTAGTAAATAATTTACTCTCAGGGGTTGGCACTAAGACCATAACCCTGTCTCCGGGGTTAAATTTACGGCGGACCGCCGATCTGTTATACTGACCTGTTTGTCGGGCCTGAGCCTCCTCCATATGGGCTTTTACTATGGGGGTTATTTTTGCAATTCGATCTCGAACCTGTAAAATATAATCAATCACATTACGTCCTGATGAGGCTTGAGCTTCCCACGTTTCCTTAGCTATATCCAGGATACCCCTTGGCTGTCTCCCATACAGTAACTCAAATGGTGAGAAACCGTTGAGGACTGGGGCACCTCGAATAGCAAACATTAAATAGGGTAATAGGAGGTCCCAGTCCCTCCCGTCTTTGGAAGCTACTTTCTTTAACATTGATTTCAGGGTCTTATTAAACCTCTCCACAAGTCCATCCGTTTGAGGATGGTAAACGGACGTTCTAACAGGTGTAACCTTAAGGGTAGTACAGAAATCCTTCATCAACTGACTCATAAAAGGGGTGCCTTGGTCCGTCAAAACTTCCTTCGGGATACCTACTCGAGAGAACAAGTGTATCAGCTCCTTAGTAATAGTCTTTGATGCCGTGTTCCGTAAAGGAATGGCTTCGGGATATCGAGTAGCATAGTCTAATATGACCAAGATATATTCATGGCCTCGGGCCGACTTATTTAAGGGCCCCACTAAATCCATCGCTATCCTTTCGAACGGTATCTCAATAATAGGAAGAGGTTGTAATGGAGCTCGCAAACCTGGATTAGGACTAGCCAATTGACATTCAGGACATGACCTGCAATATCGATCCACAGCCTTTCTAATACCTAACCAATAAAACCTTCTCAGTATCCGTTGTAAGGTTTTTACAGACCCTAAATGTCCCCCAAATAGATGTGAATGTGCCAAATATAAAACCTGAGATTGGAAAGCCTGAGGAACCAACAACTGCTCTACTGGCTCTTGATTAAGTTGTGTGCAGCGATACAGTAGATCATTTTTATTATAAAGTGCTCAAGTGGGTTAATCACCGTGTTTTCTACTCTGGTACCATTTACCGACACGACCTTCTCTCGAATATTCACGGCGTGGGGTCCTGTTCCTGTTCCCTAGCAAAATCTTCTCTTGGGAGTTGAAGACACTCTTCCCAGGGACCTTCCCTTGGGTTTTCTATTACCACCTCCCTGTCTCTGCAGAAATTTCTGTCTCGCTGCACTGAGTAGACACCCCTTGCTGTTACGTTTTGCAAAACCCTATTAAACTTTGTGTCTTAGTGTCCCGGTCCTGTCGCCGCTGCCGGCGTGACTTGCGCACTTTTACACAATGACTTTCAATAAACAAGTCTGGGTCAGTAAACGGGAAAGTATCATGGGGGCTCTCTGAAGGCGTATTTCCGTCTTCAGTGGTTACCTTAGGCTTTGCCAATTGCCTATTAAATTTCACCAGGGTGTCAAATCCTGGTATATTTCTACCAAGAATTACTTGGTGGGGAAGATGGGGCACTACTCCAACCCGTAAGTCCACGACCTGGGACCCAACTTCAATGGTGACTACAGCAGTTGGGTAGTGCTTAATATCCCCATGAATACAGGTAATTCCTGTTTTAGTCATGATCCAATGTGCGATCCGCCAACAAGTCGGGCGTGACTAAAGTAATTGCACTTCCCGAATCAGCGAGAGCCTCCGCATTTTTCCCATTAATTGTCACCCAGACCAAATAAGGATAAGTCCCAACAGGATGACGTGGAACAATTATGTTTCCACAAAACTGACTCTCAGCAATACTGGGTTTAACAACATTGCAATCCATTCTGTCCTCACCCTTGCAATATTTAGCAATATGACCGAATTGATTACACTTAAAACATTTAAAACTTCCGTACCCCAGGGCCTCGGCCCTTACCCCCATGTCTGTCCCCAGTCCCTTCACGACCTCTGGCGCTCTTCACCCCTCTCCGGCATCGCCGTCGCTACCCGATCCTAGATTCGATCGTATCTTCCATGGTGGTGGTCTCGGGTTCCTCACCGCCGGGATCTGGGGCTGTCGAGAGAGTTCCTCTGCGGCTAACTGCCGCTCCACGAGGTCCACAAACTCATTGACGGTACTGGGGTCTCCTTGCCCGACCCACTTCCTTAGTGGGGCGGTAATGACCTCAGATACCGATCCATGACGAGGATCTCTATAACTTTTTCGGTATTATTTACCTCGGTTTGAGCCACCTAGTGGCTAAATGAATCAGATCATACATCTGTGACCTGGGTGGAACTCCGGGAGCATAAGCCCAGGCATGGTATTTCTGTGCCCGTACAGCTGAGGTCACCCCTTCCCAAGCAAGGATCTCGGCTTTTAGGTGAGGGTAACTCTCAGCTTCCTGTGGGGCCAGATCATGGTACGCCTTCTGAGCTTCTCCTATCAAGAACGGTGCTAGAATTCCAGCCCATTTTCCTGACGGCCATCCCTCCCGGGTGGCGGTGCGCTCAAACGCCAGTAAAAACGCCTCCACATCGTCCTCCAGCGTCATCTTCTGCAAGACGTGGGTGGGTCGAATTGAAGCCACATTTGGGAGTGTCGACGATTGATCCAAGCGACCTTTTAACACTACCATCTCCTGCCGGGTTACCTCCAGCTGCTGTGCATGCAGACGGTTCGTCTCCTGTTGTACTTGAATAGCAGCCTGTTGGAGTTCTTGCATCTTCGTATTATTATCTTGTTGGACTGCAGTTGCATGCAGTAGCGCTCGAATTAGTGCGTCGGTGTTCGCCATCTTGTTACGTTTCGTGGGGTCGACTGAAGTGTGTTTTCGGTCGTCAGTATCCCACTTCTGACACCAAGTGTAACAAACTAGTGGAGTAGCCCCGTGAGTTACTCGTTTGCTGCTCCCACCGACTGCTACAGACTCATGGAACTTTCAGGCAAGTATCTTTTATTTACAATATTTACACAAACAGACAGTTTCGGTTATATAACAGTGCCCTGTACGGGCCACTAACTGACTCACTTCTTCAACCCTCTCTAAGCTATTTCCAGACTACTGTACTACAGGCCGGGGTCTGCGCAAGACCTATCCAATTGGAACCGAGTCCGCCGGGATGAACTTCGCTGGTCACTTCAGACGAGGTTCCTTCAACCCGGGTGGGTCAGTCCACAGGTAAGTACAGGGGCAGCTCCCTCTGCTGGAGTAGTCCTGTAACGCTGGTGGGCTCAGTGCAAGCCCTCCCCCTGCTGGAGTATCTCTGCAACACAGGTAAGTATGGAACAGACTCCTCCTGCTGGAGTATCTCTGCAACACAGGTAAGTATGGAACAGACTCCTCCTGCTGGAGTATCTCTGCAACACAGGTAAGTATGGAACAGACTCCCGTGAGCCCGAATCCCAAGAGAAGTCCACAACGGTGATAATCAAGTTGTATCCGGGCTGTGGGGATGGGACCCCTGCAGCCAACATCCCAGTTATCCACGAAACAAAGGAGCGACCCAGAGTTAAGGCACAGTAACCACACAACCTGTATGTAATGGTGTTCGTGTTTGTCCCACAATAAACAATGTCCTGGAAATAAGAGTCTGTTGCTTCAGTTCTTTCTGTTACAGCCTGCTGCACCTGCAGCGCATAATTACACAATTTCCCTCCGGGTCCCGTATCAAACACACACTCCAATACACGGCAGTTGTGACAGTGCCCAACCGTCACGGAAACTGCGGGACCGTGCTTAAACTAATTACCGAGCAGCGGCGTTTTGTCTACAAACATTTCATAAAATAAATCAAACGTTATCAAAACAAAAGACTACCTCACCAAGAGGAAAACGCACTCGGTACACACAAAACAGCTCTCTTGTACAGATGGAACAAAAAACGTTCACTTTACCTTACAATACTTCGTAATACACACTTAACTTTCTAGGTTCTTTCCAGCAGGAAAATCCGGCGGTGTTCCTCACAATTTCCCCCTACTGTCCTGCCCCACTTCCTTATATACCCAGAAACCCCGCCCCATCCATTAGTGCTCAGGTTCCTGGGTGATGTAGTTTTTCTAATGGCGCCGCCATTTCTTAAAGGCGACGCCACTCTTTCTTACAATATATATATATATAATTTATAATACAATATCTAAAAAATGAAAAAGTATTGTGTGACTGTATGGATCAGAACAACAGTTATGTTTTTACCAAATCGTATTGCGTTGGAGGAGCAGAGACTGCAGATCAGAACCAGTAAATATCTGGCAAAGCAGCACCTAGGAAGAGCGACGCTGAAAAGCAGAAACACAGCAAGTACAGTCGCAAGGAAGATATGTGAAACAAAACACCAACGCTGACACGCTATTTTGATAAATACCAACAAGTGTATGTGATGGTACCAGTACTTCGGAAAATACATTACAGAGAAATCAACAGGAGGAAACAACCTAGGTTTATATGGATTACAGTGGGGCAATCTCCATGGAAAAATAAAAATAAGTCTCACCTTTTTCTCACTCTATTTTGGTAGAAGTTTCGGGTTGTGTGTCTTTCCATGTAGTTTTCTTTTAGACTGAACAATTCTCATATTAAAATACGGGAGGCTATGTTTGTGCCTGAGTTGCAATTTGGTCTTGCGTGACTTACTGATATCGTACAGCTTTCTTAAACCGGGTTTCCATGAAGTTTTTAGGTTGTCTTAAAACACAGCCTGCCTCATTTGGTCCCCAAAAAAACAATAAATAAATAAATAAATAAATAAATAAATAAATAATAAAAATATATCATTCCTGTGTGTGCAACGCTGCTGATTCTGCTGACACAAATAATAATAAAAAAACAACATTAATGGGAGAAACTGCAGATGCAAAATTCCTAAAAAAAAGAGTGTTGTCAAGAGCAGGGGGAGAATAGTTTGTGGCTGATGATGAGACTGAAGAGGAGGCTGCATTTGGACAGAGAGGTAGAATGGGTGGTGGAAACACAAACTCTGCAAGCGTTAGCATGGAGACCGCTGAAGAATCTATTAAAGAGATCAGGACAGCCAGAAGGAGAGAAGAATTCTTCATCTGAGTCAGATGAAAACGAAAGCTGCCTCGGGTGATTGAAAACAAAGGTTTGTTTTAAGATTGGGGCTGCAAGTCTGCGTGTTAACCGCAAACTAAAAACAAGACGAGAATTAGGAACCTGGCTACAGTTTAAATAGGATGGCTGACAGGTAATTAAAGGTTGACTGACAGATATTTTAGCAGGATGACACAAAGGAGGAGTCCAGGCTCCAGCCCCGCAAAATAAACTAAGGTTCTACAAAGAGGTTGAGCTAGGGTGTGTTGCTCGGCCCTCTTTGATTGGTTGATGTGCAGGACATGGGGGGATGCTCTCCTATTCCTGGAGTTAGCCCTTACAAGAGACAAGACAGTGGAAGCTTTGTCCGGAGAGCTGGAATACAAAAAGAGAGCGGCTGTGTACAGATAAAAGAAAAGGCTGCCTGTGCCTGATAAAGCAGCAGGCGGCCGTAGAGATTAAGAAAAGGCTGTGGAGACGGCTGAAGAAGACAACTCCTCGCTTTGGTTTTGTTTACATACCCATACTGGAAAAGTACAGTCCCTGGGACATTAATTCTGTTAGCTCAGGAGGAATCTGGGCAACCCCATTAACCCGTTAAACTCGTATAATATTATACTGGGCCCGCCCGCAGGCCCGACATTCTCGAGAGATTATCTCCAGAACCATAATAGAACATGGTTCAAGACTTGCTGGAAAGTGCAGCTTTAGAGCTTTCCCATGATGTTTAACATGTCCGTATCAGACGTTCCAAAGTGAAACAACAGCAATGAGAAACTCAGGCTTGAGTCATGTGACATGAGTCAGATCCCTAAGTTTCATTTCTTGCCTATTACTCGGTTGCTTCAAAAGATTGCATTCCGCTTTTAACGTAATTTAAAAGGACATGCTTTGAGCGTTCCTTTTTTTGATGTAAGGTGTGCCCGTATGTGTAGTTCTTACAAGAAATGTATATCTATGGGTTCAGTGCTGTAACAGGCATCCATTTCCCAAACACAGCAGGAAAACAGTACTTGTCAATACAGAACTTGCACAGCTCCCTACTGGCTCACAGTGGACAGAAATAGTATTGCCAGCTGGCAATACCATTTCTGGGACTGTGGAAGGGTGGTGGGCAATTCACTGACACACACGGGAGACAAAGGTTTTATTTGGAAACACCGCACTGGTGCCCAGTTTTATTATTTCGGCTTTTTTGTCTTTTAGCCCGCGGTGGGCGCTGTTGTCCATGGCCTGGGTACCGACAACGGTACACAGGACCACAGGAATACCAATACTGGTAAACAGTAGACACACTCGCGCACTCACAGATGCTCAAATTAATAATGAAAACAAAAGGCGAAATGAAAATGGAAAATAAAACACAGTAATAAAACTACAAAATAAAGGTTCTGCTTACGCAGTGCCCCCACTGCCGCTAAGCCGGTCAGTACGGGCCTCTGACCTACGCTCAGCTATTTCTATACACTGGGGTGGCCAGAGTTCCCCGTATACCTACACACATCCCCTCGGGTGCGTAATTATTTATTTTACTTTGTAAATTATTTTAAGGCAGGCTGTCTCCCTCAGCCGGGCTTGCCTGGTCCTTGTTTTACACTGGTGTCTTCTGCCAGTGTCACTGTATATTTCCGAACAGGCGGATCCTATGAGACTGCTGCCCTCTTCCTGCAGTACCACGTATGTGCCAGATAGTCAGTCCAGATCTCCCCTGTTACAGGGACGTATTTTTTTTGTTTTACTAAAATGTATATAGTTATGTTTATTTTTTATAAATTTATGTGTCAAGGTTTTCAATGCCATAACTTTGTTATTGTTTGTCTGTTTCTTGCTTGCCCCTTTTCTCGTTGCAGACACTGTCAATCTGTTTTTATGTTGTGTGCTCCAGGTTTCCAAAACCAGCTCCCGGTGTCAATTCTCCTAGAAGGGCAAGAGCGAAGGAACAGCGAAGTAATTTTTATTGGTCAATAGACCCCCCCAAGACCTGCCTCCCGACCACTCAAAGAGAGGGAGACGCAACACACCCTCACCCAACCTCTCTGTGTCATTGCCATGATTGACAGGCGGATCCCACAGGGCTCCCAACCTCCCCCTGCAGGATCATGCATGCGCCTGATAGCCAGCTCAGGTCTCCCCTATCACAGATATGTTTAAAGAAAAAGCTTACCTCGATGCACCAACAAAATCAAAAAGGTGCACCAGAATTTGATGAAGGGTGTACAAAGTTTAAAATCTCAACTGTCTCTTATTGCAACTAGTGGCTCTGTTACAGTGGTTTGAAAGCTGTAACGTTGGAATTCAAACATATAATAAAGTTGCAGAATTAATAAATACATACCAAGCACTGGCACAAGAGTTGCACAGCACAGATGCCAGTATAAACAAACAGTGTGTTAAAACTTTCCACAACGTTTATGAAAAATGTATGAGTTACTACAGCCCTGATCAATGCAGAATAAAACCATGTTTTCTTCAGCCACTCACAAGTTTCTGAAGGCAGTAAAGATTTTTGACCCACAACAAGTTTGTAGTTTGGATAAAGAACCCCTCCTATTAGATTGTATTACTGTAAATCAGAAATGAAGGGCTAACAGCTATATGCAAAAGGAAATGGTAGTGGAATTTCTTTGAATGAATTTTGGAGAAATGCAGAAGAACTATTTCCCAATTTAGCAAGAAAGGGTCAAATATATTTATCAGTTGTTACCAATTCTGTGGATGCTGAAAGAAGTGTTTGTTCATATGGACACATTTTCACAGAGCAACATCAATCCATGAAAGAAGACCGGTTTAACCAACTGATGATGACTCAGTTTAATAGCAAAAGAATGATTTCTTTTGTCTTTCATGCAAACATAAGTAACACTTATAGGCTCCTTATGATCAACCTTATTTTTATATTATATTCAAAGAACAAAACAAAACCAATAAAAATGTTAAAAAACACAGCTAACATCTGTTATAGAATCTATCAAATGCCCAGATTCCAATAAATTGTTATATTAACTATACTGTTCAGGGATTGGTGACAGAAACAGGAATTCCATTAAAAAAAAAATCTCCCCTTCTGTTGATGAATGATATATTTGTGCCTGGTGAGATATCAAGGAAATGTAATAATTTTTTTAACAAATGATTTGCGTAATTAAGCGTACTGGTAAAAATAATATTGAAAAAAAATCCTTAGAAAATACTGGTATACGTATTCACAGGGATGTAAGGGTTAAATAACTGTCAGTAGCCAGCGTTTATTAATTTATTTTTTATTAATTTATTTATTAATCTGATAATACGTAATTTGTAGTAATGGGATGACCAATTCAAATGGTTAGAGTAACGTAATGGGATGACTGTTTAATCATTGCTCATTACGTTGCTTACTGTGGAGGCTATAACAACATCTTGTGGCTGGAGAACTAAATTACAGGTGAAAAACAAGTCGTGAAAAATGCAGGGCCCTAGTCATAGCAACTGGAAGAGTACAACGGGTACAGTTTGTGGAACTATTTTGTTAGCTACAGTACAACCACTTTTAAAGGAGGTACAGTATGGCACACATTACAAACAATGCACTACGACATGTCTACAAACTACAATGAAACCTGCTTAATGTCACCCCTACTATTGTCACACTCCACATATTATCACCGCATTGAAATGTCCCAGCCAGAATATAATAGGAGTCAATGGGGCAAACTCCTGATAATCTCACTTAAGTTATTATCACACTCTGTTTAATATCAATCAAAGTTATCACACAGGGCGAGGCCATCCACACACAGGTGGAGGGCGAGCGCGAACATGGGACCTCTCGCACTAAAGCATAGCACCGTTACACCTCTGTACAAAAGAGCCGGCTCCTTTGCAAGGAGCGTATATTGGCCTCATGTCTTCGTGTGTGATTACGTCACCTACCAGCCCTATTGCTGCCATTCCCCAGTGCACGCTACAACAGGCTACAGTCCGACAAGTGTGTGCCGGGGTACATGTGTCCACTTCTGACACCAATGTAGTGATCTCGGTTAACGCAGGCAGGCGCATCACACAGGGCGAGGCAATCCACACACAGGCGAAGGGCGGGCGCGAACCTGGGATCTCTCGTACTAAAGCATAGCGCCGATACCGCTGTACAAAAGAGCCGGCTCCCTTGCAAGGAGCGTATATCAAGCTTATGTCTTCGTGTGTGATTACGTCCTCTCGATTTACCATTGTGTCAGAGGCTGAAAGGCAGAACTTTGTAGCACAGCAGCAAAATACCAACACTGTAAGGAAAACCATCTCCGATCTTGCCATCCTCAGATCATACTTGGCAGAGATCAATGAATTACAACCAGTAGAAATGATCCTTCACGATGAGCTGGATCCGATTCTTGCGCAATTTATATGTGCAGCTAGATGACAAAATGGGTATGAACCCCATACTTTGAGGGAAGTAATAGGCAGCATTGATTGCCACCTGAAGAGACACAGGTATTTGCATAACATTTCTTATGGAAACAGCCTGGACTTCCCCCAAACTCGTGACACATAAGAACTTGCAGGGCATAAATAATTATTCATACCTTGCTGCTTATATATATATATATATATATATATATATATATATATATATATATATATATATATATATATATATATATAAACAAAACTGCTTCCACTCAGGTTCTTTGCCCCTTTAAAAGCACAGACCCAGGACACATAAATTGAATTTTATAAGCGCTGACGCGCTAATTTTAATATTTACACAAAAACAAAACAAAATGAAACAAACACCTAGCTCCCATTCGGCGCACTAACTAAACACAGGTAAGTTCCCTGACTAACACGGGACAGCTAAGCTGTTTCCCCGTCCACAAACCACAACAGATTGTTTTACACAATACCTTTTTTTTCGGTTACACACACTCACAACCAGGCTCTTCACATCGCAGCAGCCGAGAACAGACTGGCTGCTTTCCTTTTATACCCTGCACCTGGCTCGAATTTACAATAATCACCAGGTGCAGGGGATAGTCACTAATAAAACAATTAACAAAACAATAACAATTAAATTAAACAATTAAATTCAACCTATGTGCATTTGCACATGTTTTTCATGCAGGGAGGATATTAACCCCCTTCCTGCTAACTTACACATCCTCCCCCTTGTCTTTCCAAGACACCGGCCATTCGACGGCCACTTCCCTCCACCCTTAAAAGACCACCCACCCTGAAGTCCCATCTTTTTAATCTTCGACCTCTTCCACGGGTGGGCTTGAGGGTGGGTCGGTCCTTCCTCCGGCGCACTCAGGAAGGGACCACGCACCAGCAAGAAGGGGCTCGGACGGCTTGCCCTGAGCGACTGTAGCGCAGGCCAGTGACCGGGAGCAAGGACGGACTGACAGACAGAGGCACGCGGCTGTAGACCGGTGCAGCGATGTATTGGATCTCAGGGGAGTGGAGCAGTAGGTAGGGGAACGGAACAACCAGGAGGGGCGCCAATGACATCTGCCTTTTGTGCAGTGACGTCTTCCTCCTGCGCAGCAACGTCTGGGTTCCAAGGGAAAGTGGAGTACGGGACCAGGCAAGCGACTGTGCTTGGCGTCCTCGCGACCTGGCACAAGGTCGAGTGGAGGAGGTCGAGGCATTCCGGACTGGTGTCCACGTAGCTGGAGCACGGGACCGCACTTGACAGTGCCAGAGTGCCTCCCCCGGCCTGTTGCTGAGGCTCTGTTGGACGTAGGTTGCTCACCTCCTCCCCCTTGACCAGCCGGTGGCTCCGGGGACGGCAATGGCTCCTTGTTCTGCTCAGGAAGCAGCACCTCCTCCTCTGGCTCTCGGGACGGCAGCTCCACCCCCTCTGGCTCTCGAGACGGCATCTCCACCCCTTCTGGCTCTCGGGACGGCAGCTCCACCCCCCCCGGCTCTCGAGACGGCAGCTTCACCCCCTCTAGCTCTCGGGACGGCAGCTCCACCTCCCACTTCTGGAGCAGCAGGTCCAGCTCTGTAGGCTCCCTTTTCGGCAGTCCCAGCTCCAGTCTCCACCTTTCTGTCTGCTCCTTCTGAGCAGCGGTGTTCTTGTTGATCTGCTCGATCAATGTTTTTAAATCTGTGTCCATTTTCTCTGGGTTGTAGGGGCGCACACACACGCTGCCACCATATGTAACAAACTTGCACCACTTTTGGTTCGTTGCCCCTTTAAAAGCATAGACCCAGGACACAGAAATTTATTTTTAAAGCGATGACGTGGTATTTTTAATAAACAACCAAAATAAACAGAACAAAACAAACACGTAGCTCTTTCTTGAGCACTAACTAAACACAACACTGGAACCTACCTATAAAACAGGACAGTTAACACAAAACAAAACATTCAAACAAAACAAAACCACACAGGTTTACACTACCTTTTCTTTTGCTACGCTTGTGCACACAAACAAGCGGGCTCTCCACACAGCAGCCCAGAACAGACTGGCTGCTTTCCTTTTATACCCTGCACCTGGCTCTAATTTACAATAATCACCAGGTGCAGGGGATAATAACAAATAAAACAATTAACAAAACAATAACAATTAAATTAAACAATTCAATTCAACCCATGTGCATTTGCACATGGTTTTCATGCAGGGAGGATATTAACCCCCTCCCTGCTATCTTACAATATATATATATATATATATATATATATATATATATATATATATATATATATATATATATATATAAATAAAATGAAAGGCAGGTTAATCCCATCAGATTCTACAAAGGGGACCCAACCTTCACCCCCAAAAAGCTTTTCATAATCATACAGTAGACCCTCACTAAAGCAGACATGTTTTTCCGACATAAGGTGTTGGGTTTAAAAACAATATAATAAAATCGCACACACATACATTTACAGTTCTTGATGTATTTTAAATATAAATCATTATGTTGAAATAACACTAATGTGTTTTGGGTAGGCTACACATTACATTATGTAAAAATATAAATCTGTACAGTATACAGTGCAGTAGTAAAATCAAATGAATACCTAGTGCACTTTTTTTGTACTTTATCCTACTGGTAACACAAAATAAATCATGCTGCTGCACTGTACACATTGGTGTACAATGCGAATAAAAAATTATTTTAAATTGAAATTAAATGATTTTAGGTTTTTTATTTATTTTTTTTTATTTTAACTTGGTCTACTTAGTAGCATAGACAATCAACACACAATAGATCATGGTCCTATACAGATGCTCAGAATGAGCTGGAGGGGTTAGTGGCACATGTGTGCAGCCTACTGCTCCCAGCACGCTGGGAAAATCAGAAATGTCATAGAAATTTGTTTTCAAGGCTTGTAAGTACACCCTGACTTTAGTGAAAATTAGGTACTTGGGTGTTTGTCTCAAATACATTGAGCACAACTGGCAACGCATGAGAAAAAAGCGGACTGGGAAATGCCAGCAACAATTGTGACTGTTTAAAGCATGCTTTCAAAAGTTCTTAACAAATTGATGCAATTGTAAGTGTCGCAATTGCCCGCAGCTTTAGTACATTACAATATTTTTGATCCCTCATTTGCACTATCTCCACCCTGTTTTTGCAAATGTCTGCAGGAACGCCCAGAATTACATATTCATTTAAGGCTAAAGTGCAAATAAGAACTGTGGCTGCAAAGCATTCGTTAAAATGATGCTAACAGCGTTGCGTTTGTTTAGTACATTTCACGCTACACTTCTGACTGGTTTGCATGTGGTTTACAATGATTGCGACAGATGCAACACTTTAGTACATTTATCCCTATATGTTTAGGCCTACATGTATGGAAGTAGACTGAAATAAATGACAACATACTGTAACTTTATATTATTGAAAAAAGGTACCTAGTTTAGTGTCGAGTTTAAGCACTGTAAAAATGTTTTTTATTTTTTTTTTTTTATAAATTTAGTCGTTGCCAATTAGTTTTTATTATTTTCTCCCCAATTTGAAATGCCCAATTATTTTTAGGCTCAGCTCACCGCTACCACCCCTGCGCTGACTCGGGAGGGGCGAAGATGAACACACGCTGTCCTCCAAAACGTGTGCCGTCAGCCGCCCGCTTCTTTACACTCTGCAGACTCACCGTGCAGCCTCCTCAGAGCTACAGCGTCGGAGGACAACACAGATCTGGACAGCTTACAGGCAAGCCCGCAGGCACCCGGCCAGACTACAGGGGTCGCTGCTGCGCGGTGAGCCGAGGACACCCTGGCCGACCTAACCCTCCCTCCCCGGCAACGCTTCGGCCAATTGAGCCGCCCCTAGGAGCTCCCATCCACGGTCGGCTGTGGCATAGCCTGGATTCGAACCGGCGACGTCCAGGCTATAGAGTGCATCCTGCACTCTAGCGAGTGCTTTTTACTGGATGCGCCACTCGGCAGCCCCATAGCACTGTAAAAATGTTTTGTAGTTACATTGGTGTTGGTGTTCTTTTTTTATTATTAATGGTAGCCTTATTGCCAGGTTATAAAGAACTGTTAATAATAACAAGTTTGATGACTGAGTAAACCAATATTATGGGACAAGGCTGCAGACTTACCACCTAATTTGTTTGCCCAATACGCAAATCTCAGAGCAATGTAAGCAACTGATTTTTTTTTAAAGCTGTTTGGATAGTAAACTGTAGGCATTCAAAGTTCAGTATTAGGTCACCAGACTATAACTGACATTATTACGTTAGTTATGGAATGTCAAAAACTATTGCAGGTTAAAAATGACACTAGATGCTTTTGCATGTATTTCCTTTAACCTTAGAGAATGGAACAGATCAAATGTCAAGGTCTCCATCAGGCAGCTGTTATAGCATTCACTATTTTCCTTGAGTGTGCCACTTACGTCAATATACAACCACCAAATAACTTTACTCACATACATTCGAAAGGCAATGCTCCCCATGGAGGAAACAACTGCAATATGAAGAGCTATTATTATGACCATTATTATAGCTCATTAATTTGCTTAAAGATTTAGTGACGTCCCAGGCTTTATTCACAGGACAAAAATCACCCTGGCTTGCCAAGTTAAATAGACAATGACAGGAAATTCAAATTATGCATACATCACATTGCCAGGGGCTGAGGTCCAAGTTCATGTCAAACCTATAATAACTAGAGTATCCTCACTAAGAACAGCTTTGCTGAACGGACGTCACACACTGTTTCAAATGTACGTAGAGGATGTATCGATCTTCCTGATGCTTCCGTTCTCACAAGCTCATAACAGCTACAGCCACAACAACTCCCCCTAATTCTAAACTTCATTAAACCCAATAATAAATAATTACAGTGCCAAAACACATTAAGGCCCTTTTTATCTCGAATGGCAACTGTACACAGTGCGTGAGTGATCCGCTGTTTGTCTTGCCTGAAAAGGAAAAACAAGAGTTCATCTCTTTGCATGTAACGAAAACAGATATATATATATATATACAAATAGCTTGCTGGTACACTAAAAATAGCTAGAGGATATGGTTAAAAAAAACATCAATTGATAAAAAATAAACAGGTGGAGTTAAATATATAGATGGTTTTATCCAAGATGTCTATTCGCCTGTCAAAATGAAGCAAGTTATATTTGCAAATAACCATATCTACAGTTGGTTTCTCAGGGTATTATAATTTATTATATCACAGTATATGACATATATGTCTTACAAGTACAGTAAGTGGTTTAAATTTTGTCAAGATATCAATCCCCTATAAGTATTATTAACAGTACCTTGTGGAGATTCAATTAAAAAGCCTGGCATTAACATTATTTCCTTCTTCGAAGTCAACATCAACCATTTCTAGAATTCTAGGATTTTCAACACATGTGTTCACAGTTTTTCTAATACTATGATGTGAATGAAGCATGTCTTAAATTTTATTGGAAATACAGTGTCATAAAATTGAAATAAAACAGGTCTTAAATCAGTGCAGTATTCTTGGCTTGAATGAACTTCTTTGTCAGGGGGAAAATATATATATATATATATATATATATATATATATATATATATATATATATATATATATATATATATATATATTCCAAACATACAATATGAATATAATCCAAGAGGAAACATACCACTGCAGTGATAACATAGCTGTAGTTGAGACATTCTTTCAACAGTTTCAGCAGTTTCAGAAGCAGCACTGTCAAATCCAAACCTCTTAGAAATATGTGTATCACAAATTGTAGATTACAGTTTAAAAAATGTATTTTCTAATGTTTTTTTTACATAAGGTTGTGACATGACACTCTTACCCTGCACAGAGGATCACTAGGCTTCCTCTGAACAATACAGATATGTGACGTGTAAATAATACAAGGTTGTACAGTCAGCACTCGGATATCCATTACCCAGATACATGTGAGTCGTGTTTTACCGCCCTTGTATTAAGAATAAAATCAATCCCCATTATATATATATGTAACAAATGAATGCACTTATCCGTCACACAAGATTTCCGACACTGTCACCAGTTTTCTGATACAAAGCTTATCTCTTCAATGTTGCAATTAATTTAATTATCCGTCACAGCCTGCGTTTCCTTTTTTTTGTTTTTTTTCTTGCCTGTGCAAATCAGTCTCTCGGTACTGTGCATTTAACAGCACTTCCTCCAGTACCTCACGAAAATGCAGCCAAAACAAAGCGAACAAGACAAGCAATTATTTTTAAAATCAGTGATGTTTAGTTGTTTATGTGCATTTTCATTTGGAAGTGAACTGTGACATCTGGGCCTTATCGAGCACTATATTCTGCAATTTTGAATACTGACTTTGGATACAGTTTTAATTCTGGAAACTGTTTTTTTTTTTTTAATCTTTTGCTAAATTGCATTACCTTTTATGCTGCATGCAGGTAACATTTTGATTTCATTTTGCTGTTGGGTCATTAATGGGGAATTTTACATAATGCTACAATATGTACCGGTGTCCCAAGAAATAAGTTGATTGGGAAATAAGTTGATCAAGCTCCGTGTAACAATAAATGTTAATGCTTAAGACATGCAGACAAATCAAGGTATTGTATATACTATTCATTTTTTTAACTCTCAGTGTAGTTTTGCCACGTCTAAACTGTAGTAAAGTTACAGCTATACTAATATTAAAATGTAAAAATACGACCTTGTCATACTAATATGATGGATGCAGCATGTCATCAGATTATATTACTGAAACATTTTAATTTTGATTAAAGATTGACAACATTTTGATGTGTAAAAATCATTTAATATATAAATAAATCTCCGCGATCACACATAAACTACATCAGATTGACACTGATGTTATAAAAACATAAAAAGCCAGAGGTTTAAAACAGTTTACCATAGAAACAGTCGTCGATCACACATTTTAAAGTTCATACGAAAAGACAGTGGCACGAACACACACCAACATACAGTCTAATAAATAAAACGGCCAGATAAAAATAAAAAGCCATGCAGTGAACCTCCCCTTTAATCAAACTGTAGCCCCGCCTTACTTTTGTCTACTTTTGCTTTACTGTGCTTGCGCGATCAACTTATTTCCCGGTCAACTTATTTCCTACGACACCGGTGTTACGAAGAATTCTGTTCCCCCATGGAAATCAGTTTCCCCTGGCAGTAATTTACCGCGTTTCATTTGTCCTGTAATCGAGCGAATATATACTAACCCTCACCCTTAACCTAACCTTAACCTTACAAAAAGTGGTCACGGGATTCAACCAAAACAAACCTTGGCGAAAGTGCGGAAGATGAATCACCAGACCATCTGATTGCATTTAGTACAATAAGCGGGTGAAACTGATTTCCATGGGGCACTGAATTCTACGTAACACCGGATTTAAAAGTATGTACTGTATTACAGTCCATGTGTTGTCTCTTTTGGCAAGTGATATTTTCAGAATCATATTGTTCTGAATTAAAATACTTCTTCTGGTGAAAATATAGTACTGTACCAACAAAACCAACTACAGTACATCTAAATGGAAGCCTACTTATTTTAAAACGCAGTCCTTTCAGCTATGTATTTTTGACATTGTATCTTTTTCATGTTCCCTGAGAAAACGGACACGTGCTTGTATTTTACAGCTGTTATTCCCCCAAATTGTACACTAACAAATTTCAATGAAAGAATCAATGAAATACCCCTCCATCTCTTGTGATAATATGTCAGACATAAGAAAAAAATTAGAAAATGGGAGCAGTGCCAAAGAAAAGACAAATACGCACTACAATATACTTCTCCCCGTACAATTCCTCAAACCCAAGTCATTTTTTTTCTTTCCGTACGAAATGTGTGTGTGTGTGTGTGTGTGTGTGTGTGTGTGTGTGTGTGTGTGCAGGGCAGGGGGTAGTAGGGGGCAGGTTACAATGTGCTCACCTACATACACTTCAAATCAGATGAAATCAGATATGCGTCACACTCGTTTAACCGTCAATGAAGTCAAAATGTTATAGGGCCGTATATGTGAGTGCTGACTGTATATAGTTTTTATTTTTATTTATCTCCAGCAGATATAGGGTTAATCAAGTACTTAATTACCTAAATGAACCCACCCCACTGTACATAAAGGGGAGACAACATATTAGTTAAGGGGTTAGAGAAAGGAAGAGCAAGGTGCTGGATGGAGCCCTGTGAATGCTCTGGGTTTTTTTGTTGTTTTTGTAAACGTACCCAGACATCCTGCTAAGAGTTATCATTTAAAATGTGCAATTATGCTCCTTCAAGACAGGAGTTCCCCACAAAAGCTCAGGAGAACTGAAAGACAGTGGGTATCCTCTGATCCCACGTCCAAGTCTCTTTACACCCAGGAACAAGAGAGCGGAGGTTGACAAGCTACCGGCCTGAGTCAGCCCTGCATGTGTCTGCTTCAGATCACTGGGTGCTTGGCCAGAAAGGGTCCACTGTAGTGCAATGAGGAGAAACAGTCTGGTGATTTTGCCTCCCTAACCTGCAGTGCCAGAGCCAATATGGAATCTCCAGTAAAAGTCGGCAACTTTCCACAGCCGTGTATGACTCACCCTACACACCACGCAGCAGTGCCCTATAGGTTACTGATTCGGGGAAGGCTTGTATACTATAAACTTAAATATCAAAATGTTCTTTTAATTGATTAATCAGGGCAGGTGAATTAAGCTCTAAAATACCAGGACAAAGACAGATGGATTAGTAAATGCATTTGTAATTATTATTATTATTATTTTTTATTTTTGTATTGTTTACCTTATTTAATTAGGCAGATTCGATTAACCTTGTAACAAAAACAATTGGTTTAATCAATTAAAATCCTACGTATTTGTTGCACTTTTACCATGTTTCAGTTCCCTGTTGACATATTATTGTGCTTTAAGTGTAAACCAGAGGTTAAAAAAGTGACGCTTGTATATTAGTTACATATAGTCTGAGAAATCCCTGAACTTGAAAACAGAAAACATTGAAATCGCCTTTAAACAGACCAATGCTTCCTCTTGCACTTGCACGTGCAACTCCTCATGACAGAACATAACAAGCTCCTTTCCCTGTCAGCTACTTCAGTTCTGACTATTTACCCAACCTGATTAGTTTGCTTATCTAACACAGAGAGGAAACAGTTATTGACAACAAGAAGACAGAAACAAGTACAATAACAATTAGCAGAACATGAAACAATTAATGCAGCTGCAGGATGTTATGAAACTGGCTACCAGGAATGTTATGAGCCACAACTATTTAATTAGATTTCAATATGCAACATCCTTGCGTATTTCCCAAAATATGTCACACTTGACTACAAGGGTCATACTGTATAATTTTACTCTATTGACTATAAAAGAAGATACAATGTTGATACTGTTTATTACACCAACATAGAAGCTGGAGTTATTATTATTATTATTTTTATTATTATGTTTTGTTTTAGTCCGGTATGAGGAATAAACTTGATTTGTTTTTTCTCTGGACCAGTACAAGAAACACTCATAAATAATAATAATAATAATAATAATAATAATAATAATAATAATAATAATAATAATACTATTGTTTTGGTTGATTTGGGTTGATTAGTTGATTTGAAACACAGGAACTAATTACAAAATACTTATCTGATTCTGAGTAGAAATAAACTAAATATACCACACAAAGTATCTGATATTTCAAAGGTATATTAATTCACTTCTTATGGCTTTTTATGTAATTGTATTTGTTTTCTTTAAAAAAGTAACAATCTGTTAATTAAATACATTTCAATATCTTTCTGGAATATTTACTACTTAAATAATAAGAAGAAAAAGAACAACAAAATTAGAGTAATTAAGAATTTGTCAGTGACATAGCAAACAATGTTTAGTTGAGGTTTTACTCTGCGTCCTACATGAAAGCGAGGCTCTTAATTATATCATAAGAATCTACCTTACTATGCTGATGTCTGATGCTACTGCTGAGTTTTTCGTACCTTCAACAGCTGAATTTTTTACTGTTTGTCACGGATTTCACAATTTCTGTGAAATGTACCCACTGCCGTGTAATATGTAGTTCCCCGTGAACATTACATATATATACTATTCACATTAAAAATGTGTTTGTTACTGTGAACAGGCTGGCTGTAGGGGTGATGTCAGGCCAGAAAGAAACACAGACAGACAGTAGTGGAAGGTGAAACTGAGACGCTGCGGCGCTCAGTGCGCTTATTGTAAAATAAAAAGGTTTAAACAGAAAACAGCACACGGCACTTGAGGCCAAAATAAACAGACAAACAAAATGAATAGACACTAACAAACAGGGTGGATGAATGCTAAACACAAAAAAGTACTGTGCTGGTTCTCCAGCACGTAGTAGCAGTTGTTATTATTTTCTTTAGTTTCTTTTATATAATTTTTACCTCCTCTCCACATCCGTTCTCCACTCACCGAACACACAACCCCGAGTGAGTGCTTCGTGCATCTATATATACAATTGTGCTGGGATTCAATTACCAATTAAATTATTCACTTGAATCCCAGCACGTGAACTAATCAGTGCACTCCCGTGCTCACATACTAGTACACTTTTAATTTGCATGTGAAGTGATTTGTGCCACCCTCGTGTCTAAATACAATTATACATTATAAACACTCGTGCTTCACAGACCCTTTTATATCCCGTGCAGCAATATCTATACACCAACATTCAACATATAACACAAATACACACAGGGACGGGGCACACTGCCACAGTTACACATAAATAAAATACATTATTTTTTTAAGTTTGCAATATAAACCATGTGTGGGAATTGAACCCAGGACATGCTTCTAATGCAGCTTGCATTACACACGCCCTCACTTTCACGCCACACAGTTTGTCCTTCCATTTTACATTTGCAAGCAGTATAGCAATAAAGTTACAGTTTTTAACAAGTAATGAGAGAAGATTTTGTACATAATGATTATGTGTTATCCTGATTGTACTGAAAGCTTTCAGCAGGCAGATACGCCGCCGCTACAATATATAGCAGATTGTTAAGTATCTGGAATGTGAATTGAATGCATTGATTGCTAGATTACTATTTCTAGTAATCGGATAAGGTGTTAAATGACAATGAGTACCGGGTGCATTTAATAGATCTAATGAGTCCTGCTTTCAATACGCTCTGATGAAGACAACATGCTAAAACACGTCCGCGTACCTGTTTTAAACCTGTTTTAATGAATAAAGTATGAATAATTGACACACTTTTGGGATGTAGACTTTTATTTTATTTTCTCTTTGGCAATGTTTCCTATTTTACGTTTCCTGGGGCAAAGCACCTTGTGTCTGATTAAATTGACTGAAACATCTCTGTAGTGCCAGCAGCTCGCTCTCTCTCTCTCTCTCTCTCTCTCTCTCTCTCTCTCTCTCTCTCTCTCTCTCTCTCTCTCTCTCTCTCTCTCTCTCTCTCTCTCTCTCTCTCTCTCTCTCTCTCTCTCTCTCTCTCTCTCTCTCTCTCTCTCTCTCTCTCTCTCTCTCTCTCTCTCTCTCTCTCTCTCTCTCTCTCTAGGCAGCAGTGTGGAGTAGTGGTTAGGGCTCTGGACTCTTAACCGGAGGGTCGTGGGTTCAGTCCCAGGTGGGGGACACTGCTGCTGTACCTTTGACAAAGTACTTTACCTAGATTGCTCCAGTAAAAACCCAACTGTATAAATGGGTAATTGTATGAAAAAATAATGTGATATCCTGTAACAATTGTAAGTCGCCCTGGATAAGCGCGTCTGCTAAGAAATAATATATATATATATATATATATATATATATATATATATATATATAAGTTGTGTGGAAATATGTTAGAAAACACGTATGCCAGTTTAAGAATGAAGACGGCAATGTTCCCAGAAAACTGTTAAAATAATAAGTCAAAGAGATGGTAATCTTAGGAACGTCCACTAGGGGTTGGGAGGCACTTAAACTTGTCTCTCACAGGGTTAATTAGCTCATTGTAGGAGCAGCTGAAGTTAAGCTGTCTCCAATCTGGTAATCAAGGAACATATTTGAAGGGGTTCTTTGTTTGTGCTCGTTGTTGGCCAGTAGCAGATGGTTTAGAGAATTGTGGAAAAGGAGAATTATTTTGTTTGGAAAAGTAACCCTGTAGGAGTACAAGCCGGCAGATAACTTGTGTAAATCAGAACAACATTTGTCACTTTTAAACTGCAACCAGTATCGATCAGTGTGTATTTTCTGTTTATTTTGATTTGTTGGATAAATGGCTTAGCTGTTCCAACCGCAGTCAGGGAAAACTGTGTTTAGTTAGTACTGTAAATAGTTAAGCACACGGTTTGTTTTGGAGGATCAACTTCGGCCTCCAAGCACTTTATTTGGATTTCTGCACAACAAATAGACACTGTTACCATATATGTATATAATGAAATGCAACACTCAGGTCTAATGGATTTAATCAAATATTTTAAACAGAGATATCAAACTAAATCACAGAAAATGTGAACACAAAATACAGACCAAAGAATCATAACTTTTCAGTATAAAACGTGACACACTGTCAAAATGAAAACATTACAAAGTTACTATCGTGTATGACCTCCCTGAGCATTAACACAATCCTGGCAGCATTGACGCATAGACCTGTTCAGCCTCTGGATAGACTGCTGTGGGATGTTCTGCCGCTCTTCCTGTGCAGCTGCAGTCAGCTGGCAAAGATTGGCTGGTCGCAGTCTTGGGCCGGTGTGGTGACCCTCTGCCTTCCAGGACGTGGCCTGGACTAGTCTGCTGATTGTTGAAGCAGAACATCTCATTCTCTGGGCAACTTCTCTCACAAACAGGCCTCCTTCAATCATGCTGATAGCAACCAGGCGATCTTCATTACTCAAGCGGCGCATGGTCGTATCTTTCACTGTTCTAGCGTTAATTAAAATCATATCTTTTTGAATGGCTATTTATACGGATTCTTAATCAGCTCATTTTGGCAATTAAGTCAACACAAATAACAAACACTGAGCACCTGGCATTTTTATGAAATGACTTGAGCTCAGTATTTTGTTATCCCAAGGAACAATACTACTCAAACAATCAACAAGCCTATCTGCTCGCTATTTAAAATGTAAATAACATTATGCATGTGCCCAATGAGCTATTAATGTAAAACTTAGACTGTTGCATTTTCATTGTGCATCAGTATATATATATGTATATAGAGAGAGAGAGAGAGAGAGAGAGAGAGAGAGAGAGAGAGAGAGAGAGAGAGAGAGAGATACACTTTCCCTATCCAAACGGCAATACATTGGCTTAATATAAATTGAACAATTTTGCTATTCCCGTAATATGTGTGTGTGTGTGTGCGTGTGTGTGTGTGTTACAAAGTAAACAAAAAGTAATATTTGAAACAAAAACACATTGGAAATGTGAAAAAAAACAGCAAGTTATCAAAGGTGCACAATAAACACAGATCAAACGCATGATAAACACAAGCCAAGTTAGTAGAAACAATTGGGGCAACCTAGCTTGGCTTGTGTTTTTGATATCTTCACTTTAAATGGCTGGGCACTTTTGGTAACTTGGCATTTTTTCACATTTTCAATGTGTTTTTGTTTCAGATATACATATGCGTCAGGGGTGAAATTCTCAACAAAGAAGTGCAGGTATTCATATGCACAGCTGGGTGTAAACATTTTAAAAATGGAGACAATTTGCATGCAAATGAATAAATATTTTTAAAATGTATACATATCGATACACGATACAAAATGAATACAAAAGCCTTATAAAATAACTGATCAATTATAACCAATTCACCATAAACAAGAAAATAATGAAAGTGTTGTATCCTCTGCATGTATCACACCGTCATCTACTGTAATATAACACAAGTTAAACCTTAAATGACAAGTATTAAGAAATATTACACTATGCGGTAACTGCTGTAGAGAGGGAGTTTTGTTTCAAGATATCCTAAAAAAGGGATGATGTTATGAAAAAAACACAACTGTGCTATGAAAAAATTATACAAAAACGTCTAAGTCAAACAATTCACACATTTTGTATGTAACAGGCACTACTATGACTAATGATGTACTTGATTTGGCCATTTTAATCTCCATAGTATTCTCACCAATCATCCCCATATTTTCCAGACCCTGGGTACTCACCTCCAATAGGACCTGGCCATTAATAGCCTTGGATTAGAACACATATGCCTGTTTCTTTTATGTATTTTTACTTATTACTTATCCTACAATAATACATTCTGTGTGTTTTTCTGTTGTGTTTCTGCTTAGAATAATTACCATGATCTATTCCAGAAAAAGATTTTCCAGGCAGAAACAGCATAAAAGTAGACTTAAAAAAAAAAAAAATGTATCCCAGGTATTATGGTTTCTGCACAATAAACAAATTGGCAAAAGACACATTATCATAAAGTGATATCATTACTGTGGTTTACGTATGCCTTTTTGTTTTAGATGTACCTGCAAGTGAAAACTCATGTTTAACTTAAATAAACTCTTCAAAATGTTTTAGAAAAGGGGGCATTGTACAAAGAAAAAACACCTCACTGTTTTAGTTTTCGTTTATTACAATCCTCATAACAGAAAATACTAGGATCACAACAAAACATTGTTCACTATACTTAACATGTACCTTACATGTTGGGCCTGTGTTTGTATCCCGATTCTGACTCGCTTACCAAATCTGAAGCAGCACTTTCTTGAGCCTGTTTTTTTTTAATGTTAATCCCTACTGTCCCACACATCACTTGCCATTTTAGAAACTTAGCAAATTCTGTCAACAATGATGTGGCTTTTTGCCTTCAAATTCATGTGCAGCAATGTTCACTTTGAATATTTCAGATCGTTTCTCTGAAGAAAATAATTATTACTTCATAATAATCAAAATGACTCCATACCGCTGTTTTCACGTTGCACTGCTAAGGTCTTCTCTCGTTGATCAACGAATGAGCACTGACACAAAGCGAAATGAGAGGAGATTTGTAACTTATGCCGAAATTAAATCTGATCAGAATGAAACGGAAAAAAAATGATTATACTGACGTTAACGGTGGCCAATAGCAGCTAACAGAAACAGAAGCAGTATGAGGAATCAGAATGCAAGCAGCACTAACTGTGCTGAATGAAAGTGCATTTGAGAAACATCACGCTAGTGGACTGTGAGTGGATGGAATGAATCCGCGTTGGATGAAAAGCAGATTAAATAAGTCCCGGTATCCAGTACCGGCATCAAAATAAGTCCCGGTATCCAGTACCGGCATCAAAATAAGAACTGGTACAGAGTACCGGCAGAATTTCACCTATTATATGCGTGGATAAAAGTGCCTGGGGTCTGCAAAAATCTGCAAAAAAACAGGAGAAAAAAAGGGAGAAGGACATTTTTACCTTACTTTTGCGACTTATTTCTCTTACTGTTACGGTATTGATTTTTTTTTTTCTACATTTCACCTAAGAGTGTTGGGAACTACAAATTAAAAGTGAAATGGTGCTTTTGGCTGATTTACTTTTGCTGCACCAATACCCTGAAAACACGTAAACTATCCTTGATGTATAGAGAGTCTCTGGCAGTTCTCACTGATAACTTGGCTCAATAAAGATATTAGGAAAAGACTCATTTTGGTAAATGGCTCTTATCTGGGGAAAACATTCACCTCCTCAATGTTGTTTAAAACTACAGTGCCAATAAGCGTAAGTTCTGGTAAAGTTTGTGGTTTTGTCTTTTTTTTTTTCAAAAAATGAATAAGTGTAATATTATGCTATGGCTTCTGGTTATTTATTTAACAGTTTTACCTTGTGAGATGTTTGTTCAAAATAAAAGTGCATTCTCAAAATAATATTTATATTTATTCCCGAAAACCCTCTTCGAAAGGCACTGGTGGTGTTGCTTCAGACTGCTTTTTAAGTCTATTTATGAGGCATGGTTTCAAATCTCACTTTTTCAGAAAACTATATTCTTATTAACACCTTAGTATCGTAAAGCATAGCTCATGTATAGTAATATTTTTTTAAAACAATTATTATCAGTATCAGTATCAAATAAATAGTCAGAAAAAAATTAATTCAAAGGCCATACTATGTCATCTATTTTTTTAATGCAATAGATATGCTGTTTATAACCAATACCGATACATTAGCGGGCAGTTTCACAGACCCCAATTAGCACTAGTCATGGACTTTCTTACCAGAGCTAACATTGGGTATTCCAAGGTTAGTGCTAATAGGGGTCTGTGAAACCAGCCATATATGTATAATAGGAGGAATATCTGTATTTATCCCAGATTTTTTAAAAAAAGAACAGCAAGCAAGTGTAGAACGTGTGAAAATGTTGTTAGTGTCAAAATAATAAATTATGGGGAACAAACAGTCGTGTTGTTGGTAATAAAGCGACACCTAGTGGTCGTGTTAAAAGTTTTCATTTTTCCAGACATGCTTTTGACATTTGTATCACAGCAGCTGTTTTCGTATTTTATTTTAAATTGCACTGGAAAATCAGATGAGGCTATGACTCTTATTTCTAGTGGTCTTTTAACCTATACTTGTAGTAAAGCACCCACAGGAGTCATCATTTAGTTCTGTCTTCCCAGATCTACAAAACCTCAATTTTGTCTCCTGTTACCTATATTTGAGTTAAGACAAATACATTTTAGAAAAGTTGAATGCTAATAAAAATTTGTCTGCTCTGTTTTACAAATAAAGACAAAATGCTTCAAAGAAAAGCAAGCAAACCAGTACAAACAATATTAAGAGTGTAGAGAGGCCGCATTTTACTGAATTCAGTCAAGACACAGCTTTTGTTATGTGCAGTCTGCACTTACCAATTCACTGCATCGCCATTGTTTAGAACTGCAGTTGTTCAGTTGACGTTAATGTTCGTAGCAGTATCTGTTGGAAAGGCAAGTTTGCAAGTCATTTTTAGTAATTAAGAATAATGAATATTTTTTAACAGTACCAGTAACCACTAAATGCGGTTACTATATAATGAAATGACATGTACGTCTGGATATTTTTAAGCAATTCAGTTAATAATTTATTTAATAATATAAGCAACAAGAAAATGATGATGCATTCAAGTAAACGATTAACAGTAATTATTGTATTTATTATAAACGTAAAAGCCTCAACTAATGAATCAATAATTATTATTATTATTATTATTATTATTATTATTATTATTATTATTATTATTGGTTAAATAAATTATGTTTAAATTCCGCTCTTGTGAGGAAGAGGAATGGTTTGAAATATAAATAAAATTTCAGTTTAGGCATCTGAGATCCATTAATTAATAAAGAGCTTTATATAGTTTTCAATTCTGATTAACTAAAGCTAGATAGACCCCAACCAATAACAGCAGTTTCTTCTTTATAAACTTCTGGAGTTACTGAAAATATCCTTCATTGAAAATGTGTTTAATATTCTTGTAGTTTATTTAAATTTTAGCATTAGCTTATGTGACTGACAGAGCTGTTTTTTTTAGTTTTTTTATATCAACAATCTGTAGTCCTTTCAGTCTCTAGTTGATTGACTACGAATTTGATGCGTTTAGCATTTGACCATTTTATTACAGCCGGCTGACTCAATCTAAACCGGCTTCCACTTCATTCCTGACTTTCTTTGCAAAGATCAACTGCACAGAAGGTTAGGGGCAGAATTTGCTGTCACCCTCATTGCTGTTTAATTAACATACCTTTGAGGGTCCGTTTGGGTAATGAATCTTCTGAACTCCTGCGCTGAGTTATCCTCTGTAATGAGTGCTAATAAAAAGCATTCCCTTGACAATTGCAACTTTAAACTCCATGTTGTTTCATGACATCTGCTTCATAAGAACCTTGTTTAATATTGAATTACATCCTTCTCTGCCAAGTTCTTATATTTGTGGTAGCAAAGCTGTGAATGGGGAGTATCAGATGCCGTAATATGGAAATTCCTCAGTAATATGGGCTGCAGTATTGTATGATTACTTAATTAATTTAGTCGAGTAAATCTGAGCACACTGCCAGCTGTGCCACAAAATGTACTGCCAACCTAGGTAACTGGCACGAAATACAAAGACTCAGAATACAGTATCGCTTTTCCTGGGACTAAGCTATTAACAGTTGCTTTGGGGCTGAATAGAGAGGTATGAAAGATGTTACTTGATTAGTAAGTCAATTCTCTTTGCTTCCACTTTGTACAGGGAGCCATTGAGCTAGCATTGCCTTGCAGCATGTTTAAATCTTTCTTGAAATGTGAACACACTATTAAAGTCTAGTTCATTGTTAAAAAATGGTTACTCCTTACTCAATAAACCAGGTTTCTTATACCAGGGCTGGACTAATAGGTTTGAAATATGTGCATAAACATATTAAAGCTTATGCAATTGAAAAAAGTTTCCTCTTGTAAGTTTGTATGTTTTAATAGATCCCTAATTAGAATGAAAGATAAATAAATCTTGCAGCATTTAATATGTCTTAAGTTCTGTTACTTTATCCATTATGGCTCATAGTAAGATTAAATAGTTCTTTAATTATAGAACCTTAAATGTATTTGTAAAGATTGTTTTAAGATGTCATACTTTTTTATTTTACATATAACTAGATAACTGCATGTCCAACTGTAATTATGCATAGTTAATGCATTATTTATCTTCAAGGTCATATAAATACAAATTGCATTTACTTTTTTTAAAAATCATTATGAATATAACTCTGGTTCATGTATCTGGAAAAACTGAAAATGAAGGGCTTTGCAAATATTACATTTTGTTGGGTTTGTACGCTATTTTAGTTTTAGCAGTAGGAACTTAATATTTTTCCAGAGCCAAAACTATTGGCAGTGACACCACATATATAGAGCTTTTTATTTCTTCTGCAAAAGTTTGGTGCCAAACCACTCTGTTTTTAAACAAAACATTCTCACACAGAAGCCATTTTAGAATATGGCAAACAAGTATTGGTGCTTTTTATATATATTATTTTTATTTTATTTTTTATGAATCAGTCCTTAGAAATTCTGGCATGTGATTGATTAAAACCTCATCACGTAACCAAACATAGATCCAACTATGGACCCAGGACAGGGCAATAGTTTTTTTTACAAAGTCCCTTAAATTACATCATGACTTCCTCTCCTCAAACAACAAAACAACATGGCTGACAAACCAGCTTCCTGACCTGTTGAACACAACTTTGTGACTTTACAGAAAATTAATTAAAAATATATACCACAAAACAAAGGTGTTGCAAACACTAAAGTCATCACAAAAACTTTGCTTTCAGTGTTTTCTGACTTCTTAAAATTCAAAGAAGTCCAACTCACCGATATAAACAAATACGACGCTCAGCAACTGAACGGACTCCTCTCAGAATTTTATGCTGGCATGAGAAAGCCAGACGTACAATTCTATGCCAAAAAAAGTTTAATATTTAAAGACATATGTAGTACACAGCCATACTTATTTTCTTGACTAAATCATATGGACTGCAGACCTCAGCTCATTCACATTGCATATCTTCATGACAAGTTCTAGAGGTCTAAATCAATGGCAATTCCATTTGATTCAGATGTTAATGAACAACTAATATTCGATGCTGATACACCAGTTACTTGGGCAGCAGTGTGGAGTAGTGGTTAGGGCTTTGGAATTTTGACTGGAGGGTTGTGGGTTCAATCCCAGGTGGAGGACACTGCTGCTGTACCCTTGAGCAAGGTACTTTACCTAGATTGGTAATTGCATGTAAAAATAATGTAATATCTTGCAACAAGTGTAAGTCACCCTGGATAAGGGTGTCTGCTAAGAAACAAATAATAATAAAAAGCATCCTGATTGTTACCAGTTCAAAGCAAAATCTAGCACTATGATTTTATTTGATATAAACATTATTTCTTACAAAGTGCAGTGCCATATATGCAGCTCTTTTGGTATCTACAAACACAGTACTGTAGCGCCCCCATTCTGAGAATCATGGCATTTACTTTGAATAATTGGGAAGCTGAAAACTCTTCTGAACACTAGTAAGTACCATCCACTAGTGCCTAAGAAATTACATGCAAACTGCTGATACTAGAAAATGTGATTTCTGGTTTAAATGTAGAAAATTAAAATTACACTTTAATAAAAGAACAAAGGAAATGTTAGACTGAAAAGAGATTTCTTCCAAAAAGGTGGAAAATGAACATCAGCAAATTAAAGCCACAAGTTGTAAACAACTATATACCAGTTCTTCATTCTGTGAGAGAAGAGTGATGACAAAATCTGTTTATTATTATAAATGTTTCATTCACAGCGATTCATTTTCCTTTACCATTGAGCTAGTGGATAATTAACACTCAAACAAGACCTTCAGAATGTTGTCATTATTCATTTTGCAAACAGTTCAGTGTCGAGCACCAGTATTAAAGCACTCACAAACTTAAAAGAGTTAAATAGACAAAGGTTTCTGCTAGTGCCATCATCAGAAGGGCCTCCGAATAGATAACAAACTGATCTTTGTTTCCTGATGCATGGTTTTTAGGTTTTTAAATTCAGAATAATTCTGAGATTTCCCTGTAATTTACAAAGCTTAGTAAAAGGGTAGTGAAATCAAGCAAGCCCTGACATTGTAAATTACATGGCAAAAAATGGACTAATGTGATAGAGTATTGTAAAAAGTAAACTGCACAGTTCTGTAAGGGTTCTATATCAATGCAACTTTAAAAACACAGTTTGTATGTGATGAACATTCATTTTGAGATTTAGAATTATAAACTGCTTAGTTAATATCACTAAATTAATTTAACATAATCCAAACCTCGGTTTCTGGAGGTAGTTTGGAAAGACTTGTGAATGTGCCTGTTTTGCACCACCTACTGTGGATCAGAGTTTAAAAGCAGTCACTTTAGTAAGATAATAAACATTTGTACTGTATTTGAAATAAAAGTCTTGAATTTGATTGCTCTTTAGAACATAAAACCAAATGCTTTTTCAAAATGTGGTCTTGATTGTATTGCTTTTTGCAGTCAACCATTGTCATTCAAGGGCATTTTTGAGTAATTCTGAATCGGAATTCCAAGGCTTCACACAAGAGGGCGGACTTGACTTAAGATGAAGCCTCAAAAATAGAGCTTGCTGTTCTTTTTTAGTGTTCTGATAAATCATGGCTGTTAATATTTAGACTGCATACCCACATTAATTTGCAAACACTGGCTCACAGATGAAAGCTAAAACTTTGAACATAATTAATATTTAAGGCAGACTCTTATGTTAGCCTGCATCATGACAAAATGTGCATCTCCTGAAAAGTGTACTATCCCTTCTGTTGGTTCTTAACAATGACAGTGCACGCCAGCAAAAATTCTCATTCAATTGTGCTTATTCTGCAGGGCTCAGATAGAGGCTTAGACTTTATCTTCAAATAAAAATGAAAAAGAAAGTAGCAAAATCATGCAAATTAGAATCTCACAGATGTTTCACAAACCTTGGTATTGTGTGCTACTTGTTGGGTGCTCTCAGCCGTAATGCAGTGATCAGCATTTTTGTTCCCTTTTTTATTAAATCCATGTAATAAAACCATTGGTTCTTGAGTTACATAGGGGGTTAAGTTCAAATAATTCCATAAACTTGACAAACACTTATTCGCTATATACAGTAGGTCCCACACATGCAATTTTGAACAAATATATATATACAAATGTGTATATACAGTGTATATATATATATATATATATATATATATATATATATATATATATATATATATATATATATTTATACAGTATCTGGTTCTATCCTACATTAAATAAATCTCTGTTTGCTGAGGGAGGGGCAAACAGATAAATCTCTGTAACTTCCAGAAGCACATTTAAAACACTCGAGAATAAAGGATGTTTAACTGTTGACATTAGGGTTGTCACGATACCAGAATTTTGAACTTCGATACGATACCAGTTCAATACCTCTTCAATACCACGGCAAAAAAAACAAAACATCTGAACACGCAAAATAAGAGAACATTCCTTTAATAAAGATAAACAATCTTGATTCTAGGTCAAATGGTGCAGGTGCAGTCAACATAATTTGCATATTATCACTTAAGGATTTTTTTTTGTGTAGGACTATGATTGACTGGCCCTTTAATAGTTCTGCTTGTTTTTGGTAGTGAAATAAAGAGGATGAAGTAAAACTACAAAGTGGATGAATTTGAGATTTTTATTAAGTGATTCAGGTGAGTGCTCTGTACATTATTGACGGAGAAAAGTTCTCAAAGTTTTTACTGTTATTATATATGTGTGTATAACTGTGACTACAGGGGTTTCAGGTAAGTACCATATGTGGAATAAATCAGCACAAACTGGGGGTTCAGAAAATAAAAAATAAATAAATTTAGTAAAAAAAAAACACAGGGCAGCAGTGTGGTGTAGTGATTAGGGCTCTGGACTCTTGACCGGAGGGTCGTGGGTTCAATCCCAAGTGGGAGACACTGCTGCTGTACCCTTGAGCAAGGTACTTTACCTAGCTTGCTCCAGTAAAAAACCCAACTGTATGTAAAAAAAATAATAATAACTTGTAACAATTGTAAGTCGCTCTGGATAAGGGAGTCTGCTAAGAAATAAATAATAATAAACAAAAAACTAACGAATGGCAGGATGAAAATAAAATACGCTTTTTAGAAAAATGAACATTTGTTGTCAAATATTTTTTTCAGTGCTCTGAGTAGAAAAAATGTATTTTACAATCAAACTTCAAGGTCTTGGGAACATGTCTAAAATGAAAGAATTAAAATTGGAACACCAGAAAAAAAGTTACAGCCATTTATAACAAAACTATAGAAAACGCAAGAAATGCAAAATAATATATAAAAGAAGAAAATTATCAAAAACATGGGAAACACAATCTTTTTTTGTTTTGTTTGGCAATGTTTTCTTTGCTATCCTGCGCGTCTGCTCCATCCAGTGCTCCCTCACACAGCGTGAAGCAGTCAGTCAGATTCTCGACAACGTAGATGCCCATATTTGGTATAATTAGAAGCCACAGTCCGCCCCTTTGTTCTCTTTTTCCACACTCCTGCTGTTCTCTTTTTCTAAGCGCGCGGGCGGCTGAGCTTGTGTGCCTTCCATCTTAACCTTTTACTCCTGAATCCTGGCTGTCTCGTTGTCGTTGTTTCCACCTGGAGTGTATGGTGTCCCTGCGCGGACATAAAGGGAAGCTTTTTTTTTTTGGTACGACTCCGTCTTTTACATGAAGGACGCAAACACGCAATTTTCACTATACAAGTACAGAGTGCTCAGATACTTTCTGTTTTTCGGTATTACTGAATGCATAATTAATGAAACTCAGAACCGTTTTTGAAATTTGGTATCGCGATAGTATCAAAGTATCGGTATTTTTGACAACCCTAGTTGACATATGTCAATATATTTCTCAATAAACAAACCATAACCTTCCTGCATTTCTTGCATAGTAAGGACCAATCCACATTCTGTATGCCACTTATTTTAATTTAATTAAACCAAAGAAATCGTACTCTGACTCTGTATTTTTAGTGCTGCTGTCCTCTATCTGGTGGTCTTTGTTTATTCACTATGGCCTTTTGTAATTGTTACTGCAACAGCCCAGGCAAGTGAGGGATGATAATTTCCAGTAGTTGGCTCTTACTAATACTGAATTTGTGATTTTTTTGGTTATAATTAAGAGCAGTAGTAGAATACGGCAAAGTATGGAGTGGTTCAGTGCAAGTACAAGATGATGCAAGTACTGGTACAATTCGGTGCCATATAGTCCAGTATAGTCAAGAGTTGTGAGGTTTACAGATGCTGTCTGAACAGGTGTGTCTTGAGGAGGCGCCTGAAGGTGGTCAGTCCTGATATCCGTGGGTAGGTTGTTCCACCACTGATGGACGAGGGTGGAGAAAGAGTGGGATCTGGGCGGGGAGTGAAGGGGGCGGTACAGCTAATCTGCCGGTGGCGGAGGGGAGTGGGGGGTGTAGGGAGAAATGATAGTCTGGAGATAGGAGGGAGCAGAAAGGTCGAGATGGTGAAAGGCGAGTACAAGAGTTTTGAATTGGATGCAAGCGGCAACAGGGAGCCAGTGTAGGGAATGGAGCAGCGGTGTAGCGTGGGAGAAACGAGGAAGGGAAAAGACAAGGCAGCCAGCAGAGTTTTGGATGAGCTGGAGTGGATGGATAGCAGAGGCAGGGAGGCCGGCCAGGAAGGCATTGCAGTAGTCAAGGCGGGACAGTACCACGGCCTGAACTAGGAGCTGGGTGAAGTAGTCGGTGACACAGAGGTTCTTGGTGGATGAGGAGGGAGAGAGGGTGGTGAATTAAAGAGGAATAGAGATAGAGAGATCAGGGGTGGGGGAGGGAGAGGGGGGGAAAGGAGGTCTGATTTGAAGAGGTTGAGTTTAAGATGATGCGAGTGCACCTGGGAGGAGATGACCAAGAGACAGGTTGAGTAATGGAGGAAATGTCAGAGTCAGAGGGGGGAAAGGAGAGGAAGATCTGGGCATCAGCATAGAAATTATATGAAAAGCCATGGGTGGAGATGAGGGGACCCAGGGAGCGGGTGTAGAGAGAAAACAGGAGGGGTCCCAGACTGAGCCTTGGGGGACACCTGTCGAAAAAGAACAAGAGGCAGAAGGTGAGCCACGCCAGGACACCTGGTATGTGCGATCAGCGATGAAGGAGAAGAACCAGGCAAGAGCAGTGCCGGAGAGTCCCAGGTCAGCGAGGGAGAATAGGAGAATAGAGTGGTCGACTGTGTCAAAGGCAGCAGAGGTTGAGGAGAATTAGGATAGAGGAGAGGGAGGCGTCACAGGCCGAGAGTAGAGAGTTAGTGATGGAGAGAAGGGCAGTTTCAGTGGAGTGTACCAGGCGAAAACCGGATTGGAGGGTGTTGAATGTTTTGACAGGAAAACAGAGCTGGTGATGTCTCAAGGGTTTTAGTGAGGAAAGGGAGACAGGACGGTAGTTCTGGAGGGATGAGGGTTCAAGGGAGGGTTTACATAAGGATTATTCAGTTACATATACTTCCAAATTAACAATAATAATAATAATAATAATAATAATAATAATAATAATAATAATAATAATAATAATAATAATAATTTTATCTGAAATTCCCACACATTCCCTAACAGTATTGTGTGCTGGTTACAACTCCCAGCACCCGTAACCTTTACTGTAGATTCGATTTGTTTCGTTTCATTTAGTTTAGTTTAGTTTAGTTTAGTTTATGCAACAGATCTATCGTCCCGCTTCTGACACTCTCCCACCTGTACTGCAAAACGGTAGGTCTTTTATACTTTACAAGCCGAGGGGTTAACTAGCTAGCAATTATCATAGTAACCCCTCGGCCATAGCTTTGCACGTGTTTAAATATAAATGCATGACTGTCAGCTAATTTAATAATCACTAGCTGATCAGTCACGCATTCCCACGAGAGTACTTAAAACAAACAATACCAAATTATGGCGGACAGCTTTTCGTCCGCCCTGAATAATAACAGCAACAACAATAATAATAATAATAATAATAATAATAATAATAATAATAATCAGCAGCACAGACACATTTATATACAACGGGGCAGGCACCTTGCCACACACTAACACTAGTATTCTCGTTATTAGTGGGAACACAAACAGCGGTCTCTTAACTATGGCTCCCCACTACAGCGTTATAAAGGGGGAGCACTGAACTTCAGTTTTATGCCACTTTTTAAGCCGCTTGCTGTACTTGGAAAACTCAAATTACATGCACTTGCAATGCTGACTTAAATAGTTTTTCTGTTTTTCCCACTATTCCTACATTGAGTTATATTCTGCACATACTGTATGAAGTAGACAATTTACCCATTATGATTGTCGTGGCTTTTAGTAAGCCTCAATTAAATACTCATGAATTGATTGATTGATCACCCTGGTGCTCAATGTGGAGCCTAATGTATGCTACCTTCCAAGTACCATATGCTTTCCTTACATGTTGCTTCACTAAGCTCTTCCATTCTCATATGTCTACTTGCTATTTAACCCTTTAAGGCAGGGGTGTCCATGGTCCTGGAGGGCCGGTGTCCCTCCTGGTTTTTGTTCCAACTGTGCCCTAAATTACTTAATTAGAACAATAATTGGTAATAATTGGCCCAATTAAGTAACTTAGGACACAGATGGAACAAAAACCAGGAGGGACACCGGCCCTAAGGGTATAAGGGACATATGTGTCCCACATAAAAATATTTATGCTAAGTTTTTTATTTTTGCAGTTAGGTTCATGAAACAGGATTTCAAATTAACTGACAGGTTGGATCTGGTCATACAAACTGCACTTTCCTTGTGATACTTGAGTCACTCTCAAATGTATTTTAAGAAGAAACTGTTTGAACAACCGCTCAGTTCCTTGTGTACCTTTGAAAGGGTTAATAATAACGTTTATCAGTGCATAGATATATTTAATACATACTATATTACCACATATAATAATATGCTGGCGCACATATTTAGGAAGATATAATATTTAACATTAATACCTCAATATCCTAGGCAACACCCCCACTATGTTGCTAAAATAAACATTAGTTAATGTTCATTACTCAATATCAAGGACGATCTGTCTCCATTGTGTGATTTAATATTTAAATATAAATATAGGGTTTTAGTCATCAACATTTATCATATTTTTTATAAAATTATATTCACCATTTCATTATTCTGTTTATCAAATACATATATAAAAATATGCTTTTCAGATTCAATATCAAGAGCGGTTAACCAGTCAAATGACTAAGTCAATAAACTAACATTAAAAGTTCATATCTATATACATAATGATTTTGAATGCTTACTTTAGTACTCATAACAGGCAAAAATAAACTCAACATATACTAGTGCTTACATTTATTAAGGCCAACAAAAGTAAGTAGAATATAAAAGTGAGAAATCATGGTACCAAAATTATAAGTATAGGCACAAGAAGGAATAAAATATTTAAAACAAACATGTTCATAAAGACGCAGGCTTTCGTATGGTCACCTACACATGCACGCAGTATTCCGTATGGTTATGTACACGTGCGCGCAGTATTCCGTATGGTTATGTACACGTGCGCGCAGTATTCCGTATGGTTATGTACGTGATGCAGCAGGATTCAGAGGCGCATTATGTACAGTGATGGTGTTAAGCAGCGTCTGTTGTGTTGGGTTATAGTTCAGTTCGGAATCAGTTTCAATTGCATTTAATATTGAGTTGTAATATTAGTTACTTAAAACTTGTAAAATCAATCAATGTTGAAATGGTTCCAACTTTCGTAGTTCTTGTTTTCAAATACACACAATATCCATTCAGTTAAAGTCTTGTTTCAATTGTTCATCAAAGTAGCATTGTTTGTCTTTTTAATCTTTAGCAAAGTGTTACGTTGTAGTAAACATTTTTACTTCTGGTTTGCATGTAGATATTTCTTATCCAAACATAGTATTTTACTTAAATCTTAATAGTCTTTGAAACGTATTCTGGAGATTTACTACAAATTACTATGAATTTTCCTCACAATGCACATTTTTCATCTTTATTTTGTGACTGTTTGTTTTGCTTATTGCTTTTGAATACTAAAGTATACTTAATGCATCAATTACCTGTCCAATATTAGATTCGGAAATAGGTTTCTAAATGACGCAAGCTCCTCCACCCCCTTTCACAGACTGTTTCTTCCCTTTTAAATATAGTTGCAAGTCCTCATTCCCAGAACTATCGCTGTACAGTTTCATAACCAGAAACACGAAAGTTGAAGCAAAGCATTGATAACATTCTCACTGCAACAGACCCCATGGTACTGTTTCAATTTGTCTTCAGTGGATTCTTATACATTTCATGAGATGAAAAACAAATCATCTCAAAACTACCCAGCAGCGAAAGAAAATCACAGTTTTAATGGATTCTTCTGTAGAGAGTAAGAAGGCAACAGTCCCATGATAATATTTAGGAAAGTGTTTGAAAGGAGACTTAAGGAGGGGGAATCGGGCCAGTCAGAACCCAAAACAAAATGCTTGTTTTTTATTTGCAGCGTCCAAAAAAAAAATGCAAACACAAAACAAAAGATCTTCTCAAAATAAAAAGAGGTGGTGCAGTCTTCATCTGTTTTTATTCCCAGTTTCAAAGGGGCTCGGAATCTGGTCACGGGTTCCCTTCCGATAGTGCTGCCTCATTGTCACTGGTTACAGTTGCAGGGTCTATGACCCTGGAGAAAAAAAACTGAATTACTATTTTTTTCCCCCCAGGTCCTCTGGCTGCTGCTGTCCTCCCCCTACGGTTCCCCAAACACAACAACCATCACAGTCCCTATATACTTCAATCTCCGCCTCCCCAATCAGTGATACACCTATAACTAGTTGACAGGAGTATCACCTTAATCCTTGTATTGGAAAAGGGAAGGATGGAAGCAGATGTGTGGCTGACCTTATAAGATGGCCATCGTAAACTGGCCATAGACACTGGTCTTTTCCATCTTGGCAAGGGAAAGAAGTTAATGGCTTTAGCGCCTCCGCCTATCAGGTGCTGAACTTCACAACTAAAAGTCCTTCACCCTGTCACACCAACCTTAAATAGTAAGCTTGTTATTTTTCCTGTTACCATTATATGAAGGGAAAATGACCCCACTGGGGTGATATTGAGTCTGTGCAATATTTAACTGAGTGTGTTACTGTATGAGACAATTGCTCCTAGGGCTAAATCAACACAATGGTACAGTGGTAATGTGAGCTTCCTCACCTGCTGCTGACTGGGATCACCAGTTTGCTTAGATTGTTATTATGTAGAAAGCTAGATAAACATGCATATACTTGACACAACCCCCGCCTCGGTTTATATGACTTACTGATTCTGTTTAGATGGAAAAAATAACCAATTTCCCAGATGATTTGCTTGTTGATGGCTAAATTCTTACTTTCATGGTTATTCACTGGAAAAAAACAAACCATCTATTTTGCCACCCAACACTGCTTTCTTTAAATAGATTTACTTTAGAATTACCTGTGGCATAATAACAAAACATTAATGAAATTGGAGTTTCCCTGAATCACTATAAAAACAAAACAGAATCATCAGCAAAATGTTGTGGCATTAACATCACACTGTGAGGTTATCGCTATCATTGGGAAGGGTTGTTTCATAGACAAGGAAAGTAAACACCACATTGCCACCATTATTAGTCAATATCAAGAATATTTGCATTCATGTTTATACATACTGACCCACTGAATAGTTATAATGCTTTATAAGTAGGTTTGAGAAACATTAATTAAATTTATATCACCCTTTCCTATGTGGATTGCAGGTCTATAGAGCCTAATTGATGCTACTTGTGCATTCAAATAGCACAAAGAAAACCAGGTGGATTCATTAAACCTAGGCCCCTGTACCAATTATGGATCCAATGAACACCCCAAACTAGATGCCTACACGATGCAGCCAAAAACCAGGGCCTGAATTACGAGAGTTAGCCAGCAATTGCAGCTCACCATGGCTGAAAACCAGCGGTTTTAACACCAGAACGGCACTAGAAAGGCGGTCATTTTAACTGTTTAGGAATTTAAATTTAAATTGCTGTGTGTGTGTTTAAGATAAGGAGCTGTGCTTTCCTGACTTTTCCTAAATATATGTACTAATTTCCCTGACAAAGAAAGAACTGGGTACAGTAGCTGCAAAAATTAGCAAGATAAAATACTGTCATACCTATTCTGACCAGGCGCAGTCAAATTGACAGATAACAATTATGTTTATCAGTCGTAACTTGCAGCCGTATTGAGTCTGTATCGGTCTGCATTCGGTGCCAGGCTGTCTGTGTCTGCAGGGCCTCCGAGAGCCGTCATGGGCCCCGGGGAAGGATTGGTATGTGCCCCGACCCCGGCACACAGGGAACTACATTCATGCTTTGAAATAAATAAATAAAATAAACAAACGACAATGGTTTTGTTTCTATTTTCCTGCAAAATCATGTTTACCTATAGGTCATTGCAATAACAGAGGTGTTTGCTTGGCTTTACACAAACTTGGTAATTACTGCAAACATGCTTCTAAGCCAAGCAATGATATTTGCAATCCTAGCAGTGTCTGAGGAAGATCTTTTCAACTGATACCGTATTTTGATAACGAGGTGCCTGGTCCAAATCCCACCTCAGCCACTGACTCACTGTGTGACCCTGAGCAAGTCACTTAACCTCCTTGTGCTCCGTCTTTCGGGTGAGATGTAATTCTAAGTGACTCTGCAGCTGATGCATAGTTCACACACCCTAGTCTCTGTAAGTCGCCTTGGATAAAGGCGTCTGCTAAATAAACAAATAATAATAATAATAATAATAATAATAATAATAACAATAATAATGGGTTTGAAGGAAACTGTCAATGACGCGTACACGTTTCAAAATCTCAATAAAAATATGCAGCAGGATAGTTTACTTTTTCTCGAAGTAGTTATGTTTAAGTTATTTACAGTATTCAAACCTTCTTTTTTAGGTCAGTGAATAAATCTTTTTTTTTTTTTTACAAATTCCACATGTGTAATAGTCATTGATTGGAAGCTTACTTAACATCAAATAACATATGCTTTTAGCATTGAAATACATTTTAATGGTGTTGCTATACACTATTTTATTTATCCCATTTATATGCTCTTAACTAATAACCTGTATTAGTAAATATATTTGTATTTTAAGCAATATAACCGATCATTCTCTAATTGTGTTTACCACCAGCTGAAGAAAATACAATGTTTCTTACAAACTGCTGCACCACGTTGTTTTGAGCAAATTATAGACCTTAATAATATAATAATTTATACTGTGGTATATATTGTGCAACTTTAGGGTTCCTTTAAATTTTTAAAATTCTGATTGCTATGCATTTTTTTCATCTTTTTGGTGTAGTAAAATATGAAATGCGAAAGTTCAAATCATTGCGTGAAAGGAAGTGTTTTGACAGCACCTGCACTGGTGCCGCACACACAGTCATTACACAACAGAAGCACATCGGCTCGGTGTGCAGTACTGGAGTTTTTTCTTTTTTTATGTGGTGGTGGGAACGCAAAGGTCTTGTGCAGGGCTGCTTGCTTTAAAACATTTTATATATTTAAAAAAAAAAAAAATCCCCTGGGCCTGTCTGAATGGAACATTTGCGTCCAAACGGCTTTTAAATCATCCAATGTGAAATAATTATCATTGATTTATACTCAGATTTTCTTGTTATGAAATCAACACATTCCCATCTCTTAAGGGGAGAAGAAGAAGCCACCGCCCTCTGAAAGAGGAACTGATCTGCCGATGCCAGGTCAGCAGGGTGGACCGTGACGAAGCCGTGGCCTTCCTCCTCATCAAGGGGACTGCCTGCATTAAGGTGGAAGTTGGGGAGGTGGAGGGTAGGATTACAACTGGGATTGCGATGGCAACGCCCAGTGAGTTTATCTGAGATTTATATACCATACAAGGAAGTGATCTGATGAGAGAGCAATTATTCAATAATCCCAATAACACACAGCGGTAAGTACACCTCATTAATAATAACTATTCTCCTCCGGAACTAAATTGGAAAGAAAACATCATAACACCCTGTTGGGTTTATGTCAGTGATAAGTCTGTGATAACTATCCCAGAGAATTTCAGAATGTTTTGCTTTTTTTTTACATTGATTGATGTATATTGGACAGTACATTAACTACTGTAAATTAAATTATAAACCTTTTATTACTACGTTTCTTAATTTTTTATTTTGAAAATCACAATTGCACCTGGGCCCAGCCTTGATTCAATTTCTTTTTTTATATACAGTATATTGTGAACAGGAGGTGAGTGGTGCAGTATACAAAGATATGTCCAAACAATGTTTCTGTCCCAAAACGTCTGTATTTATTAATAATAAATAAACAATAATCCGCCCCTTGTACCAGCAATGGTATCGGGGGGTATATGGCGGGTTTACAGTCCCAAACACAAAAACACAGTACAATTATAATCCCGGTGCATGAAAGTGTGCTCTCCAAACTCCGGGGTATTGCGGTTCGTGTCCGTGAGGTGCAGTGAGGGGTGTGATCAGGGATAAAGTGCTGGCTCCGTGGCTGTAGCGTCCTGTCTCCTCAGTCCTCCTCTGCAACAAAATACGTAATCACACAGGCTCCGGCCGCAGATTACATTTCAGCGCAAGGCGGAGTACTGACGTAGCTGCTTCCACTTTGTACCCAGAAACTCCTCCCTGCAATCAACCCGTCACCATGGTTTCTCCAATAGAGGGCCGCCCTGCAACTGATTGAAATGGAGTCCTTCCGGGTACGTGCAACTACACGCTCACCCTAATACGGTCACCTTCCGGTTTCCGCCTATCGTCAAGGCGGTCCATCTAGGAGGCCACAAACCTTACACAGCGGCCCTTTCTTTTTTCTGTCACACACATATATATATATATATATATATATATATATATATATATATATAGGCACCATCTAATCTACTGGAATTCGAGAAATAAACCGTAGAAAAGGTAGTATTGGCGGACTGTCAATCAAAACACAAATCCGCAAATCAGAGCCAGCAGGCGGGAAGCAGAGCGAGCGCTCTGGCAATAGGTTAGTGTTGTTAAGGTCATGTGATTGCTCTGCTGACAGATGTAATCAATGGATTGTAAAAATTCAGTATTTAAAAAATGCTTTTGGGATTATAATTTGTTAAGTGTGTTCATAGAATATTGTTTTGCTTATGAGTTGTATTGAATGCATTTGTACTGTGGGCTCTTTTGATGCAGATGTGTTATTTTTTTATAGAAGCATTTTCATACTAATGTTTGTACTTGATAACATCAATTTAGAAATCCAATTGAGGCCTATGATGAATACGTTTTTGTGACTAATTTGAAGCTATGAATATAAATAAAAGCTATAAATAAAAAAAACACGTTTTTGACCAATTCAAATGTTGCTGCTGATATATTTAAGTTTGCACATCTTTTTTTTTTTTTGGGGGGGGGGGCGGGGGTCTACTTCACAGTATTGCACCAGGGACCAGTAAATCCTAGCACCAGCGCAGCGGAACAGCCTGTTCCCTGATCCAGAAAGAGAGACTGAAGAACAGCCTGCAGGAGGCCAAGAGGGTATGTGCCAGTGTACAGTTGGACCCCCCAATAATGTACAGCCAGACATATTTTTGTATTATTATTATATATGTTTTTGCTATTGTGTGAAGTTTATTTCATCGATTGCTATATATTGCAATAACTGCTGTAAATTAAATTTCATGCAAAATGGTTGTGTACAGAGGAGGTGGCAAGGATGATGATGGAAACTGACAGTGACTCCAAGTCAGACCCTGGTCTAATTCCATATGACTCTGGAAGTGACTTTTACCTCATTGCCACACCCAGTGATATTACTGGGGAAGAGGATTCCCCCTCTTTCATGGAAGAGCCTGTTAGAAATCCAGAAAGTGAGTCTGAGGAACAGCCTGCACGCCCCAGTATGTGCCAGCCCCCCCCCAATAATGTACAGCCGGACGTTTTATTGGTATTCCAGGTCCAAAGGTGGATACTGCTGGCTTCACCCCTCTGCAGTTTTTCCAGCTTTTCCTCACAGATTATCTGTTGGAGCATATGGTCATCATGACCAACAGGTATGCTGCCCAGTTCCTATGGCAGCAAAGAGACAGCTTGTGACCCCATGCCTGTGCCCACAAATGGAAGGTGTCCCAGAATTGAAAAAAAAAAGGACTCTCTTTAGAGATGGGAATTGTTAGTAAGCCAACAATTGCCCTCTACTGGAGCACAAACCCTGTCTGTGCAACCCCCTGCTCCCTGCCATTATGAGGAGGGATATGTTCCAGCTGCTCCAAAGGTTCCTCCATTACAAAGACAATACTACAACCCTCCCCAGAGACCATCATGTTAATGAGAGACTGCTTAAACTTCAGCCACTTATAGACAACCTGAGTGAAAAATTTGCGAAAGTGTGCTCCCCTACTCAGCAACTCTAGGTGGATGAGTCTCTCATGCTTTATAAAGGCTGTTTAATCTTCAAGCAGTATATTCCATCAAAGCGGACATGGTATGGAATAAAACTACAAGTGCTGTGTGAGGCCACCACAGGGTACACACTGAAATTCAGGGTCTATTCAGGGACTGATACCCATCTCCAGCCCCTCGGCTGTCCTCCCATCCTGAATATCAGTGAACAAATTGTATGGGACCGTATGTATCCCTTTTGTTACCCTTTAAGGACCGGGATCGTGTTAACACAATCATACTGAAGTGGGCTTCTAGGACCGCGATCGTGTAAATACGATAAAGCACTTTGTTTTGATGACATACAGGGCCACCGTACTTTGCAGTACAGGCTTGAAACACATATCAGTGGATAGGGGAGGGACTGACGTTCACTTCCTGATTTTTTCGTGTGATATCATTGAGAGGGGCATTTAGTGTCTAAAGGGCAGAGACAGTTTACAGCAGCCTGGCAGAGACAAAAGCAGAAACAAGACATCACAGGAACTTGTTTAGAGCTAATTAAAAAGAGTAAACACATCTGATGTATTTGCTTATAATTATATTAGAACATTTATTCAAAGTCACTTACAATTACGTCTCACCCGAAAGACTGAGCAGGAGGTTAAGTGACTTGCTCAGGGCCACACAATGAGTCAGTGGCTGAGGTGGGATTTGAACCGGGGACCTCCTGGTTACAAGCCTGTTTCTGTAACCACTGGACCACACAGCCTCCTTGATAATAATGGAATGAATAACTATTATTTTATTTATAAATAGGGACCTACCTAAATCGCGATTTCGCAGAAATCGTGAAATTGAGGGGTCACCGCGAAATTCACCTCTTAGGGGCCAATGCATACAAACAAGTACGGAGAGGGGAAAAAAAAGAAAACTTGTTTAAATGAACTACTGCACAATGCAAGTGGTAATTGTTTTCCATATCTTACTGTGTATTTGGAGAAAATACGATCGCTATTTAGCTTCAGAATCACACATTAAACAAAAGGCTACTTCAGAGGCTGCTGAACAGAACGTAAAATAAACAGCTTTCAGGAACCAAACTGGAAAGTCAGCGCAGACAAGAAGTATTCCTGTCTGCAAGTTAAATCAGTACTAAAACGATCCAGCACAGCCACCTCGCTTCAACCTGCTGCTTACAGTTGGAATTTTAGACCCGAATAGCCACGTCTTCTTTGTTTTGACTCATTACTAAAAAAATAAATTATTGGATGGGACAAATAACATGACAACGAACGTGCTGCATACATTTATTAAAGTATGCCAGATGCCCTTGTGTAACCGAGTTTTTGGGCTGTTTCTAATCGATTTCCACATGTATAACTTGGCAAAGCTTTGCCTTAACTTCCAACCAATTCAGTGGACGCAGACATGCAGTCTCAATGTATGGGCAAGTCAACTGCAGGGGGATGCTGCATACTCGTCTTTAACAAATGCCAGCACTCTGTTTTAGTAATGAAGCAAGTACCACTATTTTTAGGCTTTATAGTGTTCTGAAATACTGTTTACTTAGGTTTATTTAATGTTTAAACATGTCTGCGAAATCCTAATTTTATTCCGCAACATACCCGTGAAAAATACGTAAATTTACCGTGATTTAAGTAGACCCCTAATTATAAATATTTATTTTGAGAAAATAAATCAAGAGTAGTGTCCATTATTGCTTATAAAGACCCTGAGAATAAATGTGTAGTATGTCATTGCAATTACTCAGGTTTAAACAATGTCTTGTAATTTGCCCAAACCTCAATATTTTTCAACAAAACTTTGAGGAAGTATTGTAAGATCCCTCGGGTGATAGAATAACATATTTTTATACATGTCTCTCTAAGCAGAATACATAATAAAAAATACTTAACTTAAACTAGGGCTGCACATGATTAAGATTATATAATTATATAATTCCTACATGGTGTACCGAGCATCCACACAAGACCGGGTTATGCCATTCCTGGACTTCATGACCACAGTCATTTCAGAACTTGTGTTCCAGGATAGCAAGACACCAGATATGCAGGCAGAAAGCATGACGAGGCTCACAAGGAAGCACTGTCCTTGATCCTTACCCCCCACAGCAGGAAAAGAACTGGCGGTGCTCAAAGAAAGGCATATGTAAAGACAGCCGCTACTGTTGCCTGAAGTGCCCCTCAAACCCAGGTCTTTGCCACGGTGAGTGCTTTGAACTGAATTATTCAAAGCTTGAGTATTGGAAGTAGGCCTCCTAAGTAAACACATTATTATCTATCTGGCCTGTACCCCAGTTAATCTCCCTATCACTTATATCACAATCGGCACTGCATGGAAATATCCTTCCAGGGATGTCAATGGGTTTTGGGGGGTGTAATAGGCAGGAACCCATTGTACTAAATATACATGTTTGATATCCCTACACACCTTAGAACCTGCAGAATGTGGAAATCTACATTTTCAGTTCATGTATGCATGAATGAGGCACAATTGTGGGACTAAATGTGAACTTTTGTAATTTTTACCACTTTTTTGTATTTTTGAGTCGGGGGTATGGGGAACAGGACCTTGGGGGTTACCTATCCCTGAATATTATAATTTGTGGGGATAAACATGTTTGGTTACCCTGAATACCTTAGAACCTGCAGAATGTGGAAGTTTACCTTTGCAGTTCATGTATCTAGCTTTTGTGGCACAACATTCTGACAAATTAAGAACAAAGGCACAAAATATATGTGACGAACACGCAACCCTGGGCAGTACGGAGAGGCAAACCCAGACGGTGCGGGACAGGCAACCCCAGGCGGTGCAGAATAGGGCAGGAGCGGCCCCTCGGCAGGCGACAGCAGGAGCTGACCCTCGTGAGGCGATAGCAGGAGCAGACCCTCTGGTGGTGGAGGCAGGAGCAGCGGATAGTCTCCCTCTGTCAGTGGAAGCGGGAGCAGCAGATATTCTCCCTGAGGTTCTGGAGGCGAGAGCAGCAGGTAGTCTCCCTCTGTCACTGGAGACTGGTGCGGCTCACCCTCGGTTGCTGGAGACTGGTGCAGCTCTCCCTCAGGAGCCTGTGGACGTTCGGCCTCCCTGCTCGTGGGCGCTGGACACTGGCTCCTTCCTCTTGGGCACTGAATGCTCGGGCTCCCCCCTCTTGGCCACGGGATGACAGCTCCTCCTTCTCAGGCGCTGGGGACAGCCGGGTCTGGTCTACAGCCCAGAACCACTCTGCAGCATCCACGATCAGGCCCTGGTTCCACGCCTCCTTGTAGGAAGGGTCTCCGTAGGGACAATCCTCCCGGTCATGCAAAACCCGATAAACCCAAATTTTATACATGAATATGAAAATATGTGTACCTCCAAATAATACTTGATCTCTGTTCATCACGGGATGGGATAGGACGGGGTTTTTTTTGACAGGACAGGATGGGATGTGAATTTAAAAAAAAAAAAAAAAGTTTTGAGACGGGACGGGAAAAATTGGACAGGACAGGATGGGACATGTTTGGAAATAATTACTATTTAATGGGATGGGATGGGACAGGAACATTTTTTACAGAACAGGATGGGACAGGACTGAAGCTTCTTTCCCGTGTCACTCTCTAATTCAAGACATGTATTAATTAATAAGCAAAGTGCTGCCCCAGTGCAATATGTAACATGCTATTAAAAACCAGAGCAATACATCAAAGCTGCCATCTGGAAAGAAATGGAAAAGGACCAACAAAAACTAACTTTAGCTGGTATCCAAATGAACTTGGTCCCTTTTCTCTCAGATAAGTGTGAACAGCAAGCAAATTAATACATTGTTTCAAACAAAACAAACCGAACCGAGTCAATTTGAAACAGACCCAGTGTGAATGCAGCCTTAAATTCTAATGCTAAATGTCATCAATATTGTACTATGTACTCCAGATTTTAGTCAGAAACGAACATTGTTAAAATGTATTTGTTATAAAAGCAGACTGATAAGCAGGCAGGCTGTTAAGTCTTTTTAATTAGTGACAAGCAGTCTGTGAACAGGCTGGCTGGTGGTGACATCAGGCCAGGAAGTAGACAGACAGGACTGTGAGTGAAATGTGCTGTTGCACCGGTTTGTTGAAAATAAAAGGTTTAAACAAAACAGAACACAGAACAAACAAAACAAAACGGCACGTTGGCCAAAACAAATAGACAGACAAACAAAACACAGCGAACACTAAACAAACAAGTATCGTGCTGAGATATTTCAGCACGAGTAGCAATTATCTTTTGTGTGGTTTTCTCTCCTCTCTCTCCCGTACCTCCTCGTTGTACACCCAACCCTGTGTGCGTGAAAAACGCACTCTTTTATGTAGCTGTAGCAAAGACTCGATTCATGATCACTCATTCAATTGAATCTCGGCACAGTCTGCACGTGAATTAATTGTGCACTCCCCGTGCCCCCATACAAATACACACTTTACTCTGCACGTGAAGTGATTGTGTAATCCCTGTGCCTAAATACAAATATACATTTTACATCACCTATGTTACATAACCCACACTCCGTGCACCACTACAATAATACATATAACAGACAACATAAAACACTAAATATGTACAGGGGCAGGGTACCCCTCCACATGTCACACAGAGTTTATTCCAAGTGTTTAAACTTTTTCTTGCTTTAGACTGAGGTTCCCCCAACATTTTCCTGTTTCTACCTCAAAGCATTTTGCTGGGATCTGGCGACCTTTTAAATCTCTTCACCTTTCTTACTTTTTAAAGTGTATTTGGAAAAATGCCTGATAAGACCTGACAAAGACTCGCCAGACTGGGCCTCTAGTCCAGGGTTCAATAGGTTTGGTAAGTGAAAAGAAATGATTGGCTTGACAAAGGGAACAGAAGTAGTCCGTTCATATTCAGTCCTCCTGATTGGGAAGTGAAACCCTAGGGCATTTGTGTCAAATCCAGTCCAATTTTAATAAAACAGGTCTATCTTTAAAGAAAAAAAGAAAACAAAAATCATGGTTTAATAATAATCTAGTTTTCATGGTTCTATTTGGAGTAGGAAAATGCTTTTCATTTCATAACATATATATTATTTATTTCAATAAATACATAATTTAATGTCTTGCTATTCACAAAATGTGTTTATAAATAAGGATAGCAACATTTTAATACAAATATCACAGACCAAAAAAAGGGAAAGTGGCATAACAATCTACTACTTTACTTTGACTGTAGTCAAAATATGCAAACCTAGCAATTTGTGTCTTAAATACACACACTCGTACCCATGGTGACATTGAAATTGCAATTGTGCCTCCACAAGTAAAACTATGGATAAGTTTCCATCCAATCCCTAAACTGGTTTCTCTCCGCTGTCGCCATGTTGCTGTTCTGTATTGCCTTCACTTTCGGCTTTGCCCTATTAAGATCAACCCATAATGCAGTGCACAACAATCTACCTGTTGCCAAGGAATCCTACTGTAGATATTTAGCTGCTCCTTCTGCAAAGAAAAACAGACTGCGAAGTAAATGTAATTAAAAAAACAAAGATAAAGTGACATTTTTAATGTAACGTCATCGCTGCCTCAGGAGGTGACTTAAAGAAAATACGATTGATCACTATTTAGCTTCAGAATCACACATTAAAAAAGGCTACTACGAGGCTGCTAAAGAGAACGTAAAACAAACAACAGCTTTCAGAAAACAAACTTGAAAGTCAGCACAGACAAAAAGTATTCCTGTCGGTTGTAGCCAAGTTAAATCAGCATTACAGGTATAATCTAGCACAGCCACCTCGGTTCAAACAACCTGCTGCTGCATACTTTTTAAACACAGTTAGAATTTTAGACCCGAATAGGCACGTTTTCTTTGTTTTGACTCAGTACTAATAAAATTAAGTCCTGGATGGGATAAATAACATGACAACAAACGTGCTGCATATATTGCCTTTATTAAAGAATGCCAGATGCCCTTGGGTAACCGAGTTTTGGGACTGTTTCTAATCTATTTCCACATCTGTATAACTTGGCAAAGCTTTGCCTTACACTTCCAACCAATTCAGTGGATGCAAACGTGCAGTCTCAATGTATGGGCAAGTTCACACCAGACAGAAAATGTCGGCAGCAACTGCTGGGGGATGTTGCATGCTTGCCTTTATAAATGACAGTACTCTGTTTTAGTGCGGAAGCAAGTACGACTATTTTTAGGCTTTTATAGTGCCCTAAAATATTATTTACTTCGGTTTATTTAATGTTTAAACAGGTCTGCAAAATCCTAATTTTATTCCATAACCTACCCGCGAAAAATACGTAAATTGACCACGATTTAAGTAGACCCCCTTTCTGAAAGAGTTCACCACAAAAAGCACTGCAAAGATAAGCTGTACTGTAGCTATGACTGTGATAGTGACTTCCCCACCCTAACCAATGAAAAGAACACCTAAGAATAGCATTTCTACAAGCAACAGACCAATTAACCACAGTCAGTACCACATTATATAGATAGATAGATAGATAGATAGATAGATAGATAGATAGATAGATAGATAGATAGATAGATAGATAGATACACATACACCATCTTGAGGCATGGAAACAGGACACAGAACTCTTAGTTTTAGCTGAGGGGAATACCCTGGGCAGGCCCTGTTTCATGGGTTTTAACATCCTGTGCTAAAGAAAGCTAAGAAAGATTACTCTGTGGTTTGGCAAAATTAGCTTTAGTTACTGTTCTATTTAAGACAAGGTTAGACCAGATTTTCTATTTCATAATTGAAATAGGTTTAAATATATTGTAATATTGTGATAATCACAGAAGAGTTCAACAGAAGCAAGTTTAAAATACAGATATGACTGTGAAAGTTACAGATCTGATGCCAGTAAGTATAACCAGCGGTCCAGATAAGCTGTGTACCTGCAGTTTTTAAGCATTAAAAAATCTGAACTACACACTAAATTTAAATATAATGTGTAAAAATAAGCATAGCAATTTTACTGCACAGCTTGTCTGCCTCCCCTCCTGCCTCCCCTAAAACTTACACTAACAACTACATCTCCCAGAATACAATGTCTTCACTTACTAAGAAACTGTACACAACAAAAAACAACCCAACAAACATTATTCAATCTCTGGCTGGCCCTGTTGTCTTTGCAGCCAGTCACAGTAAGAATATTAAAAATTCAAAGCTGCACAGGTGACACGTAAACACCCCAGTCCAGCTACAAATCCAACTGGGACCGTCAGAAGCAACCGCAAAAAAAAAAGTGCCTATAATATTAAACAAACTGTTTAATAACTTGTTGATGCATTTCATTATTTGATTTATCTGTATGGCTTCATACTGAAGTTTTAACATGCTTACTGAGTTTAAGAATTTAATGTTAAAATATAAGTATTGTAATTAATTTGCGAAAAAATACGCTGAGTAGATAAAGAACCTTGAAGAACACATGGGTGGTTGTACAGTAGTTCAAAGTAACATTGCAGTTAAGACAGAAGGCTCTTTTTTAATGCCTACCCCATTACCATTAAAGGTTGTACAGTGTTTATCAAGCTTACTCGTGACTTCAAGGTAACGTTGCATTTTACCCCCTGAAAATACATTTTACTCTCTCGGTGTTACTCCCAGAACCAAAACCTTATCTGGAGCGCTGAGTATAACCCTTATAAATGGACATTTGAAAAAGTGTAAAAAGTTGTCAGGATGTTAACAATGAAAAGAAAAAATACTATTATACCATTTAAACAGTTGTAGCAACACGTGGGGACGTGTGACGCTATATTTTTCGGAACCCCGCTACTTACTCTTTAAGCATTACATACTAAAACTAACCAACTGTCCCACATTATTTCCTGTTTAAGTTACAAAGGGGTGTGAAAGTAGGATATGTGCCCATTTTTAAGTGGGTAATGAAAAATAAATATGTGTGAGGAAAGTCCCGAGTCCTGAGGTATGACGAACTGGGTTATTTTTACTTTAAAAAATCACCTATATATAATGTTTTTTGTTCTACAAAAACAGATGCAACACAGAAGAGACTTTTCAAAATGTGGTCAATACAGCAGTTATTTAGTTTTTTTAACTATTTGTACGTTTAGTCATCATGTCATAATTGGTATAATTCTTGTTTGGAAAATTTATGTCAGGACCATTCACTGCCACAAAACATTAAACTTCACATGAGCTTTTGCTGAAGCTGATTTGGTTTTGTTTGGGCCTAAAACATGAACCACAGTCTACATACATTTGAGTATAAAAAATTAATGAAAATCTGATTTACTGATATACAGTATTGTTAATCTGGTAAAAAAGAAGTGAGACAAGTCATATTTTCAGCCACAACCCTGAATAAAATTCATGTAATGTAATGATGTACATGTATTCCAGTCAGAATACACTTAGTTGTAAGAGACGTCTGAAACATAAGCATATCTTCATAATGTTCTGTAATTCATACAAGTTCTAAACATGTGCATGGGCATTCTATTTTGGTACACATGCCAAAGAATATGGGTGATGTGTGGTGTTTTTCAAATCTTTGGACTATACTTTATTTGTTTTAATTCCAAAAGGATATACATACACATAAAGTACTCCGAGAATGTCTTACTGCTCTGCACTAAACACTTTCACAGAGCTTTATTTAAAGTTTATTTTAAAAGCGTTACAACAGCTGACAAGCAGCCCTTACTTGAAGGAACCTTGTGTTTGGTTGAATGCATCTCTTAGTGACTAGTGTTTTCATGGCCTGTCTGGTCTGTTATGGTTTAATATATCTTTCAGTGACAAAAAGGATTATGTCTTTTTAAAGTTATTGCATTTTTCAAACATGAGATTTGGCTCTGAATGTTGTGTTACAGGAGCTGATATTTAACTTTGCACCTGTTGTTTTTGGAAGTGTCCAAGGAAACCAAGTAGATAGACCTATTGGGTTACATTATATATGATACTTTCATGTTCTGGAGAAAGCCAATAATAACCAGAGGTTGAATATGGTAGGCCATGCTTCATTAGCTGTGTGGGACCTTGGATGTATGTAAAGATTCTTTTTAAATCTACTGTTGCGTTCTATTGCAATTTTTTTGTTAGAGAAACTCTGAAATGATGAGATCTTTCATTGCAGACATGTTATTGTAATCTGTTATATTATTACTGCACCATACAAGCATCTATTGCCCTAAAAATACACTTTATGTAATGCTGTCAGTAAACAAATTAGCTTGATGAAAGGTTTTTAATCTTATCTGTATCCTAATATATTTTTCCCTCATGATACTTACTGTAATTAAGGAACTAGACAGAATGTTTGACTTTTTTTAGCAGTTTCTTACAGTTTTGCCTACATTTTTATATACTGTACCCCCAGAGAGCTTTTGAGACAGGTATTAGAGGTATGGGGCAGAATAAACAAATCAAAAGCCAGGTGAGTTGAACACATTCTAATTCTACCTTGGCTTGGGTGAAAAATAGATTTAGTAATGCTTGTGAGTGGCTCGGATCAACCTAGGTGTCCTTCATGACCAGCACTATACTAATGAGAGTTAGTAGTTTACTGGTTGAATAACTGGTAATGTTGGTTAAAAAAAAAAGTTAATTTAAGGTCACTTAAAAATTAAAATGTGGTGGCAGACCTGCCAGTGTTTATATTTCCACTTGTTGACACTTTTGATAGGAATGAATTAACATGAATTACAATTATTTCTTAGGTCTCACATTTTCCTATATAAAAGATGTGTAGCACCACGCTGCTGAGGCTACCAAAACCCCAATTCCCCTTAAACAGGAAATGATGCATTTAGATTAAAACTTTTAACCAGCTGCAGGGGCGGCCCTATGCTGTGCAGGGCCCTAGGCAGTGATGATTAAGTGCGGGATCCAGAGCATCAAATGAATGCTACAGTAGCAAACGTATCTTATCATCATGTAATCATATGCACCTACATATACTAACATTAAGATACAGTAAATTATATTAATTATATTAAAATGTTAATGAATACTTGTTTCAGTTTGTTCGTTAGACTTTTATATAATTCACAACTCCAAAGCACTCAGAATTCCAGTCTACCTATCATATCACGTATTGTTTTCTAAAATGACCATGCCAACTTTGCTCTCATTTGACATTATGGACAAATTTGATATATATGTTATATATGTTTTGATCAATTTCAGCCTGGAAAAGCTGCTCACTAGAATCAACCGTCACTGGAGTGATCTGTCAGTTAATCTGTCAGTTAATCTGTTTTCATGCATGTACTGCAGCATTTTCACAGGACTCATACTTACGAAGTGCTACCCAAGTGGTAGCGAAACAACACAAGTCAGATGCACTATTAACTTTTTATTTTATTATACAATTTGTTATTCTAATTAAAATCCAATAAATACAAAATGGGAAATACAGTTTTAATATTCAGAATCATTTTTAAAATGCCGGACCAGGTTTTTTTCAATTAGCAACAAGTCAGGAGATAATTTAGTTTGTGCATAAAGATTTATAATAATGTAAACAGCATGCTCCAGTGAAATGACAAAAAAAAAGAAGAAAAGAAAACACTGAAAACCAACTAAAACTGATCACACAAAATGAAATACACTTTGATTAACATAAATCCATAAAGCAATAAAGAAAAACACTACACACCAAATATAACTAATATACCAATGTGAAGGAATTACAATTATCCAACATGCTCAATAATTGTCAATGACTAAAACGCTGTATACAATACCACACTAATATCTCTGACAGACCTTTAGTTACTGTGGAAGGGGTAAGGAACAATGTATCTTACACTGGCCCAGTCAACCCAACAAGATACACAACCTAGTAACTAATTTAAGAATTATACAGAGCCAAGTCTCAGTACTCACCGAACAGAACCCAAATAATAATGCTTCTCAGAAACATTATATCTCTACTCAATTACACAGTGCTGGTTATAGGTTCCATACCCCATTCCCACTTTCTTACAACACAGCAATACAGCCCGACATTGTTAGCTTGTCTCTGCCACCGCACTGCGTTGTTGCTTGGTTGTGTCCATTTTATCCAGCTCGGTACAGATACAGCTCCTCAGCTCTAATCATTACATTGAACGCCAGTGAGGCAGAGGCGTGTCCCCAATCAACACGCTCCCAGCTCAAAAGGAGAAAATCCAGACGGGGTGATTTGTACATTGCAAAGATCCAATCTAATTTACTTGTAAGGGGGTATGCACAATGTAATCATGCAATTTACATAGTATAAGACATTAAGATAACAGAGGTACCCAAATGCGTGCTACATCTGTACACTTGGGGCCTTATTTACAAAAGGGCACTAAATGTAATTGTAACGTACACATTAAGTAGTGAGCCTAACATGCATCATAAATCTAAATGTACTGTCCCATTTAATAACAGAGAACGCATTAATTAACGTGCACACTATTTGGCTAATTTACATACCATAGCGTGCACACAACATGTATTGTGAGCGATAATTTAATGTGCACGATAGTGTCCAAGACTTACCCGTGACCACTGTGATATAAAAAGCCCAGCAGTCCAGGTGTATCTTTTGGTCAGCTGCTTATTGTGAAAGGTGGAGGTGGCATATATTGATAAAAATGAGCAATCAACAGACTCAGCCCTCCGCAGGGGTCAGGCAGAGGCAACGCAAACTAAAACTTCATGCAGAGGAGTTAGAAATGAACAATGAACAATAACTTAAAATAAAATCATTATAAGATTAATTCATGTTTATTCACACTTAATATAACCTGTTAATTACAGGTAATTTCCACTGTTCTGTATGAAAACTTTAATGCAAGTAATGCCTCCATGATGTCAGACAGATTTCAGTCCAGAAAATAGGTTTAAATAGTGCGCCTTCCAGTTGTTAAAGCCTGGTCTCCAAACAAACTAATTATCATTCAGTTTAATACCTCGTTTCCATGGACAGCCAACGGGAGTCACCTCAAGGGCGCTCGAATTGGTCTGAATTCTCCCAGAACTCAAATTGATGGAGGTGTTTCCATGGTTTTCCGAGTTAACTGAGTTATCATGTGAGTTGGGCAGGAAATACTTGCGAGTTAAAGGTCAAGACGTGCATTAGCTGCAGATGGTATTACAGTCAAACTGTCAACGATTTAAAAGATAAATCCATCTAGATATTCTTTTGCATTTGTTTCATGCCATACGTATACCTCTGGCAGACTGGTATGCAGAACAGGGAAAGAAGCGCTGGTCAAGGGAAATAATGTGTCAGATGTCAAAGTGGATATGAGAATGGCAGTGATTATTATTATTATTATTTTATTTCTAGCAGATGCACTTATCCAGGGTGACTTACAGTCGTAAACAAAAATACATTTCAAGAATCACAGTACAGTACAGTGATGAAGCCAATTTGCTTGAAAACATTAAAAGTATACAGGATATTTCTATCAAAGGTTTTGAAAAATCTGGAATTGATCTGATGCGATCAGAAACTCAGAGGCAGTGTAAATCACACCTGCTACATGTTCTTTTTTTTGACAAGGGTTTAATTAAGTAACAGCCAAAATTGTTTATGCCAGACTAAAGACACCCACAGTGCAGGTATTGCAAAGTCCATAAACAAAATAAAACGTTAAATTAAATGTGTTCTGCACCGTATAAAACAGAGCTGATTTTACCAGTGCTTGCAAGTCTGACTGATTAGAAGGCCTTTTTTGTTGTTCTCCAAGTTGCTGCAGTGACATTGTAGATGCTAGTATAACAAGTTACTGTAAATGAGACACTGTTTTAGTAGACAGATTGCATTAAGTAAAAATGTATTTGAATAATTAAAAACCTCATGCAGAAGGTGGCCATCTCCTGAATTAAGTGATTAATTTGTTGCTAAATCGGGAGATGGTCACCTGCATATAAACCTGCAACACTCTCAGTTCCAGGTGGGTGGTACAGAGGAGCGTACGGGAGAGCGAGAGGAGAGTAATTTAGTTAACAAAACGTATAGGTTCAGTGAAGGCGATCGCCCAGCCTGAACTGCATTGTTTGTTATTTGTGTTCGTCATTTTATTTTGTTTAAACCTCTTATTTTGCTCTGTGAACAAGTTGTTTTTGCTAAAATATTTTATTTATTTTTCTATTATTTAAATAAACGGCGCACATCGCGTTTGTTTTGAATCTGCAGTACTGGTGTCAGTTTTGTTTGGTTTCCTGTTTCTGGCCTGACGCCACGACTTGACCACCCTGTCACAGGTATGAATAAAGCTCATCTCATTATTCAGAGCAGGGTGTCTCTCTTAAATACATTATCATGCATTACTATAAAATCACATATTCATTCTGATTACCATAGTGTGGCACAATAAAATCAGTGTGCCCACTATTTCACACGATAATGAATAAAATTGCAATAGTAAATATGGAAATCATGAATGTGCACACTAATTGCAATTGTGGTGCACCATAAGATTTAGTGCCCTTTCGTAAATGAGGCATATAATGTGTTAAATGTGTATTTTTTTAATGGTGTTTTTTTAAGATACTTATAAACTAAAGTCACTGATCACGGATATTTTCAATAATGCAGTTCCATTGTGTCACCTCATGAGATGCATTTGGGAAAGCAGAAATTGGTTACTGAGGAGCTGAGATGCTTCTTGGAGTTTTATAAAAACTCAGACTCCAAGCCTCTCATTATCAGTAACCATTCGTTGCTTATCATATTTACAGTTTCTATGTATGTTCCTGATAAATGGACTACATTTTATGTATTAGTGGCTTCGGGAATTTTTTAAAATCTTTTTTATAGGAAAATAGATAAAAACTGGATTTTTTCATCAGCTCTATGCACTGCACAAACTATACAAAGCCACTTTTTTTACTGAAAATCTATTTGGGCTGCTGGGCTGCTATTTGATCCATTAACTGTGCCGGAACCTGTTGTGGGTACAGTACAAAGCCCTGGGTTTCTTGACACACGTGGCAAACCACACAATGCCCCTTATATCCAGCGCTGCAGTGTGTAGCATGCTACCTGTTGCTTGGAGATAGCTGGCTTGCCAAACCACACAAAATGCAGCATTGCTCATATTACAGTGTAAATCATGTGTTTACCAAAATGTTACTACCGTTAGCTTTAGCAACTTGCATATTGTAAAAACTTTAACGAAATAACACATTTAGGATGATTGATGTAATTCTGTGTGATTGGAAAAGAAAATATATTTAAGAGAACCAACTATACAGATTTAAATTAACAACAATTCAGATGCCATTTTAGAAACTAGCAACATCAATTTATAACAAACCGCTCTATAAATCAAATACATTCTCAATTATTATTTCTAAATAAGAGAAGACCAATAACAGAGAGATACAGTATATACACCTGACTGAAAACAGAAGAACTGCTAATAGCAAAAATGAAATGAGAACATGTATCAAACTCAAAGACTATTTATTTACACAATATATGCAGATGGATTGAAAAGAAAGAGAGAAGTAACAAAAACATGTATATGCTTTGAAACACAAAGTCAGTAAAACGGGAATAACAAACAGGTTACTAGTCCTGAAAAACAAAATGCTGTATACAGTCTTTGTTTAAACATCCCGAAATATCCAGTCCCCCAAAAAATATATTTTAATCCCAAAATAACTGGGGAGGGGGAACAATGCAAAAAGAAAAACAGCTTGGTCTCCGTAATCCAAATCGAGAAGGAGGATTCTTCAGCTATAATATTCTTGCTGATCACGGATTTGGAAGATCCACAGCAGAGCAAGGCGTACACAGTAATAACACAGCTCTGTTGTAGTTTTTTGGTTTATTTATAGATTTTTTGTATATTTCCATAGGCTATACTGACTGAACTACAATGGATTACAAACTTTACAAGCAACTCCATTTCCAGAAAATATTTATCATTTCAAAAAGTGCGCGCATGACCCAGGACGTCTTTTTTTAATGGGATACACGCCTAATAGAATACCAAACAATGGGCCAGAGAGAAACAGTAAAATCAGCTCATTTTTTCTTTCTGCGTACCCTTTTCTTAAAAAATAGTTTTGCCTGGCCAGGCTTACTGCTGCTAAAAATAAGAGACAGCAGGTGAAACACTTATTGTCCCAAGTTATGAGGCATTTGCTACAAATTGGCATAGTTACACACACCATTGCCCGAGATTCACTGGGAATTGTTGACAATGGCCAGCAAATGTCTTACATATTCTATACACTTATGTTAAGAAAACAACATCACCCAAAATTGGCGGCTTTTGACGTCATTGACCAGGCACTGTTGTCAAAGCCCAAGAGCAATGGCCAATGACAGCATTGGCCGGCCATTGACATCATTGGCCGAGTTTTCAAACTTTGGCCATAATATAAACACACAGTGAACTACCAGGATCATTGTGTCAAATGTAAATATCTATATTTTTTAGAAATTGTAAGAGAGCAGATATGTTTTGTATTGTTCAATATTTGCCATGTATGCAGTGTCACGTGAGGTGATGTATTTAGAATTGTGTTATTTGCATTCCTTCGCACAAGTTCTTGAGGGTTTTATTATAGGTCATTGTGTATGGACTCTGAGTAGTTGGAGTTGTTTTTAAAAACCTCTAGCCCAAATTTAATTTAGCTTTGTATTAACAATTGTTACAAGACACTTTTCAACATATTTTGTATGTATATTAGGAAATTAATGGGATTTTTAAAAAAGACTGATATTGCATACTTTTAAAAGTTGCTATTTTTCACAAAGTTCCTATAGAAAGTCTACACCCCCTTTCAAAATTTTCACCTTTTGTTGCCTTATAGCCTGGAATTTAAATGCATTTAAATAGTTTTTTTTTCATTGATCTACACAACCTACCCCACAACTTCCAAGTGAAAAAAATATTCTAGAAATTTGTAGAAAATTAATTAAAAATAAAAACTGAAATAGCTTGGTTAGATAAGTGTCCACCCCCTTTGTAATAGCAATCCTAAATTAGCCCAGGTGTAACCAATCACCTTCAAAATCACACACCAAGTTAAGTGGCCTCCACCTGTGTTAAATTGTAGTGATTCACATGATTTCAGGATAAATTCAGCAGTTCCCTCTGCTGGGTAGTGCATTTCAAAGCAAAGACTCAACCATGAGCACCAAGGAACTTTCAAAAGAACTCCAGGACAAAGTTGTTGAAAGGCACAGATCAGGGGATGGGTATAAAAAAATATCAAAGGCCTTGAATATCCCTTGGAGCATGGTCAAGATGATTATTAAGAAGTGGAAGGTGTGTGGCACCACCAAGACCCTGCCTAGATCAGACCGCCCCTCCAAACTGGATGACCGAGCAAGAAGGAGAAGCTACCAAGAGGCCAATGGCAACTTTGCAAGAGCTACAGGCTTTCATGGCCAAGACTGGTCAAAGTGTGCATGTGACAACAATATTCCAAGCACTCCACAAATCTGGCCTTTATGGTAGGGTGGCAAGAAGGAAGTCATTACTCGAGAAAGCCCACCTTGAATCCTGTTTGAAGTATGCATAACACTCAGGAGATTGTCATGTGGCAAAAAGTTTTGTGGTCTGACGAAACTAAAATGGAACTTTTTGGCCTAAATTCAAAGCGTTATGTTTGGCACAAACCCAACACAGCGCATCACCAAAGAACACCATCCCTACTGTGAAGCATGGTGGTGGCTGCATCATGTTATGGGGATATTTCTCATCAGCAGGGACTGGGGTACTTGTCAGGATAGAAGGGAAAATTAATGGAACAAAGTACAGAGAAGTGCTTGAGGAAAACCTGCTGCCCTCTGCAAGAAAGCTGAAACTGTGACGGAAGTTCACCTTTCAGCATGACAACGATCCAAAGCACACAGCCAAAGCTACACTGGAGTGGCTAAGGAACAAAAAGGTAAATGTCCTTGAGTGTGCAAGAAAGCTGAAACTGTGACGGAAGTTCACCTTTCAGCATGACAACGACCCAAAGCACACAGCCAAAGCTACACTGGAGTGGCTAAGGAATAAAAAGGTAAATGTCCTTGAGTGGCCCAGTCAGAGCCCTGACCTAAATCCAATCAAATTTGTGGCATTACTTGAAGATTGCTGTCCATCAACACTCCCAAAGGAACTTGACAGAGCTTTAACAGTTTTGTAAAGAAGAATGGTCAAATATTGCCAAATTTAGGTGTGCAAAGATTGGTAGAGACCTATCCCAACAGACTCACAGCTGTAATTGCTGCCAAAGGTGCTTCCACCAAGTATTAACTCAGGGGGTGGAGACTTATCCAATTATGATCTTTCAGTTTTGTATTTTTAATATATAATCTTTTTCTCAATAAAAACTTTTTTCCCCTTAACAATGTGGAGTATGGTATGTAGATAAGTGGAAAAAATCCTCATTTAAATGCATGAAACTCTGAGGCACTGCCTCAATAATATGCAGTATATCTGACATAAGCAAATATTGTTTTGTAAACATGACTGAGCTATGTCAAATGTGTGCAAACTGAAAGAAAAATAAACTCTCAGTGTTAAAGTCCGCAGGATTTTGCCTTGAGTTTTAATTTCTATCCAACAGTAATTTACTAATATACAAGCTTTATGTATGAAGGTTTGAGTAATAAGTGTTTGTTATACCAAACCATGGGGTAGTGAATAGCAAAGGTTGATTAGTGCCAGCTCTGGCAGATTGTGTTTTAAAAAGGAGAACACATTTTGCAAGTCCTGTGCTTATGGCTTTTCTATACTGAAGGGTATCCAGGTGATTCAAACTAAAGGTTCTGTAGCCACCCTTTGTGCAGATGATCCATGAAGTTTTTGAGTGCCAGTATATCTTCATTACTAATTCACGGAACAGGAGCAAGGGCTGCAAGGAATAAGCCCTGGGACTTGAAATAGAAATGATGTGCTTGTGACTTAAGGAAGATGATATGCTTTCCCCTTGGCTCGCGGAGATGAGACTGAACTGATCAGTCTCCAATGCTGGGAAGCAAGTCTTACTTCCCCCAAGGGTAAAATGAAGAGAAGGATCGAGGATACATTTGAGAAGACCAACCCCGACTAACAAGGGACACCTAAGATTGGGGAGATCAGCACGGCCAGACCTCCGAGATTCTGGAGATCCATGCGGGGCGACAGGAATTCTGAGAGAGAGAAGGAAATGAACATGGAAAGTGGCCAGAGCGGAACACTGGCATAGATGAAAGCAAGTTTGTTATTAAAGAATGCAGGGTTTTCCCTTGGCTCTGGGGGAGCCATCCTCTCCGAGGTCAGACCGAACCGATCGGGGCTCCAAGGCTGGAGAGCATGTATGGCTGGCCCCAAGGGGAACAAGTGATAGATGACGACGATTTAAGAAAAGTGCAGGGTTGCCCCCTGGCTCAGAGAGGTACTGCCCTCGTGGATATGAGACCGAACCGATCGGCCTCCAATGCTAGGGAGCATGTATGCTGGCCCCCAGGGGGAACCTGGAATGATAGAGAAATTGTTAAGATTTGGCCAGGGATCCCCTCTGGCTCGCGGAGAACCTTCCTTTCGGAGGTCGAGGCCGGCTCGGATGGGCCAAAGGTTTGGGAAGTGACGTCTCTTACCCCCAAAAGAGGACCCCCGGCTCCCCGCATTTGCAAAAATAAATAAATAAAAAATAAGGGTAAGTAAAGAAACGTAGGTTAATAAGTGGCAATCAATACTGGAGGATTTATTTCTATTATTATTAAGAACTAATCTCACCAGCTCAACTGAGAGGAAAAACACCCCTTAATTTGAAGGAAACCTCTGTGGTCCCAGTGGAGAGATGAATGTGTTGCGACTAATTCTGGAGCCGGAATGTGTCAGCTGGGCCGAGTTGGCAACAAAAACACAACAAAACACGGAACAAGCAGGATAGGACAATCAATCCCATGATTCAATGTGCGTATCACTATGGACACCATTATTGGAGCCCACTCAGACGTAGAGGTAATCGAAGCATTGGACAGACAGCAGAAAACTGACTTTTTCTACAATTTCAAATTTTGAAAGACAACTTATTACCAAAATTCCAAAGGGAATTATTGGAAGCCAGAACAAGAAGGTGTTGTGAATACATGCTGCCTAATTAATGTAGACAGAACTAACGCAGTTGTGATGATAATGTAAACATAGAGCAGGGCGAAGTATACACAGACACCGTGAAGCCGAGAGAGGTATGGCAGAGCCCACCAAACAACCACATATAAATTAAAACAAACTAAGGGAACGGCTCCGATAAAAATTTCTCACAACCAAAGCACAGAAAAATGAAACAATGTAACCAAAAGCCTGGCGACACATAGAGAAGCACAGACAGCAGAAATGAAAACGACAAGTGGGGTCTGCCATGCTGCGAAACACAATACTAAACGCAAAAAAACAGACAGAGAAGTGACCGAGGGCATAAATAGAGAGGTTAATTGGAAGATTAGCTTAATTGATAGATTGGCTTGATTAACTAGGGAGGAGCCCTTGCACCTGCTCCCCGAATAACACATAAAGGTTATAACAACAACAAAAATTTAAAGTAGGGGCCAATTTGGGGAGGTTTAATTTCTGTGTTGCTTTTTCATAACTTGGATCCTTTAGGGATTTAACTTTAGAGTTATACAAACAAATGTTGCAGTGGTTACAGTACTGAAAACATTTAACCCTTTGCGGTCCTATTTCAGACCAGGTCCAACATTACAATTATTGCTTTCCATTCCTCAATTATTCCTTTCCGGTCAAAAAGATGTCAAGCACAGGTCTCTAGTCATTTTTTCTCCTGAAAAAGCAAAGAAAACCTTTCAATGGCCGAGTGAGACCGGTAGAAGCCAAGAGATGCCGGAAGAAAAAATAAAGCGAGGTGTATCTGACCAATACACATAGTCCCTTCACCACAGACATAACACGGACATAAGCAAACAAGATAGCTGCTTCCGCATCCAGCGCTCAAAGAACATCACGGACATTTGCCAAGCTTGGATAGCATTATTGAGGAGTTTGGTGATAAAACGAGTGATCAGGAGATGGTTTATTAGTATGCACTACTATGAAGAGATATATGAATAATACAGCGAACAAGGAGTGGGGCGGGGCTGGAGATGCAGTACTGAGTGTCCTATTGATATGCAGTGCCTTTTAAACCTGTTTTACTATGAATAAAATTACTTTTAAACAGTGCGTGTAAAATAAACAGCGTGTGTGAAAATAAATTGGACCTGTCGTGCCTGACAGGTGCTGAATAAATGGACTGCAAAGGGTTAAGTCACATTCATTAGCCCAAACAATCCTAATAAATCCCAATAAATGAAACAAGTACACCAAGATTCTAATGTCCTGAATTTTTGCTGATTACAATAAAGCTCTCTAAAAATTCAAATCTGACAGACCTACAAATCTCCAATATATCAATATAATAATACCCATAATGTTTCCATTATTATTATTATTATTATTATTATTATTATTATTATTATTATTATTATTATTATTATTATTATTATTTCTGTGTGAAATCACTTTTTTCTATAAGAGAGACCTAGGGCACCCACTTGTTTAAGGCAGAAATTCTAGTTAAAACTTGCTTATCTCAAAGATTAGTTTCAGTGATGTAAAACTGTTGAAAGTATGTGATTCTTTAAACTGTTTTTGGATAACATGCTTTGGCATTCGTGCCCTGGCACACCTGGCAAGATTGCCCCCACTGTATTATTTTGTGGTGTCTCCCCCACCTTATTTTCAATCTGTATTTTAAAAAAAGTGGGAATTCTAACCACAACAACAATATAGCTTTAAAAGATTATTGATAAATTCTTACTATTCAATATTTGATGTAACTAATTAAGCATTTCAATAAACTGTCTAAGAATTCTTTGTTTTAAGTCTTTTCTATACTGGACCCAACAGTATCTAGGTGATTCAAACTGAACCATTGCTAGAGTGAGAGTGAGAATTAGAAGGTTCTGTAGTTCCAAGGGCAACTCTACTGCAAGATAATGGTCACCCTTTCATAGCATTATTGTCTGAAATGATCCATGAAGTTTTTGAGTGCCAGTATATCATCATTATAGTACAATGTCTTTTTAGCACCAAGAAAAAAAACGAAAAGCTAGGCAATAAAATTTAGTGGTCTATTTAGTTGATCTAATGGAACAGCGGCAGATCCAAATACTGCCACTAATTGGGATCTTTGAGTACCAAGGTTAAGAAAATCAAGCCCCTAATAGTCTCTGTATTTCTGTCTGTGAAAATATGTAAATTGACATGGAGGTTCCTATTTTAATGATTTTAACAACAGTGTTAGTTACTGTTTAGTGTAACTTTGTGTGTGGTTCGGGGGACAGGAGCTAGGGCTCCTCCCCGTTCTGTCCTGCCAATAACATTTGCCAACCTCCCCATTTAAACTCCAAGTCATGCCTTTCTTCTCTGTCTTGCATTTTCGTTTGTGTATCGTCACGCAGTGCGCGCTGCCGATCCAGCTCTTTCTTTGTCACATCTCCCGTCTGCTGTTTCACCTGATCCTTCAGCTCTCTTAATTCTTTCTCTGTACTACGTCTCCAAATCTCCAATGATATCAAGCAACTCATTCAGCCTCTCAAATACGTAGTTTCAATCCACTCCATTGGCATCATTGTCTCTCCCCCTCCCCGTCCAGCACAACGCAGAAACCAGCCACCGGAAGTCCCGTCCTTGCAGTAACTACCCAGGATAGAAATCTCAAAATTCTGTACCTTTTCTAACTCTGAATTCAGATTATTATTAGCTAAATCAGTTTATCAATCACAGTAAAAAAACACATATTCAGCCCCTCTACATTGCTTCGCCACCGCAAATGACTCCTTGAATTCTCATATGTATTTACTGTAGAACAGTCTCCTTCATTCTTGCCACAGCTTCAAGAACCTTACTTTGCCGCTTTCCTCCCCCATAACATAACTGAAGCTCTAAGATCCATGTCTATTCAATTCTTAATCTCAGCTCTCCTCCTACGTTCTCTTTCTTCCTACGCATCTGGCTGATCTGCTTTCACAACCTTCTTCAAGCAAAAAATCAGATCTCCCCCGCACCTTCCAATCAGGATTTTATTGTCTTTCCTTATTCACATAAAGATAATCAACACAATTCAGTGATCTAATATTCGACTAAATTCATCCCCTCGCAAACTCCTCACATCCGCTCAAGATTACATGGCCCCTGCATTCGCTCCATCTACTCGCTCTTCCAACGCAACCTGCCGGTCCGCCTTCTGAAAGCAAAATTGGATCTGTCCTGCACCCTTCAACCAGGATTTCATTGTATATCCTTGTTCACGCATAAGACAATATGCATAATTCAGCGATCTGATACTCAACTAAATTCATCCCTTGCAATCTCCTCATGTCTGCTCAAGATTACATGGCCGCTGACCTCCCACATTCTCGCTCCTCCTACACATCTGGCTGGTCAGCCTTCACACCCTTCTGCAAGTCTTCCAGTTCAGATATTTGGTTCAGCTGATCTTTTCCACCTGCCTGTACCTCCAATCTTTGGAACTCGTTGGAAGTAGCAATTCTACTTTGCCACTCAGTTAACTTCTGGCTGCCGCAGCAGCACCAGGATCTTCGATTCGCTCTCCGAAGCCCTCTGTGGGAATCTGTTTAACATTTATAATGTCCCCTTCATGCTGCACTTACTGGATGACTTTCTCCTCCCTCGGACCCCCAGAAGAAGTACTCATGAAACTCAGGTCCCTCTTCTCTACAGTTGGCTACAGTTGGGTTATTTCGGGCACCCGTTTATATCGGACAAATAGTGTTTGCCGTTTGTCATTCCCATTGATTTCATCATTGAAGGCATCATTTATACCGTGTTTAGCACTGCGTATATTTCGGGCAAACTCAGCTGTTTGGATCTCGTTATGTGCCATTCATAGATTTCAATAAAAAAGGCAGCACTTTACTGTAATGAAAAAGCTTAACAGATTGATCAATCAGCTGTTTGCACCTCGTTACTGATTACTCCTGCACTGTACTTTGGCTATTTAATCCCTGTATGCAGTGTCAGATTTATTTACAGTTTGAAAAAACAGCACTGACTGCAACAGCAAGCAAGCATGGCTGGAAAGAGAAAAGCGATGAGCATCAGCACGAAAATTCAGTGTAAATAAAATATCTCTGTTCGATGCTGTGTGCTTGCTAAAGCATGCTTGGAACTCTGTCAGTCAGCAAACAGAAGCAGGACAACGCAGCGGGAGAATTGGGAGATAGAGTTAAGAGAGATTGAGATTGTGAGTGAGTGGAGAGGAATGAGAGTCATTGTTCACTAAAAGCTAAAAAAAATAATAAATACAGCGTTTTCCTACTGCTTTGAACCGCAACTGTTGTCTGGCTCATTATATCTTGGACATCCCACAACTCAGTGCTACAATGTGTAAATAAATCCTGTTCGCCTGCAGGGCATATCAACTTTAACCTCCGTCTCGATCTCCCACCTGTCACTCAGCAGTCACAAGCATTATATACCCTGTATCTTTCTAAACAAGGGATTTAGGGAAGCTCCCTAATACAAGCTTAATCTCAAAACAATAATAATACAGTAATTCTTACAGCTGTGTATAATGGTATTTAAAAGAGGATTCATTTATCCGCCTTTTTACATATCTGCCCTTACTCTGGTCCCATCGCAGTCGGATACGCGAAGGATTACTGTACTTTTTATTACATTCATAGGTTTTAATAACTCTTTTTTATTAGTGTAATGAGTGTCTTAGTAAAGATTTTTAACCGCATACACCCCTGTTTGTTTTGATTACTGGTGATTGGGGACATTTGAATGCCAGGTTATTGTGTAGGAGTTTATAAGCGTCCATCACTTACTGCGGGTGAATCAAATTAACACAAGCACGCCCGTTCTAAGAGGTGGCGACTGTGTATATATATATATATATATATATATATATATATATATATATATATATATATATATATATATATATATATATATATATATATATATATATATATATATATATCAGTGGAGGGCACTTCAATCCGACCCATAAGCCATTTTTAAAACTAATTAAATGTCATTATATTTGAGTTGCGATTTTTGGCCTAAAATGACTTCTTCCATGCTATACAAACAAACTCCAACAGATGGCTGTAGCTTAGCAGCTGCTGGTATTAGGCCTACATTCAGTCAATCTGAATCGCTCACGGTCACCTCCATGCTTGACGGCGTTGACATGAAAAATGAGTCGGCGAAAAGAGAAAAGTGGACTCTGAATGTCGTGTGTTCAAGGAAGAATGGACACCAAAATACTTTTCACTAATGTTGGACAGAAGGCGGTATGTCTGATATGCCAAGAAAGTATTGCAGTTTTTAAGGAATACAATCTCAGTCGTCATTTTCAAGCAAGCATGCTAACTACACTAGCAATCTGTCCTCTCAGGAAAAAGGCAAGCAAGGCCTCTAAACTTGCCACGAACTTAAAAGCCCAACAAAATATTTTTACTAAACAGACCTCTACTCAAGAATCGGTAACTAAGGCAAGCTACATAGTGGCACATAAAATTGCAAAGCATAGCAAGCCTTTTGCTGAAGGGGAGTTTGTGAAAGACTGTATGGTAGAGACTGCTAGCATACTTTGTCCTGATAGTAAAAGCCAATTCGAGAAAATTAGCTTATCACGCCAAACCATCACCAGGCGTGTGGAAGTAATAGGAGATAAGCTAACCTCTGAGCTGAAAAAGAAAGCAGATGGCTTCAATCTTTTTTCTATCGCACTGGATGAGAGTACTGACATCAAAGACACCGCTCAACTTTTAATTTTTGTCAGAGGAATTAATGAAATAACAGAGGAACTTCTTGCAATGGAATCGATGATGGGGACAACCAGGGGCTCTGACTTATATGACAGTGTGTCTGCCTGCTTGGAAAAAATGAATCTACCGTGGCGTAAACTGACAAACGTCACAACAGATGGATCCCCAAATCGAACCGGTAAAACATTGGCCTACTAAAAGATTACAAGACAAAGTAAAGAAGAAAGCCCAAACTCGGAGGAATTGATATTTCTTCACTGTATTATTCATCAGGAAGCCCTGTGTAAAAGTGTGTTGAAGCTCGAACATGTTGTCAAAGTGGTCGTGAAACTTGTAAACTTTATGCGGGCAAGGGGGCTTAACCATTGTCAGTTCATTCAGCTGCTCAATGACACAGAGGCAGAGCACCAGGACTTGTTATATCATTCAAATGTGCGCTGGCTAAGCCTGGGGAAAGTCTTTCGCCGTGTGTGGGAGCTGAGAGGGGAGATTGGTATGTTCCTGGATACGGTTGGTAAAGCTGACAACTTCCCCAAGTTACAAGACACAGACTGGCTGGCCGACTTTGCTTTCGGTGTGGACATACTGGGGCATCTGAACGATCTAAACATGAAGCTCCAGGGAAAGGGTGTTTTGTGCATGAACTGTATTCCAGCGTGAAGCGTTCAAGGCCAAACTTCTGTTGTTCTCCAGACAAATGAGCAGCAGGTCTCTCGCTCATTTCCCGACACTGGCAGCACTGAGCAGCGCCCCATCATACAGTAGCATACATCATACAGTGACATACAGTAGCACTTTGATCGACCTGCATGCCGAGTTCTCCGCGCTTCTCAGACTTTAGCAAGATTGAGACTGAGCTGGAGCTTGTATCATGCCCCTATCTTTCGACAGTGAGAAAGCACCACCAGACACACAACTGGAGCTCATCGACATCCTTGAGCCAAAAAGTTTGCCAACCCAGGAGATATATATATATATATATATATATATATATATATATATATATATATATATATATATATATATATATTAACCTCTATTTCCTTGCTTGTGGTGGCGCAGTTGCAGGGAGCTGGGGTCCTCTTTTGGGGGTAAGTGAAGTTCACTTCCCAGCTTTAGAGGCCCAGCCGGACTGGCCTCGTTCTCCATGAGCCACAGGGGACCCCTGACAAAATCTATCCTAACTCCTTTGCTTTCCCATTCTCTCAGCATTAGGTTCCCCTTGGGGGAAGTATCGGTTGCTTCCCAGTCTTGGAGGCCGATCAGTTTGGTCTCACCTCCACGAGGGTGGCACTCCGCGAGCCAAGGGGTAACCTTGTAATCTTTACTAATTATCTACTTTCATCTGTGCCAGGCTCCCTCTCTTTTTAAGGGTTCCGGTATCCTCGCATGACTCTACCTCAGAGACCTGGCTGCGCCAACCTCCCTAAGTGTAGGCGACCCACTATCCTTCTCTTAATTTCCCCTTGGGTGAAGTAACCGTTGCTTCCCAGACTTGGAGGCCGAGCGGCTCAGTGTCACCTCCGCGAGGGCAGCTCCAGTAGGAGGCTGTGTGGTCCAGTGGTTAAAGAAAGGGGCTTGTAACCAGGAGGTCCCTGGTTCAAATCCCACCTCAGCCACTGACTCATTGTGTGACCCTGAGCAAGTCACTTAACCTCCTTGTGCTCCGTCTTTCGGGTGAGACGTAATTGTAAGTGACTTTGCAGTTGATGCACAGTTCACACACCCTAGTCTCTGTAAGTCACCTTGGATAAAGGCATCTGCTAAATAAATAATAAATAAACAAGCCTGTATTCCTAAGTCACAAAGCACCTCTCCTATTATCAATTCCAGAGGTTCTTCCTCCACGCAGCCCTTGCTCCTGTCTCGTGAAGTTACACTTAACGAAGTAAAATAATCTTCCCCCTTACAATTGAAGATAAAATATAATGTTGTCTCATTCTGCTGCACTGCTCTTTACAGTGCATGTACTGTAGCATTCTGGTATTCTTTAGAATGCTATCAAGTGTGCATAGTCAGTGTACTGTGCGTTTAGTGAAAATTATATGGAAACTGTTTACACTGTAGCAAAATTGCCCTGAATTTTAAAGTCTACTGTAAGTGCAAGTAGCATAACTGTTCCCCAAATTTCTTACTATCTACAGTACTAAGAACAATACCATCTTTAAATATGTTTAGACATCTAAAATAGTTATTACACACAAATCAAAAACATTGTTTATTATTGTGAATATAATTTTTTGAGACAAGCTAATTCGTATATATTCTATTTCTGGTGAAAATGTTCAGAAAGAAGACAATTACTGTATTGGCATTTGACAACCATTCATTCTTTATTCAAAGACAAAAAGCATGGTGCACAACCCCCACTTTTGATAACCTTCATTTCTGGCTTACGTATTTTTACAGAATGACACAGAAACCTCGGAGGTTCTGCACATTCTCAACCATATAAAGAGAACCCAAGCTAATCAAGATCACTTCGGGCCTGTTGTCTAAGAGCCTGTCTTTCCTAATACGTCAAATACAAACCCAATGCCAAATGCAGGGTTGCTGAGATCAGGGCTATTCTGGTGCAGACGGGTTATGTACTGCTGATAGGGGAGGATTAATGAGGCAGTCTGCTCATCAGTCACAATTAGAAACAACACTAAAAACTATTTTGGGGCTGTTCCTATGCAGAGAACCTGACCTGCTTATTAGTACAACCACTTCTACACCAGTAGGTAATTAGGGCGTCAAAGCTGCAGTAAATATAGGATAATATGCCAATGGCAATAGGATACATTGGTTTTTCCAGCAGTGTACATAACATATAACTCAGATGGGCTGCCAGTGGTTATTTTAGGTATTTATGTTGCTTTTTAAGTAGATCAACATCCTCAAATTTGTTTCCAGATTTGCATGTTAATTCAGGTGGAGGAAAGAACAAGGGTCTGCAAGATGGAAATTGTCCCTTAAACTCACTGTTAAATATTGTAGATTTCTGTAGATTTACAGAAATTGTTTTTCTATGTGTATCAAATCCTAGGTAGGCCATTTGAGGTAATATGTACCTACTTGGCATCCATTTTGTAATGTGTGGGTCTTCTTTAAAAAATATAATCTTCTAATATTGATCACATCAGATCAATAGATGGCGCTCACATTTGGCCATCACTTGTAGGTAAAATTCTAATCTTAGACCCTTGTAATTTTACTGCAACATACTATACTTCCTGTGCTACAGATGGCCGTTCCTTCTGCCTGTAGGAAGCTCTCTGGAACCAGGTTGGGTCCTTACCAGTAACGCATAAAATGAATTTACAGTGCTGTGGCAGGATAAATGGGCTTCGCTGTTCCATGTAAAAATAAAGTCTAAAAAAATCAAAAGGATCAACTACAAAGTGATAAGGTACTTCTCAAAATGGTGTTATGCTAATGATTGGTAAAAAAAAAATATATGTTTATGACTCCATTAAGGACTCAGAAGACCAAGCATACCAGCAAGATTGTGTTCCCAGTAGGCATGAAATACAGACAGTTTCTGCAGTACATGTGCTATGCTTATAAACTGCATCAGTTTCATATGGTCCAGAGTCTTTTTTTTTTTTTTCTTCCAAGAAATAATATGCAAGGTACAAACTTTCAAAAAGTACTATACTTGAATATTTAAAATAACTTTATAGAAAACATGTGGAAAAATAATACATAGAATAAAAAAAGTGTAAATTATTAGGAGAACAAGTGATAGAAATTCTTAAAAATTCAGTTCATAAATGGTGTTTACACGGCAACAGTATTATTTTGAGGGAAAGTAATTGGATGCACTGAATCAGTTCTTAAAGGATAAGAGAAGACTTGGAGCACTATCTTGAAAAAGAGGGTGTGAGTATATTATGAAGCACAAGGGTGTTACACTAATGGCACACAGGTGATGATAAAAAAAAATAAAAAAAACTGTAGTCTTATTCACAAAGCATTCACCACTCTGCAAAAATTGCTAATATTACAGAACTAGCCATACACAACTACAGTGCATGCAGGAGCTCCTAAATTAACTATTTATTTGAAGCTTTTTAACATCAATACTTTGTTTGTAGGAGAAAATAAATATTATGGTGGTATAGTAAATGGTTTGTGAATATGACTCTAACTGTGCTAAACCCTTTTCTTGATTTCTATTGGTAGCAACACATTTCATTAAGAGTAATTCTTTGGACTTCTGACACGTCTGTACGCGATCTGCATCGGCAGAATCTTGTAGCTTTACTCGGCTCTAAAAGACATTTTCTCCAACAGAGGAAAATGATTAAAAATACAATAAGGAAAGATGAGTGAAAACCAAAAATAATGTATGCTTTATGTAAGGTGAAGACTCATTTTTTGGAAATACACATACAACTACCAATAAGGTTTCTTTTTTATATATAATAAACACAATGAAATTATACACAGACAACAATAACACACCAATATGTTGTGCCAAAATATTTAAATATACATATACATATATATATACATATACATATACATATACATATATATATATATATATATATATATATATATATATATATATTATTCTGATACATTTGCACCAATGTTAATGGCACTTTAATCAGAACTGACACAAAAAAACAGAACAAATAGAAAGAAAATGGCTTTTGCTTTTTTTCTTGTAAATAATCACTGAGCTGGTAGTATTAACACTCCATTTACACTTTATGTCCAACTCCAATTGTTTTCCACTCGATTTATTGCACAATAAGCCACTGAGGGCATACAATGGCCACGACCCCAATAGTTGTCCCAATATTACCCCATAGAAAAATAGAAGAACATAAACACACCAAATAAACAAGTCTTTCTTAAACATCTCTGTAGAGTTCTATGGCATTATTTTGCCGCCTTATTTGCGCCAACTTGAATTTGTGGTCTTTAGAAACCATAAGAAAACACTTGGTTCCCCCATTCAATAAATGGCAATGTTTATTTTTATTTATTCTTTTAAATCAGGACTTCTAAGTTTGAAGATTTTTTCTGTCTATGAACCTGCACAGACGGCTCACTCAAAACTTTGCAGACCTTCTTTTCAATGCATTTTGTAGTCCTGTTTTGCGGCAAGTTAAAAAAAAAAAATTGGAGGCTCCCTCCCTCACGCATTTTAATCCAGTGAACACATGCTCTTTTTTCAGTATTCTTCGTACTGGTTGCTGTAATCATTTTCTGAAGCACCGAAAGTATAGTGTGCCCTAAAGTAATGAAAGAAGGCCATAGCAGAATCTTCTTTCAATGATTCTTTGAAACCAGATCAAAAAGAGAAGTGGCCCCTTTACACGACGGTCTCTACCCCAATGAGCTTTGGTGTGAGGATTCGGGGAGTTATGCCATTGTTCAGGTCTTGCTCAAACTCCAGAAGTTGCCCCATGAAGTTAAGGTTAGGAGATATAATTGGTCTCCTCGTTTTAACAAATTTATAGGCATCCTTCATGGTCATCCGTGTGTGCTTCATCAAGTACGCTATCACAATTGTGGCGGAACGAGACACACCAGCTTGACAATGAATAAGGAGTCCCTTGCCACTCTGATGGGCTTCCACTGAAAAAGATAAAAGGAGAAAACAAAACAAAAAAATGTTTACATTCCTCTTTCAATTTTGAAAAGCAAGATTAGCTAAAAATTGTGTGTGTGTGTTTACTATCAAAATCACCAAGCAGTTCAGTGTTACTCTTAACCATATATTTGTCAGTTGTGCTGATGGTTCATTCAGACTAGCTTTGTTTTAAAGTTTGATTAAAAGCTGAAATAATTCACATGCCTCATTAAAAAACATAGATATGCCCTTTTACAGGTTGCTGCCCATAACAATTTTTCATGACAACCTAGAAGTGACTTGGACACGATATAACTTTAAAGCTGTAATCTGAATAGTATTGGCTTTTTTTATTGCAGAAGTTCCCGATGAGCTACCATTATTATTGAAGTGTTTTTGTTTTTGATAACAAGGTACTCTAGTTTGATAAGAAGATCAGCTTTCTAGTTTTTTGTTCCTTATACCAAAGCCAACCTACACTTTAAAGTCTGTAAAACAAATGTATAATATACAGTGCCGTGAAAAAGTAATTTGCCCCGTCTGATTTTCTGCATTTTTGCATATTTTTGACACTGAATGTTATCAGATCTTCAAACAAAACCTAATATTAGATAAAAGGGACCCTGAGTGAACAAATAACACAAAAATTTGATACATATTTCATTTGCTTATTAATTTAAAAAAGTTATGCAACACCCAATGCCCCTGTGTGAAAAAGTAATCGCCCCCTTAGACTCAATAACTGGTTTAGCAGCAATAACTGCAATCAAACGCTTCCTGTAGTTATTGATTAGTCTCTCACAGCGCCGTGGAGGAATTTTGGCCCACTCCTCCATGCAGAACTGCTTCAGCTCAGTGACATTTGTGGGTTTGAGCATGAACTGCTCGATTCAGGTCCTGCCACAACATCTCAATGGGGTTTAGGGCTAGACAATGACTAGGCCATTCCAAAACTTTAAATTTCTTGTTCTTCAACCATTCTGATGTAGACTTGCTTGTGTGTTTTGGATCATTGTCTTGCTGCATGACCCAACTGCACGTTAGCTTCAGCTAACGGACGGATGGCCTGACATTCTCCTGTAGAATTCTCTGATACAGAGCAGAATTCTTGGTTCCTTCAATGATGGCAAGGCGTCCAGGTCCTGATGCAGCAAAGCATCCCCAAACCATGACACTACCACCACCATGCTTGACCGTTAGTACGAGGTTCTTACTGTGGAATGCAGTGTTTGGTTTTCGCCAGACATAACGGGGCCCATGTCGGCCAAAAAGTTCCACTTTTGACTCATCTGTCCATAGAACATTGTTCCAGAACTCTTGAGGATCATCCAGGTGCTTTTTGGCAAACTTGAGACGAGCATTCATGTTCTTCTTAGTGAGCAATGGTTTTTGCCTTGCTACTCTGCCATGAATCCCATTTTTGCCCAGTGTCTTTCTGATGGTGGAGTCATGAACACTGACCTTAGCCGAGGCGAGAGAGGCCTGCAGATCCCTGGATGTTGTTCTTGGGTTCTTTGTGACTTTCTGGACGATTTTACACCTTGCTCTTGGAGAGATTTTGGCAGGAGGGCCACTCCTGGGAAGATTCACTACTGTCCCAAACGTTGTTCATTTGGACAATATGGCTCTGACTGTGGTTCGGTGAAGCCCGAGCCTTAGAAATGGCTTTGTAACCCTTTCCAGACTGATAGGCATCAACAACTTTTTTCCGGAGGTCATTCAGGAATTTCTTTTGTTCGTGGCAGGATGTGCCTCTAGAACCTGTGTGCTGACAACTTCACTCTGATGGTAAGGGCCAAAGTTAGTCAGATTTGTATTGGGCAGGGCTGGCCCAAATCAGGCCTGGTTGTTAACCAAAGTACTCAAACAGCTGACCCTAATTATCCCTTTAATTGGGTTGAGTTAACTAGGGAGGCAATAACTTTTTCACACCTGAAGATTGCATGTTTGATTACCTTGCATACCAAACAAATGAAAGAAGCATTTCTCTCAGACTCCCTCTATATACTACTACAACCCACAAAAAAAAATCTGACCAAATACAATGTGAAAACTGTGCAAAAATGCAGAAAATCAGACAGGGGGCAAATACACTTTCAAGGCACTGTATCTGTAATGTCACTTACCAATAAATTCAAAGGCCTCCTCAAAATACTGCCTGAGATTCTGTTTGTTGCTATCAGTGGCGGGTAGCCTCTTGTAATTGAAGATGCCTTTCTCATAGTGAAAAAGTGGCAGGTGGGTGGTGACATTAATAATGTATGCGATGTTCATCTTCTGCATCTTCTCGAAGTCTTGAGCATCGTACTCGTTTCCAAGATAGAGGAACGGCAATATGGGGGTCAGTTCAGCGTTCTCTATATCAGGAGTAGTTGGGAGGGAGTGAGGTATTGCAGCGGATGCACCCCCAGAATTCAGGCACTCTTGGAGCTGGAGGGAGTGGTCACAGAGGTTTTCATGGTTCGACCTGAAGCTGCTGAGCCCACCTAAAACAATTAGAAGAAATAGAAAAGTCAGCACACAGAACTTTGTGAAAACCCTGTGTAACAGTCAAGTTGATACAATATTGTGGGAATGCGCAATCACAGCTACCTAAAACACCATCCATTGCAAATGATTGATGCCTGTTGCCCTTAGAGAAGACTTTCGTAAGTTTCCTGTTGGGGGTGGGGGTGGGGTGGGGGTGGAATCCTTTCACTTTATTACCTTCTTGACTCACTTTATCAAAATAACAATAAAAGCATATTTAATAATCGATTGCCGGTTAACATTTATGTTCTTGTATTTCTTTATTTTGTAAACATTAAGACCTGCAATCAATGAACAAACTTATTTATAGGTCAATTAGGGAACTGACACTTGGAGTATTTTAAAATGTGTTATCCAGTAAATTAAGAACAATGTAGATTGGACACAAATACTTGAAGTGTCAGGATAGTGCCCGCCTTGTTCTCCATATGCTCTACTCAGTTGTCAGTTTTTTTCAGTTAGTCAAATGCAGGCCCAAACCACCTGTTACACACACCCCCACCCAGTACACAGTTGCACTGAAGGGGCTCTAAACAAAGTAGCAGTTCATGTATTGTTCACACCACAAGATCTGATATCATGCCAAGTGATGTCATTATGTGTCTCCGCTACATCGGCATGGTAACAGGGCAGGTGGGGAGCCTTGTAACTGCTGTGAAAGGAGGTGCAACTGGTTCAGTCAGACTCAGGCAATAACCCATTTTGGAACCCACTCCATGTAAACAAATTAAACTACTTGTCACTCTAAGGCTGCATTCACACTGGGTCAGTTTTAAACAGACTCGATCTGGTTTGTTTTATTTGAAACAATGTATCAATGTGCTCGCTGTTCATACTTATCTGCGAGCAAAGGGACCGAGTTTGTTTGGATGAGAACTAAAGTTAGTTTTTTTCCCATTTATTTTTCATGACCGAGTCCGTTTGTGTTCACAATGCAGTTTGAGTGAACTCGGTTAGTTTATATATTGTGTGTGATCTGGATGTTTACACTATCCTACAAGGCATATTGAAAGGTGGCAGCTATTGATGTATTGGTCCGGTTTTTAATATAACATGTTTTACATTCTTACATATTGCTGTGGAAGAAAGCACTGGAGGAACACTTCGCTACTTTAAATTCATTCATGTACTGGATGCTCACAGTAGGAGAATAATGCAGTTCACGCAATTCTGCACAGTTCTCCTACTGTCGGCATTAAACCAAGTAATTTAAGGAAAGACTGAATACCGGTATATTTTACTATTTTTGTTAGTTTTCTCCAGTTCAGCTTGGATTTTGGTGTCCTACAGTTTCTCCCACCTGTGCAGATTTCCACAATTCACCGTAGCAACTCTGAAGCCATTAATATAATAACACAATAATAGTTTAAAAATTAAACATTGGGTGATTTTATTGCAGATCTTAACAACTCATTGTTTTCTTTATATTATCATCTAGTTAACACATGTTAAATGTATAAAAAGCCAAGATTTAGGTGGATTCGGTACAGTTTGCTTCCCAAGCGGACTTCACACTTCACACCAAATGTTGTTCACACTTTACACCAAATGTACCAAACCATACAGAATGCGGACCAAACCCTTTAAACGGACCCAGTGTAAACACACCCTAAATAAAGCCTTTCTCAATGGTTCTGGCACAATGGGGGGCAAGCGTAACTATCATTTTTACCTGAAAAGTTCTGAGTGCTTGACAAAACAAATATGTAAAAACTGATGTCAGCATGAACACTACAAGTCTTCAGCCTCAGCCTATTCTATTTTTGTAGATAATCTTGAGACAGAGCAAAGTTAGAATAATGTTCATACATGATTAATCTGCACAGATAAGATAAGGGACTACAGAAATGTAATCAGCCACTAAGGTTTCTAAGCAAACATAAGAAGTGACCTGCCAATAGCCATCTTTTGGTAGAATTTAAAAGGACTGTAAGGACTGTAGGTGTGCAGACTACCACGGGGTGATATGGATACTTCAGATCACACTGAAGCATTTCTAGCAATTGTCCCACCCAGGGTTGTTTGGGGAGCAATGGGAAAAAGGATGAATTTTGTTAAAAAAGGGATTGGCTTCACCATGCTTGATGACAAAAAAAAGTCTGTTTGGAAAGTACCTACTTCTTATCAGTTAACAGATTTTGTTTCGGTTTATGTCATCAAGTTCCTGTGATCTTTTGCACATAATCATCTCTCAGGGGGTGTGATGTTGTTGCCAAAGTCAGTTTATAATGACTTCAAGTGTTGCAGCAAAAGGACAGTTGGGCAGCTAGTCCTAATTTAGCTCTCTATAGCATGTAAACCAAATGTCCTTATTTATCCACTGCTGAGGCAATTCAGGATATGCCAAATGTCTAAACATTATGTGCAAGATTGATTACACTTATTGAAACTCGCCACCTTCTGCTATAGGAAAACTCTCCCAATGTGTCTCAACGGGTCTGTTCATGGTCAATTGCGTGAACGGCTGAAAGTCACAAGTGCCAACCTGTCAACTCTTCTTTATTTTCCGGGACTCTCCCGTGTTTTGGACACTTCTCCCAGACAACTACCGTGACAGCTCTTATCCTTTTTTTGCTCAAAAAACTACTGTTAAACCCCTTTATGTCAGCACACCTTTAATTTCTGCAAAAGGCATGTACTGTCTTTGGTTACTGCAATCCCTGTCTGTACTTAGCAGGGTTTAGGACCCAGGGGAGCCCTGTGGCAGACACGCATTCAGTGCGTGAGGTAAGTGCATATAGTTGACCATCTACAATGGCTGCGCGTGTGATAAGCCCTCCTTGTCTTGGACCACAACATATTCTCACATAATCCTAAGCAATGTTGGAAAAAGATTTTCTGTAAACTATGCAGGGCTGATTTTAACAGTGGGACATGGGAGTAAGAATGATGATGTTTGTGGTAAGCGCGAGAGATCGCAAAAACAGAGATCAAGAAAGTTACATATGCAGAGACCTCTACATGTTGTGACTAGTTCAGCAAATCTGTAGTAGACATGTTCTTAGACATACAAATTGCAAGTCTAAGAACATGTAAGAAACTAACAATATTATTTTTAAATTAATAATAATCAAATATATGAATTTAAAAAAAAATCCTCTTTTGCAGATACAATGGAGTACTACATTTATTTTCACAAGGACTGTAGCAATTTATTTTCATGGCAATTATTACAAATGAAAATATTTACATACAGTATATGGAGAGCAGCATAACAGGAACACCACTTCTGTATGTGTATGTCTGTCCTTTCTTTCCCTGGATGTTGCTAGTGCTGTGTGTGTGTGCGTGTATCATGTGCAACTTTAAACGAATTAACTGTTGTGTAAACACAATGTATTTGCTTTGTTTCTGTGACTGAAATAAGTCACTACTATTGGCAGACCTGAAACAAGATATCGGTTTCCCTGCCTGATAATATATATTTATATATATGAGCTAGAAAATGGATCGGAGATTTCCTTTAACCTGATTGGTCAACACTAGGGCTTAAATCTCCGATGAAGGACCTTGAATGTTATCTTTCAAACTATGTTTAATCACTGTTCCAAATCAATCCGCCCGAAAATACGTAAATACAATATTCGTGTATTTTGCCTTTTGCCTGCTCGTTGAAAGAAAGTCTCAGTTTTTGTAGTGCACACGCCCTATAAATGTTGTCAGTCAATGTAAAATATTCTGCTTCCTCGCTGTCCTATCTATTTATTTAAATTTAGTATAGCAAATAAAAGATAAAAAATTAAAATAAAATCGGGAAATATTCCATGAGAATTAAAGCCCTGGTTATTTGAAGCTCTAGTACATTACAAGCTCAGAGGGAACGTGATGCGGCACTTCATGTCCTGCTAGAAAACGAATCAGCTGCTGCTACTGGTAGACAGGTCAGGGAGGGTAGTCAGTATTTTACACTTTACATGTAATAATGTCAATGCCATGAAATAATGTACCCTGTATAATTATTATAAATAATAAATGATTGCCCTATGTGCCTCTACCTCTTCTATTAATATAGCAATCTCCTGTGTCGTGAAGCGTGGTTTACGTATTCTCTCGGTGAGTGACCTATTGCTGTTCTAACTTTTTTCTTGCTCTGTGCTACTGCGGCTCGACAGGATTGCCAATTCTACATTCAAAACAGAGCCTTGCGGTGACGCAAGTGCATTCTGTCTCAAAGGGACTGGTGTCTGGCCCTGATTAGATAGCAGATTCCCCAACCTACTCAGCATTGATTGGCTGGGTGCTGTCAGTGCGTCACTAAACGCCCTTGCGCTGTATTTTTAATTTTGTCAGAATCACACCTTTGGAGAAGCCACGCACTACAGTGCAGACGCGTTTGACTTTAACCACTGCATCTGCGACTGCACTCGTTTCATCAGAATCAAGCCCCAATTGTGTGTTCATTTAAAATAGAAGATAGCTGACAATTAAATGTTACTGACAGTCATTTTATTGATCCTCTGCCTGCCTGTCACTGGGGTTCACTTTCATCAGTACATTTCTCTGTGCTCTAGTCGCAAAAAAAAAAATAGAAAAAGGCTCTGCCTTACTTCTCTTGGCATCTCTGTATACGCGTACGCTGCTGCTCCATGCACTGTCAGCATGCGCTGTGTTTACATTATCGTTACGACTGTGTCCGTTCGGTCTACATTAAATATCACAGCACATATTCACAACACCATTCAGGATCTGTCCAACCTTCATCTCCAAACCGCCCATCACAAAGAACGATGCTCGTCTCCACTGCTGTGGTTTCTACGGCCTGGCAATCGGCATCGAACCAGTTTCTGATACAGTATCAGACCCCGCATCAAAGACCGTAAACTTTAATCAGTTCATGTGTTCTGAACATTTTAAAGCAGCTAAAATATCGTACTAATTGTATTAATTGCCTTTCTACTTCTAGCTACCTATCAAGGTCCTGCTGCAGTTCAATCAAAGTTATGTATTAACGTAGATTTTAAAGCACGTAAAATCTCATACAATTGTATTTGCCTTTTCTGCTCCCGCTAGCCACCTAATGAAGTTATGTTACAGTCCAAGGGGAGTTTTTTTCTATTCTAAACAAGTAAATTTGATAAATTAAGGGAAGGAGAAACCATGCTCATTTCAAGCACTAATTCTGTTTTCTGTCCCCACACTTCCATGCTGAGATCTGGCCTCCAGACCCCAATCCGCACCTCCGGACCTGCTGTTTCTATGACCTTTCTTCATAAAACTATTCATGCCATGTCTTCAGGATCAGAGTTGCAACCAACCATTACTAAAGTAGTGCTGCAATCACTCAACATTCTATGTGGTGGCTGCTTCACCCCATACAAAGATGCCCTCCTGAAAGCAATGTTCATCTCAGCTTACTGCGGATTCCTTTGGTGCAGTGAAATCACCTCCCAGACCCAGGCTTTCATCCCTTCTTCTGACCTTTGCATCGGAGATCTCCAACGTCATCAGGTCATGTATTATTTACATTAAAACATTTCAAGACAGATTGTGAAAGGAAAGGAGTACTTATATATTTATTTAAAACAAATTGCACTATATGTCCCTATTCTGCTCTTCCCAGCTACCTGCCAATGCACCCAGGCACCAGCGCATCTGACCCCCTCTTTCTCAACGCAGAAGAGACTGTCGTTTCCAGGATTTGGTTTTGTGACAATCTACTCACGACAACTACTCCACCCATTCCTTAAGGATTGGCAGCACCACACAGCTGCTTCAAGAAACATCTCTCCACATATGAGCAAGCCTCTGGGGCGATGGGCTTCTGGGGTGTATGAGCTGTACATACGAAAAAATGATGCAGGCATTTCAGCAGCTCAAAAAGCATTATGTCTCTAAAAAAAGTATTTATTATTATAATTTTCAAAACAAACCTGGAGGAAGGGTAACCCTCGGCCATGGATTCCCTAAGGTTTCCTCCGGCCTCCTCGGTGAGAAGGGTTTTTTTTTTCTTACCGAGTGCCAAGCGGTTTAATTCTACAAGATGAGGAGGGCAAGGTGGACCAAACCGAGCGTAAGCACTAAACTCCATCTATTATCGTTAATAATCTAATTATGAGCACTCGGTTATAGTACAAGGTAGGCAGCGCTCTTGCATTTAGTTTTTTTGGGGGTAGGTGGCTCGTGCCACTCTCTCAGCTGATATGTGATGTGGGCACAATATCAGTAGACCGTTGCAGGCCAGAGTTGGCCTTGTCCTTTTGGGGGAAGGTGGCCCAGAGTGCCACGGTCCTGCCACTGGCATGACTATCATTAATCAATAACCATTTCATTACAATCAGCCAGTACATGGGGCGGTGGAACGTCCTGCTCACTGGCAATAGCATTATCTAGCAATAATCATTCATCTCAGTCAGTCAGCACATGGGCAGCCCAGAGCTCAATGGACTAGTCCATGGGCCAAAAAGTATGTTACGTTTCTTGGTCCTGCTGTCAAAACACATTAAAGATTCGGTCAAATAAATCTTTGGCGGATGTCTCCTTTCTGAATGGAAACTATGTTGTGTTTCTGATCCACCCCTAATCACATACCCAATCAGGATGTCCTATAAAGAGCCCTTGGCCCATGCTTCCTTGTCGTTTCTTTGTTTGGTCCTCCTCCCCCCCTGCCTCCACCTTGCAGCGTGCCTTGTCCAGGGTGCCTCTTGCTGCCTACCATACATCACAGTTCAGCCAGCTCATGGGTGGGGTAACGTCACCCAAAGTGCACTTGCCCCACTGCTGGCTATAATTGCTACTAATCACTTCATAACAATGTATCACCACATGGGGAAGGTGGCCCAGAGTGCAATAATCATTCATCTCAGTCAGCCAGCACATGGGCAGCCATGAGCTCAATGGAAAAAGGCTACGGGCCAAAAAGTATATTACGTTTCTTGGTCCTTCTGTCATAACACAATAAATATTCAGTCAAATCAATCTTTGCTGGATGTCTCCTTTCTGAATAACTGTTTAATTTTTGTTTTAGAAAAAATCACTTTCAAAAACTTCCATTTGAGAGAATTATTTATAAATCTAAAACAAACTGTATTTGTAGCCTAATGAACTTGAGTCTTACCTGAAAATAACATGTCCTGTCATAGGAGAGCTTTTTAAACCCCCTTCTACCAATAAAAATCCCTTTTGTGACCCCACTGCCCTGTGTTACTGCAGAAAAATTAGTACTGAGAACTAAAACATGCATTACAAGGCAATATCAACAAAACTAATATATTAATTGCTTATTTTTACAACCAACAGTATCAAAAAATAAGACATTTTTAAAAAATGACATTAATTAATGGGAGGGGTGAGCTTGCATGGATGAAAACAAATGCTTCAATTTGGGACATAAGTTTAAAAAAGTAGATTTTATTAAACAAAGTAATGTATCTCTTCTAAGAATAGTGCGCAATGTATCACACTGTGTGACTGATCTCCGTGTTAAGACACCATGATTGCTGTGAGATCAGTAATATCTTACTTTATTATCTCCTGTGTGTTCTGAACTTATATATAAGCTTAACAATAAGGTTTTATTTGGTAGTGGGTCTGCACACCACAGGTGCAGATTGCTTAGCCTTAAAAGTTGCCTGTTCGTCCTGTATTGGTAATTTTGTTATCATGTATATAGATTTATATACAGGAAATAATCACAGAAAATGCTCCTGTAATAAACAGATTTTTACGTTTTTATCTTCAAACCCCCCCCCCCTCCACCCACTCCCTCCACCCACTCCCTCACTACTGAAATCTGAACTGGCGCCCCTGCACCAGTGCCTCTCCCACTCTTCTACTCTTTGACTCATTTCAAAACACCTCCTCACTTATCTTTTTTATTCTTGGCCAAAATAAACAATTTTGTCGTAACTATTTCTCTTTCTTTTTATCTGGTCCTTCAAGGTATTACATAATATTAGCTTTTTACATGGTTTTATCAGACATTTGGTGTTTGTTATTATACAAGGCTGGTCCATGATTCTGGCAGATCCAAAAACAATTGATTACTTCAATGACAATACGGAATGTGATCTTTCTATGTATTCATTTTGGATTTAGCTTTTGTACTGAGTAGGGTTGTCACGATACCAAAATTCTGAACTTCGATACGATACCAGCTCAGTTTCACGATACTCGATACCTCTTCGATATCACGGCAAAAAAAAAAAAAATCTTCACGCAAAATAAGAGAACATTCCTTTAATAAAGGTAAACAATCTTGATTCTAGGTCAAACGGTGCAGGTACAGTAAAAGTAATTTGCATATTTTCACTTAAGGATTTTTTTTGTGTAGGACTATGATTGACTGGCCCTTTAATAGTTCTGCTTGTTTTTGGTAGTGAAATAAAGAGGATGAAGTAAAACTACAAAGTGGATGAATTTGAGATTTTTATTAAGTGATTCAGGTAAGTGCTCTGTACATTATTGACGGAGAAAAGTTCTCAAAGTTTTTACTGTTATTATATATGTGTGTATAACTGTGACTACAGGGGTTTCAGGTAAGTACCATATGTGGAATAAATCAGCACAAACTGGGGGTTCAGAAAATAAAATCCATTGTTTGATTTGATACCCAATAAATTTAGTAAAGAAACATAGGGCAGCAGTGTGGACTAGTGATTAGGGCTCTGGACTCTTGACCGGAGGGTCGTGGGTTCAATCCCAGGCGGGAGACACTGCTGCTGTACCCTTGAGCAAAGTACTTTACCTAGATTGCGCCAGTAAAAAACCCAACTGTATAAACGGGTAATTGTATGTAAAAAATAATAATAACTTGTAACAATTGTAAGTCGCTCGGGATAAGGGCGTCTGCTAAGAAATAAATAATAATAAACAAAAAACTAACAAATGGCAGGATGAAAATAACCTACGCTTTTTAGAAAAAAAGAACATTTGTTGTCAAATATTTTTCAGAGCTCTGAGTTGAAAAAATGTATTTTACAATCAAACTTCAAGGTCTTGGGAACATGTCTAAAATGAAAGAATTAAAATTGGAACACCAGAAAAAATGTTACAGCCATTTTTAACAAAACTATAGAAAACACAAGAAATGCAAAATAATATATAAAAGAAGAACATTATCAAAAACAAGGGAAACATAATCTTGTTTTATTTCATTTGGCAATGTTTTCTTTGCTATCCTGCGCGTCTGCTCCATCCAGTGCTCTCACACACAGCGTGAAGCAGTCAGTCAGATTCTCACCGGCGTAGATGCCCATATTTGGTATAATTAGAAAGCCACGGTCCGCCCCTTTCCAAGAGTGACAGCCATATGCGCCTATGATATACCACTCTTGTGTACTACGTCTTAGAAGGCCGAGCCCGGGGGCGACCGCAATAAAGCTAGACTAACCTCAGAGAGAAATCTGTGAAGTGTGTTTGATACATTAACAGATAACTAGAGTCGTTATTTGTAACATTAATGTGAAGGCAGACAAATACTATCTATCAAAACCAAAGTAGAGCACAACAACGTACAAATTAGCGCTAAATTAGCTAGCTTGCTTTCTTAATTTCACATTTCCTCATCGTTTTCTTGAGGACATGTATTTTTAACGTACATATGTGATGCATTCATTCAATAATCTACGCTGTTGCTAACCTGTCTGAATTATTTGAAGAGGTCAGCATGCCTGTCCGCCAAATGCTTCGCTAAATTTGAGGTGTTGCCTCCTTTTGTTTGTACCGTCTTAAAGCACCGTTTGCATATGGGCTTGGATGGATCTTTTGCTTTGCCCTGCTCATTCGCTTCATAAACTAAATATTTCCACACAGCACTCCTGCTGTTCTCTTTTTCTAAGAGCGCGGGCCGCTGGGCTTGTGTGCCTTCCATCTTAACCTTTTACTCCTGAATCCTGGCTGTCTCGTTGTCGTTGTTTCCACCTGGAGTGTATGGTGTCCCTGCGCGGACATAAAGGGAAGCTTTTTCTTTTCAGTACGACTCCGTCTTTTACATGAAGGACGCAAACACGCAATTTTCATTATACAAGTACAGAGTGCTCAGATACTTTCTGTTTTTCGGTACTACCGAATGCATAATTAATGAAGCTCAGAACCGTTTTTGAAATTTGGTATCGCGATAGTATCAAAGTATCGGTGTTTTTGATAACCCTAGTACTGAGCTGAAGCAGTTATTTCCTTTACTATATCCTCTTGTGTTGAGTATTTTCTTCTGGGGATGAGGTCTCATTCAAGAACTAGATTAGCTACCTGTTTTATCCAAATTATATTTAACGTTTTTAGGCCACTGACATATAAATTCAAATTACTTTAGCATTTTTCCAGTTTGTAAATTATATTATCTAATAATGTGGAAACTTCAGTTAATGACACAGTGATTATGTGCTTAACTTCATTTATGTTTTCCTAGGAAAAAACATTTTGGGACATTTCTGCAAAACATTTTTTTTTTTAAATACATAGACTTATACATTTACCAAATCACCATTCCCCGCTGAACAACGTTTCATTGTGTCTCAATTTCTCACAAATATTCACATTAAAAAAAGTTTGTGTTTGTGGAAATGGGTTAAACAACAAAGCGACACAGACTGTGTAGAACCATATTTCCTCGTTAGTGCTTCAGCCAGTCACATGTCTGTCAGCATCAATGACTTCATTTATGTGCTGTGAAAACACAGCTTGTAAAATAGCTCCTGCTAAGTAGGATGGTTCATTTTCTAATGCAAACAAAGTTTAAGTAGACCGCAACATTTACTTTGTATCTATCAACACACCCAGAACTGTTGGCTCAAATGCAAAGGAATAACAATTCTGGGTGAATTATACAACATCTGATACATAATTATGCATAAAGTTCTTTTTTTTTTCTTGGAACGAATGTATGATAGCATGAATCTCTTTCATTGCTATAAAAACAAAGAGCCCTAAAGTCCTACAGTACAGATCGATTATTCAGTAAAATTTATATATATATAAAAAAGAAAAATATGTAGCTTTTTGCCAAGACCAAATAATTCAATCCTGATGCACTGCTGTTTAACTAATAATACCCCACTGCTATTAGTTAGCCAAAAGACTTGTTTGACTAATTTTCTTACCCAGTTTCTCTATAGTTCTACTGCATATCGTATCATTGAATTTATGGAAGAACCAAAATTTATAAGCAGAATCAAGCATTAAACTACAATCTGGCAGCATCCTTCATTAATTAGATGCAGCCCAAATTGGGTATTATCACCAAGTTGAATTTCTGAAGGACAGTAATCTTCTGCAGACCTAGATAGCCACATTTTAGCCAAACAAGGCTCCTCATTAATCATGCATGCTTGTAGAATAAAAAAAAACAAACATATTTCATCAAATGCATTTCCAACAGATTCTGCAAGAGTAGGGATTTGTGATCTCACATTAAGAAATGTTACAGAGCAAATGCTGCGTATGAACCACGGTCCCACACTTCCAATGCAGCCTTGGCAGATGTCTTTTTTTATTATTATTCTCATTTAGAAATGTCATTTGTTAAGTTTTTGCTTTGCAGATGGCCACATTGTTTTTCCTTGCAAGCAAAATAAGTTAAAGTGTCTTCTTTCAATCTCTCCTGTATACACATACAATTGATTAGCAATCTGCTGCCTCAGCAATAATGTGGACATTGCAGCATGCTGTTTTCAGCTTGGTTGAATGAAGAGCAAGAGACTGGGAAATGTGGGTTAGCACTTAGAGGGATGATTGTGAATGAATGTACTATATGTAAATAAGAAATTAATAAGAAAACATAAATTCATCTAGATAACTTTAACATACAAAGTGTTTATGTTAACTGCAAGTAAACATTGTTCACACCCTTTCATACAATGGTTAAGATCTATGGCTTACCATTTCACACCCAACTTCCAGCAGTTTAAACTATCAATACTAACTGTACAATTAAAAACTAATACTGTTTAAATAACCTATTTGTTTTGATTAGTCATAGATATTAATTCTGTAAATAATGTTTAAAGAACAAGTATGCCGTCTTGAATAGTTTAGACATGCAACCTAAAACAGTTTGTAGACTATACCCTTAGGGAATAGTCAACATATTATTAAACATAAAGTGTGACACATCCTTTAGTCTTTCATTTAAACCATGCTTTTAAGAGCCTGCCGTTTCTTCCATATTTGCTCTGCTATATCTAAACACTTTTTTTGTACTTGCTAATATTAAGTGTTTTCTTTGATTACTTTGCTTATTTGCCTTTGCAAGACAACAATGCTACACATTTTAACTTATTAGTTATTAATATGGCATGTAATTATTCTGTGAGTTGGAGGTCATTGTCTAAAGTTTAATTATGTGAAAACTTCCTATATCTGCCAATTTACACTTCAATAATAACTACTTAACATTACATCCCAAGCTACCCATAAACTGTATCTAGTTAATATTTTACTTTGTTTGAGTGAACTCGGTCAGACTGCTATTGGAGGAAATCCACATTTAAATGATCTAAAAGTCATCTTTAAGTTTACAACCCTAATTAGTCAATTAGCACTCTAATAACCAGCAGAGCACATTGTACATAAATCTAAATTCTGCTAATGAAATGAAAATAGATCTCAATTAATGATGACAAAATTAATTTTCTGTTACAGATGTTTCTGTCACACAACCTTTTATCTTAATTCAAGTTACCATTCAAGTTATATTTATGTTGACATAATTATTCATAGCATTAGCTAGGGTCTGTTAGATCAATCAATAAATACACAGAAAGTCTATTATATTCTACAATTATTCCTTAAATAATATTTTTAGTAGCGATCTGATTAGGTAAAAAATGTGTGTATGCAAGCAGTATCAAACTATCTCTGCCAGTACCTGACCATGAAAACAGTCATTTAATGCTAACACCAAGGCCCACAGTGATCTGATTATATTTTCCCACCATGACACTGCACCAATGAAACAGTTCCAATGTGCCTGCCATTCAGCACCAAAGCCTGAGAAAATGGTACCTAATTAGAAGTAGCAACACACAATGCTGAGATAGGACACGCTGTTTACAAACACTAACCAGGCAATGGACAAGTAAACTAAAACCTCCAGATTCAGATAATTACATGTATTCTGAACAAATGCACAGAAATGGATACATGGATTGCTAATAAACTGTAGTAACAGTATAAAAAGAAAAGACTTTGCAAACAGTGGCACATTGTGTGTAATTTGCTCTCATACTAGGTACAACATTATACTATTCTAAGGAATAATTTGGTCTGGTCTGAATAATATTCTTTCTCTTTGAAACAGCAGTGCTAAACACATTTGTCATTGCTGTGTTACAATTACTGATCCCAAAAACCCTGAAGAACCTTAAATTCCATGCTGGCATTTGTAGTGTTACAAAGAATCATCAAGAATGTCATGCTGTATGCATTACTTTTACTGCACATAAATCAAGTTAAAAAAGGTTTACCTTTTAAAACAAGGGGGTCCTTGCCTTCTCTTCTCAATGACTCCAGTACTACATGTAGAGGCTGGGATGGCATCACCCTATTTGGGTCATTGGTATTTTCATCATAGACAATAATTTCTTTGGAAAAAATCCTTTTGAAGGAGTCCTTGCCTTCCCTGCAGGAGATCAAGTCCAAAACAGTAATTTTTCCTTGCTGAAGCCTCCTCCTGCTGATTTTATCAGAGCAGTTGATGTGAACAGCACCTTGAATGTGGCTCTTATTGTACTCCATGAATGGTCTACAGTCAATAATGATGGGACCAGGCATTGGCTGGTGACCCTTGGAGCATTTGGTTATCCTCTTGGCCAGTTCATTGGGATAGATGATCCGGGCAGCAGATGGCTGTTTAGCAGGGCCAGAGGTTGGACTTCCAATCCCACCAGGGGTACTTAGCGCATCATTGCTGTTGACCATTTGGTTGGTGGTACCAACAGTACAGACTCCTGAGGTCAAGTTTGGGCTACTCGCGCTGACTTGGCTTTGGGTCTGACTGTCCTTTTCAGAAGTTGCCACAGTGCAGCAACTGGCACTGCTGCATCCACAAGACAACGAGCGCGTAGAGCCGTTGGATGAGGGCATATAAATGAGATTAGTAGCCCTGACTACAGTTGTGCTAATGACAGTTTTCTGAGTAGCAGTGAGAGAATCAAGGTAGTATGTGTCCAAGCAAAGGTTGAGTTCCTGAGGTCTGACTGGCCTTGGCAGCGCCACCACAATTCTGTCGTCTAGAGGAGATGGAGGCATGGGGAAGCTGTAAAGCTGCCAACCTATGAAGAACTCAAGTTTCAAATCTAGAAGTTAAAACACAATTCAATGGCAATTAAGTTTTTTTTATGACTGAAACAGGGCTTCAACGATAAATTACAAATACCATGTGGATATGATAAATAAAATGATTTACTGGGCTTTCTAAACAGGTACTGTTTAATACATGTAACATTTTCATATATATATATATATATATATATATATATATATATATATATATATATATATATATATATCATTTGTATTTTCATTTTTAAATACTTGCATCAAAAATTACACCACTCAAAATCATAAAGAAAAAACATGTTATTGTATTACGTATTCTTATTGGCAAAGCTAAAGGGATAGCAAGACTTGAATGGATGGTAAACTCGTAACAAGCCACAGCAGAATATATTTGGAGGGCTGTCAATTTGAACAGCAGGCACCAATGCAACAGCTGTAGGTATTAATTTTCTAATCAGATCCATAAACTTTTAAAATAGGAAGCATATTCAAAACAGTTCTTATATGAACATCACAAGCGGAAAGTCCCAGCGGTGCAGCCCCCATGGCTATGTATTGGTTACAGAAAACAGACCGTATTTTACACTGCTATCATATCTAAAATGCTGCATCCTTTTGAGCGTCTAGCCCAATGTCTGTAACCCAACTCTTTCTTGATTAAAATAAATACACAACATAAACGTAGATGTGTACGATCTTGATTATTCTATACACCAATACATTATGTGCGTAAATCAGGCGTGAAGACCACGTACACAAACGATGTTCGAGACTATGTACATGCGAACGTGCAAAGAATAAATATTTTATTTCTTTAATGAAATGATTAAGCAGCAAAAAAAGCCCTCACCCCACAAAGCACAAAGAAGCATACTTAATAATAATTTGCACAACAAGAATAACATTACTGTACAATATAAATCATTATTAACAAACACCTGTAATTCAATTGTATCGCCAGTATATATATATATATATATATATATATATATATATATATATATATATATATATATATATATATATACAGCAACATTACTTTGTAATGTTGCTGTAAACATGACTTTCAGATATTTACACTTTACCTTAGCACTGCAGCATAAAATCGATATCCTAGCTGAGAAAGCTATCACTTAAGAACTGACATGAGCCCTACAGGTACCGTAAGCAACTAGTAGAGAATACAGATTGTAAACCACCTAAACAACGCACATATTTGGTAGAACAACTAGTGATCTCAGTAAGAAATGTGCTTTTGTTTTTCCCACTACAAATTTGAATTAAAAAAAAAAGTTAACTTACGTTTATTGAAAGCACTCTACACCTCTCATGTTTGTAGCCAGTTTTTTTTTTTCTTTTTTTTTTAAATTTTTGAACACAACTGCTAAATACGTTTCAAACCTCACTCGTCCTGCCCCATTGACGGAAGCTGCAACATTTTTATTTTCTGCTTTGCTCCCTGTAATGTAATATACAAGAGGGTCAACCAACCTACGGAAGGCCCCTTTTCTGATTGACAAGGACATAAGCCAATCAGAACCTTCATTAATATTAAAATACAATCTAAAAGCCAACCAAGAATGAACGGGTGGAGTTTGTGGGGTGTAAAGTCAGTTTGCTGAGGATAGTTTATTGAACAATGCTCTGGGTCCCATGTGAGAGAGCAGAGGTGATGTCATTGGCAACCAATCAAAAGGCTCCAAAGCCGGACAGCGCCAACGCGAAACAGCTGCTCTTTATTTACATATAAACTGAAAAATCAAGCGGGGATAGCAAGCTTGGTCTGTTAAATGCATGTACTGGGTAGTTGTACAGTCTGAAACGTGCTTTGTACAAACTGTCCCCGTACCAAACACTGACGTGTTAAAAATAAAGAGGACCGGAACAAATGAACAGGCTGGCAAAGGGTTTTATATTTAATATTTAAAGTTTGAAATGTACAGTATTTAAAAACCTTTTTTTTTTTTTTTTTTTTTGCTGCAGCTGCTACTATACATAGTGTCGGTGTTTTTTTTTAAATCAACGGACATTATGTTCTTCAAAAATACGTCATGCAAATTAAGGTATGTTACTTGACACATCCGTGCATGTACTGCTGAAAACATTGTAGCATTTTACACTACTTTAACAACTGTATTTAAATCAAGGGGAAAAAACTGAAATATCAAACAAGGCAAATAGTTGTATGTGTATGGTAGTATTTTTTATTATTTATTTTTCAGCCTTGTTATGAAGCGATGACGTTATGTTCCAGTTTTACTATATCTGTTCCACTGTATCCTAACAAGACCCATTAATAATAATAATAATAATAATAATAATCCATATTCAGTAATAACACACACCCCTCCTATATATGCATTCAGGGGCTCTGATTATAAGATATATGATAATTAACAAGAGGGTTGGTGTATTGAAAATGTACTGTATAAACAGTTAATAGGAAAATAAAAGTAAGTAAGAAGAATAGAAACCATATTAATATTATTAATAAAGGAAACATTTTAAAAATGCCTTAAAGCATTTACAACTTCTTCAAATATTTCATTATTATAGCAAATACTTCTGATTAAAATATGCTTTGGTAATAATTAAGTCTGACAGTCTCAGTGCTTTTACATATCAGATTTCTGCTGGACTATGTGCTGAATTGCCCTGGAAGTTCTCACAGTGTGCCAGGTAACATTGCTGGTGCTAATTCTTGATTTCTGGAAGTGTCTCTTTTATGAAATGTACAACTTGCTAGTACTGTCTGTGTTCCAAGCTAAGAGGATGCATGCTTGGAGTGTCTCAAAAATATAATAAATTACCAACTCATATGAGCTTTCTATTTTTATGAATGCCTGCCTTAAACAGTGCTGTGTATTTATTGCTGCTATTATTAATACTAATGCAGCTTATTTATACCTGGCGTAGTTCCAAGAATTCAGCAGATTAAATTATCAAAAAAATGAATTTTGAATGTGCCTTTTTGAAACCAGTGAGGGAGTGTGGACAAATAGCAACATACATCCAGATATCTTGTAATGACATTACTGTACAGGGATCCAAATGAGAATCCAAATCTGGTAAAAAGTAACTTACTAGCGACCACCACACCAATGGGAATGTTTTGTTTTTGTTTTCAGTATAGATTTTCCTGATTGAAGCTGTGTTGTTGGTTTTTGTGTGTGCGTGTGTGTGTAAGGGAATGCAGCGTACCAATATTGTGAGGGACTAGAATGGATTAATTCTCAAGTTACAGTGCCGACAGGTATTCTTCCTCTTTCTTCCCCAACTAATGCAATGACAATGAATACACAAAAGCTTTTGGTCTATTAGTTTTCCTTTCTCACTCTTTTAAGTGATTGTAGATCAAAATAAATGCAATATTGGTTCCAAAATGAGATCTGTTAAAAAATATTCACTCAGTCTAGCAAGTGAACATGAAAATGTGTTTCAATGGTGGCAACACATTGAAAGGAGTGCCAGTGAAATTCATTTTGCCCCCAAAATGTTGCAGTGTGTACAATATGGCTGAAGCATCATGCAGCATTAAACGTGACAATACTGGGTAAAGTGGCTTTTTATTATCTGCAGCCTGAAAAGTGCAGAATACTAAAATAATGCTTTCCATCCGTCCATCCGTCTTTCACACTCCAGAACTCGCAAACTAAGTAGTTTATTGTCACACAGGTACAGTAAAGCATATACAAGGATTATTGGAAACCTCTGATATTTGACCTACAGGTTAAGGTCACAGAATACCAAGCCAATGCTCTGTTTTTTACATTCTCACGATAGGACTAGAATCGGTGTCCAAATTTTGATAACATTTTGTACAATTAAACAGTTGTGTTTAAAGTAAATCGTAGAATCACAAGTACATCAAAATAGCCTTTCTTCTTCTTTTTCAAAGTAACATTCACCAAGAATCCAATAATGACCTGCTAAGGATTTACAGAGTTAATTTTAATAACACTTAGTATTTTTACGGGAGGCAACACCATGACGACACTGGAGTGACGCAAAATAAATAGGATTGAATCTTATTTTTTGCAATTTCTTTGCATGACAACTAGGGAATTAAGCAATTACAGAACCGCTTCAATGCACCGTGTCCACCAGGGTGACGCAGTACCAATATTATGGAGGAAACAATAATACTTGCTCTGAAAAGTACCCAGAGCTTTATGACAAAGATCATCGCAATTATAAAGATGGAAGATAATATATGGGAATCCATTTCTAAGAAACTGGATAAGCCTGGTGTGTATGATTTATTGCCATATATGTTGAAATACCATAGAGAAGGCACTCATAATAACCACATCATGTTGTCAGATATATACCAGTCTTGATCATAGTTTTGTCAATAATAATTTTTAATAGTGTTTATAGATCTGGCAGTTTTCAAATCTGTCTCATCATGTCTGTGTCGCTTTAGGCGTGTATGGTCATGTCACATATCTTAAAATCGCATTGTGTCTGGTGTATAAGTGGCCTTAACTCTACGATACAGCCTTGCTTCCACCATGATTTTTGAAGTGCAATAATTTTGTTATAGATACATATGTTGCCATGACCCTCCTTCTATTCTTCTACAGTTTAGTGACAAATGTTTCTGTAGGATAAGTTTAAAAAATGTTTTGGTATAGACACACATTTACATTCTTACTACTACCCTAATTGTCCAGTTATTGGGTTGAGCAGACCCTTTCTATTATTGTTGTCTTGGCTATAATTTCCATCTCTGCTTTTCTTGTCATTAAACACTGTGATTCTGTCACCACGTGCTGCTAATTATTAGCGTTTGTCAGTCAGCTTCAGATGTTCAATTTATGTAGAATCCTGTGCTAGTGAGGACAATGAAACGTATTGGAGCAAAAATCCTCCACCTCAAGGCAAAACACCATGACACAACATAATGAGGAACCCACTGGGTCCTGCACCTGGAATAACATCAATATCACTCAAAGATGCCTGGGATCTGTTTGTACAAACCTTGAAGACAAAGAATAGCAGCAAGTAAGAAGAAAGTATGGAAGGATGTATATAAAAAGAAGCTTCTGGCTTTTCTGGGCCTTTCCCTTCTAGTCGCATATGAAGAAAAAACTGAGACGTTTCCACTCGGGAGCTCTTTGGAGGTCCACTGTCAAACCCAGTGTATCGAGCCACAATGTCTGTCAAAAGATTTAAAGAGATTCGTCATTTCTATATACAATTGGTTCACTCTGCTCCGCTCACAAACTCTGTTCTTGGGTCGTTTGGTCTCTTTATTACATAGCAATAAGAGAGGAAGAAACAATACACACCATGTGGCAGAGCAAGAGCCCAGTCTGTAAATAGTGTGGGTGTTTTGTATGCGTTTTGGTGGTGGTTTGGCAGGGATGGGGTTAATTCCTGTCTCTGCCAAAAACATGTAAGAATGTAGCTGTTCCGAAATGGAATAATTGGCGTTAATTGGAAACAACCACATCCTATAAAAGGAGAGCCCAGAGCTGGGTTACACCAGCTATGTGTAAGTCTTTACTAACTTTGGTTTTACACATTTCTAAATTTACACGGGTTGCACCAGGTAAGATAGTTATAACGTAAGGCTTAGTTGTTACTGTTACGTTGTAAATTTAACGCATATTTTTGGGTAGGTGTAAGCTGTTTGTAGAATCACATTCCAAGATGGCACGGCAACTGTTACTACGTGAACTTCTGTTTGAAGCGTGTTTTGCAAGACTGCATACATCCTCTCAGGACCTTTATGCCCGTTTAAGATTAGACGTGACCATATTTTGAAGATCAATGATGAACTCGAAAGTAGCATGAAACATTCATCTTCCAGAAATTCCTCCATCTCTCCCGGTTTGCCTCGCATTAAGGTGTTTCACTACCGGATCTTTTCAAAACCTGGTAGTTATCAACTAACTAGTAACTACTAAGCACTTAGTGAAGGCTTTACGTGTTAACATACGCATAGCTGGTGCAACCCAGACCAGGGCTCTATTAGAGCTGGAACCAGAGAAAAGGTATAGTGGTTGAAACATACTTGAATAAATGTTGTTTTTTTGTGACCGGGAAACAGCTTAGCTGTCCGGTATGGTTTAGAGCTAGGTTTTGTTGATTTTGTTTTGTGTTTAAAGTAAACATACAGGCCTGCCCTGTTTAAAAACCTACCTGTTCTTGTGGAGTGTAGTTCCTTTTACACATGACAAGTGAACATGGTCCTGCATGGGGCAAGTGCTCCCTGGTTTGTCACACACCATTACAGAATTTAGAGCATCAGTATTGTTGAAAATACGTTTGTATTTTTATTTGTTCTTGTTATACTTGGTTCATAAATGTCTTTGGTATACATTTTTCAGGCTTTTGCATAACCTTATACAAGACATTTAACATCTTATTAAATAAAGGACTCAATAACATCTTTTTTGAACAAATATACATTATTGCTTGTACAGGTCTACATAAACGTATACATATTCAACAGTATTTTTCCTTACCTCCTAGCATCTATCAGTTAAATTCCAGAAGGCAATTACCATTAGGTCATTCAAGCAATGTTTTGTCATGGTGGTTCTTAAATGATTTTTCACAAACTTTAGAGTTGAAAAGCTTCTCTCATTACTGTAAGATGTCACTGGAAGTGTCAGGACTAGCTGGTATAGATTTGCAATTTGGCTGTGTGCATCTAGCATGTTGCTGTTGCTCAGAAAGAGATAGATGTCTTTCAGTGTTGTAGGCGGATGTGACTCTCTCAAGTCTGTGGATGAGAAGTTTATATTCCTTCTCTGCCATCTGTGGATCTTCATCTCCTATATAGTAAGCCTCAGTTTGCAGATTTTTTAAACTGAAGGAGGTGTTAGGCTACTTATGTGTTTTAGTAGAGGCAATGCTTCAGTTATAAACCTCTCAGTGATACTGTCAATGCATAGCTCTCGAGTTGTAAAATAGAATTTGATGTGAATTGTATCCTTTGAACTAAGTACAGTTTTATTTTGCCACATGTGGTCTTTTGGATACTTTTCTTGTTCTCTGTTCCTTTTGAAACGCCTATGTTATTATTTTTTTTTAAGCAAGCTGTTCAGTTTCAATCCACAACTCCTGAAATGTTTCATCTGATCTTAGAGTCTCTAATTCAGATTTGCAGTCCTCAAACGTTTGTTGCTGTACTGATGTCCATGCACAGGCGGATTAAGACTTCTTGGATTAAGATACATGTATATAACACGATATAATACATGACCTGTGAAACGATAAAAAAATTAAATGAAATGTGTAGTTAATTAAAAAATGAACTATAGTTACCTACATTTCAATTTTTTTGTGTAAACTAGTGAATAATACAATGTTCTTTAAATACTGGGATAGCACCGCTACTGCTTCAGATATTTCATAAATCCCAACAGTTTATATTCACACTAAATAGTTACATCCATGACTCCATGCACTCAAGTCAAATATATTTTTAAAACTAAATAAACTTAGCAAGTAACCATTGTTTAGCGAGTTCACACAGATAGCCATTTACAACAGCGCACACATCTGACCAGTCACACATCACTCATCTGCATATTAACGACCCGAGGTGCGTGTGTGTGTTTAGTTTGTGGGAAAACGGACGTAGTACTGTATTTGATTTGATAGCAGAGAGCTCTTTCAGCGACAAAATTCTGATATACTTACAAACACATGGATAGTGTATTCACCCATTATTATATTATATTAAAGAATATTTATTTATTGCTACATTTTTGCTATATTTATTTACTGCTATATTTTGATCCACCGGTTACACTGAGTTTTACTGGAGGCCCCTAAGTGACTGGGGCCCCTGGGCTTGGGCCCCATGGGTCCGTGCGTTAATCCGCCCCTGTGTCAATGCCACTTGCCTGAAGATATTTGGACACCACACCTGTCATTGAAACAATTTAGCTGAATGCTATCGGATAAAAACAAATCAAAGTCAATAGCTTTGCTGAGTGCTTGAGCTGTACCAGATGTTTCTCTGTCAAGCACTATCAACCTGAATGTGTTGTAGTGTCTGTACAACTGACTCAATTGTGGGAAAACAAAGCTTTGCAATTATCAGTTCTGCTTAACCGTCTTGTACTCATTGATTTCAGAGTTTTGGTAGAGTGTGAGCCACTGTCTTTCAAAAATGAAACAGGCCATGTCTCTTGGTAAAATTTTCCATAAGTGTGTACAGCTGTTAAGTGACTCCAAAAAAGTTACTGCAAGTAATCTTGCAGCATGTGTCAACAACAACTACGTGCACATCAGTGTACAAAATATGCTTTATCACACGACTTGCGAATTCCTGCCTGAACACCTCTGTATGCGCCTGACATAGCTGCACAACCATCATATTCTTGGCTCCTTACATTGCAGATGTTGAGTCCATGGTGCCCCAGAGTCTCACAAAAGATAATTTGCCAAACCAGCACTAGTTGTAATTTTTGAGTGAACTACATGAATCAGAGACTCTTGTATTTCTGGTTCTTTAGTAACATACCGTATTACAGCTGATCTTGCTGGCAGAATCAGGAGTTGTGTCTAAGAAAACTGAAAAGTATACAACCTGCTTCACGTCTTCAATGATTGTATTTCTCACCTGACTGGCAGCACACAAGATCATCTCATTCTGACTTTGCCCTGAGAGGTAGTTTGGAATACTTTTAGGGTTCCTCTGTGCTGAATCTAGGTGTTCCTTAAGCACTGGGTCATAGTGTGCAACTAATGTGGCTATCTCCCTAAACACCACTTTGTTACTTGAATCGTTGGATTCATCATGGCCTCGAAATGGCAGCCTTAAACGGGCAAGGGCAGCAGCGATGTCTACCAGTCTTATTCCTGATTTTATGCTATTCTCCTGCTCTCTTGTTCTTAATTCTAGTTGCTGAGCTAATTGTGCTGATAGCTGTTGATCTACAGCCATTTCTGATGTCAAAAACAGTTGCCATTTTTGAACATTTTCTGCATGTTGCTGACTGCTGTTATGCTTTGTTAGTCCTCTTCCGGCCTCTAATGCAACTTTCCAGTCCCGGAAACCATCTAAAACAAAAGATTTGTCATATTTTGCTGTAGCTGATCCAAATATTCAAAAAGCTGCATCTTTGATCATGTTGTGCTCTAGCCAGTGGTATTTCAGAAACCAGTTACTGTTAAAATATCTTCGCTTGGTTCCACACGAAGTGTAAGGGTAAGCATCTAAAACAGTTTGAATGGGACTGTGACAGAGGTCGAATGATTCTTGGTGTTAGATCTCCCTCTCGACCTGTGAGGGCACTGTGTAAAAGGAACAGAGTACCCTTAACTAAGTGGCACGACAATTTATTCCTTAGGGTAGGTGGAAGTCAGTCATTTAGGAAAGGGGTGGCGCTACAGTATCCAAACTCAATGACCCAGACGGTAAACGGCGTGACATCCAAGGATTGGAGGAGCGGATGCACTCGTTAACATAGGGGTCATGAGCGAGGATATAAATAGGGGACATAGCATAAGTGATCTGTTCCTTTTGTGAATGGTTAGAAAACAACCTTAAAGGAGTCCTTGCATGTAAAAACTGTGAGTGTTCTGTTTTGTAAACGTTGTTTGTTTGTTTAGTTTGTTTCAAGATTACTAGCACGATCCAGAACTGCAGCCGCAGGCCAGCATTAAACCCGGACACCAGCACTTCACTTTGCACTAAGAACTGTCTTTTCACCACAAGCACTTAAATTCATGTACCATAGGAACTGTGTTTGTGTCTTTGTGTTTTGTGTGGGTGATAAAACTGGACTTTTTGGTTGCGGGTCAAACCCGTGGGATTTTACAAACCGAAGTGATACACGCTGCTGTAATCACTTCCATCATTATTATTTACAGGTGCCATAAGGCTCTGGACATTGTAGTAATTTATCAATAAACACCCTTGCACCTGTTTGTAATTGTCTGTGTGATTTGTACCTGCACTGCACTCACCTGTATCCATTCACCACTTTGCCACAGGGTCCCTTTCTGATCTACTCATCCCTTGCAAGTCAATCTTTTGACACAATAAAAGAAATTCCTGTTGTGTCTGTTTCTGATAAAAAAAAATTAAATAAAAATAAAACTGCTTACTTGTGTGTGTATTGCACTGTCAGTAAATATACTGACAACTTTTTTGCAGAGTCCCACTTAACAGTTTAAGTACTTGAATTTAGAATTTACCCCGAACAATAAAATTGATTTAAATGATTTTAAAGTTCCAGAATTAATTTCTGAAAATATTAATGTTGTGAATTGGCTACATATCGTGATACTAGTCACATGGAGATGAAGTAGTCACGGTTTCATACATTTCACAGACGGCAAGCCAGAAACATGCAGCTTTTTTTGTTTTGTTTTGTTTTTTCGTTGTTTGCTATCTCTTCAATATGTGCTGAAATATATTTTGGAAAGAGGAACAATTTAATAAAAGAATAAACACATTTATTATTTTAAAAAGAAGGGTTAGTCTCACTGTGATTTATTGAGTTTTAATGTTAGAATCGGTGCAATATTACTGTCAGTAGTCCCAGGTGAAAGAGCATGGTAAAAAAAAAAAAAAAAAAAAAAAAATTAAACACAGCAGTGGCTGTATAATCCTACTAATATTATTAATCACATTAGTACAATCTTGTGTAACTAGAGCTGCTATTGGTCAGGGAGGCATTAATATTAACATACACTAATAGCACTGTCTACTGGCACAATTTTGCCCGCGTCACAGATGTAAAGGATTATGCAGTACATGAGTATCTCTGCAAAGCTATTCAGAATTTAGGAAATCTGGTATTAAAATATCTACATGTTTTCAAATAAAATACACGTCTTTTTGCCGTGCTGAAACAGTATGTTTAATTTGTTTACAGTATTGTTAAGTGGCTAAAGTTTTTCCAGTGTGGCTAAAAAATGTTAAATTACTTTAGCCACAGTGGGTAACTAAATGAAAGTCTCAGAGGGAACGTAAAGTGTTACTATAATTTACATTATATACATTTATTTTAACTATTTAACTGTCTGTCTGTCCCACAAAAAAACGCGCAGCACAACCAAAGACAACCTTTTGAAAATAAATACATCAGCAATAAAATCTGAATCAGTCAAAAACATATTATTTTTTATTTTCCAACAAAACATATTCTAACGTTATTTTAAGATGACTGTGAACAAGACAGTAATCAACCAAGTAAGAGTATATCCAAACATTTTAATAAATCAATTATGTTTGATCAGTTTGATGAATTACTAGATTTAGTTAATATTGAAACATATCAATAGCTTCAAATTAGTCACAAAACACATTAATCATAGGCATCAATTGGATTTTTAAAGGTATGTTATCAAGTACAAAACAAAAGTTAGTATGAAAACGGTTCTATAAAATAAAAAAAAAACATCTGCATCTCAATACCTAGCCCACAGTACAAATGCATTCATTACAACTCATAAGCGAAACATAATTCTATGGACACACTTAACAAGTTGATATCCCAAAAGCATGTCTTTTTTTTAAAAATTGAATTTTTGCCATCCGTTAGTTAAGGCGGAATTTCATGAGGCGGACACACTCAGACACGTTCAGCTTGTTCGATGTGGAACAGGAACAGGTTTTAGCCTTTTTGCTAAATCACTTAGTAATAAATGATCTATGGCTGACAGCGATTTGGGGATGCTGTTTGTGCATTGTGATGGTTTTTTCAGACAAAGTTCCAAGCAGTAGTTATATCATATGTAATAAACTATAACATTAATATTATGGTCAAATATATTAAATCTCGCTATACAGACAGTACAGACCATCCTAAATAGAGGCTACATTTATTGTATTTTGCCAGTATTGCATGTACAGTTGTGTAATTTACCTATAGAATAGGGTTAATTTTTTGCATCACCCTATATAATTAAACAATTTTGCTTCCTAGTAAAACAAAGCCTGCTAAATAATGTTACATTAACATATTGCATTACAATCATACCTCTTTGTAGTTTTCGATACTGACACTTAACTGACAATTAGAAAATGTGACAAATTGAAATCCAACATGAAATACTGTAATACTATCATGCTGACTTCTGGTATACGTTTGTAATATCGTTCTGTAGTTTCTTTGATTACATGTTAAATAAAACATCTAAATGATGTTAATCTATTTTTTTAATTGTCTCAATCCAACAAAAAGAAAATGCAGTTGATGCAAAACTTTTGGCCAGAGCTCTACCTGTGGGGCTTCACCATGTTTCAGTGTGTGCAGACCGGGCTGTTCGAATGAACAACATGTTCGTTTCGCCAAATCAGGTTGTTCAGTTCTGTTTGGTCTCACGAAATTATGCCTTTAGGATCTGTCATCTGTCATCTGAGATTTGCGAATTTGAGTTTTGATTGACAGTCCACCAATACTACCTTGCTACAGTTTCTTTTTCTAATCACAGTCGATTAGGCGGTACCTCTATATTTTTACTTCTGTCATTAAAATGGGCTCAGAAAATAAAAAATAATTGACTCGGTGCTGGCGCCCCAAAGGCTAGGCCTGGGTGCAGTTGCACACCCCTTAACGCCAGCCCTGTGTTAAGGGCAATAATATTATAATATTGTAAAACTACTGGTTTAGAAATTGTTGAACAAGCAAAAATATTATTGCAGAAATCTGTGTTAGCCTAAAATGAGAACATTTAGCAAAACCATGACCTAATTTAATAACCTCGCTGGAGCCCTTGGCATATGCTTGTAGCCAAGTTAGCAGAAGCAGCTTAACCTAAACAGGGACCCCTCGCTTGTAAGTCTTATCTGAAAATGTACTAGGAACTAGGTACCAGAAGGAAATATTTTAGCAAGCAAGGCTAAATTTACTGACATAAACAGATGCTTTAACTCAAAGACAGGTTGACTGTTTATTCTTATCTAAAGGGAGTGATAGAACTTCATCATACCAGAGAAATATATTTAATTTATTATTATTAGTTATTTCTTAGCAGACGCCCTTATCCAGGGCGACTTACAATTGTTACAAGATATCTCATTATTTTTACATACAATTATATTATTTTTACACATTATTATTTATTTTACATACATTTATCCATTTATACAGTTGGGTTTTTGATGGAGCAATCTAGGTAAAGTACCTTGCTCAAGGGTACAGCAACAGTGTCCCCCACCTGGGATTGAACCCATGCCCCTCTGGTCAGGAGTCCAGATCCCTAACCACTACTCCACACTGCTGCCCCTGAGGCAGGATTCACTGACAGAACAGGTGCTTTAAATCTGTCTTGATACTCTTATCAAATGATAGAACTCCATGGTACCGGCGAAATATGTTATTAGCTTTAGAGATGACATCATATATCCTGGGTTTAGAATAATAGGGAAAAGCCTGGTACTGCATATTAGCATGACATTAGAAAATATATTATTAATTTTAGAGATAAGGGCTATCTAAAAAGCCAGATGTTTTAGGTTTAATTAAGCCTTCTGATGCATGAAGCAGAGAAAAATTCTTATAAGTATCGGGGCAAAACTGCAGTTTATCACTCTATCCATTTAAGCGTTAATAAGCCGAAGAAGTAAATATATACTCTGATTTGTTAAACTTTGAATAAACTTAGTCTGTGATTATTCTTGATTGAAGGTTGTCTGGGTATGTGAAAATCTGTAAGCTGGTACATGAACAATCCACTGTAGGAGTTTAAAAGATCTATTTGTCCTCCTATCAGCCTCCCCTGGTTCTATTAAAGAATAAAATAAGTGAAATCTCTCCCATTGTGAGAATGTTGAAAACAGAACCAGCTTGTTATTCTCTGACCTTGATCTGAATGTCAAGTACCAATGGTTTCCCACAATCCTTGTATATGCTTTAGTCTGCCTGTGTGGCAATAACCTCCATAACCTATATAATTGTGAGTTATGGAGTGTGAAAGATGGACGGACAAACGGACAGTTTGAAAGCATAATTTTAGTATTCTGCACCCCGCAAAGCATTCACTAGTAAAGTGAGTAAAATGGAAAGATGAAAAGTTGAACTGCAAGACGAAAATGGAAGTAGTGGAAATGGTGCGGGCGGTAATAAAGGTTTGCTGATAGATTATAAAACCTTTACAGACTACACATTTAAATAACAGTTGCAAAGACTGGATGTTTCGGTGTCACAAGACATGCTGAGGTTAAGGAAGTCCTGTGGTCGTTATCAGCTGTCACAGGTGCACAGCAGCCTGGGAGTAAGCCATCGTTGCCACAACCCCTGTATGCAACCTTGAGCATAAGCATGCTGCCAGCAGAGCCATGAAATTAACACATACACTCAGCACTCCAGATAAGCTGCGTACTGGGTGTTTTACGCATTGAAAAAATATTAATTACGCATGATATTTAAATTGAATGTATAAAGATAACGCACAGTAATTGTGCTGCACAACTTGAGTTTGCATGTTATCAAGCATCTTGTACTTTGTTGGTTCCCGGTGTATCAATAGTCAGTTGTTAATATACTGCAAGTGGCAGCTAGAGAATGGATCATACAAATACCGGGAAGCTAGAAACCAATAAGTGACCATTAAGTCTGGGTTTCAATAAAAAAAGTAAGGTTGAATACATTCACTTGCAATGCCTGTTTGTGACTGGGGAAATGATCTTCAGGATTTTTCAGCGCTGTCTTAGTCCCCCTCAACCTAACCTACCAATTTAGCTGAATTCTTGGAAGGTAAATCTATATAATAAATACAATATTCTGTGTTTGGAGAGTCAGGATGCTTTATATTGCTATAGCAAGACAATCAGTAAGGAATACAATATTATCAATTTATTTGCATTAGTGCAGTATTGGTACAGTTATTATTATTATGTGTTTATTTAGCAGACACCTTTATCCAAGGTGATTTACAGAGACTAAAGTGTGTGAACTATGCATCAGCTGCAGATTTACTTACAACAATGTTTCACCAGAAAGACGGAGCACAAGGAAGTTAAGTGACTTGCTCATGGTCACACAGTGAGTCAGCAAGTGAGCCAGGATTTGAACAGGGGACCTCCTGGTTATAAGCCCTTTTCTTTAACCACTGGACCACACAGCCTCGTATAGGGAATGTGTCTGTTGACTTGGAAAGGGAAAGCACAAGAGACTGAAATGCAGATTTACAGAAAACCAAAAAAATGTAACCTAATACTAATACTAGTGGGAGGAGACTCGGTGAGGACTAAATAAGACAAAGTTTTTGTACAGTAGTTCAAATTAACATTGTAGTTAAAATGTAAGGCTGTAGTTAATGCATACCCCATACATTAGCATTATAGTATGTACTGTATTTATTGGAAGTACTCATTACTTCAAGGTGCAGATGTTGCATTTTACTCACCCAAAATACAGTTGACACACTTGGGCCTGATTTTCCAACTTTAGTAAAGGTGTTTACTCATAAGTAAGGGCTGTTTTGAGTAAATGTACACATTTTTACAATTTTCCAAGGTAAGTAAAGTTTACGTAAACTGACTTCCAGCACGTTAGGCCAATTTTCATGTAATTTCAATGTGTAAATGTATACCATTGAAGTTAATGGTGTAAAAGTACGGATATTATATAAACCCCTGAAACTGAAACTGAGAAAAAGGCAAGATGGCTTTGTTGCTTTTGTTGCAGAGGAGGAGAGAACAACAGAGGAACAGATCATACCCTGCTGAATGAATTGTTCGTTCCAGGGTCACCTTTATGGTTGCCACCAATGAACACATTTTGAGGCATTATCGGTTTGATAAGAAAACCATTTATGATCTTTGTGAATAACTTAAGGCAGATTTGGAAGCTTCCACCAACAGAACACACCCAATTCCAGTTTTGACCAAAGTCACTGGCCCTACATTTTTATGACTATGGACTAACACAGATATCTAATGCTGCAAGGCAGGGAGTATTCCAGTTTTCAGTATGCAAGATCATTAATGATGTAACTGAAGCCTTGATAAAAAGAGCTCCTGCTTTTATTAGATTCCCACTATCAGTGGCTGAGCAATGTTGTGATAAGCGATAAAAGAAGAAGCGAAAGATAAGTTGCAGGCGTCTTGCTTTCGAGTCCAGATAAGTGTAGTTTATTGAAGATAAAAGTTCTGAGTTGCAAAGTTACAACCAGACATCTTAAAGGTTACATGGTGACAACAGTTTGCAGGTATACTCTCTCCAAGCGCGGATCAGAGCAAACAAAGAACATTGAACATTTTCCAGTTTAAATGTGGTTTCTTGTGACATCATGTTTTTCCTTAAAACCAATCACAAGAGAACACATTTCCAAGTTTTTACAATCCTTACATCAAAAGATTCACATCCTACATGGCCTACAATTTCAAATGCTATCATGTACTTCTTCCTAAATTGAGGCCTATACCTGTTGTTCATTTTCTTAAATCTTTGATGGGAGGAAAGAGTGAGCTAGCTTCCTGGAGTTCTCTGAAGTTTCCACCATGAGAGACACCTATTGTGTCAGAGGTATCACCTCTCTGGTACACCTCTTACAGGAGACAATAATCATAAAAACTGGTTGAGTTCTCATGGAAGTAGCTCTCACTGATCTCCATTTGTCTTTCCCATGATTAACAGAAACATTACTTCATTCTATACTAAATCTAAAGTCTAATCAATTTACTTATTTCTAAATAAATGTATTCCTACAAGCAACAGCAAATTACATTTTATTTTTATGAAGATGCAGGAATGCCTTGAACTAACTGATTATACACATATAGCAATAAAACCTCCCGCAGAGTCTGAAGCTGTTTTTAGAAACGAGAAAATCCCACTCCTTAAATGTCTGGTTTATTTGCGATGCTCATTGCCGTATCAGAAATGTATTTGCTAATTTCCCTGGATCGTGTCATTAATTTTACAACAGAGTGAAATTTGGAGAATGTTTGAGAGTGGAGAAATCATGGATTGCTTCATGACATTATTAGCATATTGTTATATTTAATTACTTATAATTATGTATCTTTAACTTAACAATTCTGCAACATGTTGTATGTTATCTGTTGCAGATGACAATGGCTATCCTTTAAAGAAGTGGCTTCTGACTCCAGTGACTGGTCCTACAAGAGCTGAGGAAAGATATAATAAGATACAATACGTGCCAGAAACATGTTGCTAAATAATTCTGGTGTGCACAAGATAGCAATAATTAGAAATGTCCCACAAATTTGGCAGATGAACAGAAGACAAATACCAGCTTTGGAGGACCCAGATGTTCAGCCTAACAGAGATCAACTACCCATGCAAGCCACACAAATCAGACAGAAAATAATAGAAATGTATTTTCATAAAAAGCACTTGTAATAAATAATAAAAACGACCAAAAACGATTTCAGTTATTTTAGACACAGTTCATTTTAGTTTGTCATTTTTCAGTGCTGGCAGGATGCAGACTGCTTATTTCTCTCTCTGTCTACTCCATAGTTCTTGTGAACTCGACTAGCGCAGGTACTCTTGATTTACCTTCCATGCTGCTGACGCTCTTCTCTCTGTCGAGTCTTTTCTTGCAGGGACTCGAGTGGAGTCGAGTTATTTGATGACAATTGCTACATATACAAGCATAAACGTAAAGGGCTGGGATTACTATGCTTGTGCTCCAGCGCAAAGGTTCACTGCTTTTGGGGAAATGAACAGTTTTTATTAAGATTAGTAAATCTGGCCCCAAAATCTCTTTAAAAATATTTTGTTGATGTAATAATTTGCTGAAATTTCAACTAAGAATGCTCATACTCTTGAATGACAATGCATCTTTTAAAAAGACAAACCAGTGCTTTAAAACTGTTTGGAAAAGTCCTGTTTTGAAATTAACCTGGTGTTTACAGAAGGGTATAAAAATCATATAAAGTTGGGTCTATATTAATTAAAACTTATCGGGGCACCACTACCAATATAAAGTATGGCAATGGCAATGCCATGCATTTTGATTTAATCTAGGTCATGGTTTTTGTTTATTGTACGTAAAAAGAAAAACAAAACCCATTCAACCAAAGCTGTCTAAGGGTAAGGTTGATTTACAGTGGGACGAGCTAAGGCAAGAGTCAGGAGATTGCAGTGAAGCACTGGTAGTGTCTCTCTTGCCAGTAGCATATTTCTGAGTAACATGAACAATATAACATAATACTAACCTGTAAAAACATATATACACCCACCCCTGGTTATATCGCCCCTCGCTATACTACGGATTTGGATATATCGCAGTCTTGTAGTTGGCCCCCCATTTTTACAGTCTAGCTGCGCATGCCTTAGCTGCAATATATTATATATATAGGGCAGCAGTGTGGAGTAGTGGTTAGGGCTCTGGACTCTTGACCGGAGGGTCGTGGGTTCAATCCCACGTGGGGGACACTGCTGCTGTACCTTTGAGCAAGGTACTTTACCTCGATTGGTCCAGTAAAAACCCAACTGTATAAATGGGTAATTGTATGTAAAAATAATGTGTAAAAAATTAATGTAATTGTATGTAAAAATAATATCTTGTAACAACTGTAAGTCGCCCTGGGTCTCTGTGTCTATGTGTAAATGTAACCTGTGAGTGTGGTTCTGTCTGTGTCTCACCTGTAATCAACAGAGTGGTCGACTGGTTTGAGTGCCCGTGAGAGTGTCCAGCAGTGTGTGTCTGGTTTGGGTGCTCGTGAGAATGTCCAGCAGTGTGTGTTTGGTTTGGGTGCTCGTGAGAGTGTCCGCCAGTGATGTGTGCTTAAATCAAAAGGATTTGAAGAACAAGAACCAAGCGTGTTGTCTCCGACCTTTCTGCTTGCCTGTGAAATGCTACAATATACAGTGGTTTGCAGAAGTATTCACCCTGCAAAGTTTTCACATTTTGTTGGCACCTGAGCGTACCGCTTTCAAATTAGACTTTACATGTAGAATCTACACAAACTACTCCACATTGATTACGTTAAAAAATGCATATAGAATATAAATAAGTAAGATTTATAAAGAAAAACAGCACAGATTAATCTCAGTTACATAAGTATTCAACCTCTTTGCTAATGCAGCCCTAAATCAGCTCACGTGCAAATGATTTCTTTGAAAGGTCACACAGTTAGTGAAATGGATTCAACAATGCAACCATTAAGACCAAGGAGCTTTCGAAACAAGTCAGGGATAAAGTGGTAGAGAGGCACAGAGCAGGAGAAGGGTACAAGAAAATTGAGTGGGTTCCTTTGTGTTACATCACTGTACCTGAGAGGTTACTGTAAGGTAATAGATCTAGCTGACACAGACATATCTCTTATAGGCAAGAGCAGCAAGGCAGGTAACGGGTGAGCAGCACATAGGATAGTTGCATATCTTCATGCCTAATTAATTATTTGACGGGCAGCGAACTTCTTTAAATGTCTCAATATGTCAAAATAACGCTAATTTTAATTCAGCACTGTGATGAAACCTGAAATGCCTGTTTAATTAGCATGCACTATTAAGTCATTGTGTTGTTGTTTTCGGGAACCACCTAAAAAAACACAATGGTAAAAGCAGGCTCCCGTGCATGGTCTGCATTTTTGTTGGTGAGGAACGCTGCAAAAGTTGTTCTTTGTGGAGACAACTTTATATGCATTCATAGTGCTAGGAAGTGAAGTGCAATACTTATTTTATCAGTAGTGCTTCTTATATGCCATTTATCAGTAGTGCTCCTTATTTGCCATTATTGCCCTCAACTAGCACACTTACGGTTCAAGTTTAAATCAGTATACCATCTTGTGGCAGAACAACATTAATTATGAAATGACATGAAAAATATATAAATGGAATATAAAAGTTACTGATAGCATATATATAAGGCTATAAAAAAAAAGTTAAATTGTTGTGAAAATATCACAAGAAGTGCAACTTTTACATTATAATATGATAACAAATAGACAGGTTTGACCAGTCACTATGGAGTTTTATTGCCATAAGAAAAAATAAAGTGTATATTTTAATGCCCCAGACTGCACTATTTTGTTTATTTCATTTATTCACTTTGTGCCTGCAGTTAACGACATATTAATGAAAAGTTCTTATTGATCATCCAGGACACTTTTACAATAAGAGATGGGTGGTGATGGGGGTGGGGGTTCAAAAAGTAGCATTATTGTAGCAAATACCTATTATAGTACAAAGGACCAAGAAAGCAGCTTACCGGGAGATGGCTTACCCACCCGTGAGCAACAGTGTAATCGTGGGGAGATTGCAGGGCCCTTACAAAATTGGGTAAGCCAAGACAGAGGGCTCCCTGGTTTAATACTGAGGAAAACTATACAATAGTCCAAGAAGTCATGACAAAAAGAAAATACCTACTCGGCAACACTAATGTAAAACCGTCTTTAAAGAAAAACAATGGGAAAACATTGCCAAAACTGTTTCTGCTCTTGGATACCATCGCCAATCATCAGCAGACAAAAGCGGTTGTATGATCTTAGAAGGTCAAGACAAGCACATGTCTCCCTTAAACCTCCTGCAAAAAATGCCTGCAGCTCCAAAATATTTATGTGGAGAGCTGCCAAGGGGGGTTCCATACCCCTCTTGCCCCCGTCATTCCACACAGCGCCCCAGCCGAGGCTGGACACATCCATGGTGATGACCGCCCTTCTGGTGACGCTGCCTAGCGCTATGCCTAGGTGTAGATGGGCAGGCTGTGTCTACCAAGAGAGCACCTTTAGACAGTGGTGAGACACTCACTAGGCGGCAACAGTTCAACATGGGCTGAAAAGCCCTGCTGTTGAACCAGGCATGGAATATGAACATATGAACAGGAGACCCAAAGGAAGGGTCTGCGAAGCTGCTGCCATCAAGACCAGAAGTCTCTGGAACGTCACTACTGTAAGCACTCTGTTGAGTTCAAAAAGCTCCAGACAGGCGGCTATCCTCCACACTCTGACAGAGTGGACAACATAGACCTGGAGTCCAAGCACACTCCCAGATGGGAAGCTGTCTGCGAAGGTGTGAGCTGGCTCTTTGCATGATTCACCTACAGGCCTAACTGATGAAGGTGGCTGGTGATGAGCTCCGTGTGGGCCTCTACCTGTGCTGGAGACTGGGTACAAATGAGTCAGTCGTCTAGGTAATTGAGCACTCTGATGCCTCTTAGTCTCAATGGAGCCAGGATAGCTTCCTCGAGAGAGGCCAAATAGGAGTTCCTTGAAAAGCGAACCGCAGGTACCTCCTGTGCCCTGGTCTTATGGGGATGTGGAAATACGCGTCCTTGAGGTCCACTGTGGTGTGGCCTGGTTGACTGCAACAGCTGTTGCATGGTAAACATTTTGAACTGCCGTAGACTCAGATACAGGTTGACCTGTCTGAGGTTAAGGATTGGTCTGAGGCCACCATGCCGCTTGGGCACCAGGAAGTACCAGGAGTAGAATCCTTCCATCAAGTGGAGAGGGTGAACCGTGCAAATAGCTTGCTTTTCCCGCAGAGCTGTCACCTCCTGAGACAATACCGCAGCATCTTGCGGGTCCGTGACTAACATCTGTTCAGTTTGAAGATACGGAGCAGGTTTTTATTCACCAAGCCCAGCTCCTCTAGCTGCTGTGGTGAGGGTCTATGACTCTGAGAAAGAGCCTTCAATAAACAGGCCTGGTAGGCTACCAGTATGCTATTGTAATCACCCAGCCTTGTGGCGAACGCACCGGCTGAGTGAGCCCACTTCAGAATAACTTCTGAGACCTGACAGTGCTTGTTAGGGCAGCTAGCATCCTTGGTTAGGAGCAGTAGTTTAGGCGCCTGCACCAGAGGGGCAATTGCAGCGTCTATGGGAGGAAATTGGTCCAAACACAGCATCTCTGCGTCATGCAGGCTGTACAACGCCCCCATCGACAGTGAAACAGCCAGAGCTGTAGCCAGGTGACCCCAGGATGACTGGACCTCAAAAAGAAAATCCGGGTGCACTGAGGGTGGCATGGGAGAGGGAGAAGGCTCAGTCCTCAAAGATGGACTGTTTCCTTGTCTCCTCTCTAGGCCAGGGCATTTCCAAATTGCAGTGGCCCTCTTAATCAATGGCAGAAGCTCTGCCTACAGGGAGAGATTAACTGCAGGTAATGCGGTCTAAATCCACTTCTTCAGAGGGGAACGCCAGCTACGGTTCACCCACCTCCTCAGAGGCGGCGATGGACAGCATACCATCCTGCTGCCAGTCTGTGTTTAAATTGTTGCGCCAAGGAAACAGTGGGGGCAAGCAGAGCAGCGCGCTCACACAGCAGCTCAGTAAGCACTGTGCCCTGATGGGAAAGAGCTGCCCATAGTTTCTCCAGCTGCTCAGAGTCCACCGATCTCTTGGACAAGTGACTCTTTCTCTTCCTCTGCCTTGGAGAAAGAGAAGGAGAAGGAGGAGGAGAAGGGGAAGGAAAGGCAGAGGATGATGAGGAAGAACGTAAAGATGGCTTCCTACGTGGGCTCTTTCCCCAGGCAATTCTCTTGCTCTCCCTTGGCACAGAGCCATCTGGAGAAGACACATCCACCTCTTGGAATGGACATGGAGTGCTGTGCAGAGTTTACTGTAAAAACTGCTGCCTCAATCTGCTCAAGCAGCAACGCCACTGTACAGTAAATGTAACAGCATAGGTCAAGACCCAAACTAAGTCCTCTGGTATTGGACCAGGAATTGTACCGCGGTCAGAACCAGTTCGGTGACTTTGCAACGAGTCGGAATCGTATGGTACCGGGATGGAACAGAGAGGTACAGGGACGGTGCCGAGTCAGTTCAGTACCGATATGGTGCCTAAGCGCCGGTTGAGTATGGTACGGTACCCTCGGTACGGTACAAGAACCAGAGCAGTACTGGGACGGAAACCGATCGGTTCGGTACATGGTTCATGACTTGCACAGGGTCAACCAGGGGGAGTGGAGAGGGAGACCAGGCGACCTCCTGTGCCTGGCGGTGCCGCGACCTGGGAGTCCGGCCCAGTGACCAGAGGCCCAGACATGCAGCCTGGGTGTCTGGCAGCCCAGGTTGAGGGAACCAACCCCCAGGCGGCGGGCTATGACACAGGGGTGGTGGTCGGTGCTGTGGTGGTACCTCACCTCCTCCCCATTCTTCGTAGCCGGCAGCTCCCTCTTCTGGGACGGCCACACTCGCTCCTGCAGTGAAAATGCTGCGGGTGGAGCTAGTCTCCTACCTCCCCTCCTTCTTCATGGCCGGCAGCTCCCCTTTGTGGGGACCCGGCCACAGTATTTCCTGCTGCCATGAAGGGCTGGCAGGGAGACCCTTGGCGAAGCAGAGCCAGCAGCGACCCAGGCGAAGAAGAGCCGGCAGCAACCCCAGGTGAAGCAGAGCCGACAGTGACCCCAGGCGAAGCAGAGCCGGCAGTGACCCCAGGCGAAGCAGAGCCGACAGTGACTCCAGGTGAAGCAGAGCTGGAAGCAACCCCAGGTGAAGCAGAGCCGGCAGTGACCCCAGGTGAAGCAGAGCCGACAGTGACCACAGGTGAAGCAGAGTCGGCAGTGACCCCAGGCGAAGCAGAGCCGGCAACGACCCTAGGCGAAGCAGAGCCGGCAGCGACCCTAGGCAAAGTAGAGCTGGCAGCGGTGAGCAGGCAACCCCAGACTTCTCCCTCTTGTGCTGGACGCTCGGCCTACCTCCTCTTGGGCACTGCAGATGGCTGGGTCTGGTCTACAGCACAGAACCACTCTGCTGCGTCCCCAACCAGGCCCTGGTTGGATGCCTCCTCGTATGGGGGCAGTCCTCCCGGTCATGTCCGAACTCTCCACAGGCACCCTTAAGCCCTCCACTGTTCCTGCTCGGCTGCCCAGTCCGGGGGTCCCAGAAGGGTCGGAACCCTTGACCACCACCTCTTGCACTGCTGTTGTTGGTGCTGCAGGTGTCGCTGCTGCTGTTTCCTGCAGCTTTTCCTTCCCATTTTTTTTTATTTTAACTACAGTCCAGCTCCGAGTCTCTAGGGGGCGCTATCCCACTCTGACACTAGATGTGACAGGACAGTATTGTGGGCCCAGATGGTATCGGCAGAGACAGAGGCTCAGAGGCAAGAAAACTGCAGTTTAAGCGCTGCTGCATGATTTTAATAAACACACACACACACACACACACACAAAAAAATACAAAACAAAACACTACTGCTCACAGAGCAAAAATAAAAGGTTAAACAAAAACAGGTCTTGCACACAATAAACAGGAACAAAATAACTGTCTCAAGGGCTAAAACAAAAGGTTTAAACAAAATCCAAAAAAAACGTAAGCTGGGTATTACCCTTCACTACAAAGTTTTCAAAATAAACACAGCACAAACACTCACCAAAAAACTCCTTCACCAAACAAAGAATTTTTCTCCTTTTTTATACCATGTGTCACACAATTACAGTTCAAATAATAATACAATTATTTACAAAAACTAAACTTACATTTTGAACTCCAGCCGGAGCTAAGCAGCTTGTGCAGAGAGCACAAGTCAGCCGATTTGCTTGATCCTTGGGAAGGGCCGAGGAGCCGCCGGCTTAATGCAGGGCACAAGGCCGCTGCAGGACGTAACAAACAACAGGCTGTGTGCAGTGTAATTAGTAAACTAATACAACATTAAAAAAGCACTTACCTGCCTATGGCTCTCCCGTCAGGTTCAGTCCTCTGAAAGGAAAAATGATGCTGGTATCTGTGCGTACAGTCTTCTTATATCCTCAGGGGCGGGCATGACTGCGTCACAGGAGCTGGCGCAGCTTTGGTATATCTATTCAGGTTTCAGGGTATTTAGGAGGTAAACATCCATCAGGTAATGGTTACATTTCGTACTTGAAAGGGAATGCTGTATGTTCACTACATATTTCAATAGTTGAAGCTTCTGTGCACTTTATCAGAGTGGAAGACAGTCCAATCTGTTTACATTCCATATAGTTTTACCTGTTAGGACACAGGCAGAAAGTTTAAATAGCAGTTTATGTGCATTATCTAAATATACCAAAGTAGTATCTTAGCCAGAATCAACAAATGAGTGTCAACTTGCAACTAAATGTAAAAATTACCATCCATTATTTTTTCTTTGTATTTTAGTGTAGGCACGTAATTGTGAGAATGCAAGAACAAAACATGATGGAACTGCTTAACTGTGTTCCCAGACTATTAATGTTGGTCAATTACTGTGCTGATTCATATTTGTGTTACATAACACTGGTGGTTTTGCTCACATAGTCGGCACCAATAACTGTAATAATAGAAGTAATTACTGTACTTTGATGTTATGCAGTCAGCTAGTTATAGAATTTTCCACAGTTTATAAAGTTTCCCGCCATGTGGTTGTAGAACTTTTTTCAATTATTATCTGATGTTGTGTGGGTGTGTTTTCATTTTTCACTGTAACCACATCATATAATTTCTGCACCTGTACACAAAGTAAGGTAACGACTATTTGCATTAAAAAAATGAACCACAAACTTGTTTAGCAAGGATGCCTGTTACTGGTATTTAAATTGAAACTACTTAAAATTAAATGTGAGCAACCTGTTTGATCACTTTTATAGTTCAGAAAGAAGTTTCCAACTGATTTACACTCCCAAAAATATAACTTGACTATGACTTTGGGTGATTTATGAAGTTTCTTAAATAACCACCATAGATTGATTCATGATCATAGATTGACGGTCTAAAAAAGTTCTGCAAAATCATTAAGGAAGGTATATGGAAATACAGCATTTAGAAATGGAGCTAAACTGTCAAAGAACCGAAATACCCATTGATATTAAATATTCCATTCAGTCTTTGTTCCTCCACACAGATATGCTAATAAACCTACCTAACAGCAATTTATATTTCAAGATCTATCATTTTCCCTTACCATATAACCACAATTGAAAAACAATGGACTGCACAGGCTATAGTTCAGTATTTAGAGTAAAGGAAGCTCAAGGGCAGTTCCAGTGGTAAGAGCCACAGTAGTTACATGTGGAATAATCAAGTAACAGTGCATGGTTGTGAAAGAAATAGTTACACACAGACAGCATGAGAAAACACAAGCTGAAGGCATAGCCCAAGTGTCATCTTTCCAGAGGTTACCAGGTGCTGTTTCTTAATTCTTTTTTATTTACCAGCAAATCATTTGCAGTGATATTAGTTCAGTGTTTCTTTTATTTGTCTAATTTTAGAAAACATGTTGTAAGCTCAGCAGCGCAGGTGAGGTACAATATTTGGGATGAAGGTGGTAATGGGTATAGGATTTCAGTTATGATACCAAGGTGTGCCATGTTTGAACCTATACCGTCTAATTGAATTTTTACTCAGGGCTGCAGGTATATAACTGCATGTAAACACTAAGGCTGAGAACAAGTAATGATCTCAGAAGCTAACCTTGTTTCAGAAATCTGTCATTATCAGATTCCATGGTGATATGACTAACCGTTCATGTCACTTTCTATCCACCCTATTGCCATGAAATGTGCCTGGCATCACAATATCTTCTAATCTAGGACAGTAGTTTTAGAAGCTGCTTATCTTGTAAAAACTGTATTTGTGTTAAATATAGAATAATTTTAATACAGTTTCCTTTTTTTAAATGTAGTAAAATAAACAATGAACAATACAAGTTAACTTTCACACAGAATATTGTAAGTATTTGTGGCACAGAGACTTACTTTGCATAGTATGTTTGTTATAGTAACATAATACTGTATATAAATCATGCTTTGTAATTCTGGTAAACATGGTCAAGCAATGTTTATTTGAATAAACAACAATACATCCCAATACCAGCATATGCAGTATATACACACCAGTATGAATCAATGCATCTTACACACTGCAAAGTGTTGGGCTTATGTGAGCTACAGTACAAGGGAGTAAAAAAAAGCAATGTTGGCTGTTTTATCAAGTTACAGTATAAGGTGAGTTTGTGGCATAATCAACCATTTGAAACCAGACCCACTTCGAAAAGATGGGGAACGCCTAGCCCCTGGCAATTTCTTTGGCTCAATTTAGCAAGCACTTTGCTCTACAATTTATTTCTGACTCTATCCCAATTGACACAAATCCTTTTCATTTTTGGCCTAACTGAAAGACACAGCTTTTCTCATCTGGTACAGACAAAAGTGCCAAATATCTCAAAGACCTGTATATTGAGAATAATTTAGCAAACATTTCCAGAAAATGTATATTCTGCAAACACATTTATTCTGCCACTTACAGATTCAGAACTTTATTGTGTTTATTTCCCCATTGCCTTCTTTAGTCTGTCCAAATCAAAACAGATGAAAGTCACCTGCTTTCTCACAATAGGTACTAGACCTTTCCCCAGCTTTGCTCTTTTGCTCTATTTTTTAGAACACTATGCAGGGATATATCTAACTAACAATGTACTGTAATTCATTTAATATTTTATTAATATTAAGCATTATATAAAAAGAGAAAAAATACAAACATAACTTCATTTATTTCTTAGCAGACGCCCTTATCCAGGGCAACTTACAATTGTTACAAGATATCACATTATTTTTACATACAATTACATTATTTTTTACATATAATTACCCATTTATACAGTTGGGTTTTTACTGGAGCAATCTAGGTAAAGTACCTTGCTCAAGGTACAGCAGCAGTGTCCCCCACCTGGGATTGAACCCACAACCCTCCGTCAAGAGTCCAGAGCCCTAACCACTACTCCACACTGCTGCCTTAATGCACACAGCTCTGGTCAGTGCATTGGGAGATATCAAACTGAGAAGACAAAAAACAGATATGGGAAGGGCTAAAGCTGGAAGTGTCATAAAATGCATTTTTGTCACTGATTTGTATTCAGAAATTTACCAGACAGTGCTTTATTGTGTATTCAACAAGGATTTCCAAAGAAGAGTATTTTGTGTGTGTTTTACTTCCTATTGCATCCATTTACATCTGTCACAACCTACATAAATACTAACCCGTTTTTCTTGCAACAATAGCTGATGTTACAGTTGTCTAACATCAGCAGTATCACATTCTAAAAACTACAGCATCTAGTCCCTCTTCCATTTTTTGATGGATTGGCTCTTGATTTTGACAGTCATCCCTGCCCAGTTACAATTGGGAGGTGATTAAAGCATTTTTTTTGTGGTAAATGTAATGAGAAATAGACTCAGAAATTGCAATAATCAAAAGAGGAACAAATGAAAATAACATATATGGCTATTTAAGTATTATTTGTTTAAAAATAAAATCTCCCCAAAACATTGCCAATTAAATACACTGGAATGTATCATTGGTTTAATAAAGTGGGAATTAACTTTATTTTAATGAAAAACCTCCACACAAAATAGCATACATTTTTATACCAGTGTATACCAAATACAACATCTTTGCTTAGAGCCGTTATTATCCCATGAACTGTCAGGTTAAATAGGAGCTAACAGATCCAGTTTTAACAATGAGACATTAGCCTTATGTGAGCTCTTGTCTCACACTTCACACTATGTTAGTAGATTCAGATCTAGTTTGCGGTCATGTTAAGGAGGCTTTCCTGCTAGATTATTTCATTTCTCTGAATGTGCTACTATCTCTCTAACAATAGCGTAGGCATATAAATGTAACACTTCACTCCCAAGGAACTGATAATTACGTAATCGTTTGCTCATTTTAGAACAAGGTCTACCTACCACTTTTCAGACAGCTCAGTGGTGTATTTGTTTTTTTCCACCTCGTATATGGAAAAACTGAATGCTTGTGGTTTGGCCTTTTCAGAATGTATCTAAATCTACATACATATTTGACAAACAAACCCACTTCCCCTCCCACTGGTTTAAAGCAACAATATGTAGGTCTTGGTCTGTCAATGAGGGGAATCAACAGAGCTAAAATAGAAATTAAATATCTATGTGCTTTTATGGGTTTTAAGTGCGATGTGACTATTCCCTGTTCTAGATATGTATGTTGCTCTTCTATGTTATCAGGAAATAGAACACTATATTGAAAAATATATCATTGTGATCAACATATTCATATACAGGTACACATAAAACATATACTGACACTTTTTTTCTGTTTACATGACTTGGAATAGTTATAAATTATAAATAACAACTTGCTAGATTGATATGAATTGAAGGCTTGATTTGAAGTAAAGTTTTTAGACATGGTAATAAAGCTATTAGTCTGATTACTATCCTTTAGCCTGTTTTCTTCTGAGACACAGGTGCACATTTTATGGGTCAATCACATTCTAATTTATTTATATCACAATCACTGAATAATCTATTCTCCTTATTCTCCTTAATGTTTAGGCAGTCTGCCTGTTTTTTTTTTTTTTTAAATGATTCACATTTCAAGATGCTCACAGTTTTTTTTCTTTTCTTGATTTTATAAAAAAAAAAGCTTAGAAGTTTATTCACCTAATAGTTTTCTGAAAGTACTTGGATTTCAGGTGGTATTTTCTTTAAGCTCCCTGTTGAAATATTCCAAAACTGTATTTACATGAGGAATACAGTTTTTTTTAAAAAAAATAATACATTATTAGTGAAAATAGGTCTCATTGGTGTCTCAGACTGAAACATCTAAGATGTGTGACTTGCTTACAAAGCTGTGATAATCTATCTGAACTTGTGGTGCTCTGCAGTAAATATAGCAAATCAGCAGTTCATCTTTGCTCCAATGGCTACCAGGATAGATAACCATTTGTAAACAAAGCCAGTTCCCAAACTTAACCTACCATTTTGTTTTGCCATTCTTTTCTCATACACCCCCCTCCCAATGTTCTATTCTTCTGAAAACCATTAATTTTTCCTGGATATATGAGCTGGATTATGTGTTTTTTTCTTTTTTCCCTCAGGAATATATTGTAGTTTACAAGTTATACAGTATACATGTAATATCTTTGTGGAGTTAAATTTGTTCTTCAAATTGCACTTGCTTATTATTGAGGTTCATTGGAGCTTTGAAAACCATTTTTATAATCCAGATAGGGTCTAACTGCTGTAGCAATTCTACAGAAAGTATGTATCCTCAAACTTGTGAAGTCCTACAACTGTTCTTATTTGGTTGTTTTTGCTTCTGTGAGAATAAGTCCCTGTTTATGCAAAAGTCTTTGGACACAGACATAATCACCCTTAACTACAGAACAGTTTCTTTCTTAAGTACAAATAGCTCAAATAGAAAAATAGTTAATAGACACAAACCATATACAGTACTGTACTTGAAGCACTGGGTCATACATTCATTCACTTTTAGGCATTGTTTTGGTAATACCATATTGAGTCAGTTTTAAGGTTTAAAGTAACAACATATTTTCCACTTGTGAAGACTTTTTGTATATGTATTATATTCTGTATGTCATTTAAAGCAATGTATCATGGATCAGCAGAGTTTATAGTAGTAGTTCCCATTGCATTGCATTTAAATGAAAATCGGAGGAAGTAGTTTGTTAAAGTCCAGAGATAAACTGATTTACCATTTCATATTTTAAGAGACTATTTTTTTTACTTGAATGTGACCTACTGCAAGAGGCAGGGTTCATGAACTACCTGTATGTGACAATATTTAGTTGGGACAGGATTTCAGTTAGCATATTATAGAAACATAGAGATATTAACAAAGCAAAGTACAGTAGAAAATAAATATATTAACTATAATAGATTATTGTTACCAACCTCCATAATGACACAGAAGAAAATTAGCACAATAATTGCCCTTGATGATCGGTAACTCTGTCAGATACTTGATTGAACATTATTAGCTAAACTCTAGGCACACTATTGTGAAACAACAGCTTATACATGGGGGCATATGAGCTAAATGCCTCCCTGCTGCAGTGAATCAAGCATAAAATATTTCTGGAATCCACACAAGGTATGATTACGGAAGAGATGTGAGTGCAGTTTTAGATTTATTGAGGGTTGATTGGGTTAAAAACCGCAGGCCGAATTTAGCTAGGTGTGTCAAGATTCAGTGTTTATTTGTTAACATCTTTTCATCTATGCAGCCAACTCTACAAAAGCATGGTGTTCATGACAACAGGCACTGCCACTTTAAATCTTGACCACCCCCCTTTGACGTAAAATGTCTGGGCAGTAGCATGTGTAGTGACCCTTTATGTCTCATGTCTCTCTTACAGAACGTAAAGAAATGTCAATTCTAATCCTTTACCTTTACTATTTTACTTTGTCCTGGATGATTTCTATGAACAGTTTATGTACTTCAGTGTCAATACTCTATCGACTGGCTGTCCTGTAACTGTTAAGGCAATAAAGTAATTCAGATTCATTCAGCTGGGCCTCACTCTGTATTACGTGAGTTGTGAAGCCACTGTAATGAATTGGCATCTCAGTCCATTGAATTGAATGGAAAGGCAAGGTCTGGATGCGAACTGCAAACGGTTCAAAGACAAACGTTTTGCCATTCAAATAAAGAGCAAGCGCTGTAGTTAAGAAGTAAGTAGGAGTCTTATGTCAGTGCTACTAACTCGTCAGCTGCTAGGAAGAGATTCATTACATCTCTGTTTCAGTTCTCATTTTGTAACATGGATGTTTTTCCTTCAAAAAATGCCTATTCCCCAATGGTTTACAATAAACCTGAATGCAGCTTCCAATATGTGAAACCAAAACAGCATGAATTCATATTATATCACCTGTAGGTGGAAATGTCAGGACATTTAGTTTGTCAGGAGATTAATGTTGGGCATGGAATAGGGGAAAGCTAGAGTCAAAGGGCAGAATTTTTTTAATTTGGTAGACACCACTTTATTTTGTTACTTGCCAGACAATCACTTTCTTGTGTGTAAAAGTGTGCACTTTATCGAGGGTCCCTTACCACGCATGCACTGCGCGGCCCTACATAGAAACTCTTTATCAGCAGCAGTTTGCTCGTGTCGTCAGGTTAATAAAACTTGCTTAAGTTTTATTGCTCTTCTGTGTGGTGTGTAACCTATACCTATAGTAAAATGTCCTTTTTTGCCACATTGCCTACATTTTTTGCCTGCAGCAATTTGACAAGTGTTGGCTACATGGCCGTTTTGTCCACATCTAAAACATACTACTGGTGATTGTTCTGTTTTTGGTGCTGGTGCGGTGTTCTTTCTCTATAGCAGGGGTTTTACATGAGGCCCACCTGTTTAGCTGCATTAGGCACTGTTAAACATCTGTCAATCAATTGATCCATTATAATTTCATCAGTGAGAGTCCTGTATTCATATGTTTTACCAAGCTGTGGAGCCTTGTTATAAACATGTCCAGTGTTTCTTCTTGTTGCTGGCCTGCTTGTATAAAAACATGCCTCTCGAATGCTAAGCTCTTTTCTGGTTCAAAATAATTACTGATCTTGTCAAAAATCCTCCCATGTATCTTTGAACATCTCGAATATATCCTGAGCATCGATTCAGAATAAATGCAGTAGCACTGCTCTTTTTTGTTAATCAAGCGATGTGTTTTTATTAGTCCACATGGGCACGGGAACTGGGGGTGCTTGCTTGAAGTACAGGGGTCAGAAGGTGCAGTGATAAATCCTGCAAGTTTCATGAACCTTTGGAGCTGTGTGTGTAGTGCACTGCACCTTTTTGTGTTGCTTTTGAACACAATAATAGACCAATCCTCGCAACAGGGGCGGGATAGTTTATAAATTGCAGGTTTGCAATCTCGCAAGAGTCGGTTACTAGTTGGTATGGATTAGAGGTGTGTATGCAGTAGAACAGTTATTGAAAATGTCACAAAAAATAATTTTTGACTTTTTTTGTAAATTCTTCAGCGGCACCACATACTAAAATTAGCCTGTTGTGGAGCAAAAACATACACAGTGACATTTAGAACGAGCTGGCTGTCCATTCCCTCATGAAAAAACTCATCAGCAAATGTGTAAAATATGTATATAGTTCTATTTCCACGGACAACTTCAATTACAACCATTGTTTGATTGAAGAGGACATTTAAATATAAACATTTCAATATATACTTTGGTGAGTACATTTTTTGGTTTTTTTTGTTTACTTTGCAGTTAAGTCTTTGCGATGTTAAGACATTATTTGCTTATTTAGGGTTTCTTTGCTTAGAAAATATTAGCCAGGGCTGTCAGTATACATGTAATATAAAGAGTGTGTGTGTATGCTTATTTTGCTCCATGGTCTTGGAATGAATTACTCTAAAGTTGCAGTCCCAAATAACTTTAGTACAATTCAAGAGCAAGCTGCATGATTATCTAATTGAGATAAGTTTAGAGATAATTTAATTATAAGTCATCCAGCAATGCTCTGGTAGGTCAAGATTATTTGGTGTGCAAGATAACTGGATGGATGTGCGTGGCAATGTCCTTGCCCTTATCACACACTCAGCATCAAATACACTTATTTGCACTTTGTATAAGTAATATTGTGCTTTATGGTGAATTAAAAAATGGATCGGAGAGTTATTATTAAGACATTTAGCAGACGGTTTTATCCAAAGTGACTTTGGGGTGGGGTGTTGGGGGACAACACGAGTATACATCACAACTGCTGCTGCAGAGTCACTTACAATAGGACCTGGGTATTAAGTCTCATCCGAAGGTCGGAGCACAAGGAGGTAAAGTGACTTGCTCAGGGTCACACACAGTGTGAGTGGCTGAGCTGGGATTGAACCTAGAACCTCCTGGTAACAAGCCCCATTTTTTAACCGCCGGACCTCTAAGCCTCCTATTAGAGTTCCTTTAAACTGATTGGTCAATATCCGGTCCCTAATCTCTGGTAAATTACCTTGTTCTAAATCAATTTGCTGGAAAATACATAAATACAGTATTCATTTATGTATTTTACAGTACCTTTTGTATGCTTGATGAAAGACAATCTCCATTCTAGTACACACCCTCTAAACTTTCTCTGTCTATGTAGACGAAATCTGCTTCCTCGCTTGAAATTTAGTATATCAGATAAAGAAAAAACAAATAGTCAATAGTGTTTTCTGTCAGGGGCAATACAGTAACCACAACAGTAATAGCAACTGGTCCCTAATTTGAATGACAGATTGTTGAAATCAAACAACTGCATGCAGATTGATAACTTTTCAGCAAGTTTATTTGAACATATCATAATAAAAACTGCTACTGTGCTCTAACAAAGCCAGGAGGGTTTGGATAAACTTTATGTCCTGTGAACAAGTTACTAAACAAACAGCACAATCAGTATGAGCACATGTAGGCTACTAGGTATTTTTAATTACTAAATTACTAACGGTAACTTAAATACTGAAACTAACACAAATACACAAACCTGCACTGAAATCCGAATTTAAAAATACAAAAAAACGTTACTGGTACTTTTATTCTTTTACATGTTTAACAAACAGTTCACAAACCGTGTTCGCTTTTGTGTACGAGGTACCTAGACTGAAGAACAGCTTCATGTAAACTATGATTTGCACAGGACTAAAAATCAGGTGTCCTCAGAGTTGGTCAAAAGCAGAGGATGCCTAGTAACTTCCCAGATGTTGATTCGTTTTCATCAAGGAAAGTCAGTAAATTCTAAATGAAATGCGATGCTGTGGCCAGAGAGGTTGCTTTTATGCATGATTTGTAAACAATGAACCGGATGTAAATAATTTGTGCAAGATGGAGGAAGGATGAAGCTTATCAACTGAGCGCCTTTTCATTTCATTGTATCTTCTTTTCCAAAGCAAGGCGAGAATAACCAGCAGTTCATCCCTTGAGTGATATGTATTTCCATACATATCTCAAAGTGCACCATTCAAAGCATCAATTTTTAAGAGTCGGCAATTACGTTTTGCATTTTCACCCGTCCCCAATTTTGTTATGCCTAATCATAGCGTTTTATTGAACTTACTTACTATTAGAGACTTGGCTTGCAAAGATTTAAAACAAGATTATAATTAGGAATGGAGACTTGTTCGCAGGATTTAAAACTGTATTACAGTTAAGATACTGAGGATCTAAAACAGAATTGCAAATTATGGCGAAATGTAAAAAAATGCCTACATACAAAAACCCCAGAAGAATGTGGCTGTGACCATAGGGATTTTTGTTGTGGAAGACATCAAAGGAAAGAAGGTACAACTTAAGTGTGCAAGTACTGTCGAGTTACTACACATATTTTGACAGAAAAAAATGTCCAAGCATTGTGGAAAGTAACTGAAAAAAATAATTTCATACAAAATATAAAAAGCGAAAGCCCCCCCAAAAAATTGATTTACATAAAAAAAAATATCTAAATATCTAAATAATAAGCACCAAAAAATGAAATTAATAAAAACCGAAAAACGGAAGCCCTAATTATATTATGGTTAAGGCTACGATTTTGGCACAGTAATTTATAGTACATTTCAGGGGCAAGGTGCGGAAAAAAAACAAGAATTCACAGAGAGTTCACCAAATAATGTAGTTTTAGCATAAATAGTACACCAAATTCAATAATATAAAGACTATTGCTTTTGACTACTGCCAAGTTTAAATGTTACCTTAGAGTACAAAACTTACATTGCATACTTCAGACTCCGACATAATTTCTGATCGGAGTCGAAGTGCGAAAAGTCAGAATTACATCCTCTACAATCTTGCGACGTGAGTCTTTTTTGGAAAGGCGTACAGCCTTAACAGATCGTCAAACCTTTCACCTGTCATTCTAAAATACCTAAAATCTCTCTCACTGTCACATACCCACATCTCTCTAAATAATGTTTGAAATTCTCCCTTTTGGGTTCTCTGTTGGTTGAGAGGACGAATGTACCAACGACGTCGCTTTTGATTTTTTTTTTATCCTCTTGTATAAGGGTTACAAACTCAACACATCTACTTAAATGTAAATGTATCCAATTTATTGAATGCAGTCTGTATTTAAAAGTAGCCTCTGTAAGTTGGTAAACTTCTGTTGTCTGATGCATTTGTTCTTCTGTCTTTACAGAAAACAGCTCACACACAATGCTTTTTGTATTTTAGCTGTCACCGACTTACATGCTTGCTCGCTCAGCTATCTCATTCGCTGACCTACATAGCTGCACAAAAATGTTGCGTGCATACACAACCAAACAATTTACAGATACTCGCAGATTTGTATTTTCAGTGCATGACACACTGCATTTTTAAAGGAAATAAAGGAAGTGACTAATCAAAAGTGTTTTTACTTTTTTTCACGATTTCCATGACCTCTGTGACCACTAGGATACTGAAGCCTGAGGGCTACCAGACACAGATGTAATTTGAGGAAAATGTTTGTATTCATTGGCAACAAAAACTAGTTCTGCAAAAAAAATCACACACACAGAAAAGTATATATTTTCTAATAGCAATTTAACCCTCAAAAGAGGGCTTTATCATCTGGTAAAGCCATTCTCATTATGTTAACGGTGTGAGGCGGGCCTTACCAGACAGTAAAGCCCTCTTTGGGTTCTGTTGCTTAAGTGTTTTATATTTGGATCTTCACCTGGTGGTTTGGGATCATGTAAGAATCACTTAATTGTGTGACACCTAAGGTTCTTAGAGTTCACAAGAATGTATGTAAACTCTTTCTGTAAGTTGTTTACATTTCAGAAACAACAGAATGGAAAACAATGACAAATGAGAACTATTAGCACAATGGATAACAATAATACAGTCAAAATGTACAAGGAACATATTTCTTGTCTGTTCAAAACAGTTTTCCAGTAACTTTCTAGAATAACATATATTGGGGTGTGTCAGGAGGTGAGTGGTTGTGGGAAAAAGTGACTGCCCAACAAGAGGTATTTCAATAATAACATCAGTTTTTAATAATCACACATCACCCCCGATACCAGCAGTGGTAGAAGGGGTCAAAACGGTGGGTTACAGTAACAAACAAAAAATATTTCCAAATAATAAACAATTGTAATTCCTGGTGCATGGAAAGATACTCCGGGTGAGTGTGCTGGTGTCTTGTGCTGTAGAAGTGCAGGTGCTCTGGGTATTTGTGCTGGCTCTGCAGCTTCAACTCCCTTCCAGGTCTCGGTCTGCCAAAAACAAAGCAACACACACAAAAACAGCGCTCCGGCTTGTTAGAATCAGCATAAGGGGCCTAACTCATGTAGCTGCGTCCCCTTTGTACTGCCAAACTTATCCTTGTGATCAGTGCGGCATAGCAGCTCTATCAATCGGCACACACAACACAGCTGATCACAATAGAGCTGTTCAGCAGTCTCACACCTATAGTCTTTTCTCAAGATGGCCAACTTCCGGTTTCGTCCTACCATCGCCATCCCTGAGAAGGTGTACCACCAAACTTACTTAGCACCCTTCCTGGCCCTGCACATGAAAAGTGTTTTAGTTGTGTTGATTTATGTAAATAATTAGTAGAGCTCCTGACACTCCTACTTGGAAATTCTACCTGCTGTGTTTGGTTGCAGGCAAAAGCAGCTGGTGATTGACCAGCTGCCGATCTCTAACCGGTGGGGGGTGGGGGGTTCAGTGGTGCATCATGTATAAAATGGTCCCGCATATATGTTATGGGCAAACCCTGAAAATGGACAATTCGCAAATTGCCCAGGCAAAGCCCGAAATGAATCACAAAGATCTTTCATTCCGGGTTTTGGCCGGGCAGATCTAGGAGTGCCCAACAATGCCCGGTCAAAGTCTGAAATGAATCTCAAAGATCTTTCATTTTATGTTTTCAGGGGACAGAGACAGAGATACAATTGAAGAGCTTGTTTGACCCACCTACCTGAGCAGTGTCATTCACTCACTCACTCACTCACTCATCTCATTCATAAAAACTATACAGGAAGTCCGGTTTCAGAAAATAGGCATATATTTAAAAATGTATTTTTATTGATGACATGACTGTATAAAATATTTAATGAGATATACAGTACTGTGCAAAAGTTTTAGGCAGGTGTGAAAAAATGCTGTAAAGTAAGAATGCTTTCAAAAATAGACATGTTAATAGATTATATTTATCAATTAACTAAATGCAAAGTGAGTGAACAGAAGAAAAATCTAAATCAAATCCATATTTGGTGTGACAACCCTTTGCCTTCAAAACAGCATCAATTCTTCTAGGTACACTTGCACAAAGTCAGGGATTTTGTAGGCATATAGTCAGGTGTATGATTAAACAATTATACCAAACAGGTGCTAATGATCATCATTTCAATATGTAGGTTGAAACACAATCATTACCTGAAACAGAAACAGCTGTGTAGGAGGAATAGAACTGGGTGAGGAACAGCCAAACTCATCTAACAAGGTGAGGTTGCTGAAGACAGTTTACTGTCAAAAGTCATACACCATGGCAAGACTGAGCACAGCAACAAGACACAAGGTAGTTATACTGCATCAGCAAGGTCTCTCCCAGGCAGAAATTTCAAGGCAGACAGGGGTTTCCAGATGTGCTGTCCAAGCTCTTTTGAAGAAGCACAAAGAAGCGAACAGCGTTGAGGACCGTGAAGCGCGGTGGTCGACCAAGGAAACTTACTGCAGCAGATGAAAGACACATCATGCTTACTTCCCCATGTCGGAAGATGTCCAGCAGTGCAATCAGCTCAGAACTGGCAGAAAACAGTGGGACCCTGGTACACCCATCTACTGTCGGAGAAGTCTGGTCAGAAGTGGCCTTCATGGAAGACTTAGGCCAAAAGCCATACCTCCGATGTGGAAACAAGGCCAAGCGACTCAACTATGCGAAAACACAGGAACTGGGGTGCAGAAAAATGGCAGCAGGTGCTCTGGACTGATGAGTCAAAATTTGAAATATTTGGCTGTAGCAGAAGGCAGTTTGTTAAGCGAAGGGCTGGAGAGCGTACACAAATGAGTGTCTGCAGGCAACAGTGAAGCATGGTGGAGGTTCCTTGCAAGTTTGGTGCTGCATTTCTGCAAATGGAGTTGGGGATTTGGTCAGAATTAATGGTCTCCTCAATGCTGAGAAGTACAGGCAGATACTTATCCATCATGCAATACCATCAGGGAGGCATCTGATTGGCTAAATTTATTCTGCAGCATGACAACGACCCCAAACATACAGCGAAAGTCATTAAGAACTATCTTCTGCGTAAAGAAGAACAAGGAGTCCTGGAAGTGATGGTATGGCCCCACAGAGCCCTGATCTCAACATCATCGAGTCTGTCTGGGATTACATGAAGAGAGAGAAGCAACTGAGGCTGCCTAAATCCACAGAAGAACTGTGGTTAGTTCTCCAAGATGTTTGGGCCAACCTACCTGCGAGTTCCTTCAAAACTGTGTGCAAGTGTACGTAGAAGAATTGATGCTTGATGCTGTTTTGAAGGCAAAGGGTGGTCACACCAAATATGGATTTGATTTAGATTTTTCTTCTGTTCACTCACTTTGCATTTAGTTAATTGATAAATATAATCTATTAACATGTCTATTTTTGAAAGCATTCTTACTTTACAGCATTTCTTCACACCTGCCTAAAACTTTTGCACAGTACTGTATAAGACAAATTTATTTTAAACAAATTATTAAAATCTAGAAATGTATTACGTTCTTAACTTACACTCTCAGTCACTCCGCTGAGTATGCTCTCCAACTCTTAGATCGCTTGTCATAAACACTGTCCACCCAGTAAATGCACCCTTCTCTCTGATTGAACAGTTCATTACAACTCCTTATTATTACTGGTTGTTATTAGGTTATTAATAATACTGTCCTTTTTATCTGCAAGTGTCAATGGGGTTTCTCATGTTCATTTTTGTTCTGATGTTCCTTGTTCTGAAGATCTGTCTGTCATTCAGAACAGGAATGAAAGCACAGAGGGAGTGATTCGGACTGCAAGAGAAGCAGTGGCAAAGCCCGAAATAAGTTATTTTAATTTTTATTTCGAGCTTTACCCAAAGTCAGTAGGTTTTGCTTTCTCAGGGCAGCTGCAAGGCCATAGGATGCAGACCATCTGTGCTGCCAAAGGAGAACTGGGAAAAGCTACATTCCTCTGGTCACCATGTGTCTAACCAGGATTGGAGCCGTGGAATAGAGAGATCAACTCCTCTGACACCTGTGTGTATCTCTGGTGTCAGGATTTGTTCAGGGGAAAAGAAGCCAAAGCTGCCAGTGACCGTGTGTACATCCGGGGTTGGGATTTGGTGAAGTCGTTTCGGGATTTTAGATCCCACCAGTATAGCAGAGAGGTGTATAAGCGGGACCTCCTGTAAAACACCTTTTGTTGATTAGTTTTGTTTTGCACAGTGTTTTATTTTAACATATGTACACCTGGTCGTATGTTCCCCATGGCGTCAACATTGATGGTAGTGCCACAAGAGTGTTCTGTGTATGTAAATAAAACCTGCTCACCTGCGAGGCATGTCAGTGAAAAACCCCAGTCTTGCTTCAGTTTGTATCCTGTCACTCAGCGACTACCCACACCCTCTATTTTACCCTTCTACAAAGGTATACAAAAATGACAGAAAAATGCATGCTTTGTTTTATACTCAAAAACTGCCGTCCAACCAGATTTGAATTAAATTTAGGCAAATATTCATTATTGTAAAATAGTTTTTTTGGTCTTTCAGTTGTGTTCAAAATGTTTACCAATTTGATCTCAATCTAGGTCCTTAGGTAGATTATTATTGTATTATGATACATGAAACAATAGTGTTCCAATTTACTGTTGCCCATCTATTTCTATACACATATAAACCGATTAAACCTGGAAAGTTCTTTATCTGGATTGCCATATTGTATGTCACAACAATTCATAATGTTTATAATACATTGAGGATTTGGTGGGAAATAAAATAACCAATTGGAAATGCAGGATAATTAGAATGAGAAACAGTCCCTGACGGTTTTGCCTCCCAAACCCAAAAGAGCTCCAGAGCCAATGTGACGCTTCCTTCAGAATCCCAAGGGAAGACTGGCCACTTTGTACAGCCAGGACACAAACCTGCGCTGTATGACTTTTACCAGGTGAGCCACCCAGGGACACCTGCTGTGGGAAACCAATACGGGCCTCTCACTGATGAAATTATATGGGATCAAGTGATTGACAAGTGTTTATCAAGCAGATTACATCACTGCTTCTAAAGCGAACCAGATTTAACATTACAAACTGTACAAATAATTGTGTGAATACACAAAGCAGAGCACCAGGCAACACACATGAAATGTAGTATTAACAACACAGCATCAGACAACGTTTATAAACAACGTCCTACAGAGAAAAAAACATTTTAGAGTAGCACCAAAAACAAAACAATCACCAGCAGTATGATTTAGATGTGGATGAAATGGACATGTAGCCAACATCTGTCAAATTGCTGCAGGCAAACTGTAGAAAATGTGGCAAAATAGGACAAGTGGCCAAAGTATGTGTTACACACACGACACAGAAGATCTGTGAAACCTCAACAATTTTTATTAAGTTGCGGAGACAAACAAGCTGCTGCTGAAAAACAGTTTCTATGTAGGGCCGAGGGGTGCATGCATGGTAAGAGCCCCCTGATAAAGTGCACACTTTTACACACAAGAAAGGGTAATCTATCAAGAACCAAAATAAAAAGGTGTCTAAAAATCTGCCCTACTCTGGCATTTCCCTATTCCAGGCCTTACATATGCAAATCAGCCAAGCCCAAGGTGCAATACAGAAAGCCCCAAAAAGAACCTAGGCAGGAAACCTTACAATAACTATACAAGAAAGCCTAGATAATTGTACAGTGATTGTGCATATTGAAAATCAACCTGTAACCTGCTTATTGACTTAGGCGCCAGTGTTAACCTGCTAAGCACCACAATATGGAAAACACTGAAATAAGGTTTTACGTTTCAATGATAAAAAAGTGTATCCATAGCGATCCACAAAGCCTCTAGATACATTTGGAACTTTTGAAGCTATGCTACATGCAGGAAAGAAATGTGAGAAAACCCATACACAACTGATAGTTGGACAAGGCACTGTATTGACACAGAGGCAGCACTCACAAGGTTTTCAGACAGTTGCTTATGCCAGTAGATTTTTAACTGACATGGAGAGACGGTACTCTCTGTGAATTAAGCCTTGGCTGTGGTCTGGGGCTAGCAACTAATACATGAAGATAACCAGGGGATTGTGGGCACCAAGCAAAGGCTCTGAGAGAAGGCTTGGTGGCCAGGAATAGAATGCCAAGTGAAGCAACTTGTATCCAGTTGCCATGCTTGTCAAGTTGTTGAACCCCTACAGATGACACCCCTCCCTGACAAACCATGGCCACGGTTGGCCATTGACCTCTGTGGACCATTCCCTACAGTAGACCACCTGATAGTCATGATGACCGGAAGTGGAGATACTTCATTCCACAACTTCAACATCAGTCATAAACTGGCTTTGTCAAGTGTTTACAACACATGGTTTACCAAAATCGCTTACTAGCAACAACGGACCCCAGTTCACCTCAGAAGCTTTCACTGCATACCTGAAAGGGCACAGTCGCACAACCCCTAATTGGCAGCAGGCAAATAGGTACGTATAGAATGAATGAACTGAGGTATCCTAAAAGCCATACAAACAGCAGATGCAGCTGGCAAGGACGGGGACTGGAAAACCCTGCACAGCTACTATTCAACAGGACTGTGTTTGTGGTGTTTTGGTGGTGGTTGGCAGGGATGGGGATTATTTTCCTATCCCTGCCGAAATACATGTGAGAATGCGGCTGGAGCTAAATTGAATAATTGATGATAATTAGGCTCTAGCCACATAGTATAAAAAGGGAGAAAATCCTTTGTTTGGAGAGGAGTTTTTGGTGAGTGCTTGTGTTGTGTTGTGTTGTGTTGTGTTGTGTTGTGTTGTGTTGTGTTGTGTTGTGTTGTGTTGCGTTGCGTTGCTGTTATTATTTTGGACACTTTGTAGTCGTATTTTGTTAGTAGTGAAGGCGAATGCCCAGCCTACATTTTTTGTATTTTGTTTAAACCTTTTGTTTTGGCCCTTGTGTTGGTTATTTTGTTCCTGTTTATTGTGTTTGCGACTTGTTTGTACAACCCTTTTATTTTGTGTTTATTAAAAATGTGCAGCAGCGCTTAAACTGCAGTTTTCCTTGTCTCTGAGTCTCTGTCCCTGCCGATACCATCTGGGCCCTAGCAGCTGCCCTGTCACAAGGACCTTGAGGACCAAACGCCTTTTCAAATCCAGCCGTACACAGTCATGCAGAAGATAGGCAACCAAGTCATGTTACAGGACTTGCTGGGGAACTGCATATAAAGAAGCTCAGCCCAAGTAAAGCCATTCCGAGGAAGGCAGAATTCTGAAGCCACAGAGGAGGATTTTGGTGATGTGCCGAGAGACGCACCAATACTGAGCGAGTGGGTTGTTTTATTATGCTGTCACAGGGTATTAGAAACTGGGAGTAATGCACATTGGATTTAGAAAAAAAAGTTAAAAGATAGTAAGGGTGTTATGTTGATAGTTAATGCAGTTAAATCATATTTGTCATTATGCACAAAGCACAATGCATCTAATACAGCACTTGTTGTGGGTGCACTATGTTCTTATATATGATGTAAGGCATACAGGTGGGAAGAGTGAAATAAAGATGGTGATTGCATAAAGTGTCTGTCTGTGTGAGTACTTATAAAACCAACTATACGAGAATACTTGATTTTAGAACTAATTTTTTTTTAATTCCCTGCTGCCTTGGATCGCTATCGCTCACTGCCAAACACTCCTTCTTCCACTCTGTCATTCAGTCTTATACTAACAATCCCCGTAAACTTCTCTACCTTGTCCTACCTCCGTCGCCCTCCCCCCTCTTCCACCTTCCTCTATCTCAGCTGACGACTTTTGCCCCCTTCTTCTCCTCCAAACTCTTCAATATCTTGCCTACAAACCTCTACTAATCTACCCTTCTTCTTGCCCCTGTGATCTTTGCTCTCTGCTCCAGGGCCCCAAACCCACCACATGTGCTCTGGACCCCCTCACCACTCACCTTTTCCAGGCTGCTGCCCCTGCTCTACTCCCTTTCATTTCCTCTCTTGTCAACACCTCTCTACTCTCTGGCTCTTTCCCCTCTGCTTTCAAACAGGCCTGCATTTCCCCCATCTTAAAAAAAAAAAAAAATCCCTTGATCCCTCATCCCTCCAGAACCACTGTCCTGTCTTCCTTCTCCCTTTCTTCTCTAAAACCCTTGAGCAAGTGGTACATTGCCAGCTCTCTGCTTTCCTATGAAAACATTCCCTGCTTGATAATTATATTTTATGTATCTTGTACTTGATTTTACTCCTAAAGGTAACCATATTCACATTTTTTTTGTAATTGCTCTTATTTAAAATCATTCTTATCCATTTGTTGTACTTACTACTTGCTCTTAATGGAATTTACTCATAAGCAAATATTTTTGCTATACGTTTAACAGCTCTTTGTCGATATCGCTCTCAAACATAATTATTTACTGTTTTTATATTCTCTTATTTGGTTTTGCTCTTATTTACTATTGACTTTGTATTTTATAACAGCTCTTATCTGTAATGTGATATTTTGTAACAACTGTAAGTTGCCCTGGATAAGGGTGTCCACTAAAAAAAAAAAAAAATAATAATAATAATAATAATAATATAACAGGCCATCAAAAGAATATATAATGAACAGCGGTGGAATAATCAGAAGGCTATCATATTTTTCCTTGTCTTAAACAGGACCATAAGAGCAGTCAAAGGGTTGAACGTCTGTTTATTTGCACACATCCAAATTCTAACAAGAAGGTGATTTAAGGAGCAGACTGGCCATAAGACTATGAGAACTTGAGGCCCTTTGGTTAGCTAGGGCGACTCCTTTGTGCTTGCACGTGTGTGTGTGTGTGTGTGTGTGTGTGTGTGGGTGTGGGTGTGTGTGTGTGTGTGTGTGTGTGTCTGTGTAGGTCCACAGTCAACAAGAAAGTGCAGTTTGTATTTTAGGGAGATAGTTAGTTAGTCAGTCAGAGAAAGGACAGAAGAACCTAGAAAACATCAGCTCTCAAGTAATATCAAGCTAAAATACCCCAATAATTCAATAAACTCAGAAGAAGACCTAAATGTTGTTTAAATGACTAAAAATAGGGTAACTGCATTAACCTGGATTGCTAGTGAAGAAAAGGAAAAGCTAATAATTGATTAATTAATTATAGACTGTGTCTTGTTGGACACCTCAAGCGCAGACACCTCTGTCACGAGTGACCCTAAAACCCGTCTTCCCTTGCACAAGGGGCAAGCACCTTTTTTTGAGTGAAAGGTGTATGTGGCAGAGATGGATGGCTCTTTGATAGAAACAGCTTAATTTATTTTAAGTCTTCCCACTGACGATGGGAATGAGAATGTAGAGATGGGAGCCCAGCTAACAAGATTTAAGTTTTTGCAGGTATCAGGCTTTTAAAGACTGTCACCCACACCAGTGGTGGTTTTAATTGACTCACTGAGAGAAGAAACTGACCCAAGTCTGTCACAGCTACTGGAAGCAGGCTGATCTTTGGGATACAAACTGAACATTTGTGAAACTGCAACAAATATTGTATGTATTTTAAAGAATTTAAAGTTAGCAGAAATACTAAACAAATTGTTAAAACACAGTGGCCCATATTTACCTCTCACAATAAAAAGCAGGTTTGGGTCAACCCTGCGTGTGTAAGCTACACATTCCAAAAGAAAATGAATGGCACACAAAGACCTCAGCCTGGTACTAGCCATGGTAATGAGGATGCTCGGAAACTGAAATTTACCAATATGGAAGTGGAGATTTTGGTACAAACAGTACTTACCAACCAGGACAAAGGATCAAAGGAATCAAATATGGAATGTGCGGTGGCTTCTTAATAAACAAATGTACCACATCAGAGTTTGTAGTCTAGGTTGCTTATACATTACAATAAGAAACAATACCTTTTATTTACTTACATCCATGGCAGTCAAACGGGTGGAAAATCCTCCCATTGTACAACAACAACTCCATACAGCTTCATACAAACAGTCTTCAGTTTAACTACGGCTTATATCTTCTTAAATTCTTATGCAGTTACCTCTCCTATTTTTTATGTGTGTCTGTATTTCTGACTCTTTGTATGATTTTAAAGCATATCTGTATGGTCTATAATATAGCTACATTATTCAGATATGCCGTACTGTATTTGCTCTAGTTACAAACTAACTATATCATCTGTCTCTCTGTCCTTTTTTTATCGTTTTCTTTCAAACTAGAATTTAACACTATGAGACTTTTTCTTTAGTGTGCCTCGGAATATCGTTCCATCTTTTCTTAATCTCCTCCACCATTCTTATAATTATGCCTACACTCTAGAAGTAAATGCTCTCATTAGAACCTTGCTTTGCCACTGTGGGGAGACCTTTTTAGGTGATTCTAAGAACCTTTTTTTTACATGGATTCTATATTCTCTATTTGCATTCTTTTTTGTCATGTAAGCTATGAAACATGTATTGAAAATTGGAGTTTGCAAAAAAATACAGTATTATAAACCGCAATTTACAAACTGACTTGATCAGAAAGGTTAAAAAATGAGCTCTTTGCAAAATGTTATTAAATGTTTCTTAGTCCCTGAAAACGATGTCTCCTTCTTGCTGCAGACAAGTCTCCCACATCACCTTGCCTTTTATATAGCCTACTGTCTGACTGCGGCAAATTAATGCCTGCTTTTCAGAGTTCTTAAAGTAATCAAACAAATACAAACAAATATTAATAAATTAGATGGAATATTTAATAGACCCCATTTGCAAAATCCCCTCCCAATTTTATCGGTTCCGTTCAGAAACGCCCCAGAATTACATATGCATATACAGAATTACATATGCATCAAGGGCTAAAGCGCACAGAGACATTGCCCACACAAATCACGTCTTAATTGCGTGTTTATGTCATTGTGTGTGTTTTATGAATCCCATCCAAGAATTCAGAACCCTAGCACCCGTTTTACTGTCGTAAAACATGCACAATCCTTTTATAAATCTGGACCAGTGTTCAGAAAAATTGTATGATGTACTCTGTATTAGTCTATGAGAATATTGTAGGATTCTATATTCTGATTTATTCTAGTGTAACAGTAGAAACATATTATTAGTGAATGTGTAAGTTCTGAAAAGCGAGCTCCTTGTGGTGGGATTTACTGCTCAATTGTTAATCTCGACAATTTGTAAGGAAGAAATGTAAAATTACAGAGTGCTGATTACATTAAAACCCACTAAAACATATTAACTAAACTGGATGCAGTAACCCCAGTTCTTCCTAAAATGGCATGTCTATTAATCGTTACAGGTTCTCTGCAACCAGTACCTAACCCTAACCCTAACCCTAACCAGTACCTAACCCTCATTAAAAAAGCAAACGGTTCTTAAATACCGTTTGTTTTGTACAGGCCTTGCTTCAAGGACATGGGAGTGATATGTACATGAGCAACATGAAGGCTCATTTAGTGCCTTAGTGGTTTTGCTCTGCTCAACAGCTTGCTTGTGTATGAATCAACCTGAGATTGAGCAGTCATAAGCAGAGATGCTTTTAGTTTCACTATAACCCACACACTTGGTTTTTGGAAGCTGTGCTACCCAAAGGCGGCAGATGACTTTATGACCTCCTTTAGGTTTTTTTCCATTTCATAGTTACCACGCACTTTCAATTCAGACTGTGTGATAAATGAATATACTGTAACTGAAATATATTAGCATTAATTTATTATTTTACTCTGAAGAGCAACACTTGAATACCAACAATTTATACAATGGGTTGTGCAACATCATCATCATCATCATCATCATCATTATAATACTAGTAATAAGACTTAAAGAGTAAGTAGCGGGACTTTTAATTCTTTCACTTGTAAACTCTACAGTCTCCCTGTAAATAAATACCTCTGTTTATTACTGCAGTAAAACTTAAATAAATGCAACACTGTGGCTTTTTTGCTTTATAAATTTAGTCGTCACCAATGTTTTTTTACCCCGGGTTTCTCCCCAATTTGGATTGCCAAATTATTATTTGTATCCCCGTTCACTGCTGCAACCCCCTTATGACTCGGGAAATGGAGGCTGGAACACACTCCGAAATGTGTGCCTGCCAATCCGTCATTTTTCGTACTGCGGATCCACAGCAAGGCCAACAGACTTATAGTGCCGGAGGACAACAAAGATCTGATGGCTCCACTGCAGAACTGCAGGCTTCTATCGGCCACAGGGGTTGCTGGTACGCGATGAACCGTGGATTCCCCTGCCGACCTAAGCCCTCCCTACCAGGGCAGTCCTCGGCCAATTGTGCGCCGCCTCCTAGGAACCCCCGGTCACGATTGGCAGTGACATAGCCTGGATTCAAACCTGCGTGCCTGAGTAAGGTGTTGTTTTTAACGTTTCTGCTACTTCGTAGAAATTATTTTGGTTTGTATTGGCTCCGTCTGTACACCAAATAACTATTTAGTAGGTTATCAATGTCTCATCTCTTTTGTTTTTTTAACATCTTTATCACTAATCAAGACATAGTTCCATGTAAAAACTACCAGTAGGGGCTCCCAAGTCGTGCATTTGGTGAAGGCACTCCATGTGGAGTGTAGGATGCGCCCTATAGCCTGATGGTCGCTGGTTCAAGTCCAGGGTATTCCACTGCCGACCATGGGCGAAAACTCCCAAGTGGCGGCGCACAATTGCCCAAGCATCACCCAGGTGGTGAGGGCTTAGGTCAGCCAGTGTGTCCTCGACTCACTGTGCACCAGCGACCCCTGTAGACTGGCCAGGTGCCTGCGGGCTTGCCTGTAAGCTGCATTGTCCTCTGACGCACAGTTAAAAAAAGCGGTCAGCTGACCTCACACGTTTCGGAAGACAGCGTGTGTTCGTCTTAGCCGCTTCTGAGTAAATTAGATATTTCAAATTGGGAGAAAAATGGGGTAAAAATCACTTGCTGACTACTAAATTTTAAAAAAAAAGCTATCAGTAAATTATTATTTTTTTCTTTTTTTCTTTTTTAAGTGAATGCATTTTAGTACGGGTGTCTGAACCCTAAATATTGTCGAGTTCCACAAAGTGAAGGAAACAATTATTTCATCCCCTTAGTGGAGTGCAATTCTTAATGCAGGTCACACATTTTAAGAACTGAAAGCACTTCATGCACACAAGAGTTTTTGATTTTAAAACATAAAACAACATAAAAACAGTAATTTTACAAAGACTTTCCCCTGGGAACCTTCTCACATCTTGTTCTTGCTACAGTGGGCAACAACATGTTCAAACAAGATATGTAGTCCATTAAGTTCATACAATCATTTCAGTTTTTAGGGTCCTCATTAAAAAATGGGGACCCTTATATGCTGATCGTGTCTGTCTGTCTGTCTTTCCGTCCGTCTGACATACTATACTGATTGAACACAAAAACCGCTGAGCTGCTCACTAAAGCCAAGGACACACTGCCTGATACGATCAATAGCGACGCGATTTTACAGGATCTACGATCGATTTCAGTCAGCTCGCAAAGTTTAAACATGTTTAATATTTTGCGATGCGATTCCCTCGCATTGGCTAGTGTGTTATACCCACTTGCAAGTCTTAATGTGAGCAACCATGAGTTCACCGCGTTAGGTCATATGACTGGAGACATTCATGTATTCTCTCTCTCTTCATTAAATATATATATATATATATATATATATATATATATATATATATATATATATATATATATATATATATATATATATATATATATATATATATATATATATATATACACTGTATATATATACATATATATATATATATATAGCACAGTACTGTATATATATATATATATATATATATATATATATATATATATATATATATATATATATATATATATATATATATGGGCAGCTGGCTCTTTGAGCTAAATATATATATATATATATATATATATATATATATATATATATATATATATATATATATATATATATATATATACGCACTACCACTGTCGAGACTATAGAGTGGTCAGAAGTTACTCAAATTACATTGGAGTGTGCAGTAAACATTATTGTTTATTATACAGGTAATACACATAAAATATTACCTCCCAAGGTGAAAAAACAGGAGAATCTACAGTAGTAATAACCAAAACAACATGAATTCATATTATATCACTGTCGTCAATGGTAGCCTTTCATTCACTAAAGTTATATACTGGATGAAACAAAGGTATTGGTTTTCAAAGTATTAAAAAACCTGTAGGTGGAAATGTCAAGATGACATTTAGTTTGTCAGGGGAGTAATGTAGGGCCTGGAATAGGGGAATGACTACGTCGTATCCACCTACTGCGCGTGCACAACACATACTGTAGAGACTAGGGCGGTCAGAAGTCATTCCAGTTACAGTGAGGTAAGTTTCACAATACATTTCACTCTAACCTTGCACTTGTTATGGGATTATGAGGATCCTTTGTATGTGGCTGCACTGTTTTGGGAAAGTAGCTATTTGGTTAAAAAGAAAAGAGGAACATATTATACCTGTGGACCATTTAACATTCACAGTGACCTTTTTAGTGATACAGTTGAATGATGCCATCAAGTGCAAATTGTGAGGGGTTTATGAAATAATTCTGTTAGCTCTGTGAACTTCAAGCATATTGCATTACAATATAATTCATTACCAACAAAAGGAAAGGCTCACAATTCAAGCAGCCACAACAGGGTGAAATTACAAAATATGCCACAACAGGGTGAAACATGATGCTTTACTGGTTAAGTTTTGACAATAAGGCCAAACTAGAGCCCTTTAAACAGAATACATTCAAATTCAATCAAATATAATAACACCTTAACTTAGATCAAAGTTGTAACTATCTTGATTAAGTAAGCAGCAAATGATAAAACAGAGACTCGAAAAGAGTAATACAAATCTTTGAACTTTTGCTGGAACAGAAAACGCCCTAAGAATACAGTTAGTGTCATTCCTAACCTCCAGTGCTGCTGGGCAGAAACTGCAGACCAACATGGCTCCCAATGGAGAGGTGAATATACTGATCAAACTATTGTTTTAAAAGCTAGTGTAACTACTTTAATTCACCTAGAATGAAAGTTTACAAAGTGTATGTTAATCTGTATTATTTGGAACTATTTGTATAATTTAACAGGATTTTGCAAACACAAAGTGTGTGCTACATATGTCAGGGCTGGGAAGGCTACACTTCATTCCACACCTTAGTGAAATTTAATGTGCAGCAGGTGGCCAGGTGATCATTGACTAATTGATGACGATTAACACTGGTCACCTGGCTGGAAAGACAGTACTTTGTTCTGCAAGATGGAAATAACCAAAGGTTACAGACCGGTTTCACACAATAGGCTGTTGTCTTTGTCTACATGCCAAACCAGTTATCTATTCCTGGTAATTCCCTCTTTGTTGAGTCATATTGCTTAAGTACTGTATAAGTACTGTATAAGATGTATAACTTTCATTTCACCTTCTGATAAAGTACAGTAGGCAATAGAACAAGCTTATGCTTATATTTGTAATAGTTTTTGGGTTAATCGCATAACTACATACATATTAACAGCATCTGGTGCCCTTTGCTATCTATTTAACTTCTCTTTAATTCTTTCTTCAAGTTCTAATATACTAGCAAGAATAATGGTCCTAAAAAAGCAATACTAAAATAACAATGTGATAAAGATGCATAGGTTCATACTGTAATATAGCAACGGTTACTAGGTTGGGAGTGTCACCTGTTGTGTCTGGTGCGCAGGCCAAGAACTTAAAAATACTGTTAGAAATACTGTTTTCAAGGGCACCAACTTAAGCTGTAGCTGGCAGCTGCTTTTCTCCAACTGACTGAACCTAGAAACTTGGGTTGGTGTGTTGAAATGAAATGCAGAAGTATGATATCAGCAAAACCTCAGATGAATTTGAATACACAGAAGGCTTGACTGAAATTACTTGTACTGTACACACAAGTTGGAACCTATTATTTAAATAGTCCCTCCAGGATTCCTGATTGGAAAAGATCACGAATTTGCTCTCTCTTGCAGAATTTTCAATTTTTGCAAAAGACAAGAAAACTCCAACATTTGCTCCCTACTATCACTGTACATGTCACTAGACGGCATACACGCTATTTGTATAGTGAGAAGTGTGGCGGGGTTTCAGTGCGAGCTTTAGTTCAGCCATGGAGAGATTCCTAAGGCCATTGGTGAGTTCTGGAAACAAAACTAAATTAGCACCGAAAATAACGGCAAAAGATAGGGCACAAATGCAAAATGCAAGTCCAGTATTTCCAATAACTCACCATCACAGCTTCTGTTTAAAAGACCGTAACAATGACCATGTATAGACAAACAGTGGCTACTGAAGAACGAAATAAGATTAGATTATTATTATTATTATTATTATTATTATTATTATTATTATTATTATTATTATTATTATTATTATTTTACAAAAGGATGTCATAGTTTAGTCACAAGTTCAAAGTGAAGCGTTGTTCTGTTACTCCTATGTGAAAGATCAGAGAAAAACAATTAGGACCTTGCTTGTACTCCCTATGTTGCAGGTCCTGAAAGATGTCATTCTAATTATATATGGAAATACACACTTTTCTTGGTAACACTTTATATTAAGGTGCTGCTTATTACTGGTTTTTACATGTTTTATAAATGTATAGTAGATGCTTAATAACTATGTTATAATGCATTAATAAAGCATTATAGAGGGTTTATAACCAAGAAATAGCCATAGACAGAATTACAGTTTTATAAAGGGGACCGTTTTAGCCACCAATTCTACTTTGGGATGTTTAAACGTAATTCCATCTATGGCAATTGCATGGTTATAAACCATCTGTAATGCTTTATTAACACTCTATAACATAGTTATTAAGCATATATTATATATCTATAATACATTAATAAGCAGCACCTTAATTAAAAGTGTTACCCTTTTTTGTACATGGTGTAGTAACATGAATGCTCAAAAAGGAAGGGGATGGCGAACAGTATTAGATATTATCTGGTTACTTTGGATGACAACATTTTTTTGAAAATCCTTTTTTTTAAATCTTATCTTTCCTATTTGTTTTGTGGTATATGATGGTAGCACTTTCACACTGTGGCCTTGGTTAAAGAAACAAAAAAAAGCTAGCTTATCGCCTGTCACTGTTTCCAAGCACTTGTCAAAGTTTCCAAACTATTTCTATGTGCTGTCTTGATGGATTTTTAATTTAAAAAAAATAATTGGCCATTCTAAATTGGGAGAAAATAATAATTGGCAACGACTAAATACAAAAAAAAAAAAACTATCATTTCACATTTTGCCCATTACAGGTGTTAGTAGCCATTAAAAACATGTATTATTAAAATAAACACTCTAATTAGTAATGTGTACTTTATTGTATAACATTTAACCTGTGAAAGCACTTTTTGGGTGATTTCCAATGTTTTTTACTTCAAAGTGTAAAGTAAATAACTTTTTTTAGGAATACAATTTGGCATATTCTGCACCATACATTACTTTATTTACAAATGATGTGTCACATTCTGCACTTTGTACACATCACAACATTGAAATATGCATTGAAATATAACACCTGTGAGATGTATTAGACCTTACAGTTGATTTCCTATTTTTCAGATTTTTCAAAAAGCTTTGTGTAACTGACAATCTCCTACAAAACATGGTGGCTGTGTTTGTCCACAATCCCAGAATTAGCATAATCTTTTCTTCCAGTTAGGTAGCAGCAAGGAGCACCTAACAAATTCTGTGGATTCACCTATTCATTTTCACTCTAAAGTGAAGCCCCAGGGCAGCACACAACCTGCAGCACTACACCCCTACTGTGTACACTATAGCAGGTGTAAACACCAATCAAGTTACTGTTGCATTTGCAGACACTATTGTTTGTCTTTATGCATTTTCCAACAGTAAAACCTTTATTTAAAAATGTACTTATAGTATTTATGTAGACTTAATAAGTAAAATAATGTTTCCATTGTTTATTATTAATGTGAAGCAAAGAAAGGTTAACAAAGTATTTTTATTTGTTATTGTGGAAAATAGAGAACTCGAGTGTCATTCGCCTCCACTGTCAAGGTGGCAGTATTTGAGTTACAGGTTACTATTCAGGTGTGCAGGTACATCTTGGTTGTTTTAGGATTGCAGCTTTCGCAGATACTGAACTCCACCTATCTTCCCACAAAACCACCAAATTTGTGAAAAGATTGTTCAGGTCTCCATGCAGGAAGTGAGTCTCTCCAATTTGGGAAAACAAGTGAATACAAAAACAGTATGAAAACTGACAGGTAAGGGAATTTTGTTCAAAATAAAAAAGGATGTATGTTCAACACTATGGGCCTCATTTACGAATTGTTTACTGTACGCAAAACATGATTACCATGTGCAGTTCTGTCCCCATCCTATTTACTATTCCCATTTCTGTGCGGAAAACAAGGATTTAGCAGATGCAAAATGAAAGGGGCACAATAGCACTGTTGCCTCATTTGCATTGAATTAATTATATTTATGTATGCAAAGCTACATGTTAAACACAGAAAATGAGCTGCCATACCTTCATGAGCTATTCACGAAGGTCTGACAAGTATTTTTTTTATAAAATGTAATGTGTACAAAGAACACATTAATGTTATTTTAATATGTCCTCATATTTATATTAAATATATATTGTAACACTTGCTCTGTTACAATATATATTTTTTTCAACATTAATTCATTTTCAATTTATGTGTTTTACTAAAAAAAACTATAATTAATAGCCTAATACATATGACGACATAATAAAATAACATGAATGTGTATGTACACATTATATTATGTAAAAATATAGATATATACAATAGGCTTCAACAGTACAGAATATCTAGCAGTTTTTTTAATTTTTTTAATTTTTTGGCTATTCTACATGTAATACAGTACAAAACAAACCATGCTGATGCGTTGCAGGCTTCACATTGTTGTAGGATTTTCTTTTATTTCTCTCTCATATTTTTATCCCTGCCTCCACCAGTAAGTAAGCTCCTTCACTCAATAGAATAAATACTGTGCGCAACTTCAGACCTGTTGCCACCCACAATTTGTATGCTAATTAGAATTTTTGCTTCTAATTAGTTGGTAAATAGGGCCTGACAATTTTGGAAATACCATGCGCAGTCATCTCAATTTTCCTCTGCAATTCTGGCCAAATTACCTTTAGTTAATGAGGCCCTATGAAGGATTAAGGGGCTGCTGGGATTAGCATAAAGGCAGTTAGAACACTAATGAATCGGAGTAAGGAAAGGTTCTTGATCTGCATAAATTTAAACAAAGTTTGTAACAGTAATTAGGCAACACTCAGTCATAGCAGGGTCTTTCCTTAACTATAATGTTTAATTGGCATTATTTTGAATAAACTGCTGTTTCTATTTTAGATTTGGTTGTATTGCTTGGTTTACAAAGGCAATTGACATGATTAGCTTTAACAGCACTTCACACAGATACCCTGAGATAACGCTGTAGCATTCTGATATTCTATTATAATGAACTACACAGCAGTGTTTAACACAACCCTGTTATCATTGTATTCTAATGATCTCTGTTTCTGCACTGTTCTGTGTTATTCACAGGTATTGTATAGCAGCTTAATCTCCATTCCTCAAACAGTGACATTCAAAGACAAAAGGGCTAGGTGCATTATATTGTTTACTCATTAGTTTATTAAATTAATAAACAACACAATTTAAGACGACTTGCAAACATCAACAATAAATTAGGTGTTTATTTCTGGGTTACTAGCTTTTTGGATGTGACTAATGACACTTTGGAGTAAAGAGCTTTAAGACATGGAATTTTTTTATGAATCTCTCAGTTGAACACAAACATAATTTTCCTTACTTTTGACCAAAAAAAATAGCAGCTTGAAAATAGCTGTCTATATCATTTTGAAAAATGTATAATAAAAAATACAGACCTTATTGTAACAGTACTGTACTTTTTTTGTTAAATATCGTATTACTTTGAATAAGCGCCACACTCAGATATGAGATTTGTAATAGACGCTGCCCTCAAATAAACACCGCTCTCAATAATGAAACGTACATTTTTTTCCCTACCCTAGCTCAAATAGATGCAGCACGTAATAAAGAAATGCATAGCAAAACATAACAAATAGAAACAAAGTTAATTGAATAAACTTAAATAAAATGTATTTAAAGAATACAATTACACACTGGAGCATACCAGTATTTTACGGTATATTCAACTAATCATTGCCTGCTCTTTCCACCCTTCCCCCTCCCATCTGTGAGCGTCTGTGAGTAGAAGGCTGTGTGGTCCAGTGGTTAAAGAAACGGGCTTGTAACCAGGAGGTCCCCGGTTCAAATCCCACCTCAGCCACTGACTCATTGTGTGACCTTGAGCAAGTCACATAACCTCCTTGTGCTCAGTCTTTCGGGTGAGACGTAGTTGTAAGTGACTCTACAGCTGATGCATAGTTCACACACCCTAGTCTCTGTAAGTCACCTTGGATAAAGGTGTCTGCTAAAAAAAGAAAAAAGAGTGTGTGACATCAGTGTCTGGTTCAGATTGGCTTCTGAATATGGGAAACGCTACAATATGTATAATTGTTTATAATAATAATCATTATTATTATTTTATAAAAAATTATAGTAGTCATTAGACAGATCATAGGCATTTCTCTGTTTCATTTGTGCTGGCTTGCTGGCATATTATAGAACACTTTATTTTACAAATCCATAAATGTTTTATATCAATCTGTAATCATTCTGTAGGTATGAGCATTCAGTGTTTTAATGTAATTTAAACCACATTAAAAACTGAATATATAAACATACACACACACTTGTACATTATTATACATGACTATATTATTTATTTTGGCAACACAGTTTTCAGTTTGAGATGAAATGATAAATTTACCGGTCCCGGTAATGTATAGACTGTCAGCATTAATAATATATACGTATGCTTTTTTTTTTTTTAAAGTACCTGCAATAGTCGAATTTCACTAATGAGAAGAATATTCTGAATAAAACAGGAGATGCTGTGTTTGGTATGGTTCTTTTTTTTAATTTAGTAGTCATCAATTATTTTTTATTATTTTCTCCCAATTTAGAGTCCGATTATCCGATTATTATTTAGGCTCAGCTCACCGCTACCACCCCTGCGCTGACTTGGGAGCGGCGAAGACGAACACATGCTGTCCTCTGAAGCGTGTGCCGTCATCCGACCGCTTTTTTTTACACTGCAGAATCACCATGCAGACACCTCAGAGCTACATCGTTGGAGGACAACACAGCTCTGGGCAGCCTACAGGCAAGCCAGAAGGCGCCCGGCCAGACTACAGGGGTTGCTGGTGTGTGGTGAACCGAGGACACCGTGGCTGACCTAAGCCCTCCCCCACCCCAAGCGGCACTCAACCAATTGTGCGCCGCCCCCTGGGAACTCCCGTCCACAGTTGGCAATGTAATAGGCTGGACTTGAACCGGTGACGTCCAGGCTATAGGGCGCATCCTGCACTCCACGCAGAGCGCCTTTATTGGATGCGCCACTCTGGAGCCCCCTCAGTATGATTCTTTTGTTACATCGCATATCACTGCCTCACATCTGCTGTGACAGAAAGAGACATTGCAAAACTGGAGGTACATCTTGAAGTCAGGAAGCAATCAGCGCCGTGCACAAACAAACTAGAAGATGATAAAAGCCTGGTGTATTAATACAAAAAATAAGTTAAAAAAAAAGTAAACGTCAAGAAATAATAAAATTATTTAAATACACCTTTCTGAAGTATATTTATATTTAAGCAACTTGACGAGAAGGTTGGTTTGATTATCTGCAGTGATGGCATTCTACTGTCTGAAGCACAGTAAGGGTGTATCCAAAATAGGTTGTTTTGCATCTAAACAGACAATTATTCAGCTTGGCAGAAATTGAATTTATACATATTAAGGAACAAGTTGGCTGACAGGGGGTGCAGCCAACTCAAAAACTAAGGGCTTTCTGATTTTTGGCTCATGTATTATATCACTGCATGTACTCATTGCGTTGCATGCGCTCAAGTACTGTGTATTAAAATGGTGCCACAGGGAATGAAGTACGGAAAGCTAAGAGGGTCAAGACACAGGAGGGTGATTAACGTGTGTTAAAAAAAATAATCTCCAAAGAAATTAACACGTTAATCACAGAAGTTAACTGTGATTAATTGACAGTCCTATTTATTTCAAATGAATTTAGTGTTAAAAATCTTAGTCCTTCTCTATTGTACATCAAACCATACTTTGTGAATCAGTCCAACAGCTGTATCAGGAGGGAGATCGTTAGAACCAGAGCAGTCTTGAAAACATGTCAAGAGTGACTATAATTAGTCGGGGTTGTGCACATTATGTTTTGTTTTGTTTGATTTTGTATTTAGTATATTAGTTGTTCACATTTGTTATGTTTTACATTATGTTTTGGGTTATTACCCAAAGAGAGGCACGTTGTTGCTTATTTTGTATTATTGTGTTAAGCTGTTGTGGTTAAATTTGTGTGATTATTTTGTATGACAGCATAGTGATTAGAGGGAAAAAATAGTCCTGTTCCTCAATTTCCAATGCAGCCAGGTGTTTTCCATTTGCACCAATTAACTATCATTGATAGTACCCTATAAAGAGGAACTGAAAGCACAGGAAGTGAAGCATGTGGTTCCAGGAGAAATTGAATGGAGGACACAGGAAGTTGGCCATCTTGACAGACAGACCTGGATGGCAACAACAAGGATTATTTGGAACTCGAGAAGGAATAAAGCAGGATAAAGACACGGCAGCCTGGTGGAAGGAAGGACCGTCAGAAACTGATAGCAAAGCTAAGTATTCATCCTTGAATTATGCTATTGAAGCAGCGCTCTTTGAGTAAAGAAAGACTATTAATACTATTACACCAGGGACTGTGTGGTGTTTGACTTTTGATTCAGATGTAAAGACACTTAGCAGAAAGATTTATAGTTACCGATATTAATTGTGGTTTATGACAAGGTGTTGTACTGCTTCCCTTCAAGGCACCCTCCTCCATGACCGATGTCCCCATGGAGCGAATAGGCACCAACTGAGGGACGAACCGCCAGCTACAAGGGCAACAGTGTGGAGTAGTGGTTAGGGCTCTGGACTCTTGACTGGAGGGTTGTGGGTTCAATCCCTGGTGGGGGACACTGCTGCTGTACCCTTGTGCAAGGTACTTTACCTAGATTGCTCCAGTGGGGGGGGGGGGGAACAGTATAAATGGGAAATTGTATGTTAAAAAAAAAAAAAAAGTGATATCTTGTAGCAATTGTAAGTCGCCCTGGATAAGGGTGTCTGCTAAGAAATAAATAATAATAATACACACTCGAGACATGAGATCCTACTTAAGCGAAGTACCAGTGGCTGGGTCGAAATACCAAATAAGAGTAGGGAGGGCCGAGATCGAGTTGTACGTAGGGAATGACCACCAAACCGAGGGAGTGTGGACATTTAGTGCTGTTTTGTTTTTCCGTTGCAGGATTTTGCATCGTGGTGCTGGAGATCGAGCCTGAAGGGAGCCAAATAAAAACCTTACCCTGGGATGGACAAACGGATTAGGAGGTTCTTGAGTGTCTGGCAACTTGGATTAAGTACAGGACCTACAAAGGTTTTCTAGGCCTTTTTATAGGCCCAGGTTTATATACTGGAACTATCGTTTCACCAAATTGCTGTTTATATGGTTCGGAACTGGTGTTGTAACATATTGTGTTGAGTTGAATTGTATCAATGATGTCCCCTTGAAGTCACAAGTAACCTCTAACAATGTTTTATGGAAGGTTTTAGTGGTTTTACTTGGTGCACAGTTAGGTGTTAGGATAGGTTTTGTACTGGGATACCTAACAAGGTGGTTGAAGGGGGATTTGGCAAATATTCTCAAAGTAAGCTGTATTCAATTGTATCATTTAATGTAATAAAGAAATCATTATTTTTTTACTTGCCTGTTCATGTGGTTTCTGTACACTCATTGGGAAGGTCTGTGTGGTCAGTTCAAAATCATTTATATATTGCATACCCATATCTCTGAATCATGAAAAACCTTTAGCTAATTTTAAATGGTTAGGGCATGGTCTGGTTGATTAGTAACTTAGAAAAAGATAAGCCTTTATTAATTACATGAGTCATAATTTGTTACTGATTTGTCTTTTTATGTCTGACCTCTATATATAGTGTAATGCTCATCCCTATGACTAACTGGATAACACATGACTACCATTTCACCCAAATGTAGTAGTCCTAACTGCTTCTAGTTTTATTAACTATGCTTACATTGCAGCTGGTCAATTTAATGAATTTTCTAGGATAATACATAAATGTATATACTCATTGAACTTTTCCAGAGTCACATCAGTACACACCTGTTGTATGGCTTAACTATTATTATACTTGTTAACAGGAGTTGCTGTTTTACCCATCCCTGGGTATTGCTACTGAAAATAACCCACTGGACCTCACTTGGGTTTTGGTTCCCATAAAAGGACAGTCCAAATCCACTTCTGTTGCACAGACAGTTCAGTTCAGTGACCTGTTGTGTTTTATGATATATGAGGGCTTCCTAATTGTATTGCACTTAAGTAGCGGGGGAATTTTCAAATAACTATAACTTGGAATGATAAAATGTTTACATAGAATTTTTGCTGTTATGTGTTTTTTTAAAATCTCTACTCCGTAAACAACATTTGAAGTTTTGTTTCCTACTATTGGCACAGTTAATATTTCTATGTGTATTTTTCTTTTCTTAATTTTCTGTCATTAACCCCTTAATCTCGTAACCGACACCTAATAAAACAAAAAACATGTTAAAAATGAACACAGCTGTTATATAGATTTACAAAAGTGGTATTTCTAGAATTATAATTTTGTTCTTCTATATATTTCACCCAATAATTAAAAACATTATGAACAGTTTTAATTAAGTTTTTTTCCTGAAGAAAAAATAAATCATAAGTAAACAGTACTTAGACAGATGTGGAGTTTTTCAAACAGAAAATAACTACAGCATTTGTTTTTTAAACTTATTTTTGATATTTTTTATAAATTGTACTTTTAATTACAATGTCGGTTATGAGTGTAAGGTGTCGGTGTCGGTGTGTTGGTTCATCTTGTATCTAAATTCTTGGGTGCAGTTCATTAAAACATCAGAAAATAGATTGTAGACCATCTTTCTATATCATATTCCAGTTGACATGATACCCTTTGAGCCCCTTATTAAAATACATTTAAAAAATTCATACACACACACACTCACTCACTGCAGAAATGAAATAGTTAATTCAAAACAGTCCCTTCCCTCTCTTGAATTCTGTCCTTGAAAGTTAAGTTAGATCCCAAACATCACCTACTATACATTAATTCAGGACCAGGCAATAGGTTTTATATACATAAACTGTACATGCTGAGCTTAACTAGTTGCCATTTAATGGGTTTAGAACAATGATATCCATTTACAGATCCAAACAATTTAAATTGGAATTGCAGAAAAGGTTTTGTATACATCCTGCCATCACAACTTGAGCATTTATACATTTTTAAAAAATCAAAACCGACCATGGAACATGAGTTGGCTAACCATTATAATAATTTTCCAAACATGGGGAGAAAACTCCTATTAACACTTAGTTTATGTCCTAATAAATGATCTGAATAAACTGTAAAAGAGACTAAACAAATCAGAGATGGAAGGGAACATTGTTATGGAAGTTAACATCCTAACTTTAAATGCTCTGTCTGAGAAGCTTGACAGTTAAAGTCTAATTTTCCCAGCATTTGCTTGATCATTTTTTTTTAGTTTTTCGTCAAGTTTTGGGCAGGTACCACACAATGTAATTTGATGAGTCCGATCATATCTTCAAGGACATAATAACTCTTATCCTGGTCTCCAGCAGTTGGCCAGTAATATCGGTCCTGACCTATTTTATTCATACATTTAACTTCAACACAGTCGCCTCTTTCCTCTACACAAAAACTCAGTGGGTGTCGGTAATGAGATTTTGTGTACATAGACTGGTGTATAAATACAAAATGACATAGATTTTCTCATATTTAACATATGTTTTAGAAACAAATTAAATCCTTCTTTCAGTTTTTTGTATAAAAACATAAAATTATAATAATGAAATGTATAACATTTTACTCTGAAACTTAAAAATCAAACTCTGTGACGGGTTGGTTATTAAGTACAAAAAAAACACTAATAGTTTTTAAAATGTATTAATAAGTTATTGTGCAGAGTATATTAAAATGTTACCTTTCTAAAAAGATATAATTTTCAATAGGAAATGTATTTGTTTTGAGAAATATGACAGCCAGACACCAAGTTACATTGTTAGTGAAAATTCCCCAGTAGGTGAAAATCTTCCATTCTGTATCTCCTCGCACACTGTTTTGGGGTTACTGGTGTTTTGTTTTACAACTATGTGTTAGAAATTGAACTGAATGTTCTATACAGTAGTCCAGAATACTGTTGCTATTTTAAAGCAAAATGGATAGAATTAAAACTACAGTAAACAAGGTTTATTTACTTTGGTTGATTACTTGAGCAAGAACCAATAATACAGCCATAGACCACTGCACCGGAAATGCTGTAGTTGAAAAACCTGTAGGGCCGAAGAGAGGTTGTAATCCCTTCAGCCTCAATCTATAGAGCTAGAGGTCTCACAATCCTGTCTTGCCAGCTGCATGCCTCCAACTTAGCAGTCATTTCTGACCTGTGTTGTGAGACATTGCATTAAGATGTGTGACACAGTGGGCCTTGATTTTCCAGTTGCAGAATAGGAAATAGATGCTCTAACTACCACTATCGTTTTCAAACTCCACAAAACTTCTCTACTACCCATTTTACTAATTGACAGCTCACTGCCATAAATTGCATATTTCACTTCTTTGTAAAACATAGATGTAGGAGTTCTTTAATTCCAAATACAGTGCTTCCTGTATAGCCCAGTAACGGTTAAACCATTGCTATCCACACAACTGCCAATTCAACTAGTTCCTCATACTTTTACTGTATTCAAAGCTGAAAGGGATTCCCCCTTTCAGATTTTGACTGATGACTTTTAATAACCTTTTCTACGCTGAAAAGGTCAAAACAAGCTCTAAACACCAGCCGGAAAAAAAAAAAAAATGACAGCCTTCTTAATATGATCTAATTACTAAATCAAAGATTAACTGCAGCATCCAAAGGGTCATTTCTTTTTTGGTTTATTTTTTAGGCTTATTTTGTATTGTTTAAGTTAATAGCACTGAAGAGTATTTTACAGTACCTGTACCTCTGTAACTGCATTGGAATAGTTATTTTTATGTTTCACAAAACACTACTTTTGGCATATTCTTTTTCATGTCATATGGCTAAGGTGACCATATGGCCCCGTGTTCAGCGGGGCAGTTTGGGATAGTTCAGCCCGTGATTTTTGTTTTTGTTAAAACCTTTATTTTTGCTCTGTGAGCAGTGTTTTTGTTTAAATATTTATTTTATTTTTGTTTCGAATTAACAGCGCCACAAGTGCGTTTTGCCCTGCAGTACTGCCTGTGTGTTTTCTTCCTGCATCTGGCCTGACGTCACCACATCAGCCATCCCAGTCACAGACTATATAAACTGCAGCCCAGGTGAAACTGTACCAGGAATTTAAAAAAATGTCTGGGGCCCTATCCTGGACATTTCAGAAATTTTAAAATTAAACAATAGGTGAGGTTGGAATTACAGGGTTCTAGTACCAAAAGTATAGTTTTGAGTAATCAAACTATAAAGTTTCATAGGACACATCTCATCGCATTGAGTTGAGATTGAGAATGATTTGCTGTTTGTCAGTAGGTTTGACATAAAGGCTGGTTTAAATAGTTCCAGCTATTCATTTTCTAGGAAGTGTACTGTGAAAGTGTTAAATGCATTGTTTTGGTGTATTTGATCACATTTTTGTATGAATTCCAGTAATTTGTCATTGGTTCCCAGCCAGACACTGAATATGTCATCAATACTGTACGTCTAAACCAAGAAGCGAATTTGCTGCCCCCTATTTGTCCAATGGTATAATAATCTGTGCCAGGAAGATGTTAGCGTACTTTGGTGTGCAGTTTGTTCCCATTGCTGCTCCTTGAATTTGGAGGTAGTGTTGACCAGTGAAGTGAAAGAAAAATCCTCTTCAGTATGTATTCAAGTAGTCTGTTATACATGCATGACAGTTTTATGAATAAGTCAAATAGCAAAATAACAACAGTGCTCTGTAATGAATATAACTTGGGCACTGGGGAAGGGTCTGATGACTCAAAACCAAAACCTGCTTTCTTGGTGTTTCTTCAATTGATCTGAACATTGGCGGATCTAAATACCACATTCCTTTAAATCACCAAATATGACCCTCACTAATGTTGTGCGTGTTTTTAAAGACTAAACTAAAGGATTCACATGTACAGTTAAATGTATTGATTTTAATGATCTAAATATGGCAGACTTTAAACCCACCACTGTTTAGATACATTGAATAGACCCCTGTACTCTTTTAGTTCTACAGTAATGTAATCCTCTTTCCTGCAGCAGTCTTAATACACAGGATGGAGTATCACCCTCACTAGAAACGGATGTCAGCAACTCTGGATAGCCAGTGACCTTTCTACCAGTTATTCCTGTTACTTTATGGATGATACATTGACCCCCATTCCACTAAGCTATCCCTTAAATAAAATGTCAGGGACAGAACATCAGTAGCCCTGAACAATATATTAATTGGACCATTTCAACATAACTGGCATACAATGCTTCAGCTTGGAGCTCTTTACAGCTGTCTGCCTTCATTTCAAAATAGCCTAATATGCATCAACAGATGGATGCCAGTTTTTTTTTAACTATATGCCTATAGTACAAAGACATGCAACATCTCCTACAAACCTTTTAATTATCCAGCTATATATCAAGTAGAACTAAATAAACATCTTAGTCCAATCGACAAGGGTTCAAAAGTATTTTTCAATGCATGACAAGATATTGGATGCAGACAGCAAATAAGAATGAGCCTTGGAAAGGAAAATAGTAAGATAAGAACTAGTAAAAGTGTCAGTTTGGGTGTGCTGAAAACTGTGTTGATGTAAATTAGCCATGACTTTTTGCTGAATGCTACGTTTCCAATATATAAAACAGGGTAGCCTTCTGCATTATAATTCAGAATATTTCACAGTAAATCTGCAGAATGTCTGCATCCACAACAAAGCACTATTTCTTTTTTAAAACAACAAGGGAAAAAAAAAACACTGTGCCGGCTGCAGCATATGTTTTACATATTATGCAAAGCAATCTCCAATGCACTGAAATGAAATAGATATTTCCTGCAGTCAGAGTAAGATTATTATTATTATTATTTATTTATTAGCAGACGCCCTTATCCAGGGCGACTTACAATTGTTACAAGATATCACATTATTTTTACATACAATTACCCATTTATACAGTTGGGTTTTTACTGGAGCAATCTAGGTAAAGTACCTTGCTGAAGGGTACAGCAGCAGTGTCCCCCACCTGGGATTGAACCCACGAACCCTCCGGTCAAGAGTCCAGAGCCCTAACCACTACTCCACACTGCTGCCCCTAAGATAAAAGTGCCTACGTATGTAACCATTTAACAGCAGAGGACCACAGGGGCAGCAACCCCACATTTCACAAGAAGACAGCCATTGATAATGTGAAGAATATAATGTTCATGTAATACAAATGAAATGTCCACATTAATCATTTTTCAGATTGGATTATCTTCTCAGGTTTTCTTTCAAAGCAAGAAATAGACAGCAGAATCTGTACCAGTTATAGTACATTGTTATTTTGGTAGGGCACATATTATGATGTTATTATTAAGTAATTCTTAAGTAATAACAGTGTAATTATGGGGTCATTACATTATTACTTATTTATAAAATGGGTCTTTTAAATACTCTTTCCTGATTGGTTAAAACAGGTCACATCGGGGTGTGAATATTACAGCATATTCCCATGGGTTGAAACTTTTTTTCAAAAAGGGGCGAATCACTTGTAGATAGATATCCATACGCCACTAGAATTAAATTTATATTAATAAACATGACTAACCACATTTAATATATAATTTTGAAAGAAAAAAACAGTAGTCATATTTAAATTCGCAATAAAGGTGACTAACAAGGTATATCAATTTTGATCATAGAAAATTCTGGACATAGAAAAAGAAAAGGAAAACAAAAATAAACAGAAGTCCACTGCCTGGGCATCGGGTGTCCTTTTTATGCCACAGTGCGAGTATTTCAAAATGCAAACAACATCTTTGTTGCCACTGTGAAACGGTACCGCAAACCTGGCATGGATACCTCCTGTCAATACTCCCGTATCACAAAGGACGATTAAACAGAAATAAATAAATAATCTTCCCCAACACTGTCACCTGACACTGCTGCAGGTCTTGTGAGAAAGGTTTGTTTTGATGTGGCCAGACATGGCAAAGAAGATTTGTGTGATTGTCCAGCTGCACTTCCTCAGACAGCGACAACAATGAATCAAACACCTTGTTGCTCGAAATCGCTCGCTGCAGCTCCACCTGCTGTTCAGAATGAACATCTAAGAAAAGGGCCTGTAAATCTTCAAAGCTGCAATTTCAATGGCAGTGTTCAAGTTAACACATATAAATAATGTTTCTTGTTTTTAATCAGTTCAATGTTTATTAAAAAAATAATAATATTTTTTTTTTAATTAATTCGTTTAAGGGGACTATTTAGGTCAGAGGCAAAATTATATTTAATAAAAAATACTTTTTTTGTTAACTAATGCATGTTTTTACTTTTATTATTATTATTATTATTATTATTATTATTATTATTATTATTATTATTATTATTATTATTATTATTATTATTATTTAGTTAGTTGACCCATTGTATAAGCGCAATAAGGCACTTCAGGGTGTGGGATATACTCTAATATCCACACACCCTGGGAGTTTAAAACTTTATAACTTATAACACACCCGGGGCATGTGGATATTAGAGTATATCCCACACCCTGTGGTGCCTTATTGCTTACTTATTCTAGCACCACTTGGTAACTTTAATTGCAACCTGTAGCATGGTAGCGTTGCGGTGAAGGCTGGTCAGCGGCAAGAGAGCAGATCCAGAGATAGAAGCTGCAGTTTTAAAGTTGCGCACGTTTATTATTCACAAAACTAAGAACAAAACAGGAACAAATAAGCAAGGGCACAGGGGACAAAATAAAAGGTTCAAACAAAAGAATACACACTTGCAGCCTGGGCATTCAACTTCACTACAGTTACAAAACACGATAACAAAAATGTATACCCATAGATACAGATGGCCACTCCCCAATTACCACTCAATTAGAACATAAGAACATAAGAAATTCTAGAATGAGAAAAGGCCATTCGGCCCACCTGTGCTCGCTCGCTTAATGCAAGCATGGTCCGTTAACACTCAGGAGAGGAAAAACAAAACAACCTTAACCATTTAGTTATTAGGGGAAATGAAACCTCTGGGGATCCGTGGCTAAGCAGACCGCCCTTCCTCCAGGCTGCTAGCTAAAGGTCTTATTGTGGTGACAGAGAGGGTTACACAGTTATGTTTATGACAGCATCCAATCTGTTCTTGAAGGATCCGATAGTCTCTGCTTCAACAACTCTATCCAGTAGTCTGTTCCAATGGTTCACCACCCTTTCCATGAAAAAGCTTCTTCTCCCCTTGGTTCTGAATATGCCCTTCTTCAGCTTCCACCTGTGGTCCCTGGATCTGCTATCTGTGACCTGTGAAAAATAATTCTCAGTAGTTACTTTGTTAAACCTCTTGACAATTTTAAATACCTCTATTAAGTTGCCTCTGGCTCTCCCCCTTTTTAAGCTATACAGATTCAGCTCCTTCAGTCTATTTTCATATGACATACCCTTCAATCTTGGAATTAATCATGTTGCTCTCCTCTGTACTCTCTCCAGTGCCTCAGTGTCTTTCTTATGATAAGGGGATCAGAACTGGACACAGTATTCTAGGTGTGGTCGTACCAGTGCATTTTAATATAACTTCTCTTGCTTTGAATTCAACTGTCTTGGCTATATAACCTAACATTCTATTTGCCTTTTTTATAGCTTCTCCACACTTTCTAGTTGGCTTAAGAGATTCATCAACTACAACCCCGGTCCTTTTCATACATAGCCTCCTCTATTTCATTACTGTTCATGTTGTACTTGCCTCTAATGTTTTTGTTCCCTATGTGCAAGACTTTGCATTTATTCACATTAAATTTCATCTGCCATGTGTCAGCCCAAGCTTGAATCTTGTCTAAATCTCTTTGTATTATTGAAGTTGCTGATTGGGAGTTGGCTACTTCTCCCAGTTTTGTGTCGTCTGCAGATTTGCATAGTTTACTGATTAAGTCTTGGTCCAAGTCATTTTTATAGATTAAGAATAGCAATGGTCCCAATACTGATCCCTGTGGTACTCCACATTGCGTTACTCCAGTTTGATGACTGGCCTCTAATTATAACTCTCTGCTTTCTATCTTGTAACCAGTTATTACCTAATTGAGGAATGGCCACACCTGTGATTGTTGGCAGGGATAGATTTAACCCCATCCTTGCCAAACTTACATTTCCACGCGTATGTGTGCCCTGCCACACAACCGTTTATATTTTTCTAATTATATATGTGGTACAATGTAGTACTTACAGGGCTACTACTAATTCTACTACCAGGTAATGTATTTTGTTTATGTTTTTGTAAATAAGTTTAGAATTTTATTTTACATTAATATAATAAGGTCAAGGATGAGAAATTTGGTAGAATTTTGTGTTTTTGAGTGTGTAAGTTAAGTGTACCGTACCCGTGGTTTATATAATTTGCTTCAAATCATCAGAAATACAGGCATAAACTTTCTCATTTCTGACACACGACTCCAGATCTTCCTGAACACTTCTATCTGCCCACAGAGAAACTAGAGCCTGCACTTCCTCAGCGTCCCAAGGCTGTACTTTTCTCTCATCCCACTCTCTGCCTGCCATGTTGCTTGTTGTTTTTCTTTCTGGAGTGTACTGACTGATGGAACGTAATGACGAAAAAACCTTAACCCCTCCCCTGGCCTGGCTTGGCTCGGAGCCAGATTCAGATGTCTTGTGAGGCCGGAGTTTCACGGTTTGGTTCTCGCTCAGCTCGACAAATAGCCAGTGGAGAACCACTTGTACCTGTACCGTACTGTACCGAGCCCTCATCGGCTTGTGTGCCAGTGGAGAAGAAGTAAAGGGGCCCATTTATAGTTTAGCGACAGCACCCTGTCGCTGAGCTGATGACTAATTTGTTTGGTGTCAGACTCAGAGCAGAATCAGCACATAACTAACTTTTTAAAACAATTAAATCCAGGGTCTTAAAAAAAGACTAAAACACTGATATAATAACTATAACTCTAAAAGATTAAGTTTTTTCTCCCTTGTTAGCATAAAATCCTTGACTTCGTCTTGGATTTTATCCACTCAGAAGAATGTTATCTCAAATTGAAAGTTCTATGGTTTCATTTTTATTAAACTGGATATTTATGGGGGAGATGGTTTTATTCAATGTACATATGTTTACATTTTAAATTGAAGTAAGGAATTTAAAATACACAAATTAAGATATAAAATAAAGTGTGTATTTGTCACTTTAATTACAGAATGAATTCAATTTGCCATTCAGCTAAACTAAATTACGTAAAATAATAATCTCTTTCTACTGAATGATCTTTCCTGGTGTGATTAATTATCACTGACTAATACATCACTCAGTAATAATCTGACAAAACACCAATTTTCCCAAAGCTTAGCGTGACATGACTTTACAATGCTGGCTTATGACTAACTAGATGATGTCACCCTATTCTTTCTATTTTTAAGGGAACAAAGTGGTACCATGTTCAAAACTGATGACTGTGTTTAAATAATAGGACAGATTTTGAGAGGGGAAGGCAACTTTAATTGCTTGCTGATGAAGTAGGATAACAGGGAGAGAGCAGTGACTGTCGCCGCCTCTGAGTCAGAGGATGACATCAGCCCTTCGTCCCAACTGACAGGTTCACTATCTGTAAAAAGGGCTTAGGCCTGTAGTCCTATTGTGTTACAGTTAATACTGGTATTCATCAATAGACAGTAGCAACCATTTGTTAATCTGATGAAACACAACATGTATTGGGATGAATAAAACATATAAATAATGGAGGTGTATTAAACAGTTCAAATTAAGTGTGTATACTGTAAATAAATGCAAAAGTAATACAATATTCAGTATTCAGTTCTGAAACGTTTTAGGGGGAATGTTCCATTTACTTAAATACAGTATATTAGTAGACAAAACCTTTTTGTAGCATATCTATTAATAGTTTACAATTTAAAATAATGTCCGCAAATCCAATGGATTAACATTTAACTGTGTTCCACTTAAATCCATTGGCATATGTTTTCCACTATGGGCAACTTACTGGCAAAATCCCACTCCATAGTAAATGTATGAAAAAATAGCCCCATTGGCTGTTTTTGTAAAGTTTTCTTCTGAACTAAATACAGTTGTTCAGATGATAATCGGGGTGTCTGCTTAAATGGGACACAACTCTGAGAGCCGGTTCTTCCCAATGCTATTTATGTTGTTTAATTGAGACGTCACTTCATTTAATTGGGATACAGTATTTTCAAATGATGAATGGAGATTGTTTTTCAGAGCAAGACAGGTTTGTGTAGTGTAGTGCAGTGATTACGAGATTAAGCTTTGACTTGCGTAAATTGCATAAACCAATGGTTTTTGCCTCATCTGTCATTTGCGACTCATGGCTGAGAAGCAAAAACGAGTCAATTTGCCTCTGGTTCAGAAGGTTGAACTCTTGAAGGAGCTGGTCTTCTGTGGTTTCTCAGGCAGCTGTTGCAAATAAATTTGGTGTGTCAACATCGCAGGTGTCTCTGTCTTGTATTTCAAATTATGCATTTAACATTTATTCATAATGTGATGTGATTTATTTTTTTCTTTTAATTTAGAAATTAGTAAAAATACGTCTCTCTTGTTCATGTCGTAAATTATGAATATAAGTGTGATTAAGGTCCTGTCAAATGCCTCTCGTTTAATTGGGACAGCTGCTTATTCAGGATATTTTTATATCTCACAAGGCGCCCCGATAAAGCATCGGCAAATGTATTTAAATACATATTATTGTGTGGCCTGATTTTTGTTGTTTGCATCAGATAAAAAGTTCTCTCCTGCAGCAGGGTGAGAAGACAGGGTAAAACCTGGCCTCCTGACAGGTGGTGATGCTAGAGCTATCATCCTGCGGGCCGCACCAAGATGGAACATACCTTAAATATAGTCAGCTTGTGGCGGCCATCTTAGGAAGGAAAATCACACAGGTGTTTTGAGTTGCGCTTCCATCAAAGCCAGTGTTTTTCCATGGATACAACTGACCAGCTATTGGCCATGGAGAATTGACATGGCATGGCTTGGATCATAAAGGGGAACTATGTTGATCAGAGGGGTGATGGTGCTTAGGAGACATAGCGGGGAGGAGTGTAAGCCGGAAGTGTCAGCAGTATTTTGTTCTTTGTATTTTAATCTGACGTGTGTTTGTACCTAGTTTTCTAGGGAGTAGCAGGATGGAGCAGCTGTCTGTGGAACAGAACAGGGCGGAGAGCCAACAGTGACGTTGCTACCAGGAGCAGGCAATGGAGGTCGTGGTGAGACTGCAGCAGGGGGCAGACGCTTCCGTCCTGCTAGGATACTGTACTTGTATATTGGGACTGTGGTAACTGTTTTGTGTGGGGCTGTGTTCGTGTTGTGTCTTTCACTGGAACTAAATATAAACATTGATTGCACATTGACTCAAGACTCAGGACTGTAGAAGTGTTGCGGCTGTCGCAATAGTTGAAAACAAGTTGCAAACAAGTTGGAAGTCTAGGGTGAAATGTACTAAACAAACGCAATGCTGTTAGCAACTTTTTCGGGAATGCTTTGCAGCAGCAGTTTTTCTTTGCAGTTCAGCCTTAAGGGCTATTCACACTATAGCGTTTATTCGGCCAATGTTTCGCTGCTATTTTTATATTGAGACTTGCACATCAAATATCACAGGCAAGAATATTGTGTTCTTTATGATAAGCAGCACAAGAAATATCTCGATAAAGAATACAAATAGAAATTATGGGAAGATATAAAGAAATCGGAAAGTAAGCACTGTTGGCATGTTAAAATAAATCCACTGTTTTGACTACAGGTTTTCGTTAAATGTCCTCTTATAGCTTCTAGAAAGTGCAAATATAGACTAAACTACAAAACAAAATCACATATCTAATTATATCCAGTAGCATACAGGAAAGTGGTATTGTATTTACAGCAAATTAAACTGTCTGAAACGGTTGTATGTCAAGCATATATGTTAGTATACATGTATTTTTCCCCCAATATGTAAAACACTGTCTGTGCTGTCTGATGTTACATTTGCATTTACTGTATTATTTATTAAAAAAATAAATAAATAAATAAATAAAACTAAATAAAAAAAACACTTCTATTAAACAATGCAAATTACGTTTTGGACCCATAATTTCTTATTTGATCACGGTGGGGCGTTTGGTGGAAACGCACACTAAATCACGAATGAAGTGGTCTCCTCACTTCATAATACTGTGCTCTTACCAGATGGCCGCCCTTTTTCTTTCCCTCACTGGAGTGAAAAGGGGGTTCATACTTTAGCAGGCATTACTAAAGACAACTACCTATGTGCATTCCAGGACTTACAGTTTCGTTATAATCTTCCAGGCACCTCTTTCTATCTTCGTTCTGCAATGCGTGCCTGTGGTGTTCCCTGGGGGACAGAGCTTTCATCTCATACTTTACATGATATGCTGAACAAAAGGGCTGGTGTCTACACTTTATACTCACTTATTAAGAGCCTCGTATAAACCATTGGTGATTAATACTATCTGGAATAGGGATATACCTTCTGCAAATGAAGACATTTGCTGGGATACTGTCTGGGATAATCTATGCTGTGCTTCTAAAAACCCTAATCACTAGCTGATCCATTTTAATTTAATTCATAGAATATACCTAACTCCTCGGAGACGATTCCAAATGAAACTTTCTGATACCCCATTGTGTGCACTTTGTCCCCAGGGAGCCATGGGCACCTTTTTTCACATGATTTGGGAATGTCCCGATGTGGCTATATTTTGTGTTTGGGTTTGCTCAACTTTATCCATGATGCTCGGGAAAGTCATTCTTTGCTCTCCTTTGGTTGTGCTGCTAAATGATGACCCTTCACTTGATCTGGCACTACAACAAAGGCGGATTCGGCTGGTTGGTCTTACTGCTGCTGCTGCAAAGAAATATTAGCACTGCAATGGCAGCCTCTGCATTCCCTGCCCTGGCGCCAGTGGTCCCTTACATTCCTCAACATCATTTATATGGAGCTTTCTATTGCTTGGGTCCATGGGGCCAGGGAGGGCATGGTACAGGCTTGGAGAGCAGCAGCAGATGCCATTAAATCGCTGATCAATTAGCCCTTGGTTGTTAATATCTGATACAGACTCTCAGGGTCCTATGTGAGGTGGAGTGGGGTGGTGGAAGGGGTTGGGCGGTTGCCACCTGGAGAAAGGGGGAGGGGTGGGATGAGGAGGGGCATGGGGGAGAATGGAAATGTTATTTTGTTACATTTTGATGTATTATGTACTGTATATCTCATTTATTCAAATAAAAAATTGATCACAAAAAAAAATGCATCAGGATGCATTAAAATGATTGCGTTAGGTAGTCCTGTGTGTACTTCTAATTTTGTTTAAACAATAACATTGTTGAGATTATTTGTTACCAATAACACAATTTGAGATTATATAAATATATACAGTATGTTTCAGCTCTTGCACAAGATGCTGGTACTCCCCTAGGGTTTCCCATTGCTCGTTATTGTAGGATGAATCCACATTCTTCTCTTTCTTTTGCTTCTTCTTCAGAGCAATAACCATGGAGTAGCTTGCACCCAATCCATACTGCCTTCAGATTATATCCCAGTTTAGCAGGACAGGGTGGTGATCGCGACATATTTCATCCAAAAATCAAACCTGTCTGGATTTTTTTTTTGCAGTGATGACCTGGAGCCTGTCACCCAGAGAAGCCATGCTATCCCTGCAGTGGTCAAACCATTGTCCACCCTGCATTATCTTACCTCTGGGTTCTTTCAGTGGACTGTGGCAGCTGTTGCTGGCATTTCCCACTCTGCTTTTGTGTTGCTGCCAGTTGTGCTCAATGCATTTTTGAGGCGAGCACCCAAATACCTATTTTTCCCTAAAAGCAGGGTGTACTTACAGGCCTTGAAAATAAATTTCTATGACATTTATGGTTTCCCCAACGTTGGGAGCAATAGACTGCATACATGTGCCGCTAACCCCTTCAGCTCATTCTGAGCATCTGTATAGGAATAGTAAACACACCTATTCTGTAATGTGCAGGTGGTTTGTGATTCAGAGTTACTAATCACAACTGTAGTAGCCATCATGACTCTTTCATTTTAAGAAAAGCTGCATTTATAACAAACTTATGGAAAACAAAAATTGAGATGGCTGGCTGTTAGGTAAGTATGACTGCTTTAAAGATTCAAATACTGTGTTTGTGATGGTGACTAAAACACCTTTTAAAAAAAAAAAAACAAGACTAAACATATTTTTTTACTCTGCATTTCAGCATAATTATGCAATTATGTAGTTGCTTTGCTTTAAATTGTACCATGCCTTGAGCTTATGTAGTTGTTGCATAAAATGCGCTATAAAAATTATGATTATTAATAGTATTCATTAATCATTATTATTATTATTTTAAGGAGACAGAAGCTACCCTTTAAAGATGTGGATACTGATGCCTGTACTAAATTTAACCTCACCCGTGGAAGAGCACTATAACGAGGCACATATATACGGACCAGGGTTGGGATTGAGTGCACCTTTGGAGTGCTTAAAAGCAGATTTCGCTGCCTGGACCGCAGTGGAGGAGCGCTCCAGTACAGGCCAAACACAGTATGCAGTGTGGTGTGCTGTATACTCCATAATAACTGTGGATATCATAGAGGGGATTGATTCAGAGCCACCTGTACCACCACACCCAGCAGAGGACAGCTATGAAGAAGGGAGGCAGAGACATGCTCAAGTCATACGTCATTGTTTTACTTATAAGCAGGCTAACAGTTAATTAAACATCACTGTTTATTAAATATATATATATATATATATATATATATATATATACTGTATATATATATATTGTATCACTTGAGTACGGTGTCCTGTGTTGGCATCCTCTGCTGCAGCAAACCACAACTTAACTCCCACTATTTGTTTAAAAAAATGTCACATTACTCTCGCAATACTAGAGATCTCGCTAAGATGACGCAACAAATATTTAAGTTAGTATATTGCGGCTCTCTTCATTAACATATTTTCTCTTAGTACATACGACAAAATATATACTTAGTACATCTACCCCTCAGCGTACTTGTTTACGCACCACACACCACCTAGGGATAACTCGATTTTCTCAACAAGGAGAAACACATCTTTGAACCAGCAGAAACAACTTGAGTTTAGGAACGTTCTGAACATTCTAAATGGTTTCTTATTAGTCCAAAGGCCATTGCACATCTGATCAGTTTCTTTATCCAATTTTATTAAATTATCAAATGAAAATTAAATTTAAAAAACATTCCCTGTTGAACCTTGCACAGCAAGTCTGGAATTGACATGCAAGGGTGATTAAGGAATCAAAATAATTTTGATTTGGTATTATTTTATGTACACTAAAAATGACAGTGACTAATGATATTTACAGTAGGAGACATCTGACATGAATGCAATATAATGATACATCAGAGACTACAAGGACTACTTATGGATAACAGATGACAAATGACGAATCACATCCTCTGACTTTAGTCTCAGCGTTATTCCTTGTTAAAAAAAAAAAAAAAAAGAGAAAGCAAACTTTTGAGCTGGTAAAAACATAATCAGGACCATTATTTTAAAGTGTTACTTGTTAATTAATACAAATGCTGTTAAGTTATGTCTGACAAAAATATGCTGCTTCTGCTTATCAATCATAGTGGATTGAAGAACAGGCTTAATTCCAAAGTGGAATTACCAGAAAAACCAGACAAGAGAGAGAGAACGCCAGAGGCACCAGACTTGGCATCTTTTTTTACCTTCCAAAACCAGGAATATTTAAAGCTTGCCAAGCTAAGATGTAATTGTATTATGTGTGTACACTTAAGATAAACACAAACAAGTAATATGCAAAGATGTCTCACTGAAGCAAAACATATTCCAGCCTCCTTAAGTGGATTTGTAAATGTCCACATAAATAAGGTTCCTAACACAAGAGTATATGTTCAGCACAAATTACTACACCTGGCTGTCTGTGATACAAATAATGACCCTGGGCGGAAGGTGTTGGGGGTTGTGTTTTTTCAGTGCAGGAGAAATTTTCCCTGAAGGACGCTGCTAAATCATGATGTGTAGAATCCCAGCAATCACAAGCATTGCACTACAGATAAAAAAAAGTTGACAGATGATTTGTGCTATATCGTAATTTGTGGACATCATACACCGTTTTGCAGTTTTTTAGAACAATCTGCGTGTTACAGACAACCTGTGTGTTATACATGGTGCTTTTGATACAGTGACATATACAAAAGGTTTTTTATATGTATATGTGCGTTATACAATGAAGGAAGCATGTTATCTTTTTAAAAATTATGGTATTTAAACTTGCTTTGTCTTATACTGATGTTTTATTTTTAAATAAATGAAGAGCCTTGTTTACCTGTTGTCATTTCACCTGCATTCCTTTAGTCACTTATGTTTGTAGCTGTATTATAATTTAAAAAATACATAGATTTCTATTCAATTATTAGGATTTTTCTTGATTCTACTTGGATACATATTATTTTTAGAAGAAAATTATGTACTTGCAGAGAGTTACTGATTTATTTCCGTCTTGATAAACAAGAAATATTACATTTGGGTGAGGAGCCAAATTACGAAGATGGTAGTGGAAAAGATGACTGATTTCTGTAATTTCAGACATACTGTACATGTTGCCACACTTTATACACTAATTATCTGTCCATGAGGTCAATGATTTAGATTTTAAATGGCCATTATTATTAAGTAACCTCCGCTCTCTCTCCCCTCTGTCCTTGCCTCCACTGCTCTCTCTCATCTCCCTCCTATCGACTCCTTCTCACAACTCTCTGTACCACCACCCTCTTCTCCTCCCTCACCTCCTCCCTCGACTCCCTCTGTCCCCTCACCTCCCAACCCGCTCGCCCCTCCTCTCCCCAACCCTGGCTCTCCTCTGCGCTCCGCTCAGCAAGAATCACACTGCGATCTGCTGAAAAGAAATGGAAGAGAACCAAACTCCCTGCTGCCCTAGACCTCTACCGCATTCTCCTCTCCTCCTTCTCCTCTACTCTCTCCTCTGCTAAATGTACTTATTTGCAATCTGTAATCCAAGCCTCCACTAACAACCCACGTAAACTATTCTCTACCTTCTCCTCCCTCCTAAACCCTCCACCCTCCTCCTCCCTCCTCTATCTCCTCTGATGACTTTGCCTCTTTCTTCTCTTCTAAAATCTCAGATGTCCGCAAACTCTTTAACACCTCTCCCTCCACTGCACCCCCTCCTGCTCCAACCCCTACACCCACTGCATCCCCTACTAACTCACCCTCCTCCACCTTCTCTCCCCTCTCAGACTCTGACCTCTCCTCCCTGCTCCAGGGTCACAAACCCACCACGTGCCCTGGACCCTCCCCACTCACCTCTTTCAAGCTGCTGCTCCTGCTCTACTTCCCTTCATCTCCTCCCTTCTCAACACCTCTCTCTTTCTGGTCTCTTTCCTCTGCCTTCAAACAAGCCTATATCACTCCCTCCTCAAAAACCTACCATGGACCCCACCTCCCTCCAGAACTACCGTCCTGTCTCCCTCCTACCCTTCCTCTCCAAAACCCTCGAGCAGGCTGTACACCACCAGCTCTCTGCTTTCCTGTCCAACCACTCTCTGCTCAACCCTCTCCAATCTGGCTTCCGCTCTGCTCACTCCCCTGAAACCGCCCTCCTGTCTGTCACCAGCTCACTAAACTGTGCCCGAGCTGCCTCTCTCTCCTCCGTCCTAATTCTCCTCGACCTCTCTGCTGCCTTTGACACTGTCGATCACTCTATTCTACTATCCTCTCTCGCTGACCTGGGAATTTCTGGCACTGCTCTGGCGTGGTTCTCCTCCTACCTCTCCAACCACACTTACCAGGTAACCTGGCGTGGAGCAACCTCCACACCTCGTCCTCTTTCAACAGGAGTCCCCCAAGGGTCAGTCTTGGGTCCTCTCCTGTTCTCTCTCTACACCCGCTCCCTGGGCCCCCTCATCGCATCCTATGGTTTCTCATACCATTTATATGCTGATGATGCTCAGATTTTCCTCTCCTTCCCCACCTCTGACTCCACCATCCCCTCCCGTACCTGTCTGTCTGTCTGCTATCTCCTCCTGGATGCACTCGGATCACCTCAAACTCAACCACTCTAAATCTGACCTCCTTTTCTTTCCCTCCTCCTCCTCCTCCTCTGATCTCTCTATCTCTGTTCCTCTGGAATCTACCACACTCTCTCCTTCCTCCTCAGCTAAGAACCTCAAAGTCACCCTTGACCCCTGCCTCTCTTATTCCCAGCACATCTCCACTCTGGCACGCACTTGCCAATTCTTCCTGAGCAACATACGAAGAATCCGACCCTTCCTCACCAACTATGCCACCCAGCTTCTGGTCCAGGCCCTGGTACTCTCCCGCCTAGACTACTGCAACTCCCTCCTGGCTGGCCTCCCTGCGTCCGCCACCCGTCCGCTCCAGCTCATCCAGAACTCCGCTGCTCGCCTGGTGTTCTCTCTGCCTCACTTTTCCCACGCAACTGCTCCGCTCACTGCACTGGCTCCCGATCACCGCTCGCATCCAGTTCAAGACTCTTGTACTAGCCTACAGATGCCTTGACCAGACTGCACCCAGCTACCTCCAGCCCCTCATCTCTCCCTACACCCCCACTCGACCTCTCCGCTCCTCCTGCACTAGAAGACTGGCTCTACCTCCTCTACGCTCCCCTGCCTCCAGAGCCCACTCCTTTTCCACCCTCGCCCCGCAATGGTGGAATGACCTTCCTACAGATGTCAGGACTGCCCAGTCCCTGACCACCTTCTGGCGCCTCCTCAAGACTCACCTCTTCAGACTGCACCTGTAGAACTCCTCTTTTTTTCCCTCTGGACACTTATCACTCTTCCTTAAATATGCTTTACTTGCTTTTATCTGGCTCCTATTTTACTGTATTTAATCCTGTACTTTAGAGTACTGTAATCTGTCACAAGTGTTATTTAATCTGTAGTATTTTGTATTTAATTATATCCTGATGTAACTATCAATGACACTGTTATCTGCTCCATTATTGAATGGTATTTTGTTATACTTGTACTTGCTTGAACCAAAGTCATTGTATTTTTTGCTCCTAATTGTATTATTACTTGTACTGTGATTCTTGAAATGTATTTTTGTTTACGACTGTAAGTCGCCCTGGATAAGGGCGTCTGCTAAGAAATAAATAATAATAATAGAATTATCTTGTATCTTGACTTAAACATGGTCAAAAATATATTTCCATTTGCTTAAGTGCTGTTAGGAGAAACACATTCACTGGTCTCAGTACTGTGCGTGAGGAGGTCAGTTAAGTTCAGTGATACTGTAAAAAAAACCAAAAAAACTTTTCATTATGTTCCTGTCAATTTCCCTATAAATCAGTTACTCCAAAGAGTTTGCTCATTGAACAAACTTGAGAGAGGAAGCATACTTGTTCCAGTTTCTATTTATTTTGGGATACATCAGACACCATAGTATTACAAAGGGTACAAGTCAGAGATTGTCCAGGGAAGTGAAGTCACATCCTGTGCTAACTTGCTAAAAGCCTTGAGTATTAATCTTGCCGGTTCTTTGTAAGTGTTTACACATGCTGACATTTCTGTGGTACTGTAGATTGTGAGGGTGACTGTCTTATTATGAGCACTGTGATTGTGATTATACAGAATTCTAAGAATTCCTTACACAGGGTTATATAGTTAGCTATAGGGCTTTATAGCTGTATAACAGGCAGCAGTGTGGAGTAGTGGTTAGGGCTCTGGACCAGAGGGTTGTGGGTTCAATCCCTGGTGGGACACACTGCTGCTGTACCCTTCAGCAAGGTACTTTACCTAGATTGCTCCAGTAAAAACCCAACTGTATAAATGGGTAATTGTATGTAAAAATAATGTATAAAAAAAAAATGTAACTGTATGTAAAAATAATGTGATATTTTGTAACAATTGTAAGTCACCCTGGATAAGGGTGTCTGCTGAGAAATAAATAATAATAACATATTGTAACTAATACTTGGTGTTATTCGCAAGCATGTGTCATAGCTGTCAATATGCTTTTATTGACACAAACAAATGCTGGCATGCAACTTAATGTAGAGCTAATTTGTTAAGTCAAGACAGGGTACTTAAAAAATATCTTGTTTCTTTTTTCAAGCACCTTTCATAAAAATGGGCCAGAACTTCCTACATCATGCTGCTACACATCTTAAACTTTGTCTATAAAGATTCTGAAAGGCAGTAAATTATAAGACATTTGTTATATGAAATCTAAGCTAGTTCACGTATGCTTGACTTGAAAGGAGGTCATATTCAAGTAAAACAAAGGGACTTTAGCACCCCCGCTGGGGCCGTGATCCGGATTAAGATTCCTTTTAAAATGACGAATTTCATAATGGTAATTATTTATAATCTGGATAAATGTAATCCAGCAGTGACATTTTCTGAAAAACTGATGAAAAAACCATCCAGATAAAAGTAATCTTGATCACAAAATATAGGATTACAAAATCCAGATCACTTTGATCCAGATTACAAGTTTTGAAAAACCAGCCCCAAGAGACAAGCTTTTCTAAGAGGCAGTGCTTTCCTTTCACATATTAGTTGTGCATGGAATCAACAGTTAGAATGTGCATTTGTATTTGTTTCTAGCCTCATACAAAAATATAAAATTCTTGAGATGTAAATTGATTTTGTAAGCACGTGCATAGTTGTGTATTGTCAGAAATACAAAAATAAACTTGATCTTTAATACCAGTTTACTAGATGGCCATGGCTCTTTCTTCTATAAATTCAATTTGGTCTAGCCTGAGTTACATATGTTTAAGACAGGAAACTTGAACAGAGGAGCAACTCCTGAATTACAAATGTCTATAGAAATCCTGTAGCAACTTTGAGATGATAAAATACAACTTTCTTTGTACTTATACCAATAACAGTAAACACAGTATACAGCAACTCATCACTAGTCTGTAGGTAGTATTGTTTAGATGATGTGGCAGGGCTGAGGCCTGCCTCTGTAATTAATAAAGAGTTTTTGTTTTGTTTGTAAATAAAAACGATTTCCAAAGCAGATGGAATTTTGATGGAATTTTAAAACACTAAAAAATATCTTTACCATCTGGTTGTTTGTTTGGGCGCAGTCGGGAGGGGGAGGTGTTGAACACCCTGAATAATAATTGACACTTTATGGTTTGTTTTTACACATTTAAATAATAAAGAATTATGGTTTACATAAGACATCAAACTCCAGTCTTAGCTGTGGAGTTTGGTGTCTTATTAGTTGCAGTCACACAGCTTTGGCTGTACAATCCAGATCCTTACAACCAAAAGCTGTTTAATATACAGTATAGTTGATTAATGGAGTGCTAACGACTTCCAAAACAATGGCATCAGTAGTAAAAAGTCAAGCATCCTTCCACTTAATAACCTCTGTGTATTAAGATAAAAAAAACAACCTGCTGCCTAGGATTTTAACAACAGCACCCCAACCAAATGTATTTTGTGCAGCATAATCATAATTTGAATCAATCAAGTGTGAAACTTTTTTTTGCCAGCATTTGCACCTTCTATAATTATTATTTTTCCTCTCATTAAACATTCCAAATTCCCATACAATTTTTCTCTTAATCTTTTTGTTTTCCAGTTTGATGATTTTGGGCCCTGTATTGCAATTGATCCAATGTTCTCTAGAAGAATGGAAGCTATTTGCATCTTATTAAAGTAGATACAGAATAGTTTTCAAACATACTTTGCACTTCAATGTGCAGACATCATTTTTCACCCTCTTTTGTAGAATGAGTTTTCACCAGGTAGCCACACTTCAGGGGAGTGGTCTCATTTACATTTCATTTGAGCAACTGTGAACAGATTGCGGAAGTGACCTGCTCCAAACAGGTTATTTCAGTGTGAAGAACAAACAAAATTCAGGTCAGGTAACAGGATATGCAACGGTAGTCATTGTTTACTAAGAGGGTTTGAGTAAACCATTGAGAAAAAAACAGTAGAAATTAGCGATTTTGAATAATGTTTGAAGCGACACTCCCTTTATTTTTAAAACAATCACTTTATTATACACTCCCAGACAGGGCCAGTGCCAGGAATTTTGTAGCTGTAGCTACCATAGCTGTAGACTCACAATTAAAATATATGACCCTCATACACCATGTGTAAAATGTGCCCCTAGTGATTTTGTTTTAACCTTCAATGAATCTCTCACAGCTGGAGTTATCAGAAACCACACGAGAATTCAAGTCAATTTGAAGAACTTCACTGCAGCTGGATATAGTTTTTGTTATACTGTTAGTTGGGTTAAGGATTATTTTAGAAAAAACAGCCCTACTAGATGACAGTCACACAGATGTAAGTGACACTTCTATGAATATTCTAATAGCGTGGTGCTAAAGGGCTATGCTTGTTAGACAACATTTGATGATATTTTGACTCTCAAAATCTGTTATTTTCTCTGGCCACATACCTGGGTCAGTTGAGTAACACAAGTCACTCGTAACATTTTGGAGATGGACTGTCGCCGAGTTGTCTTTTTTTTGTCTTTAACAGTAGGCTGTTAGATTTACTGTTAAATTCTCCTTGTGAAAAGATGTCTATTTGTTTGGCTTGATTTGTAGAAGTTAAAAAATACTTAAGAAGCTGTTCGTTTCTCAGTTCTGATTCCTTTTTTTCTCTCTCCCTTTTCTCTTTCTGATTTTGAGAGCCAGATTTATGATGATTCATTTTTGAAAAGCTGCTAACCTCCAATAATACATGACCTGTTCTGGACTGCATACAGGTCCAGTGGCAGCATTAACACTGTGGGGGGTTATCCACTTTTTTAGAGCGGGCTCATTTTGGAAAAGACAAATCAATTTGCTCGTATTCTCTATTATTTTACTTAACTGTGATGACAATAAACAAACAAATAAATAAATAAATCATATGACAGCGCAATATTATGAACTATCCACACAGCACGAATTACCACAGCTCTTTCTGGATTTTTTTTTTTCTTTTAAATTATTATTATTACTGCATTAGCAACAACAGGGTGTCTGAGCAACAATACTTGAAAAGATTATAATCATACAGTGAGCAGGCCCTCTACAGAGATTGAAAAGTAACGAATGTACATATAATGCTTACTTTCAACTGCCTATTCAAAACTGAAGGGGTTTCCAAACACCAGAAGCAACTAGACATTTTTAAATTATTATTATTATTATTATTATTATTATTATTATTATTATTATTGTGCTTTGCTTTACTTTAATCTGATTTGATTAATGATTTCTCATAGATTTTTTTTTTATTTAAGTGATAGTGCCCGTCGATGATGGCTCTACTTGTGATAGTTGACCGTGACGGGACGGTACCTTTCCGCTGAGTAAAGCTTGGGCCGTTGTCTCCCCCTGACAGCATTACTGCTCCCAGATACCTGCCAGGACATATGTTCACTTATAGTGTATTGTCTTCATGGTTTATAATTCTTCAAAACAGGGATTGGACTATAAATGCAACATAAAACTCTCATAATATGCTCATTCACATAATATGCTTAAAGCCTAAAAAATGGTTATATTTTTAAAAAATCATACCAGTCTAAAAATACAGAACAGACTATAAAACACAGCAATAATGTAAAAGATTAATTATCAAGAAATGTAATGGATTATACAAAAACATGAAACAGTACTTTTTTTTTTTTAAAGTACAGCAGCATGAACTAACCCTTGTCTGTTACAATTGTTATTTGTATATTAATGAGTTATTTTTCTTATTTTACAGTACACAAAGTTACACCAGGGCGTACAACTCATCAAAAGGATTGACAGATCTTGCAATAGAAGAAACTGACATTTAAATGTATGAGTTTGATTTTCAGCTCTCAATTAATAATTTTTAAAAAATGTGGATCTTCCATTTTGCCACTTTGGGAATGATTATATGTTCTTGTATTTTTATTTCTGGAGAAAATGCTCTGAAATTATTATATTATTTATGTCTGTGATATATGGCACTAGAAGGAATACTGCTAATGGAGAATAAAATGTGCTTGGAAAAGAACGCTTACTTTTCCTCAAATATTATTGCAAGCAGTTCCTTTAGTCACTGAAATCACTTGTGGCAACAATGGACAGGACTGACTGTGCCCAATTTGTTTCTTCACCCAAGGCATGACTTTGAGCATAACTTAAGCCATTTATTGCCTAGTAAAGATATATTCAGTGTTATAGAAAGCTTTGATTAGCTTATGAAGTACAGAGCACCACTGGATATTCTTTGTTGGAGCCAGCAAAAGCTAGCCTCTGTCTGTGTTTCAGCTGACAAGATATACAGTTTGATTAAGCTTAAGACTTTGTAAAAACCTGCACATGGATAACAAAATAGCAACCTTTCTAAGAACAAGCAGCTGTCTTTTCTCCTAGTCAAGTAGTTGTCACCCCTTTAAAGTGGTTATAGGTAACAAAATAATTCCAGAAAGCTTACCTGTCATGCGCTTCCATTTGCTATTGTATATACTGTCAGTCTCAAATGTGCCGTGTGTATGTTTTTTTAAAATATCAGCTGTAAACAGAGCCAAGACATTAGTTACAACCAAAACCAACAAGTTCATCCTTGAAGTGCAATGATTTTACAACTAGCTTTCAAGGACTTGGGATGTTTTATTTCTGTTGCATGTTCTGAAACGACATTGCCTTGCCACTGCAGAGTGAAATACCCAAAGTGTGATAAATGACCCAATAAGCCTTTTTTTAAATGAAAAAGTCCTTGTGAGCCCCATGGACGAGTAGACAATGGTCTGAGAAATTGTTGAAAATGCTGTATATTTAATAACTGTTTTGTTCCCATTTATCTTTGACTGTTTGTGACAGAAAGACAATGATTCAATGATGGGCGCTAAGTAATGGGAACAGAGTACCCTGGACTGTTTGGCCTGACAATTAATTTCCAGGGTTAAAAGGAAGTCGGTCATCTAGAAAGGGGGTGGAGATTCGGTGCACTAACTCATCGACCCGGAAGGGAAATGATATGGCAGCCACGGATTGGAGGAGCAGCTGCAATCGTTTACCAAGGGATCATGCGTGACGGTACAAATAGGGGTTGAAGCAATGTAAGGAACGACCCGGAAGGACCAGTATTGTGAAAGAGTATTGTGAGTGTTTTGTTTATTTTGTCGTATCTAAAAATACTGTTTGTAATTGTTTAGATGGCTAACACGATCCGGAGCTGTCGTCTAAGGCCAGCACCATCCCGGACAACATCACTGCACTTTGTTTCATTAAGGACTGTATATTCACTACGAGCACTTGAGCACTCACTGTGGACTTGTATTTGTATTTGCGTTACGTATGGGTGAACAAGAACGAGACTGTTTATTATTTAGGAACCAACCGTGGATTAAAACAGAGCAATACACCTCTTGCCTCTTAACATTGTCTATTATTTACTGTTGTTATGCTATCAGACAATTGGATTACAACCCATTAAACAACCTTGCACCTGGATTATAATCGTCTGTCTGTTTATTGATCACCTGCACCTGCACACTGTTAACCACTTTGCCACACTGGTGTATATTCATGTGTACTATACCTTTCATAGAAATTAAACCTTAAACCCTGTACAAACTAAGACATTTTTAATAGCTAGACTGAAATTGAAAGAAAGTGTGTGGTGTCAAAATAAAATTGAAAATATTTAAATCTCATGGTAGTCTACATTCATTTTTGTTGCTTTGGCATTATATACTGTTCAAAATGTGTTTCCTAAAGGTCAAATAGTCATCAATCTTGCACAGCTCACTGAAAAATCTCATAGCAAATTCTTTCAAAATGATAGCTCATTTTCTGTTTGATATGAGATAATAGATTTCTAAAGGCTATATTATTTGTAAGACAACAGCCTCCGGCCATGAAGATTGCAATTTTAATCTCAGCGACATTTATTGTAGAAGCACCAAGTAATATCTTGCCGGTGTTAGTGGAATTGTTAGAGTCAGCACACTGATTATGTGAATTAAAACATTATGGTTTTGTCCATTGGCCCTCATAGTTCACTTAATTTATATAAATATCATAGTCATAAGCTTGCTGATTCAAATCCTGGTTGTGCCAAGTTGTTGAACTTGACTGGGGAACCACACAGAGTGATATATTAGCCATTGTGCTTCTGTGGTTTGGGAAAACTGTCTGGGGGCATAGTTCACCTCACCATGCTATAGCGACCCCTACTTTCCAGGGAGTCCAGGGAGACTTACCTACCAGGATTCAGTAACTTGGTGTGGCAATGTGGCCCGCCACTGTGTGCAGTTGTGTGTTCGGTGAGTGGAGAACGGGAGAGAGAAGGTAACTATTTCATACTTGTTTGTTTTTGTACTCACCGTGTTTGTTTGTCTGTTGATTGGTAAGTGGGTTGGAATGATAATACAACATATGAAGTGGGAATTTCACATTGGGCAGAAAAAAGGGTTACAGTCAACTGTAAAGCCAATTCAGATAAGTAGTTTAGATTAGATGTAGTCATTGATATTTCCATTCAGCAGCATTCTATGCACAGGGCTTTCTCATCTTTCCTCCTTTTCAGCACTGCTCCCCATTGAATAAATGCCAATATGTTTTCAAAGGAACTGTCGTCTTTCTGGTATGCCCTGTAATTAAACATGGCCTTTCAGGTTGGAGCTCATTAATTTCAGTTGTAGGTCCCAAATCATGCTGTGGACCAAGCATAGTTTAATCATCATATCATCAATGTAATTAAATTCCTGGAAATTAAAAATTGGCTTCAGTAGTTGTGAAAAGAATAGATAACAATGCATTTCCAATGTAAACGGTATTGAATTTGTGATTTGGTTTTGGTCTTCATGACTAGGTTTTCCATTTGTAGTTTTTTTTTTTATATTGATTATGTTATTTGTTGCTGTATAGAACCCTTTATGTGCCAACCATTTTTAGAGAGATGGTCCAGTTTGTATTTTTTTTAAATAATATTTTCCTCCATTGCAGAAACACAATTTCTGATTTAACAGTGTCCATTTGTGCAATGCATTGTACATGTACAGTACAATATACTAAACTGACATTTTAGTATATTGCTCATTAATGTTTAAAGTGATATTAAAAGAATGTGACTGTATACATTAACTAAACCATGCAATGTGCCTTTATTATTATTTTGCGGGGGTCATTTTAAGGTTTGCATGCTGCTTATTCATCGAGTAACTAATTCACTGGTGGTGACTGGTAAGTGACTATCAGGTATCCCTTAAATAAGACACCTGCAGACAGACATAGATGTTTTTTCAATCACGTGGTTCGCTGAAACAGCTTGAAAATGTGAACTGTTAGCACCTCTAAATCCCAGAATTGATCCTGGACAAATCTTGGATAGCTTTACAAATTTAATACTAAAAAAAGCCAGGTCAAAGTTGTATTGACAATAATCTGCATGAACTGACAGGCTGACTGGATTTGGTTCTAGTTGTGCAATTTAGTGAGTGAGTCATCTGTCCCTATCTACTACAATATGGTAATCATAGTGATCTTTTCAGAACAGCACATACTGTACTGTCCATAAATAAAGCCCGGACACATATACTGTGATACAGATGACTTTACTCTATTGTAAAGGGGAAGAATTGACCTCAATAATCTGTTATTTTGAATAACAAAAAATATCCAGAATTTATAATAATAATGAAATGTTACATGTATATTCGGAAAATATTTATTTTCCTGTGATGTGGAATTGGTCAGCTCAGTGATAATGTATGTATATCATTAAAAAAATGAGTGTAGCCTTTATTATGTAAGCCCATGGTCTGCATCTGGTAAAATTACCTCAGTGTCTCTTGGATGCACACTGACTAAGAAAAGTTTGTTTATTGTAGGCAAGTACTAATTTTATACAACGTTCAAACATGACTTCAGGGTGAAGAGTTGAAAGGAAATTATACCACCTGACAGAGACTACAAAAAAATCTCACCGTGGATCAACTAAAAACTAAGTCACAGGGCCAACGTATGGTTCAACCAATCAGATCTCAGCATGTTTTTTTACACACAAGGAATTAAGTTATCCAAAATGTGTTGGGGCGTGTTGAATTGTGAGGTTGATGCAAACTTAGTGTTAAGTATACGGCTCCAGGTCGACAGGATAGTATAAATTGGCAATCAGTGTATTAGAACGCCAGCCGTTCTAAGCACCAGCCAGTCAGGGCCACAAGTCCAAGGGCAGTCTGAGCTGTGGTAGTCTGAGCGAGAACAGGTGGAGCGAGGACCTTCTCCAAATCCCTCCCAATGGCTACTAGAGGCCTCATTCCTACCTTGACACCTAACATCTGGATCCCCTGGACAAAGCGGGCTCACTCGTTCTCCACTCCCAGAATGAACACTGGTAAGTACCTGCTCCACATACCCTTACTAACTCCTTCTCCCCCTACGCTAAGCCTCCTACAAATTTGAAAATCTCCTTTTTTCAATTGTACCTCTCTGACTAACAAATCTCTGCTTCTCAGTGAACTTATAACCGATACCAATCTTGATATTCTCTGTCTAGCTGAAACCTGGCACTCTGTAAATGACACGCACTCACTGCATTTAGCCACCCCAAAGGGCTATTCCCTCTTTGACAAACCTCGCCTAACTGCTGTTATTGCAAATTCTGTGCTTTCTTCCTCAGTTCTTTCTTTGTCTGCCTTTTCTTCATTTGAGCATCTCGCCATCAAGCTCCTCTCCCATGTCCCTCACCCTTGCTGTTATCTACCGTCCAGCTAAGAATAACTGCTTTTATTGCAGAGTTTTCTGAATTCCTCTCTCTCGTCTGCACTTCTACTGACAAAATCCTACTCCAAGTCAACATTCATGTTGACTTGCCTTCCTCCCCCCTAGTGACCGACTTCAACACACTTCTGGACTGTCTTGGACTTTCTCAATCTGTCAACGTCCCCACTCACACCCGAGGACACACCCTGGATCTGCTCATCACCAGGGGCCTTTATGTCTCCAATCTGTCCGTATCAGATGTCTCGCTCTCTCTGACCATTTCTTAATCACTGCTAATATTAATCTCCCTGCTCCTTCCTCCGCTATTGATACTGTTGTCTCCTTCCGTCCCGAATCTGCTGAATCCTATTAAACTCTCAGAATGTGTCTCATCCCCTCTAACTGGTACTCTCCCGTCCTCAGTTGATGATGCGGTGACCCTCTACAATGCCACGCTTACTCATATCATTGACACTGTTGCCCCGCTTACAACCAGAGCCATCAAGAAAGATCGAAACTGCCCATAGTACACCCTCGAACTTCAACTGCTTAAATCTGCTAGCCGCAAGCTCGAGCGCAAGTGGAGGTCATCTGAACTAATGCTCTTTAAGCCTGATATCTGCTATTAGCTGCTGTTTTGCTGCTATTTAATGTATTATGTTACTATCATGTATTATGCACTTTCCACTGTATTTAATGTATTATGCTTTTTTATTTTTTTACTGTATATCATGTATTATGCATTTCTCTGTATTTAAAGTATTATGGATTTTCTTGTTGTTACTGCATCTTGCAAAGAGCTTTGTGATGGTGGTCCACTATGAAAGGTGCTATATAAAATAAAGATTGATTGAATGATGATTGACCTCAAGGGTATGACTTTAGGATGATGAGTTATGTGGTCTTATCTAAGTTTTATGAATGTATACAGAATTTTCACAATACATACAAACACAAATACAAACATTTTCTGTTTAAAAAAAACAAAAAAAGATTTAAAACCACTGATGTAAAACATATGCCCCAAAAAATCCACAAACAGGTATTTTATGTGCGTTGCTCTTAGCATTAACCTCTGTGATATTATTAAATTCTGCATAACGCGTTGTGGCCATCGAACTTGCTGTGCATCTGTTGGGGAACTGAGCTGAATGTGAGTAGTTATAATGGGTCTGTTTATCTAATTAATCAAACTCAAATACAAATATCCTTGAATCTGTTTTACTAAAGAAAAAAAGTATTCTGTTTCAGGTTATGCCTGGCAGGCATGAGCCCTGAGATTAGTTCCATTATACTGTACGATGTGTAATATACAGTGTGTGTAACCACATTTTAATAGAGTTTTTCCCCTTCACACTCTTTCCTTCATAGGAGACTGAAATGGTCTCCTGTGCTACAAATTTTTTAAAGGGTCAAACTTCATAGCTTAAACAATAGAATGTCAGAGCTGTTAACATTTATCACAAGAAGATAAATAGATCAGTGGTGCGCTGTAGAGTTAAATGTCTTGGTGTTAAAAGGTCATGATTTTTGAATAGCGGTAGTTGTTTTTTTTAAGGTGCATTTATTGTTTAAAAAAATGTACTTGATTCAAGGTAGTTCCTTTGCCTGCATGATTTGACATAATGATTTGACCTATGTGCTGAGTAGCCTACTTGAGTTACCAGCATACATTACGTGATGTGTATACAGTCAGTGGTACATAATAGGGATACTGATAATCGGGATTTCTGCTTAAATGGTATACAACTCTGGGAGACGGTTCTTCACAATGCTATTTATGTTGTTTATTTGGGACATGACTACGTTTAATTGGGATACAGTATTTTCAAATAATGAACGACGATCGCTTTGCAGAGCAAGACAGGTTCGCGTAGCACAGCACAGTGACTACGTGATTACACTGTGACTTGCGTAAACCACGTTGAACTCTAGAAGGTACTGGAGTCTCAGACTGCTGTGGCAAAGAAAGTTGGCGTATCAATATCGCAGGTGCCTCGCCTTCTGATAAGATGGGATTTAGTTATTTTTCATTTCATGTAGAAATAAAAAAACAGCGATTCATTTTGTTTAAGAATAAAAAAATGGACTGGTATTTTAAATTATGTACTTAACATTTAATCATAATGTGATGAGTCATTTCTTTTTCTTTTCATTTCTAAACCAGTAAGTGTGAGTAAGGTTGTCTCAAATGCCTCTCGTTTAATTGGGACAGCCGCTTATTCGGGATACTTTTTACTTCTCATGAGGTGTCCCGATAAAGCGATGCCAACTGTACTAGATCCCTTTCATACTGAAGTGTCAATTGCATAGTCATTAATCGCACTGTTAATGTGCAATGTCAAAAAATGCTTTAAATTCCAATTTTGTCAAAGTTTTTTTCATTTACATTTTTTTTCTGAATAGCATTTTAATTAACCCACAGTCCCATGTTAAATAAACGTTCTAATATATTAAGTGAATACCAAAACTTACCAACTCTTCCAATTCTGAAATGCCCTCTTTCACCCTGCAGTAAACCGGAATGCTTGCAGGTTTGTGACAGGTAGAGCCCTGTCGCTGGTTCTTGTGTGTAGCCAGGACACGAAACAGGAGATGCATTGCTAGGCAACTAATTGAGCAGGTGGGCTTGCCTGGCGCTGAGCTGATCGGGCGGTCCACATTGGCTGGGGGGGACGTGCCCGGGGGAAGCTGTGCGCAGCTCAAAAGGCATCTGTGCCACAGCTCATGGCTACTGCACAGCCATAGCCATACAGACTGCAGCTGTGTGAAAGCTTGCTGTGTTTACATTCAGGAGGAGAGCATGCACTCCATGGAGAGAACTACTACACAAAACCCTTCCACTCCAAGACGGTGCTCGTGAAGGCATTGCCCAGCCGAGGCCATCAGAAAGAGGCCGGAGTCACCTGGAGGATGCCGGGACTTCACTAGGTCAGTTTAGGGGATTTGATCCCAAAAAAGTATAGAGAGGTTTCGTAGTGTAGTAGGTTCTTGGAGCGGGACGTCTCTTTTAGTGAGGCTCTACGCTCGCTACTTTATTTTTAGCTTTGTTTTGTTTTGTTTTCTTTATTAAATCTGGTGCTTGGATAACCATTGTTGGTACCTGTGACAGGAGTGAAAGGAGTCCCTCTTGTAATTCACCCTCCCGACTACTGGCAGCGCTGTGCAGGAAGGACCGAGACAGAGGAGAAAGGCTGAGTCATGGTTGGGGCAGAAGCCGCAGTGGGGGTGGCCATCTTAACTTGGGGCAGGACCTCATGGTTGAGCCCCATTATTGCAATCAGCTGTGCTGCGCTCGACGATTGGCTGAGGTGGGGCAGTGCACTGATTGTTGGGGTGGGGCTCGGCACTATTTAGGCTGTGGGGTTCTGCCATTTGGGTTGGCTGTGCTGGATTAACACCCGCAAGAGACGTGCTGGTTTGTTTGTTTTCATTTATTTCTTTTCACAACTGAAGCCCTGTGTTTGCAGATCCTTGACGAGCTGTGAGTTTGTTTTCCCTTGCTTTCCCTCCCCCTTTGGATACCTGGACGGATCTGCAGCGCAGCACCTTTTGTCTGTGCCTTTGTGTTTGTGAAGCCTCAGGAGGGAGCTGAGGCAGCAGCTGGAGGACACCGGTTGCCACCGCGTGGAGGAACCACGTGATTGTTTTGTTGTTAATTTTGGTATTTCTGTGTAGTGCGGGACTGTTCTATTTACTGTTTTTATTTCAACCCTTGATTACTATTGCTAGTATTCAAGGGGGTTTCTTATTTTGGTTTGTGCAATACTGTACCTGTCTTTTGACCCCTGCTATTCTCCATATGGAATATTAAAACCCTGCCCAGCCCTGCCTTGCTGGTGCGCAGGTTGTACCTCACTTGCTGCCTGTCTCCATCACTTCTGGATCACGTCACTTCCTCCCATAACCCACCACAGTACCCTAGAGTCAGGGCCTGTGTTGTTATTAAATCTGTGCGCCTGTGTAGTGTGTCAACACCCAGTGCTCTGTGTCTGATTCAGTATTATTCAGTGACTACCCACGTATGTTACATCACCTTGTTACAAGGTTACAAAGTATCGAAGAACAATACTGGTACTTGTAAAATGAATAAATTATGGATCTTTTAATCCAGTAGTTACATTCAGCTTCAGATAAAAAAATAATGTATGGGTCTGATTAACTCATTAGGATCATCAGTGCATGCTTGCAATTTGTAACACGTTGCTTTAGCAAAAAATAACTCGGCAATTAGCTTTGTTGTATATAACAAACCATAATTAAAAGAAATTGGGTTTAAGCATCTTCTGGACTGAGTTATCAAATGATTTGGAGTTTTGAATAGCCTTGGGATACAGTTATTGTTTGAAATTGGTTTGTGAATCAACCTTGCCTCGTGGGGGTCCAAATAGGGCACAACTGCGAATAATCGATGTATTTAATGTTTGCATGAAGTCCGCAAAATAAGTCATGACAATTACATCTATACTTATAAAAGTAGTTTTTAAAACATTTTATAACACATTAATATTTGTTTATTTAGTTTTTTTTAGAACACTTGCAGGGTGAGAGTTTAAATGTTAAAAATCTAACTTTCTGTCCTCAGACTCCACTGTGGTTCTGCAGTGAACAGACAGTATGTAATTTAATACAAGATATCCCAAAAAATTAAATATTGTAATACTGAGGAGTTGCTTATTTTGTAATGAACAATTTTCCACAGAATTTCCCAGATGGTTGTTCTATATGGTACATTTCATTCAAGTTTATTGGATTTTCTGTCCCTGTCCTGTAGCAATGCCTTCGCAAAGATCAATTCAATTTTGGTTTAAATACTTTGAATAGATGAGTCAGTGCAGTCTTTGTCCCCAGGTTCAAATGAAGTTCTATTTCTGCCCAGCCAGCCTGAGGACTTCTACTCATCATAAAATAAAGACCTCAGCCAATTTTCAAAGCACTGACTTTGCTATTACTACTGATTACTAATTTATAAATGTGACCATAAAGGTTCGTCAAGAGGTAATAGTGTCATCCTTTAATTAAAATCAAGGTCACCAAAGTGACGTTTTTATGTAGGCTGTTCCTCACTCATTATGAGGCTGTGGAATTTCACTTTAATAGTTAATGGTGCTAAGGAGAAGCAATATATTCCATTCTCCACTGCAAACGACAGAGGCAGACACGGTAATATCTAAATTCTAAAGCGCTCATCTTTATATCAGGTCTACAATTAGAGTTAACCTAGGTGAAAAGCAGATCTCACAGAAGTCTGCAAACTCCCTCCCTTGTTTGGGGAAGACAACCCCACCTTTTTGTGAGGTCACAGAATTATCTCTCTAACAATATTGACCTCATTGACAAACAACAGGAAATAGCTCTGTGTTCCTTTATTCTTCCACCTAAGTTAGTTTACTTATTAACAGACCCCAAATTTTGCCAAATTTACCACACACAAGCCTACTGTACACTACCATCCGCCAAGTACTGGAAAACAGGGTGTGTGCTGTTTTGGAGCCCTTAAAGAGCTAGTATCACATATAGAGTTAACATTTCATTGTGAACATTCTAGTGCATAGTCTTATCTGTGAGTGATACATTTGTTTTTAAAAATTAATACATTTGTTTTATTAAAATACTACACAAGAGTTTGAATGTACGTAAATTGAATGAAGAGTTTCTTTGTTTTGCTGTAACCTACCGGTACTTATCAAACTTAAACACCAATAATTTATATGTTTATCAGTAGCTAATTTTTATTTTGGACATTTTTATCACATCAACCAAATTGTATGTACTGTATTCACTTCCATTTTTGTTATTAATCCTGTAAGAATTCTGACCTTTATAAATTAGATAAGAAGTAATTCTCCTATTTAACTGTGTTATCGTTAGCAATAACAGCAATCAGGTAATTTGAATCCATTTCCCTACTTAAAAAGGGTTTGGCATCTGTCATAATTGACTTTGACATGTACAGTAATCCAAAAAATAATCCCTGGAAAAACTTCTGTAATACTTACAAAATATATAGTTTGGGTCTTCAATCTTGAAGGTTTACAGTATAAGGCAACCTAGTCTGTGGAAGAGCTGGTTTGGTCCAGTCCAGCGGGGGAGGGTAGGTTAGGGTTGGTCAGTTTGGAGTGTTGCATATTAAAACATTTTATTTCTGCATTGTTTGTTATTAATAATAATAATAATAATAATAATAATAATAATAATAATAATAATAATAATAAACCTTTGAAACAGCCAACATTTGAGTCATATCTAGCAATGGAAATAAACTTTCATGAATTCCTCACTCTTTGCCGAGGTCATCCCATTTTACTTTGAAAAAAACACATTTTACAGATTTGTTTTTGTTTCCTTTTTTAGCAGTTATATACTTATTTTTTGGGCTAGCATTTGTAAATGTTAAATTTTCGAGGACTGATATTATTTGATACCACTGACAACCACACCTTTGAAGTATTCTATACAACTCTGACTGAATGTAACGTACAGCTAATGGGTTTGGGCTTCTCGGTTTAAAATGAGCTATTGATTTACCTTGGCGAAATAGCTAAATTGTGGTGTTTTCTTTATTTACCTATTTGTTGTGTGTATACATCACTTAGCTGAATTTATTATAGGGTTGGGCTGCCTTTCAGTGATAATAAAACAATTATTTTGCTTTTTATTTCACAGTAACCAGATATCAACTTTTGAACACAGTTTGTTCACTACTGGAGACTGCTCCATTACAAGGCTATTAATGTCCTTCTCTCTTTATTTCAGTTACACATTACAGTCCTAAAAAATAAAACAATTATTTTGCTTTTTATTTCACAGTAACCAGATATCAACTTTTGAACACAGTTTGTTCACTACTGGAGACTGCTCCATTACAAGGCTATTAATGTCCTTCTCTCTTTATTTCAGTTACACATTACAGTCCTAAAAAAGGGAGCGGTTCCTGAAATACCATGATGCACGAGCTGTTGTAATCAGTATCACTGTCTCTTTTGCAAGGCCTCCACTTACAAACCAACACATCTTTATAATGTAAAGTTACACATGAAAGTGCACATGCAAAATGCAGTAGAATATGAAGGTTGGTTTAATAATATTTTATTCATAATGCTTACATAGAAAATAAATGGAGAAAGACATAAACCAGTTCAGTTAAATATTCTACTATTAAAAAAAAATGAATAAACATAAAAATGCAATTTTCCTTTATAAATTATCTTAAAGGTTTTTGTTTAAAGGTATTTGTATATTAACATTGTTATTGTTGAAAAAGTAAGTCATTTAAAAATCGTGTTTAATTGAGTCATCCTCGTTTTATAGAGAAATATAATCATCCATGGCATGTCTTTTACACAAGTTTCCTCATTTTTCTCTTTAGAGTTTAAAATATGCAAGTGTAACATACTACAGTCGTTTGGGGAGACTGATTGTCATTTATGATACAAGAACTAACACATGGCACTGCCCTTGTGCCAAACCTCACATATCTTGCCCACACAAACACATTGCAAAGTGGCACCTTTTCCAAACTGAAAGGGAGCTTTTCAAAACTGTCGAAGCACTGAGCCAATAAGTGAATTTAAAAAAGAAACCAGAGCTGAATCCAACTATCCAGAAGAAAATCTGATAGGAATTAAATATCCTCCAGAAGATGAAGGGCTTGTGCGAGTGGTTACCTACATTCAGTCACACAAAAATTACTTATAAACCTCCCCAGAGAATTAACAAATGCCACAAGTGAGCAGGAATTTCCAAGACACTTAATTCCAGAAGAGATTTCATTGTACCAGGCAAATCCCCCCCCCCTTGATTCACCAATACTTATTTCAAGGAAAGCTAGAATCATTACTTTTCATGCTGTTATTGAAGTTAAGTGTCTTTAAAGTATCAGTTTTAAAAAAAAAATTTTTTACAAGTTTTCATTTCAAAACCTTTTAATTTCACAGATGTGTCAACATATTGCAAACAGTGTTTTCAATGCAAAATGGATGCACAACTTCGACGACCATGTGCTGCTGAGCTTAAATTTGTACCACTTTCTTTGGAACGCAGTACAGGTGTGTAAACAGGTTGTATTTGTTGTACTGGTTATATAAATATTGCTCATAATCTAGTGCATAGTCGTATTTGCAATATATTTTGGAATGTTCAAAGTAATGTTTTTTTTTTAAATAATTTAACTATCATTATTCTGTTGGAAGGGTGTTTGAGCGATCTCTGGAAGTCAAGCTGCATCCAAAAGACAAACTGTTTCACGCATATTGCCATTTTGAGGCACTGACCAGCCATGAATATTCATTCATCTGCAACAACTGTGGTTACTATCCTCCAGTAGTCATAATGGATCTGCATAAGAAAAGGGTGTTTTCCATGCCTGGTAAGTACTTTATGTATGCCTCTTGAAAAGGCAGATATCAGATGTGATTCATACTTTAAGGTGGAGCATAGATGTCAAAATATTTTATAAACTTGAGTGATTGTATGTACTTAAATATTCTATATATGTGGAGAAATCTGATGTTGCTTTTAACTTTAAGCAGTCAGTGAAATCCAGGAACCTCCAGAGAGTTTTAAAGGTGAAGTCAATGTCGAAGAGTTCTGGGATGCAGTTCATCTGGAGATGATATCCCGAGGGTTTGTTCCTAGTAAGTGTTAATTTATACATTATGTACACCATTGTTTTTCTTGCATCATAACATCAATGATGATTTGAAATCTGAATTAGTGCATCTCTCCTTACTTGAAGGTAATAGAAATAACCTATTTTTGGTTCCTCCGAGCTTTGACCACTGGGCCCCTTGGATCAGTAGATATACAAGGAAGTCTAACACTTTGTTAAACACTGAGGCCCAAATTTATAAAGGGCAAAAACCGACCGCAAAAAACCATGTAATGTGCGTGTTCAGTACAGCCACACTCAGTGTCAAAAATAATGACCTATTTTATAAGACTAATTAGGTGAACCAGGCGATTCCGCAATCAACCAATTTAAATACCCCTCACCGCAATTAGCGATGGAGAATCACACACCTCTCACAATAAACAGCGGGTTTGGGTCAACCCTGCGTGTGTAGGCTACACATTCCAAAAGAAAATGAATGGCACACAAAGACCGCAGCCTGGTACTAGCCATGGTAATGAGGATGCTCAGAAGCGAAAACTGAAATTTACCAATATGGAATTGGAGATTTTGGTACAAGCAGTACTTGTAACACATGAAGATGTGTTACAAGCTTGAAATACATCACCAGGACAAAGGAATAAAATATGGAATGTGTGGTGGCTTCTTAATAAACAAATGTACAACTTCAGAGTTTGTAGTCTAGGTTGCTTATACATTACGGTGCATCATCCAGTTACTGTCCTTCGCATATTAGTTCAATTTTGTATTTCGTATAGAATAATTCCAGGCCTATTTTCACCCAGTCCCATGGCTTCAATGAACTGGAACTGGGCTTGCTTCTCTTGTCCGCGTATGCCTGCCGGGCTTCCCTCTCCAGGTCAGTGGTTAGTCGAGTCAGGTCCTCCCCTGCTATCTGTGCTCACCTTCTGAACCTGGCTTGCAGCAGCTCCAGTTCCCCTGTACTGCCGAACCAGCATTGGAGGGTGGCACCAGGGCACGGTAGCTGCCCATCTCCTCCTCGGCCAGGTTCAATAGCACCATCTGGGCCTCTCCTCTCAGCGCCACCGTCAGTTGCTGTGCTCTGTCATCCTCGCTCCACTTACACAGTTTACCCAGCGCATATTGATCGGTCCGCAGTCTCGCTTGACTCTGGTTGATCGGCGGGACGCTCTGCGGGACCCAGCCGGGCCCCATGCGCTCTGCCGTTAGTTACCACCGTCTCTCAGCGCGGCTCCTGACCTGTTCCTCCATTCGGGCGAGCTCCGTCCAGACCTCATGGGTGTGCTGGAACAGTCGTTCCACCTCGCCGCTCATCTCTCTTAGCGGCTCCTGCTTGACACTCAGGTGTTCCAACCTCGATCCCACTTTTTTTTTTATTCATCTGGATCCACTCAGAGTAGAGGTCTTCACATGTCCAAATTAATCAACCCGACCCGACCACGAACCAACAGTTATTTATCGGACCCGACGCGACCCGATGTAAAATTCTTGTTATTAGACCTGGATCTGACCCAGCCCAAAAAAACAGTGGAATGCTTAGTATATGCACTGACTAGATACAGTATTAAAGCAGTGTTTTTGTCCAGTCAACCTGGAAATCTGGCTGAACTACAGACAGTGTTTATTCCATCATGAACCTACACAGAGGACTGTAAAATTAAATATATAATATGTTTGTGTAAAAGATACAAAGATAAATACATTATCTGAAAATTAAATGAACTGAAGTATGATCTCATAAATGCGTGATTTTATTACAAACTTAATACAAGAGCAAATGGAATTGAGATGTAAATTTTGTGTGTTGCAAAACTTGTTTTCCTTCTTTGTCCACAATAACAACAAATGATTCCCACACCACAGACTTGCATTTTTCTATGAGCTTCTGTTCATGGAATTCGTTTTTCTTAAGTTTCTTTCACATCCTTCATAAACAAATCCATCCAAGAAACACCTTCGATATGGGTCACGTGTCTGCTGCTACGCTCTGCAAGCCATATCATGTGCTACTGGGGGAAGCCAATCCACGCAACAGGAATTATAAACAATAATTTTTAGTACCAAAGAGAGCCTCTTTAATAGTAATCGACAGTTTGTGTATTACTGAGTAAACAAAATCGGACCGGACCCAACCCGAGTGTTGCGACAATTTTGCACCTGAAAACCCGTTGTAATGGGTCGGGTCTCAGACCCATGAAGACCTCTAACTCAGAGACCACTGCTCTGTCTGCTTTGCTGCATGTCAGGAACCAGCACTGGATGGTGCTGCAGCCTGCCTTATAGGCTGTCCCATTATGCAAAAGGATACCAGGCTTAGGACACATCCCATTGGCCGACACCAGGACCAATGGGCACAGACAGACAAACAATAACTAATGAGGATGCACAGATAACAACCAATAGTAACAGACCAGGGCAGACAAACTAATAGCAGGTTACATGTATGGGATGGCAGAATACAGCGTGGAGGGAATAACACACACACACAGTATGCAAACACAAAATGGTACATAAACACAAATGCACAGGTGGCTACAATATAATAATAATAATATTAATAATAATAATAATAATAATAATAATAATAATAATAATAATAATAATAATAATAATAATAATGAAAATTAAGTTACCCTCTTTTTAAGTACATGTTTACCAATTATTTTGTTCTAAGAAAAAAATGTAATAATATTACAGGCTGCTATGAGTCTTGCCATGGATTAGAGTGATGTGGCACAACTTCCTTATTACAATATATTATAAATATGTGTGTGATTAGATATGGAGTACATTTTGTTAAAAATATTTACTGCAACACAAAACACTAAAAAGTAATTGGGGACGGTGGTGGGGGTGATAATTTAATAGGCTCTCTGGTGCTAAACTTTCAAAACAGTTTAGCACCAATTTTCTGAATGATTTGCGCCCCTGACGCTGTAGCTGCAGCTCATCATGTTGGGAGCTTGCAAGTCCTGTGAAAATGCTGCAGTACATGCATGAAAACAGAAGAGCTGACAGATCATTTCAGTGACGGTTGCTTCTGGTGACGCAAAAAATATTGTCAAATTTGTCCGTACTTTAGAATACTCCGATTTGATAAAGAACTTTGCTGCCGCCAAAGCTAGAAAAAATATATTTGTAATTTATGTTCTTATGCAATTTAGAACGTAAAATGAAAAATAATATTTGATAATGCCCAGGGGTTCATTTGTAAACAATTTTTTGTAAAAAGTGGCATTGCAAACAGAATGTTAAGTGTCAAAGAGGGATTTTCTTTGTTATTATTTATTTATTTATTTAGTTTATTTATTTATTTATTTATGCCTGGTTATTCTCGCTGCCTGAGAGGCCTATCAACTACAACCTCTGTCTTGATCTCCTGCTAGTCACTCAGCAGCGAATATACGCACCCACACGGCAGATGCCTGTCACATGCACCCACAGGCTTCTACTGGGTACACCTTGGGTGACACTTAAGTGGAGAAGAATGATGATGCTATTTGTGGGACGGCAGCCCTGAATGTAAACACAGCAACCAAAATTACCCAAAGCTGTCACATCATTCTGAAATAGTACTGAAGTCATTTCAAGCAAACTGGTAAGAAAGGAAAACAGCAAGGTCTAATACAGTACTAATACTCCCTGGTATTCTTTTAAATGATTACCTTTGATTAACCGAAAGATAAATCATGCCTGAATATATTTAGATTCAGCATGTTCCATAATCTTAAGAAGTAATTCAGGTATTGTGTATTTTGAAATACTTTTTTTGTATAATGTACTGTTATTTTATGTCTGTATTATTATTTTTAAAATGTGGGATTGTGACAGGATGAATGGTGCAGTGCAAAGGATGTGGAATGTCCAGACCGTTGTCTCCCAAAGAATAATCCTTTTTAATTATTAACAAAAATATTACAAAATAATCCAAAATGAAAAATAATAATATACCCCGCTATCAGCAATGATATTGGGGTAAAACAAAACAAGTCCCGACTCAAAAGTAAACAAAAGGCACTCCTTAAACCACAATCCTCCGTGCACTAAACTGTGCTCTTCTCCTCGGTGGATCGTGGTGCGTGCGCTGTGCTGTGTTGTGCTCTGTGGTGAGGGTGTGCTCTGGGGTAAGTGCTGGCTCGCTGGCTACAGCCTCCGTCCTCCGGCTCCTCTATTTACAGACAAAACAACAACACGTAATACACACAAAACAAACATCGGCTCCGCCGGTCGCTTTCATTATCTCAAGGGGAGGTTTTGACGTAGCTGCTTCCCCTTTGTACCCAGCAAACTCCTCCCTGCAGTCAACGCGTCGCCTGGTTTCTCCAATAGAGGGCTGCCCGCAGCTGACTGCAATGGAATCGTCATGAGTACTTGCAGTTACGCCCCTCCTAATATGGTTACCTTCGGTTTCCAGCTACCACCGAGGTAGTAGATCTAGGAGGCAGCTTACCTTCCCCTTACACAGCGCCCTTTCTAATCGGGAGGAGATTTACAGCATCGATCCTTTCTCTCGCTATCACATATCTCACCCCTCAGAGTGATGCCAAGGAACACTCGGCCAACTCTACATTCCCCAATGGTCCCCCTCCCTTGAAAAAAATCTGCGTTTTGATGCTCCTTACCCGCACGATGTTTCACAGTATAGTGGAAGGGTTGCAGCGCCAGATACCACCGAGTTATCCGAGCGTTATTGTCCTTCATCGTATGTAACCACCTTAAAGGAGCATGATCAGTGATAAGAGAGAAAGAACGCCCCAACAGGTAATAGCGAAGAGCGTGAGTAGCCCATTTGATGGCTAAACACTCCTTCTCAATGACGGAGTAGTTAATCTCCCTAGGAGCCATTTTTTTGCTCAAATAAATATCTACCCCGTCAACTTGTTGGGACAGGACCGCCCCCAGACCAATGTGGGAGGCATCGGTCTGCAGGATGAACTCTTTGCCAAAATCTGGTGAAATCAGAGCGGGAGCTTGACAGAGTAGCTTCTTAATCAAATCAAATGCTTCCTGACACTGCCCTGTCCATTTAACTATTTTTGGAGCAGCCTTTCGGGTGAGATCTACCAGGGGGTTAACTATGGTGGCATACTCGGGGATAAATCGGCGGTAATAGCCGGCTAGCCCCAGTAGTGATCTCACCTGTGACTTGGTTCTCGGGATCGCCGTCTCCACCAGCGCCTGGACTTTGGAGGCGATCGGCCTCACCCGCCATTACCCATAATGTAGCCAAGATATTGGGTCTCCTGTTTGCCAAATGCACACTTGCCCAGCTTGGCTGTTAGCCCGCCTCCCTCAGAGACTGGAGGACGGCTGAAATTCTAACAATATGCTCCTTCCAGGTGGAGCTAAAAATCACCACATCGTCAATGTGCGGCGGCATACTGATGATGGGGAGCCAAGACCTGGTCCATCAGTCTCTGAAAGGTGGCGGAGCTCCATGCAACCCGAAGGGCATGGTCCGAAATGGAACAAGCCATCTGGGGTAGAGAAAGCAGTTTTCTCTCTTGAGCTCTGAGTCAGTGGAATCTGCCAATATCCCTTCGTCAGGTCCAAGGTCGAAATCAACTGCGCCTTACCCAGTCGGTCAAGGAGCTCATCCACCCGGGGCATTGGATACACATCGAACTTGGAGATGGCATTAACCTTTCGAAAGTCCACACAGAACCGAGTAGAGCCGTCCTTCTTGCCCACCATCACGATAGGACTGCACCACTTGCTCCGGGAAGGTTCAATGACTCCAAGCTCGAGCATATCCTCCACCTCCATGCGAACAGGAACTCTGCGACTCTCTGGGATCCGGTACGGTCTCTCCCGGACCCTGACCCCTGGTGGAGTAATAATGGCATGAGAAATAACATTAGTTCTGCCGGGCAAGTCAGAGAAAACATCATTAAACCTTTCCACCAACTGGTAGAGCTCCGTTTCTGATCCGTAAGTAACTGTTCCCCATCGGAATATGAGTTGTAGCTGGTGGATTGACAGTGGGACCAAAATCCTCTTCCAAACTGTCACCGCTACAAATAGGGCCTCCCTTTCATTCCAGGGTTTTAGCAAATTGATATGATAAATTTCGGTTTTATTTCGCGATCGGGTTGTCTAATTTCATAATTTACTTTACCAATTTCCGAACCACCTCATATGGCCCCTGCCACTTAGCATACAACTTAGATTCCGATGTGGGAAGTAGCAACAGTACTTTATCACCTGGCGAAAAGTCCGAATACGTGCTTGTTTATTGTACTGTTGCTCCTGGCGATGCTGAGCTAGTTTTAGGTTCTCTTGTGCCAAACGACCAACCAATGCTAGGCGGTCTCTTAACATAATTACATATTTGACTATGTTTTTAGAGGTCTTTGTTTGCTCCTCCCACCCTTCTTTCACAAGATCAAGGATACCTCGTGGTTGCCTCCCATACAGCAGCTCAAAGGGAGAAAACCGGTCGAACTCTGAGGCACCTCTCTCACTGCAAACATTAGGTAAGGGAGGAGTTTAGCCCAATGTTTTTGCTCTTGGTTGACAAACCGCTTCAGCATCTGTTTCAAGGTCTGATTAAAGCGTTCCACCAAACCGTCCGTCTGCGGGTGATAAGCGGAGGTTCGGATCGACTTAATTTGCATCAATTTGTATAATTCTTTCAAACATTGTGACATAAAGTTCGTTCCGTGATCAGTGAGGATTTCTTTTGGAATCCCTACTCTCGATATAATGTTTACTAACTCTTTAGCAACTGCTGCGGCACTAGTGGATCTCAATGGTACTGCCTCTGGATATCTAGTCGCGTAGTCCACCACTACCAAAATGTGCGTATATCCAGAGTCAGACTGGCTCAATGGACCCACTATGTCCATAGCAATGCGCTCAAAGGGAACTGAGATTAGGGATGCGCAATGTCATCGACCCGGTCGGGAAGCGCGGTGGCAATCACGCATTGGCTGACGGCGGTTGCCCTCGCTGACCAATGGGGTCGGGACGGAGCGTACAAGAGGGGGCGTGGCCCAGGGTTCTGTTCCTTCTGGCAAGGTACAGTGCGTATGAGTGAGAGAGAGAGAGTTAGAGAATCGAGCAGAGCAGAGAAACAGAGGAAGGGGTTTTAAGGACGGGTTGTCTTTGCTGTGTGGGTTTTGTTGCTAACCCATCTGTTCTTTGCATTTTTAGAGCACTAACGGGACGCTCCAGGATTACAACGGCGGAGCGACTACCCGGAAGTGCTGGCTTTTGTTACCACCGTGTTTTCCCGTTCTCGGATTACAAAAGGAAGACAGACTGTTTTGTTGTTTGTTTATTTTGGGACTGCAACCCCGTTTCTCTTTATGTTGTCAGGTTACACATCGTTGTGTAACCCGGCGTGTCTATTTGTTAATTTGTCCCTATTATTTTTGAGTGCGTTTGGTAACTGGTTTTTAAAAGGAAATAAAACCCAAGCGCTTAACCTGGAAAGGACTGGAGTCTGTTATTTTACACCACACTACGCCTATCCTGTCACAATTGTTTAAGCATAATGGCAGCAGAACTTGGATCCATATCTTGCATGTTAATAGGCTGCATGCTTCAGATTCAGGTAACTGAATCAATGTGGGCATGGAGCTGTCTAGCAACTGCCACAATATTACATATTACATATTTGAATTGCATCAGTGAAGTACAAGACTTGGCAAGAACTTTTAGCATATGAAACAAATGCTATTTCTGTTTCCCCCAAGGCCAATCTACTGTAACTCTTACCTAATAGATGGTATACTTAACCATAGTTATGACATCCTCAAATAACACTCCAAAATGCCAACTGCAAAATCTTCTCAAGACTTCTCAAAATGGTTGAACACGTGGAACGACAGGATTTTTTGTCATGTAAGATTCAGTACTCAGTATTCAGTGTTTTCTCAAACCATAAAGTGAGACATGACATCAGACAGTAAACACTGAGTAACAGACCAGACATGAAGAAAGACAGTAAAAATGAATGACCTTATCTAGCATACACACCACTGCCCCTCATTTATACAGAATCATCACTGGAATCATAAATCAGCCTTAGCATAACACCAAATTAAGTATTTCTCCAATTATGCTTTAAACAAAATTAGCTGTTTGAAATTAAGGTTGATGTGTTCATCCCAATGCAAATTAGGCCATGCCCCACTAAAGGCTAAGCCTGGATATGTTTCCAACCCCAAGGATAGTGACACAGTCAGCTTACCGATGCCTTATTAGTTCCTTGTGAAAGCAAGTCATGTGAGATTGGAATGTCTTTTAACTCCTCAGTTTTAAATACATGGTAGAGTATAGAAGTTTCAGTAAAACTTCAATTATCTTGCTCTTAATTGTATTAATACTTGTACTGTGAGTCTTGAAATGTATTTTTTGTTTACCACTGTAAGTCGCCCTGGATAAGGGTGTCTGCTAAGAAATAAATAATAAAACAAAATCACTTTTCTCCTTGTTTCAATCTTCTAAATGTAATTAATAATGATTCAACTCAAAGAATAAGCAGCTTCCAAAGTTATTTGCATTTTTTCCCCCCATTACTAATTTATGATGTTGGAATCTGAGTGGTTCTGGGTTCTGTTGCTCCAATATTGAGTCATTATCATTGTTCTTCAAATCTGCCTTTACCCAGCTTTGAGCTGCTTTGAGCTTGTCTTCAGTGCCAGGACCTGACAGCTTTCCTCCTTCCATTTAAATCACATGACAATATGACCCTTCAACTCAACCTGTCCCACTTACTCTCTGTCTTTATAAATGTACTTCAAATAAATGTAACTTGAAAATTCAGCAATCATCCCATAGTAGAAATTAGGTGTATTACTTGCCTTACATTCGGTGTGACTAGAGCTTCATGTGCACACATTTCAGCAATAAACCGAAGTGCTTCCAGGCCCAGAGGTATTGCAACGATTGACAGCGTATCCATGGTAATCCTTATAAAACTGTCAGTTAATCACCTCTGGAACATTAATGACAAGAAGAATTTGTTAACATTCCACTTACGGTGCAGCACTGCTGATTCATGTAAAAAAAGTCAGTCTTAATTATCTTATTTAATAGTGCACAAATGAATCAAAGCTACACAGGCAAGGTCATGCAGAACACTGCCAACTGAACAAGCTCCTTATCAGAGTGATGCACAACTTTTTTTCTAGTACTAAACACTGGATTTTCAAAGCAGATTTCAGGGCAGGGTCACCTTATCCGCCAACATAGCCTCACGTTTCACTCCTATGCTGATGACACCCAGTTCTACCTAAAACTAGACCCTGGATGTCCCTCTGCCATGCTTTGGCTCTCAGCTTGCATCAAAGACATTGAGGCCTGGATGTCTGCCAATTTTCTTCAGCTCAACACCAACAAATCTGAACTTCTTCTAGTAGGATCAAAAACTCAACTCAACAATCTCAATACTGCTGCCTTGAACCTCAGAAACTGTCTGCTGCTACCTTCCCCTACTGTACGAAGCCTTGGTGTACTTCCGGATAGTAACCTCTCCTTTGATGCCCAAATCTCTTCTGTAGTCAAATCCTCCTTCTACCACCTCCGAAACATCTCATAGGTCCGTCCCTACCTTTCCCTTCCGGATGCAGAGATACTCTGTCATGTATTCATCTCCTCTCGAATCAACTACTGCAACACTATGGTAGTCTTCCGTCACGTGCCATAAACAGACTGCAGCTGGTTCAAAATGCCACTGCTAGGATCCTTACCAGATGTAAAAAACATGATCACATTACTCCCTGTCTTTCCCAACTGCACTGGTTACCTGTTAAGTTTAGGATTACTTTAAAAATTCTCCTGCTTGCCTACAAGGTCCTTCATCACACAGGTCCAGAGTATCTCTACAATCTGCTGACCCGCTATGTCCCTGCTCGCAAGCTGAGGTCCCCTGACTCAGGCCTGCTTGTTATACCCAAGCAAAAGTGTGCCACACTCGGAGATCGCTCTTTCAGCTTCATGGCCCCGACTCTCTGGAACTCTCTCCCGGCTTTAGTGTGTGTAGCTCCCACAATCGCTCGCTTCAAATCAACTCTCAAGACCTACTTGTTCTCTTTTGCTTTTAATGCTCTCTATGCCTGGCATCTGTTATAAGCTGTTGTCTAAATTTCTATTTCAGGTTATTTTTGTACTCCATCTTATCTGTAAGATTCTGTTTGACACACGCATCCACAGTGTTTAGAATTCACATCCTAGCCTTTTATTTAATGTATTATGACTATTTTAATGTGTATGCATTGTTTTTTAATGTTGTATTTAATGTACTATGCCCTGTATTTCACTGTATTTAATGTATTATGCATTGTTCCTCATTATCTTGTAAAGCGCTTTGTGACAGTGGTCCACTATGAAAGGCGCTATATAAAATAAATATTGATTGATTGATTGATAAGAAGGGAGATTTCACGTGTCTGGTAATATTATGTTTTGTTCTATGTCAAATACATCATAAACTGAAAGTTTCATGCAATCACCATTTGGAAGCCTTGTTGCATACAGATAAGTTATGGCTTTGTTTATTTTTTTGGTTTTGATAATTCACTGATGAAAATATAATGTGCTTAGAAGGTGGACATAAAAAGCTAAATATTCTGGAATTTAGCATTTACTGTTGTTCAAGTAAGTACTGTATGTGAGAATATTTGTTGTATAAAGAAAAATGATCGATTTTGAATGTGACAAAGGCTATTTTTTCTGCTTCAACAAATATTATGTTTAATCATGAAATATCTATAGCCCGTAATGTGTCGTAAAATAAAATTTTCTTTTTACCATTGAATTAATACAGGCCAGCCAATCAAGAATGATAACCCACTGACAGTGACAATATGTGATGTTGAAAATTTCAATGGGCAGCATGCCAACAATGTTCATAAACCGAAACAATGGAGGAGTTTAGATCATTTGAATAGGATTTTAATTAGATTGCAATGTTAATTATCATTTATCTTTGCCACGTTTGCAGTCTTCTCGCTGCCTCTGTTATTGGATTTGTATTACCAGTACTTAACGCTTTCATCTTTCACATTTCAAATAAAGTTATCAATTTTGTCAAAAGAACAGACTCTTTTGAGCTACTAAACAAATTGGTTTATTGTTTTACATAATATAACTATAATTCAGAAACAGAGGTGAGAGAGCACCTACACGCTGAATAAATGCCCAAGCTTTTCTCTGTCCTTTTGTTTGTCAGACTAAGCAGAGCTGTTTCCTGCCTTACGACTGACGACGACTGGCCAAGCATGGGACTGTGGTATTTGAAGGACCAGAGCTTATGTGCGCTCCTCTCAGGACCTGTCTTGTAAATAATGTGTCTTAAAGTGACAGTACGTCTTTTTGTTTTGTGTTTATGTGTAAATAATCTGTAATCCCTATTGGTTGAGCTGTAATAACACATATTTGTAGTTCTTGTATTGCTGTTCTCTCAAGTCTTCCCACTTGAAGTGAGATGATAGGTGTATTTATACATAATTTTAAGCTTGAAAAGAGCTTTGTTAATTGTAATAATAATCAGTTTGCTAAAGGATAAACATTTCACATTATTATCTTCAGCAAATGAGCAAGTCCTTTGTGTAGAAAATTGAAGTGCTTTAGATTTTCAAAGGAGATAGCTCAGTTGATGAATGTTGCTCTCTGTGTCCAGGTAAAAAGGGTTATCTAGACTCTAAATCAAGTATTTTTGGCTTCTCTTACATGCCAAGTAAGATTAATTTCAAGGTGAAAAGCAAACCGAATGATTGATTTCTCTTCCTCAGTACGATCATCATGTTAAAGGCATTGTCACAGGTGGTTGTAATAGGTGTGGGTATTCACTGTATTGAAGAGCCGGACACAGAAGATTTTCTTTGAAACGCCGCTCAGGCACGCTGATTTATTATTACACAATTATGGCAGGTGCTATTTATTGCATGATGCCGCCACTAGGGTACCTCAAGCAACCCAGGTGTGTAGCGCAGCATCTTTTTAATTGGTCGGACGCTCCTCAGAGCCCACCCCTCAGCCAATCAGGGTCAATCAACCCCGGCCGAGTCCACTGTTGAAGTAAAGGTATTGACAATGTCAACCCAGGGGACTTTTTTGACCTGAAAAAAGAAACAAGGACCAGGGGTCACAAATGGAGATTAGATAAAGGGGCATTCAGAACAGAAAATAGGAGGCACTTTTTTACACAGAGAATTGTGAGGGTCTGGAACCAACTCCCCGGTAATGTTGTTGAAGCTGACACCCTGGGATCCTTCTAGAAGCTGCTTGATGAGATTCTGGGATCAATAAGCTACTAACAACCAAACGAGCAAGATGGGCCGAATGGCCTCCTCTCGTTTGTAAACTTTCTTATGTTCTTATGTTCTTATGTGCAGAAGCTCGCATGTGCCAAGAAGCCAGTGACAAGCCTGTCCCCTGTCACATACCAACCCCTCCAGAATGGTACCACCGGTCCATTCAAATCTCTACAACTCTATGCCTTCCTGAGAGAAAAAATCTGCATTTTGATGCAGTTTCCCTGCTCGGTACTCTGAAGTCGTAGGGCTGCAGAGCCAAGCACCACCATGTGATAAGGACATTGGAATCTTTAATTTGGTGGTGCCACTTTAAGGGGGCATGGTCAGTGACAAGGGTAAAGCGCCAACCCAGGAGGTAGTACCAGAGTGCCTCCACTGCCCATTTTATTGCAAGGCACTCTTTCTCGATGGTTCTGTACTTTTTCTCTCGGGAGAGGAGCTTGTTGCTGATATACAGGACCGGGTGCTCCTTCCCCGCTACTTCCTGGGTCAACACTGCCCCCAGATCTCAGATGTATTTGTCTGCAGAAGAAACCCCCTGCTGAAATCTGGACTGCGCACCCCTAACCCTAACCCCCTGCTGAAATTTGGACTGCGCAACACTGTCTTGTTGCACAGCCTTCCCTTCAAGGTTAGACAGGCCCTCTGGCACGGCTCCGTCCACTGGACTATATCTGTGGCACCCTTTCGGGTGAGGTCCATCAAGTGGGTGGCTATCGAGGCGAAACTCAGAATAAACTTCCAGTAATAGCCAGCCAAGCCCAAGAAGGAGCTCACATGGGTTTTAGTCCTGGGGATTGGACATTCAGCCAAAGCCTGGACCTTTGCAATCAGCAATCTGATTTGTCCGTTCCCCAATCGGTACCCCAAATACTCCGACTCACGCTTCCCAATTGCACACTTCTTCGGGTTAGCAGTGAGCCCTGCCTCCCGCGGAGTGAAACCACGTGACCGTACCAGCAATGTTAAGGCCCCGGGCACATAACAAACACTTTTCAAAACAAAGCTATAAAATAAAAGATGGCCAATACAGGGGCCGAGCGCTACCTCCACTATAAGGAGAGTCCCGCTACACGCACTACACACCTCTCACTATACTGTATGATTCCTGATCCCCCGGAACTGACCCTTCTCTATGGCATGGATGAGTGCTGGTTTCACACATGGCGACTTGGATGGCAATATTTTCTTTACTTGGTTTGGCTTGCTCTCCTGAGCATTTTAAGGGCTGCCTCTTTCAGTGCTGTTTAGCGGGCTGTGCGTTTCATTTTCGACCATAACCTCAAGCAAACCCAGGTGTGTAGAGCAGCCTCTTTTTGTTTGGTCGGACACTCCACAGGGCCCGCCCCTCAGAGATTCATGGTCAGCCAACCCTGGCCGATCCCCCTGTTCAAGTAAATGACTGACAGCGTGGTTCCCTTGGAACGTCCGAGCTGCTCCTGCAGAGGTTCACATACGCCGAGAAGCCAGTGACAAGCCTGCCCCTGTCACAGGCATTTATTCATATTTCAGAAGTTATTTAATGTACTGTCTGCTGTAAACTGCAATAACAATAACCAAACTGTTAAATGATATGTGAAGTCATACAGCATAAACCATACAGTACTTAAGAGCAATTATATTGTGAGGCACTCTAGTTGCATTGATTTTTATAAAGGTATTTTTTACTGTACTATAATACACTGTTGCGCTCCTGAAGCTATAGTGTTGCTCTTTGATAAATTATAGTTTAATTTTCTGATTAGAGTAGACTGATTAAATAAACATAAAAATATTATGCTTTGAGGTTCCTGGCCTCGTAGTCTCAATCTGCGAGTTTAATATTATCTATTATTCATTTAAAAGTAGAAAACACATACTTTTCGGAAACAGCTCAGTTTCTCCCAGACTGCTGTTGTCAGGCTTATACAACATGCAAATCGTTGGATATTTCCCTATAGTATTGTGTTCTGTACAGTAGTTGTCAAGCATAAAAAAGCTAATTTGCAATATCAAAGTAACATTAATGCTTTTGCCTAAACATACATTTTCAACCAGTACATTTTGTTTCATATTACAGTTTAAAATGATGGCGTTATTGAAGTTATGTGGGAAACCCAATTTAAAATATGTACATGGTCCGTACCAGGTTATACACGAGCACACAGAGCGATTGTACTATACAAGCTGAATCAAAAACCTGTGATTTAAAAAAAAAATAATAATAATCACTACCTAACTGATATAAGGGTGCCATGCTAGTGCATCCCTTCAGTGCCGTTGGCTTTACCACTCGCAATTCATGTGATGTAAATGGGATTCTGTTTTGCATAGCTACCTATGAGAAAATGCACCACTACTTACAGTATATTAATATTCACATTTCACTGTTTATTTGTCAATAAAAGATGCTGGGGGATTTTCAAAAGGTCGTACATGATAACTTATGTATTATTATTTGTTTATTTAGCAGCCGCCTTTATCCAAGGCGACTTACAGAGACTAGGGTGTGTGAACTATGCATCAGCTGCAGAATCACTTACAATTACGTCTCACCCGAAAGACGGAGCACAAGGAGGTTAAGTGACTTGCTCAGGATCACACAATGAGTCAGTGGCTGAGGTGGGATTTGAACCAGGGACCTTCTGGTTACAAGCCCATTTCTTCAACCACTGGACCACACAGCCTCCTTGTAGCATTGTCAAGTGGTCCTTATGCCTATTTCGCTATAAAATAATCATGCTGATATGATTTCTGAAATTATGTTGATTTACAAAATAATGTTAATATCTTAACGAGCAGTGCTTCTTGCGACTATTTATTTTCTTTGCGTGGGAATTTAACAGGAAATCTGTGTTGTCATCGTTTATCAGGAGTTAATTTGCACTTGGAAAAGGAGGGTTTTAATTAACGAAAAAGTATATTACTAAGCTTGAAACAGTATTTAAGTTATTTGGTGTTTAAAAAATAGAATAAACAAACAACAGTATAGGTTTGCTGGGAGTGGCAGCAGTTGCAGCAGCAGTAGCAGCAAATGTAATTTTACAGCTTGAGTGCAAGACTGAGATTGACAGACCCCGGCTGCGACGCTTACGATACAGAGAGAGCGTGTACAGGATATGGGTTAATTTCTTAGATTTAAAACTGGATAGGGCAGCTATTGACGACTGTCAGACTCTGCGGGAGGACCTTGAATTGCCTGAAAACGGGCCGTGACAGTGTTGGCAGCATTGTCCTTCTATGTCACTGGGTCATTTCAAAGGGTCACGAGTGACTTGATAAAGAGGGTTAATGATTATATCAGTATCCCACTTAATCAAGATCAGCTACAAAATATTAAATGGGAGTTTTATGATATTGCTAGATTTCCCAGAGTAATGGGAGCCATCGATTGCACACACGTTGCACTCAAATCACCGCAGCACCGTGCATATAGATATGTGAACAGGAAGGGGTTCCATTCATCCTATAACATCTGGAACGTATGTGCAAATTTCCCTGGCTTTTGTCATGACTTACATTTTAACACAATCTGCTGTGTTTAATCATTTCGGACCCAGATGGCATATTAGTAGGTCAGTATTACCTAGATAATTGGGAGTGTGTACAGCTTCCTGATACAATGTAATTGTTTCGGGCAGTTGCCGTAGCAACAAGTGCAACAGCTGTGCTAGAAAGAGAGAGGGAGTGTCTGTGAGTTTGCCAGAGACAGCAATGGTGACAGCAGACACACAGCACTTCAGACACCCAGTTAGGAATGGAAACTGAATTCTCCCCGATTTGTTATTGTTTCAGATTTGGAAAATAAACCTACTTTGTCATAAAGATTGTGTGCCTCATTCACACACAACACAACGCAACACATTTCATCCACTTCCACTGGTGCACTTATTGATTAAGTGACATAGGGCATGGTAAAGCACAATAATACCAGGTGTGCAAGGAATAAGGGTTATGCAAGGATATCATCACTTGATGTTTCTGTGGAGAAATAAGAGTGTACAGATTTGTTTCGTGCTCAAATGCTTACACACCCTTGCCTAAATATAAGAAAATATCAGATTCACCCAGAGTATTAATTGTAGTTACATTGTTTTCTAGATATAGGTGTGCAAGCTTTTTTCCTTATCATAATGTGTGTGTGTGTGTGTGTGTGTGTGTGTGTGTGTGTGTGTGTGTGTGTGTGTGTGTGTGTGTGTTGTTTATGTTATTACAGTCTTTTCATTGATATTTTGTGAATCCAGTTATTATTTGAAAAAGCCAAGCAAACTTATGGCTATGACTGCATAACACCACTAGATGTGTTAGGAACATAACAGGATGAAATTATATAAATGATATAGATTCAGTAACTTATATACAGTGACTGTGACAGCTGTCTGTGAAGGAAATTAAAATTATGCACAGTAGTACACTGACATTTTCAATGAGGGATCTCTGTATCTTCCAACGGTCATCTGTGTAAACTGGGTAGTGATGGTGGAGCCCCAGCTAAAGGGGTACAAAATCTATGCAGGTTCAAGTAGTCATAGCATTTAAAATACTGCTCTACCAGCAATTGTAAGGACATTGAATATCAACTCACAGAACAGCACCTCACAGTATATATTGGCTAATTTTAAAGATGTGAAAAAAGCAGTATGTGCTCCTAATTTTAAAGATGTAAAAAGATAGCAGTATGCGTTGCCTTCTCAATCTGTAATGATATGCGAAAAAATAACCACACAGAAATTAAGTGGTCCAAATAATTGACTTTGTAACTGTAATAGCTTAACTACAACAATCAATTACTTTGCTAACTAAAGGCAAAAAATATTAATCATTTATGCACAGTGACATAACGTTAAAATAAACCTTTCTCACATAATTTGTACAAGATAATATTGAGACAGTGCAAGAAGAGGTTTTTTGAATAAACATGCCATTCAGGCAGATATTAAATTGATTTAAAAACATTCTTTACCTTATTCAATTGAAAATTAGGCAAAAAAATCTTTGATCCTCTCAGGACAGAATGAGCATTAGGTTTTAATATTTTTTTAAATAATATGGCATGCAAGGATACATTACCATGGTATGTGTGGGGATTTATTTTTTTAAGTTACTGACTGTAACTTGTAATGTAAAAAACAAAACACGAACAAGGGTTTAAAACATGAATAATTTAAAAAAAATTATATTTTATTGCATTAATACCCCTTTTGGAAAAAAAACATGTCAAAATATATTGGCATACAATATATTGTCATTTTAGTCATGAGGTTTTTACTTCTCTTAAATGCCTATTTGTTGTTGTTTTATGCACTTGTATGACTACCAACCACTTACCAAACAAGTAATATAACATAATGCTTTATATATTGTGCAATATAATGATTAATACATTGGTATATATTGTAAAATACAATGTATTTCAATATATTGAAATACATTAATCAATGTATTACATTATATTTCTCAATATATGTAAATATATATTTTCTGTAAAACTTTCAAGCATCATCCACCAAATAACTTGCTCATAAAAAACAGTGTGACCAAAAGTATTGATCTTGAAATGAAATACCACTGTGTTAGCGCAGAATAAGCATTCCCGTTTTTATGTCTGAGGCTTGAGTAGTGAGTAATGATTACCTACCTTAATCTCCATTAAATGTAATTAATTCCAAAAAAAAACACAAGAGTTCATTTGTTTTTGTTTTTTTTTACTATGAGTATCATTACATAATACATCACATTATACAGCAAACATAAACAGATGTCAAAAAAATGTCAGCGATGTTTCTTGAAACTTTAGCGGTCTTCTGTGCGTGTGACGTACTTGATCACGTGACTGGCAGGGGATGCACTATCTCACAGGGTGCAGTTTCGCATGCTACACCAGCCCTGACTATCTGTACGCTGACCTTGGGCATTGTATAACACTGTTGAACCAATACGTATTAAATTAAGTAATTAAGAACCTGGTTGGCACACTTTCCTGGATTGTCACAAGTAACTACCATCATTTAACCACTGAAATAAACAGTTGAGCACTGCGTAAGAGTTTTCATGTGGTCATGTGATGCTCTTCTGCTGCAAGGGCTAGTTGGATAGACAAGGATAGCAGTCAAGTAATAAAGGATCACTCTAAATGAGGGTTTGATATTTAATGCCACTTAATCATGTTTGAAGGATCTTGTTTTGAAAATAGTGATTATGTAGGGATAATAACGATAAGATACTTGCAGAAACAAGGCCCTTATTTAAGCAGTCAGTCAAGTGATTTAATCCTTCAACTTTCCCATTCAAATAAAAGGACCCCAGCAACATTCAAATATATGTTATCCTCTAATTGTAATACAGCTATAATAGGGAGCAATACTCAATTTAAACAGACTAACAGCATCTATAAATGGGCAAAGTCAGTAATGACTAGCCATATATGTTTAGTAAGAAAGTACTTACAGTAGAGTATACCTACAGTATGATGTTGGTATTAATGATACTGTTTCATATAGTGTTATTATTATTATATGTTTATTTAGCAGACGCCTTTATCCAAGGCAACTTACAGAGACTAGGGTGTGTGAACTATGCATCAGCTGCAGAGTCACTTACAATTACGTCTCACCCGAAAGACGGAGCACAAGGAGGTTAAGTGACTTGCTTAGGATCACACAAGGAGTCAGTGGCTGAGGTGGGATTTGAACCAGGGACCTGAGGTGGGATTTGAACCGGGAACCTCCTGGTTACAAGCCCGATTCTTTAACCACTGGACCACACAGCCTCCATATTACCATAGAGTAAAGAGTATGCATTGCTGAATAAGTAACATTTTCAAATCTACTTGTTCCATTATAAACCAAAGGTCCCTTTTTTGAATGCATGCATTTTTCAGAATATAGATATGAACATACATAGCATGCTATTTACCTTTTTAATTCTTAGTTAGAATAGGTATTATACAGTGGTAATTATAATCTGTAGAGTGTTGTGTACAAATACGTTAATACAATCAGTGGTGTAGTCAAGCTATTCGGGTACTATTTTCTGTAGGCAGCAGTGGTGTAGTCGAGCCGGAACTCACATAATAGGCAAGCGAAGTCACATTCAGTCAGTAGTGATTCAATCTTGGAAAGTAGCAGGGAGAGCGCTGATGCACTAAAATAAGGATGGGAGCATAAGGGGGTGCATTCAAAAATGCAAACAAAGTAAAGCGATAGCTATGCCTAAAAGCAGGGGTACTGGAGTCATGCCCCCTCACTTTTTCAGAAAAGGCGCTTGTATAGCAAACAATGTTTTTTTTCCAAAATTTGTTTATTGAATTTTTCAGAAAGATAGAATATAACAGACATTGATACTTCTGTACACACATCAACATAACCAATAATGTCTCCCACACAGAGAGAGAGAGAGAGAGAGAGAGAGAGAGAGAGAGATGCTTATGTCTTTGGATTGGAGCCAGCCTGAGCTAGTCAATGTAAAGCAGAAAAGGTTGCCACAAGAATTTTTCCCTGGACCCTCTTAGAGTGTATTTCAGTTTTTCCAATTTTAGAAAATACAGAAGATCCCTAACCCAGTGTACGTGAGAGGGCAGGGCGGGGTAGGGCAGCTTGCTTCCAAACCATTAAAATCAGGCACCTCGCCAACAAAGTGGCAAAAGCCAGGGTGTCAGATTGTAACTTTGTTAAGAGCATGTCACTGGGCACAACTCCAAAGAGAGCTGTTAGTGGGGAAGGATCAATGGGTACTTCCAGAACTGTAGAGTGTCTCAAAAACAGAAGACCAGAATGCAACCAGCCTGTCACAGACCCAATACATATATATGAGTGAGGCAAGTTCTCATTTGCACCTGTCATGCAGAGGAGTCATTTTTGGTGCCGGCAACAGGGGCGGCCTCCCCTGCCAAGCTCGCCAGGGGGGCCCCAAATGGCAGTTTCTGTGAGACGTAAAAAGGCTTAACTGCAGTGCAGTGACTCAGCCTGACATTAATGTAACGTTGATGAATGAAGCATTCTCTTTTTCTTGCCAAAAGCTGCAACGCTACTATGTTTTAAAATTGTTCTGTCTGAAAAAAATGTTATAGCAACAGCCTCTCCCAAGTTATTGCGATAAGTTGCATTTGTTGAAATTCAAAATTAACGGTAGCAGCTGTTGTATATGTTGTGTTACAAAAAGCAAAAGAGAAAGGTATGCTTTACTAATAATTATGTTTATGATGTGTAGTAAAAGTGCTTAGCTTATAAGATCTATCACATCACAGCAACTAAGCAAATAGCAAAATAATAGCCAAGGCCAAGGCCAGCACCAGGGCAACCTAAGACGCCTCCGGGCCCCGACACCAGAGGGGGGCCCACACATACATACAGAAATAAAATTGCAAATATGAGTAAATGTATTATTTCTGTGCCAGCTATCCTACTCAAGCAGCCTTTAGGACTAGAAATGTTTTGTTTTCACTCAACTAAACTAAACTATATGCGTGCAGTGCAGTGCAGTGCAACTTTTCAGATCTCCCCCCTTTTTTCCTCTTTTTCCTGCTTCCCTCCTGTTCCCTTAGTCCCATCTCTTCTCACTCTCTATTGGCTTCCGTCGTCCCCAGGGCTTTGTAAAGCCAAAAGCTATTTGCTGATCTCGACATACATTATACAAATGTGCCAATTAAAGACATCCTATAATTAGCATATTTACTTTCCAAAAATCATTTCATTTGACAAGCTGTGGCGTGTGGTGTGTTAATGTTGGTGTATATGTATTGGAGCCCGAAGTCCCGTTGTGTCCAGCGCCCAAGTGGGTGGGCCAAAGAGTCCAGAGGCCAAGAAAGGGAAGCCCAAGAGGGGCCACTGGGATAGCTACTTCCGCGATGTCGAGGCCATGAGTTGGTGCCCTTCCTGCAGGAAGGGGGGCTACTCCGTCATCTACTCCCCCCGCCCCGGAAAAGAGGAGGAGGAGTGACCAGAGGGCAGCTGGGAAACCTACCTTGGCGCTCTCGAGGCCTTGAACTTGTGCCCTGCCTGGGAGGAGTGGGGCCACTTTGCGATCAACTGCCCCCTTCTCCAGGAAAAGGAAGAGAAAGAGCCATACCAGTTCCCAGCAGCCAGGGGAGAGCTGCACCACTTCCCAGCAGCAAAGGGAGAGCCGCACCGCTTCCCAGCGACAGAGGGAGAGTCGCACCAGTTTCCAGTGACAGAGGGAGAGCCACACCCTTCCCAGCGACAGAGGGAGAGCCGCACCAGTTCACAGTGACAGAGGGAGAGCCGCACCGCTTCCCAGCGACAGAGGGAGAGTCGCACCAGTTCCCAGTGACAGAGGGAGAGTCGCACCAGTTTCCAGCTCTCACCTCCAACACCATGGGAGGACTACCTGCAGCTCCCACCTCCACCGCAAAAGGGACACTACTTGCAGCTCCCACCTCCACCATCATGGCAAGATTACTTGCAGCTTCCACCTCCACCACAAGAGGGAGACTACTTGCAGCTCCCACCTCCACCACATGAGGAAGGACCAGGATGTGATGGGAGCACGGAGGAAAACAGCCCGGCCGCAGCAGCCACGAAGAGGGCCAGCACCACTGCAGCCACTGCCAGAGTGGCCCACCCCAGCCCCTCTACTGGTCCTAACTCCATCACCAGGGGGAGAAGTGGAGCTCCCGCTGCCTCCATCTGGGCTTCACCTTCCGAGGGACCGCTCTGGCCCTGTCCCGCACCGCCTGGGGTTGCCTGTCCCGCACCGCCTGGAGTTGCCTGTCCCGCACCGCCTGGGGCTGCCAGGCCTGCAACGCCTGGGGCTGCCAGGCCTACAACGCCTGGGGTTGCCAGGCCCGCTACACCTGGGGCTGCCAGGCCTGCAACGCCTGGGGTTGCTTGTGCACTATTGCCAGGAGATGCCTGTCCTGGAGTTTGTTTGCTGCTAGGATTCAGTAAAATTAAACCATGAGAATAATTGCCATTACACATTCCCCCAAATCCCTGTGAAAGGTTCAACACAATCTTACTCATCTTCAGTCCCCTTTCACACTTGTATGCTCTACCCGGGTCAGAACCTACTTGGGTCAGGACCCGGTGTCATGCGCCGTCGGTACGCTGATTTCACACTGCTTTTGATAAAGCACGGTTGACCTGGGTGAGATACGCAAATGCACAATGCACATATCAGTGCCCCAGAAGTAGCTTGTTACAGACGCTTCCATCCAAGCTTCTCTGGATTGAACCATTGTTCCAAATGTTGATTAGAGCAAATGTTTCTACATCCCTGCTGCAATCTGGCTCATGCTGTGTCTCAAGCAACATAAATATATGGCTAAACAGAATACACAGAAATGTTCCTTGCAGAAGTGAAACCCTCACACAGGCGTGGCTATTTGTTATTGCATCAGCTGACCTCCAAGGATTTGCTGGGGTTGGAGGAGCCAGCCTTGGCACTGTCAGCACATTCGCTGACAGCATTGCTGTCTTTCCGCTGCCAGGGGTGCCACAGGAGGAGGAACTAGGTTAAAACCTATTTACAAACTTCCACGACCAATCCTCGTCTGAGTGATCAGCTTGTAATGACAACTGAAAAATCACTGGTAAAAATATTTGCTTTTGATGTCCTGGTTGATATCTTTGCAAAAATGAAGCCGAGACGATATCCGCTGCTTCACTAGGTTTATTAATGCAATGCCACAGTTTTTTTTGTTGTTGTTTTTTTAAGTTTGTTGCAGGGTTTTATTATTGGGGGTGCCTAAATGCATTCTTTGTCCCCCCCCCCAAGTCTTTTGTGAAGAGATCCCCAAGTGCAGATGGGGTCCACACCTGGGTAGAATTTAGCCAATGTGACTTTCGATAGATGTAACCAGTGTACGATTCTGAATTGTATTAGCCCATGTCGGGCGCAAATTGATGAGGAGTGTATTCTACCAAGCAGAGATTCACACATCTGGGAGCTCAAGGCTTATATCCGGCTCCCATGCATTTTTTATTGATGATAGGGACGGGCAATGCAAAGACAGGATAATGCCATACATTTTTTATGATTCCTCTACAGCCGGGATTAAAATTAAACAAAGGGTCAATATGGGATTCAAGGGGGAGGTGGGGAAATGTTGAGGTCTTATTACATGCAAAGTCACGGATTTGAACGTTAGCACACAATGTTTAGTTGTGGTAATATGTAGGCTTTATGTACAAGTGGCATTGTCATGTACACTGCAGTTTACTCCACACAGCCATGCAGTGTGGAGTAGTGGTTAGGGCTCTGGACTCTTGACTGGAAGGTCGTGGGTTCAATCCCAAGTGGGGGACACTGCTGCTGTAGCCTTGAGCAAGGTACTTTACCTAGATTGCTCCAGTAAAAAAACCCAATTGTATAAATGGGTAATTGTATGTAAAAAATATGTATGTAAGGAATAATTTGAAATAATGTGTATAATGTGATATCTTGTAACAATTGTAAGTCACCCTAAATAAGGGTGTCTGCTAAGAAATAAATAATAAAACAATACACCTTTTAGGAGGCTGTGTGGTCCGGTGGTTAAAGAAAAGTGCTTGCAACCAGGAGGTCCCTGGTTAAAATCCCACCTCAGCCAATGACTCATTGTGTGACCCTGAGCAAGTCACTTAACCTCCTTGTGCTCTGTCTTTTGGGTGAGACGTAGTTGTAAGTGACTCTGCAGCTGATGCATAGTTCACACACCCTAGTCTCTGTAAGTCGCCTTGGATAAAGGCGTCTGCTAAATAAACAAATAATAATAATAATAATAATACAAATAGGTTGTGCATGTCTGTAACAACCAGTGTTTTTAATTGAACAGCAGAGTAAGTTGTCTCAAGAGCAAAGCAACACTCCAACGTGAACTCTGTAGGTTTTCTCTAAACATTTCAATGCTGTTTTTTTTTTATATAGATATTGGGAAAAAAAATCATTTTGGTTGATGGCTGTTTTCTGGGGAAAACATTCACCTCCTCAATGTTGTTTAAAACTGGTTGTTTCTTTTTGTTTTACAAAATCAATGTGTAATATTATGATATGGCTTCATTTTGTAATCTGAACCGTTGCTACCCCAGACCTTGCCCCCACACTCTTTTAGAAAGGCTCCGATGCAGTTGCCTGAAAGCCATAATAACAAACGGGAAAAGTAAAGGGGATCGGGTAGAAATGAATTGAACAGCTACATAATGTCTTCATCCCAAAAGTTTCATGTTTCTTATTTTAGTTAACACTAAAAAAGAGCACTTACTGTATGGCCTAACACTTGACACATTGTGGAACATTGTGGTATAATTACTCTGAGTAGCAAATGTGTTTAGTACAACATTTCTAAACAAGTACTATATAATTTTTTCCTGCACAGAAGGTGAAATAGTATGTGACTCAGCTTACAAACATTTTTATATAAATTTGAATTTGTAATTACTTTCCCTCACTGCAGTAATTTCCAACAAAAGCTCAGGAGAGCTGAAGACCATTGGGGGTCCTCCGATCCCATGACCTCCCAGCCTCTGGAGGGCATAGGTCAGTCCTGCAGGTGTCCACTTGAGCTCAACAGTTGCCTGTCCAGTGGAGTCCACTGTAGCATGATGAGGAGAAATAGTCCCTGACGGTCTTGCCTCCCAAACAGGCAGGAGTGCCAGAGACAGTGCAATGCTCCCTCTGAATTCTCCATCAAAGACTCTCCTGACTGCACGCTCTGATTGTATGATGTGGCTGTGCTTTTACCATGTGAGCTACTCGAGGACCCCACAAGCACCATTTGAGAGCATGGTCTGAGAGCATGATCTGTTTTTACAAATACTTTGAGTGAATCAAAGAGTAAAGTATAAAATATTATTTAAACACTTTAAAAATCTGTGGAAAGGTAAAGCCCTTTCTGATAGTAATACAATGCATTCTATGCCTCCACTTAAAGGCATTCTAGGTCCTAGCCCCCATATTTTTGTTGCATTATGATGAAAATATATGAAACTGAATCATGCGACAAATAGCAGATGAAATACAATACATGGCCTGTTTATTTCCTGAAATATATTATTACGCATCAATTTTGACCTTAATGTACTGTAGAATCAGTTTGTAATTACAGTAAGTAGATTATTTCTATTTTAAGAGCCATTTTTTTAGTTTATTAACTGTGAACAAGATCAGTTACAACAGTAATTTCTGTCCTATTTGGTTAGGCTTTTTTTTTTACATAATCTCTTTCTTTAATTTTATGGTACATTTTCTCATTTGAGAGTCATTGCCCAATGTTGCTTGTTATTTTAATCTCCCATGCAGTCCATTTAAATATTCTGATGGTAGTAGCTGATGTGAAGCTCTATGATTGGTCGGAAAGAACAACATGAATATTAGAAAAAGGACAGCATGTAAGCATGTAGTTAAATGCACAGAAGGAAGATTTCATGCTTGAGCGGAAATTTTAAATGACTATTTTATAAAGGTTTATGAAGGCTTATACTGCTTTCAAGCATTCCAATTGCTTTATTTTTATTTTTTATTTTTTTTGCATTTTGGAATGCACATCCTGTCTCCATTCCTTATTTTAGATTAGCAGCACTCTCCCTGCTACTTTCCAAAAGCTTTTGCTTTCCTTTTTAAAGAAACATAATAATTATTATGTTAAATTCTGACTTGAGGATATGTAGGCAATACCTAAAGGATATGTCTGTTCCTTTTGGCATTGTGTGAATATTATTTTGTCACATAATAAAAACACGTTTAGCAATGTTTTGGCTAATTGTAGTTACAATTTATTGAATGCTAAAACCATTTGTCACTGAGAAATCTCCAAAAAGCTGTTGTTCAGTTGTTATTGTTGATAAGGGTTTATCTAGCTAGCTAGCTAGCTAACTATAGCTACGGGCGAATTGGTGATCGGTAGCCAGTGGAGTGAGCGGAATAGTGGAGTTGCGTGGGAGAAGCGAGGCAGAGAGAACACCAGGCGGGCAGCAGAGTTCTGGATGAGCTGGAGTGGACGGGTGGCGGACGCAGGGAGGCCAGCCAGGAGGGAGTTGCAGTAGTCTAGGTGGGAGAGTGCCAAGGCCTGGACCAGGAGCTGGGTGGCATAGTTGGTAAGGAAGGGTCGGATTCTTCGTATGTTGCTCAGGAAGAATCGGCAAGTGCGTGCCAGAGTGGAGATGTGCTGGGAATAAGAGAGGCAGGGATCCAGGGTGACTCCGAGGTTCTTAGCGGAGGAAGAGGGAGGGAGTGTGGTAGATTCCAGAGGAACAGAGATAGAGAGATCAGAGGAGGGGGAGGAGGAGGAGGGAAAGAAAAGGAGGTCGGATTTAGAGAGGTTGAGTTTGAGGTGATGCGAGTGCATCCAGGAGGAAATAGCAGACAGACAGGTAGAGATACGGGAGGAGATGGTGGAGTCAGAGGTGGGGAAGGAGAGGAAAATCTGAGCATCATCAGCATAGAAATGGTATGAGAAACCATAGGATGCGATGAGGGGGCCCAGGGAGCGGGTGTAGAGAGAGAACAGGAGAAGACCCAAGACTGACCCTTGGGGACTCCTGTTAAGAGAGGGTGAGGTGTGGAGGTTGCTCCACGCCAGGTTACCTGGTAAGTGCGGTTGGAGAGGTAGGAGGAGAACCAGGCCAGAGCAGTGCCAGAGATCCCCAGGTCAGCAAGAGATGATAGTAGAATAGAGTGATCAACAGTGTCAAAGGCAGCAGAGAGGTCGAGGAGAATTAGGACAGAGGAGAGAGAGGCAGCTCGGGCAGACTTAAGTGAGTTGGTGACAGACAGGAGGGCGGTTTCAGTGGAGTGAGCAGAGCGGAAGCCAGATTGGAGAGGGTCGAGCAGAGAGTGGTTGGACAGGAAAGCAGAGAGCTGGCGGTGTACAGTCCGCTCGAGGGCTTTGGAGAGGAAGGGTAGGAGGGAGACAGGACAGTAGCTCTGGAGGGAGGTGGGGTCGAGGGTAGGTTTTTTGAGGATGGGAGTGATAGAGGCTTTTTTGAAGGCAGAGAGAAAGAGACCAGAAAGTAGAGAGGTGTTGAGAAGGGAGGAGATGAAGGGAAGTAGAGCAGGAGCAGCAGCTTGAAAGAGGTGAGTGGGGAGGGGGTCCAGGGCACACGTGGTGGGTTTGTGACCCTGGAGCAGGGAGGAGAGGTCAGAGTCTGAGAGGGGCAAGAAGGTGGAGAAGGAGGGTGAGTTAGTAGGGGATGCAGTGGGTGTAGGGGTTGGAGCAGGAGGAGGTGCGGGGAGGGAGAGGTGAAGAGTTTATGGATATCTGAGATTTTAGAAGAGAAGAAGGAGGCAAAGTCATCAGGGGAGATAGAGGAGGGAGGAGGAGGGGGGAGGGTTTAGGAGGGAGGAGAAGGTAGAGAATAGTTTACGGGTTGTTAGTGGAGGCTTGGATTACAGATTGGAAATAAGTACATTTAGCAGAGGAGAGAGTAGAGGAGAAGGAGGAGAGGAGAGTGCGGTAAAGGTCTAGGGCAGCAGGGAGTTTGGTTCTCTTCCATTTCTTTTCAGCAGATCGCAGTGTGATTCTTGCCAAGCGGAGCGCAGAAGAGAGCCAGGGATGGGGAGGGAAGGGGCGAGCAGGTCGGGAGGTGAGGGGACAGAGGGAGTCGAGAGAGGAGGTGAGGGAGGAGAAGAGGGTGGAGGTAGCAGAGTCTACGGAGAGTTGTGAAAAGGAGTCGATAGGAGGGAGGTGAGAGAGAGCAGTGGAGGCAAGGACAGAGGGGGAGAGAGAGCAGAGGTTACGGCGAGAGGTGACAGTGGGGGTAGGAGGAGCAGGGAGAGGGGGGAGAGACAGAGAAAAGGAGATGAAATAGTGATCGGAGAGGTCCAGGGGGGTGACAGAGAGGGTGGAGGGCAGGCAGGCCCTGGAGAAGATGAGGTCCAGTTGACGGCCAGCTTTGTGGGTAGGAGGGGATGGAGAGAGACAGAAGTAGAAGGAGTGAAGGAGAGGGAGGAATCCAGCAGAGTGGCTGGGGTTGGAGAGATGGATGTTGAAGTCACCTAACAGGACAGTTGGGGTAGACAGAGAGGGGAGGGAGGAGAGTAGATAGTCAAGTTCATCCAGAAAGTGAGCAAGAGGCCCAGGGGGGCAGTACAGTACAATGAGCAGGAGTTGACAGGGAGAGGTTAGTTGGACTGCATGAAATTCAAAGGTATTGACAGAGAGTGAGGAGAGATCAGAGGGGACAGAAAAGAGTAAGGAGGGAGAGAGGAGAAGACCAGTCCCACCTCCCCGTCCAGTGAGACGCGGGGTATGGGACAGGACATAGAGAGAGGACAGGGCAGCAGGAGTTACAGTGTTATCAGGGGACAGCCAGGTTTCAGTGAGAGCAGGAAATCGAGGAAATACATTTGGGTTTTTACTGGAGCAATCTAGGTAAAGTACCTTGCTCAAGGGTGGTGGGTTCAATCCCAGTGTCCCCCATCTGGGATTGAACCCACCACCCTCCGGTCAGGAGTCCAGAGCCCTAATCACTACTCCACACTGCTGCCCATATTACCAAAGAAAGCTGCAGCTTGCCGAAACATCAGGCTATTTTGCTAGGGGTTGAAAATGTAGTGCGGTCTTGGTTTCATTAAAGGAAGGAATTTTTATTTTTTTTTATTTTGTAGTGTCCTGCAATGTCACGCAAACGAGATGATGCTGTCCTGAAATTGGACTCGTGTCAGTTGGTCACCCTACTTGGAGCAGTTTTGCTATGGGAAGAGCCGGAAGAGCTGATTCCGGTAGCTTACATTAAAGGGAAATTTGTTCCCAAGGGAAGCCTGATACGCTAAGATAGAGAAGGAATGCTTGACCATTAAGTGAGCCTTGGACTCTTTCAAATATCATCTATTAGGGAGAGAGTTCACAGAGAAATAGGAACACCGTCTATTTCAGACAATGTCTGTTTTAAGCTACGCAGCTAGCATGAAAGCCTCTGTACAGCGTTCTAAAGAAAACAATGTTATGCTGGACGCTGAGCTTTAACGCAACGTGCTTGGTGTGATAGGTACAAGTCATCTGCACTGGGAAAGGTAGTTTGTTTTTATTTTTTTGTATTAGGTTTTTTTCTTTTTAATGGGAAGGGCGTGAAGTCAGCATGGATTGAGTAACGATTCCCAGTGTTTTTCTGTGTTTTCCGGTGTTTATTGGCTATACACTGATTTCATTTTTTTGTATCAGGGATGTTTTTTCATTTTTTATTGGTTAAAACCGAAAATTAGCACAGTTCTGCAGTTCTCTTTCACTGCTCCCAATATAAAACTTAAATCTCTTTTGCTGTTAAACACATTACCCTTCATGTACTGTCACATTCCATAAAGTAAGAGGGTTTATAGACACCCCAGAAACATTACCAGTCTCAGCAGTCAAACAACACAGACAAGTTATAAGATGCAAATAATAGTTTTGGTATCACAGACTATTTCCTTTGTTTGCGTGGGAATTTAAAAGCAAATCTGTGTTAATTGTCATGATTTATCAAGAGTTAATTTGCACTTGGAAAAGAAGGGTTTTAATTAATGAAAGCGTATATAACTCACCTTGAAACAGAAATTTAACATACCGCGGCTGTGACGGCGATGATACAAAGAGAGTGTGCAGAACCAGAGTTCATTTCTTACAGACTACCTAGATAATTCAATATTTGTAGTTATGAAAATATTTGAGCCTTTTCTATACTTGTGGTTATGAGTTTTATTCACTTGTTATAACCATTTGTGCCCTTACAGAACATTTGTTGTATTGCTAAAATGATATACCGTTATTTGCACGCAGTGTAATGTTAGTACCAAGAAATTATCAATGCAACTGTAGCCTATTTGAATTCTGCAAAGGTATGACAGTTGACCTTTACTGCAGATTTTATTTGAATTATACAACTGAAATCTTATACAAGCAGAAAATTAGATTTTACAATAAAGGTTCCTTAGGTGACTGTGGATTTGCAATGTGTCCTTTGCTTTTAACACCTGTGTCTAATCGACACAAGAATGAAGAACAGGCAAGGGGCTCCGGAGTGGCACATCCGGTAAAGGCACTCCGCCCGGAGTGCAGGATGTGACCTATATCTTGGAGATCGCCAGTTCTAATCCAAGCTAGGCCATTGGCGACCGTGGATGGGAGTTCCCAGGGGGTGGCGCACAATTGGCCAAGCGCACGGTTTAAACAGGGTGATTAATTGATCATTTTGGCGGGGTGGAGCCACACATAAAAGTTACAGTATTGTGATTATTATTTATTACTTTCTAATCACAAAGCATTAACTCTGGAATTACATTAAAAAGGCCAGAAAATGTGATTTAAATAACTCACAAGCAAATGCGTTGTGGGCCCAATATCTTAACAGTGTGTGAAACGTGTTCTTAGTTATTTTAAGATATTATTTTGTGATATATCTTTTATTTTCCTTCAGCCACTTGCATCTCATGCTTGGGTTATCTAACTATTGTAAAGCACAGTCATGTTGACACTTTTTCTAGTTTTAGAATCTTAGCCCATCAGCCATGAAAATGGTTGACAAAACTAGACTATGGAAAATTAAACCTTTATTTGTATTAGTGTGGTTATGGTTTTATGCTAAAATATCTACAACAGAGAATGACTGCCAACCAGCCAACACACTTCTTGGAACACTGGCCTTGATTCAGAGTTCCTCTGCATGACATTAATGTAGAATAACATTAAAAAAAAAAACCCAAGCAACAGTCAGCTAAAGTCTTCACTTCCTGTGTATTGAACCATTTACATTTATTTGGGTCTTTCAAATGCCTGTTTTGAGCTTAGTAGGGGTGTGCCAATTATCAAATTTGTATTAATTCTGACTCGGATTTTTAATTAAATATTAAGAAACCTAATGTGACTATTATTGCCTTATTTAAGTTTTCATAGCCCAATGTATGGATATTTGGGGTATGTGCACTTTTGACGACAACTTAATAATAAAACGTAGATATGTATTAATAAATTCAAATCTTCAGGATGCTTGTGTCTCAAGTCGTTCTTCTCTTTTTGTGACGCTGCAACGACACTGCAGCTTCTTCCTGTTTAGATTCCGTGGGGGAGGAGCCGAGTGGCACTCATGTCGTGCGTGAGCCATCCTAAAGTCGGATGAGTTTACACGGCCTTTCTGACAGTCCTAAGCTGGCACTGAGCCACGTCTTTAGTTGGCCATTTTTAGGACAGCTGAAAGTTGGCCGTGTGCGTTTACACTGCAGAAAAAAGACCTGAGACGGCCCAAAGCTGTCCTAAAAACGACCAGTGTAAACGCACGAGAAGTGGCAATGTCTTTCTTTCTCCATACTAACAAACACAACATGGTGTCAGAAGTTGCTTGAACTTTATATATACAGTACTGTGCAAAAGTTTTAGGCAGGTGTGAAAAAATGCTGTAAAGTAAGAATGCTTTCAAAAATAGACATGTTAATAGATTATATTGATCAATTAACTAAATGCAAAGTGAGTGAACAGAAGAAAAATCTAAATCAAATCCATATTTGGTGTGACCACCCTTTGCCTTCAAAACAGCATCAAGCATCAATTCTTCTAGGTACACTTGCACACAGTCTTTGAAGGAACTCGGGAGGTAGGTTGGCTCAAACATCTTGGAGAACTAACCACAGTTCTTCTGTGGATTTAGGCAGCCTCAGTTTCTTCTCTCTCTCATGTAATCCCAGACAGACTCGATGATGTTGAGATCAGGGCTCTGTGGGGCCATACCATCACTTCCAGGGCTCCTTGTTCTTCTTTACATTGAAGATAGTTCTTAATGACTTTCGCTGTATGTTTAGGGTCGTTGTCATGCTGCAGAATAAATTTAGGGCCAATCAGATGCCTCCCTGATGGTATTGCATGATGGATAAGTATCTGCCTGTACTTCTCAGCATTGAGGAGACCATTAATTCTGACCAAATCCCCAACTCCATTTGCAGAAATGCAGCCCCAAACTTGCAAGGAACCTCCACCATGCTTCACTGTTGCCTGCAGACACTCATTCGTCACGCCTCCAGCCCTTCGGCGAACAAACTGCCTTCTGCTACAGCCAAATATTTCAAATTTTGACTCATCAGTCCAGAGCACCTGCTGCCATTTTTCTGCACCCCAGTTCCTGTGTTTTCGTGCATAGTTGAGTCGCTTGGCCTTGTTTCCACGTCAGAGGTATGGCTTTTTGGCCGCAAGTCTTCCATGAAGGCCACTTCTGACCAGACTTCTCAAGACAGTAGATGGGTGTACCAGGGTCCCACTGCTTTCTGCCAGTTCTGAGCTGATGGCACTGCTGGACATCTTCCGATTGTGAAGGGAAGTAAGCATGATGTGTCTTTCATCTGCTGCAGTAAGTTTCCTTGGTCGACCACTGTGTCTCACGGTCCTCAACGTTGCCCGTTTCTTTGTGCTTCTTCAAAGAGCTTGGACAGCACATCTGGAAACCGCTGTCTGCCTTGAAATTTCTGCCTGGGAGAGACCTTGCTGATGCAGTATAACTACCTTGTGTCTTGTTGCTGTGCTCAGTCTTGCCATGGTGTATGACTTTTGACAGTAAACTGTCTTCAGCAACCTCACCTTGTTAGCTGAGTTTGGCTGTTCCTCACCCAGTTTTATTCCTCCTACACAGCTGTTTCTGTTTCAGTTAATGATTGTGTTTCAACCTACATATTGAATTGATGATCATTAGCACCTGTTTGGTATAATTGTTTAATCATACACCTGACTATATGCCTACAAAATCCCTGACTTTGTGCAAGTGTACCTAGAAGAATTGATGCTGTTTTGAAGGCAAAGGGTTGTCACACCAAATATGGATTTGATTTAGATTTTTCTTCTGTTCACTCACTTTGCATTTAGTTAATTGATCAATATAATCTATTAACATGTCTATTTTTGAAAGCATTCTTACTTTACAGCATTTTTTCACAGCTGCCTAAAACTTTTGCACAGTACTGTACCTCTGTGTATAATCACTCCAGATAATCACTGTCGAGAAAGTGCGTGCCACAAACGACAGAATTCTTTAGGTGACTTGTACAAACCACACCGAGGAGCGGAATACGGCACTGACAGGTTGGAGTTTGTGCAACCCCCACACACGCACGTATTCACAGTATTATTATTTATTTATTTATTTATTTATTTATTTATTTCACAAACCTGTAGGCCAGACATGCAGGCCGAGAACTGTTTCCCTTTTGATACGTCATGCGTGACGTGGTACAAAAAGGCCGTGTTTTTGGTAGGCGTGGTCCGTGATCCACATTAATCACATTGTAGTGGCCTATAAAATTATTATTATTATTTTTTTTATTAATAATGCTAATATTCTTAATAAACACTGCTGCATCCATTTTCAGTGATTAAAAAAGCCACACATCACTATTTATTAATATTTTATTAGATGTTTGTGTTTCACTTGGTTTGATTTTGTAGTATTTTATAATTGAGCACTGTGTTGTTTCTTTATTGTACACGTGTGGAATGTCTATACGAATGCAGGACATTAGTGACAGTCCGACTGGGAGATGATTGATTGCCAAGTGAGAGCAATCTGGAAACGCCAAATCAAAATGCCCCCTGCGAAACTGCAATGATCTCCTGGGTGATTTAAAAACTGTGCAGTGTTTGTGCTGGAGAAAGGCTACTCTAACCTACGCTTTGTCTCTCCCTGCTTATTTCAAGGTATGGAACTCGATTTTAGTTTTTGTTCGAATTAGTATTACTATGGGTTTTATGGAGAGAATTGTTTAAAGGGATTGTTTAATGAAATGATATTTACTTGATATGAGAATAGGCTGCTCTGATCTGTGTTTTGTCTCTCCCTGTTTATTTCAAGCCTCTGTGATCCCCTGAAGTTAGCAGAAGACCTGACTGCGTCTGGGGTTGTTGAGACAAAAGACTGATGTGCTTGTAGAGGGCAAACTGAGAGTGTTTCTGCCTACAGTGCTACTTCAGGAGGTCGATTAAGTTAAGGTACGGGTGGCTTAGAGAAAGTAGTGTTGTTTGTTATTAAATAGTTACTGCTTTAATAGCAGGGTGTTGGCACATGTTAACGATATAGGTTTTAATTATTTTAAAATAATTTTCATTGGCCATTTGTCACAGTGCAAAACGAAAAGGTACGAGACTAAACTGCCGTAGCAGTACTTTCATTAAATGATAACAACTAAAAGGTTTACACAAAAACACACAATAAATAGACACACGGGCCAAAGTAAAATAACTCAAAAAATAATTATCTTATGACAACGAGTACCATGGTTCACTCACTGGATAGCATTTGCTCTCATTAGTACTTCCTCTAAACTCCTCTCTACAACTCCTCATCTGAGCCCAGAGTAGTTCTTTTTATATTGTGGCTGGAGCCTTAATTACCCATTAAATTACCTTATTAAGGCTCCAGCCACATTCCCACGAGTTATGCAGGATGGGGATTCAACCACATTGTACAAGACCGGCTTTTCGGACGTCTCTCGTCCGCCCACACACAAACACAATACATACAATGATGATAATAATAATAATAATAATAATAATAATAATAATAATAATAATAATAACATCACCAAAATAATATACACACAATGGGTTGGGCACCCAGTGTTGCCAGATCATCAAAGAAAAAAACCTCTGTACAAGTTCGAAAAAAACTTTGAAAAGATTTAGACTGAAATCCTCCAGATTTCTATTTTTACAACATTGATATGAAATGATGAAAAAGGGCTAATATTGAGCATTCCTATTGGTATTTTTGAATAAACAAAGTAACATAATATACAAATGATTAAAATACTGTGATTGGCTGTAAAATTGTGCCTACTTTGGTGATTACTACTGGTGTTTGAGAAGAATAGACACATTTTGTAAAACATGAATACACATCAAAAAATGAAACCTGAAACAAAATCTGAACGGATTTATTGTTAAGATGATGAGATTATAGCATCAATAAGTGCATTAGTATTGCAATAGATCTACCCATATTTCCATTTTTTAAAATGTAGTAATGCTTATTACCAAGCCATTAAATTCTTCAGCAAACCATGCAGACCTGGGGGATCTTCAGTAAGGCTCATTTGGCCCACAGAGAAACATGTGGTAAAGCCTAAGGCCTGTATTCGTTAAAGGCTCTGCACAGCCAAATTTTAAAAATCTAAAAAAAATACAATAAAATCGGGAAGAACTTAGCGTTTTTGAAAGAATGAAGATTTCAGCCATATCGTGAACAAGATAATCATAGTTCAAACATACTTTTAATTCAAATATAGCCGATTGATAAGATTTCCATTACAGTAGTTTTAAAAACATTTATAAAGACTAAGGTGTCTGCAACTAGACGTTGTCAATACTCACTTTTGAAAGCCTCAGTTTCCCAAGCTGGTGAGTATTTCTGCTTATATGGTGGAATGTCATAGGGTGTGCTCGCCCCTGTGTTTAAATGTACTGTATTATGTTTTGTTATTGTTCAGCAGGGTGGATGGGGTTAAATCCCCTTCCCTCTAAACTCGTGTGGAATGTGGCCATCTCCAAGTTGATTAAGTGATTGCTACACGTACTCGATCAAAACCAGCGCGGTACTTGTTTTGTCTGTACATGTCTATTTGCTTTGTCCAACGCGCCTTTTGTTTTGTGTCTTTGTTTCTGTTTATTTCAGTTATTTAACAAACACGTGCTCTGCCTTTCACCCACAGTACTGTGTTTCTGTTTATTTCCTGGTCTGGGACGTCACCACTCAGCCATCCTGTGACATGGAGCCATTGCGAACACCTCCTACTCTTAAGCACTTTCAAGCTCTAAAGTTGAGATAGAACAGTGTGTGTCTCACGTGTGCAGTTTCCTGGACTTTGCAACATTGTATATTTTTTTCCTGGGGTTGCACTGTAAAGGGAGGGCTTGGGAGGGTTTGAATTCATTATGAACTTGGGAGGATTTTAAATCATTAAAAAAACAAAACAAAAAAAACAGACAAACCTCTTAAAATCCATGTTTACTGAAAAGTATCCACACCAGGGTGTGATTTAACAGTTAAGTACTTAATTTTGTATCACGCCACATGTACATACATCTGCATTACCACTGCCATCTTTTCTCTCTCTCTCTCTCTGACCTTTTTACCTCCTGTAAGGATTTTTGCTTATGTATTGCCCTGACTTTGCAGCACTGTTGCTTGGCACATGGCCAAAATACTCCCATGTAGGGAGTAACTGGCTTTTCATAACTCAGAGTGCAGCTGTGACCTCGGAGGGAAGATAAAACCTTTGTTTCTGCTTAATAAGCTGTTTCGTACAAACCATAATCAAACCAATAAAAACTGGTTCTAAAACCACTAACTTTTATTAAAAGTGACATGCTATAACTTTAGGTAAGTGTCACGGAATTCATAATAATACACTATACAATTGGAACACGTAGGCTTTTTCTGACACACCTTGTGTGGAGCAGTGTACACATTGTTCCTTTTTCGTTATACAACCTGTTACTTATGCTTCCCATTTAAATGGTGAAAGAAGTGAGAAATCATCTAAACTGTCTGTAAAAATTGTGTGATTTTCCTGTGTTTAATGTAAGCTCTGAATCAACGCAGGGTTAATAAACTCTTAAAATAGTGTACATGGCTGGTGCACATCAACAGTTTCTAATCACCAATCTTGTCATTCGACCTTGTGATGCGTGGGTATAGCGCTATGCTGCCTGTGAGAATTGACCAAAACTCATATCATTGTTCTTATTATCTGGGTTTCTGCTGACATTGGTAAAGTGAAGAAGAAACGCAAATGTTAACTTTTAATGTGCTTTGTCTCACACCATGCATCATGCTAGGAAAATAAGACCAAATTTGGTCAAGGAAATTACGTAAGACAAATAAAATAACTAAAATAGATGTTTATTGGAACAAGCTATGCGTCGGCCATCCGCTTGGCGGAGAGGAAAAAAACCCTTCTATTAGAGGAAAACCTTTGGTGGTCCTGGCGTAGAGGGTGCCCCCACTCCGGGCATACTAGCTATAGACTGGTGAGCTGCAGTAATATCAGATGGCAGTGATCAGAGTTGACTGCTGAAGAGAACCAATGCTCCATGGTCTTGATCAGGTGATGGCTGATGCGGGCTCTTGCTGCTGAAGAGGCTGCGCTAGTCCTGAAGGAGTGTGGTATAGAATAGGGCAGAAAGACCTGCTCTGGTGACGAGAGCGGAGAAGTGGGACGAGAACCAGGTGGGAAGAGAACCAGCGTCTGGTAATGATGCTTTTGGAGCAATCAATGAAGAGGGGCTCTAAGGAACTGAAAGGTCTTTTAATAGATATGAACAGAGCCTTCTCCACATTTTGTACTGTATGTTATCTATGACGTGCAGTACTGTAGCTTTAAAAATTATTGGTCAAGTCAGGATATGAGCCATGTTTTTTCCTGGAGGACCACCACTACTATATTATACTGGTGCTGCTCCACTGCTCTTTTTTTATTTATTGTAGGTGTTTAATGTTGGATCAATAAAAAGGTGTGAATGAGCACTTAGTCTCAGAATCACCTTTATTACCTTTTTCGAAAGGCAGTAACTTCTACAGGCTATTTGAGTGGGGGATTTATACTGTGTCAGCTCTGGCAGCCGGTGTGCACTCAGCTGAAGCTGTGCTCGGTCACATGGTACCCTTATGACTCCCAGCTAATGCTTCATGGAAAAGGAGGACTCCAGGCAAAATAATATCCTGTTGAAAAAAAGGATATTTACAGAAAATGACAAATGCACTAGGCATTAACTGAAAGGGAACTAATGTCGCTGAAAGCATTTCAGTTAATTGGAAAGAAAGGCGGCAATAAATAGAACAAAATAATCTACACTTTATAGGTTTACACTAATCAAAACCTATATGCAACTGTATCGCATTTGTGAGGTTTGCATGTTCTGTATCAGTATGTATGACAACTGTAAACCACAACTGTAAATGTCCAGCAAGGCCTTATGGAGTTCTATCAAATGCACTGTAACCTAGAACGACAGTAAATTTAAGAATATGAATTCCATTTTTGTACCGTTTCTGCTTGGGTTGCCTTGCCAGCCGGATGCATTTCACATAGACCTGGACATTCATTACTTCTAAATGCATTCCTCATTGGTTTCAGTCTTCTCCTTTGAGGGGAAGGGAGGAATCAGGAGGTTACCTCAGCGATTATAATTGTGGTTGAAACGCATGAGTGGGCTTTCAGTCATATTTAATCAGCACGAAAAATCTACCACTCCTCAACCACCAAGCACCAACATTGCATTACTTCTGACGAACAAGTGGACGGCTTTTATTCATTTAGTTTGATCTATAATTTCAGTACCAGGTTGACATAAAGAAGAACAGACTTTTTACTAGTGATGTCAAGAACGTTAGATGGTTCAATGCAGTCAAGGTACAGCATGAGGGTCCCTGTTCTGTCTACGTAGCAAGAGTACAAAAGTACAGTGAATACAAGAGTGTTACTGTAAGATTGCAGGTGAGCAGAGTGAGAAGTTTTTCAGCGGGAATAAATATTAGGATTACAGAGGACAGCAGCATTCAGCTAAAGGAAAGAGCCGGCTGTGAGGACGGTGTCTTTGGAGCAGCCATGTGCAGAGACCATAGTGTAGAACAGGGAACAGTTTCATTTCAGAAGAAGCTCTGTTTGATTGCTGTTTTAATTAGTTTAGATAACGTTAATGTTTAGTAACCTTGTCTCTGGTGTTGTTACTCCCTTGGTCACTGTGGTAGACTCTTTCCTTCTTCCCTTCCATTTGGCAGTGTTCTAGGCAACCAGGTAGTGGCAGCATGGCAATATAAATATACTGAGGAGGAAATAACAATGTATATATATATATATATATATATATATATATATATATATATATATATATATATATATATATATATATATATATATATATACAGTACCTTACAAAAGTTTTAGGCAGGTGTGAAAAAATGCTGTAAAGTAAGAATGCTTTCAAAAATAGACATGTTAATAGTTTATATTTATCAATTAACAAAATGCAAAGTGAGTGAACAGAAGAAAAATCTACATCAAATCAATATTTGGTGTGACAACCCTTTGCCTTCAAAACAGCATCAATTCTTCTAGGTACACTTGCACACAGTTTTTGAAGGAACTCGGCAGGTAGGTTGGCCCAAACATTTTGGAGAACTAACCACAGTTCTTCTGTGGATTTAGGCAGTCTCAGTTGCTTCTCCCTCTTCATGTAATCCCAGACAGACTCGATGATGTTGAGATCAGGGCTTTGTGGGGGCCATACCATCACTTCCAGGACTCCTTGTTCTTCTTTACGCTGAAGATAGTTCTTAATGACTTTCGCTGTATGTTTGAGGTCGTTGTCATGCTGCAGAATAAATTTGGGGCCAATCAGATGCCTCCCTGATGGTATTGCATGATGGATAAGTATCTGCCTGTACTTCTCAGCATTGAGGAGACCATTAATTCTGACCAAATCCCCAACTCCATTTGCAGAAAGCCCCAGACTTGCAAGGAACCTCCACCATGCTTCACTGTTGCCTGCAGACACTCATTCGTGTACCGCTCTCCAGCCCTTCGGCGAACAAACTGCCTTCTGCTACAGCCAAATATTTCAAATTTTGACTCATCAGTCCAGAGCACCTGCTGCCATTTTTCTGTACCCCAGTTCCTGTGTTTTCGTGCATAGTTGAGTCGCTTGGCCTTGTTTCCACGTCGGAGGTATGGCTTTTTGGCCGCAAGTCTTCCATGAAGGCCACTTCTGACCAGACCTCTCCGGACAGTAGATGGGTGTACCAGGGTCCCACTGTTTTCTGCCAGTTCTGAGCTGATGGCACTGCTGGACATCTTCCGATTGCGAAGGGAAGTAAGCATGATGTGTCTTTCATCTGCTGCAGTAAGTTTCCTTGGCCGACCACTGCGTCTACTGTCCTCAATGTTGCTCGTTTCTTTGTGCTTCTTCAAAAGAGCTTGGACAGCACATCTGGAAACCCCTGTCTGCCTTGAAATTTCTGCCTGGGAGAGACCTTGATGATGCAGTATAACTACCTTGTGTCTTGTTGCTGTGCTCAGTCTTGCCATGGTGTATGACTTTTGACAGTAAACTGTCTTCAGCAACCTCACCTTGTTAGCTGAGTTTGGCTGTTCCTCACCCAGTTTTCTTCCTCCTACTCAGCTGTTTCTGTTTCAGTTAATGATTGTGTTTCAACCTACATATTGAATTGATGATCATTAGCACTTGTTTGGTATAATTGTTTAATCATACACCTGACTATAGCCTACAAAATCCCTGACTTTGTGCAAGTGTACCTAGAAGAATTGATGCTGTTTTGAAGGCAAAGGGTGGTCACACCAAATATGGATTTGATTTAGATTTTTCTTCTGTTCACTCACTTTGCATTTAGTTAATTGATAAATATAATCTATTAGCATGTCTATTTTTGAAAGCATTCTTACTTTACAGCATTTTTTCACACCTGCCTAAAACTTTTGCACAGTACTGTATATAAGTCCATTCTAAAAGGATTTATATGATAAATGTATTTTATTCTCTCCCAAGAGGACTGTGTACTACCAAGCTTCAAACAAACATTTGTTTATACTTCCATTCAATATTCTATCTTCAAAGAAAACAAGCCAGGCCAGGCCACACTTCACACTTTGTTAAAAAAGATAATTAATAGTTCATCAATATTCAAATGATGACAGTTAAAATGCTTATCTGCTAGAGATCTGCAGACATTGGACTTCAAAGGAGACGACTGAAAGTTTTGAATAAAGGATACTAGAGCCATCTGGTGGAAGAGGGTGGTTGTACTGGACTGGTACTAAGCGAGAGATTTAATATTGAGCTGAGAATACAGAGATTTGAAACCCCATTAAAATCAAGAATATTATTCATGAACTGTTACATTTAAAAACATTGTAAACTTGGAATAAGAAAAGGACTATTAGACTCATCAACGATTAAGCTAATTTAATAATTAAGTTTTAAAGACAACTGTCTAAAATACAAGATTAAAACACACTGACATACATTTAGTATGTCAAGATGGGACATTTCTTCAGGAAAGCTTAACTAATATTCTCAATAAAAAATCAAATATTTGTTGAAGGTATATTCCTTTGAAAATGTATTATTTTTAATTTCAAAAAGTAACCACATCTGTGTAAGATGATTGCTATGCCAGGGACGCTTTTAGTTGTGATTGACCAATCATTTAAGAATATTTTGAAAAGAGCTTTGAAAGTGAATTTAAAGTTATAAATGTGAGATGTTAGGATGTTAACAATGAAAAGAAAAAATACATGTACATTAATTAAACAGTTGTAGCAACACGTGGGGACATGTATTTTTTGGAACCTCGCTACTTACTGGGTCAACTCGATGGTGGGACAAAACCGGAAGTTGGTCATCTTGGGGAAAGGGCATAGCTGTATGACTGTGGAACAAATCCACTGTGATCAGCTGTGGTGCGGGTGGCGATTGGAGAGAGTGCGGCAACACACTGATTACAGGAAGGAGTTTTGCAGTACAAAGGGAACGCAGCTACATGAGTACGGCACCTTACGTTGACGTTTATGCAGCTGGACCGCTGTGTTTTTTTTTTTTTTGTATTGGTAGACGGAGACAACCTGCACACCACCACTGTTTGTGAGAAGGATATATTATTAGGCTTCCATATTATTAGGCTTCCAGCTGGGGAAGCCTATTATTATTATTATTATTATTATTTCTACCAAAGGTTGAGGAAATTCGGTAGGATGGTAGATGCTTATGGGAAGTTGGTAAATGTTAATTGAACATATCATGGGTCACATGGTTTGGCCATCATATTGGATTGAAAAAAACATTTTGCCTAAATATAAAAATTTGTGTTTCGAAAACCACTTATTGCAGTGTGCTGAAAGTTGGTATACTTGTTGAGGGATAGTCCAAGATTAACTGGTGTTCATAAGAAGCTGATAGGTTGTGTGGTATGGCGGCCATGCTGCATGACATCATAATCGCACGGTACAAACGTCATAATCACAACTACAAAGATCTTCTCCCAAACCGCTAGTCCAATTGAACCAAAAATGCGCACACATGATCCCAGTGTGGTTGTCTTTAAACGTTGTTCAAGGGAAGTTGCTACATTAAAAAAATGGCGGCCACGTTGGATGACATCATCAACTTACAAAACTGGCTGATAACGCCTTGTAGAGTGCAGATAGGGCCATGGTTACTATGGAACACATATAGTAACCCATGTATGCTCTATCAAAAAAATGTGATTGCCCATGACCTTTGACCTCTTCTAAAGGTCAAATGTAAAACTAGCTTATAAATCCTGAGAGAGTGCAGATAGGGTCAGCACCTCTTGCAGGTTTTCAAAGGCATTCTGGCAAACCTCTATCCAGATGAACGCCTCTTCTTTCCACAGCAACCGGTGGAGGAGAGTGGCGATGGTGGCGCAATGAGTGGTGAAGCAGCGGTAGTATGAGGCTAGACAGGGAACCCTTGTAACTGGTGTTATATGCTGGGACAGGCCAGTCCCGGACAGTGCTGATCTTCCCTTGCCCACTCTGTGTCCCAGGAAGGTGACTTATTGCTGCATGAAGTGGCACTTGCAAGCCAGCCGCTTCCAGCCGTTGCATCATCTCATGCAGGGAGTGGAGTACTTCCTTGAAGGTCAGGGTGTGTACCAGCAGGTCGTCCAGGTACACCAGGCTGCATTGCAGTGGGATCCTGTTCAGTACTTTCTCCATCACATAACGTGGCAGGAGCATTGCAGAGACCGAAGGACATAACTTTAAACTGCCACAACCCTCAAACAGTGGAGAAGGCAGTCTTTGGCCGGGTTATAGGTGCCACTTTTCAGGTCCAGCGAGCTGAACCATGTCCAGAGACTTATCGATGCGAGGCATGGGGTATGAGTCCTTGCTGGTAACCTCATTCCGCTGCCGGTAGTCAACTTCTTGGGTACCAGTACAACAGGGGCAGTCCACAGGCTGTGAGACAGCTAGATGAGGCCAGCATCTTGCATCTCATCAACTGCTTCTTGTTGGGCCAGGGGCAGTCGATGGGGCCACAACAAAGCTAAAAATAAAAGTTTGCCACACAAATGATGAGCGCTAGTCCCACTAAAAGAAATATCCCACTCCAAGAACCTACTACTCTCACACTGTTTGGGATCAACGTCCCCTAAACTGACCTACTTCTGGGCTCCCAGAGTCCCAGCATTCACACAGAGACTCCTGCCTCTTCAAATGACATTTTTAAATGGCCTCAGCTGGGCAATGCCTTCACGAGCACCGTCTTGGAGTGGAGGGGTTTCATGTAGTAGTTCTCCCCATGGAGCGGACGCTCTCCTCCTTGATGTAAACACAGCAAGCTTTCTTTCAGCACCCGTCTGTATGGCTATGGCCGTGCAGTAGCCTCGAGCTGTGGCACAGATTTTTGAGCTCCATGCAGACTCCCCGGGCACGCCCCCCTAGCCAATCCGGACCTCCCGATCAGCTCAGCACCAGGCGAACCTACCTGCTCAATTACTTCCTTAGCAACGCATCTCCTGTTGCATATTTCAATTTACTTTTGCATGTTTCAATTTACTCAGCTTAACTTGGTGTCTAGTTCAAAGTTTAAATGGGATATATATATATATATATATATATATATATATATATATATATATATATATATATTGTAAGGCAGCGGATTGTGGGAGACAGCAGGGAGGGGGTTAAAACCTCCCTGAAGAGAGAAATGGCACCTTTTGTTTAATTGTTTAATTTAATTGTTATTATTAATTATCCCCTGCACCTGGGAGCCATTGTTAAATTAGTACCAGGTGCAGGGTATTTAAGAGGAGCAGTCAGAATGCTCAAGGCTGCTGAGTAGAAGGAAGCAGAAGAGAGGTGCTCTGCTTCCGAGCAGTCAGAGAAAAGAAAAAGTAAGTGCTGTGTAAACCTGTATGGTTTGTGTGCCAGGTAAACGGCTTAGCAGTCCTGCAAGTTAGTCAGGGAATAACTTGTGTAGTAAGCGCTCAGGCGGAGTTAGGAGTTTGTTTGTGTTTTGTTTGTTTTTGTGTTTATTAAAAATATAGCGCATCAGCGCAAGAAAATCCATTTCTGTGTACTGGGTCGTAATTTTAAAGGGGCACGAACCCGTGAGTGGTGAAATCTATTACATATGGTGGCAGAAAGTGTGGGCCCCTACGACCCAGTTATAATGGATTTAAAAGAGATGATAGCAATGATCAATCGAACACCGCTGCTCAGAAAGAGCAGACAAAGAAGTGGAGACAGGAGTTGGGGCTACGGATCCGGAGCCGACGGAGCTAGACCTGCTGCTCCAAAAGTGGGAGCAGGCAAGAGGTGCCCCGCTGACTCCAGCCTTTGAGCCCAGAGGGGAAGAGCCGCTGCCAGAGCCCAGAGGGGAAGAGCCGCTGCCAGAGCCCAGAGGGGAAGAGCCGCCGCTGCCAGAGCCCAGAGGGGAAGAGCCGCCGCTGCCAGAGCCCAGAGGGGAAGAGCCGCCGCTGCCAGAGCCCAGAGGGGAAGAGCCGCCGCTGCCAGAGCCCAGAGGGGAAGAGCCGCCGCTGCCAGAGCCCAGAGGGGAGGAACCCAGGGAGGAGGCGAAAAGCATACCTCCACCACAGCCCCGACCACCACCCCTGCGGTCCAGTCCGGCACAGCTGCGTGCGGTCCCTCGCCCCTTGCTCCTGGACACCCTGTCGGTTGGCCTGGACCTCCCTTCACTTGACCTAGAGCCCAGGAGTCGGCAGAATCGGTCACAGTTCTCCACCTGGTCCCCTGCTCCGCTCCTCCCGGACACAAAGACGTCGCTGCGCTGCTCCCAGGCGCCGCCACGCTCCCCTGGTCACTGCTTCGCTCCCCTTGGTGACCGGACGCCGCTACACTGGGTCCCAGCTGCAGACCTCTGCCCGCTGCTGCAGCCTCCAGTGCCCGGTTGTCGCTCCGTCGCCCCTGACAAACCGTTGGGGTCCCTCGTCGCCGGTGCGTGGTCCCTACCTGGCTGGGCCGGGACATGGACCGATCCACCCTCAAGTCCGCCCGTGGAAGAGGGCGAGAAAGGACATTTATGGACTCGAGGGTGGGTGGTTATGTTTTAGGGGGGGAGGTGGCCTTGGAATGGCCGTCAGTGTTGCACACTTGGGGGGAAGGATGTGTAAGGCAGCGGATTGTGGGAGACAGCAGGGAGGGGGTTAAAACCTCCCTGAAGAGAGAAATGGCACCTTTTGTTTAATTGTTTAATTTAATTGTTATTATTAATTATCCCCTGCACCTGGGAGCCATTGTTAAATTAGTACCAGGTGCAGGGTATTTAAGAGGAGCAGTCAGAATGCTCAAGGCTGCTGAGTAGAAGGAAGCAGAAGAGAGGTGCTCTGCTTCCGAGCAGTCAGAGAAAAGAAAAAGTAAGTGCTGTGTAAACCTGTATGGTTTGTGTGCCAGGTAAACGGCTTAGCCGTCCTGCAAGTTAGTCAGGGAATAACCTGTGTAGTAAGCGCTCCAGACGGAGTTAGGAGTTTGTTTGTGTTTTGTTTGTTTTTGTGTTTATTAAAAATATAGCGCATCAGCGCAAGAAAATCCATTTCTGTGTACTGGGTCGTAATTTTAAAGGGGCACGAACCCGTGAGTGGTGAAATCTATTACAATATATATATATATATATATATATATATATATATATATACTGTATATACACACCTGTTTTTAAAAACTCAGATTTTATGGTATATCATTTGCTATATTCAAATTCAAAGTAGAGAAAGTGTATAGAGATGAGAGGATTTATTGAAAAACTATGAAGGAATCTCTCCTCAGCTCCTCTCCTTCTTACTCAGGTAGAAAACTTTTGGAGTGTCCCTTGTATTTGTTTTGTGTTTGTAATGTAGAAATGCCAACTACTAAAATGTAATCATAGCAATTTGAATAAAAAATGTCAAAACGTAAATGTAAAAAAGCCAAAAATACCTTTGGTAGAGGTTTTGTGCAAGAGTTCATGTTTTGTGTGTTGAGTTTGTCTTGTGAATGTGTTTTAAAACATCTTGACATTTCTGAAACCTGAATAATCTGATATATGTTAAATGCTTATATTTTAAATGTAATATAATAACATGTGTTTCTGACATTACTGTGCACAGTATGTGTTTCTTTCTGTAAGGTTTCATAATCAAATGCATATTTGTTATGTACAACTACAAACTGCTAAAATGGACTCATAGCAATTTGAACAGTAAAAACAAGGTTACCCAGGCTACTTGGAACAAGAAAAACCTTTGGATTCTGGGTGCCAACTGTCCTGAGACCAAAACAAATATTCGACTCCTTGCGCTTGGCAAGTTACCCCATTTTCAGTGTTGGGCACTCTGCTATGATCCCACCCCTGGACAATTACCTTGCAAAGACTAAGTGTGTTATTTTAGAGTCATAAGGATTTTCATTTTACTTGCACTGATCCGTAACATCTGAGTGATAATAAGGATGTACATTTTCCTGGTTGCCAAGATAGTAGTTTTGCATGCACTGAATTTTCTCCAAAAGAACAAGACAAATAGGCTTTCCTGATTTGTTTTTAATTATTATTCCAGCTTATAGGCTGTAGTTGTTCTAAAGGGTTTTATATAATGCAAACCAGAATATCTTGTAAATGGAAAGGGATTTTTTCAATGTATTAAATTAGAAAAAATAAATTTAAAAAAAAAACAGGGAAACTGTGTTCCATTGTGGTCAGCTGGGGACAAATGCCTGTAGAAATAATTGCATTTCTTTGAGCTTGTGTAAATCCTTGCTGAACTTAATGGAGAAACTTGTGGATAGGAAACAAAACAGCCCTGACTATTATTATGAAAACATTAATAGAAACCAGCTTGTGTAGATTTGTATCCTGTGGGATATAGGGTATTTTGTGTTGTTTTCATTTTGTAATATAGTACAAATATTATATCCAAGGTTGAAATCACTGTGGATTCAGTGGACTTCTCAAAATATTTTGTTATGTCATATTTTTATCCAAAGCCAATTGCAGAAGACTATCTAAAGAAATGCAGTGTAACAGGTAGTGCATCAATATGGTAAATGTTTGCTGTATTTATTATTAAGTAATAAAAATATATGTATATTTACACCATCCTTTCAGAAATGGGAATTTTCACAGCAACCACATATTACACAGCAACTGGTACATTTCACAAAAATCGTAAAATCTATGAAACAAATACACCCTTAGCCACAGAGTGTGCATTAAGTATTGAACATGAGTCTGGGACTCATGTAGGATCCTTGGAGAACACAACAGCCTTCTAGTGTGTCAAAGTGTTCTTGAACAAGCGATTTCACCAAAGCAAAAATAAAAGGAGAACTTTAAGAGAAATAAAAGGATAACTAAAAGGAGATACACTAATGAGTTGTAAGAAAATAATAATAATAATAAACTTTATTTTATATAGCACCTTTAAAAGCAACATCTCAAAGTGCTTTACAAACAAACAAAACAGAAAATAAAAACAGTCATACAAATGCCTTTCTATAAAATTCGGTCTTTAAGCTAGATTTAAAAGCATTAAGAGTGGCAGAATCCCTGATCTCTTTAGGAATGTTGTTCCAAAGTTTTGGGGCACAACAACAGAGGAAACAGAGGGAACACATATAATCCAAGATCAGCTGAGCGAAGGTTGCGTGAAGGGGTGTAGACTGATAAGAGATCAGATGTAAAGCCTTAAAAGTAAGAAGTAAAATTTTAAAATCAACACGAAACCTGACAGGCAACCAGTTCAGGGACTCTAGAACAGGAGTGATATGCACGTGATCTTGTCAGAATAGGAGCTGCTGAGCTCTGAATATGTTGTAATTTGGACAGTGTGCATTTAGAGACGCCTGCAAGCAGAGCGTTACAATAATCAATCCTCGAAAAAACAAATGCATGAACCAGCTTTTCAGCTACAGAAGCAGAAAGCACAGGTCACACCCTAGTGCTGTTTCTAAGGTGGAAAAATGATTCTGCACATGGTTCAAAAGTTAATCCAGTATCAAAAATAACTCCCAAATTTCTCATTTTGGATCTAAACTCAAGCATAGTACCATCAACTGACAAGTTTACAGCATTGATTTTTACGTAACTGGTGGGCAGTGCCTAGCAACATAACCTCTGCCTTGTCACAGTTAAGATGCAGAAAGTTTTGTGACATCCCATTCTTAATATCAGAAATGCAATCAGCAAGCACAGAGGCAGCAACATCAACATCAGATTTAGTATGCACATAAATTTGGGTGTCATCTGCATAAAAATGATAATTCAGGCTATTTAATCTTAGTATGTGACCAAGGGGAAACATGTAAATACTAAATAGTAGAGGGCCCAAAATTGAGCCTTGTGGGACACCAGATGTTACCAGCCCAACCTCAGAAGTAAAACCACCAAGCGAGACAAAGTGTTGACGCCCAGTAAGATAAGACTGAAACCATTTTAGTGCAATGCCAGAAACGGCAAACAAACCTTCTAACCTATCAAGTAGGATAACATGATTTACAGTGTCGAATGCAGCACTAAGGACCAACAGAATTAAAATTGATCACGCACCTGAGTCAGCTGCCATAAGAAGATTGTTTATTACTTTAACAAGGGCAGTTTCAGTACTGTGTAGTTGTCGAAAACCAGATTGCAAAGGTTCATAGAGTTTATTTGCAGTTAGGTGGCAATTTAATTGCAAAGTGACAGCTCGCTCTAATATTTTAGCAAGACAGGGCAGATTTGAGATGGGACGATAATTATTAAAATTATTGAAAGCCATGTTAGCTTTTTTAGGCACTGGAGTGACTGCCGACGTTTTAAAAGCAGCCGGCAACACGCCAGAGCTCAGGGAGTCATTAAAAATATTTAACACCAAGGGGCTAAGATTTGCAAGACAAGAATGAAAAAGAACAAAGGGAATAGGATCCAGTAAGCATGAGGTAGGTTTCATTCGATGTGGTTTACATATTTGGTTACATATTCTTTAAAACAGTGACTACTAATTTGAGAGCACATGCACAAAAAATCTCTTTTCCTTCATTTCATGATCTTTTTAGAAAGCTTATAATTGTATAAAATCAGCAGTGGTAGTAGAAGGGTTTAGCCTGAGCCCAGATTTGTATTTAGATATACAATTATGTGAATTTTTCAACTATTTTGATTATATTCAAATCTTGTTGGATATGGGAAAACAAAGCAAACTTTTGATACAATCACATACAGCACTGCATGTGTCTGAGGTCCTGTTAACTAATTATTTTCCATGTATTGGACAGTGTGACTGAATTGACAGAGGGACTGGACTGGACAGCTCAATGGCACATTGAATTATAAGCAGGAGCAATATATTTCACAGTTCGTTCAGTAATTCAGTTAATTCATATTTGCTTTTTTCATTATTGTTTTTATTGAAATATTTATTCCACGGAGTGGAAATAATTGTGACTATTCTTTGCAATAACAAAATCAATTGTTTAAAAGCATTAAAATATGTAAGGTTATAATTAGCTTCAATAGCGTAATTTCTATTGTAATTCTGTATGATGGGATAATTACTGCAATTTATAATAATATCCATGGACCATAATATGAGTATTCTAAAAATTGCTAAATAAATCAATTCTAAGCATTTTTTCCCCTTGGTTACATGAGCTCATCTGTATCAACAAATATTATAAGACCCATGGGATTTGTAGTCTTTATACATAAATTTGAGACTACCCCTGGCCAAAAATGTAAATCACTTGAATTTTTTTTATGACTTATATGACCCTTGTGTGTAATACAGAGGTCAAACATTGTGTTGTCTGAGTTTAAATCAGTTGAGTATGACACAATGGCTTATTTTGTTTGTAATTTTCGATGTCTTAGAACTGAGCCCCAGAGCAATAATATTGATCATGACTGGAAGTTACTCCTAGAAAGGTGTTTCATAAGTACAAAACCAGGACTGTTTTAAAATTAAAGGAACAGTTCTATTTAGGTGTAACAGCACCCTACTCTCACCCTACGATACATATCACGATATGCAGGTCACGATACGATATGTATCATTATGCATGTAATTGTCCTTATTGGCTACATGTTTGATGCATAATAAGATCAAATGGTGATTTAATGATAGGCCATTTTGTTAAAAGACAAAAAAATAAGATTGTGAGAGTATGCATCCATACCAACTTTTGTTTGTTTTGTTTTGTTAAAGAACCATTTGGTGATCTTCAATAAGCTATGTTGAGCTTTTTGGGCTTGAATCGTTACACCTCTAGTTCTATTACAGTTGCTATGCAAGGATGCAAGGTACCTAATACAGAGAGCATATGGTCAGTTCTTGTCTTGGAGTGCTGTTCCTTTACAGGTTTAATAGGTGTAATTTAATGAATACAAGTTAGTGGTTCAGCCTATAATGGGAAAGAAGTGGGACATAGTAATAAATAATATACAGATTGGGACTGGGTTTCACTGTTGACGATGATAAAGGCTAGGATGAGTACAAACATGGCTTTCTGCAAGACAATGACAACCATACTTACAGTGCATGTTTCTACATGGATGTACTACACACCCCCTTTCTAGATGGCCGACTTCCGCCTAACCCTGGGAATGAATCTCCTGGCCTGTCATAATAAGGTAGTCGGCTACAGGGGCATTCAGGGGGCCTAATAGGATTGTCTGATTATGTCAGCATTTTGCAGTTCTGTAAGTATGTCTTTTAAGCGAACACCGAGTTTTTTGGCAATGATATTTCTGCTTGTAGCTTTTTTAACCTATTTTAAACTAGTACAGAATGTCACAATAATATTCTTGCCTTCCAATGGTCTCTGAACCATATTACTCAGTGCTTTTCCCCAAATCTTCAGTCCTACCAGCTAGGCTGGAAATCCTTGTCCAGCTCTGTTCTCAGAGGTTTTTTTAAAGGTGACCACAGGGCCCAGGATCCATCGATCACAAGTGTGTGTTACAGTCTCACATACTTCGTACCTGCAGAATACTTGAACTCTTGTTGCTTGTTTCCTATCTTTGCATTCTAGTTTTTCCAAGTGAGCCTATTTTATTTTATGTGCTATCACATCCCATACATTCAATTTGATCACAGAAGGTTGTTTTGTTAGGTATCTCTTCCATCCAAAATATCTGAGTGGGACAGAATTCACTATTTTTTGTATCAGAAGTTTCCCAAGCCTCAGTACCCTCCATACCATCAGTGGGGAAGCCCATGAGAAATGAAGTTGGCTATACTGGAGCCATAATTTAACAGCATAAGCCTTCCATTCAAAAGGAGCCAGCACCTTATACAAGAGAGAAGGTGTTTGAGGATCACTTGTGACAGTACATTAATGAAACAAATTGATATTTTTCATCACGTTGCAAAAAAGACATCTTTCATATACTAGGCTACCACTATTGCGTAGCCCCTGTTGACCTGTAGAATCGATGCCTGAGAGAGACGACAGACAGTACAGTGTAAATGTGCTCCTATCCGCTGTTTGGATAGGCATTTATTTTTATTTTTAAAGGGACGGATCCTTTTTTGTTATGTATGAACGTTCTCATTGTGCACTATGTTTTTTTTTTTTTTAAGCTGCTTTTATTTGTGTTTGTGGCATTTGAAAGGCATTACACTGTTGATAGCATGTGTTTTAAATAAACAAATACAATATTTAAAAACTGCTTAACACTCCAAAACAATGTTTATTCAGAATTGTTTAAATTATAATATAAATCAGTTTTGTGATATTTTTCAATTATAAATTAACCTTGTTTATGTATTGTAGTGTGGTTCATTTGTACGCCATTCCATGTGAACTCAATTATTGCCGCTGACAAAGGTTCGGCTTGGCACCGATTTGGCACCAGCATGATGTCACACGCAGTAGACGCAGTGTCAAATTACTGAATAAAAGCACATTTTAGAAACGTAAATAAAGAGCATTCAAAAACAAAAATAAAAAGCAGACAAAATGCAACTCGCTTCTAATATTTTTATCCATCCTTCCAAACATGGCTGTATCACATCTTATAAAATACTAATGATTGAAAGTAATGTCTTTAAACATTTTTACATATGTGCATTATAAAAAAAAAAAATCTAGTTTCCACAATACGATGGAAACAAGTTTATTATTATTATTTCGAAACATGACGAAATTCAATAACCCCGCCCCCTGGCCCTGCTCGGCGGTTCGAGTCCAGGCTGTTCCACTGCAGATGTGGACGGAGTTCCCAGGGGAGGCCCACAATGGCCAAGCGCCGCCTGGGGCTTAGGTCGGCCAGGGTGTCCTTGGCTCACCAGCAACCCCTGTGGACTGGCTGGGCGCATGCGGGCTTGCCTGTAAGCTGCGTTGTCTTCCGACGCTGTAGCCCTGGGTTGGCTGCATGGTGGGCCTGCAGAGTGAAAAGAAGCGGTCGGCTGACGGCACACGTTTCGGAAGACAGCGTGTGTTCGTCTTCGCCGCGGGGTCATAGCGGTGAGCTGAGCTTAAAATACAATTGGCTATTTCAAATTGGGAGAAAAACAGTGTAAAATCAATTGGCAACCTCTATATTTATATAAAAAAAAGCTACAAAAGATTATTTTAGTGTGCAGTGTTACATTATATATGGTCATCATGCAATAGTAAGAAAAAAAAAATTGTAAAAATAAGGATATGTGCTCTGGTGCTATTTATCATAACAAAATATTAGTATAAAACTATTTTCTAGATAGGTAATCAGATATATCCTTAAATACCAACAGAGCACAACTCCCAGACCAATTGGCACCAGCAGGTACCAATGTCTAAGTGCTTGTGGTGCTACTATTTGATGCTTACCCCATTGTCCGCAAATAATGCAGTGTGTTTGTAAAATACATTTATTTTATCTCATGAAAGTAATGACATTGGAGGTGAAAAGTAATCAAGTTTCCAGTGCCTGATTCCAAGCATGCGTATGATGGATGCTTTTGTAAAAGGCTGAGGTTTTTAATTTTACTTCAGAGAGTGGAGAGCTTTCCAAATAGGGCAATTACTCATGTAATGTCAAGGCAACAGGAGAGAATATTTCTCAGGTCCCCTGATAAGACTTTTATCACCAAGTAGATGCACATGCCAACATAGTTACGCGTTTAATAATGTTTCCCAGACTCCCAGTTTATACTTTTAAAGGATTACCACCAAAAAACAGGTTCATTCCACAAAGTCCATTTTAAAGGGGTATTTAATATAAAAAATGTCCTTCCATTTATTTTACCTGTTTAATATCCTTATATGTGTGTTTGGTATAAATCTCTATGGTTTCTGATTAGATCATGATTTGCCTTGTTTAACAAATCAGGAGACAAAAGTGTTCCTTTAAGAGCCAGACTGACACACTTACAGTATATTGTGGTGTGTTTAAGGTGCAATAACAAACTAGGAGGCATACATTCCGTTTTAGGTACCCCTTATACTTTATTTACTGTTGGAGAGTTAAAATCAAGATCAATGTTGTTTCTGAAATATAGGAAAATATGAATGTGACTATGTACACCAACTGGACTGTGCAAGACATTTTTGTAATGTGAACCAACTTAAACAGCTGTTGTAAAAACTCAGAGCACAGCATGTTGTAAGCAAGCTTTACAGAATCTAGAGACATGACAAGCAGAGTGTGTGAGCAAAGAAACTGGTGTAATTTAAGGTCAAGGGAATGAGGAACTAAGATAAAATAAAATGTATCCTGTTGGAAATACGTCAAATATTCACTTGGTTTAATATTGCATTAACAGACATTGGCCGCCAATGCGTTTAAAGAGATTGCATTTTATCGTTTGGTAGAAGTTAAGTTATAATTGTTATACATTTAGTCTATTCTGATTTATTCACAACAATATTGCGAGGTTTCAGAACTGGGACCCACTAGTTAAGGCAAAAATAGAGGAAATATGTATATATATATATATATATATATATATATATATATATATATATATATGTGGTACTAAAATATGACGTCCGGGATGAATTTACAGTAAATAATCTGTTACCTAAAAATGATCGTGGGACTTCTGTAAAGAGATTTTGCATAAGTTAACCTGTGATCGGGTAAACACGATAAAACACACTTCAATTTAGTGACGTACTGGGCCACCATACTTTGCTGTACAGGTTGGAAACACATATCATTGGATAAGGGAGGGATTGAATTTCACTCTCTGATATTATAATTTTTTTCATGTGACATCACTGAGACAGACATTTACATTTTAAAGGGTCAGAGAAAGTTTTCAGCAGCACGCAGAAACATTTATTCTGTCTCATGTGTTTTAACATATATGTTTATATATCATATATCATAAATATCAAGAAACAGGTGGATATAAGTGGATAATGTTTCATGAACTAAATGTATCAGTTATATTGTTTTTCTTGTTACTGATAATAATGAATGAAGAACTATTATTTTATTTTTAAATTTTTATTCTGAGACAATAATGGAGTGTCCATTATTGCTTTTAGAAATCTTGAGAATAAACGTTTATTATGGCATTGCAAATCACTCAGGTGAAACAATGTCTTGTAAGTTGCCCAAACACTGTCCTCCTACCTCTCCAACCGCACTTAACAGGTAACCTGACGTGGAGCAACCTCTACACCTCGCCCTGTCTCAACAGGAGTCCCCCAAGGGTCAGACTTGGGTCCTCTCCTGTTCTCTCTCTACACCCGCTCCCTGGGCCCCCTCATCGCATCCTGTGGTTTCTCATACCATTTCTATGCTGATGATGCTCAGATTTTCCTCTCCATCCCCACTGACTCCACCATCCCCTCCCGTATCTCTACCTGTCTATCTGCTATCTCCTCCTGGATGCACTCGCACCACCTCAAACTCAACCTCTCTAAATCTGACCTCCTTTTCTCTCCCGCCTAGACTACTGCAACTCCCTCCTGCCTGGCCTCCCTGCGTCCGCCACCTGTCCGCTCCAGCTCATCCAGAACTGCGCTGCTCGCCTGGTGTTCTCTCTGCCTCGCTTCTCCCATGCAACTCCACTGCTCTGCTCACTCCACTGGCTCCCGATCACCGTTCGCATCCAGTTCAAGACTCTTGTACTAGCCTACAGATGCCTTGACCAGACTGCACCCAGCTACCTCCAGACCCTCATCTCTCCCTATACCCCCACTCGACCTCTCCGCTCCGCCTGCACTAGAAGACTGGCTCTACCTCCTTTACGCTCCCCTGCCTCCAGAGCCCGCTCCTTCTCCACCCTCGCCTGCAGTGGTGGAATGACCTTCCTACAGATGTCAGGACTGCCCAGTCCCTGACCACATTCCGGCGCCTCCTCAAGACTCACCTCTTCAGAAAGCACCTGTAGAACTCTGTTTTTCCCCTGGGACACTTATCACCCTTCCTTAAATGTGCTTTACTTGCTCTTATCTGCCCCCTATTTTACTGCATTTAATCCTGTACTTTAGAGTACTGTAATCTGCCAAGTGTTATTTAATCTGTAGTATTTTGTATTTAATTATATCCTGATATAACTATCACTGACACTGTTATCTGCTGTATTATTGAATCGTATTTTGTCACACTTGTACTTGCTTGAACCAAACTCATTGTATTTATTTTGCTCTTAATTGTATTATTACTTGTACTGTGATTCTTGAAATGTATTTGTTTACGACTGTAAATCGCCCTGGATAAGGGCGTCTGCTAAGAAATAAATAATAATAATAATAATCAATATAGTTCAAAAAAGCTTTCAGGAAGTGTTGTAAGATCCCTCAGTTTATAGAATAATAAACAAAGAAATATTATGTTGAAAAAAAAGAGATACATTATTATGGTTTCTGAAATAATTTATAATGTTCCCCAGAGTGTTCTGAAAAAAGGACACCAATTCCTAGATGCTACTGTAAAACAAAATGTATAGGAAGATACAGTCAAAAAAAAATATTTCAAAGACTCAAAATCACGCAATTCCACACTTGGAAAAGAAATGAAAGATCTCGGCGACATAAACATTCAATGGTACTCAGTAAAATGTGTAAAATAAGCCTACGCTACAAAAAAATGCAACAAATAGGTGATACATTTTCAAGAACTTCTCTCCTATAGCTTGGGGTTCACAGAAAAAAGGCTGGCATGACAATACAGTGGTAGCCACAGCCAGCTATTTAAATGATACGATACTGCCGCAGTGCGGGCAATGCAAAAATGTTGCAGCTTTGCAATCGTGTTTTTTCTGACTAAATAAAATCAGCTGCACTTCATTAGTCCTGCCACCAGGTGGAAAATGGGAGCAGAAAATGCATTAAACAAACCAGCAGGAAACACTGAGGCCAATCCTACGTATTTTCAGAGCGATGTCAACCGGATGGATTGTGTGTGATGTCAGGCCAGGAAATGGACACACATAAGACTGCAAGGTAAAGCGCTGATGCACGGATTTATTACAAAATACATATTTAAACAAAACAAAAAATTTTCACAAAAACATCTATATATGCAGCTGTGCCGGGATTCAATTATTAATTAATCATTCACTTGAATCCCAGCACGTGAACTCATTTGTGCAATCCCCGTGCCCACATATTAATACATATTTTATCTGCACGTGAAGTGATTGTGCAATCCCTGTGCCTAAATACAAATATACATTTTAAATCACTTGTGCTACATAGCCCAATTGTGCACCAATATATATATATATATACACCAACAATAACACACCACATACAACATAAAACATAAAAATACGCGCAGGGGCGTGGCACACCGACACATATCTCCCCACTTGTGCACAGCACACATGGCCTCAATGGCCACCTCCCCCCTTAAAATACCCAAAGTTTCGGTCAGGGTCCTGGGCCAAGAAGGGAGGCATCAAGGGGCCCACGGGTGGCGATGTTGATCCTTGGGAGGCAGTGGGAGCAGAAGGTAGTCTCCCCTTGATGGTTAAGGTGGGAGCAGCGTGTAGTCTCCCTCTATTACTGGGGACTGGTGAGGCTTTCCCTCGGTCGCGGGGGTCTGGTGTGGCTCTCACTCTCGCATTGGATATTGTATATTTTAACAGAAAGCTAAATTGAATTAACTTTAATCTAATTTGTCTAGCTTTGCTTAGCGATAATGATCTAACACCTTGAATGCATCAGGAACTCAGGAAACAAAATGCTAATCAAACTGGTCTCTGCGATTGAATTACCCAGTCTAGTGAGAGAAAGGTGGTTTAACAGAGAGCATGAAAGAAAGAGGAAAAATGACAACTTTAAATTAGCTTAAAGAAAACAAGAGATTTAAGACAAATTTCACATCATATTGATTTAATACCACTACGAGTACAAGATGCAAGCGTTTTTATTCTTAAATTGCCTAACAAGCATAGAATAACCCAGGTAATAAATCCCTAAGAGAATTAAACTGTTTGCAATGTCTAACCAAAGTCGCAACCCGACATATTTGGTGTCTAAAGAAATGTAATTTCTTATGGTAGAAATAATGGGAATTCAGAATAATATCAGAATTATTTAGCAAAAGTTATACCCATTTTAAAAGTTTCCCCTTTCCAGATTATGATAATGAACTAACATTGACACTAAATCAAGGAGCATCTCTATAATTAAAGGTAAAGTAGTAGATAAAACATTCTTCATTAATGGTGAGGCAATACCAACAGTGTCTGAGAAGCCAGTGAAGAGTCTTGGGAGATGATACGACGGGGATCTAAAGGACACAGTTTGTGTGGGAGAAGTTAGACAACAAGCAGTGGGAGGGTTGAAGAGCATAGACAGTAGCGCTTCACCAGGCAAACTAAAACTCTGGTGCTTTCAGTTTGGTCTACTGCTGAGGCTGCTGTGGCCACTGACTGTGTACAAGGTTTCTTTGACAACAGTAGAGAAGCTGGAAGCTTTAATTAGTTCATACATCAGGAAATGGTTGGGAGTTCCACGCTGCCTCAGCAGAGTGGGACTTTATGGTAAAGGAATACTGCAGCTACCAGTCTCCGCTCTAACCGAGGAGTTTAAGTGCGCCAAGTTCAGACTGGAAATTACATTAGTAGAGTCACGTGACAAATGCGTAAGGGAGGCAGCACCTGTGTTGAAAACTGGAAGAAAGTGTGCGGCAAAGAAAGCTGTGGAGGATGCAAAGGCTGCTCTTCGAATTGGTGATATCATGGGGCAAGTTCAGCATGGAAGAGAGGGTCTTGGTCTCAGTTCAGCTCCTCCTACTTGGCACAAGGCAGCCCCAGCTCAACGGAGGAAGCTGGTAGTCAACGAGGTGCAAAAGCAGGAGGAGAGGATGAGGTGCATAAAGGCCATTTCCCAGGCCAAGCAGAGAATGGATGAGATGGGAGAGTGTGGAACAACGCAAGATTGGCTGGCAAGACCTATGGTCAATGGAACAGAGCAAGATCAGTTTCCTCATCAGGTCAACATATGATGTTCTCCCATCACCACAGAACCTAAACCTCTGGATAGGAGAGGATCCCTCATGTCCTTTGTGTTCATCACCTGCAACATTAAGGCACATTTTGACAGGATGTAAGGTGGCTCTTAGCCAAGGACGGTTTACTTGGCGCCATGACCAGGTACTGCGATGTTTGGCCTTAGCATTGGAAGACAAGCGTAACATGACCAATAAGTTGCCACCTGTTCCATCAAAACATTACACACAAAAGACAACATTCCTCCGCCCAGGAGAGCAACCACCAAGAAAAGGTGTTAAAACCAATCCTCGCCCAGGACAACTGGAAGCTGCTAGAGACTGGAAAATGCTGGCAGATGTTGGTCAGCGGCTTATTTTTCCACCTGAGATTGCCACCACTAACCTTCGACCAGATATTGTCTTGTGGTCTGGATCAGCACGCCTTGCTCACCTGGTAGAGTTAACAGTGCCAGTAACAGGCGTATGAGAGGAAGAAACTGCGGTATGCTCAACTAGCCACTGAAGAGGAGCAGCGAGCATGGAGAGTCTGGGTTTACCCAGTGGAGGTGGGTTGTCGAGGATTTGTGGCACACTCTACAACCCAGTTTCTCAGAGATGTCAGATTCAGTGGCCAAGTTACGTTGCACAGTGAAGAACCTATCTGAAGCAGCAGAGAGGAGCAGCAACTGGCTGTGTTTGAGACTGAAAGATTCTGGCTGGGGATCTCAAGCACAATAGAAAGAAAGAAACGCTGATGTATGGTTAATTAAGCTGGGCTGAGTTGAGTGGGGGATGGAGGGGGGTGATGCTGGGATGCCATAATCACCATCGAGCCCTCTTGAGGTGTTGTGGGCTAGTCGACGAAACACCGAGGATGGAAGGTGCCCACTTGAAGACCCCAGAGATGTACCCTACTTAGCTCAATCCAGATGGTTGTCATGCTGATGCGCTGGGGAGACCGCACTGTGGTTGTGCCGTTGTGTGTGCTGATGCGCTAGGGAGGCAATAAGCTGATCCCTGGAGCTAGCATTACACGTCAGCCATCAACACCAGACAGAAGGATATCTACATCATCATATGGAAGGAAGCTCAAATGGATGGAGACACAGATGGATCACATTAGTTTACTGTAAAGCTACGTCTTAGTTGGTGCTTATCTTGGCGAGAGCCGAGTTCAAATCAGCATGAAGTTTTAACATCTACTCTCGTGTAATGGAAATCATCAGACAGAGGAAGGGGGAGCGATTAATCAAGGTTTCAAGCCTATTCAGCCACAAACTAGCCAATCGGAGCATGCAGTGGGAAATTCAAATAATCTCTTTGTTTGAAAAGTATAAAAGCCAACTGTAAACATTAGCTCCTTGCCTTGACTGGATACCTGCTCCTCTCTGATGCTCCTTACTGGATAGCTGCTTTGCTAAGCCCTGACCGCTCCGCTGAGCCCTGACCGCCCCTCGGATCTGATGAGCCCCTCTTATCGCTGGATACCCGCTCCTCTGATCCCTGCTCGCTCAGATTCAAAGAAACTACAAGACTGCACCTGGAGCGTTCAGCTCTCAGTATCTATCCACCTAGATCAGGGGCCCTGACACTCGGAGAAACACAAGGTAACAGAACACTGAAAGTGACTGCTTTCCAGGCTAGGTAACAATACTCTTAAATATTTATTCAGGTATTATTATTATTATTATTATTATTATTATTATTATTTATTTCTTAGCAGACACCCTTATCCAGGGTGACTTACAATTGTTACAAGATATCACATTATTTTTTTACACATTATTTTTACATGCAATTACCCATTTATACAATTGGGTTTTTACTGGAGCAATCTAGGTAAAGTACCTTGCTCAAGGGTACAGCAGCAGTGCCCCATTGTGCAATCTCTTGTTGTAGTGTCAGTATGTACTAACATTTCTTTGGTAAATTATTGTTTTAAAACCTTAGTTCTCAATGTAATGCTTTTAATGTGACATTAATTGCGAAACTGTTTTGTGTGATTTTCAATCTTATTTTGTACATTCTTTCTAAGAAGAGATTCCCAGTATTGAGTCATTCGCTCATGTTGAACAAACACGATTTATGAACTTTGAACAATCTGGAATGCTATCTATTTTTGGCTTGTTGTAGCATGTAAATCCGCCATCGTTTTCAGAGAGCGATATTGAAAATGGGTTTGTACATTATACTAGGACACCGTTTATTGTAGCGGTCCCACCAAGATCTTGAGAGCATTACCCCAACAATCGAAGGTATCTCTTTATCCCCTACAGTTTTTGGAGGTCTGTGGCGGAGTGTCCCACCCCTATGTATTTATTTATTATTATTTGTATTTTTGTTTGTGGCGCGGATAAAAGTGCCGCGTCTTTTGTTATTGTTTTTTATATTTAAAAACCCCGTGAGGATGAGTGGCTGATCAGCTACTGATTATTTAACTAGCTGACAGTCACGCATCCTTACCAAATGCGTGCAGACTGTGGCCGAGGGGTAATAAGATAATTAAAAGTTAGTTAACCCCTCGGCCAGAGTATAAGAACCTGCAGCTGTCAGTGCTGCGGGGGTGAGTGTACAGAGGAGAGTACGGGAGAACACGGGAGAGCGAGCGAAAAACAATTGCTATATTTAAAATTTACTTGTTTCTGTTTATTTGTTTGGCCATCGCGCCTTTTGTTTTGTGTTTTGTTGTTTGTTTAAATCTTTTGTTTTGTTTTATGAGTTAATAAATACGCTGAGTGCAGTAGCATTCAGCTTCACCCGCCCATCCACTGTTTTGGTTCTGTTACTTCCTGGTTCGTGATGTCACCACACCGCACCACTGCAAGCCATCCTGCCACAAGGTCCCTTAATATATTGCGGGGGAAAATTATGCTTATATATTAATGTCCAAGCTTATGAAAATTAGCCAGTTTAAAACGGATTTTATTCACATCAAAGTTACATCTCAGTAAGAATTCAAAACCACCAACCCCCTGAAAGACATAGTTAGGGAAAATATTCCAAATACTATCCTAATTTTTAATATAGTTCTTTATCCAACTTACTTTAAAAATAATATATGAAGTCTTAAAATCCAAGACATTAAGACCACCTTGTTTTTGTGTGTTACAGAGTATATCCTTCTTTAAATAATGAGGTTTGTTTTTCCAAATGAAATTATAAAAACTTTATCAAGCTCTTTTATTACATATTGAGATACATCTAATGAAAGTGATGCATAAACTGATCTGGATAATCCATCTGTCTTTGATAGTAAAACATGTCCAGATAGAGATATATCCCTCGACAGTCAGGAATTACATTTTTTATAATGGGAGAAAAGTTTAACCTACTTCTTTCTTTTTGATCTTTACAAATCCCAAGATATGTAATTACATCTTTTATTGGAATATCACATATTTCCCTCAACTCGCAATTTTTTAAAGCAAATAACACACATTTTTTTAAAGTCAATCCAGTCAAACATTGCTATAATAGCCTTTACAACTTCCCCTTTGTCTCTCAATAAGATGGTGGTATCACCTGCTAATTGACATATATTCAATTCTTTTCCCAGTATCTCTATGGCCTGGAATGTATTTGTATTAATATAAAGAGCCAAAGTTTGTGTGACCAACAAAAAGAGGAAAGGAGAGATAGGGCAACCCTGCCGAATCCCTCTACCAATATGAAATATTGGGGAGGTTCCATTTGGCATTATAATTGAACTATTACATCCATTATAAATAGTCTTAATAACATTCTGAAAATAATTACCATAACCAAAAAACTGTTAAGTCTTAAACATGAACTTGTGTTCAACAGTGTCACTGTAGTCTATCAAATCCAATACTAAACAAATATTATTACTGCATAAAGCCAATAATTTGATCTAATCCATTCTTTAATCAATCTGCAAATATCAAAGCCATTAATTTTGCATCATTATTTATTGATGTTACTGGTCTCCAATGTTCTAGTATGAGATTATCTTTATTAGGTTTGGGTATCAAAGAAATTAAACCTTGCTTTAATGATGGAGGTACTTCTCCTATTTCAATCGCTTCAGAAAACACAGAGTGTAAAAAAGGAATTTGAATATCATTATTTTATGAATAAAATCATTTTTAAAGTCAGGGGCAGGCTATTTGCCTGTAATTTTGGGGGCCTCTTCCCAGGGCAAGGGCAGTAAATGTGGTATCAATATTTTGTGTATCAATTTTGTCTGTAGGGTGTGGTTAAGTGACATGGTGGCTCGTTTGTCTAAAAGGAATTTGAATATCATCCTTGTACTTGACAGAATGATATTTAGCAGAAATATTTCAGATCTGGTGCCTTTTTCATTGAAGACATTTAAAAAGAAATCGTGCTGCTATTGACAGCACCTTATCTTTTATTTAACTCAATTGCTATGGAAAAATAAAGCCACCTTCACATGCTTGTCATGAAAAGTTATATTGTATAACAAATATTTGCAAAATACATGTTTTCTGTATTTCCTGAAACAATGTAGATGAGGAAACCTGCAGTTTATGTGCTTTCTGATTCAGTGCGGTACAAAAATAATTCTCTAGGAACCATACATTTCATATTTTAATAGGGGGACAAGATCAATGATAGTTTGTGTAATCAGCTAAACAAATTTCATACAATTGATAAACAAAATACCGGTAATACATAACATATAATTAGGGCTTCTGATTTTCGGTTTTAACCGATAAAACCTGATAAAACACCCCCAATACAAAAAAAATTAAATCGGTGGATAGCCAATAAGCACCGGAAAACACAGTAAAAACTGTGGAAATGGTTAATCTATTCACTTTGACTTTACCCTTTTCACATTTAAAAAAATAAAACCTACTACAAAAATAATAATAAATAAATGTGCCTGTGCTGCTGGGCAATGTCCCACCTTCCTGACTTGTATCTATCATTCAGTGCGTTTACATGAGCATAAGAATTCCGATAGTTTTCAGAAAACAGCACCTAGAAATTTCCGATTCAATTCCGAAAACGAACCAAATGTATATCATGTAAACGCACTTTTCGGAAACTTATTCTGATTGCGTACTGCACATGTGCAAACTTTGACCTTCATTCCTGCACGTGATTTTAGAAAACAGAGAAAATAATAATAATATGTAGTCAGTCTGCATGGATCCATTTGCTCCATTGAATCATATTTTGACATACTTGTACTTGCTAGAACCAAAGCCATTGTATTTTATCTTGCTCTTAATTGCATTAATACTTGTACTGTGATTTTTGAAATGTATTTTTGTTTACGACTGTAAGTCGCCCTGGATAAGGGCGTCTGCTAAGAAATAAATAATAATAATAATAATAATAATAATAATAATAAGTTAGTGATCAAGTAACATTTGTCTGTATGTATTTTTTTAATAGCCCATACTGAAGCAGTACATGTTTTCCAGCTTTAAAATTACGTGATAATTTAAAATAATGTCTGCAAAAGAAACTGGTAATATAGAACAGGATGAGCTGTTTGAAAGACTGACTGCACATTGTGGGGAATCTGAAAAGAGGTAGTAATCTTTGAATTTAAGACCTGATACTTCGATAAAACACTTGTTATTGGATTGGTCTCCGTTCTATCGCAGAGAAAACGTCCGGTCTGTTCAAATCGTAGGGTACTACAGTACTTTGCATGCGAAAATATCTTGCATTTTCCGAAAACTTCAATCCATGTATACAGTTGAATTCTAATTAGACTTTCTATCATTAATTAGGTAAACACAGAAAAGTGACGTTTTAAGAAAATCAGTTTTCTGATTCAGTTTGATTCAAAACGCTTTGTCATGTAAACGTACTGATTGATTAGTTCTGAATACTTTAACCCTGTCCCAACTACTGAGTGACAGCAAATTCCTACATTTCTATTGGAGACTCTGCTTGCGAGATTTAAAATGAGATTACAATCAGGATGGAGGCCTGTTAGCGGGATTATTTTGACACACACACACAAAACAAGGCTCGAGCATTTTGGAAAGTAACCGAAAACACTAATTTCATACAGTATATAAAAAACGAAAGTCCCGAAAAAAACGATTTACATAAAACTAAAAATAGCTAAAAATAAGCACCGAAAAATACAATTAATAAAACCTGAAAAACAGAAGCCCTACATATAATGAATTACTGAATTTTAATTCTTACTGTACATTGTCAACTTTTGACAGCCTTGGGAAATGTGTTGTTGACAAGAAACCCACACAAGGTACGTGAAAATAAATGATGATTGTGTATTTATAAATGATAAACTACTGTAGGTTGCATAAATACACACAAAAAATAAAAGCATTTAGCCAAATAGATTGTTGTTCAACTTATGTTAAAATTCGAGCTGTTAATGGAATCAGACAGTATAAAAATGACTTTAACTCAATGTAAGCTTTGCACTTTTGGTGTTCACGAGCTTTACGTGTGACATCCGCTGGTGAAACACTGCAGTAGTAATCTGTAACAAATCAGTTTCTAGTCAGATAACGCCCTCTAGTGACTTTTTATCATCCTTTGTTATTTGTGGTAAGGAGGTATCCATGCTAGATTTGTGCTCCCGCTTTACAGTGGCGAGAAAGACGTTATTTGCATTATGGAATGTCCGTACTTATCAAACTGACTGCAGTTTACGACTGGACAACGTGGAGAACTATGGCTGTGTGAAGCTAGCAACACTTTCACTTCCCGGTTGATGCTACCAACTTCCGGAATAGTGGAAAATAGCAAAGGTCCTGTTTGACCCATACTTTTGACAGTAGCAAGTAATATTCATGACAATTTTTTAAAAAATAAAATATGTATCGTGTTATTATTTCTTAATTTGTATTTGTATTTACACACATTCAATCATTATTTTAAACCGAGATGTTACATTTAATAAATATATTTTAAGTACAGATCTCTGTGCTAAAGAATTTGAAATGTAGCTTTTTTTCCAATTTTTCAGACTGATTACTCTTTTTTTGTTTTTCCTGTAAATCTTATCATGTGTGTACACTATGTATGTGTGCATATACTGTATATACAGAATACAATCATCTCCTAAAATTCTGCCACTTTTTATTATTCATACAAATAGGTTCCTCTAAAATATTGTACCGATCTTGGTTCCCGCAGGCAGGCACATCACATAGGGTGAGGCAATCCACACACAGGCGGAGGGTGAGCGGGAACCCAGGACCTCTCGCACTGAAGCATAGCGCCAATACCGCTGTACAAAAGAGCCGGCTCTTTTGCAAGGAGCGCATATCGGGCTTATGTCTTTGTGTGTGATTACGTCACCTACCAGCCCTACTGCTGCCTTCCCCCGTGCACACTACAATATGTTTAATTATTATTTTTTTCTATTGCATGTTTCCAATTGCATATTTTGTGTGCATTATATCAATGCTTGAAATGTACATTATAAATTATAAAACAGTTACATATACTTAATTGTAATCTCAGTCACATTCCCAACCACCTTTGCACTGCCAGCTTTATTATCCTATTTAAATAATATTATCCCAGCGTATTGTTGCCTAATTTTTGGGTTTGAGCGGTGGTCATGTTTACCACATTGTGTTAACAGTTGTGTTTACCCTGAGGAATACGGAGTAGTTCAGAAAGAGAGGGAAGAGTCAAGAACAGAAATAAGGGAGGAGACAAAAGAAAGCAAAAAGCTAATAAGTCAGTCATTTACTAAGAGTGAGGCAGCAATGCAGATTACGCCAGGAGCAGTTATGCTGACAGGTAAAGCAGACGGTCTGAGAACAGGTAAGGTGATAGGTGAGGAGGAAGGGCTGATACCAGGTAAGGTGACAGGGGAGGAGGAAGAGCTGAGAGCAAGAACAGTGACGGGAGGAGGAAGGGCTGAGAGCAGGTACAGTGACAGGGGAGGAGGAAGGGCTGAGAGCAGGTACAGTGACAAGGGAGGAAGGGCTGAGAGCAGGTAAGGTGACGGGGAGGAGGAAGGGCTGAGAGCAGGTACAGTGACAAGGGAGGAAGGGCTGAGAGCAAGTACAGTGACAAGGGAGGAAGGGCTGAGAGCAAGCACAGTGACGGGAGGAGGAAGGGCTGAGAGCAGGTACAGTGACACGGGAGGAGGAAGGGCTGAGAGCAGGTACAGCGACAAGGGAGGAAGGGCTGAGAGCAGGCAAGGTGGCAAGAAGGGAAATGGTCAGCAAAGACACTCTAAAACCAGTTTGAGTACAGGGAGCAAAGTGAGTCCACACACAAATACTGCAGCATGTAGTTCATATTTTTTATTCTGTGAATTTATAAATTGGAAGAAGCTAAAGGGAGGAGGTCCAGCACAGGGTTCAAAGGCCTATTGAACACAAAAAATATAAAGGAAAAAAAGTTAATGCTTTGGATTATAGAGCAATTGCAAATGCGATTCATGAGGTTAAATGTGAACTAGAGACAGTTTCTGAATAGAAAACGCTTTTGGTTGCATCAGATTTACATCATTGTAAATGTTACTGGGCTTTTAGTATGGAGCGTGGAGATGAAAACAGCCAAAGTTCGCTTATGCAGCATACATACTGCCCATTTGTGAAAAATCGATTAATCTCTGTTTTTTAGTCAGTAAAACCCCAGAAAAAATTGCATTACCAGTTCATTCAACTTTCTATGAGTCAACAATTAAACAGCCTTGAAAATATTGGAAGTGTTGCCTAAACCCCCAAAGTTAGAGAGAGACTGGTGGTGTTCCAGGCAAACAGATGGTGGTAGCTGTGGACTTTATGCCTGCTTATTTTCTAAACATTTGTTATTTGGAGGAAACCATCTTGTTCAGTGTTCTGAGAAAATGAGGGAAACAATGTTATTTGAATTACAAACTCAGGATGTTCTAGTTTGTGCTCCTGAAAAATTACAATATGAGTAACATCCCACCCTCCACCCTCCACCCTCCACGATTAGAAACAACACATTAAATCATGTATAAAGTCTGCAGTCTGTGACCTAACATGCTGGTTTGCATTCCATTGTTGATATCTGACTAATTGTACTTGTTTTTTTAGGCCTTTTCCAATTCCAAGGCCTGCCGGACCAATTGGAAGACAGGAATGCCCCCTTCTAGGGCATTATGTATGCTGTATAGGTGATTTTGCCTGTTTTGAGCTCCCTGCTCCATACTAAAAGCCCAGTAACATTTACAATGATGTAAATGTGATATAAAAAACATTATTTTCTATTCCCCCTATGTCTCTAGTTCACATTCCCCCTTTTATTGAGTTACAGTCCTTAGATTTTACATTAATGGGCAATATGTATGCTGCATTTGTGTTTTGTATTTTAAACACATTTTATTCAGGGAGTTATTTATGATATATTTTTTAAAAATGTAATTATATTGATTATTTTTGAACGGACGAGAAAGTACTTAAAAACATTGTCCATATTATATTAATATTGCTTTCCACAAGGGCTTTTATTTTTAAGTTAATGTGCGCTGCTCCTACCGGAAGTTGCTTATTGTTGCCAGCAACTGTTGCTAGCTTCACACAGCCGAGAATGGCTGGGCCCGTGTTAAGAAACAATTTGGACACATTTATTAGAAACAAAATGGACACATTTATTTGCAGAGAAAGCTACTGCAGGAATTGTCGAGATGCATTTGTAAATACTGTGCATCAGATGCACAACTGGTGGGACCGGTGAAAACAGGCAGTGCAGGAAATGCGACCAACCAGAGGAGAGGAACCTACACACCGAGGCTGCGGCAACAAAACATCCTTTTAACCACCAGAGGCTCTTAAGAGCAAAACAAATCTTTTTTTAAAAAGCTGAAAGTTTAAGATATACAGTATATTTTTTAAACTATTTATTTTCAGAATGGGATCGACATTTTTATTGCTGGCTGTGGCTACCACTGTATATGGCAAGACATGATGTTTTTTAGACCCCATGCTTTCAGCCCTGTATAAGTGCAAACCAATTAAGGGAAGATCCTTAGGTACATAATGATTGTAGAATTTACTGGTGACCCCATCTGTAATTCAATTACCAAGTTGGCAGAATGTAAACAACTGCCAACTGAACACCTAGATTCTTTCTTAGCCCGATAAATACAAACAAGGCGAATAATGATAAGATGACCTAAGGTTTATCCGACATAAAGGGAATTTGAATAACATGTTTAAAATATATTACAAGCTACAGCAAAATATGAAAAATAGTGTAAGAGTTATTTTCTATTAAAACAATGCTTAACAGCTACAGACAGAAAGAGTAGAGCCAGAAGCAAAAATCTATACACAAAATTGAAAAGTGCAAGTAATACTATTATCAAGCTGAATACATCTCTAGAGTATATATATATATATATATATATATATATATATATATATATATATATATATATATATATATATATATATAAACAATTTAAGGAAACTTAGATGTGTTGTTGATGTTTATTGATTAATGAAGCCAGTTTTATTTATTTTATTGCGAATGAATAGATAAAACTTTAAATTATAAATTGCTAATATACTGTAAAGTAAATTTTAACCAAAAAAAACTTTTTTTTTTGGTGAAAGAAATTAAACACAGTACATTAGTATTAACATTAATGTTAACTTGACAGAGTAGTGCAAAGCAGCCATCTTGTTTTGTAGTCCAAAGAGAAACCACATTAGGAAAGGTGTATGGAGTGCCATCCAGTGGTCGCTTTCTAAACTACACTGTAGGGGAACATTCATAACAATGAATTTGTAATATCTTTTGTACTATTTAGTACTGAATTGATTTATTTAGTATTGTGTTACTTTCTGTTTTGTTACAAAGCAATAATAAGAGAATAACAATAAAAAGAAAAAAATAAGTCAGTGTTTAAAAAGGAATGCCCGACTTAAAATAATTCCTTCTCATAATATAGAATATTGCTTTTAAACCTACTATTCTTTTCCTATCAGTTGTATGTAATACACTTAATTGTAGTTTGTTTAATTCTGTTTTGAGATTTTACAGATTGCTCCTATCTAAGTGAACTGCAAGCCTCAAACAGAGTTTGAATTATTTTTCTTCCCTCTCTGGGTTTTAAAATCTAAAATTATTTTATTAAGCAAAACAAGGCACTCAAAAGGGTGGAAAGTCTTGGCAACAGATACTTATTACACAGAGCACCTGTTTCGCCTAATAAATAGCCTGATACTGATGTTGCCCATCTACAAAAATAATAATTAACTACAATTGAAATACTACCAAATTGAAATTAATTTAAATCACATGAAAACAAAGTGAACCTATTATAAGCACATTTTGCTATATAATAAATGAGCAGTTTCAGACTGGGCAATAACAACAGAGTGGAGAACTAAATTGATCGATTCTGTACATGAATACTCATGCTGGTGAGCATACAGAATTATTATTATTATTATTATTATTATTATTATTATTATTATTATTATTATTATTATTAATAATAATAATAATAATAATAATAATAATAATAATAATATTATTTTAAAATACAGCGTGGTGACCTGAAATAAAAAGGACAAAATTACTGTCTAGGTATGGGTTCAAAATAACCCGACAACAAGTAAAAGAAATGTGTGCTTAAGTCCCAGAAAAGGAGTGACTCATGGACAGAATTACAGTGCATAGATTTCGTTGGACCTCTGACTGAAATTAGCAACGGAATTAATGGCTTGAGTTTTTAAATGGGTAGAGGCTTTCCCAATACAGAAAAAATAATTCTTAATAAACAAGTTTTACTTGATGTGAAATCCCTTGTCAATAGTAAAAAGAAATAGGCAGATTAAAACAGTTTTTGCTACATTTGTGATATTGGAAATTGGGACAGGCTCTTGCCAAAAGAAAGTTAATGCATTGCTTATCTACTGTATATAGCCACATATGTAATATTATTTATTCAAACCATTTTACTGTGAATTATTTTTTTAATACAGGCAAAATGCTTTAGGCTATAGAGAAAATTAGAAGAGCGACTTCTGAGAAATAATTAATTGCTGATTTGTCTGATTAAATGTTGATCCACACAACTGAGGGAAGTCATTAATAAAATGCTTTAGAACTGAGAAATTACTCAGATTCCTCATAAATGTGCAGATGGCAGCTGATAATGGTTTCATAACAGCAATGTTTCAGCAAAAGCCAAAAAGCTTAAATAACCGATTTTTTAATTGCCTACCATTTTGATTTGTGTAGATTCCTTACCAAATGGGAAAACAATGTAATTGTTTCTTTTTAGTACTTCTAAGGTTATGGGTCAGTCTCACAGTGCCCTTACAGAAGTTTATCATGGAAAATGTGCACAGCAATATCTATGGTTTATGCAGCCCGTTTTATCGTCTGATTTCGGCCAAGTGTATTAATTCCATTTCATATATCGTAAATATAGTTTTTAACTTTGTTGACTTGCTTTTTCTAATTTTTCGTATATAAAGCAGCGCACCGTTTTTTAATAAGTACTGCGGAGGGTAATTGCTTCTCATCGACTTAAGACTAATTTCATGAGTCTTCCTCTCCTTTCTCAAATGCACAAACCCACTACATTAAAGAACCCATTCCCAACATAGGAGGCTTGTTGCTAGGGAGGTGATGTCACTGCTCTGTGCCTTTCATTACATTGATGCCTGCTATGTATGCAATAAGGCCCGACAAGGTGTCCTTATCGTCGAATATCCGGACGCCTCAGGGCCTCCAACCCCCGAGAAGTCTGTATATTCTACGTATACAGACACCCTGAAGGGCCTTATTTAAAAAAAAAAGCATAAATCCTGTTTAGGGCATTTATTTTATTTTTATTTATTTTCCTTACACCAATAAAGTAGTCTACACACTAAGTTAACCTGAGTAAATTCATTTAATTGAAACATGCAAAAGTAAGTAAATGTTTATTTTTGATATGGGTTGAATTGTACATTGCCATTGAAAAGATCCACCAGGAGGCGGAGTTGAGACAGCACTAAATATTATTTTTTTTCATCTCAGTGCAAGACGCTGTTGTTTGAGCAGACCGGAGCAGGAGTGGGTAAAAATAAATTCAATGCCATCTCGGGTTTCAATAATTTAAGGTCTGTGTCAGAAAGCGGTGGATAATGTGCAGACATGTCTTTTTGTGACCCAGTGCTTTGGCCAGATCATATAAGCAATGATCAACGATTTGTAAAAAGAGGTCCGAAGCAGATTATGGAAATGGAATTTCCACAGAACAATGCGGCAGAGGTTGCACGCCGTTTTACGAAAGAGAACTACTACATGCACATGAAGAACAGTCTTTGAACGTGGATTGTATATTCTCCTTCTTTGGATGCAATGTTTTGCTTTTGCTGTGCACTCTTTGGGAAACGGGATGGCAGTATCTGGCCTGGCAGTGCCTTTCTTGTACTCTTAAAGAACATGAACATTCAAAGCCACACGCACAGAACATGGAAAAATGGTGCAACCTACAGGTAGGAGTGAGCACTAATACTACTATCGATCTTTTGCTGGAACAGAAATACTGGAAATCTGTTCTGACTGGACTTGTAGCCATTGTTTGTCACGTGGCAGAACAAAATCTTTTCGTGGACATACAATGAATCTGCACCATGCACAAAATGGAAACTTTCTTGGTCAGATTGAATTACTAGCAAAGTTCAATCATGTTATGAGTGAGCACCTGAGACGTATTGAGAAGAAAGAAATTGCTGATCACTATCTCAGTAAAGATATTCAAAACAAACTTATTGCACTGATTGCAGACTATACTCTTAAAGCTATAGTGAAAAGGATTAAAAACGCCAGATATTTCACTGTTATAATGGACTACATTCCAGATATCAGCCACACGGAGCAGCTATGGGTAACGCTGCGGATTGTCACTTGCGAGTTGGCTCATCAATATCTGAACATTTCGTCGGGTTTCTGGCAGTTGAGGATACAACTGGGAAGGGCTTGTGCAGCAGCCTTTTGGGTCATCTTGAGAACCTGGAAGTCAGCATCACAGACTGCAGAGGATAGTCATATGATAACGGTAGCAACATGAAGGGAAACCAGCAAGGTGTACAGAGAAGATTCTTGGAGATTAACAAAAAGGCCTTATACATACCTTGTGGTAGTCACAACCTCAATTTGGTAATTCTGGATGCTGCAAACTCATCAGTGGTATCTGTGACTTTTTTGGTGCTCTGCAGCGTTTCTGGTCCGTGTACATTCCGGCCAATCGTTTTTTGCATTTAGAATCGGAAATCGGAAAACCAGAAAATGACTCGTTTTTCATTTTCTAATTTAAAATACAAAAAATGGATTCAGGCTTGTTTTCCCATTTTTCATATTGCTTTTTGTAGCGAAGTATTCGAAATGGAATAATCTGTAATACAAAAATAAATAATAGGCTGTAGGGATGGAAAATGAAATCAATCTCCAAGAGTCGGGGATAAAGAAGGTTGTCTTTATTCAAGCAGATATCTGGAGAGACAATACTTCGCAGGAAATATGTTAATGCTTCTCTAACAGGTATACACTTAAACAATGATAGATATACACTACCGGTCAAAAGTTTTAGAACACCCCCATTTTTCCAGTTTTTATTGAAATTTAAGCAGTTCAAGTCCAGTGAATAACCTGAAATGGTACAAAGGTAAACGGTAAACTGCCAGAGGTTAAAAAAAAGTTTAGGTTACCAAAAACTGAAAAATAATGTACATTTCAGCGTTATACAAAAAGGCCTTTTTCAGGGAACAAGTAATGGGTTAACAACTTACAGCTGTTCTGCAGCAATGGAAGTAAATTAAGCCTTGAAAGTTGATGCTAACAATTCCTACAGGTGTCCCAACTTTTGTTGATTACTTACAAACCCTCTGTCTGTATAAAAGCAGTGTTGGAACAGACTGTGTTACTACACCCTCTTAAGCATTATTTTGACAGTATTGTACTGTAGGAAGTAGTATATTGCTATCATAATGGCGAGAAAAAGGCAATTAACAAAGGAAGACAGACAGACCATTATAACCCTTAAAAGTGTAGGTCTTTCCTTTAGAGAAATTGCAAAGAAAGCCAAGGTGTCAGTGAGTACAGTTTCCTACACCATCAAAAGGCACTTGGAAACTGGAGGAAACTCTGACAGGAAGAGGTCTGGCAGACCCAAAGCCACAACAGAATCAGAAGACAAATTTCTGAGAGTCAACAGCTTGCGTGATAGGCGGCTCACAGGACAACAGCTTCAAGCGCAGCTTAACACTGGTCGAAGTAAGCAAGTCTCAGTTTCAACTGTGAAGAGAAGACTTTGAGCTGCAGGTTTGACAGGTCGAGTGGCTGTAAGAAAGCCATTGCTAAGATGGCAAAATAAGAAAAAGAGGCTTGCCTGGGCCATGAAGCACCGCCAGTGGACTACTGAAGACTGGAAGAAGGTCTTATGGACCGATGAATCAAAATTTGAAATCTTCGGTTCATCACGCAGGGTTTTTGTACACCGTCGAGTAGGCGAAAGGATGGTTCCTCGGTGTGTGATACCAACTGTCAAACATGGAGGAGGAAGCGTGATGGTCTGGGGCTCTTTTGCTGGATCCAGAGTCGGCGACTTGCACAGAGTGAGTGGCACCCTGAGCCAAAACGGCTACCACAGCATTTTGCAGCGCCATGCAATACCCTCTGGTATACGCCTAGATGGTCAGGGGTTCATCCTACAGCAAGATAATGACCCAAAACATACCTCCAGGCTATGTCAGAACTACCTTAGAAGAAAAGAACAAGACGGTAGGCTTCAAATCATGGAATGGCCAGCACAGTCTCCAGACTTAAACCCCATCGAGCTGGTTTGGGATAAACTGGACAGAAGGGTGAAAGCAAAGCAACCTACAAGTGCAACACATTTGTGGGAACTTCTGCAACAGTGTTGGGAAGAACTTTCCGAACAATATTTGACTTCCATTGTAGAAAGAATGCCACGAGTGTGTTCGGCTGTTATATCTGCAAAAGGTGGCTACTTTGATGAGTCAAAAATTTAGATTAAATTTTATTAAACAAAACGATTCCATGATTTCTTTTTTATCTCCAATTGTTTATTTGTTCTATGCTTTAATTTCAGAGTACATTGAGACATTAAACTGCGTAAATTTCAATAAAAACTGGAAAAATGGAGGTGTTCTAAAACTTTTGACCGGTAGTGTACTAACGTATGGGAAGAGGGACAGACCTATTCAACCAAGCGTGCCAGCCACCTTTAGTGATCCTCTATGGCAAACTCTAAGATGCTAACATGTCCTCTCTCTCTGCGTTTGCAGCTCTTACAAGACAGAACTGCGATACAGTGCGAAACTGTAAACAGAATTCACCCTCACCCTTCACCATATTCTGTTAGAAAAGAACCCTCCACTGCAGCATAAAAACACACCACAACATTTAATATCTTAAAAATTATTTAGCTCTTGAAGGTCAGACACTGCCAGCTCTCTGTGTCCCGCTGTTATGACGGTGCAATAATTTCGCGCCTGTGTTATTGTCGTGGATGTGTTATGTCTGTTTACCAACATTATTTATTAATTAATCAGATGTTAAAGTACTGTATTACAATACAGCCACAGGTCTACGTTAAGTTAATATAATATTATAGGAGGCTGTGTGGTCCAGTGGTTAAAGAAAAGGGCTTGTAACCAGGAGATCCCCGGTTCAAATCCCACCTCAGCCACTGACTCATTGTGTGAGCAAGTCACTTAACCTCCTTGTGCTCCGTCTTTCGGGTGAGACGTAGTTGTAAGTGACTCTGCAGCTGATGCATAGTTCACACACCCTAGTCTCTGTAAGTCGCCTTGGATAAAGGCGCCTGCTAAATAAACAAATAATAATAATCATTCTTGTATCACTCAGGTACAGTGCACTATACTAATACTAAAAATAACAAGACTTCACACACAAGGGGGGAAAAAAATCCACGTACGTTTCTTATATTTATATAAGGCTTTATAAATTAACTTTATAAACTTAACTGGATTATATTATCATAGCACATTTGTCCAGGGCGCTCACGTATGTTTAGAGCTCCCCTTTTACGGGTACCCAATTTGTTTTACTTTGGGGGGGGGTGCATCCATAGACATAGATATCAATATGTTGATACAGAAAACGTCATAACACTGGGACACATTCCATACGAGTAGAACACTCATAAGTACTTTTTTTTTTTTAATGGTCAGTTATTTAGTTTGTATTACAGATTATTCCATTTCGAATACTTCGTTGCAAAAAGCAATATAAAAAATGGCAAAACAAGCCTGAATCAGTTTTTGTATTTTAACTCAGAAATTGGAAAATGAAAAACGGTTCGATTTTTGTTTTTATGAAAAACCGAAATAGAAAAACGAGTCGTTTTCTGGTTTTCCGATTTACTATTTAGAATGCAAAAACGATTAGCCGCAATGTACACGGACCGTGTCTACACTATATTTAGTTCTTCTGTTCAACGCTGGTCAATCTTGAAACAGCATGTTACCCGGTTTACTGTAAAACAGCTCTCCGCCACTAGATGGGAGTGTCGGGTCGAAAGTCTAAAAGTGCTTCCCTACCGACTAAAAGAAGTTCTTGCTGACCTCAAATGACTTTTTGCTCTGCACAAACTGATGCGAAATAGCTGAGGAACTGGAGATTGAAATGGCATTTCCTGAACAAAGGCCCATGTTTCTTTTTGAAGGGCTAGACGACACTGCTGCAACAACGCCTGAGGATCAATTTAAATGTCATTTTTTTCTTTCCATTAGTTGATGCACCTTTCACCAGTTTAAACTAAAGATTTGCTTAAATGATTTGTTTGGCTTTCTCTACACAGGTCCAAAATATGAGGAAGGCTATTGACAAGAATATTCTGGAAGCCCAATGCAAGAACTTGGATCGCAAAATGGGTGACATTGATTCTGATGACCTGACAATCGAAGTGCACCCGGCTGTAAATGCGTTTCCAGTCCATGTATCTTCCTCACCTCTTGAGATGCTCAACTACATCTACAAGGAGAATGTGCTGGAGCTGTATCCCAATCTCAGCATTCCCTTATGTCTGCTTTTGACAGTGCCTGTTACTGTAGCATCTGGGGAGAGAAGCTTTTCCTGCCTTAAATTAATAAAGAACTATTTATGATGACCCAGGACCATTTAACAGGACTAGCACAAATATCCATCGCGCACCAGCTTTGCCGTTCACTCGATTATGAGGATATAATTTCTGACTTTGCTGCTCTTACCCACTGAGTCCCAACTGGTCCTGGTGGAAGTGTCACATGTAGCATGATACACAAGTCAGTGTGTTTTGGGATTTCACTGCAGCAATGACGGTCGCTAGTGAGCCAAGAAAAGAAAATGTTTGCTTACCTTGGGATAGGGAGGAAATTAAAGCACTTTTGAATATTTGGTCAGAAAGTTTATTTTTAACGCCCAACGACACAACAAACAAATACCATGAGAGCTTTACAAACAAATACTTACCATGCAAGCTTTACAAACAAATACTTACCATGCGAGCTGTATGATGATATAAGTACAGGTCATCATCTTCTTTTTTTTTGTTTTCGATGCCAGTTGCTATAAAATCAGTATTTATAAGGCTGTCAATAGTGTGGATAACGAAAATGAAATCAGCAACAAGACTTCTTTCAACATCCATGTTCACAAATGATATATTGTTTCTGAAAAGCCACAGAATCCCAGCATGCTGTGTGTCACAGAATGCTGTTTGACCTCTGATGTAGAGCAAATACCTCCAAGGTTAGCGGTACCTGAGAAAATGCAGTGGATACACAGGCAGCCATTTTTAGCTACACCTCAGCTGGATGGTCTAGCTGAGGTGTACATAAGCGTGGCTAGTGGAAATGGGGTATAACTGGCTGCAGTAGTAGCTGAACTCCCATGTGCCGTTTGTAGGTAAGAACGATTTTCTATGTATTATATATGCTTGGCAGCACTTGTGGGGATGTGTGGATTGTTACACTGTGTAATGTATATGTAGCACATTGTATTTTGATGCTTAGAAACCCTAAACATGTCAAATGAATTATTATTATTATTATTATTATTATTATTATTATTATTATTATTATTATTATTAATAATAATAATAATAATAATAATAATAATAATAATAATAATAATAATAATAATATATGTGATGACATGTTTAGATTTTGTAGTGTGTTTTATAAGTATGTCTTACTTGTGTGGATGCTGTTATGTTGTATGCATAGCCATTACACAAATCATGAGTGCAATCAATGTACCTGTGTCTGCCAGTTATCAGATAGTGTGGAGTTATTACCATGCTTATTATTGCTAAGATTCAAGGTGGGGGAGAGGCAAAGATTTGCAACAGACACTGTGTTTTAAAGTGAGTTGAAAGCTACAAAAAACAAGCTTCCTTTGTTTGAAGTTTAAAATCAGTTGTTTGTCCGTTTACTCAAAATAACCAGATGCAGTATCCATTGATCCATCACCAACACCCCCCCCCCTCACCACCACCCCCCCGAAACATAATCCAGATGATTCACCAGCACACACACCACCACCCCACCCCACCCCATCCCACCCCATCCCACCCCATCCCATCCCCTGAACGAAATCCTTGCTACGCCTGTGTCCATCCATCCCCATAACAACATCCTGGCTATGCCACTGCCCGGAATAAAGTATTGCATGAGGCCAGGGGGCAAACACTGCCACTGGCAGTAACAGCACAAATTTAACAAAAACGTAAATATAATCACAACAATTAAGTTATATTGCTTTACACAGTTTCTCTTCAGTCCTTTATTATTTAAAGTTGTATAACTAGCAAAATGATCTTTCATTTATTTGTGATAACAGGACAGGATACAGTTTCAATAAATAAGCATCACAAATGCTCCCATACACCACAGACAGACTGTTAATGAATGATTTAAATAGTCACATAACTGACCTTTATATACAACATATATATATATATATATATATATATATATATATATATATATATATATATATATATATATATATATATATATATATTGAGCATCAAAAGAAACTTATCACTTATATTTCAGCATCAAAAGAATCTTACCACTTATATTTGGATAAAATTCACTAGCTGTGATCGAAAAATGACAAACTCTGTTTTAGAACAGGTGCAGTGTCTTTTTATTGTGCTGATTAACAACTGACATCACGAAGATGCTGCAAAATGATCTGTCGATCTTGGGCTTATGCTGTAGGTACACTGTGGGTTTTGAATAATCGTTAATTGTGGGGAATGGTGTGAGTCATTCTCTAAAGGGAAAAGAACACCCACACAAAAGCTATTGGTGTGATTACAGAGCTGGGGTCTAACTGAACAATTTGCTGTGTCTTGAAATCTGGCTTGTGTAAAAACCCATCAATTCCATGGGAAAGATTTCAACAACATAGGTATGCAGACAATCGGTCTGACAGTTGGGAAACTGAACCAAAAGCCACAAATAGCTCTTTATTTCAACCTAAATTTGTTTTTCATTAGGTGTTGTTTGCACCATCATTCATTTATAAAATATATTAGTTAAGTGAAAGACTAGCATGATTGGTAGAGTGGCAGGTTTTGACACTTAGACCAGTCAGGTATAGTTTTCATCCGGTCAACAAGTGTAACAGAAGAAAACAGTCTTCTGTTTTCACAGAAATAATGAGCTGTGAAACATTAATTACCAAACTTTGATGGCATCTATATAAATATTTCATGAAATAACATCTGTTTCTAAAAAATATAACCTCGAGGTTAATAGGCTTTATGCAATGTGTATTATGATTGCTAAAATATGCTTATCTAACAAAGGGTTCCTCCAATGGCTGTTTGTTTGATTTCCAGCGTAATTAATTTGGTAAAACTAAAAGGTACAATACTAATGCTATCTCTCCTTTTGCACCAGTCTGTAAAACTCCATCTCATCTTGTTCTACTATTAAACTGGGGCTGCTGCTGGTCCTGTATGCAGTCTACAATCCAATCTGCAACTGGGTGTGCAAAGATCCCCTATATCTTTCACATTTTTGTAAAATTCTCATTAATGTGTTTCTTCACCTACCAATATTTCTCCAGTTTTTTTTTTTCTTCAGCACATGGTTTAACATCCACCTAAGCATCCTTCTTACATCAAGCAAGTAGGAGAGATTAAGTTCTAACAGCCTGCATTCCTAACTGGGGCTGACAGAGTCCCAATTTAAACCAGTGTAAACCAGCCATGTACTAGTAGGTAGACAAACGTTTCTGGTTAATGCATTCGTGTTTCAGTAGTTTGTGATTTGTTTGTGTATGTTTTCTTTAAGGCTTTCCTTAGCTTACAGCTTCAATAGCAACTCACCAATAGGAAAAATAGCCTGAAGCGTTCTTATACTTAAATGAAACAGCCTTGGGGCTTTTCCTTAATATGGTAAGAAGAACCTTTCTTAATACTCTGATATGTTGTATGTTTCTTTGTATACAGGACTAAAGGTCTATACCCTTTACTATACATATTCCATTCAGAGCTATGCCAAGGTTTATGTAGAATGCAAACCTCAAAATACAGGTTATACCACCATGACAGCACAGTCTTCAGCCTGAAACAAGCAAGAGAGACTTCTTACACCTGCCAAAGATCAACTAAGGTCAGCCAGGGCCAGGTGATAGCAACCATCAACCAGTAGTAATGTAGCATGAATATGAAGAAATTAAGTGACTACCTGGTATTTGTGACTTCTGTAACTAAAGTGTTGCATGATTTGAATGGAATGAGGAAGGTTGTTCAGTCCTAGTACTTTGGATTCCCCAGACACATTCCAAGCCAGCTAAAGGCTAATTTAGACAAATATAACCATTTAGTAACTTCATATTGGAGCAACAGGTCCCACAAACAATCAGAGGAATGTAAAAAAACAATTCAACGTTTCCCAGGCAAATCTTAGATCACAGAGGTACGTCACTGCTTTTGAGTTCACTCTGATGATACCTTTCATGAACGCAGATTAGGCAGGATCAATCGCAGTGAGGGAATGTAATGCAGGAAGCCATAACAAGCGATTTTATTTCCATTTCTAAGTGCTGACAGGGTTATTGCTATCCCTCAGAGGCATATCTACTATACATGCAAAGCAGGTTTCATCAGATCAAAATCCACAATCTTGGGGGAAACAGATTACTCGTTTTACAAACTAACACAATAATTATTTTTCCCCAAGTTTTTTTTTTATCTGTTTATCCTGCTTTAGTTTTCAGCACTTCAGACCTTTTTAGTGCCAGTGGCAAGGTATCTCACCTTGTCACTGTCTGTGAGTCAATGATAAGGAACCTTGTCATGTCCTTGATCTTGTTGGTTACTTGTAAGATTGTTTTTACTATTTCATTTATAACTATAAAACACTCAATATTGCTAGAAAGTTTATTTTAGTATTTCTATATTTTGAAACTAACTTAAGTTTTATAGTTTCAAATCAGCTACATTTATATTACATGCTTAGCCATCATATTTAAAAAAAAAATCTATTACAAAAAGCATAGTCAAATATGGCATCATGGGGCTTGAATTTCAAAACTCATTGGATTTTGAGTAAATGTAAATGTACATACTTTTATGAAGTACAAATCTGCTTTGCATCTCAACTTTAACTTCCATTCATTCAAGTAAACATAGTTGTCATGGAAAGAAAATGAACCCCACACACATACCAGACATCAAGCTCCCTCAAGTGGTTGTCTGTATGAATTGCAGAACCAGACAGGGGTGCCACTGTGGATTCGGCTGCTATTTGTGGCCACGATTGAACTGTTAGCAGCTGCAGAAAGGTCAAACTCAGACATCAAAGGCTTTTTCTGTTAACAGACAGCAGATCAAATGATGCTTATTTGCGGATGACATTTTACTTTCCCTAGCAACACCTCCAATGTATGATTCACTGATCAGAAGTGCCTCTTAAACAGTATCTCCGGTTACAAACTATATGAAGGTACTACCCCCAAATCATTGTACCCTCTAATATGCAAAGCAAATCTAAACTTTGAATTAAAATATAAATTAGAGCTTCAGTGTCCCACAATCATTCAAAAATATACTTTTAACACAATACAAACATCAATGGCGATTGCCTGCTTTTGCAAAAGAAAGCTGAAATGAATCTCATCACCACTGATGAAAATTGCAATTCAATGGACCAGGACCTAGAATTTTTCACTGGCCCCCCTTTTCGTCTGTGGAAGATTTCTTAGTTCTTTACTTTTATTAAGATTATAGAACATTGTAAAACATTGATTAGCAGCCCTTAAGTGATAAAATACTATTCTACAATATTACTAAAATGACTACACAGTACTTTTCTTCTTTGCAAAATTATGTAGGACTGGTCAGTACAGTAGCAGTGCGTCTTCATATGGAGGTTTGGTGGTCCACTGGTTAAAGAAACGAGGTCTCCAGTTCTAAACCCTGCTTAGCCACTGACTAACTGTGTGTGACCCTGAGCAAGTCACTTAACCTCTTTGTGCTCCGTCCTTCGGATGAGACCTAAAACCAAGGTCCTATTGTAAGTGACTGCAGCAGTTATTGATGCACTTTGGATAAAAGCATCTGCTAAATTAATTAAAAATTAATTGGTCCTTCAATATTTAATAGTGGAATTAAACATTTCTTTATGTGTTGTGGTTTAATTGTCACCTGTATTTACACACCTCTGTAGGAAGCCAATTTGATTTACACTAATCTGTGTTTTCCAGTGTCTTAGAATCAGTAGAATGGAATTGAGAAGGTTGATGTTATGTGCTATTGTTTTTTTTTCCAGCAGATGGCGCTTGTTAAACACATTGAATGCCCAAATTGGAGATTGTACGTACAAAAATGATATATTATCAGGCTTTCTAAAGACATGGGTGAAAAAAATACTATCACAGATAATCACAGTCCCCGGTGAGATGGAATATACTAAAAAAAAAAAAAACTGTTTTATTGTCTGGCTGTACAGGCCTTCAGAAACATTATCCTTATTACCAGTGACTATAAAGATACAAAAAAACATGTAGTTAAAATGTAATGCCTCCAGAAACTGAACTGGTTTCTGCAACTGCCAACAAGACTAGCTTTCTATTAATACAATTTTATGGTGGCCATAATAAAAAGACTCAACTGCAATAATAATAATAATAATAATAATAATAATAATAATAATAATAATAATAATAATAATAATTTCTACATAGGAGAATGTGGTACACACAATATACACTTATTTTGGTTCCAGATTTTTTGGTTGTCATATTTTATATCAGTTCTGGACAGCAAGGATTTTACAGCCAGCATGGGTAACTAAATTACATGAGAAAGGCCAGCAGTCTCAGGGTAAATTGGATGTAATTGATACAGTGATTCCAAAAAGTCTTCATAACATACCAATGCTGACCATTACCAAAGATGACCGTTTATTTCCTTTTGTTTATAGTAAAAAGGGACTGTCTACTTTCTAGTTTTTGCCACAATATTCATAAATGTACCATAATATTTTTTTCGTTCTTGGAAACGTTTTAATGTCCATATCATACCCAAAAAGTGTTACTACCAAGAAATCCGTGTGATTCCTACTGTAAAATCTGTGTGATTGCTATTGTAAAACCTGTGATTCCTACTGTAGAATCTGTGTGATTGCTACTGTAAAACCTGTGATTCCTACTGTAGAATCTGTGTGATTCCTACTGTAAAACCTGTGATTCCTACTGTAGAATCTGTGTGATTCCTACTGTAAAACCTGTGATTCCTACTGTAGAATCTGTGTGATTCCTACTGTAAAACCTGTGATTCCTACTGTAGAATCTGTGTGATTCCTACTGTAAAATCTGTGATTCCTACTGTAAAATATTTATAATTGCTACTGTAAAATCTGTGATTCCTACTGTAAAATCTGTGATTCCTACTGTAAAATCTGGTGGCAGCAGTATCATGGTATGCAGATGCATGGCGTCTAGTGGCCTTGGTCAATTACATTTCATTGATGGCATCATGGACAGTGGTTATTATTGTAAAATACTGGTAAAAAGTGGTGAAGCTGATTGGTCGCAAGTGTGTGCTCTGAGATCTTAGCATACATTTAAGTAAACTAGTACATTCCTACTAAAGAAGCTGATAAAGGTCCTACAATGGGCGTGTACAAGTTGTCAGGAAAGCTAAAGGAGGCCCAACCAAGTACTAATGCGACATGAAATGTTGATGATTATCTGGGAGGTGGACACTTTTTGGGTATCAAAACGGACAAGAGAATGTTTAGGACAGAAGAAAAAAAATGTTGTTACATTTATAGATATTTATAAATATTAAGAAAAAAATGCTTAACACTGAAATTGTTTTGTTCAATTACATGTTGTTTCTGAATTTGAATGAGAAAAGGAAATAAACCTATGTAATGGTCAGCAGTGGTACAGTATGAAGGCTTTTTGGAGCCACTGTATGTGCAGTACCCGTATCTTTAAAAGCAGTCCACAGATTCTCAAGTGATTAAAATGTATATTCGACTACATTACCAGACAAGTAATCAATAGTTACATTCAATTTCACATTGTGTCAGTTTGTATTGTGGTGTCAAAATCTTGATAAAAAAATGGCCCATTAAGTTTCTATAGTTTCACAAAAAGCATGAAATTCTTACAGAAAAGCAAAGAAACAAAAAGTGCAACAAATATATCAGCACATTTAGGAATATTAAGTTGTATTCTGCGGTGAAAACAGTTTATCACATTTACTATCGCAAGGAGCTGGCAGAAGGTTGTGAAATGTCTCACAAAGTAGTAATGTGGTTGCTCAGCAATGATTGTGTCAAATTCCAGCCCAATACAGTATATACATTATTTCATTTTGGCAGCTTTTGTCTTTGAATTTTTTTCACTTGTATCACTGGATTATTTTCTCACAGTAGTGACAATGAGCTGCAGCTGCTGGCTTACCCCTTTGAAACACAAGCCAATGACTACTACATCTACTTCATAAAAGAGCTATCTAGAACTTTCTCAGGTGGAAAAAAGTAATTTTCCATTTCTGAGAGTGAAAATCGAAGCGCTATTTTGATTATCCTTTTATGAAACTTTTACTTTTAATGTAGAGGTTTAATTCAAACAGTCTTAAATACCATAGTGAACAATTGTCCTCATATATGAGAACATACTATTTAAAGATAATAAGGTGATTAATAATATAAAAAGTGATTTGACAGAGTACTTGACTGGAACGTAGCTCTTGAATGTCTGAGGTATTGTGTGCTTAGCCCTGTTACATTTGAAAATAAATCAATGCTACTTCCAGAAATCTTGTTTTCTATTAGCTTTATGCCACAAATGATGAGACATGTGTAAAATTGTAAAAGACCACTTACCATGGATATATATGGATATATGTTTGCATGCAGTATATTTTAAGAATTCACAAGAGAGAGACATGAGGGACGAGCATTTCTCCCATTGGAGTATATAGGGGGAAAAGTACACAATTTTATCCAACACAATAATTCTAAACAGTTGCTTCATATGGTTAATACAGAACTTTAGTTTTAGAATTTGAAAGTAAAACGGGATAATATAGTATTGGCATAAATCTAAATTGTAACTATGTTTCTTTTTGACACTACAATATTCAGTCCCAGTCATAAAAACAAACAAATTGATGGTTTACTGATATATAGTTCTTCAAGTTACAAGCACATATAAAGTGCTGGTGAGTGAAACATTGGATTACAATTATTAAAACCCTGATCTCTCCCAAATAAAATAATTAACACCCACAAAGCCAACAAAACCAACCTCAATTTAACATGTTATCCACTGAATATCTATTAAGTCTCATTCTACAGTACACTGAAGGTAAATTGACTCATGCCCAGTTACTGTACCTATAATTTGGAACAGTGGACTCATCCATAGACAACTGTAATGCAATATTATGAATTAAAACAACAAGACACCAAGGGGAATCTCTCTGGGATTAATTCTAATCATACTTAGTTGATGCAATCCTAGTGGATTCCTTGATACTGTAAACTGCTCTGAAAGAATACAGCTTTGGTTATGTGAGGTATAGGTTGTTTGAATCATCCCCTAATGCTAACATTTTGGTTAATGCATCCATCTGTGGATTTTGTTAGTATATTTTTGGTGATCTTTCTATTCAGATCCATATTAAATATGTTCAGGCAATCTTTTCATACCAGTTTGACTCCTATATTTGGTAAGCCTCCTTTCCTGTACTATAGTAATTGGCATGGGATTAAGTTTGTACTTTCTGTAATAGTTTGAGTCTTTGTGTCCTTTAAATAATTCATAATTGCCATTGTTACCAGCACTTCCCGGGTTCTTGCCAAAACAGTTTTTGTAATGTATTATTTTCACAGAAATGGTGTGTGTTTTGTGTACTTTAAAACATTGGTAACACTCCAATTTATTCACTCAATAATTATATATAACTACTTAATATCCACAATCTTTCTTTTTTCTTGTAATTTCAGATGAATATAGGAATAACACTAACACTGTAAAACTAAATTTGGTTTCCATTTCCATCAAACTACTTTCCCTGGGTAATTTCTAATCTCAGAGGGACAATAAGGGGGAGTCAAAGATTTTCCCTTATAAAAAATTACCAAACAAGCATGAAAATATGGTAATGCACAGGTAAGCATTTTAAAGCCCAAAGAGTTATGGTTAATTGTATTAAAAAAAAAAAAAAAAACATGCCAAATCAAGGCAAACCATGGTAAATGCACAGTATAACCATGGGGAAACTACAGAAATATTGTGTGACTTTACTGTGGTAAACTAAGGGTTTCTCATGTACAGTATGACCCTGCTTTCAACATACTGTAGGTGTTTAAGAAAAACAGGATATGTACCCCCTTGAGTTACTTACAATATAAGAAATACAGTGGCTTGGTGAAAAGTGAAGAAAAGTACTTTTAACACAACTTTTCACATGTGTACTTGTCATAAATGTGGATGTTTTTAATACCACTGTTTCAATAAAATAACCCTTTGACATTGAAACAGCAAATAGCATCAAAATCCTTGACTGTTTTGTTGAGTTGAATTGTAAACCTTACACTTTGCTGCCTATTGTCCTACTGTTAAACTATTTGACAGTTTTGGAGCCCTTTTGCTTCCTAGAAGAACCTTTAGGTCTGATTGTTGTTCTCTGTGGAGGGATATAGTGGAAACCTGGAGTGACTAGAGGCAAAGTACTGAACTTCACTGGCTTTTGCACCTGCTTGGGTTTATGTTTGCCCTTTGGTTTATTCACACGTGGTACAGATGTTTTTTTCTTGTTTTTTTTCTCTACTTTTGATAAAAAGTCTTTTCTTGTTGCTTTTGGAGGTTTGGGATTTGTTTTTGGATGAATTCTGGGTGCGGTTGTTTTAAGAGCTGGCTTTGTGGTATAGATTTTCCTTGTAGGTACCATTGTTGCCAAGGTTGTTGGTCTGACTGTCGTAGGCCTGAAAGTAGTTGTAGCAAGTGGCTTTGTGGTAAATTTGATCTTTTTTGGTGGTACCTTAGTGGGTGGATTGTTGTTGTCCAAAACTGTCACTGTCAGAAAAGAAAGAAGGAGATTTTTTTAGCGTACAGTACATTAGCATCAAGTACTAGAAAACAATTTGACAGAAAATTTGATGTAAATGGTGTCAGGGCATAAATGGCTATTTTACTGCGGCTTTTGGGAACCAAAATGGAATGTTCTTTTTCTAAATCAAATCCTGTGTTAAGAAATGCTATCGCACATTATCAAAACTAGTTCACAAGGCAGGAGCCAGGCCTGTGTAAAGGGAATACTAGAATAAAGAGACTAAGTAACTTCAGCAACAGAATATGGGTTTCCTCTTGCCTACTCAGAGAACCACCCTCGCTGAGGTGAGGCCGAACCGATCGACTTCCAAGGCCGGGAAGCGAGGTAACTTCCCCCAAGGGGAAACTAAGGAAGGATAGAGGATGAACTGAGGTCTCCCTGGCTTACGGAGACATCTAATTGAGAGGTCAGGCTCGGCTGACACTCCAAGGCCGCATGGAGAGCCTCGTGATCTATGCAGGGAGAACAAAAGCGCTGGAAAAGAAAATAAAGATACAAACACATAAAGAGGGCCAGCTGTAAGAGCCACCTTCAATAAGTTGAGTCAATGACTAGCTCGAAAGTTGGGAGCAAGCTTTGCTCTCCGAAAAGGGTGACTGGCATGGGTGCAAATGAATAGATTTAAGCAGGAGAATGGAAAACGAAATGTAGTTAGAAATGTTTTGGCCGTGGGTCCCCTCTGACCAGTGGGAACCTTCCTCTCGGAGGGTGAGACGACATTGCTAGCCTCTAAGGTTGGGAAGTGAGCTTCACTTGCCCTCAGAGGGGACCGTTGCAGAGGTGACACAGCAAAGTGGAGGAGGAAGGGAGGATGGAGGAAACTGAAAAGCAAGATTATAATTAGGAAGCTAGCAACAGTTTAAATAGGATAACTGACAGGTATTTTAGTGGGATGACACAAGGGAGAAGCTCCAGCCCTCCCAAAATACACCAAGGTTCTATAAACACAAGGTCCACTTAAAACTCAGGTAAAGGCATGGCAGGTTTGGATTGAGAATTGTAAATCCTTTTACCAGACACATTTGTTATGCAGATGGTCACATTGGCTGAAGCAGGGGTAGTGAGATATAAGATATCATTAAAAATAAACTTGGAATTGGAATTAGTAGCATTGGCACTTAACCACAGCATATTAAGAAATATTTTTTTGGTTATAGCGGAAGAATATGGCCGAGTGATGACTACAATACCAAAGGTGCTACTGTACCTATTAAGCAGGGTAGTACATTTCAGATATTTAAAAAAATGTTCATGGTAAAAAAAAACTGAGGAATACTATTATGGGTTCTATTTTTGGTTGTGATATAAAGCTGTGAATTTTGGAAAGCAACAAAGAAATAATAAATACAGTGTGGAAGATATCCTAGCAGTTTGGACATCAAAGCGTTATACAAGAGCCAAAAACAACTTGGAGAAATGATGCAGTGACTTACGTGCTTGAGGCACAAACGGTCTTCGTTTCCCTTTCACTTTCACAGGAAGAGGTTTCTGTTTACATTTTCCCGGTGGCGCTCTCCTATTAAAAACAAAAAAGGTATAGCTAGAAGTAGCACAAGTATAGCTTTTATGTTTCTCAAAGTCAGAAATAGCCCCATAGAGCCAGTTGTTTATAAGAACCTACCGCAAACCAGTGTGGAAGGAATCAGGAACACCGAGCAAACCAGGAATACTCATTGACAGCTACTATAAAAACTGTCTGTATTTTTTTAAACTAACTACACATTGCAATATTTGTATCCCAATTAACCCACATTCAGTTTGGGAATCCTTGTGAACAGAATAGCAGCTTTTAGTAATTGTGTGTCCCTTTAAACCAAGTAAATGCATGACTTACTACAGTGTGTGTGCCCCAGCTTACCTTTGGCTCAACGTCAGCTTTACATCTCCTAGGCCTTGTACTCATCAGAATTCAGTGCAGTATATTTAGCACATCAGGTTTTAAAGTGAAAATATAAAATACAAACCTGGAAGGATCAATAAACTTGTAAATTGTTCCATATGGGGAATAGGCAGTTGGATGTGAAGTCGACATGAAGTACAGCTCCCCTAATAAGTTCAAACACAAATAGCTAATTTATATTGGCTTAATATCAAAGTAATGTCTTTAGGGCAAATGTAAGAAACACATAACAGCTGCAGTGTGAAAATGATTGCATACATTTAAAATAAATATACATGGAGATTCAAGCTGTAAACAGCTCCCCAAGAAAAAATAACATGAATTAATACAGCCTTTTTTAATTTTGTTTCAGTTTACATGTAGATAGTAGCTAGCAATAGGGGACAGGAACAAGTCATGAGCAAGGTGCTCAATGTCCTAGCTAACTGGAATAATTTGGGTTTTTTTTGTTTGTTTTTTAAGGTGCGTTAATCACAATGTATATATTTTTTTATAATAGATTTTACTCTATTAAACTTAGATTTAAAGTCTTTTTATCATTCATATTTACTATAAACTCAAAATAAACTGTATTTTCATGTATGTAATCCAGCATCGCTTGGGCCAGATTAGACAGCGCTGGATTACACAGTTATTGTAAAAAATCTAATACTGTACCTAAAAAAAAGGTAAAATGACAAAATTGCCCTTTACTGCAGAATCCATTGCCTATTATTCTAATACATAAATACTGTAAAGTGGTTTGTCACCTGCTTCATCTTCCGCAAAGGAGATAATAAATTTGTGGTAATGATTGATCAGTCTGGGAAAAGAGCAAGTCTGCTTTTGACCCATGCAGATCTTTTTCTCTTTCCAAGTTCCAGTCTTCCTATCTTCCTGCAATGCCATAAGTCGACTGGATGAAAAATAAGATCTCATATTTTAGGATTTATTTGTTAGTTGAAGATAACACCTGTAGAGGTTACTGTCATCAGCATAGCTATCGTTTTAATCCTTTTATGTGTACAATCAAGACTTTAACCATCTGTTGCAATAAAGCAAGTACAAGACGGAAATTGAAACTCCCTATGTATAATAACTAACAACATGTCAAGAATTAACTATAATAGTATAGTATGTATAATATTATAATACTGTTTATAATAGTATAGTATGTATAATATTATAATACTGTTATGTGTATTATTCAGTATTTTGTCAACTTTAAAATAGTAACTTCAATTTCCTTTGTGTACTTTTCTCTTACTGTTTGCAATCACTCTGAGTGGTGAGCCAAGAGCTATTTAAAAAAAACGTTTACTCCAGTCTTTTATTTAACTCCTATTTTTTTGGATGGAGACAAAGCTAATATGACAAAGCTAGAACCACACAACTAGGCAATACAATACAGTCACCCAAGCACACTTAAGTTGTTTGTTTCTCATGTGGTAAAGTTCATATGATTTTTATTTTCTCTGTTAAAACATAGAAATTAATTAAAGACTGGAGTAAATGCTTTGAAAATGTGGCCCAAAATGTCTATATTAGTGAGCTCCAGCACCCTGTAGCACACAGCAGTTTATTGTCAGCAAAACAAAATGAAACTTGATCCCTTTACAAATCAGTAGCTGGCTCTTAGTTTTATAGACACTGTCTAATCTGGTCGATATTACAAATAATATATGGCAGGCAACTACAACTCAAGAACAGCCCCTAAACTCAGGTAAAAACACCTTCGAATCTCACTGAATGATTGCAGACATCATAAAAAAGTAAGAGAACGTTAAAAAAACAAAGAGCATGTTATTTTAGCTACTTAGTGTTTAATGATTTATTTTCGTACCTTTCTATTACCCTTAATGTGTGCGTTTATGATGTTGTATATGCCTGAATGCAAAACAAATGAATCCCATCAACTTACCCAGACATGAAATCACCAAAAATGTACAAGCCGTTTAGATTTGGTGACTCACATCCTCGATACACGTACCCTCCAGTAACAGATTTGCCAATCCTGTGACTATAGGCAAAAATAGGAAGGATGTCATCTGTCAATTAAAAAAGAGTAATACATTTACTGTACAAAAAACAAACAGTTTTTTCCCCAGATGTTTTGGGTAGGTTTTAGGTAGGCAGGTTGACCATACACGTGAAAATGTCTGTGTTTGGGTGGGAATAGAAAATCAATGTTGCCTAAAACCCTTGTCTATGGGCAACTAATATTTGTATTTGAATATTGAAAATAAAATCGTGATTCCTGAGTTATGCCTACCTGACCATCAGCAGCCCTGTCACAGCTTTTAAAAATCTAAAAATAAAACACTTTCAAGATATATTTTACTGTATTCACAATTTAAACTGCATATACTTGAACGGTATATATTATCATAGTTATATTATGCTTTACAATCTGTACTTTACCATATTTTCTTATGCTTTTGTGCACCAACACTTGCTTATGCTTTTACCATATTAAACTAAAGCGACATCAGGAAATGGATCTGAGATACAAAAGTATATTACCTGACATTTATCAGGATATAGACACAGTATTATATATTTAACACTTGTTTTCATTCACAGGGTTGTCACACAAACTGGACCTGAAGAGACTGTTCAATGTTTTTTCTCAGCAGCTTTACAGTGTTTAATCCATTGATTCCAAATGTCATAGACATGCTGCAGGGTACTCTTGGTAATGCGACCAGTTTCTCTATAGAAAGTGGTTTCGAATTGCTCAATGGCTTATTACTTTGCATGACTTCAGAATAACCCTGCAAAAAAAAGAACATGATCTGCAAGCCAAATATAGTTACTCAAAATCCTTAAAATATTTAGATTTAAAATAAGAGGCTTACCCAAAGATGAGTTGTGACACAGGTTAGCATCATAGCATTCGAATCCCTCTTTTGCTCGCCAGCCATAGTTGCCTCCTTTCACTATGAAGTCAACCTCTTCATATCTGTTCTGGCCCACATCACCACAGAATATCCTGCCTCTTCCATTGTGAGTGACAGGGTCCCCGCGATCCACTGAACAGCGCCACATGTTCCTCACTCCATAGGCATATACTTCAGGACGGGCGTTTTTGTCGGACCTGAAGGGGTTGTCTAAAGGAATTCTATATGGTTTTCCATCCGAGTCGGTCCCATCTACATCAATTCGTAACACTTTGCCTAGTAGTGCACTCCTAAACAGAAAAGTGAAAATGAAATTTAGGAATCTATAAGTGTTAATGGTTATTTCTTATACAAACTGCAAAACAATAATGTGAAAAGACACTGGGATATTGGGAGTTAGTATTCCAGCAACACTTTCACATATGAGTTATAAAGTTAACTTACTTGTTTTGAGCATTCCCAAATTTCCCAAAGGGGTCCCCAGCTTTTCCACCATCTCCAGTAAAGACATACATGTAGCCATCAAAACCAAACAGGAGTTGTCCACCGTTGTGATTCGAAGCAGGTTCCTCAATCTCGAAAATTAACCTGTCAATTTAATTGCACTTTTATGCCAGAATGCATAAAAAAATATATGTTTTGTATTCATGAAATACAAAATGACAGATTTATCAAAGTCTATTGCAGATGCAACAGGTTGTGTAACATTAAGTTGGTCCACTTTTGGAACAATCTTTTGACGATTTAAAATGTATTAAACTACAATTTTCTGTTGTTTGTATGTTTTTATTGCTGTGGTATATTTATTACTTTTGTCGTCATCATTTCAGAGATGCATGATACAAAAAACATGAGTGTTTACATTGGTGTCTGTATAATTTAAGCTAGACCTAAACCTGAAAATATGTTTTGTATAGCATCCATTAAGGTGAATGTTTATATAAAAAAGAATGGAACAAACAAATGTCACTTTGTGCTTGTTAATATGCATATGTTTGCTGAGTGCAACATTAAATTATTGTATAGTACCAACAAAGAACATGCAATAATAAGGGACTGTTTGTTATAATCTATACTTAGTAAATATTAATAAGAATAGAACCCATAAATGAATGCTGTTTTACTATTCACTTTATCTACTGTGCTGTAGAACTAGGAAAGTTATGTGTGCAGTGTGAGCCAGCAGGGATGCAGCTCATTCTAAGACATAGTGCTCCCTCTGCTGGTTCAATCTTGCTATTTCAGTTTTCATGATTATTATTTATTTATTAGCAGACGCCCTTATCCAGGGCGACTTACAATTGTTACAAGATATCACATTATTTTTACATACAATTCCATTATTTTTTCACACATTCTTTTTACCTACAATTACCCATTTATACAGTTGGGTTTTTTACTGGAGCAATCTAGGTAAAGTACCTTGCTGAAGGGTACAGCAGCAGTGTCCCCCACCTGGGATTGAACCCACAACCCGCCGGTCAAGAGTCCAGAGCCCTAACCACTAGTCCACACTGCTGCCATTGAACTAAATGAAGACATCAATCTACCATTGAACTAAATGAAGGCATCAAGTTTGTACTATTGCTTTGAAATAATAAATACAGTCTTTATTAAACCTTTAATTAAACACTTACAAATGTTTACCTTTCAGAATTAGGATCAGCTTTGTTCATATCCAACGACGATACCTTGAATTCGGCAATTCTGATCTTTTCTACTTGGTCCTTGACTAAGACAGAATAATAGACATAGAATTTGCCATTGTTTTTGTATTTCGGATGAAAAGCGAGTCCCAAAAACCCTCTTTCATCTCCTGCCCAGGGGGTGGTAAGTACTTCTGCACTGAGGTCCAAGAAAGGCTCTTCCAATCGGCTGCCATCTGGCAAATAAATCCAAATGAAGCCCAGCTGCTCTGCCACAAACATGCGGTGGGTGTTGTCATTAGCGTGCAGCATCAACACAGGGTTCCTCAGACCATTAGCCACTTCGATCAGGCAAAGCTGAAAGCAGCCTTTGGAATCCTGCACCACAGAGCCCAGGTTGCTATTGAGATCTGTGTTTTGCATTACATTGGGGAAGCAGTAGTCTTGGTCTGGCAGGTTCATTAGATTACAGAACTTATATCGGTCCTTCTCACAGGACTCCCGAAGGTTTTTGTCGTCAGTTAGGAGTGTGATGACTGACTGGCATTTAATGTGAAATTCTGAGCAGTAGTTGAAGCACAATCCTGGGAGGTTTCTCACGGGAGTGTATGGGTCCTCCGCATCAAATAGATGAGCAGCATAGGGGGAGCACTCCTGCAGAACACATGAGTCTGTTAATAGACTAGATCATGATTTGCCTACTTCTGGTTAATACTTGCTGCTTGTGAGAGGAGGCGCTGGATACTGGGAATAAAGCTTCTCCAGAGAGCATATCTCAAGCTTGCCACAGAAGGGGTGAGGGAGCACTTCAGTCTTTATTCCCATCTGATTTTGTTGTCATACATACTACACTGAAACTATCCAACAGTATTAATTCCTCTTTGTGGGTGCTCAAAAAAGCAGGCCAAATTTTGTTATATAGTGTAGGTAATGAACAACATGTGTAAAGTGTACATTTACAGGATGTTTTGTTTTCCTGTTGTGCTGCTGGATTTAACATTGACTCAGTGTAGTGACTTTGTAGCATGCAACAACTTTTAGATGGCAGATACATTTTCTTATATTGTAGTCCACTAATAGCGATTCAATAAACCAGATACCACAGATCCATTCACAATTGTACACCAAAATACCGTTTCAACTCTTTTCCTGCTTTCCTGTAAGTACTTACTACATGCAATTTTGGTTTTGGTCTTCCGTTTTTTATAATTTATTTTTTTTGTTGCAAAGCCTCTTGCACTAAATGGATTAGTCAAGAAACTTTTCACTGAGTTTTCCATTTAGATTTTGACGACAAGAGTTCACGCACAAGTCAGTGTTCAGTCAAGGAGGATTCAATTATACAGTTGCATGCCTTGCCTATGTTTTCCAATGCATTGCCTATGAAGTGACTATGAAGTGAGGTGCATGCTGCGTTGCGTTACCTACTCCTGGTCCTTAGGGACCCCTGTGTCTGCTGGTTTTCATTCCAACTGAGTTTTCAGTAACTTAATCAAACCCTTAATTGGACTAATAATGTGCTTAATTAGACCTTTTTTAATTGTTTTCAGCTCTTAAACAGTTGCAGAGTTCAAGTTACTTATAAAATGTTATAGCTAACTTCAAATATGCAACTGTTACAGCTGAAAACAATAAAAAAAAAGTCTAATTAAACAAATGATCAGTTCAATTAAGGACCTAGTTAAGTAATTGAGAGCTCAGTTGGAATGAAAACCAGAACACACAGGGGTCCCCGAGGACCAGGGTTGAAAACCACTGACTTAGACTGATAAGCTTGTTGTCTGTTTTTTTTTATTTTTATATAAAGTCTATTTTTCAGTCGCCACATCAAATTCTTCAACTAACTAAAAACAGACGGCTTCTTCTGCTTCCCAATTAAACCTAATTCCTTTAGAACTCACCATGTTTTAATTTTTAAAAAAAGAAAGAAAAAAACAGCAGCAGTCTGGGAAGATTTTTTGGTCACATGTTTTCTTCTTATGAGAATATACTCATTTCCATTAAATGTATGCGTATTAATGCATCTTAATCCACATGAACTAGCGAATCAAATTTTTCAAAATACTAGAGTATTTTTGCAATTCGGTATAAAAGTTACATTTATGTGAACAAACCTGTTTTTATTGGGCAAATTGTGTGTTTTTCCTTTAAACGTTTACTTTTAGTGAATTAACAGCTCCATTAGAAACATATGAGCACTTAAAAGTGCCATGTGCTGTTCAGATCAAGATTACAGTGTGCTTGTAAAGCTTAAAGGAGAAGTGCCATTTCCCTCACCTTTCATGGGGGAAAAAAAGATATTGATTTCATTGACCCAATAAAATCAGACTGAAAACAACATGGTTTCATAAGATGCTGAAAGTATAGTGCAAGTGTTAAATAAACATTGGATACTAAATCCCTGTCTCTGGAATATGCATTCCCTGAATGGGGATCATAATGCTCCACGTTAGGTTTATATCATAAATGAATTATTTTCCCAAAAAAATGACAGCTAAACAGTTCATGGGCTTCTGACTACCATGTCTGAACATATCCACCAGCACATATACAGTACAGCACATGTCATAAATGTGTATCACTCTTATATAACTATGCTCGTTTTGTAGAGAAGGTGGGAGCAGCTAATCATCTCTACCCCAAATCCCAACACTACAGTCAGCAACACAGGCAGGGTTATCAAGTAATTTGTCAGAGGTAAAGGTCTAAATAATTGTGTAAATAAACAATTAGACTAATTGGAACCGAATGTTGTATATGTGTTATGGTAAAAGTCTGAATCTGGTCAATCTTACGTTTTACCGGCAAATGTCAGAAGTTCGGTCATTTACCGTTTTGCTTGGTAAATGTCGACATTTACCAGTAAATCTTAAGATATGCAAATATTTGTGCATTCACTGTAACATATATGATTAATCTGTTAACTATTTTTGGAAGACTACTAAAAAATGTTTAGAACAAAAACCTATATTTTTATTTCAGCAGTACATTTGCACCATCAAGATGCTTAAAAATAAAAACACTTAAAAACAAAAAGATTACTTCACGCATGTTCCACAATCACAACCTCAAGTCTCTTTAACCCTTTAAGGTAGCCTACATGGAACACGTGTCTCACAAATAAAAGCCATGCTAACTTTCTTATTTTTGCAATGAAGTGCACTACACATGGTTTAACATTTAGTAAAAGTTTGGATCTGGTCATCCAAATGATCAGTTTCCTCATGATACTTGAGTCACTCTCAAATGTATTTTAAAATGAGCCCGTTTGAACAACCGCTCAACTCCGTGTGTACCTTAAGGGGTTAACAGCTTTCTTGGAGGCTGTTAATTGTAATATTTCCAGGTGCTCTTGGCACAGTGAATTGAGAGGTTTTAGTAAAACCACACAGAGCTGATTCATTAATGTTCTGGGAAATTAAAAATAGGTCTTATGAACTTAGTTTCAAGAGTCAATAATAGCCTATATACTTATAAAATAAACGTTTACGGGTAGTTTTACGGACCCCGATTAGCATAGTTTAGCACTACTTTACCTAAAATAACATTAGGCCAAGATTAGTGATAACTGGTGTTCATGAAACCAGCCATTTGAGAGGTTATATTATTGGTCAAAAACACATGGTATATTTAAAAACAAGTTGTGTAATGTGTATGTGTAATAACAGTATACCACAATTGTAATCAATTAATTAACAGAAAATACATAAAAGGAGATAACTAAAATATATCCAATTAATTCATTGTGCATAATTTTGAAGGAATTCTTTTGTAGATGTTTTCTGACTAGATTTATATTGAAATGTATGTAAAATACTACTACTACTACTATGAAAGGAGAGAAGGTTAGCACTCCCCTTGACAAGGATGGAAGAAGTCCTAGTGACCTTAAACACACATACGGTTAAGGCTTTGCCACTTACTTCGTGGCATCTCTAACTACGACTACTACTACGACTACTACTACTACTAATAATAATAATAATAATAATAATAATAATAATAATAATAATGTTTAAACATAAACTTTATTATTATTATTATTATTATTATTATTATTATTATTATTATTATTATTATTATTATATATTTTTTATAAGACTAACGTCACAGGAAACGTATTTAACGAAGAACAAAACTGCGTGGTTCAAATCCAAAACGCAAAAAGGCACCGAACATGTTCAATACAAGATTACTGTACCTGACAGAGAAGGTCTTTAACGAACCCACCACACAGTTCGTGCCCCTGGATATCAAAAAAGTCCATGATGACCCAATATCGCTCAGCAATGTCATTGTCTTTGTTCTGATCACAGCACCCAAACTTATCATACTGAGTGCAGAACTCCAAATGATGAGGTGGTTTGAATGGAGGTCGGTAGTCTAAACATTGGGGATGCCCAGATGATTCTTCCACCATCAAAAACGACAAATAAATCAAAAGCATATACTGAGATGATTGGGAGTAGTGCAGCTTTCCAATCGGTTTGACTAGCCTGGCCCAGAGTGATTGAGGTTCCTTGCGGTAGAAGATTGCATTCTTCTTTGGGTGACCTAGAGGAACTTGTGCACTCATCATCTCGACTTTATAACTCGGTCAGAACGCAGTGTTTGCTCTAGTTCTCAATGAAGTGTTTGTGGGCTGGGTAACACCACACGCTTTCAGTATTTCACACGTCACTCAAAGAGCGCACTTTTGAATCCGCTTATTGTATTTGAACAGGTTGTAGTGCCAGACCACTCTGTGGGCATTTGTAACATACTCTCAATGTAAATATACTGTATCACTGTTTTTTTTTTTCTCCAGGTCAAGTAATCTAAATACGTAAGTATTTAATAATTCATATGAGTAGACTACCGTGCTTTGAATGATGGTTATTACAGAAATAACTTTTAAACTGTCAAATTGCCACATAGAAACCACAGTTAGTGAACTAAAAATGGATGCAATTTTCAATTTTCAAAGGTTAAAAATTGGGGACAAATAATGAAAAATGAAAGACTAATGTAATAATAATAATAATAATAATAATAATAATAATAATAATAATAAAATGTCATTCTACGCCTGTAACGAAAAAGGTAATGCAAAAGGAAAGCCAATGATTTTTTTGTTTGTTTTCCATTTGGTACAGTAACAAAAGTAACTCGTTCATTTAGGACAGGGCTTAGTGTAGTACACCTTTTGTGCAAACAGAAAAAATTATATTATTATTATTATTATTATTATTATTATTATTATTATTATTATTTATAAGCAATATGAAAGTAGTAACACACTCCAGGGTGTTCAAATATGGTGCAATATCCGGACGCCTTAAGTAACTATGTATGTACAAAAATGTTACAGAAAATACAAATATTACCTTATTATTGGTACAAAAAATGGTTTGGAGTGAAACATGTGAGGGTGATGTAAAGTTGTCTGGGTTTGTAAACAGTGAATGTAAACAAAAACATATATCGGTATATTTTTACTCTCATTAATGTATGACTATTTGAAGCATAAGAACAAATTGCAGAGAGAGGCTGCATCCACATCCCACTCTACAAATACTGCTGAGGACAGTGAATAAGTAATTCATCACTATAAGGTTTTTATAAATTTTCAGTTCTTTAGTGGTGCATTTTCAAGGACCCCACTAATTGCACTTTAAGAGATTCTAAATAGGTTCTCTCAAAATTAAAATACTGTTGCATTTATTTGTAAAGGAGGCTGTGTGGTCCAGTGGTTAAAGAAAAGGGCTTGTAACCAGAAGATTCCCGGTTCAAATCCCACCTCAGCCACTGACTCATTGTGTGACCCTGAGCAAGTTAATTAACCTCCTTGTGCTCCGTCTTTCGGGTGAGATGTAATTGTAAGTGATTCTGTAACTGATGCATAGTTCACACACCCTAGTCTCTGTAAGTCGCCTTGGATAAAGGCGTCTGCTAAATAAACAAATAATAATTAAATAAACAAATAATAATAATTAATTGTTTTATCTCATTGTGGGGTTCAATTTTAAGTACAGTAACCAACTATGTAAACACCCCAAAAAAACAAACAACAGTGATCATAAAGTTGGAAAACTGTTTTTTTATATATATATATATATATATATATATATATATATATATATATATATATATATATATATATATACAGTACTGTGCAAAAGTTTTAGGCAGGTGTGAAAAAATGCTGTAAAGTAAGAATGCTTTCAAAAATAGACATGTTAATAGATTATATTTATCAATTAACTAAATGCAAAGTGAGTGAACAGAAGAAAAATCTAAATCAAATCCATATTTGGTGTGACAACCCTTTGCCTTCAAAACAGCATCAATTCTTCTAGGTACACTTGCACAAAGTCGGGATTTTGTAGGCATATAGTCAGGTGTATGATTAAACAATTATACCAAACAGGTGCTAATGATCATCAATTCAATATGTAGGTTGAAACACAATCATTAACTGAAACAGAAACAGCGGTGTAGGAGGAATAAAACTGGGTGAGGAACAGCCAAACTCAGCTAACAAGGTGAGGTTGCTGAAGACAGTTTACTGTCAAAAGTCATACACCATGGCAAGACTGAGCACAGCAACAAGACACAAGGTAGTTATACTGCATCAGCAAGGTCTCTCCCAGGCAGACATTTCAAGGCAGACAGGGGTTTCCAGATGTGTTGTCCAAGCTCTTTTGAAGAAGCACAAAGAAGCGGGCACGCGTTGAGGACTGTAGACGCAGTGGTCGGCCAAGGAAACTTACTGCAGCAGATGAAAGACACATCATGCTTACTTCCCTTCGCAATCGGAAGATGTCCAGCAGTGCCATCAGCTCAGAATTGGCAGAAAACAGTGGTACCCTGGTACACCCATCTACTGTTCGGAGAAGTCTGGTCAGAAGTGGCCTTCATGGAAGACTTGCGGCCAAAAAGCCATACCTCCGACATGGAAACAAGGCCAAGCGACTCAACTATGCATGAAAACACAGGAACTGGGGTGCAGAAAAATGGCAGTAGGTGCTCTGGACTGATGAGTCAAAATTTGAAATATTTGGCTGTAGCAGAAGGCAGTTTGTTCGCCGAAGGGCTGGAGAGCGTACACGAATGAGTGTCTGCAGGCAACAGTGAAGCATGGTGGAAGTTCCTTGCAAGTTTGGGACTGCATTTCTGCAAATGGAGTTGGGGATTTGGTCAGAATTAATGGTCTCCTCCATGCTGAGAAGTACAGTCAGATACTTATCCATCATGCAATACCATCAGGGAGGCATCTGATTGGCCCCAAATTTATTCTGCAGCATGACAATGACCCCAAACATACAGCGAAAGTCATTAAGAACTATCTTCAGCATAAAGAAGAACAAGGAGTCCTGGAAGTGATGGTATGGCCCCCACAGAGCCCTGATATCAACATCATCGAGTCTGTCTGGGATTACATGAAGAGAGAGAAGCAACTGAGGCTGCCTAAATCCACAAAAGAACTGTGGTTAGTTCTCCAAGATGTTTGGGCCAACCTACCTGCCGAGTTCCTTCAAAAACTGTGTGCAAGTGTACCTAGAAGAATTGATGCTTGATGCTGTTTTGAAGGCAAAGGGTGGTCACACCAAATATGGATTTGATTTAGATTTTTCTTCTGTTCACTCACTTTGCATTTAGTTAATTGATAAATATAATCTATTAACATGTCTATTTTTGAAAGCATTCTTACTTTACAGCATTTTTTCACACCTGCCTAAAACTTTTGCACAGTACTGTATATATATATATATATATTAAGTTCCCTTCCACCCCACCCCTGCTTCTTTCTTTCTATCTAATGTTTGCCATATGTTTCTCAATCCTGGTCGTCAGGACACCCTGTGTCCTTGTCTGTTGAACTCACAATAACTTAAATTAACTAGTTTAACTAACAATGTGCTTCATTTCAAGATTCTTATACAATTCTATAACCTAGACCAAATTAAAACTCTGGCCCACCCACTAATTACAAATTACAAACCTGGTACTGATGGATTCCTTTTTGTTTATCAGGAGGTTATTCCTTCTACCCCAGAGGGAACCCACTGCCATTAATACTGGGTTTGTAATTTGGACAATCTTGAAATAAAGTTTGTTTTTAATTATTATAAAATACAGTTTTTTTTTTTCTCTTCAGGCAAAACAATCTACCACTGACAGAATGGATGTCACAAACAGTGCGAGGAACCTGAAGAGCAAGCAAATGTCCTCATTGCTGCCTGCAGCACCAGCCATCTCAGCCCTGTCAAAAATGGGGCAGGGATTATGTTATCGGATTGATAGTGTTAATTTTGTTTATGATCTTGTAATCTTGTATGTCTAGTTGGGATTGCTCGTTGGTTGGTTGTTGTTTAATGTATGTATAATTTAATTTTTATGTCTAATTTATGTAATTTATGGTAATAAAGAGCATTAAGATTAAGAATTTGATTGACATGCTTTATTGAACACATAAAACCCTTATTTGCTGTTATTATAATCAGAGCGTTCAAAGTAATCAGAGAGTTCAAAGTAATTTAGAGTTCTGAATTATCCTGTAGGGTAAGGGTTAAAAGAGGATTGAAATTATTAAATTATTACAAATCCATGACAGAACATAATACATGTCTTGCTGCATAATGCAGAAGATTATTGCAATGACATTGTACCAGATTTAGACACACTTTCAAAAAGTCACCAAAGCAATGCATGTAATAATAATTAGATATTAGTGAGATTTGTATCTGCATTCTTGTCTTTTCAAATAGGTTTAAATAGCATTTAATTTAATTTAATTTAATTGCTATAATATGGTTAGGGCTAATTCATTTAAGCAACAGTATTCTTAAAAGTTATCTGTGGACCAGTTCAAACCCCAGCTACCAATGGAGGACTGCAATTTTAGGGATATAATTGTTAATTTTCCAAAACCGGGCCAAATGTGTATCGTATGGCTTTAAGCCGGTTGCCGCATTTGGGCAGTAAATGGGCCAGTTGCACCATGCGTATGCCAGATTAGGGCCGAGAGTGGGCCAAATGTGCTTCATATGGCTCTAAGCCGCTTGCCGCATTTGGGCCAATACATACGGGCCAACATCGGCCCGAGGTGCAAAAAGACACCGGGCAAATACTGGCACCCGAACCTGGGCCAGTTTGGCAGCTGGAACTGGGCCAGTGTTGGGCCAAAATAGTTTGGTTGTCTGGGTAGGGTGTTGTTTGGTATGAAGCAAAGCCCTGCAGATTTCGGGCTATATTTGAACACCCTGGAGTGTGTCTTTGCACTTTTAAAATGGCACCCTCCACCTTACTCCACCCCATCCAAAGTGAATTGGTTGTCAAGGGAATTGGGCACAATGGTTCTGAAAACATATAGGCAGTTTTTGTCGTATCTTATTCATACTTAAAGAACAAAACATCGTAAATGAAGGAAAATTTGCATGCAGGTGCACTGTAAAAAAAATGCCACTGTTGCCAAGCTGCCACGCCTTTTACTGTCAAATTACGTTCAGAACCATACATTATTTTAACAGTCTCTTCTGTTAAATTTACAGCAATTCACATTTACATTTTACTAAGATTTACCATAAAATAAGTGATATTCTGTATTTCGAGCGTTTTCTGCTGACATTCTACAAATAAATACATTTAAATAATGGTTAATTCACATCAAATAATGGTTTTATTGTGTATTTCAAGAGTTTTTCACTGTTATTCAACAAATAAATAGTTCTAAATTAATGGTTCCCTTTCAATTCAAAGATGACTACCAACGAACATTATGTATGGGATATGCCTGCCCATTGTGTAGGAAATTGCTGAGCTTTCTATACCAGAGCTGCCGATAGGCCCCTTCCTGGGATGATGCACTCGGTCCTGCCACCCGAGGGATTAAAACCATCATCCTGAGGAAGCCATTTCTCTTTTTCCTTCTCAAGATGGTAAGGTAAGACCTCTGTGTTGAACTGAGCGTGTTGATAGAAAGAGCTTCTCGACTTGAATCGAGTCGATTTTCTTTCGCTTGCATTCATGCTGAAAGCTGGCTCGCCGCTTTCCCGGAATCAGTGACTTTGAAAAGACCAAGCTTTTCAACTTTCTGTCTTTCAGCGGCCTCCTCGCTTGCGTGGTAGGCCGCTCTTTGTTATCTGTCTGTCGTGTGTGAGCGACTGCCTGTGCAGTCACCCGCGAGTGGTTGTCTATTTTTTTCTTGAGAGTCCACGGGACTAGGCCTTGCCGCATCCTCGCTGTCAAGTAGACCTCGCCGGCTGCGTAGGCCAAGCGAGGGACATTGTTTACTTGAAGGAGCAGATGACACAGGACCTTGAGCTTCTGTCTAGGCAGCAAGTTCCTGCAGTACCAATACAGGTCCCGGCCCCGCTGCTACCTGCACCAGCCCCAGCCACTGTGCCTCCCACGGGAGCCCAAGCTGAGCTTGAATCGCAGCCATTGATGGCGGAGGAGGACACGTATTGTTAGCGGCCTCCTGGGATGACTCCTTCCCCACTGAGATGGAGGAAGAAGGGGAATCAGCGCCATTGACTTTGAAAGAACCTAGCTCATAAGAACATAAGAACATAAGAAAGTTTACAAACGAGAGGAGGCCATTCAGCCCATCTTGCTCGTTTGGTTGTTAGTAGCTTATTGATCCCAGAATCTCATCAAGCAGCTTCTTGAAGGATCCCAGGGTGTCAGCTTCAACAACATTACTGGGGAGTTGGTTCCAGACCCGCTCAATTCTCTGTGTAAAAAAGTGCCTCCTATTTTCTGTTCTGAATGCCCCTTTATCTAATCTCCATTTGTGACCCCTGGTCCTTGTTTCTTTTTTTAGGTCAAAGAAGTCCCCTGGGTCGACATTGTCTATACCTTTTAGGATTTTGAATGTTTGAGTCAGATTGCCGCGTAGTCTTCTTTCTTCAAGACTGAATAGATTCAATTCTTTTAGCCTGTCTGCATACAACATGCCATTTAAGCCCGTGATAATTTTGTTTGTTCTTCTTTGCACTCTTTCTAGAGCAGCAATATCCTTTTTGTAACGAGGTGACCAGAACTGAACACAATATTCTAGGTGAGGTCTTACTAATGCATTGTAAAGTTTTAACATTACTTCCCTTGATTTAAATTCAACACTTCTCACAATATAGCCGAGCATCTTGTTGGCCTTTTTTATAGCTTCCCCACATTGTCTAGATGAAGACGTTTCTGAGTCAACATAAACTCCTAGGTCTTTTTCATAGTTCCCTTCTTCAATTTCAGTACCTCCCATATGATATTTATAATGCACATTTTTATTGCCTACATGCAATGCTTTACATTTTTCTCTATTAAATTTCATTTTCCATGTGTCTGCCCAGTTCTGAATGCTGACTAGATCATTTTGAATGACCTTTGCTGCTGCAACAGTGTTTGCCACTCCTCCTATTTTTCTGCAAATTTAACGAGTTTGCTTACTATACCAGAATCTAAATCATTAATGTAGATTAGGAATAGCAGAGGACCTAATACTGATCCCTGTGGTCCACCACTGGTTACCTCGCTCCATTTTGAGGTTTCTCCTCTAATCAGTACTTTCTGTTTTCTACATGTTAACCACTCCCTAATCCATGTGCATGCATTTCCTTGAATCCCGACTGCGTTCAGGTTGAGAATTAATCTTTTATGTGGGACTTTGTCAAAAGCTTTCTGGAAATCTAAATAAACCATGTTGTATGCTTTGTGATTATCCATTTTCAATGTTGCATCCTCAAAAAAGTCAAGTTGGTTAGATAGACACGATCTCCCTTTCCTAAAACCATGCTGACTGTCTCCCAGGATATTGTTACCATATAGGTAATTTTCCATTTTGGATCTTATTATAGTTTCCATAAGTTTACATATAATAGAAGTCAGGTTTATTGGTCTGTAGTTACCTGGTTCGGTTTTGTCTCCCTTTTTGTGGATCGGTATTACGTTTGCTATTTTCCAGTCTGTCGGTACAACCCCTGTGTCAAGAGACTGTTGCATGATCTTGGTTAGCGGTTTGTAAATAACTTCTTTCATTTCTTTGAGTACTATTGGGAGGATCTCATCCGGCCCAGGGGATTTGTTTATTTTAAGAGCTCCTAGTCCCTTTAACACTTCTGCCTCTGTTATGCTAAAGTTATTTAAAATTGGATAGGAACAGGTCGACATGTGGGGCATGTTGTCCGTGTCCTCCTTTGTAAAAACCTGTGAAAAGTAATCATTTAATAGATTTGCTATTTTTTTTTCTTCATCTATGATTTTGCCATTTGTGTCTCTTAGACATTTAACCTCCTCTTTGAATGTTCTCTTGCTGTTATAATATTGGAAAAACATTTTGGAATTGGTTTTAGCAATATTGATTTCTATTTCTCTCTTGGCCTTTCTAACTTCCTTTTTGACTTGTGTTTGCAGTTCCAAGTACTGTTTTTGTGTACTTTGCTTTTGGTCCCTTTTAAACGCTCTGTAAAGTGCCTTTTTTGCTGAATATTTTTTTTAATTGATCTATTAAACCATTTTGGCCATTTTGTTTTAGATTTAGATTTGTCTACTTTTGGGATATAATTGTTTTGCGCATCTAGTACTACATTTTTAAAAAACAGCAATCCTTTTTCTGTGGATGTTTTCTATATTTTACTCCAATCTACTTCTGTTACTCTCTGTTTCATACCTTCATAGTTTGCTTTTCTAAAATTGTAAACCTTAGCTTTAGTCATTACTTTTGGGGTTTTAAAAAATACTTCAAAATAGACCATGTTGTGGTCTGAGTTTGCCAATGGCTCTCTGACCTCTGTTTTAGTTATTCTGTCTTCATTATTTGAAAAGACTAAATCAAGGCATGCCTTCCCTCTAGTCGGTGCCTTGACAAATTGTGTTAGAAAGCAGTCATTTGTCATTTCCACCATTTCAATTTCGTCCGTCGTGCTCCCCACCGGGTTCTCCCATTTTATACGGGGGATGTTGAAATCCCCCATTAGTATGGCTTCTCCTTTTCTACACACATTTCGAATGTCATTGTATAACAGATTATTTTGCTCAGCATCTGAATTTGGCGGTCAATAGCATGCTCTTATTATTATGCCCTTTGAATTTGTGTCCATTATTCTGACCAATATTGATTCTGCATTGTTTTCTTTGTCCTCATTTAACACCTGGGCTTCAACACTATTTCTTATGTATAGCACTACCCCTCCGCCTCTTCTGTCCTGCCTATCTTTCCTATACAGTGTGTACCCACTAATATTATATTCGTCTCCATCACTCTCAGACAACCAAGTTTCTGTAACACCTATCACATCGTAGTTACTTGTTAGTGCAGTAGGTTCAAGTTCTAACATTTTGTTTCTGAGACTTCTAGCATTAAGATAAATACATTTAATAGTTGTCTTACCTGAGTTGTTGCCCTTGTTTTGATGTGGTCTCCCTTATGGTTTTTTGTTTTCTCCCCCCTTCCTTTCTAGTTTAAATGCTTCTAGACCTCCTCAAGGATCCTTTCTCCGAGTAGATTGGTTCACTTTCTGTTTAAGTGCAGTCCATCCCACCTATATAGATAGTCCTTGTTGTAGAATGTGCTCCAATGTTCAAGAAAGCTGAAGCCTTCCTGTGTGCACCACGATTTTAGCCATGCATTTTTATTTTGTATTTCCAGCTGTCCATATGGTCCATGGACAGCTGGAAATACTCAGGTTTCCTCTGAGTCTAGTTTACCACCATTGCCCAGCTCTATACCGGTTAACTCCACCACCGCAGCCTTAGTTAAGGCTCCGCCGGTGGGTGGATTTCCCAGAGGCCCCATGTGCCCTAACTCTCAATGTAGGGTTATGGAGACACACCTAAAGAGGTCTTATGCAGCGGAAGCGCAGGCGACTTGCCTAGCTAACATGATGAGTATTCTCACCACGTACCTGGATGGCGTGCTCACGGTGACCCCACTTCCAGAGCTGGTGGCCTCTGAGCTCCGCCTCATATCTAGTACGCTGCTTCAGATGTCCGGCCTTCAAGGGCAAGCCCTAGGCCAAAGTCTGGCAAGCCTGGTGGTAGCTCGCAGACAGCTATGGCTGTCGCAAGCTAGGGTACCTGATGCGGATATGGTGGCATTATTAGACACGCTGATATCAATGTGTTCCATTACACCCAAAGCGCGACAGACACCGTCACGGGACACGGACCCTAGGACAGCCCCTCTCTAATCAGCGTTTGTCAGATTGGATTGTCGTCACAGTCTTGACTGCGTATGATGGTGCTGGCTTGCCCCCACCTGGTAGGGTAGCCGCACACTCCACTAGAGGGTTGGCTACATCTTGGGCCCTCTTCAGAGGGGCCTCGATGTCTGATATTTGTGCTGTGGCTAGCTGGGCTATGCCGCATACTTTCTCCAGGTTCTACCGCCTTAATGTGGTAGATCCTACCCTGCCTTCATTAGGCACGAGGGTCCTTGAGGGTGTAAGCGCACACTGCTAACCCTTGGGTTATGCAGTTCTGATGCATCCCTCATATGCTGCCGTTCCTTCTCCCTCGCGATGGCTCTGGTATACATTTTGCCATACATAATGTTTGTTGGTGGTCGTCTTCAAATTGAAAGGGAATGTTAGGTTACTTACCGTGACCCTGGTTCCCTGAATAAGAGAAATGGCTTCCTCAGGATGATGGTTTAAATCCCTCAGTGGGCGGGAAAGAGTGCATCATCCGAGGAAGGGGCCTATGGTAGCTCTGGTATAGATAGCTCAGTAATTACCTACTCAATTGGCAGGCATATCCCATATATAATGTTCGTTGGTGGTCGTCTTCTCTTTCAGGGAACCAGGGTTACAGTAAGTAACCTAATATTAATCCACATAAAATAACAGTTTTTGTTTTTTTTAAATTACTGGTCATGTCTGTGGAGTTCAATGCTTTAAACCCATAAAGAAAAACATGTTTCCCCCTAGATATGTGTGTGTGTGTGTGTTATGGACCGATGCCGAAATCTACTTGCACGTTGACAGAATAGGTCCCCTTACGATTTACGTAGAGGTGCCTATTCTGTGTTGGAGCGCGTACCTTAGTACTACAAGTAAACAGTGTGCTCTCCGCATGTCTCCTTCCATATCAGCCTGAAGCAGTTGGCAGATGTCAGTCTGAGGCACCGCCTGCAAGCCACCGTGGCAGGACCCTTCCGCAAGGAAAAGGGAATGCAGGGTGTTGTGCTCCCACGCAGCAGCGCTCCAACAGACCCAGGGCCATCGCCCTAGGCAGCCACCCCAGCGTGCAATACTGGCGCAATTGCACCTGACTCCTGGGTGCTCACCACCGTGCACACTGGTTACGCACTGCAGTTCCGCGTGGGACCTCTTCCTTTTCGAGGGATCATGGTTACATCAGTGAATGACCCTCTCCAAGCTTCGGCACTCAAGCAAGAAATAGAGAAACTGCTTCTCAAACAAGCTATCCGTCTCGTAGAGAGGGGTTCTACTCGAGATACTTTCTGGTGCCAAAAAAGGATGACGGCTTTTGATCCATCCTAGACCCGAGACACTCAATGGTTTCTTGAAGGAGATGAGATTCCAGATGGTCACGCATCGCCACATCCTTCAATCTGTCCGGCCAGACGCGTATTTTCACATTCCTATACATCCAGTGCACAGGAAATATCTCCTCTTTGCCCTTCAGGGGAGGGTATTCGAGTTTTCCGTGTTGCCTTTCGGCATCTCCTTAGCCCCCCGCACCTCTTCGAAGTGTGTGGGTGCAATCCTAGCTCCCTTGCGACTGTAAAAGCTTACGTATTTTAACAAGGGATCAGGGTGTTGAACTACCTGGACAACTGGCTGATCTGTTCCCAGTCGCAGGAAGGAGCAGTGGCCTACATGGAGACAGTGACAAACCATCTAGCGAGACTGAGTTTTACTCTCAACGAGTCCAAGAGTCAATTAATACCAGTGCGGTGTGTGGTCTGCTTGGGTCTCCGGCTGGATTCCCTCACCATGCAAACCTATTTGTCGGACGACATAGTAGAAGCTAATCAAAACGGTCTGGCCCTGTTTCAACAGGGGTTCACAGTGCAGCTACTTTTGTGTCAAAAACTATTGGGTCTGATGGCTGCAGCCTCATCAGTTATACAACTGGGGTTACTGCGTATGCGCCCCATTCAAGCGTGGCTCAATGCCTTTCGCCTACACCCCAAGCTCATGTTGGGAAGCCCTATGCTGGTGGAGACAAACCCCCCACCTACGCGAAGGTGTAGCGATGGGGGTGATACACAGCCGTCAAGTGGTGACGACAGACACATCCAACCTGGGTTGGGGTGCGTTCTGGGTAGGCAGAGGAGTCAGCGGGTCCTGGTCGGGCTGCTAGACATCCCTGCACATAAATATGTCAGTAGTGGAGTACATGAATAACCAGGGTGGGCTTCGGACCCCAGGGTTACACTGCATAGCCTTTCGGCTGCTGATCTGGGCACAGAAGCATTTATTGTCCCTCTGGGCTGTTTACATTCCCAGAGTGGTGAACTGGGCGATGGACCTCCTCTCAAGGGACGGTTATCACCCATCAGAATGGCGACTCCACCCTCAGGTGGTACAGTGCATTTGGGTTTGCTTCGGGGAAGCCCCAGGAGAGAGAAAGTGACAGTTCTCCTGGTGGCCCCCAGATGGCCCAGGAGAAACTGGTTTTCAAACCTTTGCGATCTGCTGCAGGGCCAGCCATGGGAGATCCCGCTGCGCATGGATCTCCTCAGTCAGGCGCAAGGCTCCCTCTGGCACCCAGAACTGGGCAGACCAGCTGTGGGTCTGTCCGCCTTAGGGCTCTCAGATGCGGTAGTTAGTACACTGCAGAACCCTAGGGCTTCCTCCACAAGAGCATTATATGCTTACATATGGAGGTATTTTCAGAAGTGGTGCACGGCCAGAGGCCATGACCCTATCTACTGGCCCACTGCGATTATTCTACAGTTTCTGCAAGATCTGGGCAGGTCCTCCTCTACAGTGGAAGTGTACTTGGCAGCTATATCTGCATGACACGTCCCTATAGACTGTTTCCCCAGAAGCCCATATTCTGGCAACCCGGTTTCTAAAGGGTGCTCGGCGACTGCATCCCCCTAGCAGGGACGTCCTCCCCGAGTGGAGTTTAGACGTGGTACTGGAGGTTTTTATTAAGGCTCGGTTTGAGCCTATACATTCCATAGAAATTAAATATGAAAGCCTTTTTATTGGCCATCACCCCTGCTAAGCGGGTCAGTGAGCTGCAGACTCTGTCTGTGCACAGGTCCTGTATGCGCGTCTGGGATAATGGAAACAGGCTATCGTTATGCACAAACCCTGCGTTCCTACCCAAGGTGATTACAGCTTTCCACTTGAACCAGTCAGTAGAATTAGAGGCTTTCCATCCCACTCCCTTTGATTCAGAGGAGGATAGGAAACTGAACTCTCTCTGCCCGGTGAGGGCATTGAGAGAATATATGGATAGGACGAAGGCGCTGCGTCATTCTGACCAGCTCTTCGTTTGCTATGGTGAAAGGACCCTAGGGTAAGCCATCTCAAAACAGCGACTGGCCCACTGGATTGTGGATACAGTATCAACTGCTTATAATGAGGCCGAAGGTTAAAATGCAGTCCCCAGGGTTTTATATATCAGTAATTATCTATTTTAAAGTCAGGTAATTGCCTCCCTAATAATAATCGTATTGTAAAAAGGAAGATTTATGATCTCACCCCCTAATTCAATGTTACAATTTAAGCGTCTGCTACAGAAAACTAAATTGTGGAAATCAATCCTCCCTTGTGTGCGAGTTTCAAGTCATCCAATTAATGACAAACAAAAGTGCCTAGTACCCATTTAGACTTATGTAAGCATGTCAGTATTTAAATCAAATAGAAAGCTTTTAAATAGAATTATGAGTACACCTTTAGAATTTGCTATTACTTTAGTCTTATGACATTTTAAAAAATAAATAACCATAAATTAGTTTTAAACACAGATAATTATGTATATTTGTTATATATTCTTTGTTACTTTTAGTTTATTTTTTGCCAAATCGACGATTAATATCACTGTTTATTTTAGAAAGAATTTACCGGGGTTTTTTAATCTTTATTTTTCAATTCAAGCAGAGAATGGATTAAATCGACCTTTAGGCTTTTTAAAAAAACAAAACAAAAAAAAACAAACATACTTTTTATGCCATTGAGAAACATCTCATTTAGTGAAGCCTCTTTATCATATTTAACATGTAACAAAACCATGGTTACCAACATTCTAACAAATAGCATTTGGTCACAGCAGAGCTATACCTTGTAAAGATAAAGATCCTACACAAATTAAAAAATGGTCTCAAATAAACCGTAGACAACGCAGACTTTTATAGCATAAATTTACGAGTAAAAACAATATGCACAGAACAAAACATAGATAGTTGAACAGAACTAATTTGCACTTTTTCTTCAGCACAGCTGGAGTCACTGGAAGGCAGACGGCCGGGCCCGCTTCGTCCTGCGTGGAGACGTCGGTCAGGGGATTGGGTTTTCCGCTCGCGGCCCATTTTCAAATCAAACCAGTAACTGTCACCATATACCAAGCAAAGGCCTACCTACACCTTAACCCGCTCATTTCAAAAGTAGGCGCTTTGAATGACTGGCGCTTGAGGTGGCAAATGAAAATGCACTGTCGGTACAGGTCTTGATGATTGACAGTCATTTAAACGAATGAGAGAATTCTGGCGCTGCTTCAGTCAACGAGATGTCATAACTGGGTGAAATGACAGTGACACTATATTAACAGATCACTGAGATGATTGACAGCGACCCCTAGCCATTCAGAGTGGAATGGAGACGAGACAGACAGTAAGTATAAACTAAACAAACTACAGATGATTTCTAAATTGTTATTTTTGGTACGAAAATAAAAAATAGCAAGGAGGCAGCATGGTCCAGTGGTTAAAGTCCAGGGCTTGTAATGAGAAGGTTGCCGGTTCAAATCCCACCTCTGCCACTGACTGACCTGAGCAAGTCACTGAACCTCCTTGTGCTCCATCCTAAATCAATATCCTACTGTAAGTGATTCTGCATATAATGCACAGGTCACAGCCTACCTCTGTAAAGTGCTTTGTGATGGTGGTCCACTATGAAAGGCGCTATATAAAAATAAAGATATTATATTATTATATATATTTATTTCAGTCAAACTCATTTAACACGCTTTACTGATTAATATCAAAAAGTAGCAAACCTATTTATACAGTATATTGGTTTTTACCTGTAAAAATGACACATTTCAGTTACACTTTAAAATAATATCTACAAATTCCTCTGAAATCCTCTTAAAATATCTTCAGCGGACAAGAAACAATTATCAGATGTTATTCCGCAATCCCATCAAACTAGAAATATGCACATAATGTTGTTGCCATTTTAAAAAAAAATGTTACCCAAATTCCTCACCTGTTTTCCAAAAAGGGTCTTTCTGTCGATAAATACTCCTTCAAAACAAGCCTGTTCTATAGGTTGATTAAAGCTTCTTGGTGAATTTACTTGGTTAGCCACCTTCTTTGTGAATTGGCCGAACTGAATTGGCTATCAGCAGTAAGGGTAGCAAGTTCAATAATGAGAGACGTGCTCTTAGAACAGATCTATTCAACTATTCAGTGGTATCCACTCAATGATTCACTACTTGGTTATATTTAAATATATATTTTCTTAGGAGGTACAGGTATATTACATGAATAAAAATGAAAAATAAATACAAAATATGGAAGCACCTGTGAATGGTCCCTCACATACATTTTATATGCAAACCGTATTCTATAATGTATAAAATCTGCAAGTCAGTTTCAGACATGATGGGCAATAAGCACATTGAAACATACTTGAATAAAGGGACGATAATTCAGTAGATGCTCAGTTAATGTTACGTTCCAATGTTTTTGCTACATAAACAGTAAAGTTTAAACATTTGTGTGATTTATTAGATTAAATCATAGTTCTGTCAACCAAAATATTTTGTGCCACTGCAGAATGTGCTAACTGGTGAATTCAATGGCATTTACACATCAACCTTCTTTTATTAGCTCCCAAGACAAACCTGGAAGGAAAAGACTAAACCATTTTACGTATCAATTTTCCCATCTTGGTAGTACTAATTTGTTTTGATCTTCTCCCGTAAAGTGGTTGTTTTGTAAATGCAGTAACAAAATAAAACTGAAGTCTTCAGGGTTCAGTACAGTACCAGTGTATATCAAGCCATAACTGAAAAAAACACTACAATGTAGAATATGAAAATGAACATGCTTAATTTACAAAATACATCAGATAGCCATTATCCAATGGGTTGCCCAACAAGCAATTTTAAAACCTGCTTACTTTTGCTCCACAGGTGTAATGAATGTCATTTTTAAGTCACTGTTGTGTAAAGCTACTTGTGTGTGTACTGTACCATAACAAGGGACAGTATAAAACAGAAGCAGCTTTGTAAAACATTGAAGGGTTTTGCAGGTTTACTTACTACCACTTTATGCATTATTGCGTCTATATGTATTTAACAAGGTAATCCACGATTAATTCATGGCCCATGCCATGATTTTAGGGAAAGCATAGGGAAACAATGTAATTATGTTTAATGACAATTTAAACGTGTTTATTCAATCAATACAAACACCCTTCAGAAACCACCAATACATTTTAGAAGTTCATTGCATCCTTCTTTGGTTACAAGATACTGCAGAGGGCAGAGTCTACTTTTTGAAATCCAACCACTTAAGTTCAATCTGTGTAATGTACAAGTTGGTAACTTTCTTTTTAACACAACTGAAATGAAAAGTATAAGCAAATTTAAATATTTTTTTTCATAAAAATCAATTTATACTTTGAAAGGTCTCACAATGAAAAGTATACATCAATTTAAAAAAAAAAAACACACTTCACCATCATCAATTGTTTTTAGTAACTATTTTAGAAGCATAGGTAGCAAAGAAACAACAGATCACAAATGACCGATTTTCCCTTTTCTTTAACCAGCACGCGTGGAATGAAACGTCAATTAAATAAACCTCAGAGTGCATCCTGGCATTTATTAGTCTAGGCCCACCAGCTGGGGTCTTAACCAAATCTGTTTCTAATTCTGGAAAAAAAGTTAACATTCTTAAAGGTTTCAAAAGGATTTACATTGTAGCACAAAAAAATAAAAATAAAGTCCACAGCAACCTGTACAGTAATACCAACACTACTCTGCAAGACTGTGGTTCGCTATGTATTTCTTCATTTCCTTTAACATCTCTGGTCTTTTTTTGCGTCCTCCTTTGTAAATGGTTTTGAAATATTTGCACTCTTAAAAAAAACAAAAAACAAAAAATTAACATGCGTCATATTTAGAAAATCATCATACAAATGATAATGTTTTCATTTAACAATTTGTCATGGACACACATTCACACACTCCAGATTAATAAACTCTCACATTACCTACACAGGACAGGAACTGGGATATAATGGCATGGCCATACAGTTGTAAACAGTTTATGACAAGGGAAATAACATGTACACAAAGACCAAGCTAAGGGGTTGTCCAAAATTATCACATATAGCAAGCGTTCACAGTATGATCTCTCAAGTAACGCTCCATTGCCTTTTAAAATGATATACTACTTGGATCCTTTTTCTTAACCAAAAGTAAAACGTCATGAATTCTGACAAGTGACAACATTCTGGTGACTGTAGGAAATCATGTGAATATTACAAGCTCTGTAAGTGTCAATGTTTTGTTAAAGTGTACACTGCCCTCGTCCATTTAACAAAAGGATTTGCCTGCACTTTAGACATTGCCTTCATAGGATTTAAAAATGGCAGGTTTCATTTTTCTGTGTTTATATTTAGCTATTTGAGTTATGTAGATTAATTATTATTATTAATTATTTATTTCTTAGCAGACACCCTTATCCAGGGCGACTTACAATTGTTACAAGATATCACATTATTTTTACATACAATTACCCATTTATACAGTTGTGTTTTTTACTGGAGCAATCTAGGTAAAGTACCTTGCTCAAGGGTTCAGCAGCAGTGTCCCCCACCTGGGATTGAATCCACGACCCTCCAGTCAAAAGTCCAAAGCCCTAACCACTACTCCACACTAGATACCATGACTTTTTCGGGGCTTTCACTTTTTCTACGTACAAGATTTTTCTACGGTTCCAAATTCTTGGACATTTTTTTCCTTGCACCATATGTATAGTAACATAACAGTACCATACTTGCACACTACCCTTCTTTCCTTTGTCTTGCACAATGCAATTGAATTATTTTTACATTTTTTTTTTTTTTATTTCGTCCACAATTTGTAATTGCTTAAATTATCCCTATCTAATATAGCTTTAAATCCTGCAAGCAACAACAATTCTGTGTATCTAATTTTAAATCTCACAAGCGTGTACAATCATCCCAGTCTGCAGACTCGGAGTCTCCAATAGAAATGCTGGTATTTGCTGCCACTAGTTGGGGTGGGTTTAAAGTATTCAGAACAAATCAATTCAAGATATAAGTCATGAAGGACAATTTTTTTTTATTACAAACTGCACTGGGAAAGGGATGAAGTCAATGTGAACTGAGTAACAATTTCCAGGGTTTATTAGATATACACCACAACATTTTTGTTTTGGGTTGTGTGACAGAGAGACAGAATGATTATTGATAATAACTCTCTCTCCCTCCCGACCTGAGAGGACACAGTGTAAAGAGAACAGAGTGCCCTAGACTGGATGGCCTGACAATTCATTCCCAGGGTTAGGTGGAAGTCGGCCATCTAGAAAGGGGGCACAGCTGCGTACATTAAGTCATTGTTCCAGGGGGAAAGCGATGTGGCAACCGCGGATTGGAGGAGAAACGGTTGCACTCGCTAACCAAGGGGGCGTGGCTAGGTGATCTGTTCCTTTTGTTTATGGTTAAGAGAACGCTAAAAAGACAAGTGAAATATTACCGTGAGTGTCTAGTGTTTGTTTGTTTTGTCACTTCTAATTGTACTATTTGTTAGTTATTAGATGGCGAACACAATCTGGAGCTGTCGCTACAGGCCAGCACTAAACCCGGACAACACTGCACCATTGAACACAAATAAATTGTATTTTCACCACAAGCACAATAACAATCACTCTGGACTTGTGAACCTGTGTCTTTGTGTGTGTGTTATACTGTGTTTCAGTTTACAAACTGTGTCTTATTATTTTCGGGACTGCAATAATTTTTTTTGAAACAGTGCAATACACATTGCTGTGTATTGCCTGGGATTATTCTTTGTGGTCGCCAGACCAGGATTACAATAAAACCTGTTTGGATCGTGAACTTTGTTGTCTGTCTTCTATTTCCTAACCACATCACCACTACACCTGAGCACTGCAAACCACTTTGCCACAGGATGTTTTACCTATGTATCGGTTAAAACCAAAAACCAGAAGCCCCAATTACAATCCAGATTTCCAGTTTATGAACTTATTTTTGTAAAGAGGGGAGTTTTAGGTAGTTTGGCTGGATGTTTAACCCAAATAAATCTCAATGCTGCATTGTCGAACTACTACAGTAAAGAAATCATAATGAACCTATTCAGCAGTCTGTGGAAACTCATATGTTTTTACTGAAAGTGTTTTTGGCTTTTTTCTTTTTGAAACTGGGCCAACAATTGTTATTCACGTGCTAGTTGGGACCAACAGTATACCCAAATGTAATGGTGATACCTTCTAATCTCAGCTGTCTTATGCATCTGTTTATAGTATCCATTTATTTTAGCCCTTGATCCTTTACAGACACAGTAAATATGCAGCTGTGGTTATTTGACTTGGCAGGGACAGTCATGTATTTAATGTACAGTAGTCGTGCCTGGTAAAGTATTTAAGCATTCTTAAAGTGTAGATGCCAAACTGTATTCGGTATATAGCAAGTTATATATATATATATATATATATATATATATATATATATATATATATATATAGCATTTAAGATAAATATAATGTCTTGATTTGTATCCAGTAATATAGATGTAGTTTCATCACATGACCACAATCTAAAATGACCCATATGTAGTGATCAAATCTTTCTGACTATAACACTACCTGGTTAACATGATCCATCTTGAATTTTTCAGAAACGCATTAGACTCTTAGCCACCTACTGAAAATGACTGTCAGTGTCCTTGCATCATTAGCAAGGATCCTAGGAATCCGTTTGCTGCGGAGTAACATGGATTTTCTATGTTTTCTGAGAATTTTTAGTTTTACATTTGCAAAAAATATGCAAGGCTTTTTTTGGTTGTTTATAACCAAATCAACACACTTATCATATATAAATCATCAACACAGGCAATTTTGCTTTAAATTTAGTAAACATACTTGCTCAATAAAACTGCTTTTGGTGAACGAGACACTAATGTCACATTCATGCTGAAACATAGCTGCAATTTACTGTTTGAAGACGCCAAAAACAATTTTAAAAAAAATCACCCCTAAAGATTGGGTCAATGAGTTTGGCAATAGCCATCCAGGTGACAAAGATGAACGAGATAAACTAATATAAATACTATTTTGGGGGTTTTATTATTAGTACACAGACGTATTTGTAATGTTAAAGTAAAATGGTACGTTTGTTTATATTATGGCACACTGGTGAGCTTGTAACTTCCTTCGAATTTTAAAAACTGTTATTCAATAGTACTGTTTGTATATCTTATAATTTGACGGGGTGGGCACACTCAATTTTAGCCTTTTATTTTAATTGTGGAACAACACAGATTTTTTTTTTTTTTAATCTGAGAATTTTTTTTCTCTTTTATTGCAGAAAACTAGGATCCCTGGTCATTAGTATAGTATGTGCACCTGACCAAACATTGAATTCTGTGCTGAAAGAAATTCAAGCATGAATATCTGTGTACATTATCGGCTAAAATAACAAAACCTGCCGATCGCAGATTGTGTTTTTTTCCCCTTATAAAATCAGTGCCATACCAATAGGCTACCGATTATCGGTGCACTCCTATTCAGAGGTCGTGTTAACGCAAAATTTTGTGTCCTAGACGCAAAATAAATCCATTGGACGGAAAAATATTTTGTTTTGCATTCACTGGACGCACAGAATGAAAAGGGACGCAGACATGCATATTCGTGGTAATCTATTACACTGCAGCAATGACCGGAAAAAAAAAGAAAAATACCCCACTGTTCTGCAATATAACAGCCTTGATTAAGGTACACTGCAGTCCTGTATGTGGCAGCAATAAGCCTCATACTTGGCTTTGCCAGCAATATTAAGGATATTTACTTTTAGGCCCTGTCCACACTGCATAACCGATCTCGAGAACCGTACTGAAAAACGTTTTAATTAATCCAGCTCAAACTTTAGCGTCCACACTGAAGTACCATTTCATGTTTAGTTGGGCACAATGCATACACACACTAATGCTATTAGAATAGTTTGGTGACAGTTCCTAGCAGCGCAATGAATACTGGAAATACAATAGTATCCCACCATGCACTCTATTTTATTTTAAAATAAATGTGTTATGCCCCATATTAACAGAGGATCATATTGCTAAGAAATAAAACAAGTACTCATTTGTTTCTCATTAAAGATTTATACATATATACCATACAAAATCCTGGTTTTGGAAGCCCTCAATATGCATATTAAAGACACACTGAATTATGTCACTTGTTGAAATGATACCAACTTGGTATTAAATGAGCATCAATTAGTCTATAGGGCAGCAGTGTGGAGTAGTGGTTAGGGCGCTGGACTCTTGACCGGAGGGTCGTGGGTTCAATCCCAGGTGGAGGACACTGCTGCTGTACCCTTGAGCAAGGTACTTTACCTAGATTGCTCCAGTAAAAACCTAACTGTATAAAAAATGTGCAATTGTATGTAAAAATAATGTGATATCCTGTAACAATTGAAGTCACCCTGGATAAGGGTGCCTGCAAAGAAATAAATAATAAATGCGAACACACACAGGGCTAGAAGTTTTCGGGTTTTATTTTTAATCAGGTGACAAATTTAGCTGATTCTGTTTCATAATTAAGCTGTTAATTGCAAAATAATCTTTGCTTTTACCTTCATATCTTGCCCGAGCCTAATTCTGGTCCCTTTAATTATTTCAAACAGAGCTGACAAATTACGTGAATTTTTCATCCCCGATCCTACTTTTAACTCACATTTCATTTTTGCAGTCGCCTAATTTAACATTGTGCTTTTGTTATTTGAACAGGGATGCCCTTACAGATTTTTTAAGCATAAAAATAAAATACCTAGAACAAAGTGTACACTGACAGCAAGTCAAATCTGAAGTTTTTTTGCTAAGCAGTCAGCATCTTCAGGGGATTCTCATGAAGATTGCTCATCTGCATCTCAGCCATCTACTTCTGACTAGTGACCGAAGCATTTGCAAGCAGTAGTAATGCACAAAAACGCAAACAAAAAATACGTTCTTATAATTTTAAATGGGAGATGAAGTATCTGTGGCTTGTTTATTGAGACAGCAAGATGTACTGTGTGTGAAAGAGCTACTGGACAATAAATATATATATATATATATATATATATATATATATGTACTGTATATATGCACAGATGTACAGTTTTTCCAAGAATCTTTGCTTAAAAGACACGGCAATGCTGTTGCTGTTATGGAATGCAGAAAAATTTTAAGAACACACATAGATGTAGGCAACAAACAGTGCTTAGAATCATGTCTCGTTGTCATGCGAGCGGTCTACTGTTAGGATATATAACAAAGAAAAAAGTGTGTGTGTTTATTAGTATTATATCTATACACAGATAGATTTTTTTACCACAAGCACCCAGACTCATATCTTTCCTGGCAGCTCTGTGGTGGCGTACGGTACAGCAACCAATCCCTGTATCTGCAGTATTTGTTTAACTTTGTTCCAACCTGGGCACCTGACACCATTTGCAATCCAAGCCTCTGTCTCTCTGATCTTTTGTTAGATACCAGAAACCTTTTACAAGTACCTATAGAATTTAGAATGCACAATACAAACATCACATCAAGCTCCAAAAGTTGAGCCTTACCACTTAAAAACGTTATTAGAATGATATATACATATAAAAAAAACCACACACTTTATCGCTTCACACATTTTTTTGTTAAGGCTGCTTGCTTAAAGTACAAACAGACCTCTGGGCTATCTGCTGACAATGACCAGATGAGAAATAGTAATTCTAAAAAAAAAAAAAAAAAAAAAAAAGGGGAGAGGAAGCGCTATGCATTGATTTCAAAAGTAATAGGGACGAGTTGTTTGTGTTTTTTGTCGCCCCATAAAAGCACATACCTTTTCCAAGCAAAAGACCCGCCACAAAAGCTTTGCTGTAAGCTACAGGTGCATTTTCTGCAAGAGTTTTCTTTGCTTGATAAGCACTGAAATGGAATGCTGGCCACCAGCCTTTTCTGGAGGCCCACTCATCTTTAATCCAGGCAGAAGCACCCCTAACAGAACACACAAAACAACAATAGAACACCAGTTAGACAACAACAGTATAGTATAAATATTTTTGTATGAATTAGTGTACCGGTATTACAGTAATATATTTATACATAAAAAGAACAAAACCTTATTAATTTCGCTAAAGGCTTATCTTGGTTTTGTGAACTAATCACTATATCAGCATTTCCCAATGTACAGCATGGAAATAAAATCACAACACATCAGGGGTCTCCCACCCTGGCCCTGGAGGGCTGGTGTCCCTCCTGGTTTTTGTTCCAACTGTACCGTAGATTACTTAATTGGACCAAGTAAGTGCTTATTAGAAGCTTAATTGGTCCAATTAATTAATTTAGTGAACAGTTGAAACAAAAACCAGGAGGGACAGTGGCCCTCCAGAACCAGGTCGGGAGACCCCGGCAAAACAAGCAGACAGTCTTTTTTTTAATGAATCAGCAGATGTTGTACAGTATGACAGCACCTAATTTACACCACTATAAATCATTTTATTTATTTATTTTTTTCTTTAAAAAGAAATATTTTACTTACACTTTGAAGACTAGTTGAATTGTTTTCTCTAAAGAGTTCCACGCATCCGGATTATCTTTCCAGCTTGAGTAATCCAACAGACTGAACAGAACTTTCAGTGCTTCATGATGATACTTTCTCTTGTCTGAAAATAAGTTTTAAAAAGTAATGTATATATATATATATATATATATATATATAACATTGATAGGATTGTGTATATATATATATATATATATATATATATATATATATATATATATATATATATATATATATACACACACATATACACACAGTGCCTTGCAAAAGTATTCAGACCCCTGACCAATTCTCTCATATTACTGAATTACAAATGGTACATTGAAATTTCGTTCTGTTTGATATTTTATTTTAAAACACTGAAACTCAAAATCAATTATTGTAAGGTGACATTGGTTTTATGTTGGGAAATATTTTTAAGAAAAATAAAAAACTGAAATCTTGCTTGCATAAGTATTCAACCCCCACACATTAATATTTGGTAGAGCCACCTTTCGCTGCAATAACAGCTTTAAGTCTTTTGGGGCAAGTATGTACCAGCTTTGCACACAGTGTCGGAGTGATTTTGGCCCATTCTTCTTGGCAGATTTGCTCCAGGTTGTTCAGGTTGGTTGGACGACGCTTGTGGACCGCAATTTTCAAATAGTGCCACAGATTCTCAATGGGATTGAGATCAGGACTGTAGGACATTCACCTTTTTGTTCTTGAGCCGCTCCAATGTTGCTTTGGCATTGTGCTTGGGATCATTGTCCTGCTGAAAGGTGAATTTCCTCCCAAGCTTCAGTTTTTTAGCGGACTGAAGCAGGTCCTCTTGCAGTATTTCTCTGTATTTTGCTCCATCCATTCTTCCTTCAATTTTAACAAGATGCCCAGTCCCTGCTGATGAGAAGCATCCCCACAGCATGATGCTGCCACCATCATACTTCACTGTAGGGAATGTGTGTCTTGAGGCATGGGCAATGTTAGGTTTGCGCCACACATAGCGCTTTGAGTTTTGGCCAAAAACCTCTATCTTGGTCTCATCTGACCACAAAACCTTTTCCCACATCGCAGCTGGGTCACTCTCATGCTTTCTGGCAAACTCCAGACATGCTTTCAGATGGTACTTTTTGAGTAACGGCTTCTTTCTTGCCACCCTCCCATACAGGCCAGTGTTATGCAGAGCTCTTGATATGGTTGACTGGTGCACCATTACTCCACTCCCAGCCACTGAACTCTGTAGCTCCTTCAAAGTGATTGTTGGCCTCTCTGTGGCTTCTCTCAGAAGACTCCTTCTTGTTTGAGTGCTGAGTTTTGAGGGACAGCCTTTTCTTGGCAGTGCCTGGGTGGTGTGATGCAGCTTCCACTTCCTGATTATTGATCCAATTGTGCTCACTGGGATATCCAAACACTTGGATATTATTTTGTACCCTTTCCCTAATCTATGCATTTGTATTACTTTATCTCTAACTTCTGTAGAATGCTCTTTGGTCTTCATTTTCCTTCAGATTCACAGCCTGACCAATGATCCTTCAACAGTGGGTTTTTTATCCAGAAAATGTGACAGCAACTTTAATGGTTCACAGGTGGAGGCCAATGGTAAGGTAATTGTGTCCTCGTTAGGGCAATTTCTTTCATCGGTGTAAACTGGGAGCTTCCACAGCACAGGGGTTGAATACTTATGCAAGCAAGATATTTCAGTTTTTCATTTTTCTTAAAAATATTTCCCAACATAAAACCAATGTCACCTTACAATAATTGATTTTGAGTTTCAGTGTTTTAAATTAAAATATCAAACAATGAAATTTCAATGTACCATTTGTAATTCAGTAATATGAGAGAATTGGTCAGGGGTCTGAATACTTTTGCAAGGCACTGTATATATAATATATATACTGTATATATATAATATATATATATATATATATTATATATATATATATATATATATATATATATATATATATATGCATACACACTGATACACAAATGCTGAGCCTTGACACATTTTGAAAATAAGTCTATCTATATTAATTTAAAAGTATTCCACTATTGTTCCATAATCTCTGCCACTCTAACTTCGTAATATTCCAGCTCATGTTTTTTCCCCCAGGAGTGATTTATAGACATACTGATTAACATTACTACATACAATAACATGACAGTGAAATGAGGATTGCCAAAAATCAAGTTTAATACATTTTTTGGGTTGTGATATTAAGATCTGAAACGGTTTAGATAAGAGACTCCATTATGTAAACAATTGAAGCCACAGATCACAAGTCTAAACTCTGTCATATATAGTTTGAGTGTCTAAAATGTATTCATTATTAGGGAGTTTGTGTATTGTGCTCACGTGCAGCTTGTAAAGCAACACATGACAGGGCATGCGTTGTGTTGCGTTAACATACGGATGTAGTTGGGTTGGATGCACAAAGCGAAGCAGTATATTTGTTATAAAAATTAAACTGGAGGTTTAACATTTTCATTTATTGTAATTAAAATAAATGAAGCCTCTGTGATGGACTCAATAACTCTGTAAACACAGATGACATAACCCACAATGTTAGCCTTCTTAGTGACCAAGCACTTAAATATCAATCGTGTATTTTTGTTGATAATAAGAAAGTTTACAAACAAGAGGAGGCCATTTAGCCCATAATGAAAAGATACAGAAAAGGAGGCTAAGACAAAATTCACTATCTACGCATTACTACCGCTGACCTGGAGAAGCGAATGTCAGCACTGTTTACGGAGCGACTGAGAGCAGCACGGAGGCCAACATAAAAAAAACTGAGTACTCTTGACCAGCCGAACTACGCACTGAAGCATATAATTATCATAGCAGACCGTTAGATTTTCAAGACAAACTGTTTTTAAGTCGATTACCATTTCTTTATGTTTCATCAAATGAATAAAAACACCAGCTGCCCAAGCATTTGTTTTCTTCGATTTCATTAAGTTGTTGACTTGTTAAATCTTTGTGTCTCTGGCTTCCCTCCCCCCCCTTGTACATCGTAATGCCTCCAATTTTTTTTTAAAAAACAATGTGTATTTATTGCGAGTTTTATATGTTGTGTATTGATAATTTATTAATTGAACTGTGCTTCGGCAAAAATTAATTCTGCCGTGCATTGTACTATTTTGCATGGTAAAAAATCCTCAACAGCCAATCAGCGTGCACCATCCAAACATTCCATTTCATAAATAAAGATGATAGCTGGACATTCGTAGCTCTGACTGTGCTGGTACCCCATGGATGTAACTTCAAAGATTATTAATTCACATAAATCCATTTCTGCTGTAATTATCAATTTAAAAAACACAGTCTGTTTTTTCCCCTTCTTGGTGAATTTGTGTTAATGAAAACTAGAACCGTTCTTTAAAACTCCAATTAATAAATTCACAGAAATAGGCCCGCCCATCGTACTGAAACAGAGAAAGTTAAGTCTAAGGTTATTCTTAGTATTAGTGATTTTTTTATGTGCTTATCTTTCAGTCACCTATACTGTTATTGTGTGGTCCGGTGAGAGCAAATAAAAAAATTCAGGTGGTTCGTGAACAAAAAAAAAAAAAGTTTGAGAACCACTGATCTACAGAACATGTGCAAAGCAACAGACATAATCTCACTAGCCTCTCCTGCTGCACATTAATGAACTATGTGGTTCTTTATACTGTATTCTCCCAATTCTGTTAAGACATAAATACCTGGAACAGCAAGAAGTGAACAGAACTCCAGCATCAGTTCATGACTCGGGACTAACAGCTGTAAAATCTATAGAGAAACAGCACACAGCATTGTATTAATACATAAATACCTACAAATAACAAAATCATTTATTTTAAACACCAAAGTCTTACCCTAAGTACTTTCACCAGCTTCCTCCAGGGCGCCTGATGCCTTTTTAAGAACTGGTACAAATACACGTGGGCGTTTGGATTTGGAGGGAATTTGTTGTCATATGCATAGTCATTGAGCATGTGAAGTGCAGCATCATGGTCATCATAGAACTCTAGCAACTATAAAATACATGATACTTGTTAGTCCAGACCTCAAACTCTGGATTAGCGTTAACTACAGAAGGGTGGTTTTTTTTGGACACAATTCAAATCCCTATTTTCTTAATGCCTGATAAATAAAACCTGTCTTCTAGTGTGCACAGTTTAGTCGAATATTGGTATGAAACAAGCTCTGAAGAAGCTAGTTTGGTTGACAAAGAGATCCATATCAATCCCTTTCCAATGCTCAGCACATCAACGTGGAATAGGGCAAGTAATCCACATCCTTATGCTTTAGTGTAGCTAAATACAATTTTTCAAATGAACTGGACATTAACTCTGTACAGTAATGAACTGATATTTTCAAAATCATACTGAAGCATTATCAGGAGGCTGTGTGGTCCAGTGGTTAAAGAAATGGGTTTGTAACCAGGAGGTCCCTGGTTCAAATCCCACCTCAGCCACTGACTCATTGTGTGACCCTGAGCAAGTCACTTAACCTCCTTGTGCTCCGTCTTTCGGGTGAGACGTAATTGTAAGTGACTCTGCAGCTGATGCATAGTTCACACACCCTAGTCTCTGTAAGTCGCCTTGGATAAAGGCGTCTGCTAAATAAACAAATGATTATCACTTTCTCGATAAAATGTAGTTTGTTTTTTCACCTGTTCCACACAAATCAGCTGTGTTGGTTAATGTACTTGAATAAACTGTAGTGTTTGGCTGGAAATACACTTTTAATTTGGTGGGTTTTTCCTCCTGTATTTCCTGTTCCTTTTTTTTGGCAGGTTGCTTCATACTGTAGATTCAATTATGGACAAATGGTGGTGCAAAATCATGACACCCCCACTGCATCCCGCTGTGATTAGTGGTGTAACGATCCACTGCGATTCTTTACATGATATATCGTATAATAACGGTAAGAGCGGTATGAATCATTTGTATTGTGATACAGCATAGCTCATTGTAGTTGATCAAATGGTTCTTGTATGAAGAATAAGTGTGTTTTATAGTTGGGTTTTAGTACTACTGTAACTATTTAAGGGGCATGGAATCCACATAAATGCTGTACAACAATGTTGTAGGAATTCATATTTTTAAATAAAAATGGTTTCAGAGACCCTAATTCACAATATTTTTGGACTTCCTAATGTTACATAAGGAAAGGCAGTCTGTGATAGATCTATGAAACCAGACTATATTATTGTGCAAATAAACCCATAAAAAAAAGTGTAGCCGCTGAGCTCCCGAGTGGCGCATCCGGTAAAGCGCACGCGAGGAGTGCAGGATGCGCCCTATAGCCTGGAGTTCACCGGTTCGAGTCCAGACTATTCCACTGCCAACCGTGGACGGGAGCTCCCTGGGGGTGGCGCACAATTGGCTGAGCACCGCTTGGAGGGGGGGGCTTAGGTCGGCCAGGGTGTCCTCAGCTCACCGCACACCACCGACCCCTGTAGACTGGCCAGGCGCCTGCAGGCTTGCCTATAAGCTGCCCAGAGCTGCGTTGTCCTCCGACACTGTAGCTCTGGGTTGGCTGCATGGCGGGCCTGCAGAGTGAAAAAAAAAAAAGGAGTCGGCTGATGGCACACGCTCGGAGGACAGCATGTATTCGTCTTCCCCACTCGAAGTCAGCACAGGGGTGGTAGTAGTGAGCTGAGCTTAAAATACAATTGGATATGTTAAATTGGGAGAAAAAAACGGGGTACAATTGGCGACTACTAAATTTATTTATAAAAAAAAAAAGTGCAGCCATGTATACACATGGTTCTCAATCCCATAAGCAGCACAAGTATATGGTAAAATGCAACCCAAAACCTCTACAGGAGACTAGGTGTATAAAAAACAATTTAAAAAGTTGATATTTCCCTAATGAGTCATTCTGCCTGTTGCTTAAAAGAAGCATTGACATACCCAGATCACCTTCCAGAAAGAGTAAAATACGATTTGAAATGAAGTCAATAATCCAGTCAAAATACCGAAGTGAATAATGAGTTTCACTTTAGAACCATTAAATACAAATTTTACATTCTTTCAAATATGATCATAACAACTGCAGTAGGACAGTATTTTTCACACTCACTTATTATAACATTGCAATCACATTGGGCATTCTCAATAACAGTGTGTTGGTTTTACATGTTGGAAACAATCAATCTACAGCCTTAAAAATAAATAAGATAGACCCCTACGTAATTTAAATAACTTCTGACTGCTCTATTTTGTGCACGTGCATTAGGTGGATATGGTGTAAAGTGACAATGCAATGCTTTTGGAATGCTTAAGGCAAGAAAGTGAATGACTTGCATGTACAGGTTAGAAATATTCATATACAAAATCAGACGTTAATCAAATTATAGACAAATGCAATCCTCCAAACATCTTTAGGACACTAGAAGTGTGAAAATGAGTGCAAAATCAAGTGTGACAGATAGATAGATGGACACAATCACCATATAAGGGTCCCCATTCCTTGAATGAGGACACTAAAAATAAAACCACACTTACATTAACATAACTGAGTACAAAAGGATCCCAGACTCCAGGCTGTTTTATTATTGCACTAAGGTTTACAGATGCCTGTCGGAAATAGCTCTGCATGTCTTGTTTTGCAGTTGCAGCTGTATAATCATATTTTTCTGAAATATGAAATTAAAAAATTAGTCATTTTAATTTCTGTAAAGTAACCACATGTTTGGATGAAGTATAAATTTCCACCTAGTAAAGATGCTTGTTTTGATGGATTGTTTCTGAAAGCTGTAAATTAACAGTTTTTGGAAGTTTTGATTTTAATGATAATGAAAATAAAATGCATTTTTATATTTATACAGTGTAAATACAAAAAAGGCTACACAATTTGTGAAGAAAATATTCAGTTTTCTATTAATGCAACATGAAATAAATGTTATTCCATGCATTGGTAAAAGACTATCAACATGACTAGATTAGCCTGCATTGTTGGCGGATAATAGAATTGCTTTATTTTGCCAGATACAGTTCTACTTCAGAAGGCACAAAAGACAAACTTCTACTTTGTTTAACATATGCTAAAAGACCCAGTGATACATAAAGCTTTTCTTTCTTCCACACTTACCAGTACCTTAACTATACTTTCACTTGGCGTACTGTTATTGTGAGAATGGGGTAAATGTGCTCATAACATTTGAAATCCATACAGATTATATTTGAGTACAGTAGAATCTGTTATAGCTGATTTAATTGGTTCCAGGGGTTCATCAGATATGTGAAAATATCACAGCTCGGAGGGAGTCATTATACTACATTGAAGTTGCTTTAGTAGTCAGGCACATCAGTGTGTTTAAAAACACCAAACTGCGGCACTGCACATATATAGGAGGCTGTGAGGTCCAGTGGTTAAAGAAAAGGGCTTGTAACCAGGAGGTCTCTGGTTCAAATGCCACTTCAGCCACTGACTCCATTGTGTGACCCTGAGCAAGTCACTTAACCTCCTTGTGCTCCATCTTTCGGATGAGACGTAATTGTAAGTGACTCTGCAGCTGATGCATAGTTCACACACCCTAGTCTCTGTAAATCGCCTTGGATAAAGGCATCTGCTAAATAAACAAATAATAATATACTATATAATGAAATACCAAATACATATTGCAGTGCTTTTTTGCAATATTTATTTGGCAATTTACAAAACAGCATTCCAAAAACATTTCTTGCAGTTCATGCCAGCCATCTTCATGGCAACTTCTGTTTGTAGCTTATTTTTACAGAGCTACCATTGCCGGCATTGTTGGCGTTGTCAACAGCAACCTCCGTGTATCCCTGTCTGTCAGAGGATAATCCACAACCCCTATGTTACAACCCATAAGAAAATGTGCATTGATTAATTTCCATCTGTAATGGCAGCAAATATACATACTGTTCAGTTGGTAGCAGCATGTGTTAATGACAAATGCCAGAGGCCTGCGCTGACTCGAGGTGCATCGGATTAATGGAGGGTACAGTATTGGATATGTATTAAGAAGCATGCAACTTCTTACCAGTTTCTGGAAGAGCATCACTCTTTTGAACCCAAGTATAGTAATCCAGCAAGCCACGGTAACCCTGAATCATTTGCTGCTGGGTAGCACATGTATCCCTGCATCTCCAGCTTTCTGCTAAAGACAACTGTCTGTTAGCATCTTCAAGCATACCGTTAGACAACAGGTGAAAGGAATGCTCCAAGCAGATCTGCAAAGAAGACAGAATATTTTAAACTGTGCTGAACTTCATAGTTTATAAAAATGTAAACATTTCAATTTACAAACTACAAATATGTAATAAAAGTACTGTGCACAGTAATTTATAAAACTGTAAAGCCTATTTGCAAGTCTACATTAAGTTTTATTTGTATTTACCAACATTTACAAATTTGTACAAGTCTCTGGTGGATTATTCTATATTCCTATGTTTAGAGTTTGATCAGTTTCCATCCATCTTGCATTAATAGAACACTAATGTAGAGAGACCTTCAAGTAATTCTTGACTCCTATGTTTTTCATTCTGTCCAAAAAAGAATTGAAATCATCAATCTTGGATCTGGGGTGATGCCGAAGAATTTCTGTTCCTAGTCTCCAAAACCTCTAAAAGAAAGAGAAACAGGGTGTCCATGTAAATCAAAACTTCAAAAACATGCTTGGCCAAAAAACACCTAACAGTATGGAATAGGGGTTTTAATCAATTAATGATTAATCACACCTGCGGGCTTTGAGCAATTACAAAATAGATAAATTAATCAGTCTGCAACAGTGCATTACCATAAAACTGCGCATGTTAAAATAAATCTTATTGGTGAGCTTATTTACTGGAAGGTATACCCAGTATTTCACAACATCTCAGAATCAAGAAAAAAAGACTGCAACTAGCAACATTCGCTCATCTGTGCTTCCCTTTCACAGCAGTTCTACAAGTTTATCATATCACCTTAGCCGTATTATGATGAGAAACGCGCTGGCTTAGAGATTTACTTGCAGTGTACATGAGGGCTGCCAGTTAAGCCTCCAAATAACAATCAATTAATTTGGCACACAAAATCGAATCGTTCGAATAAATATCGATTGTACTGCCCACATAAATTTTCACTCCATCCCGTTGTTGAACTGTTGCACTAGTGCTTGTTTACATGTATATAAGATGCCAACACCCCCTCCCCCTCCTTCTGCTCATACATTGACATGCGGACATGTTTCTAAATAATTTGGGAATCGGACTCAAAATACCCGGTTCCAATGAGACACCCGGTTCTGACACGATTCCAAAAATCTCCTCAAATGCACCTCATTAATTTTATCAGCTATGGGCAGCACTGATTGTACTTGCATTGACTCGATGTGGTGAATCAGGAAACGGAGCACACAGCCCAGTTTGAAAAATACACTGTAAAAAAAATATATTATTCCCAGTCAGTTTACTTCAATGTGCACAATTTACTTGCATATTGTTTGCCAGGAATACAAGACTGTAGTCCTGCTCTGGATCCAAGGCGGCACGCGCTTTGTTTAAATAAAATACACAGAGAAGCGTACTTACAAAGCATTTTCAAAATTGATTCGCTGGTAGGAGGGGACCAACAAATCAGATGCTGGTTAACACGAGGTGGAAAAGAAGAACACGCCCACTGCTTGTCTTTGGTAGAAATACTGTAAACAGCAAGCAGGGCATTCGGTGCATTTTCATTGATAAACTTAAATAACGTTATTAACTATGCACGTTACAAAAATGTAATTATTGAATCGATTACCCAGGTATTTATATAGATGTATGTAATGACGAATTGAATCGATCAAAAAAATCGATTTTCGATTTAATCGTAGCAGCCGTAGTGCATATGGTTAGTGTTTGCTGTTAGAGTGTAAAGGACAGTGGAAGAAATTCCAGTGCTGCACAAGTCCCCCCCCCCACTTCTAAATGTTACTTTATACTCAGTCAAAAAAGCAATCATTAAATGTGCAAACAAGAGTGAATCGAATAAATCAATACATTTTCACTTGCCAAACAATCAGACACACATCTTCCCCCTTTTAAAAACATTACACACTTTTTAACCCATCCTTAGCACTTGATTAATAAGAAAACCCTCCAATTTTAGTTATCCTTCCCTTCCCCTCCAATGAAATATTCAAATTAAACAGAGAGCCAGGTGTGAGCCTCCCAACCCATAAAGCACCAAACAGCAATTACAAACCAATTTAAGATTTTAAATGACTCTCTTTGGCTAACTTCTAATTAAACGTAAGCAAATATATTAAAACGGTCATGCCAACATTAGCTGGCATTATGAAACATCTGCAGTAAATAGTGTGACTTACATATATTTGAAAAGCTGAATTCAAAATGTCATCATTAAAACACAGTTGGTGTTATAGTTGCATTACTGATTTATAATTCAGCTGCTGTAGCTTTAAGAGAGTGATGTTACATGCCACAGTGCTTGCAGGGACGGTGGAGGAGTTATGGGGGAAGTATAAGCATGTAGACAGTGCGTTACTTTGGCAGCTTCAAAGAATCAGTTCATATTCCTATTTGTATAATCGGAAAAGGCATAATCAACTTACTGTATATCCGGGAGACACAAGAATAAACGTTAACTGGATTGGTTTCACAAACATCTGTCTGGAAGTGGTTTTCACCAATCGGCCGTCTACAATAGCATTACGTTAATACTTTGTATTACTTGCAATTGTCTTTCAATACAATTTTGTGCAACTAGCAAACAGGTGTGATTAATTGATTAATAGATCGGATGCTTAATCAATCAATAGAAAATGTCAAGACTAAAACCCCTAGTATGTAGTTAAACTTGGAGGTTATTATTAAAGAATGTGGGTTGATAATAATAATAGTTTGGTTTACAAGCATTTTTACAAGACCTTTTTAATAGCCAGGACCCTATAGGTATAGAATACCTCATACGATGACCTCTGCCTCCTATAGCTTTTATCCTCTATGTTTTGGAAGTAGTTTGTCATCAGGGCGGAAGCTTTGTGCCACTGGTGCTGGAAAAGAGCCTTATGGATTTGTCTCAGGCATATTCTTTCAGTCTTATGAAAGCCTGACTCTTTCCTTCCTCTCCTACCTGCACAAAGAGAAGGACAGGAGTTAACAAAAAATTACAGATCAACCACCAGTGTATTTGTGTCTGTTAACATGTGGAAATGTGATGAAAACAATTGTATTTAGAGGTTTTAGATCACGCCAACATGTTTGTAGTATGATTCATAATATTTGTGATTACACAGCTTCAGAAAAACTTTAGTTACAGAAGTCATTTCCATCTTGCTGACTCATCTGGTTTGCATAAATGTGTTAGCTGTAAACTTGTGAGCAGTAACAGCTATGCTTTATACCCCACATTCTGATTTCTGTATCTTTACCTATACATTTCATAAAGTTATACAGGTCCCATATCAAATGATCCTGCGATTAAGCTACATGGTTTGTGTTTTTTTCTTCTTTTATATAAATCTTACAAATGAGTTTTCACAGAATATATTATGGTGGACATACTGTGGGGCAACTGTAATTTTGGTGGTAGAGGTAGGGGAAACCCAGGCTGTAAAATACTAGTTTGTTGATCATATCTTTCTGGTGCTTCCTGTTCTGCTGTTGCAAGCAGCTCTTCGTAAAGGTCATCCATGACTAAAAGAGAAAAAGGTGTAAAATAAATAAATAAATAAAGGAGATGAAACCACAAAAAATGCACAATATGCTTTGAAACTTGTTTGATTTTACCAATGCAACTATAAACTATTAGATATTTTTTTCAGCCAACCTTTATATTATGACTATTCCAGAAACCAAGGGAAATGTACTTAATCTAATAATAAAAAAGATGAATAACCCATGTCAGCCATCAATATTTAAATTGTTCTATATTTAAATTTGGAAAATGTTAAGTCATGAATATGGTATCTTTCAGTTTTATTATAATATGCAATTGACTAAATTGCATTATGTTTCACTCTACCAAAGACATGTCTATTACATATGAAACATACCAAGCAATAAAAAAACGAGATGCTATAGTCAAAATGCCAAAAGTGCAACAAGGCAGACAGTTTACATGTGTGCAATTTGTGGCACCTAGAATGGAACGCTCTTTTTCCAAGATTTTAGAACGCCTGGAGGGTGTGGGCCAGTTCCAATTTTGCACCATTAACATTGTTTCAGGAATCAAGCTGGAGAAACAATCTTGTTGAGAGAGAAATACACTTTCTTATTTATATATATATATATATATATATATATATATATATATATATATATATATAAAGCTAACCTGATAAAGATCACAGAGCTACATCCGTTCTTCCCCATCACTGTCAAATACATTGTTAGTAAGTTCACTTGAATAACCTCAAAGCAGGTCAATCTGTTCATAATGCACATTTGTATACATATACATTATAAATGCAACATACAAGATGATATACATACCTCCAGACTGGCTAATAATCACTGAAATGTTTGCAACGATCTAAACCCTCAGTTGATAACAATTAGCAATCCCTTGGCTTAGGGTCCTTAAGATCATAGTATCGAATCCTGCTGTGGAAAAAATATTTCAATACAAAATGTTTCTCTAATAATAATTATAGTAGTAATAGCTATTATTTGAATAATGTATTGATTTGAAGTTCAAAGTCCCACATTTTTACCAGACACATTGTTTTTATTAAGTTCATGCTTAGCGATTCTGATCGCAATTCGGAGTAAACAAAAAACAAAGCACATTAACTTACGTAGTTAAAACAAAAACAAATAAAGTTAATTTTAATAGTATAGCTATAGCATATTGTCACAATGTTGCACAGCACTTTAACTTAACGTATCCCTCGTGTGCTACATGGGAATCCTAATAGAAACATAACAAATTACCAGTTACTGGAACGCTCAAATTAGTACATCTGTTCAACACTGATGGCCTAGGTAAGTAAAATTAGAACGCCTCTGAAATATAATTCTACAATCTTACAAAGTCATAAACACAAATTTGAATGCAATGCCCGTTTAATTATTTTATACAGTTTTATGATGTGTGCTATACGAAATATTAGCACGGTATTTCTAAGCTCCTTGTAAACCCTTGTCAAAATTAAAAAGGACTGGGTCAAACATATATACATAAACACACACTATATATATATATATATATATATATATATATATATATATATATATATATATATATATATATATATTTCACTAATAACGCGACAATCATAGGCTACTGAAACTAAGACACGATTTAACACCTATCAGATTTAATATGTACCAAACATTTATCTATAATTTCACATAGTAAAAAAAAAAAAAAACAGAACAGAACAAAAAGCTGTCTATAACACTGATAATTATTTTAAAACACTACACTGGTTTACCTGTATCTGCCCCACGTGTGAGATATGACACAGGCCCGGTTTTTGGGATGCAACCGCATAACAGTCTCGCGTTTTGATTGGTCCTTGTCTGTCACAGGAATATGACGTCATCAAGAATGGGGAAAGCTTGTAGGCATTGTGATCAGAGAGAGATCTATCCAGAATCTTGCAATTAAAATATAATGTGGTATTTTGCTGTACTAATATAACAAACTACTATGAGTGACTATTAAATCGTCATGTTATGCACGAATGTAAGAATCGGCCTTCTGTGGTGATCTACAGTTACAGGATTCATTAGTTTATCTGAGTGTAATGTAATCACAGTTTTACATAGCCTACAGACTGCTCGTTCTCAGGGTTCTGGGCCGTTTTGCGTTTATTATGTCCCAAATTCTGGGCCGATTTGATTTTCAGATAACGTCCCAAATTCTGGGCCGCTTTGCTTTTCCAAATTCAGCCCAGTTTTTTTTGCATATTCTGCTCAGCTGACAGTCGAGTTTCTAAGTCATGCATGCTCAGTTTACTATAAAAAAAAGTACACTTGAACTGGATCGTGAATTCATTTAAGAGTAATCCTTAGTACATGAATCAAAGTTCATGTATTTTTTTTTTTTAATCTCCCAGGAAAACATAATTTTTTATTAAGAAACAAATAAAATGTAAATGTTAAAAAATCGTATTTATTACAATGAAGAAACTACATTGCACTGAAATAGATACATGAACATGCATTAAAGCAGTCGTTTTCCTTTATTAAAGGCTAATATTAAAACACATTTTTGAGAAGGAACATGGTATTCCAAAAAAAAAGGACATCTCATTTTCTTATGTAATGTCCATCAATATATTGTAGCTTTTCGGGTTCTTTTTGGGTCAGAAATGAGACTGCAACCGTGAGTAGATGAAGGCTTAATCCTTTTATTTTTACAATAATTCAATAGTCACAAAATAAAATCATTAAGTGAGGGAAAGGGAATGTTAGGTTACTTACCGTAACCCTGGTTCCCTGAAAGAGAAGACGACCACCAATGACATTACGTATGGGATATGCCTGCCCATTGGGTAGGTATCGCTGAGCTCTCTATACCAGACCTGCCGATAGTCCCCTTCCTGGGATGATGCACTAGGTCCCGCCCACAGAGGGGATAAAACTGTCATCCAAAGGAAGCCATTTCTCTTTTTCCATCAAAACCGTGAGGGACGACTGATGCGACCTCGCGGTTGGTGGTCGTCTTCTTGTTCAGGGAAACAGGGTTACGTTAAGTAACCTAATGTTCCCTTTCAATTCGAGGACGACCACCAATGACATTATGTATGGGATAATGTATACCAGATCCATCGCAAGGGAGAAGGAACGGCAGCATATGAGGGACGCACAAGCACTGTCTAACCCAGAGGTTAGCATTGTGAACTTACACCCTCAAGGACCCTTGTGCCTAAAGAAGGCAGGGCAGGGTTTACTACATTAAGAAGGTAGAACCTGGAGAAAGTATGCAGCATAGCGCAGCTAGCCGCAGTAAAATATCAGACATCGAGCCACCTCTGAAGAGGGCCCAAGATGTAGCCCTCTAGTGGAGTGTGCGGCTACCCTACCTGGTGGAGGCAAGTCAGCACCATTATACGCAGTTGAGACTGTATCCACAATCCAATGTGACAGACACTGCTTAGGGAGGGGCTGTCCTAGGGTCCATGTCCTGTGACAGACGAAGAGCTGGTCAGATTGACGCAGAGCTCTTGTCCTATGCACGTAGCATCTCAATGCCCGCACTGGGCAGAGGAAATTCAATCTCTCATCCTCCGTTGAAGCAAACAGAGGTGGATGGAAGGACTCCAGTTCCACAAACTGATTAACATGGAAGGCTATAATTACCTTGGGGAGGAAAGCAGGGTTGGTGTGCAGAGACACCCTGTTGCCATCCTCCCAAATATGCATGCAGGAGCTGTGCACAGTTGGACTATGCAAATATAATGACTAAATTCCAATTCAGGCACCTACAATCTGGCCTACCTAAGTGTGGTATGCTGGCTGCATAAGCAGCTCTCTCCTGGAGTTTCAGAAAACTTCTAACTTCATTGCTTGAACAAAACTGATCGCTTTACACTCACTGTAAGGAAGATGTAGTCACTACACTACACACTGTTTGTTTCATGAAATACATACATTCTGCCTGGAGAAGCACATAACAAATGCAGAATTAGCAAGAAACAATAGAGGGGATTCATTAGGTGTTTGAATTAAAAGGGGCGCAATATAAATCTGGTGATATGGAGCAATAAACCTGCTAGCATGGGTCTCCAATCCTGGTCCTGGAGGGCCGGTGCCCCTTCTGGCTTTTGTTCCAGCTGTACCCTAAATTACTAAATTGGACCAATTAAGTGCTTATTGGAAGCTTTTATTGGTCCAATTAAGTAATTTAGGGTACAGTTGGAACAAAAACCAGGAGGGACACCAGCCCTTCAGGACCAGAATTGCCCACCCCTGATTTAAACTGTGGCATTCTATCAATATTCTATGCAGCAGCAAAGGTCATTCAAAATGATCTAGACAGCATTCAGAACTGGGCAGACACACGGCAAATGACATATAATAGAGAAAAGTGTAAGGTACTGCACACAGGCTATAAAAAATGTGCTTTATAAATATCATATGGGAGATACTGAAATTGAAGAAGGAAGCTATGAAAAAGACTTAGGAGCTTATGTTGACTCAGAAATGTCTTCATCTAGACAATGTGGGGAAGCTATAAAAAAAGGCCAACAAGCTGCTTGGATATATTGTGAAAAGTGTTGAATTTAAATCAAGGGAAGTAATGTTAAAACTTTATAATGCATTAGTAAGACTTCATCTAGAATATTGTGTTCAGTTCTGGTCACCTCGTTACAAAATGGATATTGCTGCTCTAGAAAGAGTGCAAAGAAGAGCAACCAGAATTATCCCAGGTTTAAAAGGCATGTCGTATGCAGACAGGCTAAAAGAATTGCATCTATTCAGTCTTGAACAAAGAAGACTACGCAGCAATCTATTTCAAGCATTCAAAATTTTAAAAGGTATTGACAATGTCGACCCAAGAGACTTTTTCGACCTGAAAAAAGAAGCAAGGACCAGGGGTCACAAATGGAGATCAGATAAAGGGGCATTCAGAACAGAAAATAGGAGGCACTATTTTACACACAGAATTGTGAGGATCTGGAACCAACTCCCCAGTAATGTTGTTGAAGCTGACACCCTGGGATCCATCAAGAAGCTGCTTGATGAGATTCTGGGATCAATAAGCTACTAACAACCAAACGAGCAAGTATCAACTACAACAAAATATCAATCTAGGCATTAAGAAGGTCACACAGATTGATACAATTAACTTGTGTCATTCTTTCACTCTTGCAGCCCTTTTATGACCAGTGTAAATGCTTCCAAGTGGGAAGGACTTTACAGTAAATGGCTGAGGGCACATTTTTTACACGGTACTTGTACTTTTTACAAGAATGTCTGTAATCTCTCACTAGATGTAATCATTACTGTTGTACAATTTAAAAAAAAAAAAGATTCCCCATAATATTTGCATAGTTCAGTAACACCTACCCTGTCACAGAAGTGTAGTGATGCACCACAAGCAGCACAAAACACCTGCCTTTAATTCCAAAATATCACAAGATGTAGAGCGACTAACACAGTTCAGTGCGATAAGGCACAGAACAAATTATATAAGATCCTTTAGGTTCTTTTTATTCAGATAACAGATCTAAAAATGTAGGAACAAGATCGCCAAGAAAATCATAGATCCATTTTAGCAGATGTTTGTTTATTGTAAACTTCCAATAGCAACACATGGTTTGAAACGGTACTGGTACAATAAGACAATAATTCCATTCACCTATTAACAGGTAGCAATATTTCAAACAGTTAAGCAGGGTTCACATTAATGAGGTGACGCATTAAAGTGCAAATGCAACAACGCTACTACCCAGCAATAAAGGAGAGATACACATTCAAAAACACATTAAGACTGTTAATAAAAACAATACCACGGTACAAAAAAACAAATACCCACACCACACACACAATGTCTGTACAGGGGAAGGAACACACCGAGAAAGCGAGAGAGAAACCAGCACTGCAATATAGCCTATTCTGTGCACTTCTTGAACTCCAATTGACTACCAAACAGGCTAAAAACACTCGGGGCGTTCGCGCTCATCATTCAACAACTGCATACAATCAACTCAATGCTTATTGTCGGATGCTCCGTTTACGGGTCCGTTCCCACTCCTGCACAGACATACAAACCCCAGGATGGGTAGTCCGTTTGCTATTTATATTCAGGTGCGTAAATTGATCAATAATTCAATTACTAGGTGCTCAAAAGGGCAAACATTGGGAAGCGGGTGGAGAAGCCAACATAACGTGATATAAATCAATTATCAAAAAGTGTCAGACAACACAAAGCGTGCACTAATCAAATCAATAAAATAATTTTATAAAAATAATAACATAGAAGTGTAAAATAAATTTGAACAGGGCATTCTTGACCCTGTTACAGTCCAACTTTTTAAACAGTATCTCTAGCCAACAGCAGGGGTCTCCAACCCTGCTCCTGGAGCGCAACTGTGGCTGCTGGTTTTTGTTTCAACCAATCTCTGTTACTTAATTGAACCCATTATTGGCTTAATTAGTCAAGATTAACAGGTGTTCCAGATCTTTAACCATTGATGACGTAAAGACACCTATAAAACCTGCTAGATAGGGGTTCTCCATGACCAGGGTTGGAGACTCCTGCCCTACAGTATACACTAGCAGGAATAGATAAGAAAAATGTTGACGAATACAATACAATAAGATTTATTTGAAGTTGTTGAAGGGCACTGGTCTCTTAAACTCAGAAGGTCTGATAAACCCCTACTCATGACTACATATTGATGGACATTACATAAGCAAATGAGATATCCTCTTTTTTTTGGCATACCATGTTCCTTCTGAGAAATGTGTTTTAATATTAGCCTTTAATAAAGGAAAACTGCAGGGGTTGCACAGTGGTGTGTGCGTGTAGGGGTTGCATGGTGGTGTCTGCTTGCAGGGGTTGCATGGTGGTGTGTGCGTGCAGGGGTTGCATGGTGGTGTGTTTGTGCATGCAGGGGTTGCATGGTGGTGTGTTTGTGCATGCAGGGGTTGCATGGTGGTGTGTGCGTGCAGGGGTTGCATGGTGGTGTGTTTGTGCATGCAGGGGTTGCATTGTGGTGTGTTTGTGCATGCAGGGGTTGCATGGTGGTGTGTGCGTGCAGGGGGGTTTGCATTGGGTGTGTATGAGTGCAGGGTTGCGTGTTGTGTGTGGATGTGTCTTAAGGGGAATTTGGATGCAGGTTTGGCATGAAAGAAGGGGGAAGCGAGGTCATATAAGGGGGTGCAGGGAAAAGACCGGGAGGATTGGGGAAGACAAGAGTGTGAGAGAAAGATGTGTTCAGGGGAGAGAGAAAGAGTAATAAAGGGTAGGGTGAAAGAAAAAACTACTACAATCAATTATTTTCATTTTCGAATCCCAGTTCCCTTACCCTCACTTTATCTTGTGATTATTTAATTATTGTAAAAATAAACAAATCGAGTCTTCATCTACTCATGGTTGCAGTCTCATTTCTGACCCAAAAAGAACCCGAAACGCTACAATATATCGATGGACATTACATAAGAAAATGAGATGTCCTCTTATTTTTTTTTTTTTGGAATACCATGTTGCTTCTCAAAAACGTATTTTCATATTAGCTTTTAATAAAGGAAAACGACTACTTGAATGCATTCCCATGTATCTCTTTCAGTGCGATGTAGTTTCTTCATTGTAATAAAGAAATACGGTTTTTTTTAACATTTACATTTTATTTCTGTTTCTTCATATAAAATTATGTTTTCTGGGGAGAGTAAAAAAATACATCAACTTCGATTCATGTACAAAGGGTTACTCTTAAATGAATTCACGATTCACTTCTAGTGTACTTTTTTATGGTAAACTGAGCATGCATGACGTAGAAACTCCGCTGTCAGCTGAGCAGAATATCCGAAAAACTGGGCTGAATTTGGAAAAGCAAAGCAGCCCCGAATTTGGGACGTTATCTAAACACCAAATCGGCACAGAATTTGGGACGTTATCTGAAAACCATAGCGGCCCAGAATGTGGGACATTATCTAAAAACCAAATCAGACAGAAATTTGGGACATTATAAAAGCAAAACGGCCCAGAACCGTCAGCACGATTCAAAACGGTGATTACATATAAACGAATGAATCCTGTAACAAAACTGTAACAGGATAAATATTTGCAATTAAAATAAATCATGCAAATGATTATTGATATACGCTATTTTAAAGAAAAAAGTAGATCACCACATTCGTGCATAACATGACAATTTATATAAAGTAATAGTCACACACAGTTTGCTATATTAGTACAGCAAAATACCACATTATATTTTTGAAAGATTCTCTTCTGTCTCCCTCTCCAATCACAATGCCTCCCAGCTTTCCCCACTCGTGTTGACGTCATATCCCTCAGACAAGGACCAATCAAAACGCGAGACTGTTATGCGGTTCCGTCCAAAAAAACGGGTCTGTGTGCTCAGCGCAGTGCTTAAAAAGGTACCACGAAATGTTGCTGTCAGGACAACTGGCAACTCAGCACCTCCGGTCACTTTTTTTTTAAATAACAAAAACGCCTATTCACTACCAAACATTAAATACTTTAGATGGGTAATGATTGCAGTATAGGATACTGACCTTAGGTTTGGGTTTCGGTGTTGGGAGAGGATTATTCACAGTTTTATTAACAATAATATGATAGCCAATCAAAGTGCAGTGTCCTGACTGGAACACTTCGTGGTACCTTTGTAAGCAATGTGTCATGAGTGCCTTGCACTTCCAGGTGTTTCATTACGCATGCTCAGCTTTAACGAATGTGCTTGCAAGGAATTTAAAGAAGGTCTGAGGGGTAATCCCCGGGTACAGCTAAAATTACATTGAGGGTTGTCAACAAACTGGAATATATACAGTATATAAACAAGGCTACTACAGTTCAATACTAAAAACCCCCCAACGAATTGCATGTTTATATAATTCATTTCTATACAGGTTCTACAATGTTTAAAATTGTAGAACCTGTATAGAAGCTACAGGTTCTACAATTAAATGAAAATCTTCAGTATTTTTTTTTTTTTTTTTGGTCACAAAAGCTCTTGTTAAAAAATACTCCCCTTAAATTTAGGCGATTTGGGTTCTAGTTTAACACAATATACTTGTTTATTTTAGTAGCTATTGCTAGTCCATAATATGCTTATTGGTTTGGTTTTCTTTTTTATATTTGCCAAGGACTGTTTTTATATCTATCTATCTATCTATCTATCTATCTATCTATCTATCTATCTATCTATCTATCTATCTATCTATCTATAATTAAATAATGTACAAAAATAACCAAATACAATATGCTACAGTTGCTACAGTAGTATGCTACAGTTGGACCTTTAATATATGTAGAACAAAGCTTTGAAATAAGGTGTAAAATAAACTACCATGGCATGACTTCATAATTAAAAATAGATTTTTTAAATCTCGCTTTTTTGTAATACTGACAGAGTTCTGATGCATGCGTATGGACTCTGTCGCTTTAAAGATCTCGGGTGGGAATCAATTTTGGTAACTTGTCTACATCCTCCTCCAACATCCTGCACCCAGCTCCATCCCTGTGGATCTGCTGACGTGTCGGCTCGCTCTGCTAATGCTCAGGCAAAACAAAGCTGCCAGCATGGCTGCTCTTATCTTGTATTTATTCCTTTTAAATCTACTTGTTGAGACATCATTATCCAAAGAGACAATAGACAAGAGGTTTTCAGACCTCAAGCGTTGCACCGACGAGGAATGTAGCAGTAAGTGCTGTTTAATTTGCTCTTTATAAAAACGTCTTATTTGTTAATTACTTCTAGAAAAAGATGCCTTATCCAATTGCTTTAGTCTGATATGTTGTTGGCAGTTTCTCTTAAGAGTTTGCATAGGTACTGTACCCAAATACGTGCCCTTGTGAATGTCAGATACAAATAGATAGCACATTATCTTTTATGTGATCGAAAGGTTTGTATTCCATTAGAATTATAATTGGTAACATTTGTAGTGAATTGAAAAAAATATTTTTTTCAAACACAATCTCCGATTGTGGGAAACACATCTTGTTTTCCTTTCTTCTGCTCTACCAATATCCACACATGTGGAAACTTTATACAAAATTCGTTTTTGGGGCCATTCTTAGTAACAAGTATTACAATTTATGGACAAGAGGTTACAGTTACCAAATTAAGTTATTTGACCAAACTAATAATGAGTAGAACACCCGAATAATACAAATCTTATTTTGATGCATATATGTGAATATTTGTGACAGAGCTATATTAATGTCATGCAATGTCATCCACGGTAATGTCCCAAAAACAAGTGTCTAATTTTTGATATCAACAATTTGAATGTTTAATATATATATATATATATACTGTATATATATACTGTATACTGTATATATATGTATATATATATATATATATATATATATATATATATATATATATATATATATATATATATATATACATACATATATATATATACTAATTGGATGATGGCATCTGGTCTGTACTTATTCTTTTGTACTATGTACCACATACGACGTTTGCAGAATGTCTGAAAACGCTGGTGGCATTCATTACGTTTACATGCAGGCTATCCCGTTACTCTGCATTCTGAATAAGTATTACAGTCATATAACATCGTAATCCAAATACTTGCCGCCTTCGTTCCCGCACGTGTCTAAGATCATTGCCCCTGTCAGGGATTTAGAAAACCTGGATAGACATGTTAACCTGCCTTCGTACTATTAAGGACCCAGTGCCCCACTAATAACGGTACATCCACGGCAAGCAGCAATTGTGGTACCGCTGGCAGGACGAATGCATTATGTAGGTAGGCTACCTAAATACATACCCAGACATGAAGTTGAAAACGTTATGATATAGACTGTAATGTTAACTAATTGAAGCTTGTTTATAGCAGCCACTATTTTATCATAGTTATGAAGCGGTTATGAAGCAGTTACCAGTTTATTGGAAGGAATACAATTGCAACCACACTGGCATAGTGTGTGTACTGTTTACTTATTATAATTAATACATTTAGCACACATCATCAGATTACTCAAGTTAAACCAGTCTTGCTTTGTAATTCAGTCATTGCACATGTGTGTGTAGTATTTATTTCTGTCTGAAGAATTACTTTTTTTTTCCCTCTCCTCCAAGTGTTAATGTGTAGAGGTAAAGCTGCACAGGATTTCTCAGGCCCTGATTGTCGATTTCTCAAGTTTAAAAAGGGAGAGACAATATATGTTTACTATAAACTGGCGGGAAGAAGAACAGATGTGTGGGCTGGAAGTGTGAGTATTGGGGTTTGCATTGTTTTGAATTCATATTAGTGTATTTTGAGAGTTTGCTTGCAAGTTAAAGTTAAATATTGGAATTTACAAAGCTTTAACTTGTGAGTTATTTTAAAGAATGCTTATCAAAGTATACATTTTTAAATAAATAGTTTGATGTTCATTAAATTGTTTTAAATTGTTAAAGAAGCCAGCAACAGTTTAGAATATCATACTTAATTTTATTCATAAAAAACACTTTAAGGAACTATTTGTGAAATGAGCCTGTTGTGTGTGAGTTATCGTGTATTTTTAAAAAAAAAATCTATGTGGTAGTACACCTGCATATGTGCGGTAACAGTTGTTAAGAATAATACCATTCACATGCATTTCCCAAACCTTTAAAATTAGTTTTGTACAGTATTACTAAAGTCCCAAATCTTGAGAAAAGATATGTAGACAAATATCCCTTTTATATAATTGTGGTTTTATGTATGTAATAGATTTTTTTAAAATTTTTTTTAGGTTGGTAGCAGTTTTGGCTACTTTCCAAAGGACTTACTTAAAATTAATCACATATACACTGAAAAAGAGCTAGAAATTCCAACAGAAGTAAGTTGCTGAGTTCTTTCTACATCTTATTCTTGTTAACTACTTAAATACAGTAAACCCTTGAATAAAACAAGCACCAAGGAGACTACAAATAGGTGGCTGTGTATTCTAGCTGTGTCTGTCGTAATACTGTTGCCTAAAAAGATATAGCCTTTTTTATAATCAGTAGAAACTCCCAACTACTTGCCATCAAGCAAGTGGGGTTTGATGAAGAAAAGCGTAACATTCTGCTATATTAGTGACAATTTAATTTTATTCAAAGGCCATCTGATCAACTTTTAAAAAAATCTTTCTGCTGTTGTTGCAGGAAACAGATTTTGTTTGTTTCGATGGTGGACTTGATAAATTTGAAATTTATGATCTAGATAAACTCTTGGGGTCTTATGGATTACTGGAAGGAACTAACACTGCAGTTCCTGAAACGTCTAGCTCTCCGCCACTGCAGCATGAAAAAGTAGACAAAAGCATGAAGAGCCAGACCGAGGAGATAGAAAAAGAAGATAGCAACAGTCAGGAAGCTGGTGGCAATAAGACAGAGATAATAAATTACGAAACCAGCAGCAGTGTTTCAGAGAAAGAACAAAATAAAGATATGGTAATAAAGGAATCAGAACAAAATGCTTTAGGTACTGAAACATCCCAAAGTGTTCAGGAGGAACCAAGTGAAAAAGAAAACCCTACACATACAGTGGAAGAAAACCAAACCATAGGCACAGATGAAGATTTGCCACATCCTCTAAAGGGCTATGATGCACATCAGAACACAGAAACATCTTCACCAGATGACAGTACACCAAACGATAATGCTGAAGAAGCTAGCATTTCTCAGGGGGAAGGCAATTTGTCGTCCGTGCAAGAAGATGGCTCTGAAATAAACGATGCAGAAGAGCAACCTATTCCCGAATTAAAAACCAAAATGGAGTCCACCTTTGATGCAGTAGTTTCAAATGATGAGAAAACATGGAAAGTGACCCCAGTCTATGATGATTTCAGCTTTGAAGAAAATGATGAAGAAACACATCACAATGTAGAAACGGAGCATGGCGAGTCAAGTGAGGCTTCAAATGTAACACCTTTGCTGTCCTATTCAGAAGGTAACATACAACCAGACAATGAAGATGATTCTGAAGAACATAATCCAGATCAACAGGAAGACCTCTCGGAAGAACAGAGTGAGATATATGAAGATCATGCAACAGAGGAGGAAATATCTGAAGATAAAAGCTTGTGGACAACATTGGGAGATACTGTGTTTGCTATTGTGAGTGGAGGTGAAAGGACAAATAAGGTAACTGATTTTGAAGATGATGAAGAGGAAGAGGATGTTGAAGATGTGTTTAACAAGGAGGAGGAGCCCAAAGAAGACCGAATATACCTTTTGGGTTCTGAAAAAAGGGAAGACCAGGAGAACATTCTGGAAATGCCAGAAGCAGAAATCGAGGACTTGGAGCAATGGGTAACTAATGGACATTTGGATTACGAATCTCAGGTTAAACATGTCACTGTTTCTTCACAGAACATAGCAGAAGTAAAATCTGCAGTTGATGGAGGGGAATTCAAGTCAGGTCAATCTGCAATAACTGCAGACCATACCCTTACTTCAGAGTCTGCTGAAATGTCAGTGATATCTTCAAAGGAAATCATAGAAGATAGAGAAAATTCACATGATTTTGAAAAATCACTGCATGATAAACAGAAAGAAATATATGCTAAAAAAGAAGAAACCTTGAAGGACAGGTCCATGGAAGAATCAGATGGTTCTCAAGCTAAGAAAGACATGTCCACTCAAGCCTCTGAACAGCATGACGAAGAAACAGATTTAAAAGATGATGATATGGTTGACCAAAATTGGATGGAAGACCTTGGTGAGGAAAACGTGAGCGAAAAACTGGAATCAAGACCGGACAAAGAAGCAACTAAAGATGTAGAGCAAAGTGGTCCAGAAGATTATTTAAAAGAAATTGAACAAGAACTGTCAGATAAGACTGAGGCTAAGTCAAGAAAGACTGGCCATGTTGAAAACGAGGAACTTTTTTCAGAACAAAAGGACAAGAAGCTTGTCAATGAAACCACAGTAGAAGATACTGATGAACAAATGGATGATTGGAAACCAGAAGCCAGCAGTGAAACAGTGCACGAAAGTACAGACAAGTCAGAAACTGGGGAAATCCTAGAAAAAACAGGCCACCTAAATACAGAACAGACTGTTGAACCTGAACTTCATATCCCTAATGAGGCAGAAGAAGAAGAAGAAGAAGAAGAAGAAGAAGAAGAAGAAGAGGAGTTATTAGAAGATGAAAATGCAAAAGTAGCTGCAGCTGCCGATTTAGGTATTGGGAATGTGGACAGTACTCTTAATAACACAGAAAATGAGCGTGGAGAAGAAATTACTGTCTCCAGCAAAACTGAAAAGTTGGAAATTGTCAAGAAAGTGCAGTCTGAAGTTGAGGTTGAATCACAACAAGTAAATAACAGTGCATTTAAAGAAGCACACAATGAAACAGACATTGATGTTCAGGACGACATGGAAACAGGCAAAACATATGATTTAGTAGGTACTGATTCTGACACAATAGAAAGACCTGCAGAAAAAATAGCAAAACTAGAAATAACTAAACCAGAATCTGACAATGTAGGAGCACAAGACAACAGTGCAGGAGGTGAAGCAGCACTTATTAAAGAGAATTCAGAAAGGGAGCACGATGGCTTAGAATATATAGAAGCAAATATACCAGAGTTGAGTGAAAAGGAGAGTATTGTAGATCCTACAATTGAAATTCAGGAGGAGGAACAGCCAGAGTACAGTGATGGTGTAAGACAACTTACTCTTCTCAAAGGCCTCTTTGATGAAAAACATGTGGAGCGTTTCTTAAAATATCTCACCCCCCAGCATATTCTCAGAGTGGAAGCCATGTTCCAGGACTTGGAAGATGAGCTCAAGCTTACAAGGCAGACAAGTAAGAATAAAGAGGATATTGAGAAGTCTTTGGACAGGATCTTGGAATCTTCAGTAACCAGAATTCTGGATGAGATTGAGAAGATGGTGGATGAAAGACAGGTTAAGTATGCTGAGATGGTGGAAATGGACAAAAATATGTTTGACGAAAAAGCTGCTGTGTTTGATGACTTCCAAGAGATGGCATTCCATCTTAGGCAGAAGTACTCGACAGCAAGTGATAGCACTCCACTGGCTCCGGGGGTCCAGATTCCAGAAAGCACAGGTATTCTTTATAGATAGATAGATAAATATAATGTAATATGCATAAGCATATATTTTCCTTTTGCCTCTGTGTTTAAAATGAATATATATAGCAGTAAATACTGCTGTTTTGAGTAATTTATTGAAGTTGTTGTAAAAAACAAAACAAAAAAAACATTGATCTAATTTGGCCCTAGATGCTGTAGATAGAATGTGAAGTTTCTTTGGAACCGAACCATCACAGACTAACATTTTTTTTTGTTTCTTTTTCTTAACTTGATTAAACACCCAACAGATTCTAGTATTGTTAGCGTTCCAGAAGCAAACCTGTCAGAAACCAACCACACTCTGAGCATCCCTGAAACTGAAGAGAATTCAATGAAACAGGAGGAAATGGAAGCACCATTAGCCAAGATGACTGAGAGTAAGGATGTAGACATAGGGTCAGATGTTGATATTAAGGAAGATACTCCTTTTGAAAGAAGTTCAATTAAGGGTATTGAGGAAGATGTACAGAAAATACCTGAAACCACTACAACCAAGCCCTTGAACACAGGATTTGGATTTAATATGGATCACTACTTAACCGGTAACTATGCATTGTCCTATAAATAATGTTATTGTATGACTTCTGATATTTGCTGTTAAAAGAAACCTAACCAAGGCAAATATCGCTGATGCTCCTGCACATACCTACATTGAGAGGAACTGTAGTTCCTTGCGCCAAGTTATCAGCGAAGCGCGAGAACTGCCAGATTCTCCATACAGCAATGATAGTTTATGTGTTTTCAGGGTATTGGCGCAGCAAAAGTAAATCAGCCAAAAGCACCATTTCACTTTTAATTTGTAATTCCCAACACTCTCAGGTGAATTGTAGAAAAAAAAGTCAATACCTGTCATACATTAAGAGAAATAAGTCACCAAAGTAAGGTAAAAATGTCCTTTTTCTCCCAACGTATTTTTTTGCAGACACCAGGGAGTTTTATCCACACATATGTATATTACATGACATCTGAGTTTTTATGACAACTTATTTTGTCAACATCGAAATATACTAGGGAACGCACTTATTGTGACGTCTATATCATTTATATTAAATGATTTATTTCTGTTTTAAAATGGAACATTTGCCTGCAAGCATGTTGTGTTACTGTAGTGCAACATGATTAGTTGACACAAGCAGTGTTTTTGAAAGGTGAAGTCAGCCAGCTGAGAATTCTCAAGACTTTGTTATATTTTGGAGATTTTTTTTTGAGTGATCATTCATCTTCTTCATCATCATCATCATCATCATCATCATCATCATCATCATCATCATTCTCAGATTCTGAACTTGAGCTCTGAAAAATGTTGTTTTCCTGCCCGTGTAACACTCATTGTGGTCCCTATTGGCACAAGGAAGTTCCTCTCAATACTGGTTGATGAGAGTAACGCTATTTGTGGTCCGCACTGGGCAAAAAGGAACATACTTTTTTTTTCTGAGATTTAGCTATGCTGAAGGATAGCCTATATATTTGGTAAAAGTAATACATTAATAAATATTGAAATAAATGAATACATAAATCAATATAGACATTTCTTTCTTTATCTAACTTGATATGTATTTATTTATTTTTCACTATCAGATATAATCACTGCCATTTAATACAGTATGAAATGAAAATAAATAATCAACAGTTCTTGTTCAATTGTATATTAGTGAAGATTTTTGTACATAAAGGCTATTATGCTTTCATATATTTTTACTTTTAAAATATATTGTAATGACCCAGATAATTGCTTTGTTGCAGGACTTGTTGTCTGTTCAGTTTGTCTTGTCTGTCTTTTATACGTTACATGTATTGTAAGGGGAATGGGTGTGACTAGTTGATGAGCCAGACAGCGGCGGGAAATGATGGGAGGTTATAGAATAAGGGAGTGCATGAGCCTGGGGACAGTCCAGTGATGAACTTGAATGAGAAACTGTGGGTGCGACTGAGCGAGCGTGTGAGCTGTGACCGGAGAGAATATGCTGTGAAAGTGCCAAGTCTAAAACGTAGGGTTAGTATTTAGGTGCCGTGAATTCCGGCCCCTGACAGGAATTCTCTATAGTTTCAAATAAAACATTTTGAGAATTCATCACCATCTCCCTGAGTACTACTTCCTAAACATGAAAACGTTACAATATACTAAATGAATGGATCAAGCTTATTATGATAGTTTGCAAAATCAGATGAAAACTTTCAATACAATTGGGGTAATACATAATCATTATTTACAAAATCTTGTTTGTCTCGTTACTTAGAAACTGTAACTTTACTGCTATACTATACTACACTACTATACTATACTACTTGCAAATGTTGTGAAATGGAAGTACAAACTTTGTGGTGTGAATGCTAGGGTGTCTGCATTACAAGCTGCATCAGAAGCATGTCTTGGGTTTGATTCCCACACAGGGTTTATATTGCAAACTTAAAAAAAAAATATATATATATATAATTTTTTTTTGTGTGTGTGTAACAAGCACATTTGGAAAAAAATTGGTATTTATTTATTTATTAATTTATTAATTTATTATGTATTTGTTTATTACAAATAGTTGTTGTGTTTTCTTTGTAAAGGTGCTCCAGAAACATCTGCTGTCCCTGACGACACTAACGTCGTAGATGGAGATCAGCTAAACAAGGGTCTTTCTGAGTCTTGGTTTACTGCACTATGTAGTGTTTACACTGTGGCCAAAGAATGTATAGGACCTTATTCTGAAATAGTAAGTACTGTGGGAAAATTTGACGTGTGTGTGTGTGTGTGTGTGTGTGTGTGTATATATAATAATATTATTTTATATTTTGCCATATTCCCAAAACCAGAGCCTGGAGACATATGTTTAAGCATGGTCCTGGTAACTGACATGTTAACCCTGTCAGTCGGTGGTAGACTTTTACATTTGAAATCTGGTTCTAACTCCTCCCACCACCAAAGAAACCCAAGCCAATTTATAATTTCTAGAAATTTCTCGAAAACAAATAATTATCAGAAAAATCTGTTGTAGCAAAAGTTTTGCTTTTGTGGATGAGGAAAAAAGTTACAAGAAATGTAGCAGTCTACAATAATTTTTTTCAGCAATTTATTTTTGCAAAACTCCAAAAATGCTAATTCAAAAGTATTCATACCCTTTAATGCTATGATAGTTTTGTCTACAAGGTGCTACAAATTTCAATATGATAATGCAGAACCTAATTCTAGAAAAGTCTAGAAAATTCTGGATTGTAGGTGAACATTCTTAGGTTAGGCATGGATGATTGCTGTCATTACCAATAAGTCTATATGGGAAAAAGTAAAGAGCTATCTGATAAAATTATTTGTCCAAGCATTTGAGTATCCCAATTTCAAATATTGTTCCTATTATCAAGAAGTACAAGACTCATGGTACTGTCACAACGCTCCCTCGGTCTGGAAGAAAAAAAGTTATTTAATCAAGAACAAGTAGAAGAATTGTGAGGAAGGTTAATAACAATCCGAGATTGACTGCCAAAGATTTGCAAAGTGAATTGTCTGCAACGGGACTGGGGTTTCCATTTCAACCATAGGTCAAGTATTGCATGGTGAAGGTCTCAATGTCGCAGGCCAAGGAAAAAGCCACTCTTAGGAGAACATCACAAGGACAATTGCTTAAAGTTTGCAAAACGGCATTTGAATGATGGATATGAGTTCTGGTTAAAGGTTTTGTGGAGTGATGAAACAAAAATAGAGCTATTTGGTCACTCTGATATTCTGTATGCCTCACCAGACTTTTTCCAAACGTAACAAGAAAAGAACACCATACCTATGGTCAAGCATGGAAGTGGTAACATCCTTCTATGGGGCTGTTCTTCCTCTAATGGCACAGGAAATTTAGTTCCAATACATGGTAAAATGGATTCCATAGCATATCAAAAGAGATTGGCTAATCATCTGAAACTCTCCACTACAAACGGTTTAAAGCGCAACTGGACATTCCAACACGACAACGATCCAAAGCACACATCAAAATCTACTTCAGAATGGATAAAGAAAAATAGAATCAAGGTTCTGGAACGGCCTACTCAAAGTCCTGATCTAAATGTGATTGAGAATCTTTGGTATGAGTTGAAGAAGGCTGTGCACAAGAGAAGTCCTCGGAATTTGAATGAACTGGAACAATTTTGCGTTGAAGAATGGTCAAAAATCACTAAAGAATCATGCCAAAGTTCATTGACAAATATCTTAATTGTTTAAAAGAGGTTATTATTGCTAAAGGTGCCTCAACTAGCTGTTAATTTCATTTTCCTTGTCAGGGTATGACTACTTTTGAATTAGCATTTTTGGAGTTTCAAAAAAAAAAATGCTGAAATAACTAATTGTAGACATCTATTTCTTGTAACTTGTTTTCCTCATTCACAAAAGCAAAACTTTTGCTACAAAAGATTTTTCCCATAATTATTTGTTTTCAAGAAATTTCTAGAAATTATAAATTTATAAAAGTATGTAAACTTTTGACTACAACTGTGTATGTATATACAGTGCCTTGCGAAAGTATTCGGCCCCCTTGAACTTTGCGACCTTTTGCCACATTTCAGGCTTCAAACATAAAGATATGAAACTGTAATTTTTTGTGAAGAATCAACAACAAGTGGGACACAATCATGAAGTGGAACGAAATTTATTGGATATTTCAAACTTTTTTAACAAATAAAAAACTGAAAAATTGAGTGCAAAATTATTCAGCCCCTTAAGTTAATACTTTGTAGCCACCTTTTGCTGCGATTACAGCTGTAAGTCGCTTGGGGTATGTCTCTATCAGTTTTGCACATCGAGAGACTGAAATTTTTGCCCATTCCTCCTTGCAAAACAGCTCGAGCTCAGTGAGGTTGGATGGAGAGCATTTGTGAACAGCAGTTTTCAGTTCTTTCCACAGATTCTCGATTGGATTCAGGTCTGGACTTTGACTTGGCCATTCTAACACCTGGATATGTTTATTTGTGAACCATTCCATTGTAGATTTTGCTTTATGTTTTGGATCATTGTCTTGTTGGAAGACAAATCTCCGTCCCAGTCTCAGGTCTTTTGCAGACTCCATCAGGTTTTCTTCCAGAATGGTCCTGTATTTGGCTCCATCCATCTTCCCATCAATTTTAACCATCTTCCCTGTCCCTGCTGAAGAAAAGCAGGCCCAAACCATGATGCTGCCACCACCATGTTTGACAGTGGGGATGGTGTGTTCAGGGTGATGAGCTGTGTTGCTTTTACGCCAAACATAACGTTTTGCATTGTTGCCAAAAGTTCGATTTTGGTTTCATCTGACCAGAGCACCTTCTTCCACATGTTTGGTGTGTCTCCCAGGTGGCTTGTGGCAAACTGTAAACGACACTTTTATGGATATCTTTAAGAAATGGCTTTCTTCTTGCCACTCTTCCATAAAGGCCAGATTTGTGCAGTATACGACTGATTGTTGTCCTATGGACAGAGTCTCCCACCTCAGCTGTAGATCTCTGCAGTTCATCCAGAGTGATCATGGGCCTCTTGGCTGCATCTCTGATCAGTCTTCTCCTTGTATGAGCTGAAAGTTTAGAGGGACGGCCAGGTCTTGGTAGATTTGCAGTGGTCTGATACTCCTTCCATTTCAATATTATCGCTTGCACAGTGCTCCTTGGGATGTTTAAAGCTTGGGAAATCTTTTTGTATCCAAATCCGCTTTAAACTTCTCCACAACAGTATCTCAGACCTGCCTGGTGTGTTCCTTGTTCTTCATGATGCTCTCTGCGCTTTAAACGGACCTCTGAGACTATCACAGTGCAGGTGCATTTATCACGAGACTTGATTACACACAGGTGGATTCTATTTATCATCATTAGTCATTTAGGTCAACATTGGATCATTCAGAGATCCTCACTGAACTTCTGGAGAGAGTTTGCTGCACTGAAAGTAAAGGGGCTGAATAATTTTGCACCCAATTTTTCAGTTTTTATTTGTTAAAAAAGTTTGAAATATCCAATAAATTTCGTTCCACTTCATGATTGTGTCCCACTTGTTGTTGATTCTTCACAAAAATTACAGTTTCATATCTTTATGTTTGAAGCCTGAAATGTGGCAAAAGGTCGCCAAAGTTCAAGGGGCGAATACTTTCATAAGGCACTGTATGTGTGTGTGTGTGTTTGAGCTAATATATATATATATATATATATATATATATATATATATATATATATATATATATATATATATATATATATATATATATATAAATAAATAAAATGAGGTTGGCATGGGTAGAAAATCCGGAACCAGGTACCCGCCATGAAAATTACCTGGATACCCGGGTCTTTTTCAGGTAATGATTAAAAATAAAAAGTCTCTTCAGATCTGTAGACTTGTGTAACCTTTTTCAGTACTGGAAACATTGAAATAATAAAGAAGCGTCTGCTTCAACACAGTTATGTTAAATGTGCTTCATACACGGGATTCTTTGTGACATGTATTGACCATATTCTGCTGTTTTTGTTGTTGTAATGTTGTACTTGTATTGATTCAGGGCAGTGCAAGGGTTCGAATAATGGAGGTTTTATTTATTTTCTCAGTTGGAACACAGCGTAGTTTCCACAAAAAAAAAGTATAGGCAAGGAGAATATCTTACTGTTCTTTCTCTTTTTCTCGCTTTTCCCGTTTATCCCTTTTTGTCATAATGTCACAATGTCTCAGAATACTTTAGTTAGTTGTTTGTTTATTTTTAAATAAAGGCTACTTATTTTATCTTTCTGGTAATCTCTGAGCAATAACTGTAGATAAAGCAGTCTCTATTGGAAGCCACACGGTTATTATTATTAATAATAATAATAATAATGGTTAATTAAGAGTTATCACTGACATAAAGGATGTTGTTATGATGTTTTCTTTCCGATTTATTTCCCAAGATGAATAGTCGCTGCAGTTATTATTATTGAGGTGTACTTGCTGCAAATGCAAAGCTTGTTTTAATATTGTCTTTGTTACGCCGGCTAGAGACCTGCATTGTCGTATTTTCTACATTTTCTTTAAATTGTGAAATTAATAAATTAATAATGGATACACAGGTAGTAAAAAGAGACCCAGGTTGGGTCGGGTAATTTAAAACCTGACGGGTACCCGAGTTTTCGGGTACCGACCTCTAATATTAATTTATATATATATATATATATATATATATATATATATATATATATATATATATATATATATATATATATATGAGTTACAGGAAAGTAATTCCATGTCGGGTTAATGTGACATCATAAACTAAGAGACTGTTAGGTTGAGTAGTTTGTAAACTGTCACAGAAACCCGAGATGGAATTATTTTCCTTTAACTCACTTAAGCCAATATATTATTTTTTATAAAACATGGATATTATCTGTGATAAAAAAAAGACAATAAAAGGGTGTTAAGGTTCAAATTGCAAGTGAATTTAATGAATAATAATCAGTTAAGTCAGTATTAAAGAATCTTAAATATAATTTTCTTTTTAATAATTCAGGAGCGGTGGATTAAACTGGGTAGATATTTAACTGCAAAAAAAACCGTATTTTTAAGGAAAAGGTGTTTCAATGGGGTACGCTTTTTATTTTATTTTTTAGTCGCTGTCAGAATCGAAGGTTATTTGTCTCATTCACTTAGTTATTGCGTGTTGCTGTTGTTGGTGAATGATTGTAAATCTTCACAGAGACAGATTTGTTAAGTACCTAAAACAAGTCATTTTGTTTGAAAGTGGTCAGAGTGCACAGGAGTCAAATATGGATCAAAGGTTAAGTATAACCTAGACGAATATGCCATTTTGACGTTCCATGTAATTAATATATATATATATATATATATATATATATATATATATATATATATATATATATAGTACTGTGCAAAAGTTTTAGGCAGGTGTGAAAAAATGCTGTAAAAGTAAGAATGCTTTCAAAAATAGACATGTTAATAGATTATATTTATCAATTAACTAAATGCAAAGTGAGTGAACAGAAGAAAAATCTAAATCAAATCCATATTTGGTGTGACCACCCTTTGCCTTCAAAACAGCATCAAGCATCAATTCTTCTAGGTACACTTGCACAGTTTTGAAGGAACTTCGGCAGGTAGGTTGGCCCAAACATCTTGGAGAACTAACCACAGTTCTTCTGTGGATTTAGGCAGCCTCAGTTGCTTCTCTCTCTTCATGTAATCCCAGACAGACTCGATGATGTTGAGATCAGGGCTCTGTGGGGGCCATACCATCACTTCAGGACTCCTTGTTCTTCTTTACGCTGAAGATAGTTCTTAATGACTTTCGCTGTATGTTTGGGGTCGTTGTCATGCTGCAGAATAAATTTGGGGCCAATCAGATGCCTCCCTGATGGTATTGCATGATGGATAAGTATCTGCCTGTACTTCTCAGCATTGAGGAGACCATGAATTCTGACCAAATCCCCAACTCCATTTGCAGAAATGCAGCCCCAAACTTGCAAGGAACCTCCACCATGCTTCACTGTTGCCTGCAGACACTCATTAGGTATGCGCTCTCCAGCCCTTCGTGAACAAACTGCCTTCTGCTACAGCCAAATATTTCAAATTTTGACTCATCAGTCCAGAGCACCTGCTGCCATTTTTCTGCACCCCAGTTCCTGTGTTTTCGTGCATAGTTGAGTCGCTTGGTCTTGTTTCCAGCGTCGGAGGTATGGCTTTTGGCGCAAGTCTTCCATGAAAGCCACTTTGACCAGACTTCTCCGGACAGTAGATGGGTGTACCAGGGTCCCACTGTTTTCTGCCAGTTCTGAGCTGATGGCACTGCTGGACATCTTCCGATTGCGAAGGGAAGTAAGCATGATGTGTCTTTCATCTGCTGCAGTAAGTTTCCTTGGCCGACCACTCGTCTCGGTCCTCAACGTTGCCCGTTTCTTTGTGCTTCTTCAAAAGAACTTGGACAGCACATCTGGAAACCCCTGTCTGCCTTGAAATTTCTGCCTGGGAGAGACCTTGCTGATGCAGTATAACTACCTTGTGTCTTGTTGCTGTGCTCAGTCTTGCCATGGTGTATGACTTTTGACAGTAAACTGTCTTCAGCAACCTCACCTTGTTAGCTGAGTTTGGCTGTTCCTCACCCAGTTTTATTCCTCCTACACAGCTGTTTCTGTTTCAGTTAATGATTGTGTTTCAACCTACATATTGAATTGATGATCATTAGCACCTGTTTGGTATAATTGTTTAATCATACACCTGACTATATGCCTACAAAATCCTGACTCTGTGCAAGTGTACCTAGAAGAATTGATGCTGTTTTGAAGGCAAAGGGTGGTCACACCAAATATGGATTTGATTAAGATTTTTCTTCTGTTCACATTTGCATTTAGTTAATTGATAAATATAATCTATTAACATGTCTATTTTGAAAGCATTCTTACTTTACAGCATTTTTCACACCTGCCTAAAACTTTTGCACAGTACTGTATATATATATATATATATATATATATATATATATATATATATATATATATATATATATATATATATAATATATTAGCTCAAAGAGCCAGCTGCCCTTATATATATATTAAAATTCTTCTGATTTTTTTTTTTTAATTGAGGTAATTAAATACAACTTGTTCTTATATGTTGTTGTTTGTTATGTATTCTTCTACCGACATATAGGTGTCGCTGTGGTACGGGAAGCGATGTATGTGGTCCTCAGCTATTGTGACGTTGTAGGGTCAGTAAAGGTCAGGAATTGTTGACGTGTTCCAGGGAGAGAAGTTCAGTGTAGAGCTAGATCTGTAAGCTTGAAGAGAAATACTGCTTGTTTGTAGTCATTTATTATCGATTATGTTTTCAAGTCTAATTAACTAACATTTTCATGCGTTTTTCTTTGATATTCACATTTATCATCTTAAACCTTGATGTGTTTAAATCTTTTTTTTTTTTAATTTGACATTTAAAAAGTAACAGCAAGAGGCCTGAGAAGCCGTTTTTACTTTATTAACAGAAGTAATTCATATTACTAATATGTCGCACTAATACCAGTATTAAATACAATGTGTTTAGTGTCATTTGAAAATCGCTTACGTGTGGTTTAATTCCACCTGTCATCCAGTTTTCGATATGGATATTATAAACGAGGAAGGAGGTTTTTTACCTAGTTTAGAGCAAGAAGACTTTGAAGAAGGAATATCTTTAGGTTTTTACGCTTTTTTGGTTAGGACAATAATTAATGTAAGTAACTTGCTTGTTTATTTAGTGGGCGTTTTCTTCAAAGCCCGAGGACAGAACTTAAGTTACACAGTAGTTTGCTAACAAAATGTATTTTTTTTTTTTTTTTAATTTTTTACCGATGGTGTTTCTTTTTCTGTTTTCGAAGTAATACTGTGGTGTTTATCCGTTATGCAAAATTGGATTTAGTTTTGCGGTGGATGGAGCCTGAATTAATTAATAAGATGTGCTAATGTTTCCCAGAAGTGGAATTGTTGTTACTAGTACACTGTTAATCGCATTAGATTAGATGGGGCTAAATTAAATTACAAATCGATCTACTACTTTATTTCACCACATTGTCAGAGCTTGCAAAAACAGCATCACCTTTTTTCACACGTGAACAAAATGTTTGGGTTTCAGTTTCCTTGACACAATATAACTGCACCGTTAGAGCAATACAGTAGTATAGCCCTATGGCTATTTGGTTGCTTTTCACAATTCACTACATAACTCACGTCAGATTTGTAAATGTATATTTGTACAAACTAGACCATTTTTTGTTTTCTTGGGAGGGTAAATCAAAGTGGCGCTGTGGTTTATTTTTCAAGTGTCCAAAGTTTTATTTATTTATTTATTTATTTATTTATTTATATCTATCTATTAATGCAGTCCTTGTTTGAGGGTCTTTAGGATAGACTTTTCACAGACTGTGTTTGTGTTTGGTGTACCATACACCAAGCGAAGGAAAAATGTATGCCAACTAGCAAACTTTATATGGGGACAAGTTAAATTGGCAATTTTAAAAAGCAGGGAACACAAGGTGGCTGGGACTGTAACTTCTGATGCCCTTGATATTTTTAGAGCGCTGGTTTTGGCGAATTCGACTCGATTTTTACCTGGACAGCTTTAAACTTGAATCGAGGAGGAAACACTCGAATTGTTTTTGATTTTGTGATTTTTAAGGTGATATATATATATATATATATATATATATATATATATATATATATATATATATATATATATATATATATACATTCTAGGGTGATAAGGTAATTTAATTGCATTTTATATCTGTTTGGAAAAATAATATAAATGTGCTTTTGCTATTTATGTTTTTCATTTGTTGGTTGGTTAAGTGTATTTTTTAAATGTTAGAAAGTATCTATCTGTCTATCTGTATAATGTGCCGTTGTTGGTTTTTAATCTTTGCTACTATTTTAAAATTGTATTATGTCTAGATTTAATTTGATAAGTTATTAATTGGTCAAAAGGCGGCACAGTGTGTTGCAGACTATTCCAGTGTGGTTGCAGGGTGACAAACAAATCCAGGGTTACCTTGTTGCACAAGTTAAATGGAGGGGGATGCATTGTGCACATTTATCCGTATTGCACATGTTAAATGGAGGAGGATGCATTGTGCAGATTTATCCTTATTGCACAAGTTAAATGGAGAGCGATGCATTGTGCACATTTATCCTTGTTGCACATGTTAAATGGAGGAGGATGCATTGTGCACATTTATCCTTATTGCACAAGTTAAATGGAGGAGGATGCATTGTGCACATTTATCCTTATTGCACAAGTTAAATGGAGGGGGATGCATTGTACACATTTATCCTTGTTGCACATGTTAAATGGAGGAGGATGCATTGTGCACATTTATCCTTATTGCACAAGTTAAATGGAGGAGGATGCATTGTGCACATTTATGTTTTTATAATCTATTCAGGTATGTTCTAGTAGGTAAAGCCGGTCTTTTACACTTTTTAGTAGTGTTGTAAATAAGCTATACTGGTGTTAGTATAAACCTTTGGCATGTTTTGAGGTCTAGCATGAAATGAGATTGTTATTATATGATACCCTGCAGAAGTAGAATCAATTTTAAAGTGTTTTTTTTTTTTTCAGTTGGTAGCTGCTCTGCCAGAGGACTGGCAACCAGGGCCCAGTTTTTATGGGATGCCATGGGAGCCGGTGATCATAACCTTCCTTGTGGGATACTTGACAGTCACAATTCTCCTCTGGAGGACCCTCCTTGCAGTAAGTTTAGTTAAAAAAAAAAAGATAAGCCCAGTCAGGCAGTGGAACAAATTATTCTGTTTAACTTGATTAAAAGGGAAGGTTAATGTTTGTTCAAGGTGCCTCTATTTGTACTGGTTTAAAATAAATAAATAAATAAATAAATAAATAAAAACTGTTCTTGGGTTTAGCAAGTTGCAACTTAATTTTGTTGGTGTAGGTTTTACTATGTGCTTTATTTTTTACATTTTTTTCCCCTTTTCTTTTAGGTAAACAATAGGACATACCTATGTAAGTGCCCTTATGTTACTGAAATTGTATGTAAGTATTTAATATGCTACCGCATCTGTGTGTCCATGTTATTGCATCCCAGAGTCAGACACAGGGAGTGTTTTGTTTGTTATACATCTTGATGTATTATTATTTTTAATGTGGAAATAATTCAGCAGTTATTTTTTTTTTAACTGTCTTTTCTGAAAAGATATAAATACATTCATTTGCTAGTAAATAAATATTACAATATATATTCTATATACTAAATTTAAAGTTTGTAACTAACATGTTTATTATTATTTTAGTGACAGAAAAACAACTGGGGGAAAGAATTCAGCAGTTAATTAAAGAAAAATGCGAAGTTCTTGAAAAAATATCAGAATTGAAACAGAAGGTAAGCACACGTTTAGTTGATCTTTACCTTTGAAAGTAATATTGAAAATAATGCACTTGTTATACTTCTTAGACCATATATATTGTTTTTTGAAAAGTTTACTACATAAATTATTTTACAGCACATTTACCAAAAGTAGTCTGTTGATACAATCATTGTAAAAGAAAGCTGTAGCTGTAAGGTTGCCACCTGAGACTAGCAGCTATTATCAACAAGAAAAACAGGTTTTATACATTTTATTCTATTTGTTTTACTTGGAAATTTTAGATTGAAGAAAGTCAACAGCAGTTAGTGGAGTCTGAGAAAACAAAATCTTCTTCTGCCCGTGAAAATGAAAATCTTCAGGTAATAAAGCAATGTCTCAATTTATGTTAAATGTTGCACATCAATTGTTGTGGTAGTTTACCATTTGTTTTCTCTTTCACTTAAAAGGAAACATTTAAAGCTTTACAACAAAATAATGAAAACCTGATAGAAAAGCTCAGGACACTGCAGTCTGCTGTAGAAGAAGAAAGGAAAAAGAACCTGCATCAAGAAGAAAGAGTAAGCAGTATCATATTGTTATATATCAGCTATCTGAAAGCCTCCAAGCAGACTGGCTGAGAACCTTCTCACCAGAAACTGAAAGTAATAAACCTAAATAAACAATTCAGTAGGCAATAAGACCCATTGCAGAAATCTTTGTCCACTGAACTAAAATGGTCTTTTTTGTTTTATTCAAATAACATTTTGTAGCCATGCTAGTTAGGAGAATAAGCAGTTTGTCATGTCTGTGTGGCTATTCATCATTAACTTTAAACACTCCTAACTGGTCCCACAGATGCTGATTAGCCCTAATCTTTGAGTACCTTACCTAAACTTCTATGACCCCATTCACATTTGCAATTTATTTTTCTCACATGTGAACGCTCCAAAAAAGAAAAGGCAGCCCAGGGCGCCGTTTTGATGTGGCCCAGATCCGGACCAGGACCGGCCTTTACATATGTATGAACGCAAAGCAGATTAAAGGGCTTTGCACACTAGATCTGTTCCGTCATTTAGAATCTGTCATCTGAAAAAGTCGCGCGTCAATCCATTGCACACTAGATGCGTTAATATCGTACTTCAGAGCGCTGATGTGCAGTGGAGGCTTTGTAGTAAATATAACTAGTTTCAGTATTTTAATAAAAAATAAATACAATTCTGTTACTTTTTACATAACTTTGAACACAAATGTTAAATGTAGTATAAACTTAATGATCAGCAAACGCTGATAGAAAAACATTTGCTAATTACATTCATAGTAGACTGCAATAATTGTTACGCAATACATAAAAAAAAAAATATATGATATTACACAACACAGTTATCAAAGCATCAGGAACCGTATGACCAATATTTAATTTTTGAAACACTTGCTCCTGTAAAAAAAAAAAAATATATATATATATAATATATATATATATATATGTGTGTGTGTTGGGAAGTTATCAATGAGCTGCCGAAAATACTTTCCATCACTTTCATGTACTGCCCCTATTTCTCTGATATGTGTCTCCAGGTTAGGCCATTGTTTCTTTACTTCCTCGACTACAATTGAAATAAAAAGTATATGCTTGTAATAACCTATACTGCACAAAATCCACGTTTTCATGTTTTATAATACAGCCTCCTTTTCATATTACATTACCAATTTGATTTTCTATAATAACATGGAAAAACACAGGTTTTCTATGATGTTGGAGATTTTTTTTGTTTTACATTTGGGGAGGGGCAAAAAACATGCAAGGCTTTTTTTGTTTGTTGGATAATAACCAAATCAGTACACGTGCCATATGTAAACATTAACATAAACATATCTGTCTAATAGAACTGCTTCTGGTATTCAACTTCAGTGTTGAATGAGGCTTCAGTTTACTTCAGTCAGTATCCAGAGCTGTTCAAAGATGCTGATAACAATAGCAATCACCCCCAAAGATCGGATCAACGAGTTTCACGTCGATGGTGATGTGCTGTTTTGTACTTCATGCAGCAAGGCTGTTGATTGCACTCGTAGGCAGACGATTCTATAACATGGAAAGCGCTTGACATAAATTGAATGAAAGAAAAGAAACGTAAACAACAGCAAATTTGGCATCATTTTCTGTGCTCAATGCCATATATAAAAACAGGGAACTATTTGTAATATTAAAAAAAAAAATGCTATTTATTAATGGCACTTGTAAGCTTGTAACTTGCTTAGAATTTGAAAGTGTAAAAAATTGTATTTTCACTAATATTTCAATGCCTGTTGTGGGTATTATTGTTAATGTTGTTCTGCTGGCCGTATTTTATTATGTATCGAGCATGTTGAGCAAAGTGTATTTGACATACGACGGTGTGTTGCTGTATTTAGGTTAGGGTGCTTCCCTTAATGAAGTTGCTGAAGTTGCCGTAGCTACATGTGGAACAAGGGTTTTGTTATAGACATGTGTTCGGTAATCTTCCAAGAGAAGGGGTAATGCTTTTGTTCCGTTTAAATATATACCATAAAATTACTACTGTGCGCTGCATTGAAAAAAATATGTATTAATAAGAATTTTTAGATTCTTTGTAATGTTAGTCAATGGGAGCTTTTCATGTATGTTTATCCAGACTACTATGTTCTGTTATGGCATGATAACATGATTTTGAATCCCAAAAGCAAATGACTGAGAGATTCAAAGAATATTCTTTTTTTTTTTGTATTATTTTCTCTAAATTAGTTAATGAAAACCTCTTAGATGACTGAGTTAATGGTGGACTATGATTTATGCTCATTTGTATGATTTTTTTTTTTGTAAATACTGTAGTAATGTGTGTTTTTTGGTTCCTTTTCAGATGTCTGACACTCAAAAGTCATTCAAGAAGTTTCAGAGTTTAATTAAATCTAAGAGTGCTGAACTATCAAAGGTAAGTTACAAAACATGTTTAGTTTTAATTGCAAATGTTGTATTCACTTTTGGACATTAATAAACTAGCATGTAATTACGTTTCCTGCTTATGTGGTGTAATGTTGCCTTGCATTGCTTGTGGGTTTTTAAACACAATATAGTATGTACCGATTACTGCTGCCCAGCACTAATCAAAGTTCAATTTGTTGAAACCATTGTTTCTATCTGACTGTTACACTTTTGTGGTTTAGGTACAAACTTGTGTGGAAGGGGCCAGACTAAAAGAAGCAGCAGTAAAAGCTGAACTGCAATCTGTGTTGAAAGAAAACAACACTTTAAAAGACAGTAAAAAAAAAGTAAGTATCTAGATACAGGAGCAGATGTTACTAATTTGAATGCATTTCTGTGCACAGTGATTGTGAATTGTGTTTGAACTCATATTTGTTTCCCCCAATTTCAGCTATTGAAAGAGGCCAGAAGCTGGGAAGAGCAATACAGAGAACTTTCCGAGCAAATTAAAACATTCCAGAAGAGTCAGAAAGATTTAGAAGACACTATTGCACGTAAAGACAACGAAATAGAGGTATTTTTATGATCTACATAACATTATTTCAATTCTTAAAAATGTAGTTAGATGCACATTACTTTTTAGCTTCCACAGTACATCTCAATTATGATGAAACTTGGAATAGACATTTGTTAAATTATATTTAGGGCTTCTGTTAGGTTTTTATTCATTTAATTTTTTGGTGCTTATTTTTAGCTATTTGAGTTTTATGTAAATCTTTTTTTTCGGGGCTTTTGATATACTGTATGAAATTTATTATTTTCGGTTACTTTCCAAAATTCTTCAGCATTTTTTTCTGTCGCAACATGTATTAACGCGACAGTACTTGCATACTTCATGTGCCTACTTTCCTTTTCTGTCTTCCACAACTAAATCCTTATGGTCATGGGCGTATGCTTCGGGGTTTTCTGTGTTTAGGCTTTTTTTTTTTTTTACATTTTGCCACAATTTGCCATTCTAAGTTCCACGAGCATGTAAATGCTACCTATGGAATTGTAATAGCTTTAAATCTCGTGAGAGAACAATCCTCCGCTCTAGTAATTGTAATATTGTTTTAAATTTCACATGCGTGTTACAATCCTCCGATAGAAATGTAGGAATGTGCTGCCGCTCAGTAGTTGGGGTGAGTTTAAAGTATTCAGAACGAATCAATGTGAGATACAAGTCAGAAAGGAGGGACTGCCATTTTTTTTTTGGTAGTATTTTGATATGTATTTTATTTATTTTGTTCAAAGGGGTCAAGTCAACAAACAGAGTAACCATTTCCAGTGTTTTTCTGGTGTTTGTTGGATATGCCCCAATTTTTATTGGTTAAAACTGGGTGTAGTCTTGCCTTGCGTCCTGCGTATACAGGGTTAGGCTTTGGCTCACCTCGACCCTGTAAAGGCGTAAGCGATTAATGATAATGGATGGATGGATGTGCATGAATAGTTTTCACATGAAGGTTTTCACATGAATGCCTCTAGGTCTCACAAACCCTTACTTGTATTTTTTTAAAACAACTTGAGTAAGAGCTATTCCACATAAGGTAATTAGAGAAAAGAGTAAATAGAGCCTCAACACTGATAGATTTAATACTTGTAAAAATAAATTCAATTATAACGTAAAACAAATGTTTCAACCACCCATTTGTCACAAAATAAATGAATAAAGACGTCGCCAAGAACCGTTTGTCTAACTAACATGAAGTTTCTTTTTTAGTAAAACATATGGGTGGATTTAATGGGCACCTCCTTGTGCTGACATAGTTACTTTAATCTTATTAGAAATGTGCCATTGTAAATTACATTTGTGGTTGAATATATGTATTTGTATATCGTGCAAATGTTTTTGAGGTTTATAGGTTGAAAGTGTATGGAAACTGTAAAAATCATACTGCTAATTGAAAATGAAGTGTAAAAATGCAGCAGTCCTCTTACGGTATGGTACTTACTTACAGCAGCTTGTTTATTCCAGTGCTTATCTTGTGTGTTTGTGGCCATTAAGCTGTATATTTTATTTTTGTAGGTTTTATCCGATTGTATTACTGAGTTAAGACTACTTGAAGCCGAAGCTAAATGTGAGACTGCGGAGTTGCAGAAAGGAGATGCCAAGTCAAATGGAGAAACTCAAGGTGATTTTTTCACTATACTAACATTCCTATAGGTCTATATTGTAAAAACATGTCTAATTTATGTTGTAAATTACTGTTTTACAATTTGCACAATTTAAATCAAAATTACTCTTTCAGGTAAAAAGAATGATGCCATGAAGAACAAGATAAAACAGATGACGGACGTGTCACGGGTAAGTCTAACTTTCATTGACTAATACATAAATACTATTTAGTATTTATGTATTATAGCAAAAGAAACCAGATACATTTTATACAGTAACTTGATATACTTTGTCTAGTTAGTGATGCACTTCTTACATTGCTTCTTTCTTGACCAAAGGTTTGTATCTACAGTTATATTTTTTTGGTTCACCATTTGCTGTGGACTACACACATACCCTGTTTATACTAGCCACTTTTAAGCTGATTGAGACGGCTTTGGACTTTTTTTTGCTATGGCGTCTGTGAATTAAAGAAAGAAAAAAAAAAAAGTCTTTGTTTTTCACTCTGGAAATCTGGTATATATAAAGCACTAGCTTCAGGTCCACAAGCACTTTACTTTTAAACAGAGGACTGTATTCACCCCCTAGAAGGAAATATTTTCATTTATGAAAGGTTTTATTTTTAAAATTGTATCATTTAGTACCGTGATGCGTTATTAGTATATGGTAAATAAACTTGAGTTCTGGGGGGAGAACGTATACAATTGAAAGTCACAGATGTTTCTTTTTAGCGATTAAACTAATGAGTTTCACTTGTTTTGAATAGCAAACGTAAGGATTTTTCATGGGTAAGAGAATAAACAGGAGTTGTTGTTTACATTTACATATAAGTAGGGCTTGAAGTTTTCAGGTTTTATTTTTGATCACATGATGTCCCTTTTGAACAAATTTTGAGCCAATTCTGTTTCTTAACCCTTTGCAGTCCTATGTTAGACCAGGTCTGACATTACAATTTTTCCTCTCCGGTCCGATGTCGGACCCTGTCTGACATCATCAAAAAGACGTCAAGCACAGGTGTCTAGTCGTTTTTTCTCCGGGAAAAGCAGAGAAAAGCTTTCAATGGCTGAGTGAGGTTGAGATGTTATAGTAATAAAATAATGGCTTGGATAGCATTATTGTGGAGTTTGGTGATAAAACGAGTGATCAGGAGTTGATTTAGCAGTATGCACTACTAAGAAGACATATGTGATAAATACAGCGAACAAGGAGTGGGGCAGGGCTGGAGATGCAGTACTGAGTGCCCTGTTGATATGCAGTACCTTTTTAAACGTGTTTTACTGTGAATAAAATTACTTTTAAACAGCATGTGTAAAATAAACAGCTTGTGTGAAAATAAATTGGACCCGACGCGCCTGACAGGCGCTGAATAAATGGACCACAAAGGGTTAAACTCAGAAAAAACTGTTAATTACAAAACAATGTCACTTGTTTTTACCTTCATATCTTGACTGAGTCTAAACCTGTTTTGCCTTTTTTTTATTTCAAACAGAGCTGACAAATTACGTTAATTGCTCCTTTTCAGAAGGCAAAATTAAATCTTAATTGGCACGGAACGACCACTTTGAAGTAGAAACACACAAGTGACACAAATGACTGGCTTGTTCTTGATTTAAAGCAGGGGTGTCCAATCCTGGTCCTGGAGGGTTGGTCCCACCAGGTTTTTGGTTTCCAACTGTACCCTAAATTACTTAGTTAAGTGCTTATTAGGAGCTTAATTGGTACAATTAAGTAATTTAGGGAACAAAAACGAGGAGGGACACTGGCCCTCCACGACCAGGAGTGGAGACCCCTGATTCAAACTCTTCCACCTCTGTTTTGGGGGGGGGGAAAACGCAAGGGGTGATTTGATATGACATCATCAGGCACACACTACAGTTCAGGGGCTATGCCTGCTCATACTGGGCCAAAACCGTCTCAGGTCTGTGCTCAAGTGTAAACGGGTGGCTCAAATGATAGTCTTCTAAGCTGATCGACTCTGAGCCAGGAAGTTGTAAGTGTAAATGCACTAACCCTGTATTGGAATCTTTGGAAACTGAATTTTGACTATGATCAGGGCAGAATCTTTTTTTTTTTTGGTTTCAAAGACGGTAGTTTCACAATCCAAAATATTTGACTTCCTTAGGTTAGATAGTTTAAGATTTGTGCTAATTGTTTTGTAATAAGGATTCCAACTGTATTCTTTTGCTGTTTCATAATACATGTAATTTTTTTTTTGTTTATTTTTACATTTTTTTATGTAGATAAAGACAACTCTGACAATTGTTGAAGAAGAACGTGACCGATATCGGGCAAAACTACTGGATGAAGAAAATTCCAGACACCAACTGGAAGGTAGATTGTAAATTTGTTCACAACGAAAGTTTCTTCTCTAAACACATTCTAGAATAGTATTTAAATACTGACTGTTTTTCAGAGCAAATAAAAAAGCTGGAGCATGACCATGCTTCTTTGAACAGCAAGAAGTCCCATCTCGAAACTGAATTCAAATCCATGCAACAGAAACTGGAGATCATGAATGAGTTGTACCAACAGAAAGAGAATGCGCTCCAGCAGTGAGTATTTAAGCAGCTGCCTGCTGGTGAATTGTTGGGAGAGGACAGTGGTTCGATTCATTGCCTAACTATTGAGGAACACCCTTGGTTTATTTAAATTGCATCACAATCATTTAATACAATAAATAGGGCCCTATACTGTTTAACATCAGCCACTGTTTAATACATTTAAAAAGGACTGCAAACACTTAAACAGTATGTAATGGGATAACTACAGATTTTTATTATATACTTAAACGCGAATGATAGGAGAATAATGTTTGCTTGTTTAAAGAAAACTAACACAGGAAGAGTATGAGCGTCGTGAAAAGGAGCAGAAACTATCTGAAGTCGATAGCAAGGCTGTGCAAGCAGGAGAAGAATTAAAGATTTACAAGCAAAGAATTCAAGAAATCGAGGAGGAATTACAAAAAACAGAGCGCTCTTATAAAATTCAGGTATGTTTGTTTCAGAAGGTGTGTGTTTTTTGTTTTTTTTTGTGTGACAGTTCTACAGTTCAACTCGGGTTACAATTCTACTGTATAGCTAAAATGGGCACTTGATTTTTTGACTGCTTGCTTGCAACTTACCTATGTTTTTTTGACTGGCTTGCCATTTTTTTTTTTTTTTTTAAGATTGCATCTCATGAAAAGAAAGCACATGAAAACTGGGTAAGTGTTAAATGCCATCTATATCTGCTATTCAATATTGCTGGATAAAGACATACCAAAATTCAATGACATACGCTTTGACTAGAAATCATTGAAAAATACTTTGTCGAAACGTTTGTCATTTGATTTTAATTAATGTTTTCTAAAAATGGTCAAATATCGTAAATTCACAAAATTGCTTTATGTGTGATATTTAGACGTAATACTGACCATTTTGACTTTCTGTTTTCAACAGCTTAATGCACGAGCTGCTGAAAGGACTTTAGTGGAAGAGAAGAGAGAAACTTCAAACCTAAGACAAAAGTGAGTTGGTTCCAAATTGAATTTTGGGAATTCTGTGTGTTTGTAATATCGTGGTCTCACTAAGCTTAATACCTGAAGGGAGTGGTTCACAATCTATGGTATGTGGACCACTGGTGGTCTGCTGGTTCCCTTCAGGTGGTCCTTGGAAAGGTTACATAATTACTGAAAGGAAGCGGCAGCATAGTTGAGATCCCATTGCAAACCCAAAATGCTAGACTACAGAAGCAGGAAGAAAATGCATACATGGAGAATATCTCCAAATTAAAAAAAGGTCTAAACTCTCCGTGTAGTTTGAGTGTCTAAAATGTATTTACTAGGGAATGTTCATCATGCATTGCGCTCACGTGCACTCAACACAGCAGCTTGTAAAGTAAGGGATAATACATGACAGGGCGTGTGTTGCGTCACATTAACATACGGCTGTATTTGGGTTGGAGTCATGAAGCGAAGCCGAGTGCCTTCAACCAACAAAGCTGTTAATACAACACTGCACACAAGCCTTGGAGTGTGTTATCACGTTTATAAAACGGATACAATAAAAAAAGGAAAGAGTTTTATTATATAGTCCCTTAAACAAGGTTCTATTTGTTGTAAACATTAAATTTGAGGTTTTCAACGTTTCCATTAATTGTAATTAATTAAAATGAATGAAGCCTCCATGCTGGTCTCAATCTCTCTGTAAATAGAACTGACGTAACCTGCAATGTTAGCCTTGTTGGTGACCAAGCATTTAAAAATGCCAATCATGTATTTTTGTTGATAATGAAAAGATACAGAAAAGGATGCAAAGGAAAAGTTCACTATCCACGCATTACAAAAATAGATGATTGGCATTTTTAAGCGCTTGGTCACTAACAGGCTGTCATTGCGGTTTATGTCGGCACTGTTTACGGAGCGATTGAGACCAGCATGGAGGCTAACATAACACAATTGAGTACTCTTGACCAGCCGAATTACACACTGAAGCATAGAATTAATTTTTTTCTCTATAAATTTGTGTTATAAAAAGTGAACTAGAACCGTTCTTTAAAACTCCAATTTTAAAATAACATTGCTCCCAGAAATGGGCCCACCCATCACATTAAAACAAAGAAAGGTAAGTCTACGGTTATTCTTTAATATTATAGTGATTTTTTTCTATGCACTTATTTTTCAGTAAGCTATACTGATTATTGTGTGGTCTGCCAAGATAAAAAAAAACAAAAAACAGGTGGGCCGTGAACAAATAAGTCTGAGAACCACTGCCCTAGGGAGAGTGCCATCTGCTACTGTTCGTCACACCAGAGGGAAATCTTATCAAAGTAATTCATTCTGTATCAAGTAATCCTCAAAACAGAATGCATTGCTTTGTGATTTAAAACAAAAGTATAATATGTGTAAAGTACCTCACTTCCTAGTCAATACCAAAAATTCATACCATAGCACATACCTAGCATCTACTAAACTAATACTTGCATGTATTTGGTCATAAAGCATACACTAACAGGGTTTTCAAAATAAGCCGGCATCTGGCGCTATCCACTGTCTGATACTATATTTGCGCCTGCTACTTAATTAAAAAATATTGATTATTTTTGGGTATTATCATTCAGTCCATTCAATCTATAGTACGTAATAGCTATACATATGTTACTTGATTGCAGTAGAATAAACTCATTTACTAAACCAGATTGCGCTAATACAAATATCTAAAATATGACACTGCTTGCTGTGGTGTATTTAATCGTGAAAATAGCAGAACGAACACGCTGCAATTTAAACTTTTTTTTTTTTTACTGAAAAACAAACTAACATGTAATCATAAGACCTGTCTGTGTTACAATACATGCTGTCAGATCAGTACTTAACTAATGCTAAGCATATGAGCTGCAGCATGCTGTTTCCCATATTATAACAGTACACAATTAAAGGTGAATTGTTGTTCTTGTTGATCTTGCCTTGCTGTGAGCAGTGCTGAAATAAAGCTCCTTCGTTGCACTAATGGAGTACTTTGTCAGACACTACAAGCAGACCACTACTAGTCTAGCGCATGCTTAAACCATCCAGAATTATGCCGGAATGCACCATTTTAATCCCTTTTTCAAAATGGGGGGGAAGAGACCCCCATACACTTCCCCCATCGGTGCCCCTTACAACCTTGTAAGTGCCACATGCCTTAAAATGAATTGAAAACTCTGCACCAATAGTGGACTGTAATTAAATTGCAAGAAATAAAAAAAAATAAAAACAATATTCCAAAATGGTTGCAAAAAACAATAGCATAAGGAAAACACTAATGCAGTACAACCAGGAGGGTATCGCAACCAGAATTGTCCCGGGTTTAAAAGGCATGTCGTATGCAGACAGGCTAAAAGAATTGAATCTATTTAGTCTTGAACAAAGAAGACTACGCGGTGATCTGATTCAAGCATTCCAAATCCTAAAAGGTATAGACAATGTCGACCCAGGGAACTTTTTTGACCTGAAAAAAGAAACAAGGGCCAGGGTTCACAAATGGAGATTAGGTAAAGGGGCATTCAGAACAAAAAATAGGAGGCACTTTTTTACACAGTAAAATAACAAGTAAATAAATAAACTAAAATGCCTTGTTAAATATGTTTTTAATCTAGATTTAAAAATTGGCACCGATGCCGAGTCCCTGATATGTTTCGGCGAAGAATTGCACAAAAAGGGTGCACGGGACCTCAATGCTGTACCCCCTGTTTTAAACTGCCTTTGGGATGGTCAATATCCCTGCAGTAGAAGAGCGTAGAGAACAGGCTGGAATGCATTGTATTCAGACAACATGTCTGAGAGATACCGAAGGAGCGGGACCATGAAGAATCTTGGGTCAAAAGCAAGATCTTAAAATCAGTCCTAAATGAAACAGGCAGCCAGTGAAGGCTTCTCAAGACCGATGTAATATGCTCCATAGACCCAGTACGGTCAGCAGTATCCATCACCATCTCCAGTAGTTTTTACGGGGGGATTTTAGTAGACCAGTGAGCAGCTGGTTACAGTAATCCAGTTGTGAATAAACTCACGGACCAGGGTTTCAGCAGAGCCTTGGTCTAAAACACTTCTTAGCCTAGTTTATAGTCCTTAGATGAAGAAAAAGGCTGTTTTTCAAATCATTTTGATGTGCTGGTTAAAGTTAAGCTCTGAGTCAAATAAAACCCCACGATTCCTAATGGTAGGTTTTAACACATGTTCAGTATGGTTTAGGAAAACAGGATCAATTGGTAGCTGAACCATCGCTGAAGTTATGATAAGATCACAAAATTATTGAGGATCAATGCCAAATAAAATGAAATCATGAAAAAGCCTTGGTTCTCTCTGTGATGCCAGGGTGCTTAGGCTGTTTCCTCTATAAGCATATGGTTCATTCCACTTTGTTTCTGTTTTTTGGTTGTGCACAGATCATATTGAGGTATATGTGCTATAATACAGTAGTCAGCGTTTGAAGAAAAGATTTTTGTTTAATGCACTACAAGTTCTGGACCAGGTCCCACCTGGGAATTCACAAATCACTCCTTGTTGCGTTCTCATTATCACTTTACAAAGCTGTTTTTTATGCTTCTATTTGTCAAGTTCAACTATTGGCATCATCCAAAAAAAAAATACTGGTTAGCAGGCATATTTGTTTTAAGTTCAAACCATGTGTAATGCATTCTAGTGAATTTCTATTATTATTTCTAGTAAATGTATTGGAAATTATGGCAAGTGAATCATTCTTATTGTTTTTTCCCAGACTTGTTGAAGTTAATGACAAACTCGCAGAAATCCAAAGACCTTCTCTAATTAAACCAACCCCTGGCCGCCCAGATAGACAGATCCCACCACCACGTAGAGGTAAGAGATTGGGTTGTTACATTTTCACGTATTCACTAATGAGACCGGCGTTATTTTTTTTATTAATATTTTTCCCCTTGTGTTTTTAGGTTCGTATCACCTTGATCATATGATATAGTAATTGTATTTTCTTTTTAAAACCAGGCACACTGAGCCGTGATGACTGCTACGGCCCATCTCCTGTGAGTGGAGGTGACCCCTCGCCCCCACCAATGATTGAGGGCCCTGGGCGCCCTCCTTCTGCTCCTGTGGGTAGAAGAGAACCCTTCGGTAAGTCAGGTAGTCTAACCAGTAGAATTGTAACCCTTACCATAGAAACATGCTTCTCTGTATACACAACTGTATGTTAAAGGTACATGTTAAGAGCAATTCAGTTTTTCAGTTGGAGATGCCAAGTGATGGGCAGAAGGATTCTTAGACAACCAATATTCAAGTTTGGGATTTTTTTTTTTTTTTTTTTTGGTTGGGTGAGTTTCTTTTTGAAAGCTGTAGATAAACAAGGGGTTTATTGGCTTCCTAGTCTTTATTTTTCTTTTGTGTCCTATCTTTCCAAAACCTGTTTCTTGGACACTGTAGGTGCCTGCCTTTCAACTCTCTGTTTTTTTTGTTTGTTTTTTGTTTTTGTTTTTTTAAAGGGGCAAAATCTAAATGTCTCGTTTTTATTAAGAAAAAAAACCTGGAAATAAAAACAATTATTTGCCATATTGATGTATATTTTTCATAAATACATTGGTTAAATAAGTTACTTTACACCGGACGCCCACAAAGAAATAGGAGCAGAGTCTATTTCAGATGCTGTCCATCGTACTTTACGCAGCCGGTGGGAAAGCTTCCATAACGTGGACAGTATTCTAAAAAAAGAACGTTCTGTTGCAAGCTGACGCTTTGACGCAACATGCTTGGTGCGAAAGGACCTTTAGCAACAAGGAGACCTCCAACTCCACAAGGGTATTATAGCTTTTATGGTCCTTCACCACTACTGGCAGATTATTTTAGGCGCATTGCATTTCTGCCACCATCATCTGACTTATGAACAAGACTAGTTTTAGACAATTTAATAATACAACAATTACAAACGGTTTTGTCTATACAAATCACAAGTATCAAGCAATTAATTTTAATAGAATTGAAAATAAACTGCATCCTTTTCACCTCCAACCCCCCCCCCCCCATAACATAACCTAACAATTTTTTGGGGCTAACAGCAAATGTTCAATACCGAGGCCAAGCCTTTATGTAGTATCATAATGGAGTTTGTTTTACACTAACTACTGCCTTCACAATTAGAGCCACTAAACTAATAGGAACAGCACAACAGAGCTGCACTGGTTGTAGGTGGATGTATTTAGTTTTAATCCAATTCTTAGGCAACAATAATAGTTGATTTTATATTAGAATTGCATGTGATGTTTGAATGGGGTGGGGGGGTGGTATAATGGTGTTGGTTCAACATAATTTAGATTTACGGGGATACAAATTTATAAAACGTGCTACTTCACTTGGCTAGTTGTGTGTTAAAATTCAGAATGTCTATCACCTCAATAATAGGTATATAGAGGTAGATGTATATCATTTAAAAGGACATACTGTCCAAAAAGTCCTAAAACTTAGTTTTAAATTCATTTTAAAATGTGTTAATTTTTCTGTCAATTGTTTTTGTCACTTTTTGTTCAATGAATTCCAGGTTTGATGACTTGATCCATCTTGCATTATGTTAACATTTAATACCTTTCACAGGTCACAAGGATGGTCAATTTGGTCCAAGAAGACCCCCATCTGAAACTTCAGGACGATTTTCTGTCCCTGAACATGGACTTCCACCTCCATTCAGAGCAGGTATGCTCATGCAAGATACTTTGCTTTTTTTTTTTTTTTACAAAGAACTGTATTATGTTGGCCTTAATTGTACCTAACTCATAAGATAACTACATTTTATTTATGTTCTAGATGTTGGAGTATGTGCCCCACCATTGATTTCTAGCGCCCCAAGGACTTCCTCGCCTAGCATTCAATTGGATGGATCCGTAAGTCAATGAGATGGTTTTATAGAGATAGCTAATGATAAAACATAAGTTGTCTCTCATTGTATCTCTACCCAGTATTTTCTTTTCTTCATTCATTTACTGTCTGGCTTATTTTTCATTTTTTCCTCTTCCTATTCTGTTCAAAAGCAAAACCCTGTTGATATAAATCCTGTTGAAACTCAGGCTTTCTCTTCTTGCCCTTGTCCTTCCCCACCAAAAGAACCAGATACTGTGAGTATACTGAGCAGGGTTGCATGGGGACTGACATGCTTTATAAAAAATGTATGTGTTCTATGGGGAGCACACCAGAAAGATGGATTCTAACATACACCACTAAATGAACATGGCATGGTTCAGCAACTTTTATCAAGTGCACCTGCTTTGTTTAAATGAAGCTAATTAAGGGATTTATTTATTTATTTAGATGAATTCTAAAGCCGAAGGCCCACCATCATTTCCAGGGACTCCGATCATGAATTCACCAGTGACTGGTCCTGCACATCCACCACCATCAAAAGGATTTGCGCCTCCACCAATGACAGGACCTCCCAATGGAAATGCCCCTTTGCCTTTAGCTGGGCATCCTCTACCTGCCCCAGGCCCTCGCTACGGACCTCCACATCCAGTTAGAGGACCCTATGGTCCCAGGCCATATGGACCTGCTCCACCATTGAGTGGTAATACTTTATTAAACATTTTTTGTATACCACATTTATTCACGCGATGATTATGCAATGTTTTTTGTAACAGTGGAATTTCTCAATCATGGTGTAAGTGTTTATGGTGGTTTTTTTTTTTTTACTGAAATAATTGTTTGTACCAGGGCTTTATAAAATGTAGGTGTACTTTAGTTCATCAAGGTTCAGTTTCACCAGTCAGTTGCCATATCTTAGTGTAATCTGTCTTGTTTAAAAAAAAAAAAAAATCCTTTTTGGAAAAGTGCCAGGGAACACAAATGGTATAATTCCAACATTAAAAGTCCATAAGCATTATAAACAATTTTAAAACAGTATATTAAATCTCAGTATCTTTGTATCACAAGATCCTAATTTTTTTTTTTTTATATATATATATAGTCCGTGGACCACTGCACAGAGACTATCCGCCAGGACCCCCCCCTCCATTTGGCTTAAGGGATTTTGCACCTGGAATGAGAGACTCGCCCTCTGGTTTTCCACCACCACATGGACCTCGGGACTATCCCTTTCCACCCAAAAACATGCCTCCTGGGACTGTTCCTCCACCAGGCATGAGAGACTATCCAGGCCCGCATGCTCCACCACCACAGATGGGTCCCAGAGACTTCAAAGCAGGCCCCCCAGTACCACCACAGATGGGCCCAAGGGACTGTCCTCCAGGCCCTGGTTTGCCACCACAACAGATGCAACCCAGAGACTTCTCATCAAATTCACAGAATGGGCCATAAATTTCACCTAATGGTGGTATTTTATTCAACTAAGCAGAGCAAAAAACTGTTTCTGCTCTCTTTATTTTTAAATTCTGCTTTGACAATAGTAAAAAGTAAATTCATTATAACACCAATGTCTTGTCAAACTGTGTTTGGAATTCAAGCAAATGTTAAATGAAAACTTAGGGCAACTCTGTGTGGCCTATTACTGTGCAATATCAACTTAATCAATTAGAATCTGGGTGTGCTTGCTTTTTTTTTTTATAATATAAATGCAGCCCCTGTATTATCTGGATTTCCTGTGGAAATACTTCTTTACTTCTTAAAATCACCTGCAGTTGTATTAGCATGCTCACACACCACATGTTTTATGGTCCATACTATATACTCTCAGCTGTAGCTCTGATGACTTCACTTTTAATTTATAGGAAAAAAAGTTATGTTGTATACAAAGAAAGGCCAGGAGGTGTAACTTACTTTACTATATTTGGAGAAAATTTATTAATAAAGATGGTTAAAATTACTTGTTTGCTGTGAGCCTTTTTTTTTTTTTTTTTAAATCAGTCAAATATGAAAGAACAAACTGTTATTTGCACACACTGCCTTTTGAAACACTTAATTTTCTAGGTTCGTAGTTCAGCTGCCTTTTTGTTTTTCAATTTCAACCAGATTTTTTTTGTCCCGTTCTAATAGCATTTATAAAATTAAAGTAGCCTAGTTTTGTGCTTTACAGAACGATAGGTTGCGGATGCAACCCCGGTTCCCTGAAAGAGAAAATAACCATCAAGTATGGGATATTGCCGTCAGGTAGTAGGGATTGGCTGAGCTTTTATAGCAAAGCTGCCGATAGGCTTCTGCGCGAGCTGCCACGTAAGCCCGCCCCCTTGGGAGCTTACTATGCATGCAGCGCAGAGACTCACTTCCTCTTTTGCTCTTCAGGCCGTGAAGGCTTCCGGGGCGACCTCGCGGCTTGATGGTTATTTTCTCTTTCAGGGAACCGGGGTTGCATCCGCAACCTATCGTTCCCTTTCAAGTCGAAAGTAACCATCAAGTATGGGAACAGTGTACCCAAGCCATCGCGAGGGAGGATTCTCGGCAGTAGGACAGACTTACGTCATAACGCAACTGCGTAGGCAATACATCTACGCATATGCGGAGCTGCGCCTTAGCGTCTATGCTCACAATGACACCTGTCCTAAGGTGGAATAGTCAACACCATGCTGTCAACCACTCTATACGTCCGTGGGTGAATAATTAATTCTACAAGATGTACACATTAACCAACACTTAGAACAAACAGTGCTAGATTATGTTGTGCAATGAGTTATAACTAAATACAAGAGATGAAAAAGCTTCCAATACACCACTCGAGCACTTCAAACTACATTTTCTCAGACAAGCTTTTTGCACCACAGTAAAATACCCAGGCTAAGGTAAGTTGTGTGACCATCTTACCCACATATAGTGATGAAGAAAATGCTTCCCAAACATTATTATTATTATTAGTATTAGTGTCTATACCTTTCTGAAAACCTCTTTTGTAAGAGCAGTTTTCTATATACAATTACATTTTCCTGGCCTACAAATAATAATAACACAACTTTAAAAATGGTCTAGTGTCAAAAGTATTTTTACAGACAAGTCTACCTTTTTCAGGCTGTTTTTCCTTCAAGCAGGCAGTACTCTGGTTGAAACTGAGATGCAATGGCTGCGCTCAGTGCGTTTTTTAAACAAACAAAAATAAAATGGTTGAAAAAAACAGAACACAGCACTTTGGGCCAAAATAAATAGACGAACAAAACAGAGTGGACGAACACTAAACAAGTACGGTGCTGGTGCTTCCAGCACTCATAGCAATTATTTATTTTATTACTTTTTTTTAATTCTCCTCTCCACTCACGAACACACAACCCTGAGTGAGTGCTTTGTGCATCTATATATATATACTGTTGTTCCGGGATTCAATTACTAATTAATTACTCACTTGAATCCCAGCACGTGAACCAATTTGTGCAACCCTGTGCTGACATACTATTAAACACTTTAAATGCTCGTGCTGCACAGACCCATTTATATCCTGTGCACCAATACCTATACAACAACATTAACACCACACACAACATATAACACAGAAATGCACACAGACGGGGCACATTGCCACATGCATCCATTGTTCTTCATTAGATATTGAGGCCGGTTTATCTTCATGTAAAAATAAAAATGGTGTTTTGTAATCTTGTTTTAATGAATGATATTCAAAATTTGCATTGAAGGGTTGGAAAGTATAGAATTGAATAAAATACCAGAAAGTAGTGTTTTTTTAAAGAGTTGGTCCGAGCAAGCCTCATCCAACAAACTAAGCAAGGTCAAGTAATGCCTTTATCTGGTTTTAATATAAATCTTGAGCTCAATTATTCATCTGCTTCAGAACTTCCCTTTTTCATTTTTGACAAAAATAGTTGTTTGAATAAATGTATTACCAAAAGAGGACAACCTATTTTCACACCTTATAAAGACCCTTCCTTGAGACTGGTCTGAACTGCAAATTGGTAGTCAGTCAGTTTTGCAGAACAAATTACGAAATGTTTTGTCTATACAAATAAAACATAAAGCAATTCATTTTAAACAAATTTGGAAATAAACTGCATCCTTTTCACATTTTCACCCAAAAAATAATAATGTTGCCATAGCTATTTTTTGGGTCAACAGGAAATGTTCAATACCGAGGCTAAGCCTCGAAGCATATTAAGTATCACATGGTTACTGTTTTACACTAACTAATGCCTTCACAATTACAGAGCCATTATTCCTCATTAGAACAGCACACCAGAGCTTCAATGGCTGTAGCAACACTTACTTAGTTTTAAGGCAACAATACTAGCTGATTTATAGTACAATTTTATGAGCTATTTGAATTGCATTTTACCTGGCTGGGCAGCTATTTGAATTGGTGGTAAAAAGTATATACAGTATTAGTTCAACATAATTTGACTCCCAGGAATACAAATTATAAAACAAGCTACTTCACTTGCATAGGTGTGTTAAAATTCATGTCTGTCAAACAAATTGTTGCTTAAATAACTGCTCTGTTATTATTGTAACAGATATAGATCAAGTTTGTCTAAGACAGCGTGGAACCTGGTATGAAAAGAGAATGTAGGGTCTACTTTTTGGGCTGGACTAATGCATTTGTATTATTTTTCAGATCAAAGTAGCATGCCAGCTCTTTTTTGTTCCATAGGGAAAACATTTTTGTTTAAATAATGCTGCACTGAGCTTTGTCAGATATCCACCAGTGTGGTACATTTATCAATCAAAAACATAAACAAAACAATTTGTGTGTGTGTGTATATATATATATATATATATATATATATATATATATATATATATATATATATATATATATATTAGGGCTGTCAATTAATCACAGTTAATTCAGTTTTTTTCTTTTAATTCATTTTTTTAACGAGCTCTGTCTTGACCCTCTCAGCATACCGTAATTCATTCCCTGCTGCACTGTTTTAATATACTCGAGTGCATGCAATGCAATAAGTCTATTGATTGTTTGAACAGAAAGTCAGTCACGGACCTGCATTATGGAGTGAAGGACTTATGTATGGGAAGTTTATTTACTTATTTATTTTTTAACTGTCTGACAGTTCTCTGAATAGAAAGACTATTACTTGCATCTGTTAGTTCCAGTTTCACAGAATGCATCTAGTCTGCTGTAGAACCTGCGTGGTGAAAACACGCCTTCACTGCTCAAAATACTTTCTAGCAGTTCTGCTACAGGCAGCAACAAGAGAAACCCGCCAGTTTTAAGAGTACTTTTTTTAATTTGGGATCTCTGCAAGCTTGTGAATCAAGCTACATCATTATTATTTGTTTATTTAGCAGACATCTTTATCCAAGGCGACTTAGAGACTAGGGTGTGTGAACTATGTGTCAGCTGCAGAGTCACTTACAACTACGTCTCACCCGAAAGACAGAGCACAAGGAGGTTAAGTGACTTGCTCAGGGTCACACAATGAGTCAGTGGCTGAGGTGGGATTTGAACCGGGGACCTCCTGGTTACAAGCCCTTTTTATTTAACCATTGGACCACACAGCCTCCCATGTCAGTACAATACAGGGTGTCCCCTTTGAAAGTAGCCCTGTAAATATTCAGTTAGATGCTGGTATTCAGTCCATGTCGGGAGTGACATTACTGTGTAAACTGAGTTTGTAATAACGAGGATTATTGTACATGTGTGCCGCTCCATCATGGGATTATTTATACGTTGTAATACTTACTGGACTACTTTCAGTGGAACACCCTTTTTTTCTCTTTGGCAATGAAAAACAGTTTGAGTATATGAGTTTAACAGATACCCTTTTAAAGGAAACTGATAAGAAAAACCTATAGTTTAATGTGAAATGCAGTAAGGTGAGTAACAAACTGACTCCATTGTGATTGAGCAGTTGGTTTAAACAATTTAACAGCAAATGCTTTTTCTATGGCAGTCTGTGTAAATAAATGTAAAACCATAAAGAGAGGGGCTAACAATATCAATCCAGAAATAAGAAAAACAGGGTTCTTATGATTGGCTGTTTTTTTGGAGGATGATAACAATAATATCATTAATAAAACACATTTGAATGAGATGGATGCAGTAACTGTATCAATTAAATATACGACTAAAACCAAGATTAAAAATTAAATTACAAATAAATTAGTTGTTTTAACCATTATAAGCATAACAGGATCATACAGTGTCAATATTTAGTGGTTCTCCCTTGTGTAAGTCACACCACTGACCCAGCATATATTTCTCACAGAATATTCCACTTCCACCGAGGAAGGGAGCAGTATGCTTATAATAATCTTATAGTTACTGTAAAGATGCTGGCGTCTAAGGTGATTTCTACATGGTCTTCCTTCAAATTCTTTAGTGTATGTCCAAAGCACGTTCAACACCCTACATGTTGTTTTGGACCATTCCATGTTGCAGGGAGGAATGAACACCTTAGGTATTATGATAATGTGCTCAGAAAGTAAAGTAGTTGGTTCATTGCTATGGTAACAGGATGGGAAGGTATGTTAGTCTTTTAGCATGGTATGTTGGATGACCCTGCTACGTACAACTACTGTGGTTAAGTGGTGTGAGTTGGTTCATTAAACATGTACTGCAGTTTTGGTCCAGGTTATTCCTTGTGCAATGTCTGGAGGAGATGGAGATAGAGTGGTTTTTTGGTCAGTAAATTAAGTTTCTTCCTTTTGAAATCTGTTGGCTTCTTGTATCTGTAAGAAAAGATCAGCAAATATATCAGACCCAGTTTAAAGTAACTCCATGTCAGTTCAATTGTTAGTTAACAAGTACCATCTTGGGCTCTGTTTAATGGTATTATATACCTACAGTACAACCTTAAAATTGCTTTTGAAATGATGTAGGAAATCAATCAAAATTCTGGTACCAGAGTTACACTAAAATACCAGCAGTATAGGATGACGAAAGTTTTATCTTAGTGTTGAGATTATTTAAATGCATGACAATCACATCAAATTATACACAAAGCAGTATAAAATACAACATAACATAAAAATTGGACTATGCTAATTTTTAGATCTGTACCCTTTTTATTACATACAACCTAACTCCTGTTGTCTATGTAAAGTACTGAAATTACTTTTTGTTCCTCTGTTCACAAACACATGACAATTCCACAAATCAAAAAAATGTCAGCACCCCTCCAGGATTCACAAGAAGCAGCTGCTGTACTTACAGTTCTATAATAATTGGCCCAGGTTTGATCTCATCCATTTCCATAAAAGCAAAACATTTTGTGCTGGTAAACCTTTTCTTGGGTTTGTAGTGTTTCAATTCAAAGAAAATTGCTGCCCCTGCAAAACAAAGAAACAAATAAATCTGCAGCCCACATCAAGCAAAAATCAATTCAGCCAAATAAATAGCCATACTCTAAAGACTCCACTTATAAAACCTTATTTTATATATTGTTTCATTGGGTTCTGTATGATTATCAATTGTTGTTAAACTTAGATAATTTGTTGCCATGCTTACTGCTATTCCAGCAAAAAATGCTGATTGTAAGCAAGTGAGGTGGGGATGCATATTAGTGTTTCTTTGTGCTCTGTTCCATGGATGAAGCACTGTGCACTATAGCCCACAACCAGCATTCACAAGTCTTTTCAGAAGCATGGCAACAAATTTAAATTAAATCTACACAACACATTCTGCATTGTGAAAAGTATGCAAAGTTCTGTACAAAACATGTTCATTAACTAAGAGCAGAACAGAGACAAAATAAGTCACTGGCCTTTAAGCCTTCTTTGCACACTGACCCTTAAGTTTATGAACACAACACAACCATAAATGCATATTAAAATACAGCAAAAACTATGAAGTATTAAAATTAAAAACAAGTGTAGTTACCTTACTGAATTTTTCCTGCAGTGCTAAAGACTCAATCGTTTATATATTTAAAAAAAAACAACAAAAAAAAACACTGTATACAAAGCCATTCAGTTTATTTGTTCATATATACTTTTGCTAGCTCAGCGAGGTGTTGGCTTCAGGCTCATACACCAAAAGATTTTTTCGACATCACTAGTATTGCTGGATACAGCTAGACACTTCGCAGCCATTTGCTGCAGGTGAGGGAAATGATCCTTCACTGAAGACCAAAAGATAAATGAATTGGTGTCCTGAGGCTCTTCAAAGCTACAGCTCGATATCCTCCCATTTCTCTCACAGCGGCCTCTGAATACCCACGTAAGGACGCCAAAAGTCAGTTGTTTCTGTCCAGTAAGTTGACATGGTTTGGGTTCAAAAGAATGACAGCTTTAAGAAAAATTCTGTTTTCTTGGGGGTCTTAGATGGTTAATCTCCCAAATAAATTTTGATGTCATAGGATGAGAACCTACCAGATGGCCTGCCCAGCCAGGTAAAATGCTGGAAATCACTGCAATATGAGCCTTGATGGAGGAAAGAGAGAGACCCTTATGAAACAGCTGACTGAGGTAGGATAAAAACTCATATACAGATAGTTGTATGGTGCAGGAATTTGGAATTGCAAATAAATTCTCTCCATTTGCCTGTAGAAGACTGGAAAGTGGAAGGTTTCTTGGATGCAAGAAGGATGTTTTTTGCTTGCTCCGATAGTCCTTGTTCTTTTAACAGTTGCCATTCAACTTCCAGACAGTCAGTTGAAGTACTGACGGATTGAGGCAGAGCCTACTCCTACTGTTCTGCGACAGTAGATCGAAGCTCACCGGTAAGTGCAGGGGCCCCGTCTCGGCCATTTCCAGGATTTCTGAAAACCAAAACCTCTTGGGCCCGTTAGGTGCGATCAAGATGAGGCTTGCCTTGTCTCTTTTTACCTTCCTGAGTATTGATGGGATTAGTGGCAGGGGTGGGTATGCATACATTAGGTTTCTTGACCATGAAATTGACAGACTGTTGCCATGTCTGTTTTCTGACATAAATGGGATCAGAAAAGTGGCTTTTGAGTGTTTTCTGTTGTCGCAAACAGGTCTACTTGTGGATGGCCTAATGTTTTGAATATCCAGTGTACTACCTGTGGGCACCTTTGAAGTGACTTGCCAGTGGACAAATTGTGGTCACTCTCCTCCGTGAGGTACACTCTTCCCTGGATGGAGAAACGGAGATATCTCCTGTAGCTGCCGTGTATAGGGAAGCATGAAGTTGAAGTTGAAGTTGAACCAAGTTGAACCAAGGGCTTACCTCCTTCTCTGAAATGCCCATGTCAGGGTCTGGCTCCTTGACCAAGTTGAAAATTTGTCTGTCTCGCAAAAGGGGATTGTTGTGGTTGATGTCTAAAAAAATCTGTCTATTGAAAGAACCTCTCTTGAATAGTGCACCTGTCATCCCTTTGAAACAGTACCGAATAGCCTGTCTTGTCTCCATCTGGGACAGAGAGTCCTTGAGTCTGGTGCCAAAGAGCAAGTCACCCTGGAAGGGTAACTCCAGTATCCTGACCTGTGTATCTGGCGTTAGTGCCAATGTTTTATCTGGATACACCTCCGAGCAGCCACTGCACTTGCCACAGCCCTGGCACTGGTGTCAATAGCGTCGCAGCCAGCCTGAAGTTGTAGCTTATTTACATTCTTGCCTTTCTCTGCTAAATGCATGGCCAGTTCAATACTCTCTGGAGTAGGTGTCTGTAGGGCAGACGGCAACTGGCCCCATAGCTTGTGTTGGTACTTTGCATCATACACCTGGCAATTGCTCGTGCGCATCCCACATGTTGAGGCTGTTGTAGCTCCTTTTTAGGAAGGTGTCCACCTTCCTGTCTGCACGATCTGATGCTGCTGCCCCTGGTGTAGCTAGGATGGTATCTAGCTTAGGTAGGCTGGCACTCTGTAGAATTTATCTAACCTTGGGAGGCATACTCCAGCAGAGACAGATCTCTCCCATATAGCCTCAATGGGCTTCCAGACAGCCTTGTCAAAGGCTTTTTTGTCCCTTGCATCAATGATGCTCAGGAAATCATCCTCCTTTGCAGTGGTCTGGATATTTATATTGAGAGAGGATGAAATCCTCCTCAAAACAGCATCAGCATTCACACAGATCGGTGCAGGAGCCTCTGTATGCTCCTCCGCATGATCGTCAGGGGTGCCTCCGCAGAGTAATGCTGACCGTACATATCTGTCGGTGTTGGAGTACCAGAAACCGGCGAATGGGTTACAGGCTGTGAAGGTCGAGCCTGTTTAAGATTTTTTTTTAATTCCCCCATCCACTGGAAGAACTGATTCCTGGTCAAAGGCGGCATCGTGACCTGTGAAGGAGATGGCTGAGCAGCACTGGTTGAAGTCTCCACAGCGGCTGCAGCTAGCTTTGCAGGCATGTCTCTCTCCCTGCTGCTGCTCCCATGCACAGATTTCTTTGGAGGAGACATGGCAGAGCTTCTTTGTTCTTTTGGGCCGCCCAGTCTTTTTGTATCCCTCGAGGAGGACGCAAAACAGAGTCTATCAGATCGCTGAGGCGATGGTGCTCTTCCCCTTTGTGTCAGAGTATACAACATGTCGATACACACTAGACAGAATTCCCCACTGTAAGACAGTGATAGTGGATAACCACAACGTACAAGCAGAGGGCATGGGGAAGATAAACACACTAATAAGGAATGAAAAAGAGAGAAAAAAACAACTAGCTAAAAGCCAGTGAAAAGGAAGAACATTTCTTATCTATATATTAGCTTTCTTTTTCTTTTTTACAAAATAAAAAATGCACAAACGCGAATGCCAATACTGAGTCCGTACACAAGCAATTTGGACAACTATGCTTATTTGGAGAGGGGTTTTATGGGGGAAGGATACCTACTTTGGTGCCAAAAAGGACTACATTGCAATGATCTCTGGGTTAGAGATTGGTTTGTTCTCCTGACCCAAGCAAAATGGAGAAAAGGAGTTCACTCTGTGTGGAGTTCATCAGACAAGGTAAGAAGCTCTGTGTTTTCGTGTATTGGACAATATCAAACCATTGTTTCCACCAGGTTACAATTGGCTCTGGGGAAACGTAACAAATGCAGCCGATTGTTTGAAAGTTTGGTTGGTAAAAATGAACTTGGTCTGCCAAGTGTTTCTGATAAGTGTATAAAAATGCACTGTACAGGGGACATTAATAGAGTTCACAGCCATGCCTTTGATAACAGACTGATAACATTTCTTCAGACCTGCGGCATTATCAGAACCAAATGCAGCGATTTGTTTGGCAATTGACTGATATTATTGCTCCATCCGTTTTTTCTAGGAACATGGACTGTAGCAGTTAGACTGCTGGACAGTTATTCTTGTGGTCAACTTTGTAACCTAGGACATTCAGTACAAAGCAATCTCTGTTGCGTGTCATTCCATGTACCATTATAGACAGCCATCTATCTTTAACAAACTCTAAAATGTCGCCTCTTGGGCTTGAAAGACTTTTGCCGCTTACTGTTTTCTCAGCCAGGCTGATGGTACGACTCCCACAGTTTTCAAGTTTTCTTCCAAAAAGTTTTTAAAGATAGGGTTGTCTACCTTTTCCAGAGGATGTCTGCTTTTATCAAAGCTTCCGTCAACTGAAATCTAGCCAAGTCTCTAACTTGTCCAAGTAGTGAACAAACTTAAAAGAGTAGTTTGCTTTTTCAGTCTCCCCAGAGTCGCTCTGCAGCTGTTTTCTTTTTATGCGTTTCTTGCTTTTAAAAGGTGCTTAATACAAGTGTCCTTTCTGTTGTGGTCTACTGCTTCGTTACACACTTTCATTTAACCAGAGAATAGCAAGAAAGCACAGTAAAAAGCAGTGTGTTCTCCGACGGTATTTCAACATCTATGACAATAAATCACACATACCAGGCTAATCCAGTTCCTTCGAAATTGACTCCCATATTATCTTTCATCTCTGTATCTTTATAATGTCATAAAGCTCTGGGTATTTTTTCAACAGCAAGTATTATTTTTCCACATTTTGGATACTGGTTCACCCTGGTGGACTCCGTGCATTGAAGCTTTTCTCGGATTGGTCAATTCCGAGTTGTTGCATGAAGAAATCGTAAAAAATAGGATTCAATACTATTTATTTTGCGTTGCTCCAGTGTCACCCTGGTATCGCCTGTCAGGTCGCCTATGGTGTAAAAGATACTTCTCAAAAGTATAGGTTCTATTCATTTTGTCGCATCGCGTCTGGTGTGTACCACCCTTAATGTGAAATTATTACAGAATAAATGTAAATTCACATTTTAGCATGATCATAATTATGAGATATAAAATAGTGTATTTACAGTCGCAAGTATTGGCACCCTACATGCAATAAGACAATTAAAAAAACATGTTAAATACAAGCATGTAGTGAACATTAGCCAGTAATTAATAGAACAAACTATTTCTGATAGTTTAACCCTTTGCAGTCCATTTATTAAGTGCGTGTCAGGCGCATCAGGTCCAATTTATTTTCACACGCGCAGTTAATTTTAGACGCGCTGTTTAAAAGTTTTTTTTTTCCCCCACAGTCAAACGGGTTTAAAAGGCCCTGCATATCAACAAAGCACTCACTAGGCATCTCCAGCCCCGCCCCACCCTTTCCTTCGCTACAGCTTTCACATACAGTATGCCAAGAAATAAATAATAATAATAACCGTACATACCGATCAATCATCTCCTGATCACTCGTTTTATCACCAAACGCCTCAATAATGCGATCCAAGTCATTATTTTATTACTATAACATCTCAAAAAAGCTCTGCAAATGTCCATGATATTCTCTGAGCGCTGCTGCAATAGCAGCCAGCTTGTTTCCTTATGGCCGCCGTTATCTGATGCCAGGGGCAAGTATGACTATTCATGAGATACGCCCTTTTTTTTTCCGGCTTGTCTCGGCTCCTGTCACTCCCACTTGGCCATTGAATGGTTTTCTCGGCTTTTTCCGGAGAAAAAACGACTAGAAACCCGTTTTTTGCGTCTTTTTGATGATGTCGGACAGGGTCGGACATTGGACCGGATAGGAGATAGGAGTAATTGCAATGTCGGACCAGGTCCGACATAGGACCGCAAAGGGTTAACAAACAATTAAAATAAAAAAAATAAATAAATAAATAAAGCACTTAAACAATTTCAAATATTTATTCACAACAAGTATTGGCACTCCTGCTTTAGTATTGTGTGTGTCCTCCTTTTGCTTTTCTTACAGATTTCAGACATTTATGATATACTGGTTAAGAATTGTTACATCTTGTTGTGAAATTTTGGCCCATTCTATTGCATATTTCCTTCAGCTCAGATCAAGTCCAAAGTATTTCTATTGGATTGAACTCTGGTGATTATGAAGGCCATTCCAGAACTTTTATCTCTTCCAGAGTTGACTTCACTATATGCTTGGGTCATTGTGGTGTTCGAAAATAAACTGCCTGCCAATCAGCCTAGGAGCAGATGCTATCATTGTACTTGCTGTAGATTGTTTTGATACATGGCTGCATCCATTCGATCTTTAAATCACATCAATGTCTCCAGCCTCTGAACTCCTAAAACACCCTCATATCATGATTAAACCACCTCTATGTTTAACTGTAGGTACACAATTTTCTTTATTGAAGGCTGTACCCATTTTTTTCCAAACTTACTATGGTTCATTTTGGGGGAAAAGTGATATTTTAGACTCATCAGACCAGAGAATTTTGCTGAAGAATGCTTCAGATTCCTGTTCATAATTCTTGGCTTATCTTGTTTTAAGAATGTTCTTTAAAAAGTGGTTTGCAGCAAGGTCTACATGTATACAACTCTTCTGTGTGGTTTGTACTGTTCTTTCGTGTACTATTATACCTGATGTTTCCAAATCTTTCTTTAAGTCCTTGGCTTTTAATCTTGGAATATGTTTTAGCTGTTTGGACAATTCTCCTAACTGCTGTACCCGTAATTGTCTTTGAATGTCCACTACTTTCAAGCATTTCAATGAAATTTCTTCTGTGGTTCTTGATTATTCCTCGGATTGTGGATTTTGGTATTCCATATTTCTTTGATACTGTTCTGTAGCCAAGTCCTTTGTCATAGTTTGCTAGGAGTACTTTTCTCAAACGTGAATCCATTTTCTTTCTCTTGACCATCATCTGCTGTGTTGCCAAAACGTTCTTCTTCAACAAATGTTGAAAATAATGACCTCTTTTTCTGGTTGTTGACTTCATAATGCAGTTTAGTTACTGTGTAATGGTTTTCAATCAATGAATATCTTGAATTAGTTCTATTACACCTTTACACTTTTAATGTAAAGATACCAATACTTTTGTCAAGAACAAATATTCTAAATTGCTTCAGTGCTTTTTTTAATATAAAAGATTGTTGTTAAACTACAGGAACTTGTGTATTTTGGTCTTTGTCATTAATTTGTCGCTAATGTTCACTAAATGCTAGTATGAAACATGTTTTCTTGAAATCTTACATTAAGTGTAGGGTGCCAATACTGTATGTATTTCAATGCAACAGTAGGTCAACATCAAAATAACTTCAGTCAAGTGGCAAGATAGGGAACAAACCTTTAGGTAGTTTTTCCAGATGTTTTTGAATTTCTATGTCCACATTAAAATGAATGTATGTATCTTCCTTTCGTGAAACCACGGGAGTGTCTTGCATATGGTTCAAATCAATCCCATTCAAATCTGTATGAAAAAAAAATATTTACTGAAAAGTAAAATGGCTGGTTTAAAACAGCATCAGACAATGATAGTGTTCTGCTACAAATGTTGCCGACTGAAGATTGTGTCAGCTAATTTCAGTTCAAGTAAATATTATTAACATAGTAATATGGTCTCATATTTAAGTGGTTAAATGGTAAGTGTTGTCTATCAAACCCCTCAAAGTGGTATTTATAGTGTCTAGTCAGAGCAAGAACTTTCATAACTATCATCTATGGACAAAAAGTTTCTGTATAATCTGCATAACAAAAAAATTATGAGCTGTATATCAAAAAATGTATTCCAAAAACTAACATTTGTTATACAGACAGATTAAGACTTTTTGTTTATAATGTCCATAATTATAGTATTATTAGATTAATATAAAGCCTTTACAAGAACAGGCTAACAAGTAACTGTAGAGTATAAATCACAAGCCAAAATATTTAGAAAAAAAAAGCAACCCTTCCTACCCTTTATGCTAACGCTTATGTAGGGATCAATGCATTGTCCAGCGTCTTTAAGTCCAATCTTTTCTATATTAATTGTAAGTAGTGTCATTTCTGGTTCAGAAGGTAACCGTGGTAACAAAGTGCCTGACAATGAAAACAAATCATTTTTGCATTAGTTAGGCAAACAGAATCACCGTTTGTATCTAAAATCATACTATTTACAGATTACTTGTGCCCCTCACAGCGATACAATGTTACCAAGATGTTAGCCCCAATGACTAATTTACATTGAAAACAACAAAAACATTAAAATATATATTTCCAATTGAATATTTTTTTTAGTAATTAATTGCATGTATCTCTCTCAGATTTAAGAACACATCAAATGTATTCCACAGTATTTACATTATTATGTACTGCAACAATATACTAAAAACAGCACGAAAACAAACGGCCATTGCAAGTGCATGACAATATAATGTATAGGACAATAAGAACAATGTTACTATACCTTCAAAAGCTCCTATGAATGCAGCAGACAATTAGGAGAGTGAATGATGAAGCCACGCGCAGGACCAACAGAAAACAGCATGAAACAAAACAAATGTCAGATATTACACAGCAACACTGCAATACACAACAGTATTAGTACTGTAACAAAAGCAGACTCGATAAAGAATACTGTATTTCTCAATCCTCAATGTAATGCATGCCAGTTAAGATTTTTAAAGGGATATTAAACATATTGCTTGGATCCAGCGCTTAAGAGTAACAGCAGTTTAATGTATTTGTTAATTGTAATATCTGTGTAGTACCTTCCATCAACTATCTTCAGCAGCCTCAGTGTTTAATTTAACTTTTTTTTTCTTTTATTAAATAAAAAAGTGCCCAATTATTTTCTCTCCGATTTGGAATGCCCAATTATTTTTTTCTCCTCACCGCAGCAATTCCCCAAACCGTTGACTCAGCAGAGCCAGGATGCGAGCCTGTGCTGTATGACTCACCTTGCACACCACACGGCTGTGCTTTTACCAGGTGAGCCTCTCGGGGACCCCAGCAGTTTTTTGGCAACCGTTTCACTGTATTTTCAATATTGCTAAAGCTAAAGAAAGTCCTTACCAAGATTCATGATGGTATGGATACCTCAACAACAACCACTTTAAATCCCTTGTGTACAATAATAATAATAATAATAATAATAATAATAATAATAATTTTACCAGGCACTTTTGTAGTGAAAGAATCTGGTGATCCTGCTCCAGCATCATCCTCTTCCTCTAACTCTAAATTCTCTTCTTCGCCAGGTGCTAAAATCTTCCTTAAAAAAAAAAAAAAAAAAAAAAAAAAAAAGAAGAGATGTGCACAGAATGGGCTGCACTAAGACACAAATACATTATATTTAGGGCTTCTGTTTTTCTGGTTTTATTAATTGTATTTTTTGATGCTTATTTTTAGCCATTAGTTTTATGTAAAATCGGGTTTTTTCGGGGCTTTCGTTTTTGATATACTGTATGAAATTTGTGTTTTCGGTTACTTTCCAAAATGCTTGAGCGTTTTTTTTTTTTCTGTTAAAATCTGTATAGTAGTAACTCGATAGTACTTGCACACTTAAGTTGTACCTTCTTTTCTTTGCTGTCTTCCACAACGAAATCCCTATGGTCACAGGCACATTCTTCTGGGGTTTTTGTGTGTCGGCATTTTTGTACATTTCGCCTAATTCTGTTTTAAATCCTCCGTATCTTAACTGTAATACAGCTTTAAATCCTGCTAACAAGCCTCCGTCCTGATTGTAATCCCATTTTAAATCTTGCAAGCGGAGTCTCCAATAGAAATGTAGGAATGTGCTGTCACTCAGTAATTGGGGTGAGTTTAAAGTATTCAGAACGAATCAATGATAGACGCAAGTCAGGAAGGCGGGACATTGCCCAGCGGCACTGGGAAATGGATTAATTATTATTTTTGTAGTAGGTTTTATTTTTTAATAGAAAAACTGTAAAGTCAATGTGAATTGATTAACCATTTCCACAGTTTTTCAGGAGTTTTCCAGTGTTTATTGGCTAGCCACCGATTTCATTTTTTTTGTATCGGTGGTGATTTATCAGGTTTTATCGGTTAAAACTGAAAATCAGAAGCCCTAATTATATATTTTTTGCAATAAATCTAGTTTATACCTCTGTATGAAAAGCCCACACTTTGCTAATCCAGTCTACTTTTTAAAGATTAACGCCCCAGTGCCTGGAGGTTACTTTCTTTAACTGATAAGGGTCAGTTTTGGTGATTGTTCAAGTCTTTTTTCTAAGGTTGCTAAAATGTAACGCACTTTTGCACGCTAGACACCTTTTGATTTTGGGGAAGTCAGGGCAGGTTTGTACACGTATGCAATTCTTTATCAAAATAGCAACTATATATAGTTTACTATTTCTAAAAAAACATCTGTAAGTGATGCAGGTAAACACTATTAACAGCAACTTTTAAAGTTTCTCTGTATGTTTTCAATGATCCCACAGTGGATCACTGTATTGCAGTGAGTTTTGTACACTTCCACCACTGATATCTGTGTTAAGTGCATAAAGAAGCCTGAAATAACTTCATTTGAGTCTTACCTGCAACGCTGCAATATAACAATATAAAGTGTATTAAAAAAAAAAAAAAAATTATATATTATATATATATATATATATATATATAAAAATGTATAACAGGTGACAAATCTTAAATTACCTTACAGGGACTGGCTGAACATCAAAAGGAAAATCTTTGTTAAAAGTCAGAATATTTTTAATGACTGTTGATAAAGAGAAGAAACATAAAATGAACATTAAAGTTTTTTCTGACTGTACATAAACTACATTATAAAGTAATCTATACTTATTCACACGTCTTGGTTGCACCTGTGTCCTTTAAAGCAGAATTAGAGAAACAACTGGTAAAACTCTGATCGCTATGGCAATTCTTAATATTTATGTCAGGTTTACCTTCAATATTCCAATCAAAAGCTGCCTAAGATAACTCTGGTCAGAATACCTTACCCTCCCAAAAAAGACTCGCTTTACATGCTGCCACTCTGTCTATTGCTGCACATTTACGGTGGAGCGATTCAACTGTACATCTGTCCCCAACATTGTATTGCTGTATCACTTAAAATAGTTTGAGGAATTTGAGGACACTAAGAAGAGTTTTATTTTTAAATAGTGCACCATTATCATTTGTAAACTTTAAACACTAAATGTTAAGATATGGCAGTAGTAAAAAAATAAACTGAATAGCAATTTAGTCAAACGTTTAAATTACATGTTTTTTACAATGTCTTATGCTGGCTCTGTGTTTTTGTAATGTAACACTTGCATACAGTTCATCAGTTTAAAAAGTACATACTGGGTTCTAGTTTCTTCAGATCTTCCAGCTTGAACTCTTCTTGGGGATGGGTGGACTAAATTAATAAAGGAAACAAAGAAAAGAATACATCAAAAACATCAGCCCCGATAATGCAATTCTGCACTGTAATCACAAACTTGTTTTGTGTGATAGTCATTATTCAGCCTTAATACAGTACAGGAAGTGGTTAGTAATAGGGTACAGCTTTAATCTAAAGCACTATGTAAAAACCAGCATATATATGCAAGGGGAGGGGACCTCTTCTAATACATTAACATTCACTTATGTATACCTACTGTACCAATTTGTTTCTTCTGATTTCGCAAATAAAAAAAAAGTCAATTAATCCGACAAATACCTCCAAAGCTGCACTCCGCAATTCAAGGCATGTTGCAACTTTCCCTAATGTTTTCTGTAAAGACAAAGAAACATAATCACAACATTCCAAGACTGATGTAAAAAAAAAAAAAAATTATATTATATTATATATATATTACACACAGACACACATATATACCCCCTCATTCATTGTTCAGAGGTTTACTGGCTGGTAAAAGCAAGTAAGCATTTAACAGAACTGCTTAAAAGTACAGTTTAACAAAGAAACAGGGACATCAGTAGTGTAATCAAAATAAAGTGGCCTAATTCTTTATCATTCTGTATTTCTCTTTACAAATGTGTACTTGTTTTATTATTTTAAGAACCCTAGCAGTAAACATTCTGATCCTTCAAACATTTTATACTTTTTTCAGATTTAAAATCAAAATCGAAATTATATACTCCATAGTAAATAGATAGTTAAAGCTGTATTTAAACCAAGAACAAGTTTAGTGCGCAAAAACATGTAAATGAGATTGTAACCATGGATGGTTGAGATCAAATCAAGCAGCATTTCAATAGGGTCACTTTTTCAAGGTGCTGCTTCCAGCAGTGAATCAATTATACTCATTTAATCTAGGCTCATACACAAAGTCTCGTGATCTGGGAGAGAACCCAATCAGATATGTGCAGTCTGACTGAGCTTAATGGCTAAATCAAGAGGGAAAATAGCTTTTAGAATCAGATCTATTTTCCCTTTGACTAAATGACAAATATTCCTTTTTGTATAATGCAACAGCACCCCCGCAAAAGTAGAAACCTACCTTTTGATCTTCTGTTAAATCAAAAGAATTGGATGACTGAACCTCTTTCTGTAGATGCCTTGCTAATCTAAATAAAAACCACAAACAGTTTGTATTAATAATTAATGTGTCATATGACAGCTATGGTGGATTACTCCATCATAGTACAACATCACTATCATGTTTCCAACATACTATACCTACTACGTTGCCAGTTTAATTAAAAATGTCATGTACTTGTGATGGTAGCAAAGAGGGAGGTATATCATCTGAAATATCTGCTCTGTACAGTAAGTTAAATAAATCTCTTTAGTTATAAATGGTATTTTGGTTTTGTGTTTGTATTTATGTAAAGCTAATACTTACATACTGGTTAAAACGGTAACCAGTTTTGGCCTTCTCTTTTCTAACAATAAAACCTTGTGCAATAAATAGCTCATGCAGTGAGGAAGTTTTGTACACCTACTCAATATACCAAAAAAAATTACAAGAGAATGCATATGTGTATGTATATATATATATATATATATATATATATATATATATATATATATATATATATATATTACACACTCACACACGTGTGTGTGTGTGTGTGTGTGGTCTGGCTTACTTTCACACTGCTTTACTGTACTGGGACTATCTGAATGGAAACTTAAAAGCCAATGTATTTACCCAGTAGCTAAAAGGTTTCTATTTGCTAATTACTATATTGGACTGTGGGTCAGGGTAAACAAAAGTAAATTAACAATATAAATTCCACACTAAAGATCAAAAAGATAACATGGGTTAGACATATAAAATTGCAACACCTGATATCAAACACTACAATAAATGATCTGTTTACAGATTAAAACTATCCGAGGAACGTACACAAAATGGATTTAAAAGGCTAAACCTAAACAGGTAGGACATACATATGAATTGTGTTTTATGATGGACACTGTACCTTTAAGCTGTTTTGTACTATTTTGTTTTTTTAAACAAGCTTTGATTTATCTAGCATATACATTAGAGATGGTGGCTCAACAGTATCAACTTTCACTTCATACTGGTCCGAGAATTGCGTATGTAGTGGATGTAGGATAATACACATCTGTTTCATATATATATATATATATATATATATATATATATATATATATATATATATATATATATGAGAGAGAGAGAGAGAGAGAGAGAGAGAGAGAGAGAGAGAGTCTATTTATAAGAAGGCGTTTACCCGTGTGATGTAAATGCAAACACAAAACGCATTAAACTGCATGTACTTACACTATACAACAGTAGGGGAAACGACATCATCACACAGGCTGAAGAGTCTCTACCCAAACCAGTAAGGGAGGGTGCATGTAAAACAGGCTACGGGTGTGTTCACACAGAGATCATTCTGCGCAGAATCTGACCAGTTTAGCCAATGGGTTGGCTAAATTGGACAGATTCTGCACAGAATCTGTGCAAAATAATCTCCGTGAACGCACCCTACATCTCTACAAACTAAAGTGCTGAACCGAAACATTCCAAAAGACATCTAGTTAACACTGACTGTTACTGATAGAGGAAGCAAGTTAAAAAAATAACATCATATGATAATTATTTGCACTGATAATCCAACGGTTTGCAACTTATAAATATTAACAAAGGTATGAGGATTCTACTTTTATTAAATAAGTAACCATGAAATGACAGAATTGAAATAGCTATACACATGTAATTTTCATAAAGTAAAAAACGACAGATACAATTACACTAAATATAAATAAAAACATCGGTCTAACACTTTGTTTGAAAACACCGAAACTGAAAAAAAGTTATTTTGTTTCATTTTTATTCACAATGAATTGTTATATGAAAATGTTTGCAACTTACATGTGGTATTCATCAACTGCCTCCACTAACTGTCCCCAGGAATCAAAGTCTGTGCCTTTACTAAAACTGGCGTGCCATTTCTGGATGGTCTTATTAATATCTGTCATTTTAGAAACGAGTGTTTAAATGTTTGCATTACAAATATGTTTTTTTTTTTTTTATTTTCCTCCTCTCATTACTGTTTACAGTTATAGGCACTGAGTCTAACCGGTGCTACCACTGCCTGACCCAACCCCAACCCATTTGTTCCCTCAACCAAACTTCACTGGTTTCGCCAAAGCTATTCTTTAGACAAAATAGTCAACTCCGCCTTTTCTTCAGTCCCTGTCGAAGCGGTGCATTATGGGAATCCAAAGAGTTCCGGTAGTGACTTATCCCAACTGCTTCAGTTAAACATATGTACATTTACGTCTCTTTTTTTTAAATAACCAGCTTGTATTTATATTCTTAGCTCAGTTTTCAGTTACGGTTGAATTCATGACTGAACAGTTTTGAATACTCTAACAATAGTAGTTCTTTATATGCATGTTTTACTTATATCCTCTTAAACTTTATATTTGATTTACGGATATCAAAAGATCAGCCCGCGGAAAAATGAAAAGGGAGATACTACTATTTTTTTTTTCAATATTGCCACAACCACCGAGGCATTTTACTGTAGAACTAGTTATTATTGTATGTCCTTGATCCAAACCACGCCCCAGTCTTGACTGCTCATGCATGACAGTGGCAATTTCTGACAGCACTTCGGTGATAAAGAGCTATTGTCAGGCGGTGAAAACATCGATCGTAGAAACAATAACACGTATGTGTTAAGGAGGGGTGTCTAAGTAAATCGTGTTTAAAAATACAATCGTTTTAAAAAGAGAAGACTTGGAATAGGAAATGAGGCAGATTTTTACATTATACAGATAGGGGATAAGTCGCTACCGGAACTCTTTGGATTCTCATGTTGCACCGCTTAGGCAATAATATAGAACACCGGCATACGACACAATAGGATAACAGAGATGTCGTGATATGAAGTGACAAAACATTTCTCAGTGGAGCAGTTTTTCACAAACGCGACCATTTGCATCTTTTTTTAAATACTTTATCAAATGAACCTAATAACTTGAACTAACACATAGGTAAATGTGATTATATGGTTATCTTTACTTAAAAAAACAAACAAAAAAAAACAAGTTTAGTAAATCATGGTGGTTGGGTTTACAACAGTATTAGTAGTAAACCTGTGCCTTTAAAATACGACGCGGAGCAAGAACTTGTTAACAGCTAATGGTACCCAGGCTATAGTTGATTATGGGTACGTTCACGGAGGCAGACTTTGCTAAGTCTGCGCAGATTGTGCAAAGATTCTGAAAATTCATTGGGTGCGTTCACGACACTTTTTTTGCTGGCTAGATTGCAGACGGGAGTCTGCGCGTAACGTCACGGTCTGTAGATGAACAACAGTTCTGTCTGAGCAGAACCAAAATGGAGTTGGTGTTGAGAGAAACTCTAATTGCAGAAGAAGTGGATGCAATCGAAGTTCCCTTTGTGCTCCACCAGCTTCATAATTTACAGCATGATCAGAAAATGTATAGTAGAAACAGTCCCTGCTATAAAAAGATAATATAAACGTATGTTTTGTGATGTGAGACAAATTAATGAGTATTATAACGGGCAGGATTCCCCCCGCCCTCTCACAAAGGGGTTGTTAGACAGTACTGTATTTTGATCTGGGACAAAAATAGTTCAAATGCTTGCATATATGGTCACATATCTCACTTCAACTACCTGTTATTAAAGCTCATTTATTCTCCTTAATTCAAAGTAGGTTATTCCCTGTCCCTGTAGCCTTTCATCAATAACCAATTACACCTGCTGAAAATAACAGAGCGGTTTTAGGTTCATTTCAACCGTTTAGCATTTTTTTTTTTTACATGTTTAAACCTTTAGAATAAATATCTGAATATTTGAAAAGTATAATAACTGTGGAAAAAGAGTCAAATAATGTATAGGATAATTAATGACATGACTCGAAGGCGATTCACACCCGCTGACTAGGTGGCAGTAGCACACGGAGTGAGGATTGTATCTGGTTGCTACACACTTCTTTGTCAGCCAACGCTCGTCTATTGTTTTGAGCCGCGGCTGCTCCAGCGCAGTACCTCTTGAGAAGCTGCGCGGCTGTGCAGACTTTTAAGCCCGTGGATGAGTGACCTGGTGACGTCTTTTCCGGCTGAGTTCACGCAGACGATGGATTTGGACAGGTTTTCCGCAAAATCTGCGCAGACTTAGCAAAGTAAGCGTGTCGTGAACGCACCCTATATGTTTGGGTCTTTGTGTTTTCAATCATTGAAGAGCATCACCTTCCGGTTAGGCTGACACCAATTGGCACGCCCAATTTCGCTGTGTTACCACGAAATGTGCCTGACAGGACAACTGAGGAAGCACCTCTGGTCACTTTTTTAACAAAACAAAAAAATTCACTGTCAAACATGAACTAATTTAGATGTCTAATGACTGCAGTATAAGTTACTGACCTTAGGTTTAGGGTTTCGGTGTTGGGAGAGGATTATTAATTGTTTTATTAACGATAATATGATAACCAATCAGACTGCAGTGTCCTGACAGGAACATATGGTGGTACCTAAGGACAGCCTCAATTCCAGGCGCGCAACCTATATCAGTAAACACAGCTCCAGCCATGGGGGCGTGGGATGGAGAGTGGGATCTCCAATCAGGGTTTTAGGAGATTACCTCACTGAAAACTACCCAATCAAGAAACAGTAGGGTTAAAGTGCTTGCTGGGCGTCATTCACTGAAGAAACACAGGAAGGAGGTTGTTTTTTTGTTTTTATTTCCTGGATTGATTGGCTAAAAGAAAAGGTTTGATAGGTTTGTATTTATGTTTTTATCTGATTCCTGGCTTTACTAACATGATATATTAGTTATATAACTTGTATTTTACACACATGAGATAACGCTATTGTATTATATATATATATATATATATATATATATATATATATATATATATATATATATATATATATAGACACACACACACACACACGTTGTTAATGGTTTTTCAGTCTGAAGTGAAGTACTGTGTGTGTTTGTTATATTTTAATGTTATTCGACATGTAAAACAAACACAGGCCTGGGTCAACTACTTCCAAACTAGCCTGGATTTGAGATTTGAATGTGACATTTAAACAACAAACAACAATCACATCTTTAAATTTAGCAACTTTTACTTTTTATGAGTTATCGCTAAATCAGTTTATGATGTTCTTTGTTTCTTCTGTCGCCTGATTAGGGCAGACAAGTGTTTGCTCTAAATTTGCTCTTTCACCCTTCCTTAAATTTGCTTTACTTACTCTTACCTGCCCCCTATTTTACGCATTTAATCCTGTACTTCAGAGTACTGTAATCTGCCATATGTTTAAACTGTAGAATTTGGTATTTAATCATATCTTGATGTAACTATCACTGTCACTTATCTGCTGTATTGAATTGTATTTTGTCACACTTGTACTTGCTTGCACTTGTCATTGTATTTATCTTGCTCTTATTGTATTACCTGTACTGTAACACTTGAAATGTATTTGCTTACAATTGTAAGTCGCCCTGGATAAGGGCGTCTGCTAAGAAATAAATAATAATAATAATAATAATAATAATTGCATGTTTTACAAATAGCCGCCGTGTTGGGTGTTAAGTAAGCCACACATCTCCTGTACGGCGACGACTTAACTTATCCAAGAAAGCTTGCTTGCTTATTTATTTATTTATTTATTTATTTATTTTATATGTTGGTTGTGAACTAATTGTTAATGTGCTGCCCTTTTCAAACCCTTTTGAAATCTTATTTTGCTTCCTTGAGCTATAACCTACTTTGTAGATGACATTTATAACTGTTGACTTCTTTAAAATGAGAAAGTGGTAGCAGGTGTCGATGGGTAAAGAATCTTATACCCCTAAAATTAATAACTGAATATGGAAACTTTAAACAAGGTCAGAATTCAAAACGATTTATTATTATTATTATTATTATTATTATTATTATTATTATTATTATTATTATTATTATTATTATTTGTTTATTTAGCAGACGCCTTTATCCAAGGCGACTTACAGAGACTAGGGTGTGTGAACTATGCATCAGCTGCAGAGTCACTTACAACTACGTCTCACCCAAAATATGGAGCACAAGGAGGTTAAGTGACTTGCTTAGTCACACAGTGAGTCAGTGAGTGAACCGGGGACCTCCTGTTACAAGCCCTTTTCTTGAACCACTGGACCACACAGCCTCTTAGCAAGTTAGTTAACAGACATGCTTGTTCAAAAAGTACCTGGCTTGGAATGTATTTATTTATTTTTTATTATGTTATGGAAATATGAACAGGATAGAAACTGAGGGTACTCTGTATACTAATATTGTTTTCTGTCTTCTTTTGGATGGAGATTATTTTAAAGAGATTACATTTAAATCTGTATTTTCCCTTTATTAAAGCATACTTTTCACACAACTAGAAGAAGAAATACTGTAGCTGTTCCAAGCCATGACGCATTGGTTTCACAGAAATCCTTTGAAGGCCACCGCGCCTGTCTCCTTCAGTCTCTATGGAGTAGCTGCAAGTACTGGAGCTAATAAGATATGCAAGTAAGTGTCTGCTTTGGTGGCAGGCTGTCCCCCAGATACCAATATTTATGTAAACTAAACAACATATATTTGGTTCATTAAAATATCATGGGGTGACTGGGGGTTAGCCATTATTACCCATTAAGACCACTTTCCTACTAAATATCTTGGTATCACTGAGTAGATAATCGTCCTCTCTTGAACAATAGCAAGAATATTTAGTGAGCAAGTTGTCTTACAGTTGCAATGTACCCCCGTTAACATGTATTTACTGCCAATGCATAATGTGTGGGTGGGGTTTTTGTTGTTCATTTGGCCCCCAATTAATAGATTGGTAAATGACAAGACTAGGTTTCTCCAATAAGCCTGTGAGTCACCATTGTAGAAACCCATTTCTCAGAATCATATGTTGCTTCCAGACTATTGAGTGTCGGTGAACTTTTCTCTCTAGATTGTTCTCATAGTATCATTTTACAAAACAATGTATTAGGGTCTATGCCTTTGTAAGTGGTAATTATTGTAGGATTTTGCTTGTGTTTTATATCATTGTTGTAATGTTTCATCATTGTTTTTTGTATCAATGTTCACATATTTTACATTTACCTAGGTTGCATTATTTTATATCTGAAATCTGGTATCTTGGCTGAAGTGTTTAGATATTTGTTTTAGAATTATATTTAGGAATTCCATTGTTTTAATTCTAGTGATCTGAAGGCAGCACGAGCACGGCTGTTAGAACTATTAACAGATGTTACCGCTAATGCTGAAATGATGAAAAATACTACAGATGCATACTTCTCACTTCTACAAGGTTAGTAACTGATGCCTTACAAATGCTCATTTGGTGGTGGTGATGCTAGAATTAAGTTTCTAAATGCCTATGTCACCCAGTGATTTGAAGTGTTTTTTGTTCTCTAATTCGGATATGATTAAAACCTTCTCTAATTTATAAATGATTAAAACCTAGTTTTCAAACAAACTAATTGTATTGGTATAAGAAATGTGTTTTAAAAAAGAAATGTCAGCTTCCAATCACTTATTAAAATATGCTGAAGGTAATGTAAACACCAAGCTACAGACAGCGAGTCCCAAACTTTAAACATGTTACTGTTTATAGGCAAGAACTGAACTTTATTATGAATATATTGTGTTATTATGTTTTAAGCATCGATAATATTCATTATGGTAGTTGTTTATTTATTAGTTTTAAAATGTATAGTAAAACATGGCCGGCCCCCTTTGCTAATGACATCTTAAATCTTTTTTTTTTTTTTCTTTTGTGGTGGTGGGGTCACAACCCAGTGTAAATCTCGACATTTAAAATGACTTTACATGTATTTCAAAGATGCAACATGTTTCAGTAAAATCAAACACCCAATAAACGTCGCATCCCGCGCAGAGGGAAAACACAAACGTAAAACGTCAAGAAGTTGGATTGGCATTGCAGGAAAGATGAAGGGAGGCTTCAGTTCCAAGTGACTGTTTTGTAAGCATTATGAATGCTTATTCACCACTGCTACACCCCGTTAAAAAATGGACTTTTCCTGCATATTTTTAACACAAGACATTTGTTTTAAGTACTCGCCCAGAGGACTACTGAGACACTGACATCAACTAGTCCTCATTATATTTAATCTGCCTTGGGCGAACATGAGTTTCTAACCCTGAATTTGGTAACCCCATTGTGCTATAGACCCACAATGACCTTTACGGTGCATTGTTCTGCATGTTGATTAATTGAAATAATTTCTAAACCAACCAGATAATCTCTCCCTCTCCCTCTCCCTCTCCCTCTCCCTCTCCGCATACGTTCAGTATAAATCCAGCTCATAAAAGGTTTTCTAAACTATATATATATATATATATATATATATATATATATATATATATATTGTCCTACAGGCTTCATAATTTCTCTGGATGGTACTACCCAAGAAAACAAGCTGCGCTTCATTCAGAATTTTAAATGGACTGACACCTTGCAAGGAAACACTCCAAGGTAATACCTGAATATGCAGCAGCTGACAATTCATTATACATTAATTACTTCTCTTGCACTATTTGTTTCACAAACGTAACATTTATAACAATGAATACATTTTCTTCAAATGGCAGTAAGTAATTACAATTCAAAGAAATTTGGAAGAATGCACAGGTTTTATGCTGCTTTATGAATTGTTTTAAATGATCAAAACTTATTTTGCTTACTGGTATGTAGATATTGGCATTTCTATCGATTTGATGCTCTCTTTATACATAAGGTAAACTGTAAGGTTAGATTTCTTGTCACTACCTTGCTGGTGGTATTATACTGACTGTGTTTGTCAACCTATTATTTTTTGTAGTGCCCAGCAGGATGCAGTGTTTGAGCTTGTCTCAATGGGCTTTAATGTTGCTTTGTGGTACACAAAGTTTGGGTCCAGACTGTCCGGAAAAGAAGAGTGAGTATAACGGCAGTGAGTTACTGTAAATTGTACATTCCTGTGGCAATGACTCTATTTCAATTTTATCATGCTGCTGTTTTGCTTCTTTTCAGTATAACAGAGAATGAAGCAAAAGAAGTTCACAGAAGCCTGAAAACTGCAGCTGGCATCTTCAGACACCTTAAGGTTATAATTCACTGAATGTATTAAGTCTTTTTTTTTGTTCTCCTGCTGGTTCTAAAAAAAATATATATATATATATATATATATATATATATATATATATATATATATATATATATATATATATATATATACACAGTACTGTGCAAAAGTTTTAGGCAGGTGTGAAAAAATGCTGTAAAGTAAGAATGCTTTCAAAAATAGACATGTTAATAGTTTATATTTATCAATTAACAAAATGCAAAGTGAGTGAACAGAAGAAAAATCTACATCAAATCAATATTTGGTGTGACCACCCTTGCCTTCAAAACAGCATCAATTCTTCTAGGTACACTTGCACACAGTTTTTGAAGGAACTTCGGCAGGTAGGTTGGCCCAAACATCTTGGAGAACTAACCACAGTTCTTCTGTGGATTTAGGCAGCCTCAGTTGCTTCTCTCTCTTCATGTAATCCCAGACAGACTTCGATGATGTTGAGATCAGGGCTCTGTGGGGGCCATACCATCACTTCCAGGACTCCTTGCTCTTCTTTACGCTGAAGATAGTTCTTAATGACTTTAAGCTGTATGTTTGGGGTCGTTGTCATGCTGCAGAATAAATTTGGGGCCAATCAGATGCCTCCCTGATGGTATTGCATGATGGATAAGTATCTGCCTGTACTTCTCAGCATTCAGGAGACCATTAATTCTGACCAAATCCCCAACTCCATTTGCAGAAATGCAGCCCCAAACTTGCAAGGAACCTCCACCATGCTTCACTGTTGCCTGCAGACACTCATTAGGTATGCAGCTCTCCAGCCCTTGGTGAACAAACTGCCTTCTGCTACAGCCAAATATTTCAAATTTTGACTCATCAGTCCAGAGCACCTGCTGCCATTTTCTGCACCCCAGTTCCTGTGTTTTTGTGCATAGTTGAGTCGCTTGGCCTTGTTTCCACGTCGGAGGTATGGCTTTTTGGCCGCAAGTCTTCCATGAAGGCCACTTCTGACCAGACTTCTCGGACAGTAGATGGGTGTACCAGGGTCCCACTGTTTTCTGCCAATTCTGAGCTGATGGCACTGCTGGACATCTTCTGATTGCGAAGGGAAGTAAGCATGATGTGTCTTTCATCTGCTGCAGTAAGTTTCCTTGGCCGACCACTGCGTCTCGGTCCTCAAGCGTTGCCCGTTTCTTTGTGCTTCTTCAAAGAGCTTGGACAGCACATCTGGAAACCCCTGTCTGCCTTGAAATTTCTGCCTGGGAGAGACCTTGCTGATGCAGTATAACTACCTTGTGTCTTGTTGCTGTGCTCAGTCTTGCCATGGTGTATGACTTTTGACAGTAAACTGTCTTCAGCAACCTCACCTTGTTAGCTGAGTTTGGCTGTTCCTCACCCAGTTTTATTCCTCCTACACAGCTGTTTCTGTTTCAGTTAATGATTGTGTTTCAACCTACATATTGAATTGATGATCATTAGCACCTGTTTGGTATAATTGTTTAATCATACACCTGACTATATGCCTACAAAATCCCTGACTTTGTGCAAGTTTACCTTGAAGAATTGATGCTGTTTTGAAGGCAAAGGGTGGTCACACCAAATATTGATTTGATGTTGATTTTTCTTCTGTTCACTCACTTTGCATTTAGTTAATTGATAAATATAATCTATTAACATGTCTATTTTTGAAAGCATTCTTACTTTACAGCATTTTTTCACACCTGCCTAAAACTTTTGCACAGTACTGTATATATTTAAAAAAAATAAAAAAAAATTAACCTGTACACTAGTGTTCACAAACTTTTCACCTGTTTACATGATGGAAAGATTCTTGATGTACTGCTAAAAAATTTAAGTGATTTACCACTGCAGTTTTTAAACAGATAAAAAGCTGACAAGTGGGCCACTTCAAGTATTAAATTGATCAAAGCTGATAGTCTCACCTTGTGGTTTCGCATTGTGGCTGTCATTTAGGATAGTTGACTATTTAGAATACCTTCACAAGTTATGTGATAAAACGCCAACAAACACCATCACCATCCAATGTTAACAGAAAAAAAGGTAAAAACAAGCACTTTAATCAAATTGTATGCAGCTTTTCCTGATTGTTTGTTTTTTAAAGGGCAAATACATATTTAGTACAGCTTCTGAATGAAGTCTATTTTAAAACTGCTCACTGTTCTAAAAAACAAAATATACCTGTTTAAATTCTTAATTCAGAACACTGCACAACAGGGTAACTGGGACTGCTTTGTATGCAGAGGATCTATAATGTTGTTTTACAAATCTGAAAGATCATATTTTCCTTACAAATACTACGCATGTGTTTTAAACAGGATAGCTACATACCACGGCTTATCACTCCTGCAGAAAAAGGAAGAGACCTAGAAGCTCGAGTTATAGACACATACATTGTCCAGTGCCAGGCAGAAGCACAAGAAGGTACAAAGTATTCCTTTTTTTTCCCTTTCTGTTACATATATGTTTACCACTTTACCCAATTAGTGGTTGCATCACTATAACAAATAGTGTGTCAGTTCCAAAACTCATACAAGATACCAAACAAATCATTTGTTTTTCTCATTTAAGATTTATACAGATATACCATACAAAATCCTGGTTTTGGAAGCCCTCAAAATGCATATTAAAGATACACTGAATTATGTCACTTTTTGAAATTATACCAACTTGGTATTAAATGAGCATCTATTAATCTCTATATTGGCAAATAGAAAACATATTACCATAGGTATCATTTTGGAAACCTTTCTCCCCAATGTTTAAATTGCTATTTTTTTCCAGAATCTAAAAAAAAAAAAAAAAAAAAAAACACCTTTTGAAAACGTGATGTAAAGAAAGAGCTTTTGAAATTCACCCCAATACAAAAGATATCCATCAGATAAGAAATTGGTGACAGTAATGCAACCGCTGTTTTGGAACTTCTCAAAATACCATATACAGTAGATGCCACTTATTAACAACTTTTTGATTCCCAGCAAAAAGTTGTCATTAACCGAAAGTTGCCAATAAGCGAAAAGCCCCTGTTTTCAAAATGTATTTATATGGAACAACGATATATACTGTAGTTGTACAAATATGGCACTGAAATACAGGTGTTTGAAATGTTAATGTTAAAAAAATGAACATGAGAAATACAAAATAACCAAACATAGAACTGTTTACTTCAGTGTGTGTAAAACAAACAAAAAAAGAGTAGTAGTCTTAAATAGTACCACACAACGATGTACTACACTTGTCCTTACAATGAGTAAAGCAAACATAAAAAAAGTGTTGTAGTTACAATTCATTCTAAAGAACACAATTTTAAAATAAGAAATTGTCCAACGTTGTCTGCTTTTTACAATGTACCACCTCCCGCTCCATCTAAATTTTGCATGCAGCTTCGTAGTTTCAAAGCCACAATTCTGCCTCAGTCCGCCAGAAATACACAGTTGCGAAGTTAGTGTGTTATAAAAGCTGTATGAAGTATGTCATAAATCATGCGCTCTGTAGCACTGGCAACTAGTAATAAAGTTGTCAATAAGTGGCGTGCAGTTGTTAATATCAAAATTCCATTAACATTGAAGTCTATGGGAAGGGATTGGTTCCTGGGAAAATGTTGTTAATAACCGAAAGTTGTCATTATTAGGGTTGCTAATAAAGAAAAGGGTTAAAGAAAAGGGCTTGTAACCAGGAGGTTCCCGGTTCAAATCCCACCTCAGCCACTGACTCATTGTGTGACCCTGAGCAAGTCACTTAACCTCCTTGTGCTCCGTCTTTCGGGTGAGACGTAATTGTAAGTGACTCTGCAGCGGATGCATAGTTCACACACCATAGTCTCTGTAAGTCGCCTTGGATAAAGGCGTCTGCTAAATAAACAAATAATAATAATAAATAATAAACCAGTGGATTATACACCACAAGTACGCAATTACCATTTCTTCCAATACTTCAAGAATTTTCATCTAAGCCTAATCCATGCTCAGCATTCTTTCAAATTGATAAATATATTTTTCTTTTTTTCCTTAAGTGACCATTGCCCGGGCAATTGAACTCAAACACAATGCAAATCTTATAGCAGCTCTGGCCTATGAAACAGCCAATTTCTACCAAAAGGCTGGTAAGTTTATAGCATATATTTGTTAACGATGCTGTAAAACACCTATGCTAGAGAAGGCAACTATATTGTTGAAGAAAATTGTGTTATTTTTACAACAGTGTCACTACTGTTGCTGTCTTGTTTACTCCGTACCTTATGTGCAAACTGTGTTTTTCAAAATAGTGGTTTTTTTAAATGTACATCAAAATGACTGGTAAATAACATGTTCATTTCAGTCACTCTATGTCTCCCTGTTTAGTGTAGTTACAGTTCTGGGTATTCTTTTTTTTTTTTTCTTCATTCTATCTGAAAACATCCAAAATGTATTAATATTGGGTACATACTCGGTGTACAACTATTTACTATTTTTTCACTTCTCTCTAAGACCAGTGAGGTAGTAACTTAATATCTGTAGGGTTTTATAAACGCAGAATACTAAATGTGCTGACACCTTGACATTTGCTATGTTTTAATTTAATTGTAGATCATACACTTACTTCCCTGGAGCCTGACTACACTGCAAAATGGAGAAAGTACCTGCAGTTGAAACAGTGTTTCTATATGGCATATGTAAGTACAGTTAGAATTTTTGTGAATTTAGCAAAGAACAATTATTGTGTTTTTAGGAAACACTGGATGCTATTAGCACTTTGAACAAATTGAGCTTTAGAAGGGCAGCGTGCTATTAAGATCACTAATCCTGGAAGCTGCTTGAAGTCGCACTACACATAATGTGAGTAACTACAAAATAATCATGTTTACACTTTAAAAGCAAAACAGATGGCGTTCTTCATCTAATCTTGGTCAGTAAGTTTGAAGCAAGGAGATACTGCATGCCAGCAGACAGATTTGTCTTCTATGGGAGCAGTTGTAAAAGGCATGTATTTAATACATTGTATGTATTGGATTACTTTTTAAAATGATTCTAACCTTCTGCCTTCTGAACTACTAGGCGTACTGCTACCATGGACAAACTCTTTTAGCAAGTGACAAATGTGGAGAATCGATCCGATCTCTACAAGAAGCAGAGAAGTGTAAGCCATCCTTTAAGAACATGACTACTTTTAATGTTCTGAAAACTGAGTGCAAGCTATACATTCCATCAATTTGATCTAAGTTTTATTTCAGGTATGCACTTGAGATAGGAGTATTGAGTTCAGTAATATGGATCTGTAAAGTTAAGAACAAGTGCAGTACTTTCAGTAAGGTTGCAGTTTTGAGCCCTCATTATGTGACTCGAAATGTGTGTACTCTGCATTTTAACGAGTGCAAATTAAATGGTATTATGGGGAGAGTTGTGTAGAGGAGGGGGTGCTGTTCCTGCACAACATTTACACATCTACAATTAGTCAGTATCCTCTAATACCTAAATGTCAGATGCATTTGCAACCGTTACTTCATATATAGTATACAAGGCAGCACTTCATTTTACTCCACTTGTCAAGGGTGAAATCAAGTGTACCCCCAGCCTTATTTACAACCTAAGTTTGCACAATACTGTTACAATATGTATTAACCAGTTCTATGCTAGATATACTCACAATATACCTGTAATGTCTGTTTTTCTAAATGTATATCTATTTATTAGTGGTTTGGTAATTGACCTGAAGCATCATACCAAGTATTGACCCTTTTTTATATTATAATAATAATAATAATAATAATAATAATAATAATAATAATAAATACATTTTGTGGTATTGTTCATAAGGTATGTATTAACATAAACCAGGCTCTGTTGATTTTAAAGAATTTTGTTGTGGGTGTTCAAAGTTCCTAATGCATAGCAAACATGGATTGAAACGGTGTATGTATATATTTATTAGGACTTTTGATTACAATTTAAACAATGACATGGCTTTCAGAGTTCATTATTTTTGTTGTGCTTGTTTTTGTTTAGTCTATGGCAAAGCAGAGGATCTGTGTAAAGAGTATAGGCAGACCAAGGGACCAGGAAGTACAGCCAAGCCATCAGAGCAGCTCTTCTTCAGGAAATTAGGGTCTTGGATCAAAAACACGCTGGAGAAGTGTCAAAGAGAAAACGGATTCATGTAAGTACATTGACAGAATTAAGCCAAACCTTGAAATCATAAGTGGGTCTTTACTATAACAGTATTCACTGCTGTCACATGAGATGAATGCTGTTTCATTGGGGTTGCATAGTAATAGTACTAGAAAGAAAGTTGGTTACAAAATCAGCTGCCTCTATTTTCATTGCTAGTGTTTCATAAACCAGTTTGTATGCCAACATCATATTCAGTGATATGGAAACGGTAATACTTCAACTTGTGACATAAGATGTCTAAAATGTCACTTTTTGGTTTCTGGATAACAACAACCTAACTATTTTAAGATACTAGCTTCACACAGAATTGTCTTCCATAATTCATTAAGACAAGTTTGATCTTGGGTAACGTACAAGAAAAATGAACCCTATTGTAGTAGTAATTTTGCAAAGCTGGTGTCGAGGTCTCACATCTGGGAGACCATCTGAGTTAATGATTTCATATTGTCAAGATAATAAAAACACTGATGCTAAATGTGTTGGCGACCTTGACATTGACCTTTGACATATTGAAATATTTGATACTTGGCTGTACTATTAATCTTTTTATGTACCTTTTTTCATAGATATTTCCAAAAGGTTCCTCCAGAAGCCCCCCAGTTGGAATTGAAGGCCAATTATGGGCTTGTGGAACCAATTCCATTTGAATTTCCGGCTCTCCATCCTCAGTGGTCACCAGAAGTATATGCTTCATTTGACCTCACTAAAGGATTAAAGGATGACAAGGTATGTGTTTCTTGACGATACAACACAGTCTATGCAATCTACAATTTACAGCTGTGGCCAAAAGTTTTGCATCACCCTAGAATTTGAGGATTGAGAAAAAATTAAAAAAAATATGAACATAATTTAGATCTTTTATTTAACGTCATGTAATCAAAGAAACTACAAAATGATATCTCAAAGGTTTACTGGAAGCTATAATAGTAGTATTCCTTAATCCTCTTAGGCATGGACTCAATGAGGCACTGAAGAGTCGAGTTGTTCTTTAGATTCCTCCATGCAGGCTTTACACTTGATTCCAGTTTGTTTTGGTTGCATGGTTGACTTTTCCTGATTTCCTATCCAATCAGACCCCAAACCTTCCCAATAAGATTGAGATCCTTCGAATTTTCAGGCCAAAATTGAAGTGGAGTGATACTGTTGTCTTCTAACCATTTCTTCACTTGTTTGGCTTGATGGCAAGGGGCGCCGTCATCTTGAAAGTAGAAATCACTGTTGGAAAAATGGTTCTGAGCTGTAGGGGGGAGGTGGTCTCGGAGTGTTTTCAGGTGCCAGTCCTTATTCATAGCTGTCCCCTTGGGTAAAATGTGTAAGGATCCTTTGCCTTTGGCAGAAAAGTATCCCCAGATATGGACAGTTTCTGGATGCTTTGTCATTTGGACGGTAAACTCTGGATTGTATCTGTCTCCTTTGCACCTTCAAACTCTTAATCCACATCGGTTTCCAAAACAGCTGAAAGGGGGCTCGTCAGAGAAATAACTTTGGCCCAATCATCTTTGGTCCAGTCTTTGAATGTGCTACAAAAGTTCAGACGATCTCTGATGTTTTTTTTGCTCAGAAGGGGCTTCTTAGCAGGCCTCCCTGAAACCAGACCATTCTCCAAGAGTCACATTCTCACGGTGTGCATAGACACCTTCACTTCAACTTTTTCCATTGCTGCAGTAAGTGGACATTACTGGCCGTCCTTATTCTCAAACTTGAATGGCTTAGGTGGTGATCATGGCGAGCAGTGCTGACTTTTAGGCATCCAGACCTGGGGTCAGCTTTACAGCTTCCAGTCTTCTTCTATTTCTGGATGATCCTAGATACTGTGCTTTGGCTGGCATAACTTCTATTGGCTATCTGACGACTGCTAAAACCTTCCTTATGAAGTGCAATGATGGCTGACTGTGTTTCCGAGGAGGTATTGCTCTTTCCCGTTGGCTTGCTCTGAAGTTACAAAATCTTATCTAAAAATCATGCTTATGTAGCTTCAATATACTCATTACCACTTCTAATTGTCACCTTTTGATTTACTTCAAAGATGTCAAGATTTGTGACGCCTTTTCAGAAAATCGTGTTAAGTTAGATTTTGAGATGTCATATTTTTCAATTTGTCAGTTTTTCGTGATGTATATGGAAAACTACAAAGCAATATGTAATTGAATATGTTAGCATGGCGGTTCTCAACCAGGGGGGCGCATCAAACATTCCAGGGGGTGCGGTGAACGTTTGAATAGTAATAAATAATAATTAATAAATAAATAAATAAATAATTGAGAACTTTAAATGTGGTTCTTACAAGTTCATACTCATTAGTATTATTATTATTTCATTTTCTTATTTTTTTTTTTTAACCACACTTAAAGCAGAGAACGAATCGGGCAAGTTTACATTTAAGCATTAGTTACCCAACGTTTTGCACACTGTTCAGTACACAAAATGGATCGTTTTGTGAGTTGTGAAAAAAAGCAGAGCAATTTGTGTAGCTTCATCCTCCTCATCCAAAAAACAAAAAGTTAGAAAATATGAAGACAGTTACTTGGAATTTGGATTTACCTTTGCTGGAACTGCTGGAGAACCACGTCCTCAGTGTGTCATCTGTGGTGAAGTACTGGCTAATGACAGCTTGAAGCCTTGCAAACTAAGACGACATTTGGAGACTCGACATCATGGACTGAAGGATAAGCCGCTCGACTTTTTCAGAAGAAAACTTGATGCATTAAATCCGCAAAAGGGGGCTATAAGCAAGTATTCCACAGTGCGTGCCAAATGTCTTGAAGCTTCTTATGCCGTGTCATAACGCATTGCTAAACTTTGCAAGCTGTACACCATAGTTGAGACACTGGTTTTGCCAGCTGCAAAGGACATTTGTTCCATTATGTTTGGGGAAAGCTCTGCTGTGCAGTTTGGTGAAATTCTGTTGTCAAATCATACAGTGAATCGCCAAATTTCATAACTTGCCAGTGATGTGAAAAATCAACTGTTAACTACATCAAGGTGAGTACATTTTATGCCATACAACTTGACGAGACAACAGATATCGCTGGAGCTGCACAACTGCTAGTTTACATCAGATTTGTACATGAAGAGTCACTTCTGGAGGAATTTCTTTTTTGCAGACCTCTTCCAACTCGCACAACCGACAAACAAATATTTGCAATGTTAGATCATTTCATTCGTGAAGAAGGTATGCACTGGGATCAATGCATTGGGATTTGCAGTGACAAAGCTCGATCCATGACGGGGAAACAGAGTGGTTTAATCACCAGAGTTCAGCAAGTGGCCCCCTGTGGTAAATGGACACACTGCATGATACATAGAGAAGCCTTGGGCGTGAAGAAAATGCCTGAACCATTGAAGTCTGTTATGCAGCAAGCAGTGCAGATAATCCATTTTATAAAAGCACGGCCACTTAATGCACGTTTATTTTCGATTCTGTGCCAGGAAATGGGATCTGATCACCAGCACCTACTATTTCACACCGAAGTAAGGTGGCTATCATGCATATTTCTTTGCCTTTCTGAGCTACATGAGGAGGTTAAAATCTTCTTAATTGATGCCAGGTCTGATCTTGTTAACCACCTTCATGAATGCTCTTGGCTGGCTCTGCTTGCTTACTTTGTTGATATTTTTGACCGTCTGAACTCATTAAACGCGTCGATGCAAGGCAAGGACACAAATATGCTGCTCCTTACAGACAAGGTAACAGCTTTTGTTAAAAAACTGGACATTTTGGGCCACTTGACTGTTGGAGGGAAATTTCGACATGTTTCCTCGTTTTCAATTTAAGCCCAGGATTGTGGTGGCAGTGTGGATTACAATGATCTAAAGCCCTCATTGTTGAACGTGTCACGGGACTGAAACAACAGTTCAGCGACTACTTCCAGGAAGATGGCAGTTCACTTGTCTGGGTTCATGATCCGTTCGTCACTTCACTTGGTTCAACCAATCTTTCCGGGGAGAAGAGTTTATTGAGCTGACATGCTACAACAGACTGAAGCAAATGTTTGGCACCTGTTCTCTCACAAATTTCTGGCTCTGTTACACAGGAATTCCCTCAACTCTCTACTGCTGCTGTGAATGTGCTTCTGTCTTTAGCTTCCACGTACCTCAGCGAAGCTGGATTTTCCAAACTTGCTGCCTTGAAAACAAAATACTGAAATCGGCTCCAGGTTGACGATGACTCAAGACTCTCCCTTTCAGCCATTGAGCCTCACGCTGACCTGCTTTGCAGTACCAGGCAAGTAAAAAAAAAAGTTATGGTGGGGCGCGAGGGAAAATAAGGTTGAGAACCCCTGTGTTAATGTAACATTATTCAGCAGGTTTCATTCGACCTTTATGAAGCAAAGTTAGATAATTCTATGGTGATGCAAAACTTTTGGCCATAGCTGTACAATGAATCTATTATGGGGAGGGTGCAAGAGAGGTGCATTTGAATATGTTTGATTCCTCCTAAAGGCCAAACCTAAACCAGAGGAAGAAGTAAAGCCAATGAAGGAACCTGATCTGAAGCCCCAAAAAGACTCTGGATGCCTCATTTCCTAAGGATATAAAACTCCCATGATCTATACAAAGTACGCAACTTTATCAAAGACCAACACTGACGACCTACTATTATTATTGTACTATAAAAATAATTTTTCCTACTTTTGATGGTTATGGTTATCTAAACTTGTATTATGTTTAAGCCAGACAGATATTGTACATTTTAACTTCTGCTCATACAAAATAAATAATAATCTTGGTAACATATTTCAGAAAGGCATGTATGTACTTTCAATGTGTGTATCAGTAACATTTAAATTGGTTTATCATGGCTCCTTGCTTAGATATACTTTTTATGGTCTTTTATATTGACTTTATTTAGACATAATATTAAGCAAGCATATAATGATTTACTGTTCATGCTATTTAATCAATGTTATTATAATAATATATTGTGGACTCTGATAAAGAATGTTGTTTCAGAGCTTACTGATTCTAAGCTGATTTCTTTCTCAATTCAGTAGTGTTTTTAGGAATTGTTTAATCCATGGTGTTTCTCTTCTAATTGAAGCTATCAAAACATTTCGTTTATCTATCTAAAAACATTTTATTATTTCACAGAATTTTACAACTACGATGAGAAAAAAAAAAAAAAATCTATATAGTCCCCAGAAAAGAGGGAATATAGAAATGTCCATTTCAATTCGATACTTTTGTCAATATTTAAAATCACTGTGGATTCGGAGTCCATGAGCACCTTTGCAATTTGGAGGAAATGTACCTCAAGGTTCATGGTAGAATTAATTGTAGCCTCACCGAATACAGTTGGCTTTTGAATTCATTTTCTTTTTAACCCTTTCCACAATGGTTAAGTTGCCCCATACTTATTGGTATATTTTTTATGGATTTTTCAGTACAACATATGAAAAGTGTTTAATTTATAAACATTGGCATTTAGGGGTTTTTCTTTCTTTCTGAAGTTTGATGTAAAGGGTTAAACCCCTTTTAAAATAGTTGAAACAAACCAATTTTTTTTCCACAGTCCATAATGCTGTGATTTTAATATATTTTGACCATTATGCCATGGAGATAGGAGGTTATTGGACAATGTACAAAACTGTATAAAAGCTGAATGTAAATTAATAATTTACTTTATTTATGGTATTAATAAATAGAGTTTCCAACAATTTGATAACATGCGTCAAGATGTAATAAACGAAGAACTGTCATGAATATTTTGTTTTAAAATAGCTCCATAATTTGTCAAGTAAGATTTAAAAAACATTAATGGCTTTCTGTTTTCATACTGTATTTAGTTTTTGTTTAGTTTCAAACCTTGCACTTTATATGTTGGCTTTTTGCAATATTTTACTTCCACATCCCTGTACATAGTTTTGTGATTATTGCAAACTATATTACAGTTCTGTATTTACAGGTACATGAATAAACAAACAAAAAGTAAAAGGTGTATTGTTTTATTATTTATTTCTTAGCAGACACCCTTATCCAGGGCGACTTACAATTGTTCCAAGATATCACATTATACATGATTTCACATTATTCCTTACATACATATTTTTTGCATACAATTACCCATTTATACAGTTGGGTTTTTACTGGAGCAATCTAGGTAAAGTACCTTGCTCAAGGGTACAGCAGCAGTGTCCCCCATTTGGGATTGAACCCACGACCCTCCAGTCAAGAGACCAGAGCCCTAACGACTACTCCACACTGCTTGGCTGTGCCTGCATTATTCAAAATTCTCCAAAAACATTTCACATTGTTAATGTTTACTTACACTGCCACTAGTAATGGTGTTTTATTGTTTGTTTGCAGAGTATGTATTCATGAAATTCAAATCATACCATTAATGTTTAATAGTAGGTGATTTTATTTATGTATGTATTTATTTTTAACATAGGCAGGAATGCCTGTTTGACTGCATACTTTGTGACATTCTAAATGAGGAAGTAACTGTGGGTACGGCCTATCCTTCAGTAAGAAACTCAACTCGAACAGGTTTTTGTACCTGCTGTCTATTAATACATTAGTATTTTGAAAGCATGACAGATTCCTTTTGAGGTTTAATTGAAGGGGTGTGTTTTTTTTTCTTTCTTTCTGTAAGACAGACAATATGCTTCATATGTTGTATTCCTCCATTCCCCAGTGCAGGGGCACTATATCACACACCAGTGTGTGAGTATTATGACAAACTGTACAGTTGTGTTTGATTATTGTGATGCAGGTTACACTGTAATCATATTCATTACAGTAACAAAGTCAATTAAACTACATTAGCAAAGAGAATCAAAATTCCTTGTGGAGAGAATAACATAGCAAACTCCAGTCATTCATACTAATCTTCAGTACCTCTGAAACAGTAACTCCAACACTAAACAAATGCCCATAGATTATTTACTGGTATATATATATATATATCCAATTTTATAGTCATCTAACATCTACAAACATTCTGAAAACAGGATCCTTTTCTTTTGAAGTATGTCTTCATTTGATTAAGATAGCTTGCTTTCAGTTTGTTTGGTTAAAGGACAAGTATTTGTTCTTGCCAGTAAATCAGGTTTGAACTCCAGGATAATGTTTCGAACTCATATGAAGAAAAGGGCTGGCTAACGAGGAAGGAACAGAACCGGTCAGTCTTTTTAATTTTGTAAAATGGTGTTATATCTACAAAAGCAGACAAAGCTATCTTGTATATAGCATAGACTTTACCTGACTTGATTAAAAACTTGGTTTTAATGCATGCTTTTGGTAAACAGGTCATTTGTGCTTTAAATATGTTTATCATGGTGATTTTGCAGTTTCCCTTGACTACAGTATATATTTACGATGCATTAGCTTGTATTTGCCATGCTTTACCAATTTTATGCTTTTGTGTACCACAGTAACATGTTAAGTGAAGCTGTTTAACTTTTAAAGATGTCTGAAGTCGAGTACCTAACTTAATAAAATACATGCAGAACTTGCATTACATTCAAATATATATTGTGGTATATTGCTGCAAAATCAGTATGTCAGACTGAGAATGACAAGGGCATTATTCCCTGCAATGTTAGATTCTGACCAGTAGAGGTCTCTGGTTCTCACAGTCAGAGCAGTGGGGTGGGATTGGATAAATAAAGTAATGGATAATGACCAGATTGGTAATTATTTAACCAATTACTAACACTGGGATATAAAGGCTCTGACTGATAGCCTTGTGTGAGTTGTGTAGGAGAGCTTTGGAAGCAAAGAAAAGGAAACAAAAAGAGTAGAGAACAGATAGACAAAAATAAGATCGAGACTGGGCCAAGGGTGGTGAGGAAGGCCTGACCGAAGGTGGTGCGGTGTAGGGGTGGCAAACACTACACTCTAAGATGGGGAAACATATTTATTTGGTTACAGGTTTTGTGTCAGGGAAACGGACTAGCCGTCCTGACTTGAGAGGGAAAAGGAAGCAGTATAGATAGTATTCCAAAACAGAGTTAGTTTTTATTTTCTTTTTTTTTTTATTTTGTTTGTTTTGCTTTCTTGTATTTGTGGAAATAATGAACTGCATGACTCCATTAATTTATTATACCAGCACAGGCCCCTCACCACACTATATATTTTTTAACTAGTTTTAATATCACTGGAACAGGATTGTTTACGTTAAGGCAGCCAGAGATCCATTAGCTTTGATTGGGGTTTGTAATGAGTCTATGTATTGTGTGTTTATATACTGTGTTGTTTTTTTTAAGTGTATTATTCAAGTTTTTTAAATTTATTTATTTTTAATTTGGTATTCAATTTAAAGAATCCAACAGCAGACTAGTTTTATAAACATCAAAGACTTTAAACAGACTTTAAAGATTTACGAATTAGGATTTTTGAAGCACTTTTTGCAAATGCAAAGTTGTTACTGCTGGGTTTGTCAAACACATGGACAGAGCCTTTGTCACCAAGCCCTTACAGCTTTTAACCCCTCTCCTCCTGTCTCCCCTCTCTTCCAATGCTGTGGCTATTGAACTACCCAGCCAGTCACTCTTTTAAGGGTTAATTGGCAATTCACACACTTCATTTGAAACTAAATGAATGACGTCCCTCTGTAGATGAATCCTATTATTTTAGCACAGGTATTCCAACAGCCTTGTGCAACTGGCTTTGTTGTATGTGAATTGGGCTAATTTGCCAATTAGGGTTACAGGAGGGAGAGAAGAAGAGTATAATACATGTTCTTCCAGATCAAAAGTTATACCATGTATACAAATATTTAAACAGTTTTCTAAGTTGGAACCTATTTATAGGCTGCCTTGTACAGCCGCACACCTTTTACATGGAACATGAACCTTTAAACAGCCCTGGATTCCTGTTATAGCACTGTGGGTTCTATACAACCCATCATAGAGGTCTGGAGTCCCAGCTGCAGTTACAAACAATGTACCAACACGCTGGGCATCGACTATAATGCAGCTATACAAACTCCACCCATGTCTACTACAAGTCATTTCACAGTTCAGAATCCTAAATACTGTCCACTTAAATCATGTGACCTGTGATTTTGCATGATTGTAACTGCACTGGTCTAGCATATATTGGAGGTGGATCCTAATAAAGTAGCTGAAGCCTGCATTTATAGTACCAAGTTTCATTGGAATTCTAAGCAATGCATACATAAGGTTTAAGGAGGGTGATTCACTTTGCTAATGCAGATACTCTGAATGAATATAGCACTGATGAAGAAAACTCAGCAGGAACTTCAGAAGACCTCAATTGACACAGTATAGAGTGTTTTATTATTTTTATTTTGCTACCAGTGATTCAGATCGTCTGTTAAACACATTGAATTTACTCCAAGAAAAAAAAGTTTTTAATGTCAGTTTTAAAACTGTTTTTAATCAAACCATTAAATAAAACCATTATATATATATATATATATATATATATATATATATATATATATATATATATATATATATATTTTTTTTTTAAAAATAATACACTGTGTTTTCAGTCTAAACTCATGGGGGCCAGATTTTTGGTTTCATATGGCACAATTTACCATGGCGACATTACATAGTAAGTATTGAATGATGCATATGTACAGAAGGACATTTAAATAAGGTGTTTATTCCAAGGTGCAAGTCACATTTTTTTTGTCAAAAATTTTAAAAAAAGTAATGTTACAAAAACAGCCGTTAACAGCTTGGGTTAATTTACAAATTTAACAGTGCAACTAATGGCGCCCCCTAGTGTAAATAACTGGATAATTTCTCCTGTAGTGATGTTCTATATTTAACATATCAGTCAAAAGTATACACCTCTGGGAAATACCTGTTTTAGAAATTAAGGTGTGCTAGACAAAACAAAAGCATGTTTCCTTTAAAGATGTGGAATTATCACTAGGTTTTGTCCACAAAACTCGACAAAGGACCTAAAAAAAAAAAAAACAACAGTCTAAGCACACCTTATTTAAATGTACTTCTGTACATATGCATCATTCAATACTTACTATGTAATGCTGAGAATCAATATGGGGTGTCTGCACTAAACAATGGGTCAGCAAAGCCTTTTATGCAGAACATTTTACTACAGTTTTTTAATTGTAAAATACATTAGTAAAAAGTTATACATTTTGTTTTAGTAAGTTTGATTAATGAATTGTAACTGACAAAATAATTCCATAAAGCTTACCCATTTTGAACTTCCATTATTATTATTTATTTATTTATTTATTTATTTCTTAGCAGACGCCCTTATCCAGGGCGACTTACAGTCGTAAACAAAAATACATTTCAAGAATCACAGTACAAGTAATAATACAATTAAGAGCAAGATAAATACAATGACTTCTAGCAAGTACAAGTATGACAAAATACGATTCAATAACGGAGCAGATACAGTGCCTTGCAAAAGTATTCAGACCCCTGACCAATTCTCTCATATTACCAAATTACAAATGGTACATTGAAATTTCGTTCTGTTTGATATTTTATTTTAAAACACTGAAACTCAAAATCAATTATTGTAAGGTGACATTGGTTTTATGTTGGGAAATATTTTTAAGAAAAATAAAAAAACTGAAATATCTTGCTTGCATTCAACCCCTGTGCTGTGGAAGCTCCCAGTTTACACCGATGAAAGAAATTGCCCTAATGAGGACACAATTACCTTACCATTGGCCTCCACCTGTGAACCATTAAAGTTGCTGTCACATTTTCTGGATAAAAACCCCACTGTTGAAGAATCAATTGTCAGGCTGTGAATCTGAAGGAAAATGAAGACCAAAGAGCATTCTACAGAAGTTAGAGATAAAGTAATACAAATGCATAGATTAGGGAAAGGGTACAGACAAAGAGCTGGTCAGACTGATGCAGAGCTCTTGTCCTATCCACGTAGCATCTCAATGCCCGCACCGGGCAGAGGAAATTCAATCTCTCATCCTCTGTTGAAGCAAACGATGGTGGATGGAAGGACTGCAGTTCCACAGACTGATTAATGTGGAAGGCTGTGATCACCTTGGGGAGGAAAGCAGGGTTGGTGCGCAGAGACACCCTGCTGCCATCCTCCCAAATACGCATGCCGGAGCTGTGCACATTCAGCGCCTGCAGCTCACTGACCCGCTTAGCGGAGGTGATAGCCAAGAGGAAGGCTGTCTTCATAGACAGGTACTTCAACTCTATGGAGTGTATGGGCTCAACCAGGGCCTTTGTGAGAGCCTCCAGTACAACATCAAGGCTCCATTCGGGGAGAACAGTCCTCCTGGGAGGGCGTGTCGCCGGCCTTTAAGAAACCGGGTAGCCAAAAAAATTGGTGACAATGAATTTACGGGGGCATGGCATGCAGAAATAGCCACTTAATACACCTTCAAAGTGGAAGGTGACCTACCAGCATCAAGCAGTTCTTGCAGAAACTAAGATAACTGGCATAAGGCAAGAGATTGGGTCATGGCTTCTAGCCAGACACCAAGCTTGAAAATACTTCCACTTGTAGGTGTACAACGACCTAGTGGAATCTGTCCTAGCATTCTGCAAAGTGCCCACAACCGCATCTGATAGCCCTATGACTAAACAGCGGTCCCTTTCAGGGGCCAGACCCATAGCTGGAACCTGCCCCGTTCCGGGTGCCAAAGAGTACCTTTCGTCTGACTGAGGAGATCCATGCGCAGTGGGATCTTCCAGGGCTGGCCGTGTAACAGCTGGTACAGGGTCGGGAACCAGATTCTCCTGGGCCCAGACCGCCTCCCAACCCAAGTTGGAGGTGTCTGTCATCATCACTTGGTGGTTTAACACTACTCCCATTTGCACACTTTCACACAGGTGAGAGGTCGTCCTCCACCAGTGTAGGGATGCCGAGCATGCGTGAGACACAGTCAGCCGACGGTGTCTGTCGTGTTTGGTGTTGAGCTGGAACACATTGAGCCACGCTTGTAGCGGGTGCATGTGAAGCAGACCCAGATGAATGGCTGATATGGCTGCGGCCATCAGACTCAATAGTTTTTGGCACAATAGGAGGGTGACCTGCGATCCCTGTTGGAACAGGGAGAGGCAACCCTGGATAGCTGCAACTCTGTCGTCTGACAGTTATGTGCGCATCGCAATGGAGTCCAGCCGGAGCCCCAAGTACGTTGTGCACTGCACCGGTGTAAGCCGACTCTTTGCAGGTGTGGGCCAGGTGTAATGTCATTGGTTTTTTACTGTCATGATGGTCATGTGGTGTTGAGTTGGGGGATCGTCTATTATATGATAATGAGTGTTTTGTGTATGACCCCTCCCATGGGTATGATGCGTATGACCCCCTCCCCACTCCCCTGCTGCGCTACCACCCATGGGACGGCGTCCCGCTGAGCAGTGTCCAAATGTTGGCAAATATGTGTCTGTATAGGCAGCATAAAGGAATATGCCCTAGAAAGTGTCCTGAGGGCATCAGATGATTCTAGGGCATTTGTCATTTAGTTCCAGAGCTCGGCAATTCAGCTTGAAATCAAGCCACCCTGACCCTAACCCAACCCCAACCCTAACCTTAAGCAACCCCTGCCCTAAAACCTAACCTCAAATCCAATACCTAACCCTAAACCTAACCATTAAGAATCAGCTGATGCTCTCAGGACACTTCTAGGGGATATTCCTGTGTGCTGCTCTGTATAGTGCATTAGGCCTATTTAAGGGAGACATTTTCTATATGAAGAATGTATTATATTTTTAACAGTGTATACAAACGTCGTTTTGAAAAAAAGTTTTCTGGGACTTATACACATTTATATCAACTATGACAAAGACGTCATGCTTTTCAGTTTTTAGACTTTTTTTTAAAAGGTGACGGTAGTGAATTTGTTCTAGCTTTTTCGTAGATCCAGTAGGTCTAAGTGTCGAATGGCAAAATTTAGTTCTTGTACGGCTCTTTCGTACAAACGACATGCTAGGATTTACCTAAAAAATATAAATGCTTATTGAGGTGCTAGGATTTAATTTAACTTTGTACAGGTATAGTGTGTACAGGTATAGTTTCACTTTCTGTCCACAAGGGGGAGAAATGCGTATACAATTAGCATTTAACTTGTATAATTATTTTTTCTAATTTACGACAGTGTTTATGAATTATTTGAATTTGAAAAGTAATGTTCTGCTAATGGAAATAATTGTGTGATTTTCAGAGTACCAACACAACTATAATCAAGCGAGGCAGTGAAAAGGCTCCAAATTATATGTATATGTTTCTATATTGCCCGGATTTAATGTTTGAAATGAGTGATATGTTGTTTTTTTTGTTTTTGTTTGTTTTTTAAACGTATTTAAAGAATACAGTACAGCATCTTTAACAATAATGTAAAATAAAAATGTCGACGAGGATGGGATTCGAACCCACGCGTGCAGAGCACAATGGATTAGCAGTCCATCGCCTTAACCACTCGGCCACCTCGTCAGACGATTACGCTTGGGAACAAATGGAGCTATATGCTGCATCTAATAAAAACCTTGCTAAAGGGGAAAAGTTTTGACACGTCAAAACTGATAACAGAACGGGTTTTCAACCATTTTTTGAAACTATCCCTTCTGTCGGGAGGTTTCAGTACCGTTTACAATTTTAGCTCAGTGTTGTAATAAAAGGCAGATTAATCCGGTTAACACGTTTCTTTTTTCCCCGTTATATATATATATATATATATATATATATATATATATATATATATATATATATATATATATATATATATATAACAGCAGTCTTTGTGTTTTCGGCCTTCGGAAGTAAGATTAAGAGTAAGAGAAATGCTTACATTTTAAACACCAAAAACGTATTCAACCAGCCGCTTGCTGTTAATAAAATGCAGCCGCGGTAATAAATACAACAACAACCTTGAAAGTATGAGTATTGTGATGAATATTTATGTTTACCGGCGCATTTATACTTTTAAAAAAATGCAGAAACACCCTTCTCTTATACGACAAGTTGAAAACACAAAGATCACACTCAGCACAAAGCGCTCTCCAGGCACAATCGCCAGACACCTGCTTCACCTAACAGTGGAAATCCACGAAATCGAGATCGCGCATGCGTACAGGTGGAAAATGTGGACGTGATAGTTTTTTTTTTTTGTGGTTCACTTTGAGGTGCTAAACAAAGATTAAATAAGCATACACTGTGGTTTGGACAATATATAACACCGTTAAAAAAACAATTCAAGATCATTATTTTTCTCTTACTTTCGTTTTTTATTTCTGCATCGTCCTATGACCACTACCCTACCCCCGGTTGAAAACCCCAGACTTAGAAGACCTGCAAAGGCTAAATGTTGGTCGGAAGCTACTTTTCTGTTTGTAACACTTAACGTATGTTTTGTATTATTCGTTGATGGTATGACCCTAGTATCACAAGAATCAGTGAAACATCCTGAGTCGTATGATGGGTTATGCTGTGGCATTGTTAGCCTAATTAAATAAAGCAGGGGAAACTGACTAATTCAAAGTGTAAATCTTAATTAGTGATTAAGTCATTTGAGCTGAAAATGTATTTACATCTATAGCTCTTTATTTAGAAATTTCTTATTAGTTTTGAAAGCTTTCTTTTAACCCATAAGCAAAAAAAAAAAAAAAAAACGGATCCGCCCTAATGTTTTGAATAAATAGGGTGAATAAAGTTTATTTGTTTGGGGAAATACATTCACTGCCCTTTTCGCTGGGGCCTTACGTTAGATATTTCTCCTTTACAAAGTTTACTATATACAGTACCAAAACTGTGTGTTTTTATTTGAAAATATGTAAGATCATTTTGAAAATGGGTAATAATAATCAAAGGATTTTATTTATGTCTTCATCAGCTTTTGGTACTTTAAGTAAAAAAGCACCTCAATATGTTATTCCCTTTCTCTTAGTTCCGAAGTAAAGTAATTACATTATTTTCAGTCTTGGTAATACCTTTGGATTTAAAAAAAAAAAAAAAAAAAAAGTCTTGTGAATGTATTTTTTTTTAATGATTATTACTTAAAGATTAACCATCAAATTACATTGTCACTGTTATTACACTCCCCTTACCTTTTTTTTTATTATTATTTTTGCAATCACTCTGAGTGGTACTTTCTGCAGTTATTCAAATATGATGTTTTATATTTTTGTATGTGTCTGTGTTCTGGAGTTAAGAAGCTGCCATTCAGTTCTAGTAGCCAGCTTCAGACATATGTAATGTAGATCAGCAGATGTTTCTTTATATACTCCACTGCTCCGATCACTCCACTGGCTCTCGATCACAGCTCGCATCCAGTTCAAGACTATTGTACTCGCCTACAGATGCCTTGACCTGACTGCACCCAGCTACCTTCAGACCCTCATCTCTCCCTACACCCCCACTCGACCTCTCCGCTCCTCCTGCACTAGAAGACTGGCTGTACCTCCTCTACGCTCCCCTGCCTCCAGAGCCCGCTCCTTCTCCACCCTCGCCCTGCAGTGGTGGAATGACCTTCCTACAGATGTCAGGACTGCCCAGTCCCTGACCACCTTCCGGCGCCTCCTCAAGACTCACTTCTTCAGATAAGGGCGTCTGCTAAGAAATAAATAATAATAATAATAATAATAATAATAATAATAATAATAATAATAATAATAAGTAAGCAACAGAAACATTAAGAACACTGCTGTATTTTGCTAATAAAACCAAATTTGAGCTGAAGTGGCAGCTCACTAGATCTGAAGACACTTTGATTGATCTAATGCCAGGCAACTATAAAGAGCAATTTCTGAACACAAAACATATAATTTGAATAAATGCAGTATGAACCACTCATGATGATGGCAAAGTTGCAATGCAAGCCAGTGGTGTAGTTGAGGGTATACGCAGGTAAACGGTGTTCATCCACTTAATTTGGGCAATATAGCATTTACCCACTTCTCATATAAGGGATACAGAGTTTACTCATTTCTGCTCTCCTGTGATATGCAAATCCTGTGTTAAAAACAAGTTATTTTAATGGTGAGCATCTGTGTCCTGTTGCAGTGCGAGCAAGACTGACAGCTGAGAGCTCTCAGTCAAAACTGTGGCGAGAGCAGGGGGGCGTGGCCACTGGACTGGGTGTTCTGGTTTGTGTGTGTGTGTGTGTGAGTGTTCTGTGATTGGTTGTTTATGTTCTGTTGATAGGCACACTGGACCTGCAGGGCGGTGCTAGTAGCCTTCATCCTAGCCCGCGAATGGACGCTCACAGAACTGTTCACGTGAAGCTCACCATCAGGTCCGTGACTGTTCACACGTGAACAGCACCCGAGAGGGGAAATAACTGGATGGGGGGATCTGGTTGGCTGAGGGCCAATAACAATGTTGAATATATCTGTTCAACTCCACCAACCAGGAGAGTTTACCCACTTTCTTTTTTATTTACCATTACACCACTGCAGCAAGCCATGCTTTTAAAGTGTTAATTCTGTGATGACTTTGTCGCTGCTTAGCTGTTCAACTGCAGCGTGCTGCAGTTAACATGCTTGTAAATAATTCTGCTACTGCTGAAACAGTTTGTAATTCATTATGAGTGGAAAGAAAATTACGAGACACCTCAACTATCAAACGAGTGATAACCAAATCTATTTCCTTGACGTTTTTATACTTTCAATTGGGATATGCATATATTTAATAGAACACTCCATATTAAAAGTGTTGCTACTTAATGGCACATAATCCCTTACTGCTTTATTATTATTAATCATAACAGGAAATTACAAGGAATGAGAAAGTCGTTTTTTTCCACAGATATTATTGTAACTGATAGCCAAGGCCTGAAATCCCTTAATGTAGGGCTCAATATATGTTTGTTGCTGTTTTTTTTTAAAAATTTAATTTACTTTATCTGGGAATATATAGATACCACAAAATAAATGTCATGTCATCTCTCGTCCATGGCCCAACAACCATGTCTGAGTGAGTAAAAGTTATAAAGTACCAGGAGGCAGCAGTTTAAACTTTCACAATCGACAGTGTTGCAAAAATGTATACAAATGGTATAAATAGTAAAGAACAAAAATACATTCAGCAGTATATTAAGTTAGCCACTGATTAAGTGGCTAAACAAGGACAAATAGAAAGGATTTCGTGCATGTGTCAGGCTTGAATGATATAACAAGGGATGCATCCATAACAGAAGACATTTGCAAAGATTTAGAGAAACAAAAGCACTGCAAGGGTTATACAAGTTTTGTGAAAGGCATCCATGAATCCTTTATCCTTGTGTCATATGTCTTGCTTTTAAACTTGCATTTTATTGGCTTGTATCTCTTGCTTGATGGTTAGCAATCCTTGCTTTTTGGTAGGGTTGGCAGGCACAATGAGGGTGATCAAAATTTGTGTTTGAGATCTCAGCTCTTTCATTCAACTTAATTAGCCATGTGATGTGTGCATAAACAGCGCCCCCTATGGGCATTTTTTTATTATTGATTATTAAATTGGGTCGACATGGACCCAATATACATGTGGGCTAAGGTCTGACTAATTTGAAACGTACAAGAGTACTGGGATGTTCGTTATCCCATTTGCTTCAGAAAATAATAGATGAATAAAACATTCAGTGCGTTTACATCAGCACGAAAAACTAATTCCGAAATCAAAAGTCATGTAAACACATTTTTTGGAAAATGTATCGGAATATTGCGAAAGTAAGCTTTCGGAAAACAACACCTAGAAATTTCCGATTATATTTGGAAAACTTAAAATAATGTCTGCAAAACATATAACAGGATTAGCTGTTGGAAAGGCTGATTGAACATTGTGGGGAATCTGAATATAGAGGTATAGGATAGTAACCTTTGAATTTAAGACCTGACACTTCGATAAAGCACTATTGGTCTCGGTTCTATTGCAGAAATGTCCAGTCTTCAAATCGTAATTAAGAACATAAGAACATAAGAAAGTTTACAAACGAGAGGAGGCCATTCAGCCCATCTTGCTCGTTTGGTTGTTAGTAGCTTATTGATCCCAGAATCTCATCAAGCAGCTTCTTGAAGGATCCCAGGGTGTCAGCTTCAACAACATTACTGGGGAGTTGGTTCCAGACCCTCACAATTCTCTGTGTAAAAAAGTGGCTCCTATGTTCTGTTCTGAATGCCCCTTTATCTAATCTCCATTTGTGACCCCTGGTCCTTGTTTCTTTTTTCAGGTAAAAAAAAAGTCCCCTGGGTCGACATTGTCTATACCTTTTAGGATTTTGAATGTTTGAGTCAGATCACCGCGTAGTCTTCTTTGTTCAAGACTGAATAGATTCAATTCTTTTAGTCTGTCTGCATACGACACGCCTTTTAAACCCGGGATAATTCTGCTTGCTCTTCTTTGCACTCTTTCTAGAGCAGCAATATCCTTTTTGTAACATTGTAAAGTTTTAACATTACTTCCCTTGATTTAAATTCAACACTTCTCACAATATATCCGAGCATCTTGTTGGCCTTTTTTTATAGCTTCCCCACATTGTCTAGATGAAGACATTTCTGAGTCAACATAAACTCCTAGGTCTTTTTCATAGTTCCCTTCTTCAATTTCAGTATCTCCCATATGATATTTATAATGCACATTTGTATTGCCTGCATGCAATACTTTACACTTTTCTCTATTAAGTGTCATTTGCCATGTGACTACCCAGTTCTGAATGCTGTCTAGATCATTTTGAATGACCTTTGCTGCTGCAACAGTGTTTGCCACTCCTCCTATTTTTGTGTCGTCTGCAAATTTAACAAGTTTGCTTACTATACCAGAATTTAAATCATTAATGTAGATTAGGAATAGCAGAGGACCTAATACTGATCCCTGTGGTACACCACTGGTTACCTCGCTCAATTTTGAGGTTTCTCCTCTAATCACTACTTTCTGTTTTCTACATGTTAACCACTCCCTAATCCATGTGCATGCATTTCCTTGAATCCCTACTGCGTTCCGTTTGAGAATTAATCTTTTATGCGGGACTTTGTCAAAAGCTTTCTGGAAATCTAAATAAACAATGTTGATTGCTTTGCAATTATCCTTTGTCAATGTTGCATCCTCAGAAAAGTCAAGCAGGTTAGTTAGACACAATCTCCCTTTCCTAAAACCATGCTGACTGTCTCCCAGGATATTGTTACCATATAGGTAATTTTCCATTTTAGATCTTATTATAGTTTCCATAAGTTTACATATAATAGAAGTCAGGCTTATTGGTCTGTAGTTACCTGGTTCGGTTTTGTCTCCCTTTTTGTGGATCGGTATTACGTTTGCTGTTTTCCAGTCTGTCGGTACAAGCCCTGTGTCAAGAGACTGTTGCATGATCTTGGTTAGCGGTTTGTAAATAACTTCTGTCATTTCTTTGAGTACTATTGGGAGGATCTCATCCAGCCCAGGGGATTTGTTTATTTTAAGAGATCCTAGTCCCTTTAACACTTCTGCCTCTGTTATGCGAAAGTTATTTAAAATTGGATAGGAACAGGTTGACATGTGGGGCAAGTTGTCCGTGTCCTCCTTTGTAAAAACCTGTGAAAAGTAATCATTTAATATATTTGCTATTTTTGGTTGTTTATGTTCTGTTGTTAGGCACACTGGACCTGCAGGGCGGTGCTAGTAGCCTTCATCCTAGCCCGCGAATGGACGCTCACAGAACTGTTCACGTGAAGCTCACCATCAGGTCTGTGACTGTTCACACTATGATTCTGTTCATATATGATTTTGCCATTTGTGTATCTTAGACATTTAACCTCCTCTTTGAATGTTCTCTTGCTGTTATAATATTGTAAAAACATTTTGGAATTGGTTTTAGCCCACTTAGCAATATTGATTTCTTTCTCTCTCTTGGCCTTTCTAACTAACTTTTTGACTTGTGTTTGCAGTTCCAAGTACTGTTTCTGTGTACTTTGTTTTTGGTCCCTTTTAAACGCTCAGTAAAGTGCCTTTTTTCGCTGAATATTTTTTAAAATTGATCTATTAAACCATTTTGGCCATTTTGTTTTAAATTTAGATTTGTCTACTTTTGGGATGTAATTGTTTTGCGCCTCTAGTACTACATTTTTAATAAACAGCCATCCTTTTTCTGTGGATGTTTTCTCTATTTTACTCCAGTCTACTTCTGTTAGTCTCTGTTTCATACCTTCATAGTTTGCTTTTCTAAAATTGTAAACCTTAGCTTTCTTTAGTCATTACTTTTGGGGTTTTAAAAAATACTTCAAATGAGACCATGTTGTGTTCTGAGTTTGCCAATGGCTCTCTGACCTCTGTTTTAGTTATTCTGTCTTCATTATTTGAAAAGACTAAATCAAGGCATGCCTCCCCTCTAGTCGGTGCCTTGACAAATTGCGTTAGGAAGCAGTCATTTGTCATTTCCACCATTTCAATTTCATCCGTCGTGCTCCCCACCGGGTTCTCCCATTTTATATGGGGGAAGTTGAAATCCCCCATTAGTATGGCTTCTCCTTTTCTACACGCATTTCGAATGTCATTGTATAACAGATTATTTTGCTCAGCATCTGAATTTGGCGGTCTATAGCATGCTCCTATTATTATGCCCTTTGAGTTTTTGTACATTATTTTAACCCATACTGATTCTGCATTGTTTTCTTTGTCCTGATTTAACACCTGGGCTTCAAGACTATTTCTTATGTATAGCGCTACCCCTCCGCCTCTTGTGTCCTGCCTTTCCTATACAGTGTGTACCTATGCCGTGTATACCCCCTAATATTATATTCGTCTCCATCACTCTCAGACAACCAGGTTTCTGTAACACCTATGCAAAGTACTGTTGCCTACTACAGTAATTTGCATGCGAAAATATCCTGCTTTTTCCAAAAACTTCAATCCATGTATACAGTTGAATTCTAATTAGATTTTCTATCGTTAATCACGTAAACACAGAAAAGTGACGTTTTAAGAAAATCAGTTTTCTGATTCAGTTTTCCGAACACATTCGTATTCGGAAAACGCTTTGTCATTTAAACGTACTGCTGATTTCGTTTTCGGAAAACGCTTTGTCATGTAAACGTACCGATTGTTATTTGTAACTAGTTAATTGCTTAGTAGGACGCAGGTTTTATTTTCTTGGTTTTAACACTTTTATCTTCAAAAACCTGTATTGTGCCCAACATGTGATGCTACATCCGCGAGCCCCTGGTAACCGCACCACTGCTTGGACGCTGCAGGAGTTCACTTCCTGTTTGATTTGCACAGCAAACAGACAGCAGGGGGACACACTGAGGGCTGCTGAGATTCATGCAAACTCCAAAACAGAGTCGACTCGCATTCAAGTAAGGATTTCTGTTTATTTACAGATTTACCCAGTTGCCATGTTATTAGTTAAATACTGTCATTACATTGCTCCGGGACAAGCGGTCACTGAAAAAAAAAGATTTTAAAAAAATATTATTTGAAAGCAGCGCACATGTTTACAAGAGTTTCTACACAAAGTGCTTTTATGGGTTAACTTTGTATACTGACTACCGAACGATTACCAAACTATATTGGTAATCATCTTGGGTGTAATCGTAAACAGTTTCTTTCCGTTTTCCCTGGGTTATTTGATTAATGTAATAGTATCCACAATCATTAATAATATTGACAGTCCTGGTATTTTGTATTGGGTAATGTAATTACCGCAACACAACAATGTTTATACGGCAAAGGAAGTAAGGTGCAATTTCTAGCATTGTTCTGCGCTGTGTGTACCGGTATGTGCAATACCACGTTTGCTGCCCCATGGCTTGAAATTGATATTGTTAGTACAAATTGTTGTTTTGAAAAGAAACCCAGCTCATGCGTTATTTTTTCCCCAAAATAATGTTTTTATTTATGTATGTATTATGTATTCATTTTATTTTGTTTTAGCAGACCTCCTGAGGAGGAATTAGTTCAGTCTGTTTATTACAGACTGCGGACAATTTACACTGTGCGCTTTCGTTTGCTGTGTAGGTATTGTTTGGATACATACCTGGGCTTTAGATCTGCGCGTGTTTAATTCTGCTACTGTAGTTCATATGGTGTTTCAAAATTGCAGTTACTAGTGTCTAGTACGCGACATAATTATTTGTTCCAAAATATTACTTCAAGGTAAACTACATTCAACTGTGGTTTTGTGGTGTATTTTTTTTTGTATCCAAGCGGTTTCAATTTAGCTAGTTTGCTAAAAAATAATATTAAGTTATTTAATCTAAATCGTTAACCAGTGTTGTTTGTCATTGTATAGGCCTTCTGTCTGCAGTTGGAAAGTACAATTTCGAGTTAATGTGACAAACCTACTGTACCTTTGTTAACAGTTCTTATCATGGACGGGGCATACTTGAATCAGTAAAACTTTTTTGTGGTACAGCAATCTTACATTACGAGCTGTTATACCACTGGTCATCATCGCAGCTGTTGTATAATACCAATCCTTGACATAAAAGGATAAATGGCACTTTATTAGTAATTAGTCACTACATACAACCGAGTTGCAGAAGATGAATTTCGCACGAGTTCAGTGCAATTTCTTTATTGGTCTCTCTCTCTATTATTGTTGGTTTCCCCTGTGTGTGTGTGTATACATACATACCCCAATGGAAATTTATAATTGCAGTTGTTTGAGAAATTTATGGAAATTTCTCAAACAACTTTTTGTAGCAAAAGTTCTGCTTTTGTGGATGAGGAAAAAAGTTACAAGAAATATATGTCTACAATTATTTATTTCAGCAAAAAATGGTAATTCAAAAGTATTCATAACCTAACAAGAAAAATTAAATAAATAGCTAGTTGAGGCACCATTAGCAATAATAACCTCTTTTAAATGATTAGGATATTTGTCAATGAGATTTTGGCATGATTCTTTAGTGAATATCTTACAAATGTACACTGTTATTATGATTTCCATTACATGAGAGTAGATGTTAAAACTTCATGCTGATTTGAACTTGGCTCTCACCAAGATAAGCACCAACTAAGAAGTAGCTTCACAGTAAACTAATGTGATCCATATGTGTCTCCATCCATTTGCGCTTCCTTCCATATGTTGATGTAGATATCCTTCTGTCTGGTGTTGATGGCTGAAGTGTAATGCTGGCTCCAGGGATCAGCTTATTGCCTCCCTAGCGCATCAGCACACACAACGGCTGCGATGCTGGCTCCGGAGATCAACCATAGTGCGGTCTCCCAGCGCATCAGCATGACAACCGTCTGGATTGAGCTAAGTAGGGTACATCTCTGGGGTCTTCAAGTGGGCACCTTCCATCCTCGGTGTTTCGTCGACTAGCCCACGACACCTCAAGAGGGCTCGACGGTGATTCTGGCGTCCCAGTTCAGTGTCTCAAAGTATTAAACAACCCTTGGCGGTTTGACGTGCAACATTGACCAACCATTTTAACCCACTTAAGGCGTCTCACGAGTAGTACAGGTGCTGTCTCAAATTGCTCAAGAAATGAGTGACAGAGGATGAGACATCTGTTATTGCCCACTAACCCTATTCAGCTTCCTTTTAACTCCTGAATATATCTGTTCCCTCTTCAAAATATATGCATAAGATTGTAATAAGCAAGACTATGTAGTTGTAAAGATCCCAATGTGTGAGATAAAAGATGAGGACTGTCATCAATCTCTTTCAGATACTGTTACAGTACCACTCATTTCTCAGTCACAAAATAGCACCATTCAGAAAAGCATTTTACCTCAGGTGTCCCACTGTTCTGCTTTATAATAAAATCTTATAAAAGCACCAAGTTGTGATTGTGGATTCTTGGAGTCTTAAATCAAACTAATTGCAATTGTGAGAACTTTTTTTTGCATATTTATAGTATTTGTTACTTTTCTTTTTGTTGCTTCCTTGAGATTTGCACTAAAGCAATATCTTATGAAATGGAAAAAAATACTTGGAGATTAATGTATTTTTTTGGATCATGTCACTCGGTTTAAAGTTTTCAGTCTGTGCTGTGATGAATGTTTATCGTCATACAATTTGACAATTTCCCTGCTCAAAATAGAAGTGAATCGAACATTGATCACAGGCAGCCCTGGCAAGCTAGTGTGTGTGTACCCAGGCCACAGATGCTAATGGAATAAGAAAGTTTCTCTTTTGGAGTTACACGCTACTGTTTAGCTTTCCTAATAGTTTACTCAATAGATTCCTTAGAGTTATCCAGTCTTGTTCTCTCAAGAGTAAAATAAACTGGATGAGGACTGCTTTCGGAAGAGGACAGCTTGAGCCATTACATCATACTGCAGCAGTTGCAAAAACATAGCAAATTGTTGTGAATACTGCATCTCTGCAGTCGTAAAAGTGAAGAAAGATGAGCATGCAGAATGTGATGTGATGCTGTTCAGTGAATCACTTTCAAAAAGATGAAAACTGCAATTAAATATTAAATTGCTTTCAATAAATTTATTAGATGAATAGTTTCTTTGTGTCCAGCCTACCTGTGAATAAAGAGCTACTGTAATCAGTTAGGTTTTACTAGTGTGTTAGTGGGATGGTGCAGGATTTTGTAATTCTATGAGTATTAGAAATATACAAATGTAATTGGTTTGCATAATATTTGTATGTATTGTTTGTTGAAAAGGATAAGCTGTTGTGGTCCATAGAAAGTACAACAAAGTTTACTTTGGTGATACCTTTTAATAGGAGATCTTTTGTGGTCTTAAAAGCTAGGGTACTTAATGTTTAAGATCGTATAGCTTTTTATAGTTTAAATAGAGTTTATCAAATATTGAATCATAACATTTTGGGTCAGCTTTTAAACAATGTGCTTTCTGTCAGATTACCTTTTGTTGTAATAAAGTGGTAGATCTGCTGGACTCAAGATGTCCAAATGTTTTGATCTGTTTTGGCAATCTAATTTCCTCCTCTTATTCATGGCTTTCTTATCAGCGAGTCTTCACAGAGCCGCATTGAAATCCTGTGATTTACTATATGTTAGTGATTTAATTTTACATGAAGCACAAGGTGCAGACTGCAGATAAAAATTAAAAAAAAGTTACCTTGTTGTAAATAGAAAAATCTATTTCATTTTTAAATAAATCCATTTTATGTACTTCCTCTGAATAGGATATAGAAAGCACCAACTATATTTGTAACTGTTTTGAAGAATACAACTTGGTACCTATTTTGAAAACGGTGCAAAGGGAAAATATCTGATACGCAACAACATCTGTAATCGGAAAAAACACATTGCATGTAGAACAGTTAAATATGTCTTAGTTGGTGCTTATCTTGGCAAGAGCCGAATTCAAATCAGCATGAAGTTTTATCATCTACTATCATGTAATGGAAATCGTTTTGAGTAGTTTATTGCCATTTTTATGCTATTAAAAATATTTTACTCCTTTGCACTTGCTTCAAAATTGGACCCAGACTTTTACAACTTCATTACTCTGGTTACTTTGGAAAGTCGTTAATGCATTTTTTTTTTTAATTGGACTCCATGTAGCTTTTATAAAACCTTCAAAATGCTACGTAACTGCACATGCACAGTCCTACAAAACCAACATAGCATGCATACTGTATTTAAAAAAATGGTCATGTTATAAACAAAATTAACTACAATGGAAAATACTGCATTTCAAGTGTGCCTACATATCTGTGATTGGTAGTCATGAACAGTTTTTTTTTTTTGTTTTTACTGTGTGTCAAAGAGATTGTGAAGGATTATGCACCTAGTTATACAGTGCTATGTAACCTTTGTGAAGGTGTTATGAACTCTAGATACCTTTTTGTGTCCAATTCAAATAAAACATTACCATAAAGTCACACTTGAAGTCAGTACAGGCTGTATCCATTGACATATTTACAGGCCCTGCATGCTACTGTATCACTTCACCTGCATTGACTACCTCAGCTGATGTCAGGATGTCTCAAATGCGTCTTCCAATCTCATGTTCAGTTCTGGCTGGTAATAGCAAGACATCATTTCTATTAGCTAAAAGAAGTCGAGTGAGGCTAAACATTCCATTGTCCTGCTGAAACTAAAACGCCCCAGTGCTGCTTCAGGAAGGGTATGACATAACATGACTCATCCACCAAACCTCTATGTCTTTAAATTGTCCCTGCTCAAAGGACAGATTTTATGGCTTGAAAATGTCTAGCAACATGTCAGCATGTGCCGCTGGACTTTTTTTTCCCGTTGTTATACAGTATGCCCTTTGCTCGTGTTTCTGAGGTGAATCAAAAGTAGTGCAAATGTCACAGCCCTCAAATGATTAAATCTCCAACACCTACCAATGATGTTTATTCCATGAACTGAAAATTGGCAACCACGCATGTGACAAAAATACAAATAGACAAGAGCAGATGCAAGTTAGGATCACCCTGCTTTTTATAAAGCAGGGTTGACCTGTGTGACAGACGCAAGTAACCAATACGCATATCGATGACCCCGGGAAGCAGCTTGTTACAGACACTTCCATCCAAGCGTCTCTGGATTGAACCGTTGGCCCAAATGTTGATTAGATGTTTTCATCCCTGCTGCAATCTGGCTCATGGTGTATCTCAAGCAACAAAAAAAATATGGCTAAACCGAATAAACAATTGTACCTTGCGGAAGTGAAACCTTCACGCAGGTGTGGCTGTTTGGTTATTTCGTCGGCCGCCATGCATTCTGTCTCACTCAACCCGAGTCAAAGTGTGTCAACCCACATCTTGAGGTGGGTCGCTTGGACCCGGGTTAACCCGGGTATGACCCAGGTATGTGGTTTCACACTACGCGGGATTGTGACCCGGGTAGAAGTGCTAATGTGAAAGGGGCTTTATAGTACTGTGCCAATTATATTAGTTAATGGTACAAGTAATATTTATTTGGCAACAATATAGAAAAGTGCACAAAATTTATATATATTTAAGTTGGGGTAGGATATATAATTTCCCTTTTGCACACTAACTGAGATTATACTTCATACATAGATATAGGCTGTATTATTTCTTTGAAAATGAATAAATAAATAAAAATACATAGAAAAAGTATACTGAAATATTTGGTGCAGGGTGCAATGAGTGGTGGTCTGTAGATAGAGCTGGGTATCTTTTGGGTTGCCAACAATAGGATACTTAACTCGATATGTGGATTGTGATACAATGCATATCACTATACAATGATTACAGCATTAACATTTTTTCTTTGTTACTGTGAACTTACAAAATAAGCTATCTGTACTTTTTTAAAGTAGCAATGTAAACAAGTACAAAAAATAAATAATGTGATGCCCTTTCTGAAATATTTCAACTAGAGATATGCCAACATGAAACATTTCCATTGTATACAACAGTATAATCCAGTAACGTTTTGTTTCAATGCAAAAGTTGCTAACTGCAAAAACATGCAATTCTTAATCGGTTTACAAATGAAAAGATTATTTTAATCTTCATTACCAGTAAACATATTAATGAACATGAAACATAAATAATTGTTTTTACATTTGAGAGCAGGGATTAAAAATGCTTATTCTACACCAAGTGTGATATGCCCTGAAACATTTCAATCTTCCCCAAAAAGGGAATCAAAATAGAAACTATGCAGTTTAAAGCTGCAGTAAATAATCACATTAATGTTACACATTTTACCCCATAGTTTACCTTCTGTGTCTCTATTTATCAAAACCGTGTTGACAGTCCAGTTTGTTTACATTGTTCAGTGTTAGCTGTAGGGACATCACATCCTGTAAGACCCTTTTAAATTATAAGACATGCATTGTTCACTTAAGGTTTTCTTCAAAAACACTAACTGGTCAACATGTTTAGAGCACTTTATCTATCTATCTCTATCTCTATCTATCTATCTATCTATCTATCTATCTATCTATCTATCTATCTATCTATACCTACTACATCAGTACTAAATACTTTTTTTGTGATGGCACACTGGTGTTTCTATTCAAGATTTGCAATCTGCATTAAATTTCTTCTCAAGTTGGTGGAAAGATTGGTTGCATTTCCAGTGTAGTTAATTTCTTTGCTGCATATTTTTGAAATTGCATGTGACAATATCAATCTCATTTAATTTTTTTTTTTTTTTAAATGAAACAAATAATCCCAAAATTGATTGTGTCTTGTCAGATGCTTTTATGACTGCTATTTTAGCAGTGCAAATTAAAAATGTGTTTGGTGACAACCTCTAAACAAATTGAGAGTATTTCTTGCACACTCTTTGCTATGTCAGGGAATACAAGGGAAAGTGCACTCTCAACTTGATTAGAGGTAGCCATCGTTCTCTTATAAACATTTTCAAAATCATTAAACCTAAATAAAAAAAAAAAACAGACAAAACACGATATTAACATACTTAGAGTAAGTAGTGGGGTTCCGAAAAATACAGCGTTACGCGTCTCCAAGTGTTTTTACAACTGTTTAACGTACCTGTAATTTCTTTTCCTTAACATCCTGACAACTTTTTACACTTATAACTTTGAAGTCTGTTTCAAAGCTCTTTTCAAAATGTCTGCTCAAGTGCACTGATCGTGTAAGGATTATTTCCCACATTGTCAAACAGGTAACACAGCAATAACGATCCATGATGTGCTACAGAACAGAAAAGCCAGAGCACTTACGTTTTCTCTTCCTGCAGTGATTTAGAGGGCAGATTGCAAACCCCAGTGCACTAGAGCGGACATTTGGAACTTGGAACTTGGTCCCGATTCATATCAGAAATGCTAGCACAATTTAATCTTTTAAATCCTGTTTGAAAATGTACTTGTTTGGGTCTGTTTATTTGTGGCTGGATTATATATTTCACAAGCTTTGTTATATTTACTTTGTTGTTGTTGTAGTATTATTATTATTATTATTATTATTATTATTATTATTATTATTATTATTATTATTATCATCCAAAAAACAACCCAGCATAAAAAACTGTCCTATTTCTGGATTAATATTGTTGCCCTTTCAAAGTTTTATATTTACACAGAATTATACAGAAAAATGCCAGCATTTGCTGTTAAATTGTTTGAACCAACTGCTATCACAATGGAGTCACTTTATTACTCTCCTTAATACATTTAAAATGATATTGTGTATATAGTAATATATATATATATATATATATATATATATATATATATATATATATATATATATATATATATATATATATATATATATATATATATATATATACAGTACTGTGCAAAAGTTTTAGGCAGGTGTGAAAAAATGCTGTAAAATAAGAATGCTTTCAAAAATAGACATGTTAATAGATTATATTTATCAATTAACTAAATGCAAAGTGAGTGAATAGAAGAAAAATCTAAATCAAATCCATATTTGGTGTGACAACCCTTTGCCTTCAAAACAGCATCAATTCTTCTAGGTACACTTGCACAAAGTCAGAGATTTTGTAGGCATATAGTCAGGTGTATGATTAAACAATTATACCAAACAGGTGCTAATGATCATCAATTCAATATGTAGGTTGAAACACAATCATTAACTGAAACAGAAACAGCTGTGTAGGAGGAATAAAACTGGGTGAGGAACAGCCAAACTTGGCTAACAAGGTGAGGTTGCTGAAGACAGTTTACTGTCAAAAGTCATACACCATGGCAAGACTGAGCACAGCAACAAGACACAAGGTAGTTTTACTGCATCAGCAAGGTCTCTCCCAGGCAGAAATTTCAAGGCAGACAGGGGTTTCCAGATGTGCTGTCCAAGCACTTTTGAAGAAGCACAAAGAAACAGGCAACGTTGAGGACCGTGAGGCGCGGTGGTCGGCCAAGGAAACTTACTGCAGCAGATGAAAGACACATCATGCTTACTTCCCTTCGCAATCGGAAGATGTCCAGCAGTGCCAACAGCTCAGAACTGGCAGAAAACAGTGGGACCCTGGTACACCCATCTAGTGTCCGGAGAAGTCTGGTCAGAAGTGGCCTTCATGGGAGACTTGCGGCCAAAAAGCCATACCTCCGACGTGGAAACAAGGCCAAGCGACTCAACTATGCACGAAAACACAGGAACTGGGGTGCAGAAATATGGCAGCAGGTGCTCTGGACTGATGAGTCAAAATTTGAAATATTTGGCTGTAGCAGAAGGCAGTTTGTTCACCGAAGGGCTGGAGAGCGTACACGAATGAGTGTCTGCAGGCAACAGTGAAGCATGGTGGAGGGTCCTTGCAAGTTTGGGGCTGCATTTCTGCAAATGGAGTTGGGGATTTGGTCAGAATTAATGGTCTCCTCAATGCTGAGAATTACAGGCAGATACTTATCCATCATGCAATACCATCAGGGAGGCATCTGATTGGCCCCAAATTTATTCTGCAGCATGACAACGACCCCAAACATACAGCGAAAGTCTTTAAGAACTATCTTCAGCGTAAAGAAGAACAAGGAGTCCTGGAAGTGATGGTATGGCCCCCACAAAGCCCTGATCTCAACATCATCGAGTCTGTCTGGGATTACATGAAGAGAGAGAAGCAACTGAGGCAGCCTAAATCCACAGAAGAACTGTGGTTAGTTCTCCAAGATGTTTGGGCCAACCTACCTGCCGAGTTCCTTCAAAAACTGTGTGCAAGTGTACCTAGAAGAATTGATGCTTGATGCTGTTTTGAAGGCAAAGGGTGGTCACACCAAATATGGATTTGATGTAGATTTTTCTTCTGTTCACTCACTTTGCATTTAGTTAATTGATAAATATAATCTATTAACATGTCTATTTTTGAAAGCATTCTTACTTTACAGCATTTTTTCATACCTGCCTAAAACTTTTGCACAATACTGTATATATATACAGTATATATAGTAGTCATTAGACAGATTATAGGCATTGCTCTGTTTCATTTTGTTCTGGCTTTCTGGCATATTATGGAACACTTTCTTTGACAAATCCATATTAAATCAATCTGTAGGTATGAACATTCAGTGTTTTAATATAATTTAAACCACATATTACTCGCAGCTAAAACAATATACTTATTAGTCTAATGAATTAATGCTTAGTGTGTTAACTATGCAACCGAACTTAACGATTGTGCTGATTTTGAAAGTAGCCTTTATTTATATATATATATATATATATATATATATATATATATATATATATATATATATATATATATATATATATATATATATCTATCTATATCTTTTTGGATTTCAAAACTTTAAAGTAAGTGATCATGAAAGTTTTCTAATGAGTAATGTGAGAATGAGTGAGTGTGTGAGTTTGACATTTCTAGGAGCACCACTGCATGAAATATATTGGTAATGTATAGACTGTCAGCATTAATATACCAAAAACATTTTTATTCACTGATAATAATAGAAATATTTAAATACACCTTTCTGTAATAGGTTTATATTTAAGCAGCGCGACGAGTAACACGAGAAGGTTGGTTTGATTATCTACAATGATGATGTTGCTGACTGAAGCACAGTAAGGGTTGGTCCTAAATAGGTTGTTTTGCATCTAAACTGACAATTTATTCAGCTTGACAAGAGGCAAAAATGGAATCTAGAAATATTAAGGAATACAATTATACCAAAAAACCTTAGTCTGACGGGGGGTGCAGCCAACTCAAACTAAGGGCTTTCTGAGTTTTGGCTCATCGGAGGCTGCGTTAATGCAAAATTTTGCCTCCTAGATGCAAAATAAATCCATTGGACGGAAAAATATTTTGTCTTGCGTTCACAGGACATACAGAATGGGAAAGGGAAACAGACATGCATATTTGTGGTAATCTATTACACTGCAGCAAATACTTGCTTGTTTTTTTTAAAAAGCACCATTCTGGAATATAACATATATCATTTATTTAAGGTACAGTCCAGTCCTGTAGGTGGCAGCAATAAGCCTCATATTTGACACAGCAATTATTAAGAAGGATATTTACTTTTGGACATTTCAGGGAACCAGACCAGTGTCTGTGACAATATGGCGAATCAGTTTTCATTTTTTTTCTAAGCAGTCAGTATCTTCTGGGGATTCTCATGAAGATCACCCGTCTGCACCTCAGCCATCTCCTTTTGACTGTACGAGTACTACAGTGACTGAAGCAGTTGCAAGCAGTAGTAATGCAGTAAAACACAAACGAAAAATACGTTCTTATAATTCTGAATGGGAGATGAAGTACCTGTGGCTTGTTTATCGAGACGGCAAGATGTAGTGTGTGTGAAAAAGATGCTGGGCATATACACGGATGTAAAAGACACAGGCACAGAGATGCTGTTGCTGTCAGTGTTATTGGAATGCAGAAAAAGATGAAAACACACGTAGATGAAGGCAACAAACATTGCTTAGAATCCCGTAGCCAATATGGCTACTTTGCGTCTCGAATGAACTGAAGAAAGTATAATAAATTGGAGAAAAACTAAAAATAAATACAAGTTTATTATTTTTGTTCTCTGTATTCATTTGTGTGTATTATTATTTCTTCTCTCCCCTTCTCCTCTTCTGTTTATTTCAGCCTGCATGTTCACTACACATTTAATCACTTGATGACCTTCGACCCCGCGCGTATGCGTAGTTTGATCACCTCAAGTGAAACTCGGATGTGTGGTTCAGTCACTGTGATAATTTTGAATTAAGTGCTTGTTTGTTTCGTGGAGACAATGGCATTGAGTAAACCCTCCACGAGGAATACATGAGAGTATGAGGCTTTAAGCCAGAATGGGAGGAAGAGTTTGCTTTCACTGAAAACAGTGGTAAACATCTGTGTCTCGTCTGCAACAAATCGCTTACACACTAAGCGAGCAACCAACGTCTGTTAAACAAATCATAACACAATTTCATCTGAATATCCTCCTGGAGTAGACTTGAGGAGAAACAAACTAACCTCTTTTAAAAGCACAACTCAGCAGTCAGCAGATGCTCCTTTCTGCGTTCAGTAAAGAAGCTGATGTAATGACTCAAGCGTGTTTTGTATGGCATGGAATATTGTTTGTGCCAAAAAATGGAGTGGGTGCTAGACTAGATCATTCATGTTTTAAATGTTGTATTGCAGGTCTAAAATTCATATTATATTTACGTATCTTGCAGTGCCTTGCATAAGTATTCACCCCCCTTGGACTTTTCCACATTTTGTAGTGTTACGACCTGGAATTAAAATGGATTTAATTTGGATTTTTACCATTTGTTACACAACATACTTAACACTTTGAAGGTGCAAAGTATTTTTTATTGTGACACAAAAGTTAATTAAACAAAAAAAACACATTTGTTGGTTGCATAAGTATTCACCCCCCTGAGTCAATACTTAGTAGGAGCACCTTTGGCAGCAATTACAGCTGTGAGTCTTTTTGGGTAAGTCTCTACCAGCTTTGCACATCTGGATCCTGCAATTTTTGCCCATTCTTCTTGGCAAAATTGCTCAAGCTCTGTCAAGTTGGATGGGGACCGTTGGTGAACAGCAATTTTCAAGTCTTGCCACAGATTCTCAATCGGATTGAGGTCTGGGCTTTGACTGGGCCATTCTAAGACATTCAGGTTCTTGTTTTTAAACCATTCCAGTGTAGCTTTGGCTGTGTGTTTAGGGTCATTGTCCTGCTGGAAGGTGAACCTCTGCCCCAGTCCCAGGTCTCTTGCAGACTGAAACAGGTTTTCCTCTAGAATTTCCCTGTATTTGGCTCCATCCATCTTGCCCTCAATCCTGTTCCAGTTCCTAGTGTTGGCTTTGCGCCACACATATCGTTTTGCACTAAGACCAAAAAGTTCAATGTTGGTCTCATCAGACCAGAGAACCTTTTTCCACATGTTTGCTGTGTCTCCCACATGCCTTTTGGCAAAATCCAAACAGGATTTTATATGGGTTTTTTTCAGCAATGGCTTTCTTCTCGCCACTCTTCCATAAAGCCCAGCTTTGTGGAGCGTCCGGGTTATAGTTGTCCCATGGACGGTTTCTCCCATCTCAGCTGTGGATCTCTCCAGCTCCTTCAGAGTTACCATTGGCCTCTTGGTTGCTTCTCTGACTAATGCCCTCCTTACCTGGTCACTGAGTTTTGGTGGGCAGCCTTCTCTAGGCAGAGTCGCGGTTGTGCCATATTCTTTCCATTTTTAATAATGGATTTAACGGTTGCTCGGGGATGTTGAAAGTTTGGGATATTTTTTTATAAGCCAACCCTGATTGGTGCTTCTCCAGAACTTTATCCCGGACTTGTTTTGATAGCTCCTTGGTCTTCATGATGCTGTTTGTTTAGATATGCTCTCTAACAAACTCTGGGGCCTTCCAGAAACAGGTGTATTTAATCTGAGATCATGTGACACTTTAATTGCACACAGGTGGACTCCATTCAACTAATTATGTGACTTCTGAAGGCAATTGGTTGCACCAGAGCTTATTTAGAATACTTATGCAATCAAGACTTTTCAGTTTTTTGTTTGTAAATAATTTTGAAAAATATGTAGATTTTTTTTACCCACTTCGACATTATGGACTATTTTGTGTAGATCGGTGACAAAAAATCCTAATTAAATCCATTTTAATTCCAGGTTGTAACACTACAAAATGTGGAAAAGTCCAAGGGAGGTGAATACTTATGCAAGGCACTGTACGTCTAGGTACCGTAATCCCTTTCAAAACAGTGCATGTGTCATCGACAGAGCTCTCAAAAGTACTGAGCAGTCATAAAAATTGAGCACTCAGATCTTCAAGGGAAGAGCTTGTCAAAAAGAATCCTTACAAAAATGTGTCTCTCTCTTATGTGTTGTTTTTGGTGAAATCAGGGCAGTTGTATTTTGCTTTAACTGAATATAAAGCATAGTATGTAATATACAGTATAAACAGAAATACAGTCTGTGCTGCATAATCACATACTCAGGTACTCACTGCACTATGATACGCGAACCTGCCTTGCTCTGAAAAGCGATCTCCGTTCATCATTTGAAAATACTGTATCCCAATTCATGTATTTTGCTGCCATCAAGAAATAACTTCTGCACAAAGTAAGTGCAAGATTTTGTTTTATTGTTGGCGAGAATTAAAAAAAAAAAGTTTAAAACAATGCTAGCATTTAAAATGCCTTGCTCGCAAACATATGAAAATTGATACATGGCTCGTAGGGTCAGGAGGTTTGGCCACCCCTGCTTTATAGCATAAAAAAAAAAATTGTGTGTGTGTTCATATGTATATATTGTGGCAGACTAGGGGGAAGAGGAGAGACTAATGTCTCTGAACCACCTTTCGAGGTGGTTCAGAGACCGCTCTGTGCCGGTACTGAAATGGCTTTTTCTCAGTGTAAACTGCAATGCTGCCACTGACACCGCATTTTGCATTCAAGGTGGATTCCCCAGGTAAATGCAATTTCCTCTTCCGCCACATGATGATTGAAGAAATAAAATAAATAAATCAAACAAAATGGTAAGTGACCAAAGCAGTAACTGGTCTGAAAAAGAAGTAAGGGAGCTTTTGACCAATTAGAGCAGAAGAAGAGATAACTTGGTGGAACTGTGCGAGATGCTAATGTGTATTCCACAATAGTAGAAAAGTTAATGACACACAGTGTTGTGTGTAATAAAAAGCAAGTGATGGCTAAATTAAAATCATTGAAAGGCAAGTACCACAAGATAAAAGATCACAACAACATGAGTGGCCGAGCCCCCAAAGAATGGGTTCATTATGATTTATGTGACAATAGTCTATTGTGATATTCAGAAAGTATTGTGAAAAAATATTACGCATACCACAGCAGGTACCAAAGGCATCATTGTTTTGATCATGGTACTGAACACTAGGCAAATTATATCCACCTTCTGTGTAAATGGGGGTAAGCCGCCAAATTGTAGACACTGAACCGGCATTGTTGTTGTGTGTAAATGGTGAATTTAGAAAACGAAATGCGGCATCGATGTAGGCACTGATCCTGCATTTTTCTGTGGAAATATGGCTATGGACTATAACTTCTGTGCAAACGCCGACTGCACTCATTGTGTTACAGGTGATCGAGTACTGTGTGTTTTAAAATGGTGCCACAGGGAATGAATTACGGAATGTTAAGAGGGTCAAGACAGAGGAGTGTGATTAACGTGATAAACAAAGTAATGTTCAAGGAAATTAACACTTTAATTGCAGAAGTTAACTGCATTTAACCGTCGTCATATCATTGCAATTGGCAATATCCAAAACTAAGCTTCGCTCCATGGGCAATAGGGCTTTTTGCCACTATGCGCCCAAACTTTGGAACAACCTTCCTCAATCTATAAGGGATGCTAAGACCGTTGATGCTTTTAAAAAACAGTTAGACACACTTTTACGATCAGGCATTTTTATCATGATTTGGTTTTTGATTTGTGTAATTTCTTTTTATATTACGTATACTCTTAATATGCTGTATGTGTATATATGGTTCTATGTGTTTTTTGTGTTTGTACGGCGCTTTGAGATGCGTGCATTTAGGCGCTTTATAAAACAAATATTATTATTATTATTATTATTATATTATTGCCTTATTATATACAGTAAAAAGTTTACATACCCCAATAGAAATTTATAATTTCTAGAAATTTCTCAAACAAAGAATTTTAGGAAAAATCTTTTGTAGCAAAGAATTTTAGGAAAAATCTTTTGTAGCAAAGAATTTTAGGAAAAATCTTTTTGTTGCTTTTGTGGATGTTGCAAGAAATAGATGTCTACAATTATTTATTTCAGCATTTTTTTTTTGCAAAATTCCAAAAATGCTAATTCAAAAGTATTCATACCCTTTGATGCTATGATAGTATTGTCTACAAGGTGCTAGAAATTTCATTATGATCACGCAGAACCTAATTCAAGAAAGGTCTAGAAAATGCTGGATTGTAGGTGAGTATAAAAGAGTTAGGCATAGGATGATTGCTGTTATTACCAATAAGTCAATATGGGGGAAAAAGAAAAAGAGCTATCTGAAGACCTTAGGCAGAAAATGATTTACTGTCATAAAGCTGGAGAAGGATACAAGAAGATTTCCAAGCATTTGAGTATCCCAATTTCAACTATTGTTTCTATTATCAAGAAGTACAAGACTCATGGTACTGTCACAACGCTGCCTTTGGTCTGGAAGAAAGAAGGTTCTTTCACTAAGAACAAGTAGAATTGTGAGGAAGGTTAATAACAATCCGAGATTGACTGCCAAATATATTCAAAGTGAATTGGCTGCAAGTGGGTCTGGGGTTTCCATTTCAACCATCGGTCGTGTATTGCATGATGAAGGTCTCAACGGTCGCAGGCCAAGGAAAAAACCTCTCAGGAAAATGTCACAAGGACTGTTTTTCCTCTAATAGCACAGGAAAGTTAGTTCCAATACATGGAAAAATGGATTCCATAGCATGCCAAAAGATATTTGCCAATCATCTGAAACCCTCCACTACAAAACTTGGTTTAAAGCACAACTGGACGTTTCAACATGACAGCGATCCAAAGCACACATCAAAATCCACTTCAGAATGGTTAAAGAATAAAATCAAGGTTCTGGAATGGTCTAGTCAAAGTCCTGATCTAAATCCGATTTGAGAATCTTTGGTATGAGTTGAAGGCTGTGCACAAGAGAAGTCCTCGGAATTTGAATGAACTGGAACAATTATGCATTGAAGAATGGTCAAAAATCACTAATGCCAAAAGCTCATTTGCAAATATCCTAATTGTTAAAATTGCTTATTGCTTATTGGTTATTATTGCTAAAGGTGCCTCAACTATCAATTTAATTTTCCTTGTCAGGGTATGAATACTTTTGAATTAGCATTTTTGGAGTTTTGCCAAAACATTGCTGAAGTAAATAATTGTAGACATCTATTTCTTGTATTTTTTTTTTTCCTCATCCATAAAAGCTTCCATAAAACTTTTGCAACAAAAGATTTTTCCTAAAATACTTTGTTTTCAAGAAATTACTAGAAATTCTATATCTCTATTGGGATATATAAACTTTTGACTACAACTGTGTGTGTGTGTGTGTGTGTGTGTGTGTGTGTGTATATATTATTTATTTATTTATATATATATATATATATATATATATATATATATATATATATATATATATATATATATATGTATGTAAAAACACCAAAATATTTAACCAACAACTCAATTTCTAACCCTGTGGCAGCTTACAACAAAAACGTATTTGGTAACGGTAGCATTTTATGCTAAAGATTTCTAACAAATGCTGTGTTTTGTTAAGATTCCAATTCTAAATGATCTTCTGTATTGGTTGCATTACTCTTGTAGTTCCTGACTTTTTACTGTGCTATTTTCACTATCATTTCTACTTCCTTTAAATCTGCTCTGTAGATTCACAGCCCCACCAGATGGGGAGTTGAACAATAGACAGAATGTTCAGGGAGCAGAGACCGTGGTGAGCCACAAGGAGGTGCTTGGCATACATCAAGATGTACCTCTCCATTGGAGCAACATATAGAAGGACACGCTGTTTTAATGGCTGGGGTCATGCAAAATCTCTGTTACAAGTTTTTGGGTCTATCCATACTGTAGGCCAGTCATGTTGCAATACATTAATTGTTATAACAATGTTGGTGTGTGTGTGATGTATGCAACTACTAAATATCTGCAAATAAGTTAAATATAGAATACATACAAATAATCCTGGCAGTTTAGATTTGCAATTTGCTCTCAGGACGCTTTATGAAACAAAATGGATATGTTCCTAGTAAAAAATATATATATATATTTTAAAATAAAAAAGAAGTAATTTACAAACTACTGAGTGTAGTGGTAAAGTTTTACGGGATGTTTGTGCCAAAAGTGATTGACAGTTCATCTAAGATTCAAAGTGGTGTATTCAATTGGTCTAAACGGGCTGATCTTAATACAGCCAGCATTGAAATCTTTCAAAAAGGACTCTAACACTGCAAGTGAACATCTTTAGTGCATTCCTTTCTTTTAACAACACACAACTTCAGGATTTTTTTTTTTTTTTTTTTTTTTGTGAGGGGGGTATTAACCTCCTCAATTATTAGATCAATTTATAGACCCCACTATTCCATAGTTTTATTATACGCTGTAGGTTAAATTGTTTAGCTGGCCTAATTGGAGTAAATTGAGTGACCCTCCTGGCTATCTGTTAGTCAAGTTTTAGGTGGCCAGGGTGAAGGAAGGAAGGAGGGCACCCTTAATGCAGAAGGCTATGTACACAATTGCATCTGATTTTAATATATACAACTTTAGATATTATAATTTAGGATGTTTGGTACCAAAAAACATAATTAGGCTGTGTTAAGTTAGTTTTTTTTGTGTGTGTGTGTGCACTGTAGCGTACTGCATGCAAGTTTGTGTGTGTTCAGTATATAATGGGACTGGGGTTGTTTAGTTTCAATATTTATCTGATTCATGACCCCAGATGTGAAACAAAAACCTGTTGTGTACTTCTTGCTAAGCACTGCTTCATTCAAGTAAGTCCTATAAGATAAGAATCAATGTTAAATCTAATCTGTAACAGAAATAGATCATCATGACAGTGGCTCAAGGCAATCCATAAAACTCATCCCTGACCGAGATAAAAGGCCAACGTATAACCTTTTTTATGGAAATGTATCTATTTTGAGATTCTCTATGAAATGTGTTGCTGCTTTAGATATTCGTTTAAAGGAGCTTACAAACGTGGGAGAAGTGAGACAACAAGCAGTCCAAGGGTTGAAGAGCAGAGACAGCAGCGCTTTACCGGGCAAACTTAAACTCTGGTGCTTTTCAGTTTGATCTACTGCCAAGACTTCTGTGGCCACTCACTGTGTATGAGGTTTCCTTGACAACAGTAAAGAAGCTGGAAGTGTTAATCAGTACATCAGGAAATGGTTAGGAGTTCCGCGCTGCCTCAGCAGAGTGGGACTGTATGGTAAAGGAATACTCCAGCTGCCAGTCTCCGCTTTAACCGGGGAGTTTTTAGGTGAGCCAAGGTTCGGAAATGACATTGGTAGAGTCACACAATGAATGTGTGAGGGAGGCAGCAGCTGTGTTGAAAACTGGAAGAAAGTGGGCAGCAAAGAAAGCTGTGGAAGATGCAAAGGCTGCCCTTTCTATCAGTGATATCATGGGGCAAGTACAGCATGGAAGAGGAGGTCTTGGTTTCAGTTCAGCTCCTCCTACATGGCACAAAGCATATCCAGCTCAACGGAGGAAGCTGGTAGTCAATGAGGAGAGAATTAGGTGTGTAAAGGCAGTTTCCCAGGCCCGGCGGAGAATGGATGAAATGGGAGAGTGTGGAACAAGGCAAGATTGCCTGGCAAGACCTATGGTCAGTGGAACAGAGCAGGATCAGTTTCCTCATCAGCTCAACATATGATGTTCTCCCATCACCACAGAACCTAAACCTTTGGGTAGGAGAGGATCCCTCATGTCCTTTCTGTTCATCACCTGCAACATTAAGGCACATTTTGACAGGATGTAAGGTGGCTCTTAGCCAAGGACGTTTACTTGGCGCCATGACCAGGTGCTGCGATGTTTGGCCTTAGCATGGGAAGACAAGCGTAGCATGACCAACATGTTGCCACCAATTCCACCATATATGACACCATTTATCCAAGGCGACTTACAGAGACTAGGGTGTGTGAACTACGCATCAGCTGCAGAGTCACTTACAATTACGTCTTACCTGAAAGACGGAGCACAAGGAGGTTAAGTAACTTGCTCAGGGTCACACAATGAGTCAGTGGCTGAGGTGGGATTTGAACCGGGGACCTTCTGGTTACAAGCCCTTTTCTTTAACCACTGGACCACACAGCCTCCTAACTGCTGTTGGGGAACAGCGAGGATGGAGAGTCCAGGTTTACCCATTGGAGGTGGGTTGTTGAGGTTTTGTGGCACACTCCACAACCCGATTTCTCTGGGATTCAGTGGTCAGGAGTTGCAACGCATAGTGAAGAACTTATCTGAAGTGGCAGTGAGGAGCAGCAACTGGCTCTGGTTTGCACGAAGATTCTGGTTGGGGACCTCAAGCAGTAGAAAGAAAGCAACGTCGATGGAAAGGAAGGTAAGTAAGCTGGCTTAGCTGAGTGGGGGACGAAGGTGATGGTGTTGTGGGCTAGTCGACGAAACACCAAGGATGGAAGGTGCCCACTTGAAGACCCCAGAGAAGTGGCATGTTTTTCTTGTCAGCATTATCAGATAAAATATAGCATTTTGACTCCTCGGTCAAAAATGAGACCTGAGTTGAATCCTGTGAGCAAAACCAGATTTGTGTGCTCTTTCTATTCCTCTTGTAGACCATATCCATGTGGTTCTACTGGAAGTGTGATGAAGCTGTTTATCTCACAGTTGTCTTTGCAAGTGGCAGTAAATGCTCACTAATCATTTTTGTTTTACAATATACTGCAGAAGAGCTCTATTGAATAATTTAACACAGACATGTATGCAGGTCTAGGAAAGTAACTGACTCAAAACTGCAGACTGGTACAGTATGCCCATTTTCATTTATTTTTTCAATAGTAATATTATAAGACAGTGAAATTACTGGATTTAATTGGTTATGTTAAGGTGGTGTGACGGGGTGCCCTGCCCCTTTATATGATGTGCGCTATATTATTTGTATTATTATTTTCATTATAATTACAGTTTGCATTTTTCGTGTGTGTGTCTATATATAGTGTGTATTTGATTATTGTGATGAACTGCAATATTTTGTTAGTTGGCAAGGATGGGGTTAACTCCCCATCCTAACTGAACAATTGTGGAATGTGACGGGTGGCTGTGGATTAATTGATTGCCAATTGTGTAATTAACTAGCTACCTGCTAGAGATAGATAGATAGAGAATCACACAGTAAAACGATTGCTACCAGGTTATGATAACCCTACAGGTACTCGATTGTTTGTTTTGTTGCTTTGGCCCTCGTGCTGATTTATTTTTCTGTTTTGTTTTATTTTTATTTTTGATTAATAAATACACTGTTATGGGAGTTTTAAGGCGCTTTACAATTAATAACACATCAACACATACAAAGTTTAAATAGGCTAAAATGCCAGTGTAAAAAAAAAAAAGAAAACCTTGTGCTTTAAAAATACCAACACTTCCAGTGTCCTTGATTACCATGGGGAGAGCATTTCAGAGCCTAGGTGTGCAACTGCAAAAAGCTCCATCACCCATCGAGGCTGGTTTTTGGGACACTTAAAAAAATAAATAAATAAATAAATAAATAAATAAATAAATATAAAAAAAAAGGCCGCAGATCGCATGATCATTTCGTTAAAAAGTCTGAAATGTAACTTGGAGCCAAACCGACAGGTCGACAATTATTTATTATTATTTTTTTTTTTCAAAGCAGTCCTACTGGTAACAGGCAGCCAATGCAATGATGCCAGAACATGTGTTCTATGATCACAGGATTTAGATCCAGTTAAGACCTGAGCAGCTGAGTTCTGAACATCCTTGGTTATATGATGAAGGTCGTTCTGTCTCAGGTGTTCTCTTTCATTTCGTGTCTTACTGCAGCCTACTGAGAGCATATTTTTGAGACGCCAGCAAGCAAAGCAAAGGTGTTTTTTTTTTATTTCAGTACCTGGCACGGAATGTGTGGGGTGTGTTGTGTTTTTTTTATTTTTTATTTATTTATCTTCAATCGTTTTTACCCTGGTTTTCTCCCAAATTTGGAGTGCCCAATTATTATTTTTATCCCGGTTAACCGCTGCAACTCCTGCGCCGAATGGGGAAACGGCGGCAGACACACGTGTCCTCCAAAACATGACCTGCCAAGCTGTCTTTTCTCGCACTGCAGGTCTACAGTGAAGCCACCAGACCCATAGTGCCGGAGGACAACACAGATCTGAGTGGCTTCTGTAGCAGACCCGCAGGAGCCCTATCAGCCACAGGAGTCGCTGGTGCACGGTGAACCGAGGATTACCCTGCCGACCTGAACCCTCCCCACCTGGGCGGTGCTTGGCCAATTGTATCCCTCCCCCTGGGAACTCCCGGCCACGATCGGCGATGGTATAACCTGGACTCGAACCAGTGATCTCCAGGCTATAGGGTGCATCTGCACTCCACACGGGAGCGCCTTTTACTGGATGCACCACTCGGGGAGCCCCTGGCATGGAATGTATTTTACAGCCTTGATAAGCACTACTACATTATCTGTTCAATAATTGCAACTCTTTTGTGCCTGCATGCTTAAGGAACTGCTGTTAAAGTATTTCTTAACTTTATTTTAGACCTTAAAATAAATAGAAAAAAAGACAAAGCAAATCACTTTTTTTTAGGAATTGGATATGGGGGGCTGAATCAAGAAAATGTATGCTGCAGAGTGTAGGGGACATTAAATTACTTTTAGAGGAAAGCAATCAACGACTAGTTCAAGATAATTGCTTCAAGGAGATTACATTAAATTGGTTGGGTTTTTAAATAATTCAGGTTATACTCAGCATATTTTTCCCTATTCATTTGTTAGTTTGCCAAAAAAAGGAAAAGCAAAAAGGAAATCTGTTACAAGGGCTCAGTACACACTTGGCAGCTCATAAATACTGAGATTTCTGGGATGGTCATCCTATTTAATCATAAATTATGCAAACTAGTCTATGGTTTAAATTTATGAATGAAGTGTACAGTCAGTACAGTAAATAAATCCTCCACTCTGGCTTTGCTTATTTCTGTCAACTATTATGTATTTTTATAAAAGAAAAAAAGTGTTTAGTTTTAAGGTGAGGTTTCCTTAAATGTTTTATTGCTTAATCAGTGAGAATAACAAGATGCATTCACAGTGTAAAGTCTGCAATTAATACAGGAGTGGCAAAATTATCTTTCATTTCCTAAACTTACAATGTTCAGAACAGAAACATAGTTGAAACAGTTTGATTCAAGTTTATTGCAGGAATTACAGTGATGGCTGACCAAATAGGAAAAGATGGACCAGTAAGCTCCTATTCTGTAACACTAAAATGTAGACTCTTAACTTCCGTTGTGTGTTTCTCAAATATAATTCACTTTAAAGCAGGAATGAGTCCAACTGAAAAACACGGCCAACTGCCAGCCACTGAGTTCAACTGGAAAACAATTTGTTTATAGAAGTACATTTTCAAATACTATTTTTGCTTGGATATAATATTTTGGTCACATTGCCTGAAATACTTTGGAAATCATAGGGCTTTGTTTGGGATTTCGTGGGGGGAACAGTCACACATGTACACTATGCTATGTTTCAAAAAGACAAATCCTAGACTAAACCTTACATGTGACAATATCTTATAAATTGTGATCTCCAGTTAAAGTGCTTTCTGTTTCTTTTATTCTTTGTATGCCAAGTTTGTTTGACCAGTTTAGCTTGAGCGTTCAGAGACCGTTTGTACAGACCTAGCATTAAGACTCAAGGACACCTCACCTACTTTAGTTTATTAAGTTCCTTTGTATACAGCGTGTAATCTTTAAAATATCTCACTTCAATTAACATGTTACCTGACCCAATTAATTTGAGAGAAAAGCTGGACATTTTTAATACAGATGCCCCATTTTGAAGAAAATGTCTTTTTGCTGTTGTGAAGTTTTAGTAATTGCAAATCACAAAATTGGGCAGGTGTTTCAGCATAAAATGTTACATTATGTACTTACTGCGCATGCATTAATTACAAATACATGCAAGTAGTACCAAAGGGCCAACCGGTACCAATGACATCTCTACACAGTGCTACACTTAGAATTCCCACATGTGGTTTCAAACTGTTTTAATTTGCTTAATGAAGTTGCCTGGTGCCTAAGATTGAGACACAAAGGACCAGGGGTCACAAATGGAGATTAGATAAAGGGGCATTCAGAACAGAAAATAGGAAGCACTTTTTTACACAGAGAATTGTGAGGGTCTGGAACTAACTCCCCAGTAATGTTGTTGAAGCTAAAACCCTGGGATCCTTCAAGAAGCTGCTTGATGAGATTCTGGGATCAATAAGCTACTAACAACCAAACTCGTTTGTAAACTTTCTTTTATTCTTATGACTGTTGCTTCTGACACTGAATTGTTGTACTGCTTTTAGAATGAAACACTCACCTATAGATACCAAAACTGACTGTGTTACTGAAATAAGAATGTTTGCTGGTCCAGAGCTTATCTATACACACAGTGAGTATACTTTAGGCGGCCCCCAGACTCCTGGCCAAAAGATTTTGGTTTTTCCCCAGGATTTTCAGTCAAAATGATCATTGGCCACTTTCACCCAAGTAAATGTAAAAATGTATAATGCAGACAGACCATATACCCCATCCCTATTACTGTGTTAGAACACGTCAGATTTATTTTATAAACTAGTCTCTGCCAGTAAAGACAGCCACAAAGGCTGCTTGAGGACTGATGACATAGCAGAAAATGTATTTAGAAATTGTTTGAAAAATAATGTAAACATGTCGGGGGCATAGGGAACTAATTGTTAAACAATTGTGGAAGATAGTCACATACCCTCCTGCGAGCAACTTGGAACTTACTTCAGTGTAGCAGACACACATTTACAGGCTCCTCTCCTCATACTGCATGTAATTTTGTTCAGCTCAAAGTTTTTATGTATAAACATTCCAGTTAACTTTTTCAAAACACACTGCCAGTTTATAATAAATCTGTAATAAAAAATTGGTCACTGTTGCGTGGCCTTATATCTCCGGCACTAAAGGTGAAAAAAAAAAAAAAAAAATTGGAACGGATCTATCATCCATCAACATGTGCGCAGACTGGTTTTGAAGTTTTGATTTGATGTTGATTTCACATGGAATGAACCGAAGTACACTTTATGTGAACTTTCTTTCAATATTGGCAGTGTCTTTTATACATTTTTGCCATCCATCACAGGATGAAGAGCTATGTATTCTTGAAAGATAATACTGAAAAATGGGTATTATTATTATTATTATTATTATTATTATTATTATTATTATTATTATTATTAATAATTTCTTAGCAGACGACTTTATTCAGGGGATACAGTTGCTACAAAGTATCACATTACAAAATATATTACAGATAATAACAGTTATAGAATACAATCAAATCAGTAGTAAGTAAGAGCAAATTCCATTAAGAGCGGAGGGGGGTACAGCCAATCTGCCGGTGGCAAAGGAATGGAGGGGGCGAGAGGGGGTGTAGGGAGAAATAATAGTCTGGAGGTAGGAGGGTGCAGAAAGGTAGAGACATTTATTATCTTACACTACTTTAACAAACGTTTTCACATAGACTTAATGGATAGAGAATTGACTTTAATGATCAGTTCATTTGGGATTCATGCAACAGATGACATGAAAGGTTATTTATATAGTGCTGAATGGGAAGTATATCTTTTGTACTTCGGTTAAGTGGAATCTATGTGTAAATACACTAATGTATACAGATCAAATATGGTGCTTCAGTACCGTTTTATAAGCAAATTGTGTGTGTGGGGGGGTAGAATAAAGCAATTAATTGTCTAGTTACAGAATGTAACATGACATATTTGATAACCTGTAATGTGTTCTGCTGAGATGTTGCTGACAAATTCACATTATAATTTTAACATTAATTATTTACACCTAATTAAGCAACCATGTTAGAAAGCTTATGTTGTTTGATTTGTGACTGTAGTCCTTGTGCAAACCACATGTAAAATATTATAAGCTTACACATTACACTCTGTGTTAAACTATTTGACCTGGAGCATAACAGCACATGGCTGTATTTCCTGTTCCATGCCTGCTATTTCAGGCTCTCCAGCAGCTGTCACTGTTTGTATAATTGAAATACTTTGGATGCTGGTAGGGAACAGGTGCTGTATGTTAGTTCCACTGCTTATTTGCCAAGAAAATGTGGACTGCAGTCAATAGAGTTGTCATAGCATGTCAAAATAATATATCAAACTTAACTTGTAAAATTTACTGATGCTACTCATTCAAAAAAAGAGAACAAAAGTTTTCTTAAGGTCTTCTGCCTCTGTTATTTGTCATCCATTGTGAGGTCAAATTATTTAAATAAATAAATAAATAAATGGCTAATACAAGAAAAAAAAAAGTATTACAGAATTACTTTTTCCCAAATTGAATAAACCCCAGTGTACAATATATGACACAAATCTCCTAAAGGGAACATTGAAGGTAGTTTCACAGTGGCTGTTATGTAAACAGTTAAAGCAGTTAACACAGGAAATAACATTTTCTCTCAAAATATTAAACTAAGATTGTGGTGCTTTTAATTTGATGTGTAAATGTGTTTCTTAAAGATGTCAGAAACATTTCACCACTTCTGTGTAAAAAGGCAATACTCTGTAATAGTTAGTAGTAAAAACTAATTGGTTGAGAAATGTTACTTATTTTTTAAATTGTCAGCTTTTTTAAATTTAGTTTTTTAAGCTTTATCTGTGTTGTATTTGTATTCACCTTAAGAACTTTATGCACTTACTGTTAATGGCTGCCTAGGCATCAGTGTATTTTATGTATTCATATGCTCTTCAATGTAAACCAGAGGACACATATTTCGAAGCTCAGCTACCTTGACCTTGAAAATGCTTCTTAGCCAAACAAGTCTGATGTTATCTGTGCAGCCTATATCTTTACAATAAGAGACTTTAGTTTGATTGGAAGTATATTAAATACAATGGTTATTTTACTCAACAGTTTTCCCCTTGGTTCTAGTTGAGAAACAGCAATGACTGGCTTTAAACTGGGGGTGGTGGGACGGACGGATGTACGGACAAATTCATAAACTAAATAAATAAAGCCTTTGATTGAAGATAAACAAGGTAGTGTTGTGTCTTTTCAGGACATTGTATACTGAGCATCAAAAGAAACTTATCACTATAATAACACATTTATTATCGAAAAAAATAAGGTATATAAATGATGGACATTGATGAAATGTTTTGGGTTTCTTTTTAATCACTCGATCATTCATCCTTTACCATGACATGCTTGAGTGACTATGACTGAAGCATATGCACTTAATCACCTAATTGGTGAGACAGTTGATTGGACACTGGATATGGAGTGATTTCAGCTGTTGAATTGCAAGCTTGAATAAAAGCAATAAAGAAAATCACTGAAAAAAAAAACAGTATGCCAAGTCTGTCAAGAGAGCAGCGCCTTCGTGCAATCGGCATGTTGGAGGCTGGACTAGGGCAGCAGACTCGCTGTCTTGGGTGCTCACAGCCAGCAATTTCAAACCTGGTGAGACGGTATAACCAGACACACTCTGTCAATGACAGGCCACGAACTGGGAGACCAAGAGTCACAACACCTGCCCAAGATCGACAGATCTTTTTACATCATCTTAATGATGTCAATTGTTAATCAACATAATAAGTCACTGCACCTGCTCTAAAACAGTGTTTGTCATTTTTCGATAACATCTAGTGAATTTTATCCAAATATAAGTGAGAAGTTTCTTTTGATGCTCAAATATAAGTGATACGTTTCTTTTGATGCTCAAATATAAGTGATAAGTTTCTTTTTATGCTCAGTATATGTCATTTAGATGGTTGTTAATGTTAAGATTTTTTCTTGAAGCAAATATAATCAAGCAAGATCATTTGGGAATTAATACTGGTAAGATTAGTAGTATAAAAGGAGTGTTTAATTTGCAAGGTCAGTGTAATTGTAGAACAGGTTTTCTTGGTCCCTGTGCTTCAGAAACCTTTATTGCTGCCTGGTCTAACACAAAATATGCTCCATTTCAGCGTTGCTGTATAAATAAGTACAGAGGATGACAGAATGAAATTATAGCGCTTCTTAAGGTATGCCACATTTAGTTGCGCTTATAATATTTTTGAAAAAATAGGGTGAAAATTTTAATAAGGTACAATTTCAAATGGAGATTTAAAAAGCCTAGTTGTAAATGCAAAAACCTTTAATATTTGTGCATATTAGAAAAATCAGGATTCAATTGTTAAATTTTGATGTGCTTTTCAAACATTAACAATAGTTACAATTTGCAAGGTTAAGTGAGTGATTAATGTTGACTCACAGTTTTAAGTAAAACCATTTTCTTTTTATTCTTTGCCTCTTCAAAACCTTTGCTGAATGATTTTACTGGTTTCACTTTGTATAACTGAAACAAAGTACTGTATATCTTGCTGAAAACAAATCTGTTTTAAAGACTTAACATTTCAGAATGCTATCAGTTTCCATTGTTTTTTAAACCAGGTTTGTAACAGGTGGAGGGTCAAAGTCTAAGGGTGCATTTTTAAAATATTGCCTTACTTGCTGCTTCAGCCAAAACAGTGGGGTCCAGGGTTCACAAAGTGCACTGCTTTTCCGCTTACCCTAAAGCAGAGACACATGGTTCCTCACTTTACACACTGATGTCAGATGTAACCCAGATGCAAGTTCTTCAGTCTAAATTAGAGTGTTATTTTAGATATTTTTTTCTTGATATCTGAGCATGGGAAAGTTGGTATATATTCATATACTATAGTTATGAGCCCTCCCGTGGGGAGGGGGGTGATACAGTGAAGTGCAATTTCAATCCAAACTTTATATTTCAAAAGTGCAAATACAACATTTAAGAAAAAAAAAAAAGAATTGCAAATCATACTGGAAACCCACATTTAAATAAAAGTCTAGTCTAACCATCCTCTTTACACAGATTTTCCCCTAGAAATATCTAAATAAACAAAACATTGCTACTGCTAAATGCTTTGGTATTTTTGTTTCATTATTTGCTTTGTATCTTTAATGGCTTGTTTCACAGACCCTTGAAACCAGCTGTAAAATAATCCAATGCAGTATATACCATTAAAAAGTAATAAGATCCTGCAGCAAACTGGTGGTTTGAACAGCTTAGCTTTTTTATTTTCTTACACTGTGGTAACATCAAAAATAAACATGATAACCATTTAATTGAAACAAACTAGTGTGTTGGCCCAAAGGTCTTCTGTGTGGACTTTTGACTGCTAGATTTCTTTATAAAAAAAAAAAAATAGTAGTGTACTTAAAATGTTAGACAAATCACTGTGTACACATTATATGCTTATGTCCTGCTGTAGAATCTGGGATGCAAGGAATTGGCATTTACAGCAACTGTGTACAGATCATTTACATCTGCTAAAAACCACAATGGCTAACCTACATTTTGTTTAATGTGTAATAAGTTTCTTGCGCTTTTCATATGCATGAAATGCAATTAGTATCACTTATGATATAAACAATTTTATGTTAAAAGTGAATGGTGTCTTGCTAGTTCTACTGGTGGCTTTAACAATGTGGCTCTCAAACTTTTTTCTTATAAACTAAACTGTACTTTCATTCTACAATAAGTCACCGTTCTTCAAATTCTAACTGCGGGGGCCTTGAAACTAAAACATTTCCTCTGCATGCACTTCTGACAACCTGATTTTGATTAACTGCAACCCTGGTCTGTCTCAAATATATACTATATACAGTGCATAGCATATTTCCAGATCTTTATTGTGCAATGGAGGGCAAGGCTTTCCATTGTTCTAGAATTAGTGAAAGACTTGGTGGGCAGAGAGATCTCATATGGGGAAAGAGCAAGGACTTGGGCACTGAATTGCTGAATGTACCAGGTCAGCCCACATCTACTTTAGTCGTGTCCCCCATACCCCCACCACCACCACCAAATGACAAATGAAAGCCTGCATTATAAGCAATATGTTGTTATACTGCATGTCAGCTTCTGGACTGTTCGGCTCAGGATCATTGCTGATATAATTGTAGAGGTGTTTACATAATGCTTTGCAACTATATTTTCCTTGGAAAATGCTGTCACCATGTCCTCCTGCCTAGATTTCTGTAGGCTTCAGCCCGGGCCGACGTCAGGTTTTTGTGGGCTCCCCCACCTTCACCCCCAAATCAAAAAGGTTTTCATAATCCGTAGTCCCTCGCTAAACCAGACGTGTGGAGTGATGAGTTGTCCGATTTAAAAATAAACAAATAAATAAATTAAATAATAATATTATAAGAAATACAGTAGTAAAATCAAATGAATACCTGTAGCGTTGTCATGTTGTCACTTGTGGTCTGTATCCTGAACAGTTACTGTGGCATTATACTGTGCAGCATTTAGCTAAATTTACCTTAAGCACAGGTTAAATGCAATAGGATTAATTGGTAGTTTGGATGCACTTAATTAGTTTATACTTTTAAGCTGAGAGTTGCAATAATGAAGCAACCAATTTCAATGTTTAACTTTGTATATTGTACTGTGATTCTTGAAATGTATTTTTGTTTACGACTGTAAGTCGCCCTGGATAAGGGCATCTGCTAAGAAATAAATAATAATAATAATAATAAATAATAATAATAGTACATACTGCCATTCACTTTCATTGTGAAGTCTTGTTCTTCAGAGACACAACACAGTTTGAATACACAAACATCACAAGGGTTCTATTGGCAGCATAACGACAGAGCTTGTCATTGCACAGAAGCAGCACGTAATATTTACAAATTAAAATCCAGAACCATTAAAAAAAAAAAAAAGACAAAAACACATATCATATACTGTTAAATCTAGAGTATAACTGGAGGACACATCAAATATACTAGGAAGGACGCATTTTATTCTATTTAATGGTAATTTATTTATTTATTTTATTTTTTTTAGAGAAAAGAGAATATACTCTGCTAATGTCATGCTGTGGAGTAGTCTGGGCCATAATGAGTCTGCAATTTATAAAAACTACAGATTATTTAACCACAATGGCTACTCTGCATTTTGTTTAATGTATACAGCAGTTATGCCTTGTGGTTTAACAGATACCATGCTAATTACGGGGCTCTTATTTCTTATACTGTATGAATTAAAATAAGTTAGAATATTAAATCATATACTTATGAAACACAGTTTTTTTAAAATGACCTAAATATAAGTGGCACGATCTTCTAAGGACCCATTTCTTAATTCCTTTTTTTTTTCTATGCCAGTGTAGCTATTTTCTTTCCCAACTTTTGGGCTGTGTACTGTGTCTTCCCTGGAGACTGAGCAATTGTCTAGACACTTGGGAAAAATAAACTGGGAAGTTACAGCTACAACAGTAGATAATGAACATCTGTTTTTGTATGTGAAAAATATTCAAATGTATATAATCCCTGGTTTCAGACCTTTCTCCTATTCCAGATGTACAAAACAGTCCAGGTGTAGACATGCTTTTTGTACCATTTCATCACCAGCCCCTATTGGCTTAGCATCCGCCCAGCTTTGTAACTCTTTCTTATAAACAGCAAATATTAACCATCACAAACTTTCGATCAAATTGTGATCCGTTATTCTTTTTAATGAGTAATAGACCTTTTTTTTCATATCAGTAATACGTATTATTTTTACCTTACTGCACTGTTTGTCCTAAAAAAAAAAAAGAATAACAAATGCGGGTTTGCTGTTTCTAATGACAACACAATTCTGAGCAGCCCATGTTAATCAAATATATGTGTTGTATATCATGTTTGACAGAACACTGTATATTTTACTGCGTTGATTTTTCTACTGATTGTTACCATCTGTTTTAAGTAAGCACTTAACTGGAGCTTTAAGAACATTTGCAACTAGTTTTGCAACCCCCAAAAAAAAAAATAAAATAATTGTGTGTGCTTTTGTAATTACATTGATCTTGAAAGGTTTACAATCTGCTGATTCGGTCTATCACATTACAACATGGTTTTGATTAAAGCAGCTTGTTTTTGGATCCTGAATTCACAGCTAAATGTGCCCTTCTCATGTTACCAGTAATTGGGATTTTTCACATGGCTATTGACCAAGAAAGTGTGGAAGTATGCTTCAAGGCTGTACGTCACTGCCAAATGGTTCTTCTCTCTGATTAAGTGGGAGAGATTGCCATGTTGCAGGTGTGGACAATACAAAAAACAGATGTGATGTGTTTTCTTTCTTTTGTAAGGTATTATTTTCAGTTATAAAGTATAGGTGTTCACTTGAGAAGGGCTTTGAATAAACATTATAATGAAGTGTCGCAAATATTTCTGGAAGATGTGTAACAAACAAAAATTTAAGTCACAACTGATTTAATTTTACTCCAAAACGAATTATTCCCATTCTCATTATTGAGGTTCACTTTACCGCACCCAGGTGCATAAGATAAGCAGCATGGGTAACATACTAACTACTTTTAAAATATAAAATTGAAATACAAATATTCAAGCCATGTTCAATGTAAGCACTTTAAAGTTTATTTGAAGTATAAACATACAGAAGTCCCAGATGAAGAGAGCAGGCCTTTGACGCTATTTTAACATCTCTAACTATCTTTACCTGCTAGAAGGGTTGATTTATGAAAGGTAAAATCTTCATGCCACAAATCCCTAGTAAAAATTGGTTTAACGTAAAATAGGCTATGGTGTAATTACTGTACATCATTCAGTTAAATTAACAACCATAAATCCTATCCTGTATTTTGACATATTACAACACAAATCATAGAGGGCTGACTCCCTTTTCTCTTTAGGAGTTTAAATGGTTCTATGGGATATTTTATTATTTCATTCTTTCTTTTTCCTGTGAGGTTCCAGTACATGTACAGTGTTTTGAAACACTATTAAAGTACAATTTGAAAACCTTGCTTTTTTATTGATTTTCAAAGGGATATATTTGCTCTTGCAGGCCTCCACTCGTACTGTAGATCTCTTGATCTATCGCTCTTACTGTACCTTGCCTGACCTAAGCACCATGTTCTGGACCCTCACCTAATGCACTGTCCTTGCACTACTATTATGTCATAGTAGATATAACTTGTTGTAATCCTAACTTGTTGCTTCCTAGTTCATATTGTATTTTAGTCGTACTATTGCACTTACTGTAAACTAAATATTTAAATATTAAGCTTGCATTGTAACCCTGCGCTGCCTTGTAAGCCGCCTTGGATAAAGCTGTCTGCCAAATTAAATAAATAAATAATAATACTGGCTCAGTTGATCAGATTAGAACAGTGTTCCTCATTATATGTTCCCGTGGGCCAAGTGTCCTTCGGAGAGCCTTGAAGTGGCCCCCCAGCTGCCTCCATATAACCCGTACAATCTGCGTTTTTGTACATCTTTATTATTTATATTGTGTTTTTTTTTTAATTCCCTTTTCACCAGCTCCACTCACTTTAAGCAGTTAAGCCATCTACTTTTTAGTTATTAAGCCAATCAAAAGATCTAAATCATAAGCCCACTTTTTTTATTGGTTGTTGCTCAACAGAGCTGCGTCAGTTCACACATTACAGTACAGCGGAGATAGTTGGGTTTACTGTAGTTTGAAATAAGGAGGCTATTGCCGTAAAAAAAACGAGCAATAGATGAAACTGAGGAGGAGGCACAGCTTTCGACTGAAGCCACCGAGACTGCTTCCAGTCAAAGTACAACAAGTGAGTCCCCAGCGCTTTCTGAAGAAGGTTCATGCCAGGCTGCAAGTCCTTTTCAAATTCAACCGACGCAAGTATGGCCTAAACATGTGATTGACTAAAAAGACGATCATCTTAAAAAAATAATACAAAATCTAACTCTCTGGGAAGATGAGTTTTTCTTTACAGAGTTAGCAAATAAAGCTATCTGTCTGATTTGCCAGCAAGCGTGTCAGCCATGAAACCAAGCAATCTGGAAAGGCATTTTACAACAGTACTCGATAATTATGTTTTTCGATTCGAGCTATAATTAGAAAAGCACAAGTAAGGAACTGAAAGCTTCCCTGAATTACCAGCAGCAGTTGTTAACTCAAGCAACTGAGCAGGAATCTGTAGTTACTGAAGCGTCTTTTCGAATTATATGGATTTTACTTAAACCTTTAAGTAGCGAGTTCTAAAATGCACTATCGGTCCTATGAGAGTGAGATTTTTTTTTTTTTTTCTGTCTTCAGCATGCGCTTGATTATTACGAGTACAGCGTACAAACAAGCTGAAAGGTATATGTTTGTACCGGTATGTATGTAATGAATACTGGCGAAATACAGACAAATCATTTTTACCGTAAATAAATAAAACCATTAAATATATATTTTTTTATTTAGTCATAGGAAAGGTTTTGACTAAAAATTAACATATAGGCAATAAACAATGGGGTGGAACAACCACAACAACACGTTCTAACAAAAAAAGGGCAAGAGAGAGACGTGAATAAATCATATTATTATTATTATTATTATTATTATTATTATTATTATTATTGTTATTATTTATTTCTTAGCAGACGCCCTTATCCAGGGCGACTTACAATCGTAAGCACATATATTTCAAGTATCATAGTACAAGTAATAATACAATAAGAGCAAGATAAATACAATGACTTTGGTTCAAGCAAGTACAAGTGTGACAAAATACAATTCAATAATACAGCAGATAAGTGTCAGTGATAGTTACATCAGGATATGATTAAATACAAAATACTACAGATTAAACACTTGGCAGATTACAGTACTCTGAAGTACAGGATTAAATGTAATAAAATAGGGGGCAGATAAGAGCAAGTAAAGCGCATTTAAGTAAGGGTGATAAGTGTTCCAGGGGAAGAACAGAGGAGTTCTACAGGTGCTTTCTGAAGAGGTGAGTCTTGAGGAGGCACCAGAATGTGGTCAGGGACTGGGCAGTTCTGACATCTGTAGGAAGGTCATTCCACCACTGCGGGGCAAGGGTGGAAAAGGAGCGGGCTCTGGAGGCAGGGGAGCGTAGAGGAGGTAGAGCCAGTCTTCTACTGCAGGCGGAGCGGAGAGGTCGAGTGGGGATGTAGGGAGATATGAGGGTCTGGAGGTAGCTGGGTGCAGTCTGGTCAAGGCATCTGAGAATCTCATAATCATATCTGAGTAAACAGGTTGTGGGGGCGGAGGGAGTGAGAGTGTCTAATGCTTCAGCGTTTGATACTCCTTGAAGCATGGAGCAACGCACAGAGCTTGGTGCCGCCTCTTCGCTGTCACTTGATGTTGATGGTAAATATTCTTCGCTTATGTCTTCGCTGACATAAACGAAGAATATTTGTATGCATGTATGTATTTGAATTTAAATCGGAATCTGAATTCAGTATTATTACTAATACTTCTTTTTCACTGAGCGATTTTCGCCGGTTTACAAACACTGTTGACATTTTTGTGACTGGTTTTATTACATGTAATTCAGTCAATGTCTGGCAGAGGGCACAGAGACCAATAAAAGGTGTTACAGAAACCTAGTGTTACAATATTATGTGATCAGGGGTTTTGAAGGCTCAGTAATTCAAGCTTAAAGTTGCAGAACATACCGGTATATTCGTACTCCCTGGGGACCAGAGAGCAGCGAACGTACAGGTACGTTTGTGCTACTCAAAGGGTTAAACATAAAAAGTCTTTGAGTGACGCGGAAATTGTAAGAGTCCTTCATTGAATCTGCTAACTTTCTTTATTATCACTGTCCAAACAAAGACAAAATACTGAGAGATCAGTCTCTTGCAACTATCGGACACAACAGCTGCGATGCAAGGCTCTTGGTTCTGATGTATCTGAACAGCTGATGACTGACTTGAACGCGATGCTTTGCTTCAGTATAACACTGGATGAAACAACCGATGTCCAAAATATTGCACAGATACTTGTATGGGTGCGTTTTCCAAAACAGGCAGATGGTGCGTTTCGAGAGGAGATGCTCTGTTTACTGCCTCTTGAAGGCTACACTTGGGGATGAGACTTTTTTATTATTATTATTATTATTATTATTATATCTTTATTTTTAGTGCCTTTTATAGTGGACCACCATCACAAAGCACTTTACAGAGGTAGCCTGTGAACTTGAACTGTGCATTATATGCAGAGTCACTTACAATAGGACATTGATTTAACATCTCATCCGCAGGATGGAGCACAAGGAGGTTAAGTGACTTGCTCAGGGTCACACAGTGAGTCAGTCAGTGGCTGAGGTGGGATTTGAACCGATGACCTTCTGGTTATGAGCCCTGGACTTTAACCACTGGACCACACTGCCTCTTATCTGAGAAGGTGACCGATTTCTTTAATCATCATAATGTACAGTGCGAGAAGCTTGTTTCGGTTTGCACAGACGGTGCACCTTCATTGATTGGAAATGAAAATGGTGTCGTGTTGCTGCTCAGAAATGCCAAAGGTGTTGGAAAATGTGTTTCATACCATTGCATAATTCACCAGGAGACTGGTTGCAAAGATAAAAGGAGGAGAACGGTCTCAGGTCATGGGTCATGTTGTAAACTACCTGATTGCATGAGCCTTAAATCCCCGCCACTTCCGCGTGTTTCTCAGTCACAAAGATATGAGTATAGCGACATCATTCTGCACGGTGAGATTCATTGGTTGTCTCGTGGACGTGTACTTGAGGGTTTTTTGTCTTTGCTTCCAGTAATTCAGGAATTTCTAATTCAGCAACACAAAAACGAAGTACGTTTTTCTGACCCTGACTGGATAGTAAAACTTGCCTTTCTCACAGAAATGACTGGACATTTAAACACCCTGAATCTCTCTCTGCAAGGCAAATGTGTAAGATGGTGAGAGACATGCTTCAGTCTGTGCTTTCCTTCCAAAGCAAAGTGGGGCTATTTCCCAAAACTTACGAGCATCACCATTGACAGACCTGAGCTGAACGATCAGACTGAACTTTTCGAACTTCAAGCTGACTTAGATATGCAAGCAATACATTTGACATGCTCCATGCCTGAATTCTGGTTTAAAGTACCCCATGAAAAACATCCCACGTTGGTATCCTGTGCTTTTAAGGGACTGTCCATGTTTGGTAATAAGGGTAAGTTAAAAACGTATTCCGTTTTGAATGTTTGGGGATTAGGGGGTTATAATATGTGTATGTGGCCTGCCAACGATCTCAGAGTTGGGCCTCCACAATATTTTAGTGGGGAACACTGGATTAGAAGATTCCTATCATGTGAGCCAATCATTTACACTTGAGCACAGACCTGAACCGGCTGTGGCCTAGTATGCGAGCACATAGCCCCTGAACTTCAGTGTGTGTTCGATGATGTCATTTCGACCACCCCTTGCATGAAGACGGAAGTGTTTAAGTCAACAACAAGCCGGTCATTTCTGTCACTTGTGTGTTTTTCCTTTAAGGTGGTCGTTCTGTGATAATTACGATTTCATTTTGCCATCAGAAATGGATGAATATCAGGCATTTAAAGAAACAGGTGTTATTGTATACATTTACATATCAGTCTAACAACTTTTCTTATATGCAAGTGTAAATTCACTGATGCCATTAAAATAAGTGTATAATAACACAATCATAATTTAAAAATTAAACATTGGGTGTATTTATTGCAGATCATAACTCATTTTCTTTATTGTCATCTAATCAAAACAAATGTACAATAAAAGCAGATTTGAAAAAATAATCTGCTATTGCCATGTAAATATGTGATGTACACAATCAGAATTATTAAACATTATTGTATACGTTTGTTTATTTTATTTTGAATGGCACTAACACAACCCAATAAACTACTCAGTAACACTTTATTAAGGTGCTGCTTATTAATGTTTTATAAATGTTTTATAAATATATAATGTATGCTTAATAACTGTTATATAGTGTTAATAAAGCATCATAGATTGTTTATAACCATGCAATAGCCATAGATGGAATTAAAGTTTTATAAAGGGGGCAGTTTTTAGCCACCTATTGTACTTTGGGATGTTTAACCCTTTGCGGTCCATTTATTCAGCACGTGTCAGGTGTGTCAGGTCCAATTTATTTTCACATCGCCGGTTTATTTTAGGCAGCTGTTTTTTCACAGTAAAACAGGTTTAAAAGGCACTGCATCTCCAGCCCGCCCACCCCACCCCTCGTTCGTTTTTTTTTTTACATGCCTCTTGATAGTAGTGCATACCGATAAATCATCTCCTGATCACTCGTTTTATCACCAAACTCCTCAATAATGCGATCCAAGTCATTATTTTATTACTATAACATCTAAAAAAAGCTCTGCAAATGTCTCTGATATTCTTTGAGCGCTGGATGCAGAAGCAGCTATCTTGTTTGTTTATGTCCGTGTTATCTATGTGATGCCCGGGGCTATCTGTATTCATGAGATATGCCCCTTTTTTTCGGCTTCTCTCGGCTCCTATCGATCTCACTCGACCATTGAAAGGTTTTCTCGGCTTTTTCCAGAGAAAAAATGACTACAGACCTGTTTTTTTCGTCTTTTTGATGTCGGACAGGAAAGGGAAAATTGCAATGTTGGACCAGGTCCGACATAGGACCGCAAAGGGCTAAATGTAATTCTGTCTATGGCTATTGCATGGTTATAAAACATCTATAATGCTTTATTAACACTCTATAACATAGTTAAGCATTTAATATATATATATATATATATATATATATATATATATATATATATATATATATATATATACACAGTACTGTGCAAAAGTTTTAGGCAGGTGTGAAAAATGCTGTAAAGTAAGAATGCTTTCAAAATAGACATGTTAATAGATTATATTTATCAATTAACTAAATGCAAAGTGAGTGAACAGAAGAAAAATCTAAATCAAATCCATATTTGGTGTGACCATCCTTTGCCTTCAAAACAGCATCAATTCTTCTAGGTACACTTGCACAAAGTCAGGGATTTTGTAGGCATATAGTCAGGTGTATGATTAAAGAATTATACCAAACAGGTGCTAATGATCATCAATTCAATATGTAGGTTGAAACACAATCATTATCTGAAACAGAAACAGCTGTGTAGGAGGAATAAAACTGGGTGAGGAACAGCCAAGCTCAGCTAACAAGGTGAGGTTGCTGAAGACAGTTTACTGTCAAAAGTCATACACCATGGCAAGACTGAGCACAGCAACAAGACACAAGGTAGTTATACTGCATCAGCAAGGTCTCTCCCAGGCAGAAATTTCAAGGCAGACAGGGGTTTCCAGATGTGGTGTCCAAGCTCTTTTGAAGAAGCACAAAGAAACGGGCAACGTTGAGGACCGTGAGACGCAGTGGTCGCCAAGGAAACTTACTGCAGCAGATAAAAGACACATCATGCTTACTTCCCTTCGCAATCGGAAGATGTCCAGCAGTGCCATCAGCTCAGAACTGGCAGAAAACAGTGGGACCCTGGTACACCCATCTACTGTCCGAGAAGTCTGGTCAGAAGTGGCCTTCATGGAAGACTTGGCGGCCAAAAGCCATACCTCCGGCGTGGAAACAAGGCCAAGCGACTCAACTATGCACGAAAACACAGGAACTGGGGTGCAGAAATATGGCAGCAGGTGCTCTGGACTGATGAGTCAAAATTTGAAATATTTGGCTGTAGCAGAAGGCAGTTTGTTAAGCGAAGGGCTGAGAGCTGTACGCGAATGAGTGTCTGCAGGCAACAGTGAAGCATGGTGGAGGTTCCTTGCAAGTTTGGGGCTGCATTTCTGCAAATGGAGTTGGGGATTTGGTCAGAATTAATGGTCTCCTCAATGCTGAGAAGTACAGGCAGATACTTATCCATCATGCAATACCATCAGGGAGGCATCTGATTGGCCCCAAAATTATTCTGCAGCATGACAACGACCCCAAACATACAGCGAAAGTCATTAAGAACTATCTTCAGCGTAAAGAAGAACAAGGAGTCCTGGAAGTGATGGTATGGCCCCCACAGAGCCCTGATCTCAACATCATCGAGTCTGTCTGGGATTACATGAAGAGAGAAAAGCAACTGAGGCTGCCTAAATCCACAGAAGAACTGTGGTTAGTTCTCCAAGATGTTTCGGCCAACGTACCTGCCGAGTTCCTTCAAAAACTGTGTGCAAGTGTACCTAGAAGAATTGATGCTTGATGCTGTTTTGAAGGCAAAGGGTGGTCACAGCAAATATGGATTTCATTTAGATTTTTCTTCTGTTCACTCACTTTGCATTTAGTTAATTGATAAATATAATCTATTAACATGTCTATTTTTGAAAGCATTCTTACTTTACAGCATTTTTTCACACCTGCCTAAAACTTTTGCACAGTACTGTATATATATATATTTATAAAACATTAGTAAGCAGCACCTTAATATAAAGTGTTGCCAATTACTCGGCTATTAAATTGCTGAGCACACTGATTAATATGGTTTTGTACTTTTAAAAAAAACAAATACAAAAGCAAAACTGGGAGATTTAACAATTGTATTGTTTCCGACTGGGAGGCTGACAACTGGGATAATCTGTTTTCCCGGTATGTCGGCTAACCTTATTCACATCAATGATAGACTGTAAAGCCTGTACATTTCAATTGATTAAACTTCCACAAGCTTGCTAGCACTGTACTGTACCATACATGCATACATACTATACATAATATTGGAGGACCATTTTTCTTTTCTTTATGGATGTCAGTTTAGACACTAACTCCATAACTGGAGATAGTGTTATTGTAATATGGAAGATTAATTTGTTTTGAGTGGAAGCTTTCTTACAGTTATAAAATCTGTCTGTGGTTTTAATATGAATTATTGTATTGGTAGATTTCCAAAAATAACTTTTTGGCCATGAACATTTGTATTTCTTGACTCTCCTGGGGATGTAACCAACACAAAGTGCAACAGATCCTGCAATATTAGGCTTCTGCCGCAATGTCTAGCAGTGCACCGGGGCAGCGTTGTAAAACACAGAACTTCTGCAAGTGGTACCTCTGCATGTTACGAAATCTCAGCACCTGATTTTTACTTCATGGCACGCAGAGTCAGTTGTTGAAATTTGCAACATAGCCTGATTTATTTTGCTCAACTTCCCTCCTTTAACTATCGTAGTAAGGTACACGTCAGATCTTGCGACTATGGCATCCTTTACATGTTCTAGGGAATGCAATTACAGTGCTGTACAATATGAGTTAAAGCTAAAGACTCAAAAACGGCTAAACATGTCTGTGCTTTAGATTGTGCTGAGCAGTATCTCAAAGAATGACATGCTGATGGTGGAAAATTGTTCTGCACAACCTGCAGTGTCATGTTAGACCACACACGCAAGTGGAGTGTTGATGTTCATTTAAATACAGATCGACATAATAATGCCAAACAGAAAGCAGAGCCTGATCTGATATCAAAACCAAAACACCAGTCAACTGTTGTATCCATGTTTAATCGCAGTACTGAGAGCCGTGACACTCGAAAAAAAAAAAAAATCCCAAACACAGGTGCTCTTCCTTCTGCTATAGGCTTCACCAAGGTTACTTACTTAAAAGTGTTTGAAGTACATAAGAACGAGCTGAAACAACATATAAAAAAGCTGAATCGGTTTGCATTGTGTTTGACGAGTCAACAAATGACAAGGATAACTATGTGTTGTATATCGTTTCTGTACCCCAAATGGCTGGTTCGGAAAAGCTTACCCCATTTCTTTTGGACACTGTTGTACTTGAACTGGTAAATTACTCAACCGTGTCACAAGCTGTCGTCAAATGCCAAAGAAATTTTGATATTGAGTTTAACAAGGTGTCTGGGATTGTGACCGACAATGCCACATACTGTACTCGGTCATATAATGAAGTACTACGTGCTCGACTTCCTAATTCGGTGCATATAAAGTGCAATGCACTCATTGTAAGTCTGGCTAGCAATTAGTGGTGTATACATTCTTCTAAAGTTGACAAATTTTTTGCTGCAATGACAAAAATGTTCAAACACTACCCAGCTCCCAAACAGAGTTTCAAACCTTTTCTTGCGGAAAAACAGGAGACCAGTGGTGACGCGATGGAATTTGTGCTTCCAAACAGTTCTATACCACGCTGAGAATGTCAATGTATACAGCAAGTTCATTGAAAGTGAAATGAAGATTTCACCTGATACACAATTACTGGACACTTTTTTTTTTAATCTTGCTTTTAAGCAACATGTACTTGCCAGTTGACATTGAGTTTTTTGTTTGGAATGCCAAACCATTGATAAAAATGATCAACTCTTTCAAGTTACAACACTGTAATTAGATTTTTTTTTTTCACTGGGCAGACAACAATGCAAAAGAAAAGCATAGTGAGTATGCAGATCGGAATGCATTTCTACTGGGAGTTTTCAAGAAAACAGCAAACAAACTTATGGAATACTACTGCGACGGTGCAGAGAATGTTAGGGAACCAGCTAGACATGGACCAAGGTTCACTCAGCCAAGATCGGCATTATGAAGGCTGTTCGGGCATTTGATGTGAAACAGGTGAATACACTATCAGAAAAGGCGCTACCTCTGGATGCAATTCCCATGTTTAGATGTGAAGCTGAAGCACATCTTGCCCAATACAAGCATTTTGACACACAAAGAACAACATTCCTTCATATTCCTTCCAGTAAATATTGTAAATATTGTTTGGTGTTTTGGTGTTGGTTGGCAGGGATTGGGTTAATTTCCTATCCCTGATAAAAACGTGAGAATGTGGCTGGAACCTTTATTGAATAATTGATGATTAATTAGGTTCCAGCCAAACAAGGGATTTTTCCCCCTTTCATCCCCAGCCATGGGATGAAAGGGGGAAAAATCCCTGTTTGGAGAGAGAAGTTTTGGGTGAGTGAATCTGTGTTCCTGTGGTATTATTTGTAAATGTTCAGTGAAGGCTGTGCTCAGGCTGAACAGTATTTTTGTGTTTGTTTAAACCATTATTTTGGCCTGTGTGCCTTTTTTGTTTTGTATATTGTATTTTTGTTTGTTTTATTAAAGTGCACACCAGTGCTTAAACTGCAGATTCCTTGCCTCTGAGTCTCCTTCACTGTCAATAATACCAGGGCCCACAACACTATCCTGTCACATATGGTGTCCTGCGTGGGACTGAAGCGCCTCCAAGAGACTCTGTGCAGGACTGTGGTTTAAAAAAAAAAAAATGGGAAAGAAAAGAAGGCAGCAGACACAGGAGGTTCTGCTGAAAGAATGTAAGAGGTGGTGGTCACGTATTCTGACCTCACTGGGACCCCCGGACTGGGCGGCAGAACAGGAGCAATGGAGGACTGAAGGGGCTCCCCCTTTGCGGTGCATGTGGTGAGTTTGGGCACAACCAGGACTGCCCCTATGGAGACCCTTACTACGAAGAGGCGAGGAACCAGGGCCTGATTGGGGCAGAGTGGTTCTGGGCTGTAGATAAGACCCGGCCGTCCCAAGTGCCAAGGGAAGCCCACTTGTCCAGAGCCCAAGGGAGAGCTGCACCATTCTCCAGTGACTGAGGGAGAGCTGCACCAGTCTCCAGAGATAGAGGGAGAATACTTGTTGCTCCCGTCTCCACCACTAGAGGGACCTACCTGCCACTCCCGCCTCCACCACTAGAGGGAGACTACCTACTGCTCCCGCCTCCACCACAGGAGGGAGACTAGCTGCCGCTTCCGCCCCACTGCTGGAGGGAGACTATCTGCTGCTCCCACCTCCACCAGCAGTGGAAGATTACCTGCTGCTTCCGCCTCCACCACCAGAGGGAGATGAGGAGCTGCAGCCGTCGCCTCCCGAGGGTCTGCACCTGCCGTTGCCTCCCAAGGGACCTCTCCTGCTCTATCCTGCACCGCCTGGGGCTGCAAAGCTTGCATCGCCTGGGGATGCCTTTCACCATTGTCTGGGGGGTGCAGCTCTGCCTCGCCCGGGGTCGCCTGCTCGCCATTGCCTGGGGTTGCACAGCCCCGACTACCACCCTTGTGCCACAGCCCGGTGCCTTGGGGTTAGATACCTGGGCTCCTAGACACCCAATCTTCATGTCTGGACCTCTGGTTTCTGGGCCTGACTCCCAGGTCGTGGCACACCCAGGCATAGTTGGTCGCCTGTTCTCCTGCTCCGCTCCCCCTGGTAGCCCACATGTCACTGCATGGTTTTAGTGGGGAGGTTGCCGTTGGGGCCATGTGTGCTGCGCACAAGGGGAGGGGGTGGGGGAATGATATGTGGCAGGGCAGGGCCTTGCCTGTAAATATTGTTTGTGGTGTTTTGGTGGTGGTTGGCAGGGATGGGGTTAATTTCCTATCCCTGCCAAAAACATGTGAGAATGTGGCTGGAGCCTTTTATTGAATAATTGATGATTTAATTAGGCTCCAGCCCCATGGGATAAAAGGGGGAGAAATCCTTTGTTTGGGAGAGGAGTTTTGTGCGAGTGAACCCGTATTCCTGCAGTATTTGTACATGTTCAGTGAAGGCTCTGCTTAGCCTGAACAGTATTTTTGTGTTTGTTTAACCCTTAGCGGTCCTATGTCGGACCTGGTCCGATATTGCAATTATTCCTATTTGGTCCAATTTCGGACCCTGTCCGACATCATCAAAAAGACGCAAAAAACAGGTTTCTAGAGGGCGTATCTCATGAATAGTCATACTTGCCCCTGGCATCCGATAACGGTGGCCATAAGGAAACAAGCTGGCTGCTACTGCATCAGCGCTCAGAGAATATCACGGACATTTGCAGAGCTTTTTTCAGATGTTATAGTAATAAAATAATGACTTGGATCGCATTATTGAGGCGTTTGATGATAAAACGAGTGATCAGGAGATGATTGATTGGTATGTACGACTATTATTATTATTTATTTCTTGGCATATGTGAAAGCTATAGTGAATGAAAGGGTGGGGCGGGGCTGGAGATGCCCAGTGAGTGCTTTGTTGATATGCAGGGCCTTTTAAACCCGTTTGACTGTGGAAAAAAAAAACTTTTAAACAGCGCGACTAAAATTAACTGCACGTGTGAAAATAAATTGGACCTGACGTGCCTGACACGCACTTAATAAATGGACTGCAAAGGGTTAAACCATTATTTTGGCCTGTGTGCCTTTTTGTTTTGTATTTTGTATTTTTGTTTGTTTTATTAAAGTGCGCACCAGCGCTTAAACTGCAGTTTCCTTGCCTCTGAGTCTCCTTACTGGTCAATAACACCTGAGCCCACAACGTTATCCTGTCACAGTGACCTCAAGCACACTAGAAATAAAGAAAAATTTGATGGAAAGGAAGGTAAGTCAGCTGGACTTAACTGAGTGGGGAACGGAGGGGGGTGATGCTGGGACACCAGAATTCCTGTCGAGCCATCTTAAGGTCGTGGGCTAGTTGACGAAACACCAAGGATGGTAGGTGCTCACTTGAAGACCCCAGAGAAGTACACTACTTAGCTCAGTCCAGTCAGTTGTCATGCTGATGCGCTAGGGAGGCCGCACTGTAGTTGATCCCTGGAGCCAGCATTGCAGCCGTTGTGTGTGCTGATGCGCCAGGGAGACAAAAATAGGCTGATCCCTGGAGCCAGCATTACACTTCAGCCATCAACACCAGGCAGAAGGCTATCTACATCATCAGATGGAAGGAAACATAGATGGATCACATTAGTTTTACAGTAAAAGAAGCTATTTCTTAGTTGGTGCTTATCTTGGCAAGAGCTGAGTCCAATATCGGCATGAAGTTTTAACACCTACTCTCATGTAATGGAAATCTTGCTCGTGCATGTGAAGTAAATGATCTTGGGGAATTTTGGGATTCACCTGTAGTTGTACAGCGGTTTCCAGAGTTAGCAGAGACAGCAAAGCGATCCCTATTGATCTTGCCTAATTCTGTAGCTGGACAAGTCTTCACAAAGCAAGGACAGGGCATGAATGCGAAGAGTGCCAGTGGGTGTTCTGCACTGACCTTCAATGCTTTAAAATGTACTGGTGAGACAATTAGACTTGTTTTGTTTTGTATGAATGCATAATTACGGTATGCAAATACATTAATTTATCATTTTAGCTCAGTTTTTTGTGTTTTAAGTAAACCAAATGAATACCATTGGATTTTGTAAATTACTGCAATCAATGAGCTATAATTTCCCCCAATTTCTTACTTTGTCTGCAACTGAACGGCAATTTTTATTTTTACTGCGATTTTAGATTGCAGGCTGTGAGAAAAACATGATTAACCGAGCTAAAGCAAAACTGAAAGAGTAATAATTTGCAAGTAATTCCCATGTCGGTCAATATTGTAATTTCAATGGGTAGTGTTGTCATGAATAACAACCCCTCGTGAAGAACAGTATAACTTGAAGAACAGTTTTCATTTATTCATATTTTTGGAGAAAATTGTACAGCAAAAATGAAAGTGTGAACTAAAACAGTTTTTTTCTGCAAAACAAGCAATCATTTATAATTTCTGCTTTAAAAATGTGATATGCTCTACTTTCCGTGATGCTTTCATTTATTGATTAAAAATGTTTAGAAAATGGTGTCTCTCTGTGGGTAACACATTGTTTCCTTGGCTTTCTGTGTTGTGTCTGTTTTTTCTTTTTTTTTTACTCTTTAAACAGCACTGGCCCACTTGTTTCCGCTAGCTTGGTTATGATGGTTATATCTATTTAAAATTCCAATGCTCTGCTCTCAGGTCCTGTTACAAAGCTAGGGGTGGGGTACGTGTTGACAGGATGTTCCATAACAGCCTTTTTAAGTGCCTTGCTTCTCTTTCCTACTTGGTGAAACAGACACCCCACAAAACTAAGCTTTCATTCCTTTGTTAATCTCAAGTAACAACACTGAATAATCTCTTCAGGAATAGCTCCAACATGCAGCCATAAACCTTGGATTCCACGGTTGATTCCAGCCACACATACAGTTGGAATGGAAAGATTACAAGACACTGTAGCTGTATGTACTTTTCATAGACTAATTTGTATGACTAAGCCTGCTTCCCATCAACAATTGTTTCAAAATAATATAAATTATTTTTTGTAGTCATCTTTTATATTTCACACTTCTATTTTTCAAATGTTACGTTGTTTTTCACTCACAATGCAGTATTTAATTACATTAGAAATAAATGTGAAAAGCATAGTAAGCTCCTCCTAAAATGGTATGTTTTCAGTTAAAAATGTTTTCATAAAAACTACAAATAATTAAACTTTTTAATAAGTATGAAAATCAAAGAGTTAAACATTTAGTAAAATACCACTCCGTTTAGCATTTATTGCATTTTGTTGAATCTTGTACAGCCTTATTAATGGCTAAAAATTGTAAGCTCCCTCTTGATAGAAACATAAGGTGAACACTTTTTATTGAAGAAATAGCTTAGGAAATGTGGCCACAGGGCTTTTAACTAACACTAAACATTTGATATACTCCAGTTACCAAAATTTCTGGTATCTAATCAAACCAAATTGTGAGCTCTGCTAGCTTTTGCCGACCTAGAATATGTATGTGTTTACAATCCTAAACCTATAGTTTGGTCATTGGGAGACAATAACCACCAACATATCGACACGTTGCAGAAATGACATCCAAATGGTTTGGCATCCCCAGCTGTATATTTGACATTCGTATAAATTGAAATGAAAAATACATCACCACTGTTGTATTAAGTGTTGGTTGGACATTTTCCTTTTCCATGATAAATACAGCCAAAAAAACCTGACTCCATTAATATAATAAAAATATATTGTCCATTTCGTTTTTTGGCAGCTGCTTGGCTTTCCTCATGAGGTTTATAAAGTACAGTACTGTAATAAGATAACAAATATTCTGAAAAGAAAATGCCATAGCTGGACAAGTTGGACTGAGTAAGTTATGGTAACATTCACTGATTTGCCTTATTTGTTCCGCTTCTGTGAAGTTAATTTAGACTGAGCACAACTAGGTTTATTCAATTGATGAAAACGTTGGCTGGTGTAAATGCTACTATAGTTTAAAAATGTTTCTTTAATGGTATTAGAAGTAAATATTAAACTTCTAGAATTTTGCTAAAATGGTAGCAGTGTTTGTAGATCCATCACTGTTTAGAACAATTTAATATATCTCAACAGCAACACGTCTTAATGCTTGTGTTTAGAATTCATTGTCTAATTGACCTAGTTACATCATTTTACTGCCAGGTGATGTCCAGAGTACAACTAATGTACAGAGTACAAACTAATAGGCTTTACTAGTCCAGTTCTTCATCATAATGATATGGTGAGTTCAATAGCATGTGAATGCTGATAATATCATAGCTTGGAGACATTTTCCTTAAACAGCCACAACATGATTGCGATACCCTTCAATCCAAATATACTAATGACGGCAATAACATACTCCATATCCAGACACTGGAAATGCTTTCGTTCATCCACATCACGGTACTGAATGTAATTAGCGGCTCATACACTGTAGTATTACATATTGTAGTGAAATAATGCAGAATCTTGTTTAAAACCTCTTCACTAGGGAAAAAGAGGACAATAACTCTGGATGTGAGAACCTTCAGCCCATTAGTACCTCCTATGACTTGGTGTAACTTTCATGCATTATCATTATCGTTCTGTAGCCCAGAGCAAATAGATCTTTATCATGTTTTGCTGGCCAGAAGGCTGATGGACCAATAATTACTTTGGAGTGACAGGGGGAAAATTCCCACTTGGGAGACTGATGTAGCCATGCAGGACTGACCTTTACTAGCTTCACCATTTATCAAAGCATGAAAAGAAGCTTTCAAATGCGGTTGGCAAAACTTCAAACAAAATAAATATGTTTTTACTCTAGTATGGCTGCAGCAGTAATACAGAATCAATGTGCTGCTGCACTGCTATCCAGTGTAAATAAATTTGTCAGTAAATGCTTACTATTAGCTGCAATAAAGGGGCCTTGCATGATTGTCTTTGCGGGGTAGTTTTTCTAACAGTGTATTAAAAAATCGAGCCACGCCTGTGTTACTTGTGATGATTATTATTTTTATTTATTTTTTTTGTCTCATGAGAATTGTTAAAACCATGATTGTCATTTACTGTGTTTATGCCAGGATATGTGGCATAATAGTATATAAGTGATTGCTTTGCAACATGCAGCAACACAAACAAAACCCAATCCTGTTTTGATCCGTTCCCTCTGCTCATGCAGAGTGATTGTTACCAGGGCTGGAAAGGAGGTATGCAACACTGAAATGTCTGCTGTTTGGCTGTCTCGTCTAGAGTAGCAGGGATTCTTGGGCGGAATTCCTCTGTTTGCCATGCAGAGATTCCTTCCTGCCCAAAAGGAATTTAAATTAATAGCACACATCTGTGGTTTAAATCACTGGTTCAGGCAAAGCCAGTTTGAAACATTAAGGAATAGGGAGAAAAAAAAAACACCTTGGGCTCTATTCAAATCTAAATGCTGTTTAGATAAAGTAATATACTGTAGGGCCTTTTGTATATCTTCAGTATATGTTTGCTTGAAAAAGACCAAGGAGAGTCCTCTTTAATGAATAAAACAACTGCAGTATTTAGAGTCAAATATAGAACAGAGTAGTATTGTAGGACAGGTGGAGTTTTTCACAATATAAAGTCTATTGATACTAATGAGATGTTACCATGTGGTCGCATTAAATAGATCTTAACAAGTCTAAGCCGTTGCATGTGATTAACATACAAAAGTCTGTTTGAGGAAGCTACACTACAACCTTTTCAGTGGAAATGTAAGTTGGTTTGAGACTTGCGGTAACCTGTCTGCACAACACATCTGTCAGCACAAGTTTATTTTACACACACATTATTTGTCAAAATATTGGGACTTGGTTATACTCTCTTTTTTTTAGGTGTCTCGTCTCATTTTTTTTAAAGCCAAAGTTCCAGTACCTGATGAACTTTTTTACGAAAAATTTTCAATTTATTTACATTTTCTGATGCAAATACAATGCTGAGTGGGGGCTGTATACTTCCAATTATATCAGATTGACTTTTTTGGAAATTACAACTGACTTTGATTTATGCAGACTAAGATTGAAGTAATTGTTTTGCACCAATAATTTTCAGCATAAATGTAAAGAATTAATGTAGTAGTTCTGCCATTTATTTGAGTTGGTATGTTATGCCTGACAAGAATATTTACTACTTTTTATATTTGACCATTATTCCATTTTTGAATCTTTTGTTTAAATATGATGCTATTTGTTTGTTTGTTTGTTTTGCAGCACTTGCTATATAAACCTAGTTACATTGTAATACGAATCATATCCATAAAGATAATTACATTTAAAAGCACTAAACTTATGCTTTGGATATTTTTTAGTTATGGTAGCTGTAACCACAATAAACAGTCTTATAAAACTATAACATTTTATAACTTGGCGTGTCTTTTGCTAAAAAAAAGGCCCAATTTTTATGACATATTTCCTTGTCAAATGTTAATGATTTTTTTTTTTTTTTTAAGCAGTGCATGTTTCCCTTGTAAACCACTTTTATGTACAGTACAAGAACAACACCAGCGTTTTAAGGCATTTCTTAAATTAAAATTAGCACATCACCCAATCACCCAGATTTTGCTAGCTTTCATTATTAAAAGGACTGTGCATTTACAGCCCTGGTTTTTATCATTTCAATTATTTTAACAAAAGTATTAAGTGCTTTGTGGACCACTTGTTACCTTGTAATCTATGATCTTGACCTCATGTCAGGCTGAATGTAGTTATGTTCATTGTATCTGCATTCAAACTTAGTTTACCCCTCTATGCAACAACTTTAGTGAAGAATTTCCAATTCACTGCTGCAGCTCCTTTAGTGGTTGGGTGCTAAATGTCAAAGTAGTGGCTGAGATGTGTAAGGCTAGAAAATACTGACGATGTTAAAGTTGACTACTCACCTTGTTAGCAGTACGAGTAAGCCAGAGGAAAAGCTGTGGGGTTCCTTTGACCTTTGCCCAAGGGGCTAAAGTTTCTCAAACTAGAGCAGCCATTAGCATGAAAGCTTATTGAAATATGTCTTTTAAAACCCAAGGAAGCCTGTTCCTTTCTCTTTTCCAGTTAAATTTATGCTGTGTTTATTCACTCTCCTTAGTTATTTATTGGGAACAACTAAACAATTTCTTTAAAAAAAAGCATAATAAATTAAGTGAAGTTATTAATTTTCCAGTATTTGGCCCATATTCTTTTTAATGCTAGGAAAATACATATGTAGATCACTTGTAAGTCTTTCTGCTAGGTTCATATCTGTATGTTTTACATACAAATGTTCTGAACCTATACATGTTAAAAGTACCTGAGTTAAGTACCTGGTATATTTAGAAAACACTATGTAGTGGTTAAAGACCACTATATAACGATAAACAAACAAAAAAAAAAAAAACATTTTTCATGTGACAGAAACAAAAAACGAAGCAAAATTAATTTATTACGTTCTGGAACAAAAACGATATTAAAGATTTTGTTTATCGGTTAATAACTTTTTTTCGTTCACGTTAAGCCTTTTCTCTTTCCATTGTTTTCAAACATACAATAATTTGAAAAAAGTACTCTTCCCATGGTCTTACACCTCAGTGGTCAACGACAAAGCATTATGTCACAGCCAGCTAATGAAAGTCAACATTACATTTTGCTTGCTTTTTCGGAGCAGCCAGCGAATCAAATAGCACTTTATTTTGCTTCCACCTTGTGGTCAGTTACATGCATGCCCTTAACTATGAGGACACCGAGGTTGTGCTCATGTAAAGAATTTGGTAAAATACAAAAGACTTCTTAATTTTCTCTGCTGGTTTCCCGTGTAACATAGATTTGGAGGTTGAATAGTAAATACCAAGCAGTCATATAAATACTGCCAGCTAGAGCTTGAAACCTCAGTTTGACCTCGGTAGAATTTCAGCTCTGGTTATGATGCTGGCTTCATGCTGGATCCATGTTACGTGATCATGTATTCACTCAAAATAAACAGGTACTGTTATTAACTTAAGTTATGTACACAGAAAACAAGTATGTGTGGCAAGTGAAGGGCTTTGTTAATAATCGGAGGTTTGCTAGTTATATTCCTGGACCTACAATTTTATATTTTTTAGCAAAATACTTGATTTTTTTTTCCACCATCAGAGGATTTGTACCTTTTTGTAGTTTTGCCCATATGCCTACATAAGGAAGGCATATGGGAGATTTACATGGACAAATGCTTGGAGATCACGGATGACTCATCGGGGCAGGTTTGCAATGGTGGCATGGCAGTTATTACGTTATTGGTTGGCAGGTTATTACATTATCAGGCAAGCCCAGTTATTACATTATGCGTAAAAAAATTACATTATAGGGCAGAAATTTTTATTACATTTGTTAAGTTATTACATTATTACATTAGTCAAAAAATGATTACATTATAGAGTATTACATTATCGGTTAGTTATTACATTAATGGTTGTTACATACCACTGTGTTGCACTGACATGTAGAACAAGTTATAGAATGTATTAAAGTCATTCAAAGTACTCTATTCAAACAAAATGTTTTCTACATCAGGCCATAAACACTTTCCTCCTATCAGCTTATTTTTCTTTCGGCATTTTAAGTTTGTTTTTGTTTCGTCTCCAGTCACGTACTGTTTTTTCAGTATTGCAATTAACATGTATTTCAACAATGCGCAATTTCAAGAATCAAACCTGTTGTGTAGCATTTTTTTTTTTTTTTCTCTTGCTGTCCCACTTTATCCAGTCTCAAAGTCACCTGCATTATTATAGCATTGCAGTTACAACGAACGGAAGACTTGAAAAGTTTACTACTCGTCTTTCTAACCAATAGATGTGGAGGACGGGAATAACAGTGAAGCGGTGTAGCTGTGACGTTTTATAGGTCAGTCAAGCCTGCATTTAACATTCAAAATGACTAAGCGTATTGAGAGTAACAAATAAAAACTTTTAATTAGAACAGTGATTTTGTCTTTCTACCTAGCAACATGACTTGACTTGCCGTAGATCCTGAACAAATAAAATTGGATTGTTGACAGTTAGGTTTGTGTGAGCCATAACCGTGGCTGTAGTAATCCCATTGTGGCACTGTGTGGCAAAGTGCCCCCCCTGTGTATTATATGTTACGTGTTGTGTGTTAATGTTGGTGTATAGTCATTGGGACATGGGATATAAACGGGTCTGTGTTTCACATGTATTTAAAAATGTAGATTTGTATTTAGGCACGAGGATGGCACAAATCACTTCACGTGCTGGTTAAAATGTAATGTGTGGTCACGGGAGTACACTTTATTAAGTCACGTGCAGTTGTACCGAGATTCCAATTGAATGATTGACTAGCAATCGAGTCTCGGTACAACTGCATAAAAGCTGCATGTTTTCACTCACTCGGGGTTGGGTGTTCGGTGAGTGGAGAACGGGAGAGAGACAAGGCGAACTAAAGTTAGAGAAGTGTTCTTACCGTGTTTGTCTGTTCGTGTCTGTTTAGTGTATAGTCCGTTTTGTTTGTCTATTTATTTTGGCGCAAGTGCCGTGTCCTGTGTTTGTTTGTTACAACCGTTTATTTTTCTGTTTGTTTATTTATTAAATGCTGAGCGAAAGCATTCGCTCAGCTCCACCAAACTCCACCTCTGTTGTTTATTTCCATGGCTCTGGTCTGACGTCACTCACACACGCCATCCTGTCACACACTGGTACAGTAGTTTAATATTGGATACACTGGCGCATACGTTGCACCGTGTATTAGTTGCTACCCCCTTTTAAGAACTCAGCAAAAATGCCTAGAAAACCGACTTATACAATAGTTTTTACGGTACAGCAGAGCAAGAGGAGTACCTGGCCTGTCAACCCAGGCTATGGAATGAGGAGCAGAGGCAATGGGAAGCAGAAGGAGCTCCATTCTGCTACAGTTGTGGAGAGTCTGGGCACAACAATGAGGAGTGCCCATATGAAGACACTGCCGGAGCTATCCTTAGGTCAGGAGACCCAAGAAGGGACAAATGGGACATTGGGTTTAGGGGGTAGGCCGAGGGTTAAAAGTGCACCTCCTTATAGAAGCCCAGTAGAAACTAGGGAGCTAATGTTAGGGTCAGCTGGCATTAGAGGTCTGGTCTTTGATCAGGGCCGGCTGAGCCTTAACATTACCTCCCACCCACCCAAAATGTGCAAATTAAAGGGGAAAGTTGGCCTTGGAATGGCCAAGTGTGCTTTGCACAAGGGGGAGGATGTGTGTTTTTTGTTTTCTGTTCATTTAAAGTTGCACAGAAAGCGCTGAACTACTGTTCCTGTGTTTGTGCTCCGTTGTCTGCCTTGGCCGCAAGTCACTCTACCACTATATATATATATATATATATATATATATATATATATATATATATATATATATATATATATATATATATCCAGGGCTGACAATGGAACGTGAAACAAGCAGCGTGATTGGTCGAGCAAGGTTCCAGCTGTCGGACAGATGGAACCTCGTCACATTATTAGTAATCACTGCGCTGCCTCACAGAATTTAAAGTACATTAGCCATCTTGTCTGTACTCATAGTAACTACTAAAACTCTGTGATCAACTACCGGAAGATATGAATATCTCCTGAACCAAATCCCCAAAGTAGTAAGTAGACATGCCGATTTGTGGGCAATTGCCATCTTTCAGGACTGGCTAAAACACAAAAAGTCCAGTCCAGTGAATATACAAGTGCTCAAAAATAATAATGAAAACAAAAGGTGAAAGAAAATGGGAAAATAAAACGCTGTAATAAAACTACAAAATAAAGGTGCTGCACTCGGCAGCGTTACCCCGATCGTTGCTATCCGTACGGCACGGGTCTCTGTCCTATGCTCACCCGTTCCCTCAACCTGTGGATACTGTTCGGGGTTCTGCCAAGTTTTTCCTGCTATTAAAAATTCCTTTTCTTTTTGATTAATTTACTGTTGCTCATTCTTCTCCGGCCATGCTCGGTCTGGCAGCAGAGCTTACGCCAGCTGGCTTGTTTCGTCTTCATCTTCATCGGGGCAGGCTTAGGGAACAACAGAGCGTTATCTTATAGGGTCAGCAATCCCCAAAGCCTGCCTCTCAACCACTCAGAGAGAGGGAAAGCCAACACACCCTCTTCCCCACCTCTCCGTGTCACTGCCATAACTGACAGGCGGATCTACGAGGCTGCTGCCCCCTTCCTGCAGTACCCCGCATGCACCAGACAGTCAGCACAGACCTTCCCTGTTACAGATGTCTAAAAAAAATGCACCTCTTAATCAAATACTAAGGGATTTCTATGGAAATGTAAGAAATGGCCAAGGGGAAGAATATAAAATTTTAAGCTACGTTAGTCTGTGAGTGGGAATAAACAGATATATAAATGAAAACAAAACTGGCGAATCTGCCAATATACACTCTCATCCTGATTTTGTCTCTTTAAATAATGTATTTTTAGCAGTTGTAAACGCTACACGAAAACACAAAAAGCCACTTCTGCACATTATCCACCCCTCTCCGACACAGACCTTGAAACATTAATGAAATCTGAAGCTCTGTCAACCGAAACAGCTCCGGGCTTGGTGAGGAAGGTCTGGGTAGACGTACAGTATTATCTTGTGCGCCATGGCCGACAGGGACAACAGGAACTGAGACTCAACTCTTTCCAACTAAAGCAGGATGAAAACGGTGCAAGATACATAACATTGTCCTTTTAACGAGGACACAAAAAATCACACAGATCAGTATGAGGCAAACAAAGAGAGCCTCTGTGGCTTCATATATGAACAGCCAGGAAACAAAATGTGTCCAGTTGAAATCCTACATAAATTATATATATATATATATATATACATACAGTACTGTGCAAAAGTTTTAGGCAGGCGTGAAAAAATGCTGTAAAGTAAGAATGCTTTCAAAAATAGACATGTTAATAGATTATATTTATCAATTAACTAAATGCAAAGTGAGTGAACAGAAGAAAAATCTAAATCAAATCCATATTTGGTGTGACAACCCTTTGCCTTCAAAACAGCATCAATTCTTCTAGGTACACTTGCACAAAGTCAGGGATTTTGTAGGCATATAGTCAGGTGTATGATTAAACAATTATACCAAACAGGTGCTAATGATCATCAATTCAATATGTAGGTTGAAACACAATCATTAACTGAAACAGAAACAGCTGTGTAGGAGGAATAGAACTGGGTGAGGAACAGCCAAGCTCAGCTAATAAGGTGAGGTTGCTGAAGACATAGTCATACACCATGGCAAGACTGAGCACAGCAACAAGACACAAGGTAGTTATACTGCATCAGCAAGGTCTCTCCCAGGCAGAAATTTCAAGGCAGACAGGGGTTTCCAGATGTGCTGTCCAAGCTCTTTTGAAGAAGCACAAAGAAACGGGCAAGGTTGAGGACCGTAGACGCAGTGGTCGGCCAAGGAAACTTACTGCAGCAGATGAAAGACTCATCATGCTTACTTCCCTTCGCAATCGGAAGATGTCCAGCAGTGCCATCAGCTCAGAACTGGCAGAAAACAGTGGGACCCTGGTACACCCATTTACTGTCCGGAGAAGTCTGGTCAGAAGTGGCCTTCATGGAAGACTTGCGCCAAAAAGCCATACCTCCGACGTGGAAACAAGGCCAAGCGACTCAACTATGCACAAAACACAGGAACTGGGGTGCAGAAAATGGCAGCAGGTGCTCTGGACTGATGAGTCAAAATCTGAAATATTTGGCTGTAGCAGAAGGCAGTTTGTTCGCGAAGGGCTGGAGAGCGGTACACGAATGAGTGTCTGCAGGCAACAGTGAAGCATGGTGGAGGTTCCTTGCAAGTTTGGGGCTGCATTTCTGCAAATGGAGTTGGAGATTTGGTCAGAATGAATGGTCTCCTCAATGCTGAGAAGTACAGGCAGATACTTATCCATCATGCAATACCATCAGGGAGGCATCTGATTGGCCCTAAATTTATTCTGCAGCATGACAACGACCCCAAACATACAGCGAAAGTCATTAAGAACTATCTTCAGCGTAAAGAAGAACAAGGAGTCCTGGAAGTGATGGTATGGCCCCCACAGAGCCCTGATCTCAACATCATTGAGTCTGTCTGGGATTACATGAAGAGAGAGAAGCAACTGAGGCTGCCTAAATCCACAGAAGAACTGTGGTTAGTTCTCCAAGATGTTTGGGCCAACCTACCTGCCGAAGTTCCTTCAAAAACTGTGTGCAAGTGTACCTAGAAGAATTGATGCTTGATGCTGTTTTGAAGGCAAAGGGTGGTCACACCAAATATGGATTTGATTTAGATTTTCTTCTGTTCACTCACTTTGCATTTAGTTAATTGATAAATATAATCTATTAACATGTCTATTTTGAAAGCATTCTTACTTTACAGCATTTTTTCACACCTGCCTAAAACTTTTGCACAGTACTGTATATATATATATATATATATATATATATATAAACCTCCCGATGCTCAGGCAATCTAATTACACCCGAGAAGACAGCTTCAACATGTTCTAGATGGGGACAAATATTGGTATGCCCGAGAACCCATAGGCATTCTCTCCCATCGTCTGCACTCTGCTGAAACAACAGCCTCCTCGACTGAGAGAGAAGAAAATGAATTCAGTGCCATAAAAATAATACAATGATTTGAAATTTGAGTTACAGAAACCTTATCAGATTTGAAAATCTGGTGGAAGTCGCAAATAATTCCCATAGAGGATGGGAGCACTCCATGTACAGCTAAACCATCAATGGCACTAACATCTGTTTTTACTGTATTAGTATCTGAAACAGAACTTACCTGGAACATCAGCATCCTCTGTTGGTGCAGATGGAGCTGAAGACATCTTAGAGTGAATGTGTAGGGATGCAGTTATTTATTTTTTGATACATATTTAATAATGAAAATATAATACATTTTATATACTGCCCTTGCTTAACTCTCATTTCTTTTTAATATCTGGGCCCTAGTATTTAACATAAGTTGGTGCTGGAGTTGTTTTTATTTAATTTTTATTTATTTAATTGAATGCATTCCAAAACAGAATTGAATGGGAAGTAAATGGTAATGTGAAACTTTTACAGTGTAGACTATTTAGGATTATTACTAATAAATTTGCTTAAGAGAAAAAGAATACCTGTGTTTCCAAAGAGATTCACAAATACTGTCTTTTGATTTTGTGTATCCAGATTTGGTATTCTGTCCTTAAACCAACAGTTTGTCAGTCCCAAACTGTTATGACATAAATTATATTTTATACATGAACATTTTTTAAATGTATTAATCACATTGTTCTGCCTTTTATTGCAACTGTGATACATTCAGTAGAGTGAAAATTGTACAGGGGTACTTGAGCTAAAACCTTCAAACAGAAAGGGTACAGTTTTAAAATAAGGTTGAAAACCTGTGGTCTATTCAATTGATCTAAATTAGGGGTGGCCAAAGTTGGCCCCTCCAATACTGGTCTTTGTTCCAACCTTCTAAATTCTTTAAACTTCTATCCAGACCATGAAGTAGGTAATTATATCATTTTACCTGTTAAACCTGGAGTGGAACGGCACTCCAGGACTGTGATTGGACACCCCTGATTTAAATGGTGGCAGTCTAGTTACTGATGTTAAAATCATTAAACCCTCCCTAGCATTTTGTTTTTATTTATTACAGATAGAAATACTCTGAAGAAACATGTATGTGCGTTTAATTTAGATTTTCATATCTATTTTTGTTACAAAAAGGTCCTATATCAAAGTATGTTAACAGTGTCAGTATGTAGGTCTCTTCCCTGTGTTTTAGATCCATTAAATGTTTGTTGCAGCCAGACATCAGTGAAGGAAAGTGTTTCAATGATGAATAACCTATGAATAGCTTTGTTATAGTGACCCAAAAGCTCCCTTTGGTAAGGAATGTTCTAAACCACTATAAACATATGTTTTTATGTATGTGTGGTTGTAAAGTATGTTATTTCAGTCCGGTGTTATGGGTGTTGTGCTGGAGTCTCCGCACACAGATATATATTTTTTTCTGCGTTAGTAGGGAGATAGTGTTTCAATTGTATGCTATTGGAAACTAATACAACTACTTTTATGAGGATAGATTAAAAAATGTGAAGATCTTTTCAGTATTGTGTGGAAATGCTCAAGATAAAAAGGTGAACTTCTGGGTTGTTACTTGAAAGGGGGGATGTAAATATAATGTACAGTAAGTTTTGACGGTAAATGTCAGAATTGATATACAGTAGTGTCTGGCTAAGAGAACACCCCTCGGGAAGCAAGCAAAGCGTTCTTCTAACTGAAGTATTCTCTAAGACTGAGCTAGTCATCAAACACAATATGAATCAATAAATAAATACATACAGTGGTTTGCAGAAGTATTCATCCCCTACCAATAATGTCACATTTTGTTGAATTACACATAATTTATACACAGTTTTTCAAACAAACTTTTTTTTTATTCAAAGCTGTAGTGGTTAAACTGAACATTGGTATATGAGGAGGAGGTTAAATGTCAGCAAAACTTGCAAAGAAAATGTACAAAATGAAATTTACTGGTTGCATAAATATTCAGCCCCTTAAGTCAGTACTTGGTAGAAGCACCTTTTGCAGCAGTTACTGCTATGAGTCTTTTTGGATAGGTCTCTACTAGCTTTGCACAGTAGGATGGTGAAATTTTTGCCCATTCTTCACAGGAAAATTGCGCCAGTTCTGATAAGTTTGTAGGGGATTGTCGATGGACTGCAATCTTCTCGCCATAAATTTTCAATTGGATTCAAGTCAGGACTTTGACTGGGCCACTCAAGAACATCAATTTTCTTCTTGTTCAACTACTCCAGTGTGGCTTTGGCTTTGTGCTTTGTGTCATTGCCCTGCTGAAATGTAAATTTCCTCCCCAGTTTCAGAGTCTTGGCTGACTCAAACAGGTTTTCCTCAAGGATTCGCCTGTACTTTGCACCATCCATTCTCCCCTCTATCGTGACAAGCTTCCTAGTCCCTGCTGAAGAGAAGCATCCCCATAACATGATGCTGCCACCACCATGCTTGACAGTTGGGATGGTGTTGACTGGGTGATGTGCAGTGTTGGGCTTACGCCAGACGTAACGCTTGTAATTTAGACGAAAAGTTCAATTTTTGTCTCGTCTGACCACAAAACCTTTTTCAACATGTCTGCAGTATAATCTACATGCTTTTTCACAAACTCCATATGTGCTTTAAGATGAGGCTTTTTGAGTAATCCATTGTTAAAGTTATAATACAGGTACTGCAATCCTCTGTATAAAATACCTGCCAAGCAGCAGTTTCAAAGCTGAAGCTATAGCTTTGATTTAAAAAAAAAAAAAAAAAAGTTTCAAATTGTTGGTGTAAAGAAGACAGCTGTGTTAGTATTCTCATTTGAGGAGTTGATGATAAACAGTATTGTAGTTTAAATCTGGTTTTGGTAAGCGCACCCTTTGATCATCCACTATTGTTAAAAATATCTTAAGCTCCTCAGGCATTTAATAACTTGATGTTTCTTTTGGTGTGTTAATGTTTACATTGCTTGTTTAAAAATGGATTCCACTTAAAAGTTTGTTTCAGCCCTATGTACCCGTGTATTTTGCGGTTTTGAACTGTGATGAGCATATCATTGGCACAACACAGTGAAAATAATATTACTCTGTTTCAAAACAACAAGCAAACTGTGTGTTGTTTTTTTTTTTTAGTGAAAAGCTGCTCACACTTTATTTACATTTATTGATATATAGTTTCTTTCATAAGCAAAACAATATTGAGTGGTGCCATTATTCTGTATTTAAAAATATCTAAAACATCAGTTTCTGAAATGGGGCTGTAGATTGTGTGTAAAAGTTCTTTGCATTTATACTACATCATGCAAGGGTTTGTTTTTTTTTGTATGCAAAGTTTTAAGCAGTGATCAGCGCATTAGCGGAATATTGTGGTATCACTATTCTGTTTAAAGCCTTACATGTAGTATTTTGATTGTTTCATCGTTGCAATTTGGTTGTGGCATGGTTCGTTGTTTTGCAGCTGTTTTTTTTTAATGGCAATGGCTAAGGCTAAAGCTGCCTGAATTTCAGTTCATATTACGTCTATTATGTATGTATCAAAAGGCTTGAGTATCACTGTGGTGATAATTTGAGATAACACTTAGTGTGTTTGTGGAAGGGTGCGGGTATTCACTGACACGGGAGACAGAAATGGTATTTGAAAACACCACACAGGTGCTCGGTTTTATTTTTACTCTGGTGGGGTGCACTGATTTCTTTGAGCCCGTAGAGGGCGCTTGTGGTCCATGGTCTGGCTACCAGCTATGGTATCCAGAGCCAACGGGGAATAATACCACGGCAGGGTACTCAGGTACAGTCCAGCACTCGCAGGTGCTCACAAATTATAAAGAACGAAGAAGGCAAAAAGAAACAGGGAAAATAAAACACAGTAAGGAAAAACTACAAAATAAATGTGCTGCACTTCGCAGCGTGAATCTCCCCAGTCGCCGCTACCCATACGACCCGGGACTCCGTCCTACACTCTGCTGTCTCCAACTCACTTCACAACAATATTGGGGCTGCCCAACAATTCCCCACTTTCCCCTCTCTTTCTTTAAAATTATTTTCTTTGATTTTCCTTTTCGGACGGTTGTTATCCTCCCGTCCTTCGGTAGTCAGAACGAGACCGCTTTGCTCGCTGGTCCAGTCTAAAGGGGCAGATCTGAGGAAACAACAGAGCATTACTTTATAGGTTAACAATCCCATTAAAGCCCGCCTCCCAGCCACTCAGAGAGGGGGAAAGCACACACACCCTCTTCCCCACCTCTCCGTGTCACCGCCATGACTGGCAGGCAGACCCCACGGGACTGCCGCCCCCTTCCTGCAGCATCGTGCATGTGTCAGACAGCCAGTCCAGGTCTCTCCCTGTTTCAGTGTTTTAAATATTTGATCAGTTGTTAAATTACATCTTAATAAATAACATTAAACATGATTTATTTGCATTTTAACAACATAGCCATAACTAAAACATTGTTGAGAATTATGAATACCAGTTTTTCACCAAACACCATTGGCCATGATTTTTTTAATTGTAAAAATAAACCGAAAAATCTGAGACATGGTAAATGTCAAAATTGATATATTTAATATATTTTTATTTCTGTTGAGTATTTTTGTTCTGTCCTATAAAATTCTTGCAACCACACATCTGTTATTCAGAAAACATTTAGTTTTAAGCCTACTTTCAATCACTGCAAAGTAAAAGATTGTTTGCCAGAATTCCACTGAGATCTGAGAGAATCTGAAAATAATTAAAACCAAAAATGAAGAAACCTAATCGTATTATAAAATCATATTCGTTAAAGAAATGACTGCTGGCTTCTACTGTAGTCTAGGGGTCACATTAATTCCATGTCCAATCTGCTGCAGTTCATGAAACATGTACCTGTGGAAATAAGGGTTTCATATAGCAACCTTGTTTTCATAAGTTTAACTGAAAACCGAATCTATCCTATAATAGTGAGTATTTAAAATAGGCTTAGTACTCAAATTGGAATTTGGAGTGGAGTGGAAATATTCTTAAAGAACACAAACATGCCCATCCCTTAAATCCAATTTCAAGTACAAATCACATTTAATACAGGATCACACTTAATCTGAATGACCTACCGTATAATTTAGTTTGTGTTGGATTCAAGATTTTTTGCTACTGTAAGCGAACTGGAAATATAATCAGAGCAATAAATGGTAGTTTCTGAGGGAAAACATTGGCCTAGCATGGGATGAAGTGCTAACATCGGGGACTGTTCAGCCTCATATAGGGTTACTGAGATGATTTTGGTTGTTTCCAGATTTGACCTAAAAAATTCAAAGCAACAGTAACCTCCATCTATAGTATGGTGAGAAATGTTGTATTTAGATGTTTTTATGTCTTTCCTCTCCAGTTTGTCATCTAAACTTGGATTAAATAAAACAAAAATCTATCAATCAGTAGCCTATTTGAAACCACATTCTATAGTGGCACAGACACAGACTATATGTCCCTTTTCAAAGTTTTGCTGGACAACTGCTTTTCCAATTGTGATGAAAATGTGTTGGTTTGAGAGTATTGGTGATGTACATTTTCTTGATATAATTTTGTATTTACAGATGACTTGGGATGTATGATTACTAGTCATCAGGTCTTAGACACTGTATTTCATGTTCAACAAAAGCACATAATTCCTATCCATAGAATCCTATTGAAGTGAAAGTATAAGGAAATGACTTAAAATAGCTAATTTGAATTAATCTACTCCAGATCTACAGTTAAATTAAACATTTCCATGTCAAAGAAACACATGCAGAATTCAACTCGATATCAATGTAATAGTTCATATGGAATTTATCAAGTAACAGATTTCATGATGTCATTGTCCTTTTAAGTAATTTACTTTGATATTAATGGTTACTTCAGAGCTGCAGGCTCATTTCTGTTTGAAGTTTTCCTTGTTACAGGCTATATCATTCATTCAGCTTTTTATTTTCCATTTCTTTTTTTAACATCTTGTTATGTTGTTTTTTTCTTGACTATAATCATGTACATAATCCATACATATTGTTTTAATACACCGATGGACTTTACTACAAGCATAGTGTTCCATATAAATGTGGTTATAAGCATAATGTTTATTAATATTTTCTTGTGATATTAATGATCTGGTGCTCTGAAATGGTGTCTGTCGGCAGCATCATTGTCCAACTGCAAAGTAAATTGGGTACAGTAATCCGTCGCATATCCGCCCATCACATATCCACCCTACCGTTTATCTGCCATGATCAACCTCTTCAGCTACGTTAGTTTATTATTGAAAAGAGAAGATAAGTTCAGAGCCTGTAGATCCTACCAAAGTTTCCGTACACTATGTTGTATGTGCTCCGTGCGCAACCATTGCTGGTAGTGTCATGTGAGCTGTACGGTGTGTTGATATGTAAATAAATCCTGTTTGCCTGCAGGGCGTATCAACTTCAACCTCCATCTCGATCTCCTGCCTGTCACTCAACAGTGAATGCACGCACCCACATGGCAGACAGCTACCCTGTCACAAGCATTAATACCCTGTATATTTCTAAACAAAGGATTTAGAGGCGCTCCCTAATAAAAGCTGAATCTCAAAACAGTAATTGTGTGAATATAGTAATTGTTACAGCTGTGTATAATGGTATTTAAAACAGGATTCATTTATCCACCTTTTTACATATCCACCCTTACTCTGGTCCCATCGCAGTTGGATACACAATGGATTACTGTACTGCTTTACATAGCTAACCTGCCCAAGGCATTGGTCCTAATGATTAAGCACCAACCTGGCTTGGTATCCCATTCCATCCACTCTCTGGGTAAAAGTGCATACACACTGTCCTAAGTCTGTCTCCATTTAAATTCTGGTGAACGCTCTCAAGTGATTTTCCGATTTCAACAAGGGACAAGTTATGCTTGCCACATGTAGTTGTTTTGTTAGGTTTATTTAAGTGTAATACTCCCCTGGTATAAATCCCAATGTACAATACCTCTGTTTTGTTACCCCTTTATTCTTCTATATTTTTATACCAAAAGTTTTTTATTAAAATCTCAGTGATTCTTTTTACACATTGACATTTTGGGGCAGAAATTCACACACTAAAAATTGTATGAGGTGCAGTATAATTAGGGCTTCTGATTTTTGTTTTTAACTGATAAAAACCAATAAAACACCCCAGATACAAAAAAAAAAAAAAGAATCGTTATATAGCCATAAAATGCTGGAAAAACACTGGAAATGGTTACTTAATTCACGTTGACTTCACCGCTTTCCCATTAAAAATTAATAAAACACTGAAAAATTAAATTAATAAAAACCGAAAAACAGAAGCCTTAAGTACATTGCAAGTACACTTCAGACTTCATAAGATCACAAAAAGCTATTTGCAAAAAAAGCAGCCTGTTATTGTATGTTTTATAGACAGCAATTGAGGAAGCAGGTGCGAGGTGTGTTGAGCTCTGTTGACAGTACCAATGTTATAATTTTTTTAATTATTATTTCAAACATAAAATGTAGCTATGTAATGCTTTATTCTATATTGGAAGTGGTGGAAGAACATCACATTTTATGCATTCATTTGCTGCTGACTGCACTGCAATAACATTTTTTTTTATGCAGTATCATCTTGCTGCTGCTGCTTGCCTAGTTTTTGCACTGAATAAACTTACAGCTGTTAATGGTTGTCTTTCTTTGATGTTTAAGCCATGAGGCTGATAGTTTTAGTGAGATCTGTGCCAGATTAATTTCATAGGTTTGAACAGCTTTCTGCCTTGATGCACTGGGATGAAATTTCTATTGGTTGAAAAAAAAAGCATTTAGGAAACATTATTAGAGCCTGATGTAGCTGTATAAATGTAGCCATTCATTTATATTTTTTGGGGAAAAAGTTGTTCAGGCCTTAACATGACTGGCGATTTGTATAGGTATAAATTGTACAGATTTAAATCTTTTCCACTTTTGGTTCCCACATGTTTCAGGTGTTACTATTGACACAATGTTAGCTGTTGTAAATACGGGGGGAATGGAAGTCAAGGGAATCTGTGTCACTATGGATTTAACAAATGTATATTTTGTTAAACAGATTGTATTGTGTTTCAATATACATGCAACATTTGATCTCTTTAAAAAAAAAAAAAGTGTAACCTTTTACAGTACATGTACAAAGGAGACATACTGTACTGTAATTGCTCTACTATGATACTCTTTAATTTAAATATTATATTGAAAACAATTATTTGAGCATAAGGGTCACCCAAATTGTCTAATTGTTTTTTCCGCCTCAAATAGAATATCTCCCACATCTTATTTTAGAACTGGCACTGACAAGTAATGCACTGCAAAGTGCCAAAAAATTATTTTTTTTCTTTTTGTATCTTGAGTAAAAAAACTGCTGACACACACAATTCTTTTAGTTTTATAGCGTTCTTTGTTTGGTAACAGCAGTTTTCCGGATTTATTTTTCACCAGCTCCCTAATTTAAGATTGTAATTTCAGTTTGTGTATTTCCTTGTGTGGAAACAAAATACATGCAGTGAAAAGGTAAAAAAAAGAACAAAGTGCATTATTGCAAGAAATAGCAGTGTGTAAGCAGACTAAAGTTTAACTGACAGTAAAACAATGATATACTTACAAAAGACACTTTCAAGTACAACTAATTTCATTGCTGTTTTCAGAAATTTACAGTGCTGTCTTTCATATGGGGAGGTTCCTTGTTTAGCCAGAGACACGCTAAAGGGTAATCTTTCATTTAACAAATAAGCATTGTTTCACTGCTCCCTTGTGATGCAGCACTCTATAATTTATATTCCCGAATGAAAATACGTTTGGCTTTCTGAATTGGAAGTCTATGCTGAGGTTTGGACCACAGACAATGGTATGAATAATGTAAGGGGTTACTTAAAATCCATCCCCTTTCAGAATACAGTTTGTTCAGCATTTTGTATGTTTTACATCTAGTTAACTGATCTCATCAGTCAGTCGCTGGGGGCTGCCAGTGGTTATTAGAACCTGGGGAGATACTGTAGATGACCTGCATCTGTCTCTACATGAAGGTATCTCGCACTTTACATTTTTCCTAATGTAAGAAGTTGTGAGTTTCAGAATCTGAGGATCAACTATCTGCAGGAAACTGTCTAACTGCCATCTGTATGTCACACTTCTATTTTTTTACGTGAAATGTAAAACCTTTATAAACTCACTTCTCATTTAAACATTTGACCTAATTGAAGTTTTATCTTTGAGATTACAGCACTTTTGGGAAGGGGCGAGATTTTGTCAATGCTCATTTTTCACCCTGTGCCATTATTCAAGATGAGTCTTTTTACTGTAGTAGTATGTACCCAGTGACAAAGCGCACGCTATGCATTTCCCCATCACTTATGTTGTTGGTTTGCATTTGTGACTCCACTGAGTGGCAACTCTAGTTATTTTCCAATGACAAGTCCACTCCACAGCGGTATTGATGTGATAAAAATATTTCTGCTTTGCTTGACTTCTTTAGGCTTCACAAGTCGTAAAGCCCACACAGTGTTCCTGCTTACATCTGCAGTTACCTTCATTTATTGGTATTCATACATCAGTAAAGAACTGAATACAAATGGATTTGTGATGCTGCTTATGCATCCTGTACTAGAGCAGAAATCAAGTAATTTTAACCTTTCATTCACGAGTGAAGTATCTCGCCAGACATTTTAAATTTGTCGTCTGCTAAGAAATTCAAACGTTCAGTGCAACTACTTGATAAGTGTTACTTTTCTGTATGTTTTAAGTTTCTGATTTATGTAAAATAAACAACGTATGAGGGTGTTTAAACTTTGCTTCATTCAGTTCTACAGCATGCCTACTGTTTAAGCCCCATAATGGCAATGGCAATTAAAATAACAATGGCTTTAATGGTTCTGTGACTATCTCTTAAAACAGTGCAACTCATCCTCTTAAACCAACTCCAGTATGTTGGGTTAATTTTATTTTTTGGCCTTGGAAACTTAATAGTGCATTTCTATTTACTGCTGTTTCTGTCTTTTATGTAGCTATTCAAATCCACAACTAAACATTCTTTATGTATCCACTCCAGAGCGGTATTGAGGTGATAGATATTTCTGTGAAAGCAAAAACAATACCTTGGAGGGTATGTTATGAGAGATTAGACAGAGACCATTACTGACCTTCCACAAGGACTTCCTTTTTAGCCTTGTGTGTTCAGTGAGCTTGCACTGAACACTATCAGATTATTCAAACAAAAATACAAGTCTTTCGGTAACATATATGATATAAGAATGATATTACAGGTGTAGGTGTTATAAAAAAGGTGTCAACATGACCACAGCAGCTAAACAGCCACTCTACAGATCACTTCAACTATTCTGATTTTCTTTAAGCAAGTAATGAGCCCCCAAGGCCCTTTTCAGATTAACTGTGCTCATAAGGCAGGTTGTAATATATGATTTAACACCCAGCTTGCATGCTCTCAGCATCCATCCACTCCGTCAGGCACAGTTTAATGCAGCTGGAAATCAAAGGAGTAAAAGTTAACATACTCAAGTGGAAAAGTAGCTGCAACTTGTTGCACAATTAAAAGGTTTCATGAGGTTTCAAAACATATATTTAGCTCAAAACATATATTACTCTGTTTTGGGCACTCCCCTATACCCCTATATTATATCTGTTGAGCACAGCAAAAGAAAATCCTGCCCCCCTTTCCTTCCTTTTAAATATAGAAAATGTACTAAGTTCAAATGCCTGTTTGTAACCTCTAAGCCATTGTAATTTGCTTCAGTGCCGCTGGTTTCACTGCTTCAGAGCTGTTTCATGTTAAAGGCGGTTTCATTTTGTTTGCTAATGGTAAATGTCTGTCGAATAGTGATTGGAACATTCAACAAACATATGGTAGACCCGGATCATCAGGAAACGTGCTTCCTTACAAAAAAAAAGAAGCTAATTCAAGTATGAAAAATGGCTAATGAGTTTTAAAAATGTTGACCTTTGTTAAGGTTTTCATGTTCTTATCTGTTTCTGTGGCCCTCATGTCAGAACTTCAACAGTGTTTTATACATGCCATTTACTTTCAACATGCACTGTATTTCTAATGACCCTGATAAATCCGTGACAACATCACAGAACAGTTTTAAAAAAACCAAAAAGACACTGAAGAATCGCATTACACACTGTTACACAATGTACAGTCCTGCATGTCCATATCACTTATCAGGAAGACAGTATGTTTTTTCCATTTTTAATCCTGGGTTTATTTTTAACCATGATGTGCGCACCAGGGCCATTGCCTAAACTGTAAAAGATTAACTGAAGTAATAGTTTTAATGAAAAGTCCAATCTTGCGCTTTGTTAGTGTAAGTTAATGGAGTCTGCCGATTTAGAAATGAAAACTGCAGCAGAATGATGCTGAACACTAAATTTGCCATATTCAGTATAATGTCTATAAAAGGCCATAGGACTAAAAAGTCCTTTGTGAATACTTACCCAGTTTATGTAATCATTACCTTTGTGCCAATTTTAAACTAGCAAATATATTGCGGTGAAATCTTGGCTGCTGCACCCTCACCATTAATGAAGGCGTGAGAATGTCTGTTTGCTTGCAGGGCTGTGCAAATTATTTGCACTACAAAGGGACGTCGTTTCATCCCATTTTAGTAATCTGGGAAGGGTAAATATTTAGCAGGTCCGCACAACAATAGCAGACAGAAGGAAATTAAAGTTTGGCAAGATCACATGCAAGATGATGTTTGGCTTCAAACAAGCCCTGAAAATGCAGTTTTGCGGGTGAAATGATGTTCTCATCCATATTGGGTAAAGTTTCATGTTTTAAAACTGATTTTAAAACTGAATTAATCTGGTTTTGTTATGAAAATATTTGATCTATGTTGAGCTGAGTAAGTACTTTACTTCTGTTTTAATTTAACTCAAAATATCCACACAAACTTAAGACAAAAGGAATCTATTTTCATAGTGTAGTTTTCCACATCCCAGTGACTGACAAATCACAAATTGAATGACAGAAATGTTTACCTCTTACCCAAGCCTTACCAGTATGTGTGACATATATTTTTTTGCTTTGTGAATAACTGATTTACAATTTTCTGTAAATCGTAATAGTTTAGTGATGTCGTAACTATTCAAAAGCTGTGAAACAAATTGTCTCAGCAGAAATAGTTAACCTCTTTCCCCTGAGCCCATCATTCATTGTTACTAAAATGTGGCTCATGTTATAAATGACCTTCCAGTTAAGCAATATTGGTGTATTCCCAATAGCATCAAATTGATACGCATTAACTAAAAGTAAATGGAAAATATTGATACAGTAGGTGTAAAATTACTTCACAATTAGAATGCATAATAATGCTGGGGTGGGAACATTTAAACAAAGTCCATGTTATGTCCTTATTGTATAAATTAATTAATCATTCAAAACATTTCCAGCTGCCCTTTTGATAAGCAAATTGAGGAGGTGGCTCATTTTTCCATGATGGATTTTGTGTTTTATTACATACTTTTCTTCTTCTATACATTGTCATTGACAAAAACAGAGCATTTTAAATTCTCTTTATTAGGTGTTATCTTTATCCTGAGTAGAGTTCTAGATGCAGACAGACATTCACTTCTTTGAAACTTTTATTAGTCTACACTGCAGCCTTAACACACTACAAATAAGAACATAAGAAAGTTTACAAACGAGAGGATGCCATTCGACCCATCTTGCTCATTTGGTTGTGTAACGGGGTGGAGGTCTGTACTGACTGTCTGGCGCATGCGTGGTTCTACAGGAAGAGGGCAGCAGCCTCGTAAGATCCGTCTGTCAGTCATGGCGATGACACGGAGAGGTGGGGAAGAGGGTGTGTTGGCTTTCCCTCTCTCTGAGTGGCTGAGAAGCGGGCCTTGGGGGTTTGCTTGGCCCATAAGTACTGCGCTTGGTTATGCATTCGGGTGGCCGGAGAGAGGATACCCAGTGATGCTGGCGAAAGACGCCAGTGTAAACAAAGACCAGGCAGGAACGCCAGCGGTTGAAGAGAGAATGAAACAGGCAAGCACGGCTGAGGAAGACAGCCCGCCTTAAATAAATAAAACAAAAATTAAAAGAAATAATTACATACCCGAAGGGACGTATCGTATAGGAAAGTATCGGAGCACTCTGTACTTGTATAATGAAAATTGCGTGTTTGCGTCCTTCATGTAAAAGACGGAGTTGATTACTAAAAAAAAAAAACAGGGACACCATACACTCCAGGTGGAAACAACGACAATGAAACAGCCAGAATTCAGGAGTAAAAGGTTAAGATGGGAGGCACACAAGCTCAGCGCCCCGCGCTCTTAGAAAAAGAGAACAGTAGAAGTATTTCGCTTATGAAGCGAATGAGCAGGGCAAAGCAAAAGATCCACCCAAGCCCATATGCAAACGGTGCTTTAAGACAGTACAACAAAAGGAGGCAACACCTCAAATTTAGCGAAGCATTTGGCGGACAGGCACCCTGACCTCTTCAAATAATTCAGACAGGTTAGCTACAGCGTAGATTATTGAATGAATGCATCACATATATAAGTTAAAAATACATGTCCTCAATGAAAACGATGGGGAAATGTGAAATTAAGAAAGCAAGCTTGCTAAATTAGCGCTAATGTATACGGTGCTGTGCCCTACCTTGGAGAGATAGATACATCAGTAGCTTTGCTAGTTAGCTCATTTCTTTAAACAAGCAAAATATATATGTATATATATATTTTTTTAATTACATTGAAATAGCACAGTGTTTGTATGACAAGAGGCTTGAAGAAACACGTCATGGGAACGCATGAAAAAAGTATTTTTGCACCTCTCAGCCACCATGCAGGAACGGGATTTCAACTGTAAAACAGCGCTGCCACCGCCTGGGGGGAAACGACTCTAGTTATCTGTCAACGTATCAAACACACTTCACAGATTTCTCCCTTAGGTTAGTCTAGCTTTATTGCGGTCGCACCCGGGCTGGGCCTTCGACGACGTAGTACACGAGAGCGGTATATCATAGGCGCGTATGGCTGTCACTCTTGGAAAGGGGCGGACTGTGGCTTTCTAATTATACCAAATATGGGCATCTACGTCAGTGAAAATCTGACCTGACTGCTCACGTTGTGTGAGAGAGCACTGGATGGAGCAGATGTGCAGGATGGCAAAGAAAACATTGCAAAACAAAATAAAAGATTGTGTTTCCCTTGTTTTTGATCATGTTCTTTACTTTTATATATTATTTTGCATTTCTTGCGTTTTCTATAGTTTTGTTATAAATGGCTGTAACTTTTGTTCTGGTGTTCCAATTTTAATTATTTCATTTTAGACATGTACCCAAGACCTTCAAGCTTGATTGTAAAATACATTTTTTTTTTCTACTCAGAGCACTGAAAAAAATATTTATTGACAACAAATGTTCTTTTTTTCTCAAAAGCATATTTTATTTTCATCCTGCCATTCATTTGTTTTTTGTTTATTATTATTTATTTCTTAGCAGACGACTTACAATTATTACAAGTTATCATTATTTTTACATACAATTACCCGTTTATACAGTTGGGTTTTTACTGGATCAATCTAGGTAAAGTACCTTTCTCAAGGGTACAGCAGCAGTGTCCCCCACCTGGGATTGAACCCACAACCCTCCGGTCAAGAGTCCAGAGCCCTGACCACTACTCCACACTGCTGCCCTACGTACTAAATTTAGTCAAATCAAATCAAACAATGGATTTTTTTTTATTTTCTGAACCCCCAGTTTGTGCTGATTTATTCCACATATGGTACTCACCTGAAACCCCTGTAGTCACAGTTATACGCACAAATATAATAACAGTAAAAACTTGAACTTTTCTCCGTCAGTAATGTACAGAGCACTCACCTGAATCACTTAATAAAAATCTCAAATTCATCCAATTTGTAGTTGTACTTCATCCTCTTTATTTCACTACCAAAAACAAGCAGAACTATTAAAGGGCCAGTCAATCATAGTCCTACACAAAAAAAAAAAAATCCTTAAGTGATAATATGCAAATTACGTTTACTGCACCTGCACCGTTTGACCTAGAATCAAGATTGTTTACCTTTATTAAAAGAATGTTCTCTTATGTTGCCTGTTCAGATGTTTGTTTGTTTTTTGCCGTGGTATTGAAGAGGTATCGAGTATCGTGAAACTGAACTGGTATCGTATCGAAGTTCAAAATTCTGGTATCATGACAACCCTACCCCAGTGTATAGGGAATAGGTCAGAGACCCGAACTGACAGGCTTAGCGGCAGTGGGGGCACTGCATAAGCAGCACCTTTATTTTGAGGCTGTGTGGTCCAGTGGTTAAAGAAATGGGCTTGTAACAAGAAGGTCCCCGGTTCAAATCCCACCTCAACCACTGACTCATTGTGTGACCCTGAGCAAGTCACTTAACCTCCTTGTGCTCCATCTTTCGGGTGAGACGTAGTTGTAAGTGACTCTGCAGCTGATGCATAGTTCACACACCCTAGTCTCTGTAAGTCGCCTTGGATGAGTTTTATTTTGCCTTTGGTTTTCATTATTATTTTAGAGCACCTGTGTGTGCTGTCATATACACGTGCAACCCCTGCTTACCATCGTTAGTATAAGGGGAGTTGCAGCACCAGCGCCATCTGGCGACAAATAAAAAAAAGAAAATTCCCAAAATAAAACTGGGCACCCGTGTTGTGTTTCAAATAAAACCTTCTGTCTCCCGTGTGTGTCAGTGAATTGTCCACCACCCTTCCACAGGTTGTTAGTAGCTTATTGATCCCAGAATCTCATCAAGCAGATTGTTGAAGGATCCCAGGGTGTCAGCTTCAACAACATTACTGGGTAGTTGGTTCCAGATTCCCCGATTCTCTGTGTAAAATAGTGCCTCCTATTTTCTGTTCTGAATGCCCCTTTATCTAATCTCCACTTGTGACCCCTGGTCCTTGTTTCTTTTTTTTCAGGTCGAAAAAGTCCCTTGGATCGAAGTTGTAATTACCTTTTAGAATTTTGAATGCTTGAATCAGATTGCCACATAGTCTTCTTTGTTCAAGACTGAATAGATTCAATTCTTTTAGCCTGTCTGCATACGACATGCCTTTTAAAGCCGGAATAATTCTGGTCGCTCTTCTTTGCACTCTTTCTAGAGCAGCAATATCCTTTTTGTAGCGAGGTGACCAGAACTGAACACAGTATTCTAGATGAGGTCTTACGAATGCATTGTAAAGTTTTAACATTACTTCCCCTGATTTAAATTCAACACTTTTCACTATATATCCAAGCATCTTGTTGGCCTACCCCACATTGTCTAGATGAAGACATTTCTGAGTCAACATAACCTCTTTGGTTTTTTTCAAAGGTTCCTTCTTCAATTTCAGTATCTCCCATATGATATTTATAATGCACATTTTTATTGCCTGCGTGCAATACCTTACACTTTTCTCTATTAAATGTCATTTGCCGTGTGTCTGCCTAGTTCTGAATGCTGTCTAGATCATTTTGAATGATCTGATTTGCCACTCCTCCTATTTTTGTGTTGTCTGCAAATTTAACAAGTTTGCTTACTATACCAGAATCTAAAACATTAATCTAGATTAGGTATAGCAGAGGACCTAATACTGATCCCTGTGGTACTCCACAGGTTACCTGAGGTTTCTTCTCTAATCAGTACTTTCTGTTTCCTACATGTTAACCACTCCCTAATCCATGTGTGTGCATTTCCTTGAATCCCTACTGCGTTCAGTTTGAGAATTAATCTTTTATGCAGGACTTTGTCAAAAGCTTTCTGGAAATCTAAATAAACCATGTCATATGCTTTGCAATTATCCATTGTCGATGTTGCATCCTCAAAAATCAAGCAGGTTAGTTAGACACAATCTCCCTTTCCTAAAACCATGCTGACTGTCTCCCAGGATACTGTTACCATATAGGTCATGTTCCATTTTGGATCTTATAGTTTCCATAAGTTTACATATAATAGAAGTCTGGCTTAATTGTCTGTAGTTACCTGGTTCGGTTTTGTCTCCCTTTTTGTGGATCGGTATTACGTTTGATTTTTTTTTTTTAATTGATCTATTAAACCATTTTGGCCATTTTGTTTTAGATTTGGATTTGTCTACTTTTGGGATGTAATTGTTTTGCACCTCTAGTACTACATTTTTAAAAAACAGCCATCCTTTTTCCGTGGATGTTTTCTCTATTTTATTCCAATCTACTTCTGTTAGTTTCTGTTTCATTCCTTCATAGTTTGCCTTCCTAAAATTGTAAACCTTAGCTTTAGTCATTACTTTTGGGGTTTTAAATGATGGCACTGTTCAGCAGGGAGGAAGCACAAGCAGAATGTCCGCGAGATTAAACAGCGTTTGTGTTGCATTCCCAGCAACTTTTAAGTCTTTATCTCCCGAGCTGGCATCGTAAATCATAGAGATGGAAGGACGCTGGAAAGTTTTGAAATGTGCCATGCAATGTCAGAGTGTAGACTTGCCAAGTTTTAATCAAGGAGCCCACGAATAATTCTGGAATATTTTTATAGTTGTCTTCTTGCTTGCCTATTATTTTAATATGAAGCTGATGTCAGTTGTGTTCTAAGTTGTTCGTTATTCTGAGCTCCTCACACATTTTTTTTTCTTGACTAGTATTGTGTACAATATCTGTCCAAAAATATCCATATCCACAAATTCTGTTGTGAAGTTTGAAGACAGATTCACTGACTTAAAAGCCGTGCCTATTACATAATAATGTATTCATGAAAAAAAATATATGCTGTAGTGGATCAAACAAAAATGATCTTTTAAAGTACAGTTTTAGTCCAGTTTTGCTTGGTGCACAGTACTAATAAAATTGCTGCTTACGGAACATTCTGAATTGATTAAAAAAAGTTAGTTGAGCCAGTGTTACTTCTACAGGGAAGCAGTAGGTAATGTGATTGAAAAAAAGAAAAATATATTGCTGAAATTTACAGTTTTGATACTTTGCTTCTATGAAAGACTATTGATTTGTTGTTTCTTAACTTTAAAAGATTCCCAGTGTCATCCCGTTAAAACCTTTTGTAAACTTAAAGAACAGACTCACACATTACCTACCTATTTATATGCTGTAACTTTAACCATTCGAGAAAGAATGTTTTCTTTGTGTGACAGCAAGTCTTACCTTTTATATATTTTGAAGTGCTTTCCCGGATAACAATTTTCTGCTTCCCTTGACACGGGTGCCGGAGCCTGGAGGGATTGCTTGGGGGCACGGGGCCACGCCCCCTCACTTTTTGACAAAAGAAACATGTGCTCAGCAGGGGAAAACTGTACAGCACACAATGTTTAGCTGCGGTAATACTCTGCATCTTACAAAAAAACAAGGCAGTACTTATAGCCTACAAGAACCTACCTTACTATCCAGATGTCTAATGCTACTGCTGTGTGCAGCTTTTAGAATAAAATGTGGTCTAACACCAATTAATGACCAGACTTTTAGTTTATAGAAGATGTCTTTTCAATAGAGCCGCGTGTTTTTCGCAAATACGAAATAACACAAAATAATACGAAATGTAGCATAAAACTAAATGTAAATACAAAAAGAAAATAACACGAAAAATCATTATAAAACAAACATAGTGACATTTAAATTCTGAGGTTTATACAGAAAATACTTTAAATAAATACTTGTACTTGTAGTTGTCAAGGCTCAGCCATTACCACAGACACGGTGTGAAGGGAAACGGAAGCTCTGACTAGCTCTTGTGCAAATGCATAATTTGAGGCGAGTCGTTTGGGAATTAAAATTGTGATGGAAGAGAAGAGACGTTGGTTTCTAAAATGCCTATTCCGTGCATAACAATTAAACAGTGCTGCAAAGAATATGAGATGTATGCAGCTGACGGTGACAAAATAATGATGCACAGATTTTGCAACTGTCAGCTGGAATGGGAGTCAAAAGATACCGTCGTTAAGCATCATTACCTGTTTATTGCTTTTGGGGAAAATATGGCTTGTTTGCTTGTACAGTATTTTCCATTAGTTTGCTAATTCTTTGTTTTATACCAAGTGGTGCAAACTTTGCACTGGAGCAAATGCTGTTTTGGTTTTGAATGTATTTGAATGAATGAATCTGCTTTGCTTTGTGTTTAAATACTGAGAAACCCCAAGCTTGTTGTATACTGCTTCAGTGCAATGGGATTGAAATACAAATCTTGTATTTTTATAGAGGGTATGGCAGTATTTACTGTAAATAGGCAGTTGATTAAAAGGAGTAGGGGACTGTATAACCGTTATTGCCACTAATGAGAAATTACTGTAACTAAATTATTTTTCTGTGCGAGGTCTGTTTGTTGAAATGTAAAAAAAAAAAGTATAACGTTTATTAAAAAAAATGTATGTATTTAAAACATGATGTATACTATACTATTATTGATATACATCTATTTTAGTTTTATTAATGTGTATCTGTAATAAAACGACATTTATGAAAAAGAAAACGAAAGAATTTCACGGGGCTCTACTCCTCAATAACCACACATGCATTATTTGGCTTAATTAGATTGCTTTATTAGAGTGCTGCTTGTTTAAAAGTTAATTGATTAATTTTCTGGTGATTTTAAGTATGGTATAAATAAACAAACCTAATGGTTTTACCTGCTTTGACAGCTTTTTGTTCACTAGCACAATTTAGGGGGGCAAGAAAAAAAAAAAAAAAAAAAGCAAGCAAGGAATCTCCTTCATATGTGAAGGATGTGGTCGACAAGCTGGCAACAACGTAATGCAAACCAATCATAATGCACGTTTTTGTCACGAGACGTAAACATGCTGCGAAGGAAGGCCGCTGCTTTAACAGCAATGTTAGATGAGGAAGAGGAGGAGAGTAGAAATAAAAAGAAAGTTTTGGGTTCGGCCCTGGGTTATGAGACGTGAAGAAATGATATTGTAACACAAAAAACAAACCTTATGACATTTCTTTTCCTAAAATGCGAAAAAAAACTTGTAAACTGTACAAAACGCAACCTTACAAGCTTTTAATTTATCTCATGAGCAAAAAATAACATTTTTTATTGTCTCTTTTTTTTTTAATTACAATAAATAATTTGAAACAAAGGAAACACAAATTAAGATCCGCAGGAACCTTTTTATTTTCTTATATGTAATTATTTCTAAAAACAATAAAAAAATAATCTATTAGCTTCACTTCCAAATCATGCATCCATATTGCCATTTTATTATCGTGTGTCACTGCTATCAAATAGATTGGCTGGTATTGAAAATGTTGCTCTCGTGTCGCCTGAAAAATAGAGCAACGTACTAAAGTGGGAAACACGAGCCGGCAACAAAAGTCGTGTGATCAGGCCTTAGTGTGCCAAGTTAAACTATATTTTCATAAAAGGTCTGCTGAGCTTACTCTAACATTGGTATCTGCACTAACACCTACTGTTTTAAAGTGGTTGGATGTTTCTTATAGTGTTGTGTTTTGTAGGATACATGTTAAGCAAGAAAAAGCTAATTTGCAATATCAAAGGATCATTAATGCTTTTGCCATAACATTAATTTTCAACCAGTACATTTTGTTTCATATTACAGTTTAAAATGATGATGTTATTGAAGTTATGAAACAGTCATTCCCATATACCATGGGAAACACAATGTAATAGCTATACATGGTCCATACAATTTTTCATAACAGAAACCGAGCTATATATGAGCACACAGAGTGATTTCACATATCAAGCTGAATCAAAAACCTGTTGAAAAAAAGTAAATCATTATGTGACTGATATAAGGGTGCCATGCTAGGCTTTGGCTGGGGCAGCAAGTTGCAGAGCACCAGCCCTGTGTGTCATGCTTCCACTACAAATACAATGAAACTCATTTCTATTTTACATAGCTAAATACTGTAGGCAGAGTGGTTTTACATGTGTTCTTTTGGGATGTCATATCTATTGATAGATAATTAAAAACCTTGGCTGTGATAATTAAAATAAAAAAAAGCCTTCGTCACGTCAGAAGCAGGAACAATAAACGACAGAGAGAGGTGGAGTTTGGTGGAGCTGAGCGAATGCTTTCGCTCAGCATTTAATGAATAAACAGAACAGAAAAATAAACGGTTGTAACAAAAACACAGGACACTGCACTTTCGCCAAAATAAACAGACATAAACAAAACGAACTAACACAAAACAAACGGTGCACGGAGACAAACAAAACACGGTGAGTGACAACACTTATTCTTCTTCTTATATTTATATTTTATACCTCCTCTCCACACCCGTTCTCCACTCACCGAACACACAACCCCGAGTGAGTGAAAACATACAGCTTTTATGCAGTTGTACGAGACTTCGATTGCTAGTCAATCATTCAATTGGAATCTCGGTACAACTGCACGTGAATAATTAAAGTGCAATTCCCGTGCTCACATATTATTACTTTTTACTTGCACGTGATGTGATTTGTGCCCTCCTCGTGCCTAAATACAAATCTACAATTTAAACACATGTGAAACACAGACCAGCTTATATCCCGTGTACCAATGCCTATACACCAACATTTACACACAAGCGTAACACAAAATACACACAGGGGGCACTTTGCCACATATACCCCCCTTGTGCAAAGCACACATGGCCTCAATGGCCACCTCCCCTCAGTCCCAAAGTCCCGGAAGAGGGAAGCAAGTTGTTTCTGGGGGTGGCCATGGTGGAATGTCCGGCACCCCAATTCTTCGTGGCGGCAGCTCCCTCTTCGGGGCTTCAGCCACACTATCTCCTGCCGCGAAAGTGCAGCTGGGGAGCTGGTCTCCTGACCTCCCCTTCTTCATGGCGGCAGTTCCCCTCCGTGGGGCTCCGACCACACAATCTCCGGCAGCGAAACTGCTGCGGGGGAAGCTGGTCTCCTGACCTCCCCCTTCTTCATGGCTGGCAGTTCCCCTCCGTGGGGCTCCGGCCACACAATCTCCGGCAGCGAAACTGCTGCGGGGAAGCTGGTCTCCTGACCTCCCCCTTCTTCATGGCCGGCAGTTCCCCTCCGTGGGGCTCCGGCCACCCAATTCCGGCAGCGAAACTGCTGCAGGGGAGCTGGTCTCCTGACCTCCCCCTTCTTTGTGGCCGCCAGCTCCCCTCCGTGGGGCTCCGGCCACCGTGTTTCCTGCCACGGAAATGCGGCTGGGGAGCTGGTCTCCTGACCTCCCCTTTCTTCATGGCCGGCAGCTCCCTTCATGGAGCTCCGGCCACAGTGTAGCGACCGAGGCAAAGCAGAGGCCCGGCGACCCCAGGCGAAGCAGGATCCCTGGCGACCCCAGGTGGCGGCAGCAGCAGCGGACCCTCGGGAGGCGGCGGCAGCAGCAGCGGACCCTCGGAGGCGGCGGCAGCAGCAGCGGACCCTCGGGAGGCGGCGGCAGCAGCAGCGGACCCTCGGGAGGCGGCGGCAGCAGCAGCGGACCCTCGGGAGGCGAACTCGGGAGGGGAGCCCCTGGCCATAGAGGCGGCAGCGGGAGCTCCACTTCTCCCTCGCACCCTGCACCCTGTGTGGAGCAAAAGGCAGCCCCAGGCGATGCGGAGCGACAGGCAGCCCCAGGCGATGCGGAGCGGCTGGCAACCCCAGGCGATGCGGGCGGCTGGCAACCCCAGGCGATCGCGGGCGGCTGGCAACCCCAGGCGATGCGGGCGGCTGGCAACCCCAGGCGATGCGGAGCGGCTGGCAACCCCAGGCGATGCGGAGCGGCTGGCAACCCCAGGCGATGCGAGGCAAGCATCCTTGGGCGGCGAGGCAGGCATCCTTGGGCAGCGAGGCAGGCATCCTTGGCGCAGCGAGGCAGGCATCCTTGGGCAGCGAGGCAGGCATCCTTGGGCGCAGCGAGGCAGGCATCCTTGGGCGCAGCGAGGCAGGCATCCTTGGGCGGCGAGGCAGGCATCCTTGGGCGGCGAGGCAGGCATCCTTGGGCGGCGAGGCAGGCATCTTTGGGCGCAGCGAGGCAGGGAGTCAGGACAAGCTGGGGTGCGGGTTTTGGCCCTCTTCTCGGCCACTGCGGCCGGGCGGTTCTTCCCATGCTTTCCTCAGCAGCCTATGCAAGGGCTGCTGAGGACCTCCAGCATCTAGTCCTGGTCCTTCTGGTGACGGAGAGGCAGCTCCTGCTCCTCTCCTCGTGGCGGTGGGGAAGTGATACCAGCAGGCATTCATCCTCTGCTGGTGGGGAAGTGATACCAGCAGGCATTCATCCTCTGCTGGTGGGGAAGTGATACCAGCAGACATTCCTCCTCTGCTGGTGGGGTTGGCGGAGGCAGAGGCAGCTCCTGCTGCTCTGCTCCTGCCGATGGAGGTGGCGGAGGCAGAGGCAGCTCCTGCTGCTCTGCTCCTGCCAGTGAAGGTGGCGGAGGCAGAGGCAGCTCCTGCTGCTCTGCTCCTGCCAGTGAAGGTGGCGGAGGCAGAGGCAGCTCCTGCTGCTCTGCTCCTGCCGGTGGAGGTGGCGGAGGCAGAGGCAGCTCCTGCTGCTCTGCTCCTGCCAGTGGAGGTGGGAGGCGTGTAGTCTCCTGGCGGCGGAGGTGGGAGCAGCGTGTAGTCTACCCTTGTTTCAGGGGACTGGTGCGGCCCTCCCCTCTTGCAGGGGACTGGTGCGGCTCCGCCTCGGAAGGGGAGACCAGCAGGCATTCACCCTCTGCTGGTGGACAGGGACCCAGCAGGCATTCACCCTCTGCTGGTGGACAGGGACCCAGCAGGCATTCACCCTCTGCTGGTGGACAGGGACCCAGCAGGCATTCACCCTCTGCTGGTGGACAGGGACCCAGCAGGCATTCACCCTCTGCTGGTGGACAGGGACCCAGCAGGCATTCACCCTCTGCTGGGGAACAGGGACCCAGCAGGCATTCACCCTCTGCTGGTGGACAGGGACCCAGCAGGCATTCACCCTCTGCTGGTGGAGGAGGCAGAGGCAGCTCCTGCTGCTCTGCTCCTGGCGGTGGAAGTGGCGGGGCGGGACCAGCAGGAATTCACCCTCTGCTGGTGGAGGTGGGAGCTGCAAGCAGTCCTCCCATGGCAATGGAGGTGGAACCAGCAGGAATTCACCCTCTGCTAGTGGAGACTGGGGCGGTGGGCGCTCTACCTTCCCCTTTTTGGGCCGTGGGCGCACCGACTCCTCCCTCTTGGGCTGTGGGCGCACCGACTCCTCCCTCTTGGGCTGTGGGCGCACCGACTCCTCCCTCTTGGGCTGTGGGCGCACCGACTCCTCCCACTCAGGCGTGGGGCGTTCGGGCTCCTCCCACTCAGGCGTGGGACGTTCGGGCTCCTCCCACTCAGGCGTGGGGCGTTCGGGCTCCTCCCACTCAGGCGTGGGACGTTCGGGCTCCTCCCACTCAGGCGTGGGGCGTTCGGGCTCCTCCCACTCAGGCGTGGGGCGTTCGGGCTCCTCCCACTCAGGCTGTGGAGGCAAAACCAGCAGGCATTCTTCCTCTGCTGGTGGAGACTTGGGCGGTGGACACTAGCCTTCCTCTTCCCCTTTCCCCTTCTCTGCCTCCTCCTCACCTTCCTCTCCTGGGCCAGTTCCTCCTCATAACTCGGAAGGGACAGGCGGCAAAGTAATGCTGCTGGTTACAGAGGCAGCACAACAGTGGTGACCTACAGCTCCTCGGGTGCCTGGCCCTGATGTCGCCTCCTCCTCCCTGTCCCTCGCTTCCGGTCCTTTTCCACCTCATCCTGTCTTCCATTTTTTTTTGTTGTTGTTGGTTTTTTTTTTTTAAACCCCAAATTGCGGTTCCTGCTCTGGCCTGAGTCCCGGGCGCTGTAGATCCCGTTCTGACACCACGTGTGACAAGGCGACTGGCGGTGACGTCACGTCAGAAGCAGGAACAATAAACGACAGAGAGGTGGAGTTTGGTGGAGCTGAGCCGAATGCTTTCGCTCAGCATTTAATGAATAAACAGAACAGAAAAATAAACGGTTGTAACAAAAACACAGGACACGGCACTTTCGCCAAAATAAACAGACATAAACAAAACGAACTAACACAAAACAAACGGTGCACGGAGACAAACAAAACACGGTGAGTGACAACACTTATTCTTCTTCTTATATTTATATTTTATACCTCCTCTCCACACCCGTTCTCCACTCACCGAACACACCACCCGAGTGAGTGAAAACATACAGCTTTTATGCAGTTGTACCGAGACTTCGATTGCTAGTCAATCATTCAATTGGAATCTCGGTACAACTGCACGTGAATTAATTAAAGTGCAATTCCCCGTGCTCACATATTATTACTTTTTACTTGCACGTGATGTGATTTGTGCCCTCCTCGTGCCTAAATACAAATCTACAATTTAAACACATGTGAAACACAGACCCGCTTATATCCCGTGTACCAATGCCTATACACCAACATTTACACACAACACGTAACACAAAATACACACAGGGGGGCACTTTGCCACAGCCAGGTTTGTTTATTGGGCCTCACCAATTTTATGGCATGTACGAAGCATAACAAATAGAAAGCCAAGACCAAGACTGACTGCAAGGTTTCACATTTTGTGTGTTATCAGCATAGACTTGGCAGTTTGTGCAGCTTTTAAAAGTGGTGGTTACACACTTTCATTAATTAACATTTCATACAGAATATGATCCGGAATCCAAATTATATTTTGGGGTCTTGTTAAATCATCTAAAAGTGAAAATTAAATGCAGCAGTTTTTTGGGTTTCATTATTTAGATCTGATGCTGTGTAGATTATTTAAATAAAGCACATTTTGACCCTAAATAGAGTTCCAAAAACAATTTTCTAGCAGTGCTTTGACATTTCTGGTTATCTTTAAGAACAACTCAGATCCCTGCATTCCTTCAGACTGATCGTGTTGACCGTTCTTACAGTTGACGCTAATGTCATTTTTGAGCTGGATCGCAAATACAAAGTACTCCTCCTCCAGAATCCAGGATTTTCTTTTCTTTTTAATACAGCATGGTAACAACATTTGAAAATGACATCCAGGTGTTTGTAGGAGACGAAGGATAGTTTGCAAACGAAGGATATTTTAAGACGTGTGAAATTTGAAGTTTTTTTGCAATAATTCACTTCATGCATTCTCTTTTGAAGTCCCATTTTATTGGACTGATATTGTATGAAATAAAGCAGCCAGGTGTAGAATAGGAAGACACCACTGAGGAATCCTCCCTACTGATTTTTTCAGTGTGTCCGAGTTGAATTCAAAGGTGAAAGGGTAATTCATTTTCCATGCTGATCAAAGTCAACATCTTTGAGCACAGTGTGTGGCAAAAGACCTGGCTTCAGACCACCCGAACTTCCTGCATGTGAGCTGTGTAACAATACAGAAGGGTCATTTTTAGTCTTTCTGCCAGTAAATGCAATGTACTTTGTCTTTTAAATAATTTTTTAAAAAAGATTATTAATGACTCTCATGTGTTACACAAAGTTAAATGTACTTTAATACAGTCAGTAAAATAAAAAAAAAGTCAGCACATACTTTAAATAGATTTTACCATATTTACCAACAAGGGCAAAGGCACATTTTTTGTAAGGATTAAAGTATTGTTAAAACATACAAGGAATTACTCAACAAACTTAAGTGATTTAATCAAACAAGGTTGTGCTCTGATTTAACCGATTTTTAAAAGAAAATGTCAATATAGACCTGGGGTCAGCTATTTGATCAATGTAGGATGAAAGTTGTGAGTTTATATATAGGGCTTCTGTTTTTTGGTTTTTATTAATTTCATTTTTCGGTGCTTATTTTCAAGTTTTATGTAAATCAATTTTTTTGGAGGGCTTTCGCTTTTTATATACAGTATGAAATTATTGTTTTTGGTTACTTCCCAAAATTCTTGGGCTTTTTTTTCTGTCACCAATGTGTAAATCAACATGTAAATCAACCCTATCGAATTGTAATATAGCTTTAGGTCTCGCGAGCAAGAACAATGCTCTGTATTAAATTGTAATCTCGTTTGAAATCTCACAAGCATGTACAATTATCCAATACAAATGTAGGAATTTGCTGCCACTCAGTAGTTGGGGCGGGTTTAAAGTATTCAGAACAAATCAAGGCAAGTCAGGAAGGACATTGCCCAATTGCACTGGGAAAGTATTTTTAAATATTTTTTTGTAGGTTATTTGATTTTTTTTCATGGGGAAAGGGATATTGTTAACATGAATTGAGTAACCTTTTCCAATGTTAATGGATATACACCGATTTTCTTTTTTCTTTTGTATGGGGGTATTTTATTGTTTTGTATCTGTTAACTGAAAATCAGAAGCCCTAGTTATATAATTGTCAGGGAAGAAAACTGCTGAAAAGTGTTATGTTTAGAACTACTCATAGAAACTGCAGATGTAGAATATTGTGTAGTGGTGGCTCCATAGTCCTTATGGCTAATTCAGTAACCATGTTAAATCACTGCTACTGTAGCACAGTACTGTACATGCAACATTTCAACCCTGAAAGCCCTATATTTCTCATTTTTAGTACCAGTTGTTATATTTGAAAACCATGCCTTCTGGGAAACCCTATTGACCTCTGTATGATGTAATCCATTGAGCCTGTCACTAATAATTTCAGTCTACTGCTAATGGGGAAGAGATTAATCCAAATCCTTAAACAGGGCCCCATCACTTAAAGGATAGGAATTTTCCATCTAAATCACCCAAAAAATGTATAGGTTAGGTGGTTATGTGGTTAAGTCTTTGTGTCATTGTTTCTTTTCAGGGTTTTTTTCTCCCCACACATGAAACCAAATAGTTTTAAATGTGGAATTACAATCCGTAATACCAGACTTGTTGATTTTTATTTGTTTGCACAAAAATGATACATTCCATTTTTTTTTTACCACTGTCCAGATGGAAAGCCTGGTTTTAAGTAATAATTTATCCAGACAGATCCTTCTGGACACACAGTTAATTGTTTCCATACATACAGATGCCTGCCTTTTAAGATTTATTTTTGTAAAACAGTTTATTTCTGTATTTTTTACACTTTTCAGGTGAATAATAATAAATCATTTGAAGTAATCAGAAACCCCTAACAATTTTAATATTCACTTTGCAACATGGTTTATAGGCATTTGCTGTTTGTTGGATGCATCCAGTATATATGGCATGCATGCAGCAATATCAATTCTGTTTTTAAAGGCTATACTTTGAACAGTACATAGATCTGGGTTTCTCGACTTAGACTTGGTATACATTTTAATGTATTCACTTGCATTACTACACAACAGTGAGTGTACGATAAAGTAGTGATTTAAACTAATTAGTAACATCTTATCTATCTGCTGATCCTTGTACTGGAACTTTTCCCATAAACATTATAATCATTTTTATTATGAAATAGATTTTCAGCTTGCTCAGACATGGGGCTGATTAAAACATGGTGCACAGTTATGGTAATACATTTATGTGTTTTCCCCCATGCGAACTTGATAGCTGCAGTGACGACGTCAGATCCAGAACAGAAACACACAACAGGCAGTTCTGGGGTTGAAACTGAGATTCTCTGCTTTTAATAAATCAAAATAAAAGGTTTGAACAAAACACAGAACACAAAACAGCGCGGTAGCCAAAACAAATAGACAAACACAGTGGAAGAACACTCAACCAACAAGTACCGTGCTGAGGTGGTTTAGCACCAGTAGCAATTGTTATATTATTTATTGTTTTTACCTCCTCTCTACACCCGTTCTCCACTCACGAACACACAACCCCGAGTGAGTGAAACACTGCATCTTTTATGCAGCTGTACCGAGACTCGATGGCTAATCAGTCATTCAATTTGAATCTCGGCACATCTGCACGTGATCTACTTTGTGCACTCCCCGTGCTCACATATTAATACACATTTTATCTGCACGTGAAGTGATTGTGCAATCCTGGTGCCTAAATACAACTATATATTTTAAATCACTTGTGCTCCACAGCCCCATTTATATCCTGTGCACCAATATATATATATATATATATATATATATATACACACACACACCAACATTAACACCACACACAACATATAACACAATATATGCACAGGGGCGGGGCACACTGCTACACCCCACCATTAACTACTCATTTATTTTCAGCATTTTTATTCAACTGGAAGCCTCCAAAACAAGGCATTTTCTTTGGAATGCAAAGTCCACTTGTGGGTACATGTATTGATTTTGCGTCTTTGATGCAAAATGAGGCTGTAGTATAGTATTGGCTATTTGTCAACCACAAATACATTGCTGAGGGTTTGTTTTGCATTCTATCTTTGCTTTTTACTGCAGCAAATGGTTTAGACAAAGAATTCTTTATTGAACTGTTTATTCTCAATAACTACAATACATGTATTTGTTCATTGAAGGCTATAATCATGCTGAACACTAACGATGAAAAATGAAGTAAGGAGACATGTATAATTTTAGGTATAAGAAGGGTATTCATGGTCTGTAGTTTATCATCGTTGAATATATACCAGCCTTCTGCTGTGTTTTGCCATCGTTGTCCAATTTTAGGGTTATAAGATGAAATTATGTTATTTGTATATTATCTATCTATATCTCTAGCTATCTATCTATCTATCTATATATATATATATATATATATATATATATATATGGATATATAGATAGATAGATTTATATAACACGGCTTGGAAAAATAACAACCTGTGATTGGTTAAACAGCATCACACGACTGTGTGTGTGTGTGTGTGTGTGTGTGTGTATATATATATATATATATATATATATATATATATATATATATATATATATATATATATATATATATAGCATTTACCATGGCTTGCATACTAATGAACTGCTTCACACGGAATAAATCACTATCCACCACTACATTATAAATTCCATGACAAACTGCCATTTTATTTGTTTTTAGTTACAAAACCATAGCCAAAACTAAGTGACATTCCACATATTTCCTTTGATATATTTGGGGATGAAACGCCACATTACTGGTACAATGCCAACTTTGAGTGAAAACAGCTAAATGAAGAAAACAAAGATTGAAAAAAAAAACCACTAAAATGTACATAAAATCTCAACAACATTAAGGGAATTTTATGCCAGTGCAAGAAGTTCAGCTGGGGACAATTCTCCAGCTTTATATAAGTGAGCTGGACAGTGAATAGGTATTTTAACAGTAGAAGTTTTAACATCTCTTCTGACAGCGAGTTTAAAACCAGCAATAATTTATTCCTGTCAGTCATTAAAACTTTTAGAAAAGCAGGTAAAGACAAGGTCGGACCCCCCCCTCACCACCCGCCGGAATTACCGGCCTGGATTTGAAGCATCTGCGGGGCGGGAAACTGAGGCACTGTCCCCTGACACCGCAGTCAGATTGGTGCCTAAAGTCTGGTTCGATCTTCAACTTAATCTATAAGTTAATACGTCGTGTGAAGGGTGTCTCTTATTGTGTAAGAGATATCATCTCGTGCAGTTTGAACGAGAGGACCGTGAAGCGAAGGAATAGACACACAAATATCTTTACAGTGAAAATAAATTTTAATTTCATTAAATATAACATTCAACCCCCCTCCTCCTCGTTTTAATAATAGTTTGGTCCAGGATTGACCATAACTGACCTACGGTAGCCGATCTGTGCTGTGTTTTCATGCTTGTTAAATGTGATGAAACTATTTATTAAAAACAAATGTACATCCTGTAAAGCTTGCACCACTAGCATGTAAGTGTCCTGAAGTGTCGTTAGTAACTGAAGAGTTGAAACAGTTGCTCTGATTTGGTGTAGGAAAGATCGCTGTCGCAGCATGGGGGACTTGTTCCTGAAGACTTGCGTGAAGAAATGTATTTGTTTCCCTTTTTTGCATTTCATCCGTTTGTCGTGTAATGCTTGAGACTGAGTTTGCTGTTGTGTCCAGAAACTGAAATAATGTGCCTGTCTTCAACTCCAGCATCACTTAAAACTTGGCAACAATTGGCACGAACACAGTGGTTGGTGTATATTGGAGTTCCCATACCAGACGTCATCCGATTTTTTTTTTTTTTCCATGGAATTTGAAAAGGCCTTGGCTGTTCTGGGTGAAGTTTGGAAACATACACCGTAAAGCTTTTTACAGGACAAGTTTTGAAATTTGGCTGCGAGTACATTCGTACATCAGTGATATTGGGACTGTCTTTAAGATGACCTTGGTGGTTTTTGGAGTGTAATGCTGATGTTTGAGTGACATGTTCACGGCCAGTGCCATAGGTAAGTACAACAAAGTTATTTTTACAGAGATTAGCCGTGTTTTCGTTTCCTCTTCTACAAAAGAAAAACTATTTTGAACCATACTTTATAGAGCAAGTTAGTAGCTGTTTTTTCAGAAGTCCTAGACCTATAGTTTCTTCAACTGTCTCCAACTGTGGCCCCTGGATTTCCCTTTGCCTCCCGAACCATCTGCCTCACTATGCGTGGGGGCAAGAAACCATGGAAGGCCACAATACAGTTCCTCAAGACTGAGATGAACTTAAAGAAGTAGAATGTTAATGCAGATTTAATTTTGTTTGATTTTATTTATAAGAGTCTTTAGGAGTGCCAATAATTCTGACACCTATCTTTTTGAGAAAAAATGTTATTACTTGTTAATAAAAAACTTTTTCTCTGAGCAATTGCTCATCTTCATCAAGGGTGCCAATAATTTTGGAGGTGACTGTGTGTGTGTGTGTGTGTGTGTGTGTGTGTATATATATATATATATATATATATATATTTTTTTTTTTCATTTTCTCCCCAAGCCCGCAGGCGCCCGGCCAGTCTACAGCGGTCACTGGTGTGCGGTGAGCCGAGGACACCCTGGCCGACGTAAGCCCTCCCTACCCGGCGGCCGGCCAATTGTGGGCCGCCCTTGGAACTCCGTCCACGATTGGCAGTGGAATAGTCTGGAATCGAACCCGGCGACCTCCAGGCTATAGGGCGCATCCTGCACTCCACGCGGGGTGCCTTTACCAGATGTGCCACTTTTTTAAACTTATTTGTGTATTAATACATAGGCTTTTATCAGCATCTAGTTTGTTTGTGTGCGGTGCCGCTTGCTTCCTGACTTCTCCTGGTAACAGAGGGGTGGGGAAGCGTGTGCATAAAAAAGTGTCTCTTTCTGTCACAGCTGAGCTGATGTGAGGCAATGAGATGCTATGTAACAAAAGAATGATACCGAACGTAGCATCACCTGTTTAAACAGAATATTCTTCTCGTTGGTGAAATTTCAATCGTGTTACAGGTACTTTTTTTTTTTAAATACATACGTATATATTACATATCAGTGAATAAAAACGTTTTTTGGTACATTACTGCTGACCGTCTATATTACCAGGACCTGAAAACGTACCAATTCAACGTGACAAATACAGTGTCGCCAGAAGAAATAATATAGTCATGTTTAATAATTTACGTGTGTGTGTGTGTTTATATATATATATATATATATATATATATATATATATATATGTATATATATATATATACAGTTTTGAACGTGGTTAAATTACATTAAAACACTGAATGTTCAGACCTACAGATTGATATAAAACATTTATGGATTTGTCAAAGAGGGTGTTCTATAATATGCCAGCAAGCCAGCACAACAAAATGAAACAGAGCAATGCCTATAATATGTCTAAAGACTACTATAATTTTTATAAAATAATAATTATTGTTATTACTGTAAACAGTTATATATATATATATATATATATATATATATATATATATATATATATATATATATATATATATATATAGGTGAGTAATAAACTGACTCCATTGTGATTGAGCAGTTGGTTCAAACAATTTAACAGCAAATGCTGGATTTGTTCTGTATAATTGTAAATAAATATAAAACTAAAAAGAAGGGGCAACAATATTAATCCACAAATAGGACAACAGTTTTTTTATGCTGGGTTGATTTTTGGATAATAATAATAATAATAATAATAATAATAATAATAATAATAATACTACAATGACAAATACAATACCAATTTCACTTATGTAACGCTTTCATGCAAGCATTCCAGGGAGCTTTACAAAAGAAATATAAAAAAGCCTTGGTCAATTGCAGCATCGTGCCAGATTTAGTCCACTTGATGTGTCTAACTCGTGGATTAAGCAGGTTTAGTCCACTTGATTGGACTAAAGTAAGTACACCTTTTAATCCCGATTGCAGCACACCAGAAGTTAATCATCACAGGTAGATCATCTGCTAAATCATACTAAACAAGATCCTGATTGCAGTGTACCAAATCAGATTCCTGATGATCCTGTTCAAGTGATTAACTTAGTACTGTGAAGGATAAGACTAACAGTATGCTTGCTTGTCCCAAGCATTTACTGCTTATTATTTTTGCAGAGACAGCTGCATTTTCCCTCTAAAATGACAAGTACATCTGAAAACTTTACTCTGTACATTTCTTATGTCCGCCACGTTCAGGCATTCGGATCTGTGAGAATAAAGTCTCACACAATATATATATACAGTAGGCCCTACATTATAAATAGACTTTTTAATCATGTACCTTTTGATACCTTGTTCAGTTAACGCAATACAATTTCAGGTAATATGCTTTAACTATAAACAACTAATGGTCCATTATCATGCAATTAAACTTTTCTGTGCTATGCAGCAGTGTCGGCATCTTAATTGCAAGTACAGTAAAGAAGGGTTTATAATTCTGGGAGTTCCTAGGGGGCTGAGCACAATTGGCCAAGCGCTGCCCGGGCGGGGTAGGGGTTAGGTCGGCTGGGGAGTCCTTGGCTCACCACACACCAGCGACCCCTGTGGCTGGCCAGGCACCTGCAGGCCGGCCTGTACGCAATTCAGAACTGCGTGGTCCTCCAATGCTGTAAGTTCTGAATATGGCTGCACGGCAGGCTTCAGAGCAAAAAAATGAGGACGGCTGACGGCACTTGTTTCGGAGGACGCAAGTCCTTGTCTTCGTCTCTCCCGAGTTAGTTCGGGGGTTGCAGCGGTGAGCCAGGTTTAATAATAACTGGACTGAATCTATCTATCTATCTATCTATCTATCTATCTATCTATCTATCTATCTATCTATCTATCTATCTATCTGTGTGTGTTAAATAAAACAAAAATATTATCTGAAATGCAAGAGAATATTACCTTTTAATCAGAGGAGAGAAGCCTGCGTTAAACGCCTATCTGCTACAACCACACACAGTACAGTAATCTGTCGCGTATCCCCTTGTCACATATCCGCCCTAACCATTTATCTGCCATGATCAGCCTCTTTAGCAACGTTAGTTTATTATGTGCCCCGTGCGCTACCATTGTTGGTAGTGTCATGTGAGCTGTTCAGTGTGTTGATATGTAAATAAATCCTGTTCGGATCATAAATATCATAAATCCTGTTCCTGCGGGACGTATCAGCTTCAACCTCTGTCTCAATCTCCTGCCTGTCACTCAGCAGCGAATGCACACACCAACACGGCAGATGGCTACTGTGTCACAAGCATTAATACCCTGTATCTTTCTAAATAAGGGATTTAGGGGAGCTCCCTAATAAAAGCTGAATCTCAAAACAATAAGTGTGTGAATATAGTCATTGTTACAGCTGTGTATAATGGTATTTAAAATAGGATTCATTCATCCGACTTTTTATATATCCGCCCTTACTTTGGTCCCACTGCAGTCGGATATGCAACGAATTACTGCACTAATAATGGCAGATGACGTAGTCTGATCCCTGGTTTTAATTGGAGGAGCAACTCAAACCCTCCCGCCCCCTGCTTTACTGAGAATGTGCAATTAAGTGAAGTGGAACGAGATTTTGACAAGAAAAAAAAAAAAAATATATCCATTGTAACTGTAGGAAAATTTAAAAAACATCTGGAATGTTAGACATAAAAAAAAAAACTGCGTCGCTACTCGATAGAGTGGAAAATCCCTTGACTTTAGTCCCATTTAAGCCAGAGTTTAATGCGAAGGCAGTGTTGTTGACATGCATGGATTACGGGAATTGTAGTTTTCCTCTGCATTAAATGATTGGAAACACCTTTCAGCATGTACAAAATAAACTACCATTCCCAGAAGACACTGCGTGCCCGTATGCCCATTACATTGTGACACCGATAGTGTCAGTAAATCGAGATATATTTTCAAAGTTTATGATACCACTTCCTTTTTTGTTTGTTGGAAATCGTATTTATATTATTTTAGCCCTTCCTCAGCAGAATTTTTTTATTTTCCCTAGCGCAGGCAAACTTGTTCACTCTCTTTTCACCTGTATAATATATAATCATTTTTATATAAGTTTAGCAAATTGCTGATTGGATGTGCTTCATTTTTTTGTCTGCCTTTCTCCTGCCTTAACAACTTTGTTTGGAAAATATTGTATGCTAAGTAGGTTAGTGACATGGTCATTGTTGTAATCCTAACTTGTTGCTTCCTAGTTCATATTGTATTTTAGTAGAATTATTTGCATTTACTGTAAACCATACTGTATTTAAATATTAATCTTGCATTGTAACCCTGTACAGTACTGCACTGTAACACTTGTAAGTTACCTTGGATAGAGGCGTCTGCCAAATAAATCAATAATAATATGAAAAGTGTTGTCAGTCAGAATACAATAAGATTTTACTGTTGCGGGGGGGCTTAATGGGAACCCCAAGCTCTCCCATTTTTCTGCCTCCCCATTTATTTATTTATTTATTTTGGCTGGCCACGTTGAAATCCAGTGCGCACTCCATATTTCTCTTTTTCTCTCTCTCTTTTCTTTACCTGCTTCCCTGTTAGTTTTCAGCGGTATTTATAGTTGACCATGTAATAGACCTGGTTTACATATGTCAATTGAAACGCAAACAATAAAACTGTTGATGGTTTATTTAAATTGCTACATTTGTATGTAAATGGTGACTCTCCCCTAAAGTTCAGCACATGTCCAGCGCCAACACTGACTTGCCGGGTGGGCACTAAAACATGGTTACTAAATCACATAGGTGGGCAAAGTCTGTTTCCCAACACGTGCACCTGATTTTGGTGCGCTAACTGTCCACAAAAGTGTTTTGCGATTGCCTTAGGGGTTTGCGAACGTTGCTAAATAGGGCACAATGAATGTAAAATTGTTTGTGGTAAACATCTCTCAAAGTATTTTTTTAAGGCATTGAAAGGGAATTCATTTTGATATATTTGAACGCATTTGCCTGTTCCACATCCATTTTTCTAAACTCCTACTGTACACTTGTCAATACACCTTTCAGGATATTTATTGGTCTTGTTATTTGTGGTTTCTGAAAACATCTGAAGAGCAAATACCTTCACAGTATATCTGGAAAGACTCCTGATGCATGGTGTTATATGCTTCCTTAATGTTAACGTGAGAGAGAGAGAGAGAACCACCCTTCATGAATGACAAAGGGTGCAAAATTACCTGATTTGCATTTAAAATTAGTGCCTCACATGGTTCATGTTACATGTGGTTAAGTAGAAACTGATTACATACATTTTGATGCTATGTGGCACCAGCAGCTGCCAGGAGCCTGTGAGACACAGACTTGCGACTGTTGGATACTGAAGGAATTTAGATCCAAAACAAAGAATGCATATTTTGTATTCTTGAAGGTAAATACAGTAGATAGGGGAGCTGATTAGTGAAGGAAGGAGAGAGACACAGCTAAAGTTCTTTGGTCATTCAAAGTGGGTAGGCTCCTACTGTATGGCTGAATTTTTTTTTTTTTTTTTAAGTATGGAAAACTACAAAGCGGTATGTAATTCAATATGTTAGCATAACATTATTCAGGAGGTTTCATTTTACTTTATGAAGCAAAATGATTTCATTTATGTATGGTGATGCTAAACTTTTGTCCATAGCTATACAGTAAATGGTTGGATAGACCAGAGGTTTGAAACATACCACAGGAATATGTACAGTAGTACGACGTGTAGAACCAGGAAATGATCTCCAATTGGCAATTTTAATACATCTTTGTTGTAAATACTTCGAAGGAAGATTAAGATTAAATGTATGGGTATACTTTAGATTTTGTGCTCAATCTAAATCTGCTTGACCTTTTAAAAATGTTGCTGAACCACTGATTTCTAACTATCGGGCATGAGGCTGTGTTTTTTACTTTAGTTGTCTGTTTCTGCATACAGCTATATACTTTGCTTTCATTTTTCTTCATGAATCAGAAATGTTCTTCGTGGTTCAAAATTGACCCAGCTATTTTCAGAAACCTTAGTAGTCTGAATTGTTTGGGATTTTGTGAGGCAGGGTTACCCGTTAATATCCAGGTGATGTCTGAGTGTGTTTGCAGCACGCAGTAGCCTGTTATCCTTCAATTTCTCTTGCTGGAAGGGTATAACATTTATAGATTTTGATATATTGCGTTATTACTCCTTGAAGAAGATAGTGCACCTTTTAAGTGATTTACACCATGTGAAATCTGAGAGTCCCCGAGAAATGTGACATCTCCTTCTAAAGGTACTAAAGGTTAGCACTGTGAAAGGGCTGGTCCTTGATTTATCTGTATGCTGGAGAAATTCCCAGGCTCCCATGTGTTTGCTAAGAGGCAGCGAGAAAAGATTGACTCCGGATTGTGAGGGCTATGTTTGGGCAGCCCCTCAAAGAGAAAGCTGGTCTGATGAATACACGTTAAATTTGTGCTCAAATAAGCTTTCCCTTGCCTTGTCTGCCTCTGCTTTCATTAGCGTCTCGGCAGGCTTCAGATCAAATGGAACTCTCTGTATGAACTGAGAGCTGTGTTCGTTTGCTTAAAGCACTCAGTGCTCTTTTGTGAAAGGAAAAAGTGGTCTGCCGCTTGTCATTTTCCTTTGCAGGAAATGTGGGGGGGTGGGGAGGTGGGGCATAGGTGCAGGACAAAAGCAAAAGAATGCTCCTATGCACATTGCTTTAAAGTTTTGACACTACTTTACTGAAATCCCTTGTAAAAACAAAAGTGATTAGAGCGCTTGGCTTGCTTTTGAGGAGTAAGAAACAACCTCCCAGGCTGTAGCTTCAGCAATTTCTTCAGTAGTGTTTTCTATATTCCTGTCTAAGGAACATAACAGGGTTTTAATTAGGTACTGACAACCAAAAGCCTTTTTGACCTAAATGCAAGTGGAAAAGATTATTTGATTCTTTCTTCACTTCAGGGATAGATGTTACATTTTTGGACTTTAATGAAACAAGGTGAGTACTTGCATACAGTAATCCTTCCATGCAGAATGCTTCATTTTAAACCCTTGTGTTTAGGATTCAGCATTCAAAATGTATGGTTATTTCATCATTATCATGATTCTATGTACAACAGTACAGCTTGCAGTAACTTGTGTCTTATCATTGGAATGTGATGTAGTTAACCTTGGAGGAAGTGATGCCTGCATCTCAGGTTGGGGAAAGATATCAACATCCTTATTCATGCAGTGAAGCAAGTTTAAGAAGTTTTCTATAGAGGTTTAGGGCTTTGATACTGATTATGTATATAGTATTGCTTCTGAGAAGGCACCTCACTATGAGTATTTTTGTAGTCACCCTGTCATATCTGGGGCTCTGGTAGGTAAGCTGCTTGATCACAGAGGGATGTCAGTGTGTACCATGTGATCCTATTAGTCTTCCATTGATGATTTATCAAAAGGAGTTGTGTTTTGTTACTGGGGGTAGAATATCCCTTTATTTTTAAATTATGAACTGAAAGCATTAGGTAAGCGCATATATTTCTCTAATATAAATACTTGAATAAAAGCCAGAGATCCAGTACAGACAAAATGTCTGTCCCTCCCTACAGTTTTATACTCTCGCAACGTATTAAATCTCAGTAAAAAATCACTTAAGTAGAAAGCAAGTTGTGTAATGTTTAATTTATAGCAGGAAGCCTTTCTTTTTTAGGTTGTTTTGAAGTTTTATTTCTCTGGTATCTGGAATGAGAACTGCATTAGTTGTCTACCTAAGGCATTGGTAAAGCATGTTTTACAGTTAGAATATTTGTCCTGGAGGAAACCTGAAGAACATTTATATGATTGAAGTTTGTGGGTGAAGGGGGAGAACATAATTGTAAGTTTCCTTGAAAGCAACCTGTATATTTCGAGCTATAAAAAATTCAGTTGTTATTACATTTCAGCAGAATATATATTCAACGTGCTGCTTCATGCTGATACAATAGTTGCACTACGGAATTACGTTTGAATTCAAGGACTCTATCTGCTTCTCAATACACATGCAGATAAAAATAAAACACGTCCTGTGGAAATTTTCAGATTTTAAGTTTTTCAATTCACTTTTACATACTGGCATGTCTTAAGTACAGTATAAGTGCCAATAAACCATATTGACTGTTCTTTCCATGCAAGCCCATTGTAGTTCGATATAGTTAGAGCTTCAATACCTTTTGATGTAATGTGGTCAAGTTCAAGACTTTCAGATACTTCACAATAAGACATGGTTCAACTTCAAACTGTGTAGACCTGTAAAATTGGAAAAAAATATCTGAATTGTAAAATACTGTATCTTTAAATTGATTTAGGCTTAATCATAACATCAAGTCTCTAGAAATTTACCAGATAAAATAGTGTACTGTGTATTATGTTTTACATGTTGCCAGTACTGTATGTATTGAAGCAAACTATGTTATTTGTCTATATTATGAAGTTTAGAATGTAACAATAACAGACCAATAAATATGTTTTAGTAGATTATTGGACACTGCAGCTGAAAGTTAAACCAAGTAAGATTTAGCAGAGGTCACTGTATAAACGCAATTCTAAATAATACATCTTCCAAAGTATTTGGTTATTCAAAAGGTAGGTCTGCAATAGTTAGAATGAAAGAAAATAACTAAAGGTGATATTTTCATTCCAAACAGCTGAAAGTGAGATCCCAGAGTGTTTAGTGACAGGATAATGAATAATATTCTATGTGATTATCCCTGACAAGGATATCTAGTGTCAGCTCGGAGGGTCTGGGCTTGAACTATCTTATCATGACTGTCTATGTATACACTGAATTAAAGCTTATAATTTAGGCCATGCTAAAGGAATTCGTTACACAGGATTTTCTTTTCATTTCTCCTTCTTTAAAGGTATATTGTTGTTTTGTACCCAAACAGGTTACACTGATATTTTATCACTGTTGTCTTCCCTTGAGCTGTTTGCATTGTGTGACTAAACAACTGATGTATCAAGTTTACCATTGAAAGCACAGAGGGTTGAAAAGGAATTTGGAAGTATCACCTTTCAGGTTTTAAATATATATTTCTGGTCTGAACTATTCAAGATACTGTACATCTTTACTTTTTTTGTTGTTTTGTTTTAATTGGTTTTACAATTAAACTTGTATTCTTGTCATTTAAGTTTCTTTTAAAATGTATTGGGATGGATGTATCCCTTTTTGAATTCACATGGCTTGGTTACTTACAAATACAGCAAGTTATTTCAAATACCACTTAGAATATACTGACTGGCATGATAAGTAGTTAGGGTTTTCAGTAGAAAACTAAAATGTTTAAGATATTTAAGGACAAAATGTTATTGACAAAAAAAATCCCCAGGATAGTCTGCCTCCACATTTCCCGGTACGTTCACTTCTGTCCTCACCAAACTGTGCTGGATGGCACAATACTTAGTTATACCTGCTTGAAAACTGCCCTGTTGGTACAAGCCAGACGTAAATTCTATAAGTTGTCTTTGCTATGTAGACACAGAGGAGGAAATGAATGAAAATGCTGCATTCCACAGTTTTCAAAGTTATTTGGATAATGGAGGCCCCCCTTTGGACCCTGAATGGTAACCAGTTTAGGCAGTTCATGCAAAAACACAGATGCTTCAGCTACAGGGCACTCCATGAACTATGACAATAGTCCTAAAATCTTGGACCTGATCAGGGGTTTCATTGGTTCAGTTTAATAATGCAGGACATTACTGGAACAAACACTTGAACTGGATATGCAGACGTTTCATGCCCTTGCTCTATATTGAGTGATCTTCCACTACAGCAGCACAAAGTAACTTTAGAACTACCCTGTTTTTAGGGTTGGAACAAAAATATATTGTGTTGGTTTATTGTGTCTTGATTTATTAATTGTAGAGAAATTATCAATATTCACATTATCATACTAATGTTTCTAATAGTCATGTGTAGCTAAAAAGGAAGTGTGCATTCTTTCTGTTTAGGAAAATATATAGGATACATCCTTCTGAACTTTTCATTTAAATATAAAATAAAATAAAAAGTTAATGTATATCAGATACTCCAAGAGCAACCACGCTTTGAATGGCACATTTTGTTTCGAGAACAATATCTCTATTATCCTGATGTGACTAGCAATTTTGCAAACTGATTGATTTTAAGGTTAGTGTTTCAGTATTGAAAGGTTTGGGGTAAAATGTAAGATTAGGTTTAGTGTAGATTCGGCTGGAATCACTGACATTCTTTAAGTGCTTTACTCCAGACGAATCAACAACGAGCACAACATATACAAATCTGTACTTCGGTTTTAAAGACTATAAAGGGAATGTGGTACTTAAGGGATTCAATTCATTGGGAGTAAAAACAAGTTATTAACCTAAATACACTATTTAACAAAATAATTGAAGAGTCTGCCTTTTCGTTCTGTTATTTGTGAAATTGTAGCGGTTGAATTTTGCTGTAATTGCTTATGTGAATAAAAAATAAGGTGATGATCAGTATGTCGTAATTATTTGGTTGTTGAATGTATTTAATTCAACTGGATGTTTTAAACAATTGGATAAGGTGGTAGGCCAAAAGCCATGAGAGAGATAAATCTCCCCAACCCCCCAAGACCATTTTCTTTCAGTGTCATATTGCTATACAGTACATTGTTATGAATTCAGTAATGTGGATTCTAGATGTATTGGGGTGTTTGTCTACAAAGTAGTCTCAGCTAAAAAGTTGATTTTTGTTTTATTTTACAAGATAGGTAGACTCATATCGGAATGAAATACCACAGGGGAGTCTGTAATGGATAATGTGGACTTTTATTGTAAAGAAATGTGATATGAAAGTAATAACTATATATTAAAATGTTATAATCTATTGTGCTTTACTACCTTGAATTGTTTTATAACAAAGGACAGTATAGGCTAATCGTTGCTGAAAAAATGTGTAAATGTAATCAAGTTGATTAACAATAGCAGTTTAATTTTCATTGTTAAATTGTTCCGCTGCAATGCTAAACAGTATGTACTGTAAAACCTTGATTTGTATAATGCAGTATGATTTATTGGTTTATGTTGAGATCAATGCACCTCAGAGACCTAATCCTGGTTACAGGGTAGTAAAATAAAGATAAATACCAACAATGAGATTTATACAGTGTTGTCAAATGCGGTTGAATGATGTGGTGCCTCAAGTGATCATTAGTTGATCTTTGACACTTTTGGGATCATTATTTAGCAAACACACAGGTGCAGGACTTTACAGGTAGTTTTATACATTTTAACAAAACGGAAGCTATTTTTTTTGCCTGTCTTGAACAGTAAAGGGACATATAGAAGATGATCAAACTTGATAGCAAGAATTATTTCCACCTACAATAAATAAATGGTTTCAAACAGAAAATAAATCTCTGTTTATCATAAATGAAAGCTGGTATTTTTTGGGATAATGTATTCGTACACTTGAGGTATCAATCAAAAAAAAAAGAGAAAAGCTGCACATTTGTGCTAGTACTGTATGAATTTCCTTTCAGAGATTTGCAAGAAATGAAAAGGGATAATCCGAATGGCAAAATGTTAAAGTAGGAGCAAGAAGAGGCTACAATTGCACATGTCACCTTTACATCCTGACCCGCTGACCTTGTGCTGGGAGGAAGCCCTCGCCACACCAGCTGTTGCCATAAAGGACATGGTCCCTGTGGGATAAGTACTAGAGGAACTCTGCTGTCCTATCGCAAAGCAAACGCTAATAAAGTTCCAGCCCACTGCATGCAATCCAAGGCAGACTGCATGTGCTTGTCATTCAGACTGTGCACTGCCGTGTAGGAAAGACTTGTTTATCTTCATGCTGCTTGTGTAGAGGTGGGTTTTGTAAACCAGACCTTTCCAGGACATTTTTAAACTGCTGAAAACAAAATTTTCCAGTATCTGCAGAAAGGTATGTTCTCTTAACTTCTGTTACAGAGGGTGTTTCTATGTAATTACTGTATTGAAAAGATTATTTACCCTTCAGTTCTAAAATGTAGCCTATTTCTATTGTACTGCATTGAATAAATATTCAGTAAAAATCACCATGGAGCCATCTCCAGTATAGTGGTTCGTATTTAGCATGGCAGTAGTTCACTGGAAACTACAATTGTGTGTGCATGTTCTTTAAACTGTAGGCTATGTACAACTCATAATGAAATCAATGGCTTACAGTAAAATCAAGTATTTTAAAAACATTCATAAAACATGCACAGTAGTTATAGTATAAAAGTACGGCTTTAGGATGTAGAGTATAAAAGTAAGACTTTTGGCATAGTTCATTTCATTATAACTAGTTTAAAGCACCTAAATGGACACATACAGTACAGTTTAATGTGACTCTTCCCCCAGCTGAGGCACTGTTTATTAAATCATTAATCAATGTTCTGTTAAAGTGTAGGAATAAAGCTGGGATGTATGACTGTTGACACAACTTTTAAAATATAAGCTTCTGTGAACTGTGGAATAAAAATAAATGTCATGCATCACAACAGGCAAATTGATTTTTCCAGCAAAATCTGCTGATTTGATTACATTTTTTTGATCATGACATAGTACTTTGTGTTTTCACCAATACATATTGCTATTAAAGCTATTTAAATGGCACATTTTTTGTGGTTTTGATTTACACATATTGTTGCAGGAATAGGTTTTTAAAAGGTTTTCTTAAACAAATATTTCTTGCTTTTAAGATGGTGCATAGTAATAGCTGAGTTTGATGCTAGCTGTAGATTTGTAAATTTTACATATGCTCTAATTTCAAAAGCGAGACTGGAAAGCATATGTTATACCTTATCATTTGTAATCTGATACAGTACATAGAGAAGTGGACTAACACATCTACCAACAGTTTTAGGTTCTTCATTTTATTGTTGTGGTTTTCATTTATATTAAAGCCACACTGCATTTTGTTTCTCAATGCACCTGGCATCTGCTGGGTTTCCATTTCTTGTAATTAAAAGTTTTGAAGGCAAACGCTTCTCATCCCATCATGTGCTGTACGTTCTCTGAGTCACCACTTTGTTTGCCAAATGCGGTATTGCTGTTTCTTTAGCGGCACATAACTGCATTAAATAAGCAGGGTATATTATGGGTTTCATTGTTAAGGCTTATCAGTGTTGCACTGTCTTCTTCTGTAGAGTGCTTAAGGGAGCAAAGCAGCATTACTATTTTTTTGGCAGAGGAAATATTCTTGTTAAATTTTATTGGCTTAAGTACTGTGTGTTTCATCTTTTATTTACAAACTGTGGCTGCTTTGCACAAGTCTTAACCTTAATGTTTGTTTTTCCCAACACTTTTTTTGTTTGCTTGCCAATTTCCAAGTTCAAAGGTTTGGGCCGTATTACAGTGTGTACTGCTGTCCCTTTTCCATTTAGTTTTATTTTAGCCAGCAACTGTTGTCTCCTAATGATTGAGACATAGATAGGGTTTCTTTACAATCAGGTTGTCTGCACTTATTCCTGCATTTCAAAACAATATAAATCAGATTGATTTATGCAGGGTTTTTCACCTTGTCACTCCCATTCACTAATTTAAATGTTTTTAAATTGATTCATGTTTGTTCTGCAGTATATGTGCCTAATTTTAGAATGGCTAATGTATATAATTTAATATCATGTACAGTACAGAACTATGTTTATGGCCACACAGCAAAAATTAACAAAAGATTTTCTAGTTGCCAGGTTTTTTTAAACATGTATTGCAGTTAATACAGATCTCTAAATCTGTTGTTATTTGCATTCTTTCATGTGCTAATATGTGGAAAATACGAAATAAAATCCCAATGTGTTGTTGTTTTTGTGATAGCTGTATGTTGTAGGTAAACTGTATATTGTGTGTGAACCAGTAGATCATACAGTTGAAATGTTTTTTTCTTTTTTTTTATTTAGTTTTTATTTAAAAAAAATAGAACTATGTATTAAGCACTCCCTCCCTCTATCTTTGATGTTCTATATTCCCAAATATCTTATATATTAAAAAAATAAACATTTAAAATACATTTTGTGTTGAACGTTTTTTCTGTTAGAATACTTGGGTCTTAAAGGATCGCTGGGATCCTTTAAGACCCAACTTGACAAAGTTCTGAGATCAGTCAGCTGATAGGAATTGGGTATGCTTACATTGGCCGAATGGCTGCCTCTCGTCCTGTACATTTTTGTATGTGCTTATATCTCATGGAACGTCTTTTTTCACCCCCAGACGAGTGGCAAGAGGCTCAAGGTGACAAGAGCATGGCTATGAGCAACGGGAATGGTGACTTTCTGGTTCACAGCAATGGCAGCATCCCATCCAATGCTACCAGTCCCAGCATCACCGCCACCACCACCGATGGAGACATCGCCACTTCCCCTAACCAGCTGTTGCCCAAGGAGGTGCAGAGAACAAAAGTGAGTCGAAATGGCAGCATCAAACAAAATGGCACACTCAAACCATCCTCACTTATTTCAGACAACCAAAAGCCTCCCCAGATAAAGCAACAAACATTGCCTCAATGCTGCCATCATTGTCCATTCCATCACCCTTTATGTTGCCATAATAACCAACCAGACTGTCATTCAGTGGGTGGCAGTAGCACCGTGACCTCCCCACTGACATCTAGTTGCCCGCATCACCGCCCTGAGTATCCGCCTGTCCATCAAACCACCTGCTGCCTCCAGCCCTCTGCATCACTCTGTTTACATCACCGCTGGCAAGACCATTTTCAGCATCAGCCTGTACAGCCGTGTGTGGCCAGCATGAGGTAAGGGAACACTGAAATTGCCGCAACAGTTTGACTCCACTGTTTAGAAATACATCCGTGTGAGGTTGGTGCTTAATTATAATGTAAAACTGCAGCTGTCTGATGATCCTGAGTTTGGTTTGAATGGCTTTGGCATTGTCCTCCTTTTATGCTGGGATTAACTCATCCGAATTTAGCTTGAGGCTCTTTTTTTCTGCCTGTAAACAGGGCTTTTCTTTGTCTGTATAAGACTTTATTGAATCGTGTTTACCTGCCGGTGGGAAAACCTTGCAGCTTTAGCTGAAACATGAAACTGGGCAAAACAATAACCACATGAGCTGACTTTAAAGTAAAATAAAAGTTTTTGTTACGGTAAATTGGTACATACCAAAGAAAAAAAAATGTAGCCGCAATAAAATGTAGCTAACCATAGATGCTACAGTTTTCAATTTGGTTTAAGTATATTTATCTAGGTGAGATCATAGACCGAAGTCATAGAGTTAGCATCACAATCCATTTGAGTTGTTGTAAAGAAGAGGATTGTTAATATATATATATATATTTTTTTAGCAACCACGTGCAGCTAAGTTTTGATGTATGTCTTAATTTGGTTTAACCATCTGACAAGGTATGTGTCATACTCATGGCATAAACATCCTTTATTTTGTTCAATAACATTAAGCAACACAAATTGCCAGCTTGGTATAAGTAAGAATAACTAATAAATATGTTGATGTTGTTTATAATGATCTTTAATACGTTTTTTAAGGAAAAAATACAATGTTACGATTTAAAATAACCCTTCATTTATTTCACAGATTTTGTGCCCAAAAATACTTTTGTTTGGGCACATACTTGCAGCTATTGTTTCATCTTGCCGTGCAACTGTTTCAATAGACAACACTTAAAGAAGTAAAGATAAATGGGAAAGTGACACATTACACTTGTCATGACCTAAGAATTTCAGTAAACATTTTTTCCCCCCAAACAAGATGGATCGTGTCCTGGTAATATAGAAATATGCCTATTACTCATTGCTTAATACACCAGTTTTTGATTTCAAAGTCTCATATTACTGTTTTAACCTGTACAAAAAATACATATACTAATGTAGTGACTTGTGCAGCAACGTGAGTATAACCAGTACTGTGAAAGATGTGGATTGCCAGCCTGTCTATTTCCATCAAACCGCTTCCTTCAATACCACAGGCACTTTGGCTATTGGTTTTCAAACACAAAACAGAAAATGTGTGTTCGTTCAGTTCAGTTCCCATCCAAAAAAGCTAATAATGTAAAACGTTTTCATTGCATACCGTAGCATTCCAACTATAAATCCACCCACAGTAGGAGGTGTAATAAGATCAAATGATCATGCATGTGTTTTGTACTGTTGGTTGTATTACTGTAGCTAAAGTCAAACCATGTATAGTAATGTAGCTTCAAACTAAACATTCTGTAGGATATGATGCCATGTAGAATATGACGCCATGTAGCATACAACTGTATTTGTACCAACCAGCAAATCAGATCATATTACTTTAGCTGGAAAGGTTCTGCAGCCAAGTCATTCATGAACTGCAGGATTTTCTTTGTGGCCCAAGTTTAATGTCTTTCTTATTCACCATTTAATAAGAGGCCAAATTACTGGTAATGCTCACTTAATACTAAAGTAGACTCTTAAGGTCACACAGTTTAGTCTGGGAATTCTCAGAATTGTAGGATGTTGCATACTGTAAGGCGTATTCATAATACTTTATATGTCTGGAGAAAATGTTGGAACTTGTCTTGCGTACAGTAGGTAAGCCTTAAAGCTGCCATTTAGGCAGATACAAAAAAAAACGTGCAACTTAAAACGTAACTGCATGGTAGTCCTATAATGTTATGTTATACAAAGTGTATTTATTTAAGAATATTTCTGGCAAGTTCCCAGGAACATCTTGCAAGTTGACTTACACTTTGCTTAGTTTCAGTCAAATACTTGTTGGCAAAAAGCAAATGAAACACAAGGTTTTGGGACCAGACATGGCATTTTTGCAGATAAATAATGAAAGTTTGGCTTTAGTCTTGTGTGGTTTGTTTTTAGTTTTCTTGTTTGTGTTACAGTAAGAGGTTTCTGTTTGCGGTAAAATGATCCTTTGCTTGGAGATTAAAGCAGACTTTTTAAAAACATTCATATTTAAGACCTGTGTGGCCCATGTGAAAAAGTGAATTTGTATACCTGATATAGCAACAAAACAACATATATATATATATAACAATATATATACATACATACATACATACATTTGCATTAAATTCCAAACTGAACGATACTGCCAAAAGATAGCGTTGGCAGTGTCAGGAGTAAGCCGGTGGCATTTTTGGGAGCTCATCGCACACTTTGTTGCACGTAGACAATTTATATTAACATTGCTTAATAATTTTAATATGGTAATATAAATCAGCCTGTGGACTGCAGACTGTTTTCTATTTAGGTTTGTTGATGAAAGGTGCTGGTGCTTGTAATTTGCAGGCATATGCAAACACTCAGCCTGTATACCTTAAACTAAATGCATCTTAAGAACTGAAGAGTTGACGCTGGAAGTTAAAAAAAAAAAAAAATGAATACAAATTGTTGTCTGTCGCCTCTGTTAAATTACTCTGTGTAGACCTAATAACATTTTTTAAAATAACGCTAAAGTAACTAAAACAGCCAAATATAAAAGTACTGAAAGAAAATAAAATGTTAGTAGAGGTCCTAAACTATTGTGAAGCTGCAAAAAAAGTGAAAGGCTTACTGTGGACCAATATTTGGGATGCTGCTTTTAATTAGATACTTCTGTGAGCAGGTCAGTTTATTTAAGGTAGCTTCTTGTATTGTACATGTATTGAAATTTAATTTAATTTGTCTGATTTTACTTTGTTGCTGCACTCTAGCAGCATATTTATTCGGTGTAAGAGTCTTACCATAGAGTCATATGGATTATAGTAATGGGCTATAATAAACTAGCAAAAAAAAACAAGAACTTTGCATGTTTTTTGTGTGGGCTGAGTTCTAGCTTTAGTTTTTTGCTGATCATAAATGTTTCCTCATCAGAATCTATTTTAAAATTCTGCCACATGTCTGTCACTTTGAAGTGAACATGTTGATTAAATAATTGCTATTTTGAAAACCCTCATAACTTTCAGTTCTACTCAGACGTGATTTGCATGTAATTTGCCACTTCCGACCGACCACAACTAGAATGGGCAGCATACCATTGTATACGTTCTGTCTAATTGTATAATACATTTGTATCAGTGATGCAATAATACCTTATTGAGCTTACTTATTGATCACAAAAAAAAAAAACTGACACGTGTGAAATAATTATATGTCTCGCTCCATTATTGCACAAATGCAGTCCGGTTTTACACTTTCATTTTGGTTTTACCAAAAAACGATTGTACGTCAAAAACATTAAAAAAAAAAAAAAAATCATAACCGTTAAAGCTTAGACAGGGTAAAGTACAAAATGCTGATCTCCAATCAGCACATTGGATGGGGTAAGCCTCTGTTGAAAGGTGTAAGTAAAGTCACTTTTGAAAGAGGAGCCATGCAGATAATCCTGTTTGCTGCATACACATTTTCGCTGTGACACTGCAATAATTTGTTGACTGCAAAGGAATTAAGTTGTGCTGTAAAACAAATTGTAAATTCTATTTCATATACACACACTGCATAATTCACAAATACTTTTTACAATATTTTGTAATAATATGTAGTAAAGTTCAAACAGTTAATCCAATGGACTTAGCAACTTGCTGTAGCTCTGAATAACAGGTAGTAATTTACAACATCTCAGTTAAGGTCTGCTTTGGACATACTGATGGATTTCCACTAATTATGTTCTACTGTCTATAAAAAGCACCTCTTAAATTGTTTATTCTTTTATTGCCATTGGAATCTTCCCAATTGTATGTTTTAAAGCTGTTCAATAGGTTTGGCTGCTGATTTATGAGAATGTGTTGGTGGTGACGCAAAAGTGCTTTGGATCTGCTGAGATTCACACTCTTGAGTTCGACGTGCATTTGCTATGTTCAGCATATTTACAGCGCACTTGATTATAATTGCTCTTTTATTAGATTAGGTTTGTGCAAAATCGCAAAAAAAAAAAACCTGTTCAGCACTAAACTGGTCCTGTCTATAGTGTTGGAGGCGGAGGTGGATGCATATTTAATGATTTGATTAACCCATTGGGAGAAGGCACAAGTAAAATCACAAAGTTGAGGGTAACATTTTTATTTGGGTGTTTTACTTACACAAATCTGTTAAAATATGTTAATTGTTAATGCATTTTTTTCTGTTATCTGTTGCTGAAAATGTGCTTTGGAGATCCAGAGAAAAATATAAATGTTTTAATTTGATTAAATCGCTTTGCTAAAATCACTGAGATAATACCTATTATATTTAGCTGTCGAACAGAGTTTTAAGCACATTTAAGCACAGTACAAAGAAAGCAAAAATAGTAATGATATATACTTAAATTGCATGGAATTATGCAGCCCTGGTATATGTGAGAAAGGTTAATGGTATTTCTTCTCCATTTTCACTAATTAAGGCTTTAAGCCTTAAACTGAATCCAATAATTGCTCTGGATCTGGAAAATATGCTGTCGGCAAGTTGCAAATTGAATGCTTCTGTCTGACTGACTGACAGACCAGTTTGCCGCATACCATTCCAACTCCATGATCCCTTGACCTTTGAAATCTGGTGTTAAGACTGGCAGGGACAGACAATGCAATATGCACAGTCTGTTTCCATGCCCCGCTAGGAATCCCCCCTTTCACTGTATGGAATCCAGTTTTAACTCCACCATATTGACTGTTCTTGTTTGCTGTATTGCTATGAATAGGTGAAATGTTTGTTTTGATGACCTGAGCTGGATACATGCATTCCTCTGGTGTTACACAGTTACTGTTATTTTATTAAATAGGAGATTGTACAGTGTCACTACATGAGCAAATGTTTTGACGAAAAGTCTTTCATGTTTTAAACTATAGAGAAGTACATGTTCTTTCTTTCTCAGCAAGTAAGCAAGTTATAATCTAATGAAAATGTGATACATGACTGCATTAAGGTAAAAAAAATATTGAGGCTCTCTATGACGCCAAGATACCATGGGCACAATATTGGTTCTGTTAAAGAATTCAGAACAACGAACTGTGCCTACAGTATGTTGTTTCTTGGAGTGGATACTACTGTATGATGATATCAAAAATGCAGGTCTTTTACAAGAACAATTGTGTTGTAAGATTTGCATTAAAGATACATAGTCTTTCTAAGCCCAGAATCCACACTGGATTCTGCCAGGGGGTGTAGAGTTGATGTTAAGGCAAACATGGGGGAGGGGCGTTGATTTAAGACAGGGGTGAAATAATAAGCATTATAAAATGGCTTGGATAAATTAAGTGCTGTGATTGGCTGAACAACATCACATGACAGTGCAATGGGCTGAACCCATTGTTTTGCATGGAGTGATCCACATTGCTGTGTAGAGCCCGTGCTTATTATTTAAGTGTTGCTGGCACGCAACCCAGCCAAATAAAGAGCTGTTTTACCGTGAACGGTGTTGTGCATATTATTCCTGAGCACTGCATCACCACTACACCTGCGCACTGCAAACCACTTTGCCACAGGTCTATTACATGGTTATCTTTCCTAATGTATTTCATTTTTTGCTGTGAAAGGAGCTGCGGCTTTCTCCGGGAGACGAGGCGCTTCATCGCCGCTCCGCAGCCGAACCGGGCGAGCCCATTCCCTCTTCCCCTCTCCGACCGCTCTCCTTCTCGCACTTGGTTTGCTTGTCTGTCTCTTCGAACTGAACTCCCGACCGCCGTTTAGCCAGGCTATTTATAGTTTATATGTTACCTTTTTTTTTTGTAAAAAATATAGCGTTGATTACATGCATGGTTAATTCATGGAAAGTTCCACTTTTGCTTCACTATAAATGCATTATAGAGAGTGAGTTATTTTATTTTGTATTTTAGTCAGATGTGTGTTATGTGTCCCTGGCCCCCACCCCTCCCGTTTATAACGCTCTTCAGTTACAACGCTCATAGTGTGTCCCTCGAGACCTGTGTTATAGTGAGGAAGCACTGTGTATATATATATATATATATATATATATATATATATATATATATATATATATATATATATATATATATATATATATATATATATATATATATATATATATATATATATATAATGTATATATATATATATAATGTATATGGGCAGCAGTGTGGAGTAGTGGTTAGGGCTCTGGACTCTTGACCGGAGGGTGGTGGGTTCAATCCCAGGTGGGGGACACTGCTGCTGTGCCCCGTGAGCAATGTACTTTACCTAGATTGCTTCAGTAAAAAAAAACAACAACTGTATAAATGGGTAATTGTATGTAAAAATAATGTGATATCTTGCAACAATGTATGCATTAAGCCCTGGATAAGGTCTGCTAAGATATATATATATATATATATATATATATATATATATATATATATATATATATATATATATATATATATATATATAGTATTTAATGAAAAATACAAATCTGGTTAAATATGGCTTTATGATGTCCATTTTGTCATCGCATTTGAAACAAAGTAAAATACCATCAATATTTATGGAAAGGGCTAACACATATCTAAGGTGCTATGTTGATGTGTTGTAGAATTAAACATACATGTACAAGCTTGTTGAATTTCACAGTTGGAATCTGTGTATGGGTTAAAAGATTCCCCTTTTTATATCACATAGCTGTTCTCAAACACTTTTTTTAAAAACATTGTTGCTAAAATAATTAAATGAAGCAATAATAAAATTTTAAAAAATTCGGCAAGATCGTCCAATGTATTGGATTTTATATTAGCATAAGTTGTGTAATCAAAACACTAATTTCTAATCATTTAATATTCAAGAAACCCTTATTTAAACAACTGTATTCAACTTTATTCTTAAATACTTAAACAGGTCTGTTATTTTACCATTTTTATTCAGGCTTATAAAACAATGTAATATCAATCAGTCATGCCTGCACAGTTGTGTCTTAGTTTATACGGATATAATCAAACTTATATCAAACTAAAGAAATTAAATAAACTTGATTTTGATTTTAAATACTAGCATTGTTTTAAACATTTTTTTTAATTCTCTTGAACATTATAACAGAATCTTGCACTTACTCTGTGCAGTAATTGTTATCTCTTGATGGCAGAAAAATACACAAGAACAAGGGGTAGAACAATGTGAGTCTTATAGTTTCTGTGTAATGGTTATTGTACTGAGAATCTACAGTTTATTAAACTTGTAAACTATGGTGTTTTTCCATTATTTCTATTTATACTGTATGTATTGCGTACTAAAATATATTCAGTTATATTGAAGCAAAATAAGATAACTGCCCTGATTTAACCAAAAACATCACATAGGAGAGAGATTTTTTTAAGGATACTTTTTGACAAGCTCTTCCCTAAAGATCTGCTCAGTTTAAAAAAGGAAAAAAAACACTTTTTTTTGTATGACTGCTCTGTGTATTAAGTACTTTTGAGAGCTTTGTGGATGGCAAATGCACTGTATTTATTTCAAAAGGGATACCTGCTCAGACGCAAGATATGTAAATATAATATTAATTTTAGACCTGCAATATGACATTTAAACATGCATTCTCTAGTTTAGCGCCAACACTCCAGTTTTATAAAAAGATGAATTCATCTGAATAAGGACGTTTGCCACAAGCGATATTCCATGCCATACATCAGCTCACCTTCTAGTGTGTAAGCGATTTGTAGCAGATGAGACACAGAGATTTACTTCTGTTTCCAGTGAAAGCAAACTACTCTTCCCATTCTGACTTAAAGCCTCGGTTTTCATCCTCATGCTTTAGTTTATTACTTGTGGAGGGTTTACTCAATGCCAGTGTCTCCACTAAATGAAAGAGCGCGAAATTGACTTTCAGCTGCTCAGCAGGTATTCTGAAAGTCTGTGCTACCTAGACATCTGAGCTACTTGCACAAACTGTGCATGCATGATTCATTTTTTTTTGTTTGTTTTTGTGACACGCTGTGACAGAGATCGAATGATTCTTGGTGTTAGATCTCCTTCGCGACCTGTGAGGGAGTAAAGGGAACAGAGTACCGTGGACTGGATGGCCCCACAGTTCATTCCCAGGGTTAGGTGGAAGTCGGCCGTCTAGAAAGGGGACTGAGCTACGGTACACTAAATCATTGACCCAGAAGGTTAACCCTTTGCGGTCAATTGTCTGACTGGGTCCGACATTGCAATTATTCCTATCGGGTCCATTGTTGGACCCTGTCCGACATCATCCAAAAAACGCAAAAAAAGTCGTTTTTTCTCCGGAAAAAGCAGAAAACCATTCAATGGCCGAGTGGGGCGAAAGGAGCGAGACAAGCCAATAAAAAAAAAAGGCGATCTCATGAATAGTCATACTTGCCCCTGGCATCAGATAGGGGCGGTCATAAGGAAACAAGCTGGGTGTTACTGTATCAGCGCACAGAGACTATCACGGACATTTGCAGAGCTTTTTCGAGATGTTATAGATGTGGAAAAAAAAACAACTTTTAAACAGCGCGTCTAAAATTAACTGCGCGTGTGAAAATAAATTAGACCTGGCGAGCCTGACGCACAATTAATAAATGGACTGCAAAGGGTTAATGGTGTGGCATCCGCGTATTGGAGGAGTGGGTGTGCTCGTTAACCAAGGGGTCATGGCTGACGGTTGTGGCAGGGCGGAAGCCATGCACATGGGAAATATGTAGTTTTATTGTATATTTGTGCATTATTTGTTGTAAATTTATTTAATTAATTGTTTAACTGCTGAGGCGCTCCGCCAGGGATGATTACCCTTTCTGCGTGGAGCAGCAGCTGAAAGCAATCGGCTGTTCCAGCAGGCAGGTGGGCGTGTCTCAGCGGAGCGTCAGTATAAAAACATAGCGATCACTATGATCGGGGCTGCTGCAAGGCCTGCCGTTTTCACGGCACCTTTGATTTATAGTTTGTTGTATTGTGTTTTATTTTGAGTGTTTGTACAGCCATGTACCGTCCTCTGTGTGCTACCATCGCTGGTAGCGTCACATGACATTATTGTTTGGTTTTTCTTTGTTTTATGTGTTAATAAATACTGAGCGCCGTGCTGGCGTGTTTCACTGCACCTGTGTCTCCGTGCCTCCATTCCGGCTCTCACCTGCCTGTCTGCCTGCTTCAGTGCAGGAACAACACGCAAGAACGCCACACGGTATATAAAGGGGATGTAGTGAAGGGATCTGTTCCATTGTAAATGGTTAGAACAATCCTAAAAGGAGACTGGTGAAAACGTGAGTGTTTTGTTTGTTTGCACTGTCTAAAATTTGTTTATTGTGATTAGACGGCTAACACGATCCGGAGCTGTCGCCAAAGGCCAGCAACAAACCGGACAACATCACTGCACTTGTATCACGGAGAACTGTATTGCACCACGAGCACTAATTCACTCACTAACAGACTTGAGTATGTGTTTTGTGTTTCATGTGGGTGTATAAAGAACGGGACTCTTATTTCGGGACAAACCCGGGGATTATACAGTGCCTTGCATAAGTATTCACCCCCCTTGGACTTTTCCACATTTTGTAGTGTTACAACCTGGAATTAAAATGGATTTAATTGGGATTTTTACCATTTGATTTACACAACATACTTAACACTTTGAAGGTGCAAAATATTTTTTTATTGTGACACAAACGTTATTTAAACAAAAAAAAGACATTTGTTGGTTGCATAAGTATTCACCCCCCTGAGTCAATACTTGGTAGAAGCACCTTTGGCAGCAATTACAGCTGTGAGTCTTTTTGGGTAAGTCTCTACCAGCTTTGGACATCTGGATCCTGCAATTTTTGCCCATTCTTCTTGGCAAAATTGCTCAAGCTCTGTCAAGTTGGATGGGGACTGTTGGTGAACAGCAATTTTCAAGTCTTGCTACAGATTCTCAATCGGATTGAGGTCTGGGCTTTGACTGGGCCATTCTAAGACATTCAGGTTCTTGTTTTTAAACCACTCCAGTGTAGCTTTGGCTATGTGTTTAGGGTCATTGTCTTGCTGGAAGGTGAACCTCCGCCCCAGTCCCAGGTCTCTTGCAGACTGAAACAGGTTTTCCTCTAGAATTTCCCTGTATTTGGCTCCATCCATCTTGCCCTCAATCCTGACCAGTTTCCCAGTCCATGCCGATGAAAAGCATCCCCATATCATGATGCTGCCACCACCGTGCTTCACCGCGGGGATGGTGTTCTCAGGGTGATGAGCAGTGTTGGCTTTGCGCCACACACAGCGTTTTGGTCAAAAAGTTCAATTTTGTTCTCATCAGACCAGAGAACCTTTTTCCACATGTTTGCTGTGTCTCCCCCATGCCTTTTGGCAAAATCCAAACGGGATTTGATATGGGTTTTTTTCAGCAATGGCTTTCTTCTTGCCACTCTTCCATAAAGCCCAGCTTTGTGGAGCGTCCGGGTATAGTTGTCCCATGGACGGTTTCTCCCATCTCAGCTGTGGATCTCTCCAGCTCCTTCAGAGTTACCATTGGCCTCTTGGTTGCTTCTCTGACTTATGCCCTCCTTACCTGGTCACTGAGTTTTGGTGGACGGCCTTCCCTAGGCAGAGTTGCAGTTGTGTCATATTCTTTCAATTTTATTAATAATGGATTTAACGGTGCTCCGGGGGATGTTCGAAGTTTGGGATATTTTTTTATAACCCAGCCCTGATTGGTGCTTCTCCAGAACTTTATCCCAGACTTGTTTTGATAGCTCCTTGGTCTTCATGATGCTGTTTGTTTAGATATGCTCTCTAACAAACTCCGGGGCCTTCCAAAAACAGGTGTATTTAATCTGAGATCATGTGACACTTTAATTGCACACAGGTGGACTCCATTCAACTAATTATGTGACTTCTGAAGGCAATTGGTTGCACCAGAGCTTATTTAGGGGTGTCACAGCAAAGGGGGTGAATACTTATGCAATCAAGACTTTTCAGTTTTTTATTTGTAAATAATTTTGAAAAATATGTAGATTTTTTTTCCCCACTTTGACATTATGGACTATTTTGTGTAGATCAGTAACAAAAAATCCTAATTAAATCCATTTTAATTCCAGGTTGTAACACTACAAAATGTGGAAAAGTCTAAGGGGGGTGAATACTTATGCAAGGCACTGTAAATAAAGTAATACACGCCGCTGTATTACTTAGCATCATTTATTGTTTACTGTTTGTTTTGCCATCAGGCACTGGAATTACAAATCATTAAACAACCTTGCACCTAGATTATAATTGTCTGTCTGTTTATTGATTACCTGCACACTGTTAACCACTTTGCCACACACGCCTACAAAACATTGCCGTAAGCATAATTTTCCGTAAATTCATTAACTTACACTTTATTATGTACATTTGGTTTTATCCATCGTATTATATATTGACCAAAACATTTTGAGGTCAAGCGCTATTTTTCAGGTAAGTCAGATATTAATCTGTGTCACCGGGAAGCCCATTTTGAGGGAGAGGAGCAGATTTTCAGAACACGGGCTTTCACTCCGGGTGATCACAATATGCATGTGCCAGCGTGCGGTGTCGAAGGTCCTAGGTGACTAAATGTGAGCATGCAGGCTCAAAGAAAGAATAGAGAGAAGAATATAAACGCAAATGAATTGGAGAACAAAATAATAAACTTTTGTTTTTTATTTTAACTTTTTCTCTTTTCTTTTCTTTTGTTTATTATTCTTTCTTCTCTTTCTTCCGTTCATTCGAGCCAGCAAGTCACCAGGAGCCACACTGTAACTGCCCAGGAGTCGCATGCGGCTCGCAAGCCACGGTTTGGCCGCCTCTTTATAGTCTGTAATATAAAAGTCAATGTAACAATATAAACGTTCAGAGTTTACATCCAGATTTAATTTGGGAGAAAGTCCTAACAATTTGTAACTAAACACACCCCAAAAAAATAAGGAATCGCTGTTTAGTTTTTTAGTATCCCACAATCCACTGCATAAGAATGGGTTAACTGATCCAAATTAATTTATTTTATCACCTAGGAAACAGCATCATCTGCTTGTAAAGATCTTCAATGAGCTCAGCAATTTGCTTAAATTCAAGAAGTTCAGTAATTCTAGTTAAGTAATTATTGACCATAGCAGTGCAAGTATATTTTTATAACATATACTATCTTGTAATGTTATTAAGTTATGCATTTTATTTACAGCTAACTTACCACTGTATACAAATTCTGTACCATGAAATATATGTTAGTTGATGCATTTTAATATAGCGTATCATATAAAAAAATCTTAAATACTGTAAACGACATCAATATTCTGAAATATTTCAGTATTAATGTTTTAGTGGCGTCTTTGTCTGCTTTCATCTCGGCTGAGCTCTGCCACATACATGCAGGCACAGAACTATGCGCACAACGTGTGCACTCCCTTGTTTGATGCTCGTTCATGGAACACGGGCTGAATTTAAAAAACAAATCCTACATAACCTGTTTCGATGCATTCCTCGTACCCCTCTTCATGAGCCTCAATAATTTGTAAATGGGAGTGTGTTATACTACGAGAACTACGGTAATTGATTAGCAACCGTGATTGAATCTGGACTGGAGCAGTTACAGTTCATGTACTCCACACAAACAACTGCAGTTCAGTTCCTTTGAAACATGGCAAAATTAAAAGTTTGTACCCTGCAGGTACTCTAAATCGCAGCTTGACAGTGAGTCCACAACTTTTTATAGCAATGAGCAATCCTGCCCAGTGGGCTTTTTGGAATTACTATTTTATCATAAAGAAGTCAAGATAAAGGAAACCTCAAAGTTTTTAAACATCTGCTGCATATAACAAGCCTGCATTAACTAGTGTATTTATCGACACAGTTATTAAAGAGTATAAAAAACCCACCTTCATGCTACTGTGAAACACTACACTATTTTAATCCATTACCATACAGTGTAGCCCATTTAAAAAAAGATTTATGTCCGGAATGCATAATTTTCAGATCCCAGGGTGAAGGAGCTGGCCTGTAATTTGTATGTTAATTACTGGGTGTGCAAAAGTGTATTTCAATGATCTTTTGTATCCAAAAACCACATAAAACCACACCTTTTAAATGAAATATCCATTTACCTATGGTGTATAGAGACATATTAGTATGGCAGATTTAATATAGTTAAAAAATACAGCACCTTACGAAGAATTAAAAATATAAAAAGTACTGCTTCAACGCATCAATCATCTTGCCCAGGATAACCCCACCCTTTTGGTTATAAAAATTGCAATGCACTTTTTTTTTTCTAATTAATAATTAAATAAAAAGCAAACTTTTTAAACCTTTTAATAATAATTACCTGTTTGCCTGTAGCATTTAAGATCAAGTCCATTTTTACTTAATTATTGGTGAAGTGGATCATTTTTTAATGCAGTTCATGATTTTATTTTCTTAGAAAATTGAGAAAATAAAGTACAGTAACAGCTTGATGATGTTAGAAATCATACTGATCCTTACAACATCTGGTGGGCTGCATTGTCTATTATGCAAAATGCCCTTGCAACAATTAGTGGTTAGGTTTAATTAGTACAGGCTATATAAAGTATTACAACATGTTTAATGAGATTAAAGTATGTCAATGTAAATGTACTGTGGGAAGAACAGATTGGTCTGTCAGCACAGGATGAACTTAAAAAAAGTATAAGACATTATACATCTTAAAACGGTGCATCTGGGCTTCTTACAAAATTACACTGAGCAGAATGCTCTGTTTGTGTCTCTTTCATAAGCTTTTATGAAGCTATTTGTTATTTAAACTTGTATAATTGGAAAGAGATTATTAGGGGAAAGATTATAGATATCCTTGCAGTTTTGTAAAACAGATCACCACTATGAGAGAAACCCAAAGGAGTTAGTAGCTTACAAGGTGGAAGAAAGCTTTTCTTATGCCATATCAACCTTGTAAATTAAATGTTCTTTCAAGCCTGTTGCACAATTGGTTAGTTAAAGCCTCATATACCTGGACTGACATAGAAGATGTTTACAAGCAGATGATCCTGTGCATTAACTGACTGAAGTCTAGTTATTGCACAGTATTGTAACCATGTTATTTACTTGTATATTACACTGAGCCTCAAGAAACAATTTCCTGAATAACCCTTCTAGAGCTTGCCTCATCGTTCGGGATGTCACAGTGCAGGTCAGGAATAGATACATGTGATGGTACAAGTTGATTTACTTTGTTTGAAAAAATCTTGAAGATGCTAATCTTGACAGTGTACAAATGTATTATCAAACCATTGCATGTTGAAATTACATCTCTACCAACCAGAGTAAAATATCTGGACCTGATTTATTTTTTCACAGTAATGGAACAGATTCACAAAAGAGATTGATTTCACACTTCCAGGACACCTTGTGTTGTTTATTGAAGAAGAAAGAATTGTTTGTACCTCAATGCTTCCAAGCTCCATAATGTCAGTTGGAGGGGAAAAGAAACCGCAAAGATCACTCTGCTTTTCAGATGAAAATTGTTTTCCATACTACTACCTAAGCAGACCACAATAGCATTTCCAGAGTGATCAAAGCAAAAGACCAGAGTGTAGGGTGACCACCCGTCCCTAATTGGGCAGGACAGTCCCGAAATGTAAAGATCAAGTACCCATCCCAGCCTTAATGTCTCCGGGACGGCATTTGTCCCGAATTCGTAGACACAGTGCATTGTTACAGTTTAGCGCCACAGTCAAACCATAGCATATCTGTTTATAGCGCATCATAGCACCACCCCTGCCGTATTATTTTGCAATGCCTTTCGCTCGCTCGCCAGTTAAAACAATACAAAAAATGTTTGTATATATCCAGGCGCGCCCCCAGAAATCTTTCACATGGTACGCACAACTGAACCACACCAACATCTCATCTCATGCCGATAGCGACTCTGCATCAACATGCTGTAAAGTGTTTCAGCCTATCAGAGTGCTGAATTTCTGTTTTTTCCTGAGTTTCCCATTTTTCAAAATGAATAAACACTGCGGCTACCATCGAGAGAGAGCAGCAACTACAGTGACAGCCAAATAGTCCACAACAATAAAAGCTACAAATAAACCTATTTGAAATACAGACTTAAAGGAAAAAACTAGCTCACAAATATTTTATGCTGGTTCCATTTCTAATCATTTTTACTCTCACAATCAATTCAACTAATCATTATTCAACCCCCTTTCCTCTTGGGGAAACAGTAAAAAAAAAAAAAAGAAAAAAGCTTTTGCATTTTGAAAAGGCGGTCATGCTACCATAGTGTAAAAATGTCATTTTTTAGAAATCCTGGGCAAAAATTTTGATTAATTGTTTGTTCAAAAACAATATTTACATCTAAATGTATTTTAGATGAAATATGTAAAAAAAATAAAATAAATAATAATAATAATAATTACTAGAAAGATGTTCTTTAGTTGTACTGCATATATTGATACCCCGGAATCCTTTGCAAACTTCAAGCAATTGTTGTGTCGCTATGAATCATGAGATTGTGACTTCCTGTCATTTCAGAAACTATAGTAAATTACAGCCAGTGCATTTGGTATGTACACTGACTGGTCAAAAAAATAGTTATCTAGTCATGTGACATCCCATGATCCACTAGACGAGTGGTTTTCAGCCCTTTTTTTTTTTTTTTAAAACTGTACCGTTTGTCTGGAGGTTTCAGCTCAAGTACCCCTTTACAATTTTCACTCCACTGAATGGTACCACAGTTGCAATAAAAGGTAGAATAATCTGATTAACATGTTTATTTTCCCAGTATTATTTCATATATAATATCATATCAGGTTGGAACTGACAAACTTGTGGTTTAGGCAAGAATACCCAACATAATTCTTAAACCCTTTGATGCACAAAATCAGACAGTATTTGGGAATCTTCAGAAACACACACATGCGCTTTCTATTCGGCAAAGTTGTTATAAATAATCCAAAATAGTCTGCTCTTTAAGTGTTTATCACTTATTTACTTCCCATCTCAGCATAATGATATTTCTAATTATATTTACCCTAATTTTATTGTACATTGCATGCATTGCTATTTGCTAATAACAATAATAACAATATTATGTAGTGGGAAATATGAGCAAGTAGGGTAGCCTGTTGTAGATTTACTACCAGTATTTAAAAAATGTAATGAACAAAACATTTTGACTGGATCATTTTTATTATCGTTCAATTTTATTGCCATATGGATCAGAATTGCTGAAGCTGCGGTTCTGTAGGAAAGTGTGTATATATTACGTATGTACATTATAGGTAAGGTGACCAGACATTCCGTTTTGGACGGGACAGTCCCACTTTTGGAACACTGGTCCCAGTGTCCCCAGAACCTTGTCCCCAGTGTCCCGTATTGTGCTTCACTGAGCTGAGCAGAGCCTTCAATAGGCAGAATTGCCAGATGCCTTCTTCACCCACCCTAATATCAAGGTGGAAATCTGCTCAATCGAAATCACGCATGCGTACATGTGGATGATCATTTTGAAACTATAGTCACTGTAACCTTTGAGCTGCTAAACAAAAATGAAATATGTATGCATCATAGTTTAGCGATAATATTTAATACTGTTAAATTAATTCAATATCATTTTCTTTTGCATTTTTATGCTTACCCCCAGGGAACCCACTTTCAGAATCTCCCATTGATAACTTTTCATAGTTATTTGGAAACTTAACCACTGCAGGACCATGCCATAACTGTGTACGTCAAGGTTTGCCGCCTATTCCATGCGGTTTCTTTCAGCCTGGTCTGTCAGTATGCATGATTTATAGGCTGTGTTGGTGCTATGTAATGCTGCTTTTGCAGGTGGGGTGGGTGGGGGTTGGTGTTTTGTCTGGTGAGATTTTTATCCATCGCACTTCGCGCAAACATCCCTTTCATCTGTGAGTGCATTGAGAACAATGGAAAATACAGAAGCAAACCAGTGGTGATTTTAAAGGTGTATATATTGTATTTACTTTCATTTTGGTACAGTTTATTTTCAGTGTTACTTTTATTTTATATTGGTATAACTTGCTTGCTATTCTTGCAAATGAAAAATGTCAACATACAAGATTGATTCAGACACCAGAAGTAAAGAAGAGTTTGATGCGTGATTGGGGTGTTTTGAAAAGAATAACTTTGAATGAAGGTTTTATTTTGTGAAAAAGAGGACAATGGTGAATACATGGAGCCGGAACCAGCCTTCGATTTTGCACCGGAGTGTTCAGTAATAGAGGAATACACCCTGCCATTCATCTCTGCATGCTTTCAATAGAGGAATACACCCTGCCGTTCATCTCTGCATGCTTTCAATAGAGTGATACACCCTGCCATTCATCTCTGCATGCTTTCAATAGAGGAATACACCCTGCCGTTCATCTCTGCATGCTTTCAATAGAGTGATACACCCTGCCATTCATCTCTGCATGCTTTCAATAGAGGAATACACCCTGCCGTTCATCTCTGCATGCTTTCAATAGAGGAATACACCCTGCCATTCATCTCTGCATGCTTTCAATAGAGGAATACACCCTGCCGTTCATCTCTGCATGCTTTCAATAGAGCGATACACCCTGCCGTTCATCTCTGCATGCTTTCAATAGAGCAATACACCCTGCCGTTCATCTCTGATCTCTGCATGCTTTCAATAGAGGAATACGCCCTGCCGTTCATCTCTGCATGCTTTCAATAGAGGAATACACCCCGCCGTTCATCTCTGCATGCTTTCAATAGAGCAATACACCCTGCCGTTCATTTCTGATCTCTGCATGCTTTCAATAGAGGAATACACCCTGCCGTTCATCTCTGCATGCTTTCAATAGAGGAATACGCCCTGCCGTTCATCTCTGCATGCTTTCAATAGAGCGATACACCCTGCCGTTCATCTCTGCATGCTTTCAATAGAGGAATACACCCTGCCGTTCATCTCTGATCTCTGCATGCTTTCAATAGAGGAATACACCCTGCCGTTCATCTCTGCATGCTTTCAATAGAGCAATACACCCTGCCGTTCATCTCTGCATGCTTTCAATAGAGCGATACACCCTGCCGTTCATCTCTGCATGCTTTCAATAGAGGAATACACCCTGCCGTTCATCTCTGCATGCTTTCAAGGTGGACTCGCACCAATAACAAACAAGCTGGTCCGCATCCTATAGTAATCATGTGCAAGTTGCAAGTGTTTCAAAATCTGGTACCTGACGTGAGCCTTCATTTTTACATCTGGAGCTGAAGGGGTTAAACAAGTTGTCAAGCCTTCATGGCCAGGTAATGCTATACTTAAGCAGCTCCATCCCTGCAGGGTCCGACCTGTGCTTAAACAATAGGAGAAGGACATACATATACACATGGATCCCAAAGGGGATTTGCCTTGTTCCTGAATCTGCACATGATATAGAGCTAGAGTTGTATCACTGTGTGCAGTTTTAAATATAAACAAAGGGAAATGACTCCCTAGGGCAGGGTGAACTGTCAGGGTTAAATGTGCCATAATCCATGAATAGAAAAGTTTTATTTTTATTTTTTTTCCCTGGAAGATAAATCTTCCACCAGGACAGTTTTTGTAATGAGATACATTTGACTCTCTCATTGTCTTGAACTCTGTGCTAAGTTACTTTTAAAAATACAAGTAGATTGTACAACTGAAAACAAATCCCTTTAAGGGTGTGTGATTTGGAAATGTGAGACGTACTGGTTTAAAAAAAAAAATCTGGCTAAATTACATCTCTACCTGTATAGTGCACTGCCTAGTTCTGTGGGTTGGTTTCTTCCTACCCTACTCCTGTGCTGTAACAAAGCTACAGTAACCACTGTTAGTTTAACGTAACTATAACCAAAATCTATTATAGCTGGAATTATTTTTTTAAGGCATCTAAAACTGTGATTGCAGATAGTTTAGTAGTTGGATAATTAATTGACAAAAGTGGAGTGCTGAATAACACATCTTTGCAAGATTAATAGATTCAGGAGCAAATAAGCATAGGCGACTTTTTATTCAGCTATAAATTATAATTCCCAACAGAATTACTATTGCACCAAATGACTTGCATATGTAAAACAGAATTTCACTGGAATAACAATTCCCTGCTTCCCAGGTGGCAGAGGTATAATGGAGGCACCCATGCACTACGTCTGTGTGTGTCACACTTCAAAGCTTTACATTGTCCAATTGCAAAAAACCTTCCAAACGGCATTCTTAGTGCGTTTACACTTACAAATCGGACCTGAGCTCGCTTAGTCGATCAGATAAAAACATGCTTATCATTTCAGCCACCTGATTACACTTGAGCACAGACCTAAGCTGGCTTTGTCCGTTCTCCCCCCAGAAATCAAGTTTATTCACCATATACTAACAACGCATCACGGTACTGTTGATGATACAATTTAAAAAAATAAAGCTTTCCTTCTAGAAACTAACTTTTATATTAAACTGACTTTTATATTTGTGCTATAATGTTAAGACATTTAAACGTGTAATTTCCATGTGATGAACTTAGTTGTCAGAAATATAATTTTTCACACATATCTACTGTTTGTTTTATCGAGGTGTTTATATATATATATATACAGTACTGTGCAAAAGTTTTAGGCAGGTGTGAAAAAATGCTGTAAAGTAAGAATGCTTTCAAAAATAGACATGTTAATAGATTATATTTATCAATTAACTAAATGCAAAGTGAGTGAACAGAAGAAAAATCTAAATCAAATCCATATTTGGTGTGACCACACTTTGCCTTCAAAACAGCATCAAGCATCAATTCTTCTAGGTACACTTGCACACAGTTTTTGAAGGAACTCGGCAGGTAGGTTGGCCCAAACATCTTGGAAAACTAACCACAGTTCTTCTGTGGATTTAGGCAGCCTCAGTTGCTTCTCTCTCTTCATGTAATCCCAGACAGACTTCGATGATGTTGAGATCAGGGCTCTGTGGGGCCATACCATCACTTCCAGGACTCCTTGTTCTTCTTTACGCTGAAGATAGTTCTTAATGACTTTCGCTGTATGTTTGGGGTCGTTGTCACGCTGCAGAATAAATTTGGGGCCAATCAGATGCCTCCCTGATGGTATTGCATGATGGATAAGTATCTGCCTGTACTTCTCAGCATTGAGGAGACCATTAATTCTGACCAAATCCCCAACTCCATTTGCAGAAATGCAGCCCCAAACTTGCAAAGGAACCTCCACCATGCTTCACTGTTGCCTGCAGACACTCATTCGGTATGCGCTCTCCAGCCCTTCGCGAACAAACTGCCTTCTGCTACAGCCAAATATTTCAAATTTTGACTCATCAGTCCAGAGCACCTGCTGCCATTTTTCTGCACCCCAGTTCCTGTATTTTTGTGCATAGTTGAGTCGCTTGGCCTTGTTTCCACGTCCGGAGGTATGGCTTTTTGGCGGAAGTCTTCCAGGAAGGCCACTTCTGACCAGACTTCTCCGGACAGTAGATGGGTGTACCAGGGTCCCACTGTTTTCTGCCAGTTCTGAGCTGATGGCACTGCTGGACATCTTCCGATTGCGAAGGGAAGTAAGCATGATGTGTCTTTCATCTGCTGCAGTAAGTTTCCTTGGCCAACCACTGCGTCTCACGGTCCTCAACGTTGCCCGTTTCTTTGTGCTTCTTCAAAAGAGCTTGGACAGCACATCTGGAAACCCTGTCTGCCTTGAAATTTCTGCCTGGGAGAGACCTTGCTGATGCAGTATAACTACCTTGTGTCTTGTTGCTGTGCTCAGTCTTGCCATGGTGTATGACTTTTGACAGTAAACTGTCTTCAGCAACCTTACCTTGTTAGCTGAGTTTGGCTTTTCCTCACCCAGTTTTATTCCTCCTACACAGCTGTTTCTGTTTCAGTTAATGATTGTGTTTCAACCTACATATTGAATTGATGATCATTAGCACCTGTTTGGTATAATTGTTTAATCATACACCTGACTATATGCCTACAAAATCCCTGACTTTGTGCAAGTGTACCTAGAAGAATTGATGCTGTTTTGAAGGCAAAGGGTGGTCACACCAAATATGGATTTGATTTAGATTTTTCTTCTGTTCACTCACTTTGCATTTAGTTAATTGATAAATATAATCTATTAACATGTCTATTTTTGAAAGCATTCTTACTTTACAGCATTTTTTCACACCTGCCTAAAACTTTTGCACAGTACTGTACATATACATACATACATACATATACATACAGTGCTTCCTCACTATAACACAGGTCTCGAGGGACACACTATGAGCGTTGTAACTGAAGAGCGTTATAAACGGGGGGGGGGGTGGGGGGCGCCGCGGGACACATAACAACACACATCTGACTAAAATACAAAATAAAATAACTCCCTCTCTATAATGCATTTATAGTGAAGCAAAAGTGGAACTTTCCATGAATTAACCATGCATGTAATCAACGCTATATTTTTTACAAAAAAAAAGGTAACATATAAACTATAAATAGCCTGGCTAAACGGCGGTCGGGAGTTCAGTTCGAAGAGACAGACAAGCAAACCAAGTGCGAGAAGGAGGCGGGTCGGGAGAGGAAGAGGGAATGGGCTCGCCCGGTTCGGCTGCGGAGCGGCGATGAAGCGTCTCGTCTCCCGGAGAAAGCCGCAGCTCCTTTCACAGCAAAAAATGAAATACATTAGGAAAGATAACCATGTAGTAGGCCTGTGGTAAAGTGGTTTGCAGTGCGCAGGTGTAGTGGTGATGCAGTGCTCAGGAATAATATACACAAGACCGTTCACGGTAAAACAGCTCTTTATTTGGCTAGGTTGCGTGCCAGCAACACTTAAATAATAAGCACAGGCTCTACACAGCAATGTGGATCACTCCATGCAAAACAATGGATTCAGCCCTCAAATAATACGACACGATATAAATTACACACACACACAGACACAATACAGTCACAGGTCCACAGTGAGTGCTGTTAGTGTAGGTGGTGAAATACAAATAATGTGCACAGGAGGGATGTGAAGTCCGGGTTTGGAAACTGGCCCCTTAGCAACAGCTCCCGCATTGTTTAGCCGTCTAACAATGACAAATACAACAATTACTAGACAGGACAAAACAAACAAAACACTCACGCTTAGGACAGAGGGTTTTTCCTCGTAGGTATTTGCGTAACCATGACACAAGGAACAGATTGCTTGGCCACATCCCCTGATATACCTTCAGTCCTGCCCCCTTTGGTAGCGAGTGCAATCACGTATCCTCCAATCCATGATTGACACATCGCTTACTGCATTAAGGCGATGACTTCTGGTATTGTGACTCCGCCCCCTTCTTGGATGGCCTGCTTCCGACTGACCCTGGAATAAACTGCCATACCATCCAGTCCGGGGCACACAGGTCCTGTTACACAGCGTACTCGCAGGTCGGGAGGGAGATTGTTGACTAGAAATCATTCTCTCTGTGTCACGAGGCCTAATATATTTTTAGTTATAAAATGAATGCTGAATAAGATGTCTGTTATAAATTGCCAACACAGCTTTTCTTCAGTTCAGATACAGTATCAAAAGGGAGAGACAGAAACTGAAGTTAGACTGAGAAGTTGTTTATAGTTTGAACAACACTGGTACTGTGTTTACAGTAGAAATATTGCATGAATCACTAGTATAGGGAACTGGGTGACATGCTGTAGGAGCGTTATATGCTGTAGGTGCGATATGTAATATATATATATATATATATACAGTGTATATATATATATATATATATATATATATATATATATATATTTCTTTTGTGTGTGTGCTCTTCTAACATGTAGCTGCCTCCTCTCCACTCTGGTGGACAGTGTGTTGTCATCCTCAGTTGTAGCAGGGATCTTTAAGTGTCTTGGATATCATAATTGCCAGCACAGAAGGCAAGGGCTCCATTGTTCCAGCTACGACCAGACAAAGCTGGTCATCCTCCTTAAACATAAGATGTTGGGATCAGAACTGCACAAGACGAAATGACAAAATTGTTCTTGTACTTGTTCTTTGTTGTGGTGTCGGACAGAGGTAAGTGGAGTGAGTCTCTATAGCTTACTGCTATGGATACTCAGTCCACTTAATGGCTTATTGAAAATGTGTTTCTGATTTGGATGAGAAGCTGCCTCTATAGATTTACAAGCTGTAAACATATAGGGATTTGCTCTCTGTTTGTCTAGAAACCAATTTATTTATATGGAATATATAACAAAGAATATACACTATTGTATCTGCCTAATAATAATAATAATAATAATAATAATAATAATAATAATAATAATAATAATAATAATAATATTGTCATACTATATTAAAATTAGCAAGTGCATTCAGATCATCAAAATGCATTTCTTTATTTCAAACCATATGAGTTGTAAAATAATCCAAGTTGTTTGTTTCTCCCCCTGAAAAAAACTTTTTTCAAATAGTACAGATAATTGTGCAAATAAAATAATTTTCAAACCATCTGTTTATTATTTATTCCGCTGCTGGAGTTGACTTGGTAAATGGATTTTTGTCTTGCATTGATGTAAAGAGCCGCATGCGCTCCTTGTGAAATGCTGTATTTGTTATGCATGACTATTCATGAAACGGCAGCGGATGTCCAGTAATAAAGTTATCAGCAAACAGCTGCAAATAATTGGTTACACCACTGGATTTATTTAGTGGGCACATAGTTCTGTAGTGCATGCAGGTGAGAACAATACAGTAAGAATTGTTTTCCTCCTAATGTTGTTTTTTAAGTATTTTCTATTTTAAAAGTTGTAAAACAAGGGTAGTAAAGATATCACACAAGGACAGACAGCTGTAACTTATTGGTAACTGTAAGATTCCTTTGTGTCCATATGTTTGGGCTTGCATTCGGTCTGATCTGCAGCTGCTGGGGGGGTGGGAAGAAAAAGTGTAAAAGGGACAATTATAGGACTATTCCAGCAGCTTAGCAAATGTATTGTCCAGCTGCACTGGGAGTTTAAACCTTGCAGTCAAACATTCCTCTAGAAAAAGTTACTTCAAACCCCCGCAAGCCTGTAAGACACTATCCATTATTGTAAATTATAATCCATTACATTCAAAACTATTAAAAATGGAGTTACTTTGTGATAGGTTACAGGCTTCAGCGAGCTGTCCTGGAAAGCACATGAATAAAGCAAGTTGTTGGGTTAAAAAGTTTTGTTGTTAGACAGAGTCCATATATATGGTTGAACCTGAGGTTACTTTAATATCCCATGTTATCAAGCATTTTAAATAACTTGATTTGTTACTTCGTGATCCGTAGTAACTTTTAATTTACAGATAAATATTAACAAAAATGAATGTACAACGCAAAATGATGGATTTTTAATCATTATCAACATGTTTGGAATTACTGCCTATCAAGATGTTGTAATACATTTTTAAACTTAATTGCAATTGCTATACATTTTGATAACCTGAGGCCTGAGGCATAAAAAATAATCTATTAAAAGCTCGCTCATACAACCACGATGAGCAGGTGTAGATGGTAAAAAAGTGAGTTTAAAAAAAAAAAAATAAATTTCTCAAGGATGTGACTGCTGCAGATGAAGAGTTCTTATTACACCACAGGAAACGGCAATGGTAAGCAATGAGTTTGTTCCGAATGCTGCACTTAAACTTAAAGAACATAAGTTATTGCTGACCAGTTTCCTTAAATTAACCCAGCTGTGTACCTGTCTCAATTACTGAGGGAGCTTTAAGGGCGTAAAGCTTGGAATCAGCAGTTTTTTTATGATTTTCTCCCCAATTTGAAATGCCCAATTATTTTTATTTCAACCCGGCCCACCGCTGCCACCCCCGGGCTGACTCGGGAGAGACGAAGACGGACACACGCGTCCTCTGAAACGTGCGTCGTCAGCTGTCCGCTTCTTTTCACTCCGAGGCCTGCCATGCAGCCACCTCAGAGCTACAGCGTCGGAGGACCACGAAGCTGAGGGCAACATACAGGCAGGCGCCCGGCCAGTCCACAGGGGTCGCTGGTGCACGGTGAGCCGAGGACACCCTGGATGACCGAAGCACTCCCCCATCCGGGCGGCGCTCGGCCAATTGTGCGCCGTCACCTGGGAGCTGCCGTCCACGGTCGGCCATGGAATAGCCTGGATTCGAACCCGGCGACCTCCAGGCTATAGGACGCATCCTGCATTCCATGCGGAGTGCCTTTATCGGATGCGCCACTCGGGAGCCCTGAACAGAATTAACCTTAGGCTTGACACACAACCAAGATTTACTTTTCAACAGCGGTCCAGGCTTCCTTTTAGTCCTGGAACCTTTTGTTTTCAGTTTTAGCAGAATGTCAAAATGTCCAGATCTACTATTGTGTTGTGGTATTGTCAATAATTTATCAAAGATGTGTTTATTTATTTTGGCCATATTTGCAATGGCAGAGGTTGAGGACAACCTATTTGAATCCTTACAAATGTCGTTACAGTTTTCTTCTTCTTACTTTACAGTAGATTACAGACTTTGCAGTAAGAATTGTCTATACAACTGAAACATGAGGAAGAATGATGATAATTGTATTTTTATATACTTCATTGTCTTGAGTACAAGTATTTAACTGTATTTAGACGTCCAGAGGATCAGTGTGAGCGCATTTTCATTGCATATAATGATCTGTCGCCATGTTCGGTGTGACATCTTCCATAACATAGATGAACTGCAGACTCACCTGCAACAGAAAATAAAAATTAATTGTAGAAAAAAGAACATTGGGATAACATGACTTTGTGGACACCCTGTATATATTTGTCTATATAATTCCACTGGCTTGATGCTTGGTAAAAAAAAAAAAGAAAACACAAATAAAAAGTGGAAAAGCTTGTCATAACAAACTCAGTGACAACAGGATAATAAAGACATCCCTTGGACAGCTGGCAACTATTGGCTACACTGTTGAAATCCTTTCTGTATGCATGGAATTTTACACATGCATTTTCCAAGCAAAATAATTTAATGATAGCAGGTGTGACCTTAAGCTTGCATTAACAGATGTAACTCCTGACATCCCCTTACACAACAGCAGCATAACTGTTCTTCTAAAAAGAAAAAAAAAAGCAAATTGTTTGCATTTGCTCTGCGTGCTGATTTTTGTGGGCAGCTGTGAAGAGTTTTTACTTTAACCATTTTACCGAATTGTAATCTCATGTAGTATAAATGTTTTTAGTATTTGTTCATTAGGTGCCTAAAACAGGAATTAAAAACCCTGAAACAAAAGTAAACCACGACAGCAGTGTTAGATTGTTATTTTTTATTTAATTACTATTTAAATCCTATTGATAAGACTTTGTGTGTTTTACATGTCACGGTACACATGTTAAATTAATTGAATCTTTGTCGAGAACTGTGAACAAATTTAATAGGCTTTCTCGCCCTAAACTAAACTTCATTTTTATTATTATTTTTTGATTATAATAAATAGGTTTTTCATCTTATTTAACTTTTTTATATCGCAGAAATGTATTAACCCTTCCTAAATAGATAATATCCTTACAAAATAATTTCAATTTGCTTCCAGCTAACAATGTGCAAACCATGTAATTGAAGTATAATTTAATTAACTAGTATAGTAATTTGACAGTCATGTTTTTAATCATGCTGTTTGCTAAATTGCCTTCTATGCAAAACGGGTTGCAGTAGGCATTATTTTTATTTGTCACAAACCATTTGTAATTACTGTATTCACGGTTCATGAAAGATTGATAGGAGGGCAAAGTTAACTTATCATTAGATTAACGGGACTTTCATCTTGACAGCTGTTGACAGAACAATACCAGAGATAATTTACTGTAGCAGCTTAACGAATTGTGACACAACTGATGTTTGCAAACATGCAAGACCGGGGGGTGGTTTGAATTTATACTGATATTAATGCTTTCCCCCCTGATTGAACAGAAAAAAATTAAGTGAGTTGATAGAAAATCGTTTCTGATGTCTACTCTCAGTAAATAACTGTAGAAGTATGACCTTTCAAATGATTTCTGTACCTAAAAAGGCATAGTGCTGTTTAATCCACTCTTCAAAATTGTGTAGTCACACAGAAGCTGTACCAGTAATGACATAGATATTCATGTAATAATGATTACATTTGTTTTAATAAAACTACAGATTTGAAACTATTTTACATATTGTTTGGTCCTGAGTTTGTAAATCTTTTTTGCAAGGTGTGGGATTCCTTAGCAGACTCGCATTCAAGGTAGAGTAATATCACTCTTGGGATTGAAGACTAACCTTTGCCTGCCAGTTTTGACAGGCAGATGTAGCCAGTTGTACTCTAGAGGACTAACAGGAAAGCAATCTGTGTATGAATCTGTACGAGGTAGCATGGAAACATGTAGACTTTCTCCAATAACCTACAGTGATCTAAATTAATTTATTGGTAACTTACTTTATCAACAATTAATTGGTTCTCTATACTAATAAACAAGATGAAATAATGGTAAATTCAAAACTGATAATAACGTGTTGTCATAATTTGCTTTTTGATTGTTTTGTTTGACCATTTTAGTATATAAATGGACTAGAAACAATTGTGTTGATTGGTTAATATTATTAACTAGATAGTATTATTTAATATTAAAGGTTGTGCAGGATTGTCATACAAGTGCAAGGACATTTATGTCAACAACATTTGTTTTCAATGTGTACACACCAATAATTTTTGTTTGAATACAAAAGCATTTGTATCTATTTTTGTAGGTCCAATAAAAAAAAAGTACTTTGAATATAATAAGTTACAGACCAAACCCAAATTTAGGCACTCCTAGGAATGGTCAAGATTTACTTCAGCTTCTTCAGTCAAACCTTAATAGAACTCACCTTTCAGAATATGGAGTTTCTTCAAAGGCCTTTTTTGCAGCATCTGGTAGTCGTATTAACATGTCCGGGAACTTTAAAGGGATTTACAACCTTCCCAGAAGGTATCCCTGTGGTGAAAAAATCCTGTCAGTAGTTTTTACTCATCTGTGCCTCAGTGCAGTAGCAACCACTAATATAGCATTCCATAAATTCTTTTTAATGAAGGGAAAAAAGGAAAATACAGTGACCTTTGGGCCTCTTGGTCATATTACTTTTAATTACTTTGACTTGTAGATATTGCTCATAGAGATGTATTTATTGATTCCGGCAGAAGACTTTGGGATTGAGACTCACTATTTGATTAGACAAGCTGCTACTTTTGTTAGCCATGGATTTCACAAAGATAGTTTAAATTAAAGGGTATTGGATAACATAGTATACAACTTTGACCAGTTTAGAATTCTTTGTCAATCAATCAATCAATCAATCAATCATATATTTTTTCTATAGCGCCCATATACATAATAAAATGTTTCAAGGCACTTCGCAAAATCTATTTAAAAACAAGAAAATATCTCATTATAAGCCTGGTCGAACAAAAATGTCTTCAGTCTAATTTTTAACAGAGAGATTGTGGGAACACTCCTGATGTCTCTGGGAAAAGAGTGCCAAAGTTTAGGAGCGAGACATCGAAAGGAGCGTGCACCAAAAGTAACTGTCCAAAAAGAAGGTACACAAAGGAAGTAGGCCTCAACAGAGAGCAGTGCTCGATTTGGGACATAACGCTGTATAAGTTCAGACAAATAGGAAGGTGCCAGGCCATGCAAAGCCTTATAAGTAAGCAGAATTACCTTGTACTATATTCTTTGAGTTACAGGGAGGCCTAACAGAACGGGAGTTATGTGGTGTCGCATCCTAGCCACAGAGTTTTGAATCAATTGAAGCTTGGCTATAGTAGTTTTTGGAAGCCCGGCAAAAAGAGCATTGCAGTAATCCAGCCTTGATGTAACAAAAGCATGGATTAAGGATTCTGCTGCAGCTGTGTCCAAGTGTGGACGAACACAAGCAATATTTTCTAAGATGAAAGAAAGAATTTTTGCAGACAGATTGAATGTGCGCATCAAAGCACAATTCAGGATCAACACCCAGATTCCTCATCAAGCGACTTAAATCGAGACAACTGCCCAACAACTGGATTTTAAAGATTTTTTTAGATCCGACGCACATAGCCTCAGTTTTATTAACATTTAATTCTAAAAAGTTATGACTCATCCCATTTTGAATTGAGATTTAACAGAAATGGTATGGTTGGATATCGTCAGCATACATATGAAAACCATTGTCAAACTGGGATTTGCCTAATAATGGGAATACATTGGAAAACATGCATTGTAATAGCTTACCCAGGGATCCAACTGATTTAATCTTCTCTTACCGTAACTTTTTGAATTAGGTTATTTGTTACTATTTAATCTTTCAGTGTATTTTGGTTTTTTTTATCCTTGTTAAGACACGACCGCAAAATCATCTTAAATTAACAATGGCTTCGAAGTGCTTTTTTTATTTCACTCTGCACATATGGACGTTATGTAATTTAGACTCGGGCATCTAATTAGGTTTCTAATCTTGGCAGTGCACTCACACTATCAGTTGGTTATCAAGGGTTTTCATTAATGTTTATTTGTTTCTAATAAAAAAAAATGTTTAGAAATGTGTTCTTTCTTATTATTGTAATGTTTTTCTTAATTGATGCCCCCTCACTTTTTTCTTAGCTGTATAGAACTTTTCTCTAAAAGCTAATTCTACAGTATGTCTCTCTCCATTTATTCGATACATTAGAGTTTAGTCAACATTTTAAATTCACATTTGCTTTACTGTAGATGTGTTTGGAATTTAAGCCTATTTTTGTCTGTTTTTCAGACCTGCAAGTCCTTTCAAATTCCCGAAAAGGTAAGACATGTCAGGAATGTTTTGCATTTATCTGTAGAGCTGTGATACCTATCTGATTAATCATGGTGCCACCTCAAGTGAAGCAGAAGTTACATATAAATAATGATAGTACCTTCCAGTCTTCCTTATAGTTTTTTTTTTTTCATTTAGTCAATAGAAAAATATGGCTGTGCAACATCAGGTGTGCATGCTAGTATTCAAGTATTGAAAGACATTAATGTTCTGTATTACAATATAGTGCTGCAATTTAGAATCTGTAAATCAAGATCTACAGTATATGCCTCTTGATTTTCAAAAAGTGAAAATCTGTAGACAGAATGTCGATCACTCTTTGCCTGCACTCGGCATAGCCTCTGGTGTGTAGGATTACATATCAACTCCTACTATTAAAAAAATGTTAAAAGTCACTTAATTGGACTGCCTAGTCAAGCTGTTAAAATTGTGGGTTATCAAATTATCTGTTGATACTTGTCACAAGTCATCAGTAAAGCAAACATGTTTCACAAATGGCAGCTAAATAATATATCCTGTGGTACTACTGCTGCAGAAAATATAAAGGTGTACAGTATTGTTGGTAACACCATAGTGTTGAGTATCACAGTTTGGTGCCAAATTCAATAATTCTCTTAGTCTTCACACGTAAAATGTTACATTGAAAGAACACTCTGCACACAGAGAGACGCAGAGTAGCTAGATATCTTGGGCATTGGGTGGGTTACAAAAACCCAGAAAGAGGGCTAGATGTAAGTTTGTTCAAAGATCAGATTTCATATTTGTGGAACCATTGACATTTAATTACGGGTGGATAAAATGTCTGGGTTCTGCAAGTGTCAGTTTTCTTTTGGAAATGCTTCCAATTCTGATTCTAGTTTTTTTTTTGTACGTTATGAAGATTGAATCAGATTTTTTTATTTTTTTATTTACTAGTTCACTTTAACAAAAAGTGAAGCTGTTCTGTGCAACAGAAGTGACATTTTAATGAAAAAATGTAATGATTATTTCTTGGCAATATCTATCCCTTGTATGTTACTTAGTACCACCATCTCTTACATTTACATTTCTTTTTTCAATATGGGCTTCTCATGTGAATTTTGCTAACTACTCACTACTACATAAATTGTCTTCAACTATACAAATGTCATTTGTGCTGTTTCATAAAATTGCATATTTATTATTTATCTGTGAAAAGGAAAACAATTAGCTGGTATTTTGTGTGAGTATTTTTGGGGATTGTAAAAGTCTCAAATAAAATCTGTACAGCATGTTCATCTATCAGATTGTTCTCATATACGTCTTTACTCTTGCAGCTATGCCTCACTGATCGCTGACTGGCCGGTAGTGGTTCTGGGAGTGTGTACTGTGCTAATCGTGCTCTGTGCACTTGTCGGGATTTTGGTGCCAGAACTTCCAGACTTTTCTGATCCACTGCTGGTAAGAATCTAATAATACGAGGTACATAATGGACTGAAGATTGTTTAGGCATCATTTGATTTTTATTTGAGCCTTCCCTCCTGCTGTAAAACTGCTGCAGAAAAGTGTCTACCCCTTAGGAACAACAGCTGTTCACAATTGGGAAAACAGGAAAGAGGTTTCAGAAGCTGTCTTTGTATTTGGTGACCTATTATAATATATAAATGGGGAGTGGACTTGGAGGATGTCAAATGTCATTTTGGATACTAACCAGGAATGTGGAAAATATGAAGACGAGGGGGAAAGTTTTAAACTATTAGCAGATACCACAAATCATTGGATTTCTGATAGTGCTGGGACAAACGGAGAATCTTCGTCTTCAGATATACATTCAAGATTCAGACAAGTATTCATTTGCAAAATGATTTTAAAGCCATTATATGTAACACTGTATTAAAGTTTAAAAAAAATATCCCAGAAGTAAGAATAGGTTGTGAAAGCCTTATCCTAGTGAATTAACTACAAAACAAAGGTTGCTATACAATAGTTATGGTTAAAAAAAAATTAAATCTTGTGTGTATTTCAGATAAAAAAAAAAACATTTTTATAATCCCTACCATTGTCATGTATTTGCAATAAGCAAAGTAGCCATTGACATGTTTATTAAATAACATTACTTTTTAACTTGAATGAACTCTCTCATATAATAAATGTGAAAAGAGGGAGGTGGGGGTGTAACAACCATTACTGTAAATAACTTAAATAAATAATGTAATAAAAATGCCTGCCCTAAAATGTAATATTTTTTTTTACGCATAATGTAATAACTCGGCTTGCCTGACAATGTAAAACTGCCATGCCACAGTTGCAAACCTGCCTCGATGAGTCATCCGTGATCTCCAAGCATTTGTCCATGTAAATCTGATGATCTGTGACTGCTATATGCCTTCCTTATGTAGGCATATGGGCAAAACTACAAAAAGGTATAATTCCTCTTATGGTGGAAAAGTATTTTGTAATAACAAAAGCAAGATATTGGCGTACATGGTTAGATATGTTTTTTCTGGCCATTATAGTGATATGAAATTGAAGTCTTGAAATTGGCGTTTATTGAGTTTTGAGTGGAGCTCTTATATATATATATATATATATATATATATATATATATATATATATATATATATATATATATATATATATATATACTATATATAACAAGGCTTGGAAAAATAACATCTAATCGGTTAAACAACATCACATGACTGTGCATACACATATATATATATATATATATATATATATATATATATATATATATATATATATACAGTACTGTGCAAAAGTTTTAGGCAGGTGTGAAAAAATACTGTAAAGTAAGAATGCTTTCAAAAATAGACATGTTAATAGATTATATTTATCAATTAACTAAATGCAAAGTGAGTGAACAGAAGAAAAATCTACATCAAATCAATATTTGGTGTGACCACCGTTTGCCTTCAAAACAGCATCAAGCATCAGTTCTTCTAGGTACACTTGCACACAGTTTTTGAAGGAACTCGGCAGGTAGGTTGGCCCAAACATCTTGGAGAACTAACCACAGTTCTTCTGTGGATTTAGGCAGCCTCAGTTGCTTCTCTCTTCATGTAATCCCAGACAGACTCGATGATGTTGAGATCAGGGCTCTGTGGGGCCATACCATCACTTCAGGACTCCTTGTTCTTCTTTCGCATGAAGATAGTTCTTAATGACTTTCGCTGTATGTTTGGGGTCGTTGTCATGCTGCAGAATAAATTTGGGGCCAATCAGATGCCTCCCTGATGGTATTGCATGATGGATAAGTATCTGCCTGTACTTCTCAGCATTGAGGAGACCATTAATTCTGACCAAATCCCCAACTCCATTTGCAGAAATGCAGCCCCAAACTTGCAAGGAACCTCCACCATGCTTCACTGTTGCCTGCAGACACTCATTCGTGTACCGCTCTCAGCCCTTGGTGAACAAACTGCCTTCTGCTACAGCCAAATATTTCAAATTTTGACTCATCAGTCCAGAGCACCTGCTGCCATTTTCTGCACCCCAGTTCCTGTGTTTTCGTGCATAGTTGAGTCGCTTGGCCTTGTTTCCACGTCGGAGGTATGGCTTTTGGCCGCAAGTCTTCCATGAAGGCCACTTCTGACCAGACTTCTCCGGACAGTAGATGGGTGTACCAGGGTCCCACTGTTTTCTGCCAGTTCTGAGCTGATGGCACTGCTGGACATCTTCCGATTGCGAAGGGAAGTAAGCATGATGTGTCTTTCATCTGCTGCAGTAAGTTTCCTTGGCCGACCACTGCGTCTATGGTCCTCAACGTTGCCCGTTTCTTTGTGCTTCTTCAAAAGAGCTTGGACAGCACATCTGGAAACCCCTGTCTGCCTTGAAATTTCTGCCTGGGAGAGACCTTGCTGATGCAGTATAACTACCTTGTGTCTTGTTGCTGTGCTCAGTCTTGCCATGGTGTATGACTTTTGACAGTAAACTGTCTTCAGCAACCTCACCTTGTTAGCTGAGTTTGGCTGTTCCTCACCCAGTTTTATTCCTCCTACACAGCTGTTTCTGTTTCAGTTAATGATTGTGTTTCAACCTACATATTGAATTGATGATCATTAGCACCTGTTTGGTATAATTGTTTAATCATACACCTGACTATATGCCTACAAAATCCCTGACTTTGTGCAAGTGTACCTAGAAGAATTGATGCTGTTTTGAAGGCAAAGGGTTGTCACACCAAATATGGATTTGATTTAGATTTTTCTTCTGTTCACTCACTTTGCATTTAGTTAATTGATAAATATAATCTATTAACATGTCTATTTTTGAAAGCATTCTTACTTTACAGTATTTTTTCACACCTGCCTATCACCTGCCCATCATCACAGCTTGTGCTCAGTCCTCCAGGTTCTAGTGAGAAATTCACAATAAATTAATGTGTGCAATGTATTTTTAATAAGCAAACAATGAATTAAATTAAATTTGGGACTATATTACACTGCGGATGTATACACAATAAAAGTTTCTGGTTTTGTCTTAATTTAAATGTGTTTTAATTATTTTAATTATTTTTCTTCCCACAAATGACAGGTATCTGTGTTATAAGCGTTATAAACCACTTCAGGCCATGCAGTTCCGATGATATGTACCACTTCTGGGGTAGTTAAAGGCCCTCGAATATATATATATATATATTCAGTATATATATATATATATATATATATATATATATATATATATATATATATATATATATATATATATACTGAATTGCTATTATTTTGTTTTTTCTTCAGCTCTATTGTAACCGACATTTTGCATAATGGTTTATTATATAGGCTATAACAATGCTGTGTCAAAAAAAAAAAAAAAAAGTTGTGTTGGACCAGTATATACTAGCTATTAAGTATATTAAAGGGGTGAAATGAGTGGCCATAGATACAGGCAACTGAAACTGAAGTAAAACAGCTTAGGTGGTCTTTTTCATTTATAAACCATCAACTTGTGTTTCATGAAAACATAAGTGTTTGACTAAAAAAAATAAATATATATTACGTCAATGTATATTTTGAAAAAATGAGCCCAAAAAATGATACCGGACATCATGATGTACATAATTCATGTACTCAGTGACCAAAAGCAGCTGTGTTGATTTTGGTGTAAGGCAACTCGTGATGCGTATTTCTCATTTTTATCAATTGCGTAATTTAAGGCGGACACAGGTATGTTTTATTTTTATTTTTTGCCTACGAATACATGTAGAAAAATCTTTGTTCGGATATTTGTCCCAGCACTACCTTATGACAGAACTGGTAGTGTTTGTTTGTATGTGTAGAAATTTCCATGGATTTGTGACATAATATTGTGTAATGTAAATTTAACTCATCTGAATTCCTACAACAGGGCTTTGAACCAAGAGGTACAGCAATTGGCCAGAGGCTTGTTACATGGAACAACATGGTGAAAAATACAGGGTACAAAGCAGCACTAGCGAACTACCCATTTAAATACGCAGATGAGCAAGCAAAAAGGTAATTTGATTTTGCTTTGATCTTATCTACTGTGTTGTCAGACCTTGGGCCTCTGTAATCAATTTATTCTTCATTGCCGATTCAAAAGCCTGCCGTTGATAATTGTGCACAGATCACCCTTGTAAAATCTACACTATGCAGAACTGTCAACAACGTTCTAAATCAGGAGGAGACGCACACTGGGTTTGATCTAACTTACGTTGCTAAATGAATAAGAAAGTCCTGTCTGTCAATAGATGTAGCTACACAATTAGTGATGAGTTTTTCTAAAAGGTCACATAGGCATTATACATAAGGAAAAATGTTTTAATTGTATTTATTGTACATACGATTACTTTAGATATCAGTCTGTTTTTATTATTTACATCATCAACACTTTCAATTTGTAATGCAAAATGCATCAATATCATTTTACAATTTTATTGTAAGTGGAAATTTCTGAAGCAGTTACGTGGCTTGGCACCAGTTACACTGCACAGCCGCACATGGTATTTTTCACACCAGACTGTGGTTTGCCTGCTGGTCTTTTATGTGCGGTGTATCCCTGGAGATACGTACAATTAAACTTGATGTAAACTAAATAAATAAGCATATTTTTTATTGGCTTTAATATGACCCTGTCTACTGATTGCTTAAAAATCTGAAATGTATTGCACTTGTATCTTGTGAAAAAATATGTAAAAAAATTAAACTTAGCGCTTTGCAGTCCTCACATGGACCGGAAGCGGCCATGTCAATCAGGCCTGATGAGTAGATAACTGAAAAGCAGATGCTAGAGATTTTGCATGCATACTAAATGGAATGTATCTTGTGGGATCCAATGCCCAGTTTGTGTTCAAACAAATACATATGACTGAGAGAGTGTACTAAGGAGGGTGTATCCTGTGGTGCACAATATCACTTTAAGGGTTTTAATGTATTTTACACTGATTCTAAAGGGAATACCTATTATTTTTGCTTTCATTATTTTACTAATGATGTATTTTTGATTAGAAAGGAGATATCCTTGAAGTAGCATGTAAAGTTTACTGAAAGACATGCCCTGTCTTTTGAAGGTCCTACTGGAAATAAAATAAAATTAATTGGACTACATTCATAGTATTTTGTATTGTACACTATAACCATAGAACTTTAGCCTTTCTAGCCACTTATACTTGGCAAGCATTGCAGTCAATCTGCCATTTCCTAAACGATTCAGATTTGAACTGGGTATTTGAATGCTACTGAACCCGAACTGTAGCTTTAGCTAGGTTAAACAAACTGCTTTTGTTTTGAAAGAGAGATGTAATTAATTGCTTTTTGTAAACTCTCTGACAGATACTGCTATCTTTCAATGCCTCCTTTAAAAATACATTAAAATGTTAATGGGTCCTTGTGAAATAATAAATAAAATACTTTTTTATTATTGTCTTCGAATCACTTAAATGTGTTTGTTTCTCATTTCAGTTACCGGGAAGACAGGCGGTCAGATGATTACCATGAGCGAGACAAACGACAGGCTGACTGGAACTTCCACAAGGACAGCTTTTTCTGTGATGTTCCCGGTAAAAATATGCAATACCTTAATATGCAGGACTTTCCTTTCTGGAGTCTTTCAAAAATAATTATCCATGCATCAGTCATTACAATAAAGATTTGTTTTTTTTAACCTGGACTGCTAGAGTCTGTTCTTTTATCAGTCAATTACCATCATAAAGCTGTTAATGAGAAAGTATTAGAAACAAGCTTAAACTCTTGTCCGTACTAACCATATACAGGTGTTACAAGGGAAGTTATTTGATTTTTCTTTTTAATGATTAAGTGCAATGAACACTGGGATTATTCAGGCCCAGTCATGTGCCTAATTCTTTCAACTAAAATAACTAGTAAAATTTAAACTGTAAACGCCTTTTAAAATGAAGTGTTTTTTTTTTTTCAAGAGACTCAACATAGATTTTTTGCTATAGTAAAACCATTATAGTGGTTGGTGTACAAAATGTTGTGTAGTTAGCCAATGTAGATGAAAAGAAAGTCATACCAATAACTGGGTGAGGTTTACATTGTGTACCTCCAGTATAATTTTAAAAAGCTTGAAAAGGCATTCTTCCATGAAAAAATCTCTTTAAAAAAAGAGAAAAAGAAAGACATCATTTATTTAAATAAAAAGTAATGTGCATGATTATGATAGAGAGATGTACTGTATTACATGCAATATGCACTGATTCAGTGCTTCAAATTGAAAGTACACTGTTGATATATACCCACTTTTGTTTTCAAACAGATGACCGGTATTCTCGAGTGGTATTTACCTCAGCAGAAGGGAAGAATTTGTGGAGTATCCAAGCTATTAAATCAATGTGCAATCTAGATAATGCAAGGGTAAGTACAGCTTTGTTATGCCCTCTAGTTTAAATTCAATAAAAATGAATATTTAGAGACTTAGAAAATTCCAACTATACCAAGATGTGTTTTCCTTTTATTAAAAATAAATCACACTTCTTATCTACTGACTAAGCCTGTTTCTCAAAATGAAACAATTACACAGATGGGATTTCTTTTTAATAAATATTGCTGTTGAATTTAAGCCTGCCATTAAAGTTGAAGTGTGGTACGTTGCAGAGCAATGCTCTAGTTATGCATTCACAGGCATTCATCAGCACAATCTGCTGATCATCAATCACAATCTGATGTTGCAGAAAATAAGGGGATCAAAGCAACATCGTTCTACTACTACAAATATAACTAATAAGAATCGACACAGCCAGTGTTGTGTTTTGTCTAACTCCAGAGAGTGCTGTGTCCTCAAGTAGGTCAGATCAGATTTAATTATATCACACACTGTCTACATTGTTTAAGTTGTGTTCTGCAGTTTGTTGGTTGTACAGAAAAACAATGACATGAGACAACACGTCCTAAGCCTCTGCATACAAAATTCAGTAGTTTTGAGGTAGTCCATTCAGAGGAAATGTGCACTGACTTTTTGGAAGACTAAAGTACTAATTGTAGATGGACATAAATTATAAGTTTTAGCCAGTGACCAAGGGAAAACTGATTCTTATAGTCATGGTTCTGGCAAAGTTGATATCATTGGAACATTAGATTAGATTAGATTATTTTAAAAAAATACAGTATAACATATTACAGATATTCGATTTAAGAACTGTGTTGAGATATTATACGGTCAAGTGTAGAAGTAAGTACCCTTCCTTGTAATCGAGAGACAATTAACATGCACCATGCTCTTTATTTCATTGACACCTTTGCTATGAGTTGTACAATATTGTGATTGAACTGGAAACCAGCCATGAAAATACTGTCTCTTTCCTGTACTTCCATTTATTAAATGGTTCAATTCAGTGTACACATTTCTCTTTGTATTATGCATACGTTAGTGTTTTTATATTGAAATAATTAAATGTGTATTATCCTGTTCTCTTGGCACTTTACACTATGATTTTAAAACGCTTCCTTAAAATAAAATCCATGTTGCATTCAGTTGCTAACAGGTTTAATGTCCCAGGTCTGCAACAACTTCTAGCACGGTCTTGATTTTTTTTAATGGAAAACATATTTTACAAACTGTATTATTGTATACCTAAAAATTGTATTGACAAGTTATGTGTTATAAATTGACTTGCCCCAAAACTAATGTGCTCCAAAAGACTAATAGCGTGTCACACCATACATTAAATCAAAATATTTTTAGATATAAAAATACTTATATTTTTATTTGGTTTTGGTTTTGGCCTGCTATAATCAGCAGTAAAAACATTTAAAATGTTAGAAAAAAATGGTGGGTTGATCACCTACTTAACTTTCAAAGAAAAAAAAAAATGAACCTTGCTAATTATCTGGAATTTGCCTTCATTCTACATAGTTTTATTATCTACCTATATACATGGAAAAAATATGAAACTGAGTAATGATCTGAGATCTTTGTATCAATTACAGGTTCAATCTCATCCACAGTATCGAAACCTTTGCCAGCGGACCACTAATGAATCATGCTGCCCGAGCTGGACATTGGGCAACTATATTGCTATTTTAAACAATAGATCATCTTGTCAAAAAATTATAGAGCGTGATGTTTCTCATACTCTGAAAATGCTCAGATCATGTGCCAAATATTACCACAATGGTACCTTGGGACCAGACTGCTGGGACATGGTGACTCGAAGGAAAGACCAGCTGAAGTGTACAAATGTGCCTCGGAAATGTACAAAATACAATGCCGTTTACCAGATCCTCCACTTTCTAGTGGACAAAGACTTCTTGAGTCCAAAGACTGCAGATTATGTGATGCCAGCTTTAAAGTACAGCATGCTGTTTTCCCCTACCGAAAAGGGAGAAAGCATGATGAACATATACTTGGACAATTTCGAAAACTGGAACTGCTCTGATGGGATCACAACCATCACAGGGATTGAGTTTGGAATCAAACATATTTTATTTCAAGACTACCTTTTAATGGATACTATGTATCCTGCCATCGCAATCCTCATTGTTCTTTTAGTCATGTGCGTGTACACCAAATCCATGTTCATTACCTTGATGACCATGTTTGCAATCATTAGCTCCCTGATTGTCTCCTACTTCTTGTACTGCATCGCCTTTAACTTTGAGTTTTTCCCCTTCATGAACCTCACTGCGTTGATCATCCTTGTTGGGATAGGTGCAGATGATGCCTTTGTCCTTTGTGATGTTTGGAACTACACCAAGTTTGATAAACCTAATGCCGATCTTTCACAGACAGTGAGCATCACTTTGCAGCATGCTGCGCTCTCCATGTTCGTCACCAGTTTTACCACTGCCGCCGCCTTCTATGCTAACTATGTCAGTAACATCACTGCAATCCGGTGCTTTGGTATATATGCTGGTACTGCCATTTTGGTCAATTATATTCTTATGGTGACGTGGTTGCCAGCAGTTGTTGTGTTGCATGAACGTTACCTCCTTAACACATTTAGCTGCGTCAAGAAACCCCAGCAGCGAGTGTACAACACCAAAAGCTACTGGACCTTACTGTGCCAAAAGATTAACAAGTTTATTTTTACTGTCTCTGAAGCATCAAGGATATTCTTTGAGAAAGTGCTGCCTTGCATTGTGATTAAGTTCCGTTACATATGGCTGTTTTGGTTCCTTGCCTTCACTGTGGGCGGAGCCTACATTGTGTGCGTTAACCCAAAAATGAAGCTGCCTTCACTCGAGCTTTCAGAGTTTCAGGTCTTCAGGTCCTCCCACCCTTTTGAGCGGTATGATGCTGACTACAAAAAGCTTTTCATGTTTGAAAGGGTCCACCATGGAGAGGAACTGCACATGCCCATCACTATAATTTGGGGTATCACTCCAGAAGACAATGGCGATCCCCTTAACCCAAAAAACAAAGGCAAACTGGCACTAGACAGTGATTTTAATATTGCCAGTCCAGCCTCACAACTTTGGATTTTGAATTTTTGCCAGAAACTGAGAAACCAGACCTTTTTTTACCAAACAGATGAGCAGGACTTCACCAGCTGCTTTATTGAGACGTTTAAACAGTGGATGGAAAATCAAGACTGTGATGAGGCAACTGTTTACCCTTGCTGCAGCCAGTCCATCTTCCCCTATAAGCAGGAGGTCTTTGAACTTTGTATAAAGAGAGCAATCATGGAACTTGAAAGGAGTACAGGCTACCATCTTGATAGCAAGACTCCTGGGCCAAGGTTTGATATCAACGATACAATCAGAGCTATTGTGCTGGAGTTTCAGAGCACTTACCTCTTCACGTTAGCTTATGAAAAGATGCACCAGTTCTACAGAGAGGTGGATGCTTGGATCAAAGAAGAGCTGAAAAGTGCACCTGCTGGTTTGAGTCACGGGTGGTTTGTGAGCAACCTGGAATTCTACGACCTACAGGACAGTTTATCAGATGGCACTTTGATTGCTATGGGTCTGTCTGTGGCAGTTGCCTTTACTGTGATGCTGCTTACTACCTGGAATATAATAATAAGTCTCTATGCTATTATATCCATTGCTGGAACAATTTTCGTCACAGTGGGTTCATTAGTGCTCCTGGGATGGGAACTGAATGTACTAGAGTCTGTGACTATATCTGTTGCTGTAGGCCTGTCAGTGGACTTTGCTGTTCATTATGGAGTGGCTTACCGCCTTGCATCTGAGCCTGATCGAGAAGGCAAAGTGGTTTTCTCCTTAAGTCGCATGGGCTCTGCTATTGCCATGGCTGCGCTGACGACATTTGTGGCCGGAGCTATGATGATGCCATCGACTGTCTTGGCTTACACCCAGCTGGGAACCTTTATGATGCTTATCATGGTCATTAGCTGGGCTTTTGCTACCTTTTTCTTTCAGTGCATGTGCAGATGTATTGGACCGCAAGGTACTTGTGGTCAGATTCCCCTGCCGAAAAAATTGCAGTGTCAAGCTTATTCCCACACTTCTTCCACAACTCCAGCCACCAGAAGCCAAAGCAAATTGTGCCAGATAAACAAGTATCAGCTAGACCCCAGAGGTTCGGACGTGGAACATGAGCATTATGAACTGGAACCTCTTGCTTCTCACAGTTGTGAGGCAGTGGAAAAAACATCTGAAGAAACACAGGTCTGCACCAGACTGTATAATGGCAGACCCCAGCATACATGCACACATAAACCCTACAACAAGAATGTACCTGATAAAAGTGGGACCACTGATAGGGGATTTCATAGCTGCTCAGACCCACCCCATCTGTGCCAATATTCTTCTTTTAAGATGAACTGCAATTGTGTAGACCATCAATATTTAGGAATGCAGTGGAACCCCCATTCAAACCAGCAGATAGGAGACTGCTTGTGTTTTCAGTGCATCCCCCCCACCGGAAAATCTGCAAGAGTTAAAAATCCAGTGTCCACATTGGACACGCCGCACCCAGCTTTGGAATGCTGCATGCATCATGTTCAGCATGCCTACCCCCACCACCACGCCTGTTTGCAAGGAAGAGGGAAAAGACATGCTGCTCCGAACTCTCTTCTCAGAAATTATTGTGTGCATTCAGTCCATCAGCTTCAACAGCAGCTACAACAACAACACCATGAAAATGTGGGTGCTGCAGAACCTCAACGCTCCCGCTGTGTAGAGGAACACAACAGGACTGTTCCAAAAGACTCTGGCACAGTTTTCAGCGCGAAAAAGGGTTTCTTAGTAAAACCATGCTGTGGAGTAGCTGCTTCTCAGAACAGCATGTGCCAAAACCAAAAAGGACTTGGTAGCAGTGGAGAAAACAAAGTCTTATTAGAGGCAGATAAAACCATCAGCCAGAATACAGACAATTGTGATTTTGAACAAAAAGACCATGGCGGAAATAAACCTGGTGGTCCCAACCAGTCCCAGAAAGATCTAGTAAATGAAGATGAACATGTAAAAGAGGGTGGTCACAATAGAAAACAAAACAACCCTCAGAGTACAGAAACTGCTTCCATACCTTGCTTTGAAAAATCCCAGTGTTTAAACAGAACTTTAAAAGTTAAGTGCAATTCTTTTGACTCTCGTATGCCAAAAGCTGAAGCCAACGTGCCTGCTGTATCAACAAATTTACAACCATCTTCTGAAAGTTTATGTTAATAAAAGCACTATACACATTCTTCAAAAGCAGTGACCCTTTTCAATGCATGCTTGGCAATTTCAGTGCCCGATTTTGTAACAGTGGTCTTTTTAAAAAGTTTTTAGTTTCAGACATTTATGGGAATTTGTTTTTTCTAAATGTTGAAGTTGGTCAGTGTAATTTACAAACCTATTTTTAAAAGGGGATACGAGGTCAACTGAACTTATTTTTAATAGTATGCTGAATGTACAGTAGAATGCTTATAAAAGTACAAAGAGTGATTGTTTTAAAAGTATCATTGCCTCTAATACTGCCCATTTTATTTAGAAAACAGTAATGCTGGAAATGTTTTTTCTTGAAATGTCAATGTGGGACTTCTCTCCCACAAAGATTCTTTTCAAAAGGGTAATCAACAAGACTTATTATTTATTCAGAATCCCCACTGTGCTGAATCCAGAAAAAAAGTTCATAAGGCTGAAAGGCTGATCTTTTTATTTTACATAATCTACATAATCTCTTTTACACTTTACATTGGGTATCACACATCCAAGGTTAATACAGAGAACATTCAAGTGAGCTGTGAATGTACAGTATGACATTTCATTAGGAATACATTTAGGTTAAAAACCTGATGCTCATGGATTTTAACAGATTCAGGAAAGCAGTAGATTTTAGTTTGAGGGATGCCATTATTAATTTATGGAACAACAAAAAATTATATTATTTATGATGCGTTTTTCCAATTTGCTACCATTTATTCTATAGGAAGCTTATTGCACCATTGTTATGCATTTTTAACAGGCTGACAGTTTACCATCATTTTCTTTTCTTGTAGTGGAAGCATCATTTTATTTTGTATGTATAAACAGACATAATTAAATTGCCATGCTAAAATGTTAAAATAACCTGAATGCGGTTAACCATGATGTATTTCAGTTCCCTTCCCCCTTGTATTGCTGTCAGTATGAGATAGATTGCAGATTTTTGTAAAATAAATGTAGGCGGGATCTTGGCACAATCATTTTTTAAAATAGTCTAGTTGTGAAGAAAATGTTTGCCAAAAAAGGGAACCCGTAAGCATATGAATTTGAATGTAGTTAAATTGTTTAAGAAAAGGCTTATCTTTATTTTGGTGTCTGACAAGCTTTAAAAGAATCACAAGACTGTAATAAAATGTTTTGTTCATTACAATTGTGTTGCTGTTTATTCATTGCTATATAGTACTACTGTAGTTCTTGTTTGTTTAGAATCTTGTTATTGATTTGTTTGCCATAGTAAAAGTGTAATAAAGCGCAGTGGAAGCATGGTGAAGCATACTGTAGGTAAGCATTATAAATACCAGCAAGCTATATTAAAAATATGGAAGACTAGGGTAAACTATGGTAAATGCATAGTATAACATGGGAAAAGCATGGTGAAACACCATATCCTGTTTGTTTAAAAGATACAGGGTTAATTTATTTGATCTAAACAGTGGTGGATCTAAATATCACTACCATTTAAACAATGCCCTCCCTAGGCTTTTACATGAGCAGTTGTTCCATGGCTTTGGTATTTAGATGACAATTTAAATCAATTAAATACATACTTTGTGTTTTCTGTTTAAACAGATATACAATTAACTGTGCCTGTATTTTTAGATAATCACAAACTCTGGTATAAAACAAGGGTTTCTACCTTTTATTATAATGTTTGTGATACAAAATTATAATTGACTGGCACTGTAAGTATCTACAGTAGTTTATAATTTTCTAGATTAAGGAGATGCTTAGCTTGGTATGAATTATGAATCCCCATTTTAGCAATGAAGTATTCCTATGCACCTCCAATATGAGTCAATATGTTTTCATGGATAATACCCTGGTGAAAATAGTGTAATGGCTGAGCCTAGATGGATTACATGTTTTCTCATTCCCAACATCTGTTTTTATTAGAGATCTGCCTTTGACATTGTGTTATTATCAGACGATAAAAGGTTTTTAAGTGTATCATTATTATTATGTTCACTGGTAATTATAGAGTTCTAGTGTTTTATAAAAGATTAAGAACTGAAATTCTAACACTAATTTCAGCTGTACATCAAAAACTAATTATATACCAAACAGAAAGGATGACTCATTTTCCCCTCAGTGTTATGTATTTATGTAAGACTTGGCTTGGCAATCAGACCACCAAGGTGCATCTATAAGGAAGGAATATAAAAAAGCAAGAACAAAGTTGGATACTGCTCTGAAAGACATAAACTAACGAAACCGCTGTTTCAACACACAAATGAAATTAGCCAATACTATTTTCATTAAGGCACCAGTTTTCAGTCACTGTGAATACTGTATACTATTCACAGTTACTTTCTCAACAAGCTAAATTATAGCTTGATTCACATATTTTTAAAAGCTTTAAACACAAACACAAACTAAAAAAAAAAAAAAAATCGTTGATGGAATGGCCAAAGCCAGCTCTCGAAAAGCTGCATTGTTTCAGTTCTGGTTTTCATAATGACATTTCCCTTTGCTTAGACTGTCAACAGCTGGCAGTTTTAGTTAGGGTCGCAGTTATTGTGCATTATGTTGTCCACTCCGTTTATTTGAACCAGAGTGGCTGTTGGAGAAAATGTCTTAGAAGGACTCTCGTTCCTAAAAAGCTTGTCCCTGTGGGTTTTCTTAACGATTTGTACTCCATGATGTTATGGAAATTGGATCATTTAATTAGTAATTAACGATTCAACTGATCCACCTGGAACTACGCTACTGAGGGCATGTTGATTTAACCCTTTGCAAGCTTCAGTAATTGCTTAGAAATTGAGAATGAAGTTTTTAAAATCCATGTTCTCACAAATGATGAGCACAGGCAACATTATCAATACAAGGTGACCAGCAATAATGTTAAGAAAGCTAGTAATAGGCAAGCACATTTTAAAGCAAAGGTTAGCACTTTTTAAAAAATGATTTATGATGTTACAGTATATCCTGTACATAACTTTATCATCAGCAAATTGGCAATAAAACTTTCCCCAATATTAATGTTAATCCTGGGCTGCTTCAGTTGTGGATTGTGTAAGTGGACATCATCAATCAGGTAATAATTTAAGACACGGTGGCTGAAGCATTTATAATGAAGACAAATTAGGAGATTTGTTAATAACATGTCTGGGTCTTGCATTGTTACTATTACTGCTCGGGTAGCCACACCACTGCAAGAACAAAACAAATAAAAGGATACGTCATTATCCTGAAGTATTTTTATTTCAGTGGTTATATACCGCCTGCAGTAGGATTGAGTTGTTTTTCTCTGTTCTGGCAGGCATACAGTTACTTTCTCTGTCCGGTCTTGCCACCCACCCGAGGCACCAGAAGATTTTGCGTAACTCAAGACCAACTGTTATAATCTTCCTTTTTTACTTTGGAGTCATTCCAAACTTGTGTCTCCTGTGTAAACTTGCCCGATATTTACTCTAAACTCTCAGTGTCTGAGAGTTTTTTCAAACTACAATGAAAGCCTTTCTCTATTAAACTTTTGCTTTTGGGCTTCTTGTGATAGTGTGGAAAACTACAGAAGAGAAAATGGAAAATCCAGAGCAACAGTTGCTCTTGTGAGAAACCAGAATTTTGACTAATAAAATCAGAAAAATGTATTTTTGTATACATCTAAAAGTTCTATATGCAACTGCAATCTCATATGCTTTACTATTTAGAGAATTTAATGAGTAGGCCGTGAACAAAAAATGTTAGCTGTTTACTGGTTTTGATTCCTAATAGCTGTTGTTTTAGAACAAATAATTAAAGCTTGATGGCCATTACACTTTATTGAATGACAAAGAGGTCCATTCAATTGATCTAAAGATTTATACCGCTGCCATTAAGTTAAGTAATGTATGGCTCTTTGTGTACCTAGCTTGTTAAATCCGCACCCTCTAAATACGGAAATACTAAAAGAAACAATAAATTAAATGAGAAACATTTCAACAAAGTGTTTTTCAATGTCTTTACAATAAAGCAATGCACATTTTTTTTATCTATGGTTTAGTAATGCTATAGTCAATACATTGTTGGACATTTTCCAATGAACAAATAGCTTGTCCACTAACAAGGTGCTGCATTTATTTGACCCAAAGATGGACAAAGACAGAATGAGGCCAGTTTTGAGTTATTGGTTTCGAGTGAAGCTTTCACGTTTTCATCACCTTCAACTACTTTGTCTGGGTGTCTGTGTCAGATTATATCTACCATAAAATGTGTAGTCCTTCATCAGATAATATACCCTGCTGTTTTGCAACCTAGTTCCTATTTTGCCCTTTCCAGAAAATGTCTTTTAAGGCATGAAAGGGTGCCTTATCAAAGACCAGGAGAAAAACAACTTTGTGCCAGCTATCAGACTTAAGTGATGAAAATATAGATATCCATGTGACTGAGGTTAACAAATATGCCAGGATGCATAGGGGCAAGGGTAAACATGACATGTTGCCCAGGAATAACACAATCTGATGTCTGGGGGGGTGGTGGGGTGGATGCATTGGCACCACTCTGGGTTTTCAAGATTTTGGAGCACTTAGTGGGGAATGAGGGGGAAATTTGACGCACGGATGCTAGTCCAGGATTGTGTCAAGTACCATTACAGTATATGGAACAGATGAGTTTCGGTTACTGCAGAATCCATTCCTCTCCATTGCCTCTTTCTTTAACTCCGACAGTATAAAGAAATTGCCCCCTTGAAATGTTGTAAAATACATTTCAATGCAGACGTTTAACATTTTGGCAAAACTGGAAAACTTTCATTCTGTTATAAACAGCCTTTACAGTTATACAGGGGTCAGGATTTATGGTACCCATTTATCAATATTTCACTATTTCGCAGTTATAGCTTGGTTGCTGGTACAGAACAGTGTAAAATATTGTAAATGTTTGAACCGGTCCGAACAGTAAAATACAGTTCAAAAAGGTTCTAAAGAAAAAGCTGTCTGGCTTCCAGTGCAACACAGGGAAAACTATATATACACACAGTGGAGGGTCAATTATCCAAACTAATTGGAACCTATACTAGTTTGCATAATCTATTTGCATGGATAATCGAACAGGTATTAATTACAATTACTGTACCTTTAATAATGTATAGAGTAAAGTTAATATGCACAAGTACTTAGTACATAAGTACAGGTAGTGGACAAAAAAATGGAAACACCAATGTAAAGTCACTTATTAGGGTGTTGGGCCACTATGGTATCCCACTCTGTGGAGTTCTTGGCGGACTGTTTTTGATGAAACTGGCAGCTCGAGCCCCAGGTTGAAATTTGCAGTCAATTGATCTGCAGTCGCTCGCCTGTTTTGCCTTGCACTTCGAATTGATGCACAGATATCACGATCCTGGAGTATGCGCTTCTGCCCACTGTTGCCCTTTGCTGATTATGTCTTTCCCTCGGAGTTCCATGCCGACATCACCTTAGACGCCGTTGCTCGTGAAACATCAGCAAGTTGAGCTGTCTTGGTCACTGAAGCTCCTGCCAAATGCGCCCCAACAATCACCCCTCTTTCAAAGTCACTGAGGTCTCCTCTTGCAGCCATGCTAGCCATAATTATTATTATTATTATTATTATTATTTATTTCTTAGCAGATGCCCTTATCCAGGGCGACTTACAATCGTAAGCAAATACATTTCAAGTGTTACAGTACAAGTAATAATACAATAAGAGCAAGAGCAATTATAGTCAACCAGGCCTGTCCAGCATTTTTATACATGATCCTCCAACCAGGCCTGTCCAGCAATTTTATACATGACATGCTGGGATGTTATTTGCTTAATTAACGCATGAGCCACACCTGTGTGGAAGCCCTTGCTTTCAATATACTTGGTGTCCTTCATTTACCCAGGTGTTTCCATTTTTTTTGTTCACTACCTGTACCTACTAATGATATGTAGTTATTAACCTATTCTATCACATTAAGCATACAAAATTACAAAGCTTTACAAATCATTAAATGAATGCAATTCAGCACAACTTTAACACCTACAGTTAAGGTAATGAAATACTGTAATTAAACGTACCATTTACCAAACTTTGAAAATCATCAAAGAATACAATTCAGCACAACTTTGACACATTACAGAACTTTAGGAATCCATTAAACTTCAACAATTCAGTAAAATGTTTCTGTACTTTGATACTTGCTGTTAAGGCATTGTAATAACATGCAATTGAAATTAATAAAATAAAAGTTCTTAATAACATAGACAGGATCTCCAGCCCTTGGTGATGAAATAGAAGAAAAATCAAGAACAAATGCAACAATTTAAAGCACACAATGCTCCATCTAAGGTTCTGGTGGTCTCAATAATTCTGTAACTTTCATTGACCTCAGTCTGCTGGTCCTTTTTTTGGCAGCTAAATCTGTGTATAATACACCACATGTAATTCATAATGTGATTAAAGGTGCGTTTGGTTGATTAGACAGTACGGTTGATCAAAGATCGGATAATTGACTCTGTACTGTGTGTCCATATATATATATATATATAGCAGTATTTTAATGTACAGTAATTTCACAAGTAAGTGTGCCTGTAATTCTTCATTCTTTGTTCCAATCCCTGGTGGTTTATCCATGACTCTCATCCAAAGGAAATTATATCATAACTAAATCTCTGTTGTATTTACGTTACCCAATTTTCCTAAGTTTTAATGATACAATACCCTATACACAGATGCTTTTGTTTAGAACTCGAATAAAAAGTTTTCTATTTTTGCCTGCCCAAACGTTATGTTTTTTGCTGTGTGCATTTTATAAAAGAATACAAGAAATGTTGATTTTGTTTTAACGATGGAAGCACCCAACAAAACACATACAGTACCTCCTGGTAATTTTGTTTTTTAAGCAGTATTTAAAATACGTTTCACATCACATGGATATTATGCTTTAATATTCACCACCTAAAGATATTAAACAAACTCAAAATAAGAGTGCATACATTTTAGCAATAAAGGACAAACACTACACATGTTTTGTTGTGTACTATACAGTATATAAGCTTTAGTGGCTAATGATGATTGATGTCAGTCAATAACAAAGAGGGTTAATGGTAATTTACTAGATTTTTAGTCATCATTTTTCTGTTTTGCTTAGCATGTTTGGAGATAACTCACAGATGGTTATACTATATATTTCCAGACTGGTAATACCACGAGTAAAAACAAATTGCATCCATCTTGTCCTACAAAGGTGAAAGCTGTTTGAGAGATACAGGACACAAATAAACAGAAGGCCACTCGCATTTCAGTTAGGACCAGTCACAAGAATGCAGTCCATCTTCACTTACTGATTTTCAGCTAGTCCCAAATGGATTTTTATCTGGGACCAGTGAGCTCTGGATGCTGGGTGGTGGGGGAGATGGCTTGAGGTATATATTGTAGGATTGAACTCAGTAAAGTGCATCCTTTCAATAAGAACATATTTCTACTGATGACCCTTCTTAATATTCAAAAAATGTTCATGTTGAAAACTTGCATTAAATAATGCACATAACTGTAGCCTGCTCCATTACGACTAAAGTCATTGGACTTGAATTGGATCATACATCTTATGTGGCTACATTGTTTTCTGTCCAACAGTTAAGATACCACCCCTGAAAGTGTACATAGTGTAACCCCACATTTTGTAGTGCTCACATTCTCCTCTACAAAAGATGCACATATCATGGTAAATGTGTATTTCATTTTTTATGACTTTTATAATGCTACATATAAACCAAATTAGAACACTGGGAGATTGAAAACCTCAAAAGTAATTGGAAAAGCAGTGATTGGTCACTGAAGATCCTTAGTGTGAGACTTTTTGGGAATTTCCAAGAAGCGACTCGTTTCCTCAGTACCAACTGATGCCTTTCCAATCTCTCCGTATTCCTTCATGTGACCTGTAAACTGCAGTACTGTATTTCAGACACTGCAGTAATATTGTAGTGTATGTATAGGCAAAGGTGTTATTCCCTTTTTGTAAGTTAAGATGCATTAATGTGTTCTGCCATGTGCTTATTTAAGGAGAATATCCTGTATGAAGAACCAGCTCACTTTTACTTTGATGTGTCAATACCGTAATCATGGCCCACTGAGAACACTTTGATCACCATTAGTCAAAAAGGTGGTCTAGTTCAGCCACATGTAAAAACCAATGTTACAATAGAAACAAAAACATAGCAAGTCAAAGACACGCTTTAAAAGCCTTGTACATTGTACACATTTACAATCTATGAAGAGGGAGTTACAGGAATCTAGAATGACCCTGTGATACCATTTCCTGCCTAAACGAGATTCCCATGGTGTCTGTTGATTGAAAAGACCAGAAACATTTTTCAGAAGTCATCAGCACCACAGGAATAAAGCCATTTTAAAAACCAGGTTAGCACACTCAGTAAACACGGCCTTTTCTAATGTAATGTGCATGAAAAGACTGAATCGGCAACCCGGAGCACAGCTTTCTGCATCGATATGATGGCTATACTTTAAATTGTATTGTAGGGGTTTTATGGCAATCATTCTGTTTCCTGTTTGTATCTAGGAACTAAAGCCCCCAGGAGTTGGATGGAGTTAACAGGAAAACAAAAGCCAACAACAACCAAAATTACACGGCCATCTTTTCACATACCATATGTGTTTGTATAAATAATTGTATATATTTATTTTTAACACTGTGAAGTGATTCATTAAATTCCCAATGTTTATTAATAATAATAATAATAATAATAATAATAATAATAATAATAATAATAATGGCTTAAGATTGTTTTAATGTACAGTATATTCATTTTATTAAAGTAATACACAGCTACAAAGAATGACGAGATATTCAAAGAGTATATTAAACATCACAAATGTGATGTTGAGGCGATTTTTTAAAGTATTGTCTATACCGGTATATAAATATCAATAAAATACATGAATATAAAAATTCTAGTTGCATCGGCTTGTATAAAAGCGTCCTGTCTGCAAGTGGTTTCCAAGCAATTTCCTGGTTACTCTTCCAGTGAAGCCACTGTCTGTTTTTTATTGAAAGATTAAGTAACAGAAAATGATCTCCGCTTCTGTGCTGCTTGAATTTGAGCTCACATCAAACCCTCAAGTTTCTGCTGGGTAAGAAGCGGCCTTGAGGTTCCCGTAACATCAATTTGCCATGTTATGGTTTCTAGCTTGGCTCGTTTCTAAGCGCTACTTGGGAGAAGGATGAAATTGGGATGGGGGACAGCTGCGATTCGAAGAAAAACACCCTTAAGCTGGAACCATGTCGTCCTCTTAGTAATGTTAAACTTAGAATAGGTCTTCAATTGTTGTGTAATTTTAACACGTAAGCATCTATTCTGTAACAGAAAAAGCATTCCACAGCAAACAAAAAAAGTTATAGATTCTTCTAAATAGGTACACTTGATCATCATTGAAAGAAGAATCCTGGCTTTTACAGCTGTAATACTTCTGGTGTAAAATGATGTTTGGAATCCTTTAGCATGATACACACTTGTCATTTGAGAAAGCACAGATTTTCTATATAAGCAATCCTGGTGTTTTTCGCCTAGATACGCTTCATGGCTTCTTGCCTACTGCTATTGGTGTTGGACAGTTAGCAATGCAGGACAATACTGTACTAAAAGTATATCCATCTCTGCAAATAGGTTATTGGATATAAAAATAGGATTTGAGTTCAGTCATCAATATTTGTTCTTGTGTGCTTAATCATTTTATGGCTGGTTTCCTAGACTCCATGTAGTCCGAGATCAGTGCAAATCAAGGTCTATGAAACCTTTGAGTATTGCTCAAATTGGTAACTGCAACAGCAGAATTTAAAATCAATAAATAAATCATTATTCAGTCATTCCCATGGGCTTATTGCATTATACCTTTGGGATTGTAAATATAACTTTATATATACTTGAATATAATTATACAATACTTATGGTACTACATAGTGACATTTTTCGATAACTGATGGTTCACTTTCTAATGGTTGACAGCCAAATGTGTTCCATACTTCTTATTCTGTGTATTATGTCTTGAAAAGCAGCTTTGATTCTGGATCCCCTTTGTTACAGATTCTGGAATAGCAACTTGCATTAAAGTAATGTGTATGTGTAACCAATGATCATGTACACTGCGTGCAAGCATCTTAAATACTACACTGTGGGCTGGGGAATCCTTGGCTCACTGTGCACCAGCGCCCCCTGTGGTTGGCTTGGCTCCTGCAGGCCTGCCTGTGTGTAATTCAGAACTGTGTGGTCCTCCAACACTGTAATGCTGTAATGGTTTCACAGTGGGCTTGCAGTGCATAACAAAGAAGATGGCTGATGGCACACGTTACAGAGGACGCGAGTGCTCGTCCTCGTCTCTCCCGAGTTAGTGCGGGCGTTGTAGCGGTGAGCTGGGTTGAATAATTGGGCATTCCAAATTGGGAGAAAAATCAGGGGAAAAATAATTGGTGATTCCAAATAAAAAAAATAAAATAATAATAATTTAACTTAGAGTAAGTACTAAAAATATAGCGTTCACATGTTCCCAGGTGTCGCTACAGCTGTTTAAATATAACATGCCTGTAATTCCTTTTCATTGTTAACATCTTGACAACTTTTTATAAAATATTTTTCCAGCTTTAAAGTCTGTTTCAAAGATGTTTTCAAAATGGCCGCCCTAGTGCACTGGATTTTTTTTTGGATTGCTCTTGCTGCAGTGATTTGAGGACAGATCTCAAACCCCAGTGCACTAGAGCAGCCATTTTGAAAACTGCTTTGAAACAGACTTTATAATTATAAAAGTTATGTAAGAGTTATATTTTGGGGGTGGGGAACTGGATCAGAATATCAGAAAATTGTTATCATTTACTGTCTCAAAACTGAAGAAATGGAACTTATTGAACATAACCCACTGATATGCCTCAGTCTGTTATGTATGTCATTGAGTAGTTATGAAATGTGGCTGCGGGATATGTGAACATATATATTTTTTTAACATTCTTTGTGTAAAAGGTAACAACATAATGCTCACTGGTGAACCAACATAATTGGCTTGCTTTCAATTTTGTTAATTTGGTTTTCCTTCAGACGTTTAGCAGCACTGGGTGAAGAAAATCGAAATTAAAATGTTTAGGACAGAAATATACATGTGAGTCAATATACTTAACCTGAATGCAATGTATTCAAAGCTATTCCATACATACTCAGTACCCCCTGTGATGCTGGCAATGCTCAAACTCCTATTCTCAAGCACCTGGTTTCTCAAAGTCAAACATGATTCTGGAACGAATGTGAAGGCTAATTTTCTTGCAGTACATTAAATAATTCCTCACAGAGCACTTGAAGCCTTTTCCTCTTCATGCCAGTTGAACGGGTGTGAAAAGCAGTTATGCGGTATTAAACTTCAAAATCACAGTTACTCCAATTTCTTACAGAGGCAACCAAGGACAGCAGTTAGATGATTAATATAATGTAATCCTGCTGGCTTTTTTTTTTTTGTGTGGTGGCTGGCCGTCTGTCACCGGGTCAAACTGAGAAGACAAAGTCATTCCACCCTTCCTAAGGAAACCCAGACAGTGAGGAAGCCACACCATTACTAATGTTATTAATCTGCTTATGACTTCCTGTCATCTGAACCGTAGTGAGAGCCCTGAAGGACTGTGGCTAAAGAATATAAATCTGCTATTCTATATCAATTAAGCAACATGGCTATTGTTCTTGTTTCATTTTGATCAGTCAATATAAAATGCAGGCAATGTTCAATTGTAAACTATGAAACATCTACTATAAATGTTGTTACTGTTTAATTCAAACAGAGCCCTTTATGCACCAAGACTATGAAAAGCAGACATTGGACAGTGCATTTGGATCTCCTTGTAATGTATTTATGTTAGCCATATTGGTTCAACATGTTTCTTCTCTAAACATCCGTACAATTATACAATATATACACAAATACTGACTACTCACTGTTTTGATCAATTATATAAGGCATGCTTTTGTGTCTTCTTTGGGCATGAGAAACACTTATAAATTGTTCAAAGATGTAAATAAAATTAACAGAAAATATTGGTAACAAGTCCAAATTAAAAAATGTAAACAGAAACTTTGTTTATTATCCTGATAAAACAATCTGAAATAAATTAACTTACAGTAAAGGCAAGCTTGCAATGTTCCAATGACCTTACCTGGCTAAAAAATAAAATAAATAAAACGCTATCTGTTGCTGGTTGATCACAACTCTGAGTTTAAAAACAGCCCCAAATGCAATTTGTATGCTTACGCATTTTCTAGATTGTTGTTAAAGAAGACAAAAACACTTTTTAGTCCACCCAAACAGACTAAAGATATTCTTTAAATAACGCCTTACCATTTTTAAATCTTTACAATTTTGCCTCACCTCTTGCCTAACAAAGCTTTTCCATTTAAAGAAAGCAGGTGTATGCAGGCGAAATACTAAAGATTTGTATACGCATCAAATCTTTGAGTAGCTGGTTCATAAAAATGTCAAAAGTTGCCACTGTGGGTTAGAATCTTATAAAAAAAAAATGTACTTGGTCTTCAGGAAAGAGTTTACAGAACAGATACTACAAAGGTTCTGTAATTGTATCTGAACACATAATTCTGCCTTTCGAGCTAAGCAGTTAACCACCTGGAACGAAATCATGGCAGCATTGGTATGAGATTTAATTCTTCTGGAGTTTGCTGCTCCTGGGTTTGAATAAAACAACTGGCCAAGTTCCTCAGGTCCGATTTAACGGTGCTGCTCTCCTTTCCTTTTTATTTTTTATATAAATAAACCTGAGCCCTCAAAATCGGTCTAGGGGTTTTAAATACCAGACTTAAAATCCCATACACACAACCAATAGTTTATGATCAGACTTGGTGGCATCCACAGGCTTTTTCCTCAAATAGTGTCATACATATATCTGTGGTTTGTTCAAATATATTTCAACAACTCTACAGAACTTATTTACACAAAAATAGAGCACCTCTGACCCAAACATAATCCTTCTCTAATGAATATGCCTGTCATTTATTTTAATTTTTTTCTCTGGCTATTACAAACAAATGCATTTTCCCACATTTTTAAAATGTTTAAATTTTTTTTTTTATAATTTCAAGACCAAGTTTCCAAACAGCAACACAACTTGCCAAGTTACTGTAGGTTTTCTTTTGCATGTGAAGCTGTTGTGGTGTTTAATCTGGCTTGTATGTCTCTGTGTATACAACATTGTTACGTCACAATCTTGCAATTAACAATGAAAAAAACAGATGTTGCGTTGCCTCAACCTACAACTGCACTCAAATTAAGAGGTAAGTGAAGACATTTGCACAGTATATAGTAATTTGACAAAGAATGTATGAAGGTACATACAGGCAATTGTACCCTTGTAACTTCATGTTTCAGATTAGATTGTAGACTGCAGGTGGGACTGGCAGGAGCCCCAGTTTGATATTGGAACAAGATGAGACTGAGTTTTACAGTGGTTTCATGACGCAGATGGAAACATGGCATTACACATAGCCTTTCAATAGATGCCAAGTAGGTATTTCATAGGTTGCATGGGATGCTAAGCAGGTATTGCCTTTTTGGGTACTATTCAAACATTGCAGATGTATTAAACACGGTGTACTAAATCCATCCAATGTATCACTCCTCTTTTACACAGTGAAGGCTTTAAACCCCTCTCCAGACTTTCAAGATTGCTCATGGGTCAGTGCCAGCATATCTGAATGCCATATGAGGAAATGTGTTAAACTTTGACATTCTTTTTCAAGGGGAAACTTAAATGTAATATGTCAGAAATCCAAGTTTATGCGAAAAACATACAGTACTTGTCAGAAGTTTATTGTAATATTTGTTGACTCGCAGTGATATTGATATTTTTTGTATCCTTGCTTCACCCAGTAAAAGCACAGGAGTCATTTACAATATGTATTGTTTGGTTTGCCGATCTTGGCTGTGGACCCACAGAGAGAGCCTATATTAAAACTTTGAATCCTGCAATGTCTGGTCAACTGTAACTCCCACAAATATTGTTGCTATGAAAGTATACAAACTTGGAAGGTCAGGATTAAAATGATTTATATATATATAGATGGAACTGAAGCTGCTATTTGAACTCTACCTTATATGAGCCGCTACACAGTAGATTAACACTGAATTGTAGTCCAATGCTGTTCACTGCTGTTCTTTAATACAAGTATTTATAATAATATTTATTAATATTATTTAAAGTAACAAAACGACAATGCATTTTAATGTAACTACAGCATTCACTATTTATTGTCTGTCATCTCACATGGAGATATTCTGTGTTTGTCAGTAAACCATTTCATCTTCTCTTTCTCTGTCTAATATTTTTTTGGCATGAACATGTTTATGGATTTTCATCACATTGAGTAATTATGACTTTCCTGATTCATTTTCCTGGAATCTTCAGTGTGTCTTTTAAACTACAGGTTGTGGCCTGTTTTGATAACCCCACACTAAACACGAGAACAATTTAATCAGCAAACAGGAAAACAAAAATACAACAAACAAATCGGCATTGATATAAATCCTGTGGAGACATACCAGTATCAAAAACAGTGAGGAAAGACTAGTGGCTCTGATAGAGATTACATTTAATTTTACCAAAATACATGGAGTACTCACTCTGCAGTGTTTTGGACAGAATTCTACTGTGGTAGTACTGCAAATAACCCATTATATGCTAATGTACTGAAAAGTTACTGCGTCAAAAAAGTGCACTAACTGCAAAATTAATAAATAATACTGCAGCACATTTTTGAAAGGGAAATCATTCTAAAAAAAAAAACAACACATGAGGTTATAATTTGGAGTTCTAAGGGGGAAGATCAGAACAATCCATTATCAATAATAGATATAGTGGCACACACTGTTTGTTGAACTGCTGGAGGAAGATAAATGGCACTCAGTCTTCCTGTGTAAGGACAGAGATCTGTTTAATTACTGTGACCACTGACATATCAACAGCTCAAATAAAACAAGCTCTTCAATACACTAGACTTTTTTTTATCTCTATCAGTAGTTTAAACCATGTTTTAAAACATTATTCAAATAACTTTCCATTTTCTATCTGTATTCAACTCTGGTGGTGCAATATTGTATATAAAATGAGCAGGAGATTAGTGATATATGCAACCAACCCATCTAAATCCAAATAACAGGATACTTATCAGCAGCCCAGTCTCTCAGATGCCTCTATAAATAGCACTGAAAGCTTATGCTGCATTGTGTGGCGGCTGGGACCGCAATAGAAAAAAATACAAAAGCTGCTCTGCATTGTCACTGCCTGCATTGTGCACACCTCTAAGGGTACTCGAATCTCAGCTCTGCAACACTGTCTTTCACCTCTACAGTACACATACCTCACACATACTCCCTAATGAGCATTTCAACATAAAGCCATTCATTAACACTTTACTTCGCTGAACCATTGACAACAATGTCTACAGCTAAATGCCCACAAAGACATCAGAAGCTAAACTTTGTAACCCTTTCAAGTGTATTCTCAGCCTGGACGGTGTTAACACCAGAATGGTTGGAATTATAACAGGTAATGAGGGCCACAGACTCCTATGTACTCACCTGATCTTGGGTTAAGTCCGTGTTGATTGATGCTGCCATCTAGTGATAGCTGTGGGAAGTACATTCAACTTCAACACCTGTATTACTATTAAACACAGGTATTAATTTATGGGGATTTTTTTTTTTTTTTGTTTAATTAAAAACAATGTTCCTAATTCGGTGCACTAGTAGGGAACCAAGTGTTAACCTCTATACATGTTTGACATAAAGGAGTGCTGCAGGCAATATTATCACTGGTCCACCTTCCAAGTTTTGCAGTGATAAACAGTTTAAATTCACAGTTTAAATTATTTAGTGAATGTGGGACCAAAGCACAGTATTTGAAACAACAAGGTTATCAAGTGATACACTGATCAACAGTGCTCTAAGAAAAAGAAAAAAAAAAACAGGCTGTTTTAGATTAATCTTCGAATAATGTAAATTAAATAAAGAAGGCCCTGTTTTATCTATTGAAATGTTTTCTTCTAAGATAAACTACTTACCTTTTGTTAGGAATTATTAGAATGGCATACCCTTCCTTAAACAAATACTTTTCTTATATAATGATGTGCTAATTTTAGTCTTCCTCCTGGGTTGTGCGTCAGTCCTTTGAAAGTCTAAAGAGCAGAGACAAAGTGATTCCAGAGGAAGTAACTACTGCCCCAAACAGGAAGTTTTATTTGGCTCTGCGGCATCCTGTTTGGACATTTATGTCTATATTAAGGAAACGGAAAAACCTTTGAGTAATAATGCAAACTCGTGCTTTCAGGAGTGTCTACAGGAGTCTTGCAGATTGTGTGTAGGTATCGTGCACATTATACAGTATATTTTTTTTAAAATGTACAAGGGAATTGTCTAAAATGCCTTCAAAAGATGATCCCTTCATCTCTCATCTTACATACTTGTTCTATTTATGTTCTTTTATAAAAAATACAATGCAGGCAAAACAAATGACACAAAAAATGATGTATTGTAAGTGATAAATATACTAAATTAGGCAATGACATATTTAGCAAGCATTGTCAGTATACAAATGATTCATTCATAGTACATACAACTACAAGCTACAAAGGAATGTTACAACATTAGGTTGCATTAATGGTTTAATGGTTAAAGATGTAAGCTGTTTGGAGGGGCTGTACAAAGCTCCACCTGTTTGCATGTTGAGAACCACTGACCTACATACACCAAAACATGTTAGTAAAACATTAATGGCTGAAATACAAATTAATAGTTACCTCCCTAAAACAATGATATTTGATTTTTCTCTTCTAGGTACAGGGACTAAAATGCTGTTTCTCTTAAATACACCCCCAGAAGTCTGTGTATAGGTTGAGTGGGGTTGTGTCTAGTATTAATATTAAAACCAGTGTTTTTATAAATACTGTAATAAGGATTTTTGAAGATAGAAATGAATGTATTTTTATTTTATTTTTGATGATGTTTCTCTGTACTTGTTGATTATGTTTCGGATACCACAGTAGTATTGCATGGTGATGGTCTCAATGATCGCAGGCCAAGGAAAAAGCCAATCTTAGGAAAATGTCACAAGGACAATCGCTTAAAGTTTGCAAAACAGCATTTGAATGATGGATATGAGTTCTGGTCAAAGGTTTTGTGGATTGATGAAACAATAATTGAGCTATTTCATCTCACTGATAGTCGTTATGTTTGGAGAAAGCTTGGTGAGGCATACAAAGAAAAGAACACCATACCTACTGTCAAGCATGGAGGTGGTAATATCCTTCTATCGGGCTGTTTTACCTCTAATGGCACAGGAATTTAGTTCCAATACATGGTAAAATGGATTCCATAGCACACCAAAAGATGTTTGCCTATCATCTGAAACCCTCCGCTACAAAACTTGAATTAAAATGCAACTGGACATTCCAAAACAACAACGATCCAAAGCACATCAAAATCTACTTCTGGTTCTGAAATGGCCTAGTCAAAGTCCCGATCTAAATCCAATTGACTGAAATAAATAATTGTAGACATCTAATTCTTGTAACTTTTTTTCCTCATCAATTATTTTCTGTTTTATATTTGTAATTAATTTAGAACAATTTGTAGATTTTATTTTTCACTTTGACATTATGGACTTTTTTGTGTTGATCAGTGGCAAAAACTCCTAATTTAAATCAATTTTGATTCCATGTTGTAACACAATAACATGTGGAAAAGTCCAAGGGGGGTGAATACTTTTGAGAGCCACTGTATGTTGTACTGTAACATTACTTGCTTAGTTGTTGTCACAATCCAAATGCACCGTCTTTTGGGATAAAATGAGATCCCCCTGTTTTGTGATTTTTAATGTGTAAAGAAACTTAGAAAGTACAGGACTTGACAGCTAGAGTCTGCCCTCTAGCTCTCAAGTCCTGTGCTTTCTAAGTTTTGTTTGTGGAGTTTGTGCTTTGTTTTAAAGATGAATGAACTCCCTTATTATAATTAGCTTTTTTAGTCCTGTTGAAATCTCTCAAATAATTTGTGTCAATGTATTATTTGAAAAATATATGTATTTAACAAAAATAAAAAAGCTCTAAAATCTCCCATTATTTAAAGTTCTTGAGTAATTTAATATCTCAAAGCATGTGAAGTTATTTACAATGAAAGGAGTTATTTACAAACCACTAACCAAGATCATGCAACAGTCTCTTGACACAGGGGTTTTACCGACAGACTGGAGAATTGCAAATGTAATACCAATCCACAAAAAGGGAGACAAAACCGAACCAGATAACTACAGACCAATAAGCCTGACTTCTACTATATGTAAACTTATGGAAACTATAATAAGATCCAAAAATGAAAAATTACCTCTATGTTAAGAGTATCCTGGGAGACAGTCAGCATGCTTTTAGGAAAGAGATTGTGTCTAACTAACCTGCTTGATTTTTTTGAGGATGCAACATCGACAATGGATAATTGCAAAGCATTTATTTAGATTTCCAGAAAGCTTTTGACAAAGTCCTGCATAAAAGATTAATTCTCAAACTGAACGCAGTAGGGATTCAAGGAAATTCATGCACATGGATTAGGGAGTGGTTAACATGTAGAAAACAGAAAGTACTGATTAGAGGAGAAACCTCAAAATGGAGCAAGGTAACCAGTGGAGCACCACAGGGATCAGTATTAGGTCCTCTGCTATTCCTAATCTACATTAATGACTTAGATTCTGGTATAGTAAGCAAACTTGTTAAATTTGCAGATGGCACAAAAATAGGAGGAGTGGCAAACGTTGCAGCAGTGAAGGTCATTCCAAATGATCTAGCCCACATTCAGAACTGGGCAGACACATGACAAATACCATTTAATAGAGAAAAGTGTAAGGTACTGCACGCAGGCAATAAAAATGTGCATTATCAATATCATTTGGGACATACTAAAATTGAAGAAGGAAACTATGAAAAAGACATTTATGTTGACACAGAAATGTCTTCATTTAAAAAAAGACCAACAAGATGCTCAGATATATAGTGAAAAGTGTTAAATTTAAATCAAGGGATGTAATGTTAAAACTTTACAATGCATTAGTAAGACTAGTAATAAAGATTAGTAATACAGAATATCGTGTTCAGTTCTGGTCACCTTGCTACAAAAAGGATATTGCTGCTCTAGAAAGAGTGCAAAGAAGAGTAACCAGAATTATCTCGGGTTTAAAAGGCATGTCGTATGCAGACGGGCTAAAAGAATTTAATCTATTCAGTCTTGAACAAAGAAGACTACGCGGTGATCTGATTCAAGCATTCAAAATTCTAAAAGGTATTGACAATGTCGACCCAAGGGACTTTTTTGACCTGAAAAAAGAAACAAGGAACAGGGGTCACAAATGGAGATTAGATAAAGGGGCATTCAGAACAGAAAATAGGAGGCACTTTTTTACACAGAGAATCGTGAGAGTCTAGAACCAACTCCCCAGTAATGTTGTTGAAGCTGACACCCTGGGATCCTTCAAGAAGCTGCTTGATGAGATTCTGGGATCAATAAGCTTGTAACAACCATATGAGCAAGATGGGCCAAATGGCCTCCTCTCGTTTGTAACCTTTCTTATGTTCTTATGTGTCTAGCCTCAGAAAATTAAAAAAAAAAGCCAACTGACATCAATATGGCAGCTACATTAGGTCACAGGTGAAGGACATTTGTGCTTGCTATGTTATACACCTTGGAATAAAGTAATTATCTGAAATGATCTCTGATATGTGAAGTGTTGCTAAGGCACCAAAAACAAAATGGTGTAAGAATGTAAAAAAAAAAAAGAAAACAGATTTTTATATTCTATATAATCTTTAACATACACATTCTAAGCCTTTGATCCTCTTCTTCGCATTCGTCGAAAGTGATGTTGGTAAGTGAAATCCCTATCAAATGCTGAGGAAAAGAACAGTACTTATCACTTGAATCGCTAAGAAAAGTCACGTTTGTTTTATGTATCCATAGTGTGAAGTCTTTTAAATGGCAGTCACAGATATATTGATTCTTTCCTAGGTCTAGAATCCTAATAAAACTGAAGGTATCAGGGCTGGGTGACATAAGGATGTGTTGGGATAAATCAAGAATCTTCAGTCTCCTGGGGAATACATCTCTAGGAAGGTGGGCAAGAAAGTGGCAGTAGAGAACCAACCTTTCCAGTGAAATTAAAAGCCCCTTAAAAATGTATTTCGGGAGAAACCGAAGTTTTGGTTAAACTTAAGTTCAACCAACTTACTAAGGTTATCAAACATATCTAAACATGTTTTTGCTTCTATGCAGCCTGTAATATGTTGTATTACTAGGTGTATTAAGCTGTTTTCCTTTGGTATTTCTGATTTTTTAGAACAATAAGACAGTTGATTATGTCTCATTAAAACAGAGCTTCTCAAACTCGGTCCTGGGGACCACCGGTGGCTGCTGGTTTTCATTCCAACCAAGCTCTCAATTACTTAACTAGACCCTTAATTGAACTGATAATTTGCTTAATTATCCACAGAAAGAATTACTCTGAATAACACCGATATGATTGTTTGCCCAGTCAATTTCAGTAAGATTATCAAGGCCATCAAAGGTGAATGCAAAAATCTCACCCAAAAGGTTACTGGAAAGGTTAAGTTTTTTAAAATTTTCAAGACCAGCAAATGCATTGTTTTAAGGTCTTCGAGATATTTAAGTGGTTCAAATAAAAAATGGGTTAAGTGAAAAGATAAAGCCTATTGACAAGTCTAGACTCCTGACAAAACTTTCTGCAAGGCCTAAAATGTTTGACTGTTTGGAACTTTACTGTTTGAGAACCCAAATGAACTACCCGTTACAGTAAGACTGTAGATAATGTGGTTCATATTTGTCTCATTTGTAGCTAAAAAGAAGTTCCTTGTTTGATCAGTATTGAACCCATTCAATGACATGTCCAGTGTTTTAGTGGTAACATTCCTTAATGGGTTTCCACAGGTCTTCCAGTCAAAGTTATATGCTTTCATGTCTCGTAGGGGGTTGGAGGTGATACTGAAAAAACTTACATTTTTACCATGGAAACTATACAAATCTCTTTCACATATTTTTTCTATTCTATTAAGGTTCAAGTCCAGGAAATGAAAATGTGTCATTTTCTCAAAAAACATGTTAGGCCTCAGCTGCTCTATGTTGTTGCCATAAAGGTTGAGATCCTCTAGTGAGATCAAGTCTCTCAGGAACTCTGCTTCTAAAATGGATGCCGAGAGACTGTTGCGTTTTAAATTTGGTCTGGCCTTGTCTTAAACTGCTTTTCTAAAAGTTTTCATGACTGACAGGAATACGTTCTTGTTGGTTTTAAACTCGCTGTCAACAGAGATGTTAAAACTTCTACTATTAAAACATCTATTTAGTCCAGCTCAGCGTTATAAAACTGGAGACTGAATACTGGTCCCCAATTGAACTTTTTGCACTGGCATAAAATTCCAGGTGAGCATTGAAAAGTAGACTATTTTCATTTATTTTTCCAATGACCATCACAGACCTACCATTTCCCAATGATACCATTTTATTGTACTCTAAAACCTATGAAGTTGTCGATACAACATTCTGAAAGTTATATTGAACATTCTACAAAGTAAACGATGTGGGGGAAAAAAATAGGATTGGTGTCTATTTTTACGATTTTTGTCATGCAGCAAATTGCACCGTGTCTGGTTTGAATAGGCCTTAAACTGGCAGTTATCCCAGAAAAAAAATACAAATTGGAATAAAAGTACCGTGGAATGTTAATGTTAATGTTAAGAGAAGTTAAGAAACCTGACTAAAGCAGGGTGGAAGCAGTATGGTTTACAGAATGTTCTGGATAATTGACCAGCACCAAGAAAGGATGCAATGCAAAACCAAAAAGCGCCTAGCTTTGCCTGCTTTAAAACTACAAAGTCACCAGTTATGAACCTTTATAGTCTGCAAAAAAAAAAAAAAAGAAAAAACGTCTTTACACATTATTAAAAATAAAAATGATTTTTATTTTTAATTTTTATTGGGACCAGTTGTATTAATCCAGTTTATTTACAATCAGGTTAATTGACAATCTGGATTTATTGTAAGTTTTTAATCATAAATAATAATAGTGGTTCTTAAACAATCATAATCTGAAAGATAATTTTAATTTTAATACTGCATTCAGGGATACCAAGACATTTAGTGAGCATGTAGCCTAAAGTTATCAGGCAAAAAACTGCCCATCCCTAGTTGTACTGCTTTCATAGAAAAAGGAGAACATTTAGGTCATTATACCTGAGAGATGACTTGCTCAAGAGACCATTCTCTATTGAGGGATACCAAGATATTTCGTACCCAACATTTGGGCCTTAAAGAATAAGTAGCGGGGTTCCGAAAAATATAGCGTTATATGTCCCCATGTGTTGCTACAACTGTTTAAGTAATGTACCTGTAATTGTTCTTATCATTAAGATCCTGACAACTTTTAACACTTTTAACTTTAAAGTCTGTCTCAAAGCTAATTTCAAAATGTCAGCTCTGGTGCACTGGGGTTTGAGATCTGTCCTCTAAATAAAAAAAATAAAAAAAATCATAACAAGTGCTCTGGCTTGTCTGTTCCATACCACATCATGGGTTGTTATTGCTGTGTTACCTGTTTGACAATGTGGGCAATAATCCTTACACTATCGGTACACTAGAGTGGACATTTTGAAAAAAGCTTTGAAACACTTTAAAGTTATAAATGTAAAAAGTTATCAAGATGTTAACAATGGAAAGAAAAATTACGGATACATTATTTAAACCGTTGTAGCATAAATATTTTTAGCTTGACGCATGTTTAGATAATTCAGAAAGGTTCCAATGTCTTATATAACATTTTTTAAAACAACCCCTTCCAAAAAAAGCAATTTTCTTTCAATAAAAGAAAAGGACAGTTGTAATATCCAATATTTGTTTTTGGTTTGTTTCAGATCTCCTGCATTTACTTTCATGGTCTATATGTAGAGTATTCTTTAAAGCTGATATGGGTCAGATAATCCTAAATGTGATTGATAACACATATCTAGATCTCTAAGAACACTTTAATTTTCATTTTGTGTGTGTGTGTGTGTGTGTGCAAGTTCATTTTTAGGGTCTTTCAAGGATAACCAATTTTAGGTAGGGACAGACGTTAATGAAAGATATATTTTCAAACATGAATCTATAGATCCATTACTTTTGAGGCCTTACAATTGGGTTTACCAATATACAGTAGGGAAAAAAAGGATGTCCACTTACCTCTGTATCTATTACATAAGCTAATGACTTGAAAATCCTGAACACATTCATACTGAAATCATTTCATTACTGTGTAGACCTCTGCCTGTTGCATATGACATTGTTTCTTTGGCCAGCATTTGTGATGTCATATATTGTTAAATAATACTTTCAAATAACCGAAAGCCTGTATATCTACTGAACTGATCTCAAGAAAAAAAGTTCCATCAATGTGTATATCAATTGAAAAAACTATCATCACTAATCTTGACATGCAAAGCTGCATGTTTGTTGTGTACCACATAAATGAGGGAAAGGAGGAACGGAATATCAAGAACATTTAAGCTTTCAAACATGTCCCGGTTGCAAAACATGAATGAAGTCCCAGTCACATATTGCTCAATATGTCTTAAGCACGTCAGTGTTTGTTTGAACTCTGTTCCTGAGATGAGCCTTTTGACAAACTATTTTGCAGGTTGACTCATTTTTTCTAATGAACTTTATTTTAAAAAATCCATGCAAACCTGGATTTTTGTTTCTGAAGCCCTAATTAGATATCTAAGTTGGAATTACACAGTTTAACACCACCTTCATTTTTAAAAAATAATATATAGTTTACCTTTTGATTCTGTTATGTAGTAGATAGACCAATATTAGTTCTAATTTTAGTAGAAATACCAGTATCAATATGAATTATGTAGCTAAGAGTGAAGCTAAGACTCCAGTATATATTATATGTTTATAAAAGATAGCCAGTTTAAATGAGATGGATAAAGGTAGAAGACATGCCACTTACTGTCATTTCTTTACAATATTCTTTATTCTCAGTATTCTTATTGCAAAGTCTAATTTTATTACACAGCTCCATTTTAGTACTGCTCAATAGGGAAGTGGTGTCTCATTAGTATACTGAGCATCAAAAGAAACTTATTGCTATTGTAACATATTTATTTTAAAAGAAAATAAGGTATATAAATGATGGACATTGACAAAATGTTTCTTTTTAAACACTCGATCATTCATCCTTGACCATGACACGCTTGAGTGACTGAAGCATATGCACTTAATCACCTAATTAGTGAGACAGTTGATTGGACACTGGATATGGAGTGATTTCAGCTGTTGAATTGAGAGCTTGAATAAAAGCAATAAAGAAAATCACAGAAAAAGAAAACAATATGCCACGTCTGTCAAGAGAGCAGCGCCTTTGTGCAATCAGCATGTTGGAGGCTGGACTAGGGCAGCGTACTGTGGCTCGCAGTCTTGGGTGTTCACAGCCAGCAATTTCAAACCTGGCGAGACGGTATAACCAGACACACTCTGTCAATGACAGGCCACGAACTGGGAGACCAGATCATTTTGCAGCATCTTCGTGTTGTCAATTGTTAATCAGCACACAAAGTCATTTTTCGATCACATCTAGTGAATTTTATCCAAATATAAGTGATAAGTTTCTTTTGATGCTCAAATAGAAGAGATACGTTTCTTTTGATGCTCAAATAGAAGTGATACGTTTCTTTTGATGGTCAGTATATTTGTCCAGTACAACATATGAATTCTCTGTAATGTGAATGTGAAGTCTGAGAGCTTATAAATAGAGAATACACTGAAGAGTTGAAGTAACCACATGGGGTATTATTTTCATAAGTACAATATATGAACAACAGTTAAACCTAAATTAAACAGCTGCATTCAGAGAATTACTTTCTGAAGGTCAAGCTCTACATCCTAGCAACATGGTGTCATTTGTACGATTTGCCGGTCTTCCTGTCATTGGATTTGAATAAATGCAAGGTAGTTTCCAAAAGGAGATCTTGTAAAAAAGAGAACATTTACTCTGAAGCATTGAATATGAAAAAAATTATTCAACACTAGTTGTACACTATAAACTATAGGTTTATAGAGTAGGGAGCTAAGTTGAAAGGTTACATAACTATATGACATTTTATTCCAGAATAAGCTATAATGCATTAAATACAAATATTTGAATAACTCACACCCATCAGTGATATTTATTTAATACAATATGATGCATTAAAAACATGGATACATGTTGCATTCAAATAAATTACTTTATTTTTCTTAATAATTTGTAGTCAATTCTTAACCTGACCAGCAGTGATAACATTTTGTAATTAAGAGTGGATATTTGTTTTTACATTACATCTTTCGATGGTGCAAAACATGGTTTTTATTTTCTATTACTGTCTTATAAAAGTATGGTACATAAATTTCAGTATAAATCAAAGCAATACTTTGAACATATCACAAACATTCATGCTTTAGTTTTCATTCTCATTAACTTATCCAATACCATTCATTGTTAAAATCAAAGCATATAAAAACAGTGCTTGCACTTGAAATCATCATTATTGTGTGGACATTTACACAATACACAACTCTCTCCTTGCTATGAGGATCATGTTGCTGTCTCTCACATTCTGAATGGGTAATTTTTACTCAAGAGGTGTGTCTTCTGAACATTAAAGAGCCTGTTCAGCAGCTTCCGGTTTCTGGTTTCTTTTTCTATAGTTCTGTTACCAAGATAATAATGTTTCTTATCACTGAGTGGATCACATTGCACTTACAGCACCTACATTTGTTTGTTGTTGTTTTTTATTAGTCTTTGTTGGGGAGCTTTCATGAATTGCTCTTCAGTTCCAGGTGCAGGAGATAGACATGTCTAATGTAGGAAAGATCAGTCAATTTCTTTATTGACGTAAGAGAGCACCATCTAACACTCTCAGTTTTTCTTGTAATACACACACCTCTACACAAGATGAGCCTGGTGTCTACACTAATGTACACTCTGGGTCATCTGGTCTACGTTACGCGAGTCCACAGCAGGTAACTAGAACTGAAGAGTGTAAACTCAGTCAAAACACCTCAACTCAATGGGCTCCCGAGTGGCGCATCCAGTGAAAGCACTCGCTAGAGTGCAGGATGCGCTCTATAGCCTGGACGTCGCCGATTCGAGTCCAGGCTATTCCACAGCCGACCGTGGACGGGAGCTCCCAGGGGGCGGCGCTCAATTGGCCGAGCGTCGTCCGGGGAGAGAGGGTTAAGTCGGCCAGGGTGTCCTCGGCTCACCGCACCAGCGACCCCTGTAGTCTGGCCGGGTGCCTGCGGGCTTGCCTATAAGCTGCCCAGAGCTGCGTTGTCCTCCGACGCTGTAGCTCTGAGGCGGCTGCACGGTGAGTCTGCAGAGTGTAAAGAAGCGGGTGGCTGATGGCACACGCCTCGAGGACAGCGTGTGTTCATCTTCACCCTCCCGAGTCAGCGAGGGGTGGTAGCGTGAGCTGAGCCTAAAAATAATTGGGCATTTCAAATTGGGGAGAAAAAAAAACAAAAACAAAAAAAAACATACTCTAATTAAAACACCTCAACTCAGACATAAAATAAGTAAATGTCATTTGAAACTACCTACTTTTTAAATGTTCTTTACTTTCAATAGTTCAGTCCATTGACATCTTTGGAATTAGCCAGGCAATGACTAAAATGACATTTCAAACCAAACCGCAATAAGGAGTTGTGATGGTTAGCAGCTGCTATGTATAAGAGTCTCAAGTCCACTTGAGGATTCTGCAGGATCTACAGTGCTTTAGAGTTTGGCTGTGATTTAAAAAATTGCTTTCTTTATATAGGGTTTTAAAAGATGTATTTATATGTAATTGTTATTTCTGCACTAGACACATCCTTGGAAATGATGTCTTGAATCTCATAGGGGCTATGCTGGTATGAAAATTGTTAAATAAAAAAAGAAATTAACTTCAAGAATTATTTCAGATTTATGAATTGCTGAAGGTGATCCTTGTTGGAAGTGCACGCATATTACAAACATTTATTTTGCTTCCATTTACATCCATGCTCTTTTTGTGCACTGATCTTGCAGGATGGTGATAGCTGTCAAATTTGTCAACATCTTTAGCAAAAGTCATTAAGTGCTGATGTTGGGAAAGAAAAATAGTCTAGCGCATAATCAGACTAATCAGGTGTTGACAAAACTGGAGTAAAGTGATGATTCCTTTTGACCACAAAGAGTGTGTTCCTAGACTTGTGTCCCATAGACTAGTATACTTTCCTTATGTAGTCCTCTGTTTAAATGATGAAAGATTAACAGTCTTCATCTACAAGTGGGATTTCTGGAAAGAAATGAATAAAGATACATTAATGTGAATTAGTACACTTTAGTTTAGGGGATTTAGGGGACCTATAAATGTGTTATCTAGTTAAAATAAACTCAGAGGTCTCAAAATAAAGAATACTTTTTTTAAATATACATTTATATAGTTTTAAATGGTACTATACCACAATTTGATAAGCTTTTTGTGAATATTTCAAAATAAATGTTAAAGTAAATATACATTTGAATATAATTATTAAATGGCTCTGGGCTATTCTCTATCAAAAAGAAAAAGCAAGTACATTATTTTCCCAAGTTATTAGTTAGAGATTCTTATTTGCAAATATACATTAATAACAATAAATAAAGGAGCAACACTTCAAACTTTTTTTCCAAAATCAAATTAGAGTATTTCAAGGGATAATTGTACATACTGAAATTAACATTAATTTTATTAACACCCATGGAATTCAAAATGCCTATAGTGACGGTTTCTGGAGATCAATTATTCATACAGTTTGATAATGGTCCATATGAATGTCTTAGTACTGAGTATGGGCTCCTCTGATGCAATCTCCACATCGACGGGTGATGCATCTATTCAGGCAGCAGATGACTTCTTGGGGGATCCTGTCACATTCTTCAGTCAGTGCAATACCAAGCTCTCAGATATCATATAGAGCGTTAGAACACCGACAAACAACATCCTAGAAGGTTCCAAAAGTGTTCTATGGGATTATGGGCTGGACTTTTGCTGACCAGTCCATGACCTCTATAGTCTCCTGCTCAAGAAAATCCCTTACAAATCGGTATTATCTTGCATAAGAACAAACTATGGGCCATTTGCACTATCAAATGGTCTTACTACAGAGTCCAAGACTTTTTTCTATGTACAAAGAGCTGTAAATCCAGCCCTTGGAAGCACAGTAAGATAGGTGTGATGGCTTTCTCCACTCCATACATAAGTGCGTCCCCTCCAAAGCTGAATTTCTAAGTGATGTTGAATTAAGTAAAATTCTCCCTAGGCTGTTCATACTCGAACATGTCGATCATTAGTGGACAGATGCCATTTAGATTCAACAGTGAACAAAACAGGTGCAAGATTCCAGGATATGAACAGATCTGGCAGTCTGGACTTCAGTCAAAACTCTCCGTCTCCCACCACATGGCATCACTAGAAGCTGTGATTTGCAAAACCAACAATGACAAATAATGTTGTCATCTGAATCAAAATGGGGGTACCTGTTTTTAAAGGGGGGGTGGGGGGAAGCAATGCTTACACGTTGCTATGCTTTTACTGTGGGAAACCTTAATAAGGAATATGGCTGTAAATCTTAACTGTTATAATTGACTGTTAGCAGTCCTATCAATTGATAACACTGTAAACCAAATATTAACATTTTTACAAGTGTGCCCATGTTAATATTACAGTGCTCAATGTTATGTGCTGAGTATATTTAAATCGAAGTTGATATTACATAATGTAAAAAAAAATATGACAAAGCACATCTACTGGGGCTCCCGAGTGGCGCATCCAGTAAAGGCGCTCCACGTGGTGTGCAGGATGTGCCCTATAGCCTGGACGTCGCGAGTTCGAGTCCAGGCTATTCCTTTGCCGACCGAGGACGGGAGATTCCAGGGGGCGGCGCTCAATTGGCCGAGGGCCACCCGGGGGGAGGCAGGGTTAGGTCTGTCAGGGTGTCCTCGGCTCACCGCGCACCAGCGACCCCTGTAGTCTGGCCAGGCACCGCGGGCTTGCCTGTAAGCTGCCCGAGAGCTGCGTTGTCCTCCAACGCTGTAGCTCTTGGGTGGCTGCATGGTGAGTCCGCAGTGTGAAAAAAAGCGGTCGGCTGACGGCACACGCTTCGGAGGACAGCGTGTGTTCGTCTTCGCCCTCCCGAGTCAGCGCAGGGGTGGTAGCGGTGAGCTGAACCTAAAAATATTTGGCAATTTCCAAATTGGGGAGAAAATAATAAAAATAAATGGGCAACGACTACATTTATATAAAAAAATAAATAAATAAATAATAAAAAAAGCACATCTACTAATAATATTTCTTGATTTGTGTCACATGGTAGCTTATGTGTAATCATCATTCCACTTTACCTCCGCTAATGGGCACTATTCACAGAACTATAGACTCTTTTCAGGAATGTTTTTAAAGCCCTTAAATCAAGGTTTCCATTTGTGAAGCATTTTAATTGTTTTAGAGGAGGTTAAAAGTATTTCTGAAAGCACTGGTTAACCATGTCACTGACCATATTGTTTTAACCGCTGGCCATATCAATGGTACAGACAGGTACGAGGTCCTATTACCTAAAACTGTATGGGCTGTTTAGATTAATATTTTGCTATGGACTTTCTAAAGCCCATTCTGATTAACTGAATGAAGTTTCGACTGTTTCAGAAATTGATTATTAGTTTCACTTTCTATTTGAAATCACTGTTTGACCTAAGAAAATGTTCTGAAAATGTTTAAAAAAACAATCATTTTAAAAGGCCTTTAGTTTTATGAAAAGAGTCCACTATATTTACACAGCTGTTTTCTATGATTTATTTGGTTCAATTGCCATTGTTGTCCAGTAAAGATTTGCTTAAAATAACAATTTTATAGTGTAAAAACTTACCATCTGCAATGTCAATACTTGGACTTGTGGAAGTAGTGTCTGCTGTTGAAGTTATCACATTGGTTCTTTCTGAAAGGTTGTTCAGTCCCCCAGGATATGTGAATGAAGGACATATACTTTGAAGCTGCTCAGAAGAATCATAGAAGCTCTCACAAGCTTCATATTCACTGGCTTCTGGTTGTATGGTACTGTTGTTTTCAACATAACCCGGATAGGCAGGAGGGCCCTGGTCCTCTGAATGTAGGGATTCCCCTTGACCAGCAGGGGGCGGGAAGCTTGGCTGCATGATATTACCGCTGTTCACAGCTTCATCATAAGAAGGCAGCATTACTGGGATTCCATCCACTACTAAAACATTAGGATCAGTTGGACCTCGCTGTCCATCTCTGTGGAAAATATCATAAAAAATACTGTAACTGAAATACAAAAAACTGAATATAGATCTTGACCCAATCAACAAATGTTAAAGCAATATACATTGTTGGAGTAAAAAAAAACACAAAAAAAACGAAAATATTTATATCCAACAGGTGGGAGTGAGAGGGAGCATGGAACTAAAAAAAAACTGATGCGGGGGGAGAACATTCATTTTAAAAAATATTACATTCTTGACGGATTCATAAAACAAATACGGACCTCGGCTCATAGTGGGAAACTATAGGCCCCCTCGGAAAGAACTGTAGGGCATTATAATCCCCTGTTGGGAAGTATAGTTCTTCCCTCAGGGGCCATAGTTTCCCACTATTAGCCTCCTCTCCAGTCCATATTTACTACATATACACAGAGTTATATAGTGTGTTACATAAAATTAACAGGCCCACTTGCTATTTATTTTGGCTTTATAGCTATATACACTCATTCATTAAAATGTATATCATTGGTATGTTCCTTTAAACATATATAATCATTTTGCATTCTTTTTCAAAATTCATACAATTTATTGTATCAAATATCAAGTGTGTGAGTGTTCTAGGAGATTCAAATCCATTCAATTTATTAATAGCCCTGATGCACCTAATTGTGGAAAATATAACTTGCCGGTAGTAAGTAAGCAATTAGCATACAAGGTGAATTATATGATTCATAATGTGTATCTAGTCATCACTCATCTTATTGAACTCAGCAAATAAATTAGCTCTGTTAGTATGCATAGTAACATTGATTGCCTATTAACAGTGGTAATAAATAACTCCAAACATCTCTAATCTTTCAACATCAATGACACAATAAACGCACCTTGACTGACATCGTGCCATGAACTTCGTTTGAAACACCTTGGCTAGAATGACAAACAGTAGTAATAGCAGGACGCTGGTGGCTGTGAATGCAACTACTTTCCATGTGGTCAGGAGGTTTTCCTGAGTGGCTGGCCAGGACTGCTCTGAAAAAGTGAAGACATTTATCAACTGGTCTGGAAGAAAGAACACTCAATGGATGTTAAAGGTTAAAAAGGAATACACCAGGAATGTTACAAAACTAGTAAGAAACATTAATAGGTGGATTTTGGAGTCACTAATTTTGTACTGTTGTCATGTTTGCACACTGGAGTACATTTAGGGGTCTTGTAACAAAGCTTTATTTGTGTTATACAGTCCAGAGAGGAATCGTATGACACAAAGGGTTTAGATTCTCAAAGCTATTTATGCTACATTTTCATAATTCTAATTTCTTTCTAAAAGAAAAAAAAAAAACACAATTCTAAAATGAATAAAAAACAACTGCGATATTTAATTTTGAGGCTTGCAATGCCAATTTTGAGAAAACGGCTCAGAGAATCTAGCCCGAGGGGTATATTGTTAAAGCAGGGCAGCAGTGTGGAGTAGTGGTTAGGGCTCTGGACTCTTGACTGGAGGGTCGTGGGTTCAACCACAGGTGGGGGACACTGCTGCTGTACCCTTGAGCAAGGTACTTTACCTAGATTGCTCCAGTAAAAACCCAACTATATAAATGGGTAATTGTATGTAAAAAAATAATGTAATTGTATATAAAAATAATGTGATATCTTGTAACCATTGTAAGTCTAAGAAATAAAAAATAATAAAGCGTTTATTCCAGTCTTTGATTAACTGCTTTTGTTTGAAAAGAGAAAACTACCTGCCAGTTCTGCAAACCATAAACCAAACAACTATGTAATGCAAGTCTCAAACACTCAAAAGTTGTATTTCATTTATGTCGTGTGTTTTTTTTTTTTTTTTTTAAATAGGATTTAAAGATTGGAGTAAATGATTTGAAAATAGACCCCCAAAAGTATTTATAAACCAGCGAAAAGGTGTGAAAAACGAATTATTCAAAGTGAAAGGCTCTTCATGCAGTGAAATTCTCTTAGTTTAAAACGTACCCCCTGCTTACTGATATAAAAGTTGCTGTTTTGCTGTATAATCAGCATATATAACTTAACACTACTAAACACATTTATCAATATTAAAAGTATGCACTTAATATAAAATCTGGTATTTTGTCTTTCAAATCACCCTGTCTTGAAAAATCCCTCTTAATATCACTAACAGGGCTTTCTCTTAGGCTCAGTACTATACACATTTTTGAGGTATTTAGCAGTTTCAACAGGAATAAAATGTACATACTTATTAAAAAAAAAAAAAAAAAACTGGTCATGGACGTAATAGTATTAGTTTTCTTTTTAGACTTTTGTTGTGTGTTTATTATAATTTAAATTACTCGTTATATACTTATATTGTTATACCTACCTGATTTAACACAATATACCTGGATGTTAGGAAACCACTGCCCATACAGACAGGTGATATACTTGTAGTCAAAAGCCAGAGTGTATCCAGGGTCACAGTGGAACTCTACCACAGTGCCATGATTGTATCTGTCACAGGGCTCTGGATGACAAATGTAGTCTCCATGTTCCACCATTGGAGGTAAGGGACAAACTGAAAATAAAATATTAATAATAATAACAATAATAATAATAACAATAATATTAATAATAATAATCAACATGCAAGTAAAATGTCTTCTTAATGTACAGTACTAAATTTAAACGTGTTCAAGGACTTAAAGAGCTCTTTTCAAAATGTCTGCCCCAGTGCACAGTGGATTAAGATCTGTCCTCAAAAAAAAACAAAAAAAAAACACATATAACAAGTGTTCTGGCTTTTCTTTTCTGTACCTCATCATGGATCGTCATTGTCGTGTTACCTGTTTGACAATGTGGGCAATAATCCTTACACGATCAGTGCACTAGAGCGGACATTTTGAAAAGAGCTTTGAAACAGACGTTAAAGTGTGAGTGTAAAAAGTTGTCAGGATGTTAATGAAAAGAAAAATTACAGGTATGTTATTTAAACAGTTGTAGCACTACGTGGGGGCGTGTAACTATATTTTTCCGAACCCCTCTAGTTCCTCTTTAAGATTTAGTGTAGTAATAACAGGTACTGTATATACTGTAGGATTCTACACCTGAAGCATACATTTATTTAAGTCAAATACCAATTTTCAGTGCTGCTACGGAGTAAAATGTTCAGGGCTCCCGAGTGGCGCATCCAGTAAAAGCACTTGTGTAGAGTGCCGGATGCGCCCTATAGTCTGGACGTCACGAGTTCCAGTCCAGGCTATTCCTTTGCCGACCGAGGACGGGAGCTCCCAGGGGCGGCTCAATTGGCCGAGCATTGCCCGGGGAGGGAGGGTTAGGTCGGCCAGGGTGTCTCGCTCACCGCGCACCAGTGACCCCTGTAGTCTGGCCGGCGCCTGCGGGCTTGCCTGTAAGCTGTCTGAGAGCTGCTTTGTCTTCCGACGCTGTAGCTCTTGGGTGGCTGCATGGTGAGTCCGCATTGTGAAGAAAAGCGGTCGGCTGACAGCACACACTTCGGAGGACAGTGTGTGTTCGTCTTCGCCCTCCCGAGTCAGCGCAGGGGTGGTAGCGGTGAGCTGAGCATAATAAAAATAATTGGCCATTCCAAATTGGGAGAAAATAATAAAAATAAATTGGCAACGACTAAATTTATAAAAAAAAAAAAAAATGTTCCACTGCTCCGCTCACTCCACTGGCTCCCGATCACCGCTCGCATCCAGTTCAAGACTCTTGTACTAGCCTACAGATGCCTTGACCAGACTGCAACCAGCTACCTCCAGACCCTCATCTCTCCTACACCCCCACTCGACCTCTCTGCTCCTCCTGCACTAGAAGACTGGCTCTACCTCCTCTGCGCTCCCCTGCCTCCAGAGCCCGCTCCTTCTCCACCCTCGCCCCGCAGTGGTAGAATGACCTTCCTACAGAAGTCAGGACTGCCCAGTCCCTGACCACCTTCCGGCGCCTCCTCAAGACTCACCTCTTCAGACAGCACTCCTCTTTTTTTCCTTCTGGACACTTATCACTCTTCCTTAAATGCACTTTACTTGCTCTTATCTGCCCCCTATTTTACTGCATCTAATCCTGTACTTTAGAGTACTGTAATCTGTCAAGTGTTATTTAATCTGTAGTATTTTGTATTTAATTATATTCTGATGCAATTATCACTGACACTTATCTGCTCCATTATTGAATCGTATTTTGTCATACTTGTACTTGCTAGAACCAAAGTCATTGTATTTATCTTGCTCTTAATTGTATTATTACTTGTACTGTGATTCTTGAAATGTATTTTTGTTTACGACTGTAAGTCGTAAACAAAAATTGGATAAGGGCATTTGCTAATAAATAAATAATAATAATAATAATAATAATAATAATAATAATAATAATAATAATAAACAACAACATGTCATTGTGTCCTTTTTTGAAATGCTGCAATTGGCTGTTTTTAATGGAACCATTTTTTAAAACAAAATGGGCCACTCATCAGTTAATACAATAACATATAGGTAGAGATGTCAGTTATTTATAATAGTCCTAGAATCTTGCCTTTCATTCATTTGGTGCTTCCTCCTGCTCCATTTCACCTGTTATTTTTCACACAGCAGAGTTGCAAAATGGACAGTGGACTTTATAATCATCCTGTTTAATGTTTTTTCAAAACCTTCTATTATATATTATAGGTCAGCAAACATCCCATGTTTGTTTTGGTGTTTGTTTAACCAGTACAAATAGAGCCTTGCGAGTTTTGGCCTATATAATGATTCCTGCCTTCGACAATATGGGAGCATAGTGTAAACCCATCCAATATGATAAAGCTGTACAGAGATCATTATTATGATTTTCCAATTGCCTTATGCAGCATGCGAACAGCCAGCTATTGCTAATTTAGTTTGTCAAACAATCTCTCAGATGCCATAATGATAAATCACTTCTGGTTATTTTACTATTATTATTATTTTTTACTTGGCTGCTTCCTCAATGTTATTATCTGGCTAAATGGCTAATTTTACAAAATAACAAGACACTGCTCTCCCACTGTTTTCTATTGACATCAACCAGTTTGTTGTTATTCCATACAGAACAGCAAATAAAGCACATCTGAGAGATGATACCAATTAATGATATCTGTTCTAAAACAACTGCTTACTTCGTAACACATCACAGTAATGTCATTATCTCTTAATTTTAAGTGAATACAGACGTTAATAGAATTCTTAACATACACTTCCCAACCGGATGGGAAAATGGAAACAGCAAACTATCAGTTCCTTTTAGTTCTAATAAATTGTCAAGAACAGCTATCACTACAAACAAAATGTTTTTACTTGAAATCTGCTTTATTTTAAGTTTTTCTTCAAAAACAGATATTTCGCAGCACCTTTTAATATCTTTTAGTATCTTTATACAACGTGTTATAAAGCTGGGACTCTGGCAGCCCAGAAGTAGGTTAGATTAGGGGAGGTTGATCCCAAACAGTGTATAGAGAGGGTTTTCGTAGCGTAGTAGGTTCCTGGAGCGGGACGTTTCTTTTAGTGAGACTAGCACTCGCCTTGTGTGGTTTTCTTTATTAAATTTGACACGTGGGCTACCATTGCTGGTACCCTAGTGTCAGTACTTGTGTATTAAATTTGGGTGCCTGTGCGGCGTATCAACACCCAATGCTCTGTGTCTCTCTCAGTATCATTCAGTGATGATCCACACACGTAACAAACCCCTGTTACACAGCTGTGGTATTTTTTTGCTTATAATCTTCCTTATAAAACAACAGAATTATAAAGCACCATCATTTTAGGGATCATCTGCAAATGGCAATAATTTGAAACCGTGAACAAATAGTATCAAATAAATTAAAAAACATACTGAATAAAGAGGTCTCTAAACCTAAAGCCCCCTTGTCTCCTTATTTATTCTTATTTGGTCAAAGAAGCTTACCATGGGTAATTTCAACAGCTATCATGCATGGTACAGTATGTGCATGCTATGTGACACTCATAACAAGGGAGGCAGAATCTGGAGTTTCAAAACTGCATGTAAAGCAGGCCACTTTTAAATCCGAAAGTATCACAGAGCTGCTGGCTTCAGTTGTGACTAGAGAGCCAACCAGAGCAAGAAGAATGCCTCTTTGTGACCCCTACAGATGATTAAGGCCCCATTGGTTCACCAGTACAAATGTCTGTGCCACTATTTTGTTAACAGTTACCTTCAACATCAAGGCACCTCGGTGGGCTATCAGACCAGATCAGGTTGTACATGCATTCCAGGATCTCTACCCCATCCAGTTCGTATCCAGGGAAACACTGGTAGCGCACAACTGTTCCCATCGGGACTGAGAACTCGGTTTCAGATACGTTGATGTAGCTGTGAGGAGGAACTGAAGGCCTCAAACATCCTATAGAGGAACACTTAATATTAGTGAAGGTGTCACATCATTTCTTAAATATACAGTGTATAACAGTTTTTATTTTAATCTTTGGAACAAATGATTATATAACATGTCTTGCTAAAATAAATGTAAAAATATCTTAACAGTGACACCCATGTCAACAGCATTGGCATCATCACTGATCACCCACTAAAATGCAATTTATTTCAAGTATATCAAAGTGGTGTCTGGTACATGAAGCAACCACAGCCTCTTGCACAATAACTGAGTAATGGAAAAGAGCAAAGACCTGTAATGCTGAAAAAGGAGAGCTTCAGGTTTACTACTAGGGTATTGACTTAAATCTCAACCCCCTAACATATTGTATTTTAAAACCATATTATTATAGCACCTTAAAATATAATTTCACTGATTTTTTAAAGTTTTTTTAAGACAAATGGTGTTTGCAAACATTGAGTGGTTTTGGGTGATCTTTCAACTCTCCCACGGAGCTGTTGACTGTCTGACACTAAGGATTCTCCAGAATAGCTTGAAGTCAGGTAAATGTGGATTTCGATATAAATAATAATTCAATAATGGAGCAACTGAGGACATGTAACAAATCAATTACAATTACATTTGAAGCTACTTACTCTTTAAAGGTACATTACCCCCCATTATTTAATAAATAAATGATTTCACCCATCAGTTTTTTTTTTATACAAGCCTTCATTTTATTCAACCATTTCCCCTTTCCCCCATCCTAACAATACAATTTGAATAGGCACATGCTTTTCAGAATACCAATGACAGTACACTATCTTTAAGAAATAAACTTCCACAAGAAAGTATGGATGCTATAGAGAGAAAGTCAGACCAGTCTCTATGACTGGAATTCTGGCGCTATAAACAATACTTAACAGGGCTGACCTAAAACATTCTTTGGGCTTTTGTATAATTATTATTTATACCCCAGATATCCAGGGTCCCATATTAAACCAAACACATGGTGTGTGTCTAACAGCAAGCTAAACAGGTATTTTTTTTTTTTATATACAGTATGGCAGCATATTCAAAGCATGTCTGTGTTCTTGTGCGTCTGTTTTTGTTCTGAATATAGATGTATTGAACAAAGTGCAGAAATAAATCAATAAAAACATTGCACGGACATGTAGCTTAAAAAGCAATCGTGCAATAGATAAAAACAACTTCTGAACAACACGGGAAATCCAACATAATTTGACCTTTTTTTAAATAAATATAAAACGGTAATCCTCAGATTAATCTTTTTTCATATAGTAGATAGGTTAAGCACATGACAATTTTGGTACATTAAAAACTCAACATGCTAATGAGCTGTAAGCATAACTACTACTACAACTTGGGTGCGGACAACTGGTGCCTACTGACCTGTGAGGTTGCCTAGTAGATAGTTATATTTTAAAACATTTACACAGGTTTATATTTGAAATGTCTTATACTTGTATATTTAGGAATAACATTAAGAGACTCTGGCAGGGCAGGGGCTACGTGTTTATTATGGCAGAGCTGGGGTTAGAATCCCCTCCCTGTTTAAAAATTTGTGGAATGTGGCCAGGTGTCAATTGTTTCATTGATCAATTACACCTGGCCACATGAGGGCGGCAGCTTCAGTGGAGAGTTAGTTTAGAGAAAGTGGTCGCACCAGGCTGTGCTCTCTGGATCTACACCATGCTAGCTTTTTCCTGGGTGCTTTATTTTGTATTTTTATTTTGTATTGTATTTTTTTGTTAAACTATTTAGTTTGTTTATTTTTGCTAATAATAAAAGTGTGCGTAAACAGCTTTTTGAAAACTGCAATCTCCTGTCTCCTCCGTTTGCTGTTTTTTTAATAGGAAAACACACGTTTTGTGAGTTACATTTTGAATTAGCCTACTCCCATTGCTGCATGACTCCTTACACAGTAACTTGTTACATATATTTGTACAAGGATTTGACAGAATGTTCTGTATATCTGCCATGCTCATTTTTATTTACCACTACAATAAATATAATTAATTGTGACTCTGTACGCTAATATGGAGTCTGATATACATATATATATATATATATATATATATATATATATATATATATATATATATATATATATATATATAAACTTGTAAAGTATACAATGTGTGTAATATAAACTAAAATAAATCAATATAAGAACATATTATGTATTACGCACAAAACCAGTATGACATAGGGTAGATTCAATTTAAAACCAAGGCATGCGGAGAAGTTACGAAAATTGTGCGGCCTTCCAGTTTGTGCTTTTTTTTACGACTGCATCAAATCTAACAGTTCCTGAAATTTAAGATGCTGCAAAATGGGAGGAGACATGTAATGCTGAGTTGTTTTCCTTTTGGGAGAGAACTGAAGTTACCATTTCCACAAAGCAGACCAACTTTTACTGAAACCACACAAACACCTAAGATAGGAACATAGAACATAGAAACAAGCATCTTTCCCAGATATGTAAGCTTATAGATTTATACAAGCCCGTTGTGTAGTTATAGGTAGGTTATAGGCTACGTTGCATTACATTTTAGAATAATAATAGGAAGTCTCAAGAATTAAAAAATTACTGCAGGTTGTAATTTACAAATCATGCCGGATTTCATAATTGACAGGTTCGGATTGTAGAGGGTATCCCACCATTATTTTCAATAGGGATTTGATATGATATAATGCCTATTTTATATGTCAGTTATATGTTTTGTTATAATTTTTGGAATGAGAATTCTCAAGGACTCTGCATAAGAGCAACTTTGAAGCTGTCTTTAAAAAAGGAACTGCATTTCCTATCGCGGGTTCTACAACGCTTGAATGAATGTGTTTTTATACCACTTCAGAATTACACACCGAATGCTGAAGTCCCTGCATTAAGAGAAGCCGCAAAATACTTGAATATTTTTCTTTTTTTAAATTTAGTGTGTCCAATTATAATTTCCCCACATTTCCGCAGCAATTCCCCACATGGCTCAGGAGACCCGAAGATTCAGTGGGCATCCTCTGACCCTGTTATTTTTTTAAATTATTTTTTATATAAAAATGATCTATTTACCATTTTTAAATGGCTACATTACCCTCAGTCCACACCGGAGGGAAAGCGTATGAAGAGGTCACTGGGCCCCCGATGATTGGGACATCCGCTTGGCAGAGGTTACACGCACTTTCCGTGGATCAGTTCAGGAAGCAATTCACACGGCTTTACTGCCTGTGATTCAAAACTTAACCAAAACAGTTACTATCCTCAGCGCTCTTCAACAGGAGGTTGCTGATATTGCTTCCTCTTTGAAACAGGTAACTGCCAGACAGGATATCACCACAGCTGATCTTCACCAACAAAAAGACAAAATTAATCCATGCAATGCTCGTATTGATGCTATGCAGGATAAGATGGCGGACCTTGAGGATAGAAATTGTCGTTGTAACGTCAGACTGGTGGGGCTTCCTGAAGGGGCTGAAGGTGATGACCCCATCCACTTTCTCTAGCAGAAAATTCCACATTGGTATCCGACCCTGAAACCCTCCAATGACCACCCTTTTCTGGAGTTAAATAGAGCACATCGAGAATATGTAGGTGGCCCTCGGGATTACAATAAACCTGCACCATGATATTTCAATGCCTTTGTTACACTGATCGACAACGACTCCTCCAGGCTGCTCAAAAATCAGCTCCGATCATCGTGCAGGGAAAAAAGCTCTCTTCTTATGTGGATTACTCTGCTATCACCGCCATGAAGAGGGGGGCCTTTGGTGAAGTAACAGTGAAGCTTCGCTCCCAGGGAGTGGACAACTTATTGGTGCATCCAGCTATCTTGAAAGTCAATCTTGGAGGCGACTGTCTGTCTTTCACTACTCCTGAAGAGGTTGATTCTTTTTTTGCTTAACGTTTTCAAGATAAAATGGGGTCTATTGATCCCTCTGCATGCAGGGCCCTGTGCTTCTCATCCCTTGGTCCGGATGGAATGTCAGTATTGATTAATTAACTTTTCTCCGGATTACTACTTTTCGTACCTTCATGGTATTGAAGTGGAAACATACTTACTCCTTCTATAACTGACAGTGACCCTTTAGGTCTGCACATTTACAGTACACTTGTTGTTTCTTGACATTGAGCTAGTCATTATGTAAGGTCCTCAAAGGGGTAGCTACACTGCAGAGGGTATGATAACACTATTAAGAATACTACTGAGGTTCATTATTAATAATTTGGATACGTGGCTGTGTCATTTCCACAATCTTTATTACTACCTGTGGCGTTAATGTTATAGTTGGTGACAATCTGTACTTTAATTACACCCATCGTCCCTCGCGATACTGCGGATTCGGATATATCGCGGTCCTGGAGTTGGCTCCCCATTTTTACAGTCTAAGTGCACATGCCTTAGCTGCAATATACATAGGCACTTAGAATTATTGTTTGTTTTATTTCGTACTGCACATCACAAACAAAATATACAAAACAAATAAAAACAAAGCATTAATACCATACTGTTATCAGTATAACAGTTACACACGCATTGCACAATAACACAAAGCAACTTAAATATCTACTTGCTGAAGCGGTTTTTATTTTAGCCAACGAGGTGTTCACTTGTGGCAGCAATGCACTAGCAAAAGTCACAGCGCAGTGATGTCAGCTCCCTAGCAACAAGCCTCCTATGTTTGTAATGGGATTCTTTCAGTGCAGCGGGTTTGTGCATTTGAGAAAGGAGAGGAAGACTCATGAAATTAATTGGAGACGCAATTAGTTGATGAGAAGCAATTACCCTCCACAGTACGAATTAAAACGGTGTGCTGCTTTTTATACGAAAAATGAGAAAAAGTGGGTTGTGTAGATATTGTAGCCTGACGCCCACGATAAAACAAGGGAGTGGTTGTACAGTATTTTATTTGTTAGCCTGTTTGTTTTTCTGTGGGTCTCTCATTATAGTAGTGTGTAGTTCCCTAAACATTGAATACATGGGCTACTAGATTATATGCATGTTGTTTACAGTTGTTCAATTTGAAGTTAATTTTTCCTACTCGCGAGATGGTTTAGCTCATAGCAAGCCCCCTCAGGGTAGTCGTTCACAATGACAATTGTTGGATTGGTTGGGGAGGTGGAAGTAGGAAAGGGAGGCTGGGATTTGGGGGTAGATAGGGAGCGGAATCAGCAAGTGAGAGGGAGCACAGCTGTTAACTGGCTTGAGATTTACGATATACAGTGTGCTCCCTCTGGCTCTCTTCTTTATCATTGTAAATTTTTGTAACCACGCTACCTTCTCTGTTTATTATACTGTGTTTTTGTCATTACTATGCTACTGTCCTATAGGATATTGCTATAAGATGAGTGCCGGTGATCTTTCTCCATGACACATCTTTGTTTTCTGAGTGTTACGTCTTTTACTCGTTCTCTCTCCCTGGTCTTTATTCCCATCTTGGACCATGGCTAGTGTTGTCATTAACTCCTGGAGTTTACAAGGGGCCAATCATTCTATAAAGAGAGCACAGTGCTTAGACTATCTCTTAAGAAAAGAGATTGATATTGCATGTTTGCAGGAAACTCATTTGGTTTCAAGTGATGTTGCTTGTTTTCAAAATAAACATTCCAAGGTAACTGCATATTCCTCTGCTCAGATTAAACATAGGGGTGACCTTATTCTTGCCAAGAGACAGTTGTACCTCAAAATTCATCTCCAAGATAATGATTCAGAGGGGAGATTCTGCTATGTCACTATGGTGCTGAATAACGTACAGGTCTGTATTGCCGTTCTCTATACACCAAATATCTTAGACACACAGTTTTTCAACCAGATGAAACATACACTGGCCTCACTGGGGAATATCCCTGTTATAGTGACACAGTTGTTTGAGTAAGATTAAGTGCATATTATTGTTATTATTAATATTTGTATTGCTGTATTAATGTGACTTTTTAAAAATGTAATGTCTCCCCCATTTCCCTATTCCCAAAGGGTGGGGAAAGGAAAAGAAATCAATAAACATAAAAAAAAACTGCATCAGCACAGAATGCATTGCTTCACTGCAATTTAGATTACTGCAGTCAGCTAACTTAAACCAAATATAGAACTCGGGTGGTGTCCTCAGATACATAAAATGCCAATATCATTGTGGAGAAGTTGCTTTTCATTTTTTAATCACTGTAGTTCAAGGTCATTTCTGTTGATTATGTCATTAAAAACTCTAACAGTGCACATTTGTTAGAAGAATATAAGTCAAGGAGCTTCCTATTTTAATGATTTCAGTGATGGCGGTATTTAGATCTGTCACAGTTACATTAATTGATAAGACACCCAATTTTGTTTTCAATACTTTTGGTTTCTGTAAACACATTACAGCACAACACAAGGGATAACAACAGGGCCATTCAAATACACAAGACAGTCTTTCGTGGTCTAGTTAAAGCTATTATATGACATATTTGTATTTCCCTTGTAATAATAATAATAATAATAATAATAATAATAATGAGTTATGTACTGCCTTTGCTCTTAGACTGACTTCAACCGAATGAGTCATTGTCAGTTCATTAACAGGCTGCTGTCATAATACTGTCAATGGACCCCTATTGTACCATGTTGTGTTATCGAAGGATAACCAGATTTAGAATCCCAGTAAAAGTGAATGGCATTGAGAAGCCACGTCTTATAATGAAAAATATATATATACTTAATTCCAATTTACTAAGTTTAAATAAAATGTAAAACTTTAATCCACCGTACCTATATTTAACTGCATTTAAGTATGGGAGACTGGGATGGTTCCATTAATTAGACAATTATTGCTTGAAAAGTGTTTAAAAATTTGGGAGGAAATGAATTTACTCAAGATACGATATTCATCAGTTTCTGACTTGAGGTTGTGTTTGAATGAGGAATAAATTATGAAACATAATCTCATTAACACCTGCACTTATTTTATTGTAACATTTCATATCAATAGTATTAATATTTGCTGCTCCTAAGTCTAAAATGTTATCGACATGGCAAATTATGGACACTGGGTAACGTGCTGTTGTCCCTGTAATATACAGTAGTTCGTGTTCAGAACAGTAAATGGCTCCCCTGTGTGGCAAGTCTCTAAACTGCAGGTTTCTGGTTCTGTCATTTTATGCAGGGTTATCATTAAATACACACATTTATCATAGTTATCTGGTACTTTTTGAAATTATAGCTATAAGGATAGCGGTACTGTTTTTAAAATGTAACATTCTTTTCAAAAACATCCACACATCCATTTTTGCTGTGGTCTGTCAAAATAATGATTTAGTGTTTCAAGGTATATTATAGGTCCAAAAATATTGCAGCAGTGCAGCACTGTATAAAATACTATAACCATGCCAAGATTGTTCTGCTTGATGAGAATCACTGTGTTAATAACTACAGAAGTGTTCCACATCCAAACAATACTGCACCTTGACAAATGGGCAGGCTATCCCAGGTTCCATCATCTTGACAGATTGAGACCATGTTATCCATGTCAGGGTAGCGGATCTGGAATCCTTCGTGGCAGAGGATTATCAATTTATCTCCAGGTCTGTAGGTCTTGTTATAAATTTCAGCATCTTCAATATATGGAACTAGACAATCTGTAAATTGAAATAGGAAAGACAAACACTTGTTACAAAAGCAGAAACTGTATTTTGTATAATATAACAGATAACAAATATATTCATAAATGCATATTTTAATTGAAGATCTCATTTAAATAAGGCTGTAAAAGTTAAAATGTGTGAAACTAGAAAGTTAAGTTTACTTTAAGTTCGAAAATATATGATAGTTTAAACAATAAACAACTGTTTACAGAAACGGTTTAAGGATATACTGGCTGATATCTCAGACCCTGATTAGTACCCATCTTGGACTAACTAAGTAGGTAAGGTACAGTATATCTTAGGTAAAGATGTTTGCTAATTGAGTTAAACAGATTTACAGCACCTTTTTCAAGGTGGGGACCATTTTACTGTTGGACCAAAAAAAACTTGTATTTTAACTGCAAATGGCAGCACGTGGATAGCTGTGACTGATTGTGCAAACAATTCCATAGTACTGCAGACCAACATGGAAGAGAGAATTGCTCAGTTAGGCTGTAGTTTTCAAATTGCATTTACGTATTTGAATAAAAAGGTTCTGAGGCATTAGTCAACACTGATTTTTACTTGGATACTTTTGATATTAACACTCAAGGATATGACAAGTCCCCCTCTGTACAAGGCAGCCTGTAAGGAGGCAGGTACGCGTAATCATGATTGGACTGCAATAGGCGGGGCTGAAATCTGCCCAGTATGGGTTATAATTGTCAAAAGCCCCTTGTACCTGTAGTCATACAACCTTGGAGCCTGATCTCATCAGATCTAAGAAGCTTAGCAAGGTTGGTCCTTGATAGCACTTGGATAGGGGAGAAAATCAGATCCCACAGGAAGTAGTGTAGGGGGTCAGCCTTCTCAGCCAGAGCTCGCTCTATTATGGCTATTGTAGGTGGTAATGAATATGGATATATTCCCATCAAAGTCATTCAACATCCCCCCTACCCTGACTAATTCTAAAATCTTAATTCTGATTTCCCCTCCCTTTTCCCTTGTTCACCACTGTAGAGAGTGACATGAAGACGGGACTCCCGCGGGGCCCACAGGATTCCCACGGTACAGGAAAAAAACTGTGTTAAATTTTGCGGGAGAGGATGGTTCAGGAGTGAAGCTCATGGGAACGGGCGGGACCGGAAAATAAAAATAATAAACCTCTCAGGACGGGCAAGAACGGGATTTAAGTTTCCGGGAATGGGAAAGAACAGGACTACTCTGCCACCAGCAGACAGGAAGAGTGTTTTTTTGCTCTTTAAAGTCGTAAAAGAGCCTATGACTCGGAACTTGACTGTTACCATAAACATACCAAATATTAACAGGTCTCACTTGAACATATAACCACATTCATTTTACCAAATAATGTTTAATTGTGCTACAATGAATCAAATAATACCCAGAAATACACAGAGGGCGATCTGTGTGGGGCCAGGAGACTGTGACCTCAGGCTCCTTGCATCTGCCAGTATGGATGACAGCGACAGTGAAAGTGAGAGTAGCCTAATTTTCTCAGTTTCAGACACCTCTTATGAATGTGAATTATATAGTGATGGATCTGATGTAGCCAGAGAATACAGGGATTGTCTCCCGTATCAATTTGAGTCGTATGCCTCCGAATAAGAAGGTTCAAACTCGGAGAGAGACTCCGACAACACCAACGCGGACGGACCAGTGGGACAGCAGATATCCGGAGAATCAGCATCTTGGCAACACGGAATGGTTAATAAAAAAACCCTTACGTTTAACATAGATTGATAGTTAACAATACTGATGCATTAATTACTGATACTAGCAGAATAACCGAACTCTGTGCATTGCTACTGGCATGTATTTAACATATTTATATATAAAGACCCTGTGCTTGCACTGTATTTTTTTCTGAAAAACCAAAAAATAAAAATAAAATTACTAGTAGTATACCGGTAGTGTTTAATGCAAGACCCTATAAACCCAAATTTTATACATGAATACGAAAATACCTGTACCTCCAAATAGCTGATCTCTGTTTATCACGGATGGGATGGGACAGGATTTTTTGATGGGACACCGTGTCAGTTTTAATAACTTTAAATTAGTGTTTACTACACAACCTTGCAATGCAAAAAATAAAATGATGTTGGCTTATGCGCTCCAAAAAATATATGTGTTTCCCTGGGTACTGCACCAGTAGTTCCATGATCTATGTCAGCAGCTGCATCAAGGGATATTTGCTGGACCAAGAAAATATAAAACAAAAATACTATAGTCACATATATGAGAAAAAGCAAACTAATCCATTTCAAAAGTACTTTCTTACCTTCAGGTAGGCACATTGGTTTATGACTTGGTTTCCAGCCCATGGAGCCATTCTGGTATGGAACGCAGACCATCTTCGAAGGGCCTTTTAGCCTGTACCCTTCCAGGCAGTTAAAGCGTGCAACAGCCTTTTCAAAGAACACACCTGAGCTTGGTGTCCTGTTTCCATGTTCAGGGAACCCGGGATCAATGCAGAACTGCTGATCTGGAAATCCAACAAAACCGTACTGTTCACACAATCTTTTTTTAATTTAAAAAGATTACGCACCTGAATTATGAAATGTATTTTCATTGGGTGCATATCAAGGATGTCACTGTGACAGGGTAGATGAAATCCCTGCACTTAAAAGCTCATCTCCCATCAGCAGGGGGAATAGGAGGAACCTGTCCACCCAGCAAGCTTTGGCAACTATGGGGTTAATATTGCAAGGAAGCTGGTGGAGGGGAATAATGTACACCTGGTTCCAATCCCAGGTAATCGGGTAGGGGGCGGAGCTAAGGTGTACAAAAGTGTTCCTGGGACCAGGAGAGAGGAAGCTACAATGCTGTGCACACTAAACCTTTATTAATTAAATCCCTGCAGACCATCACAAGCTTACCTACCCTCCAGACAACCAAAGAGCATTACCTGCCCTGCAACAACCTTACCGGGACTGAACCAAATGCTAAGCTGTTTTGAGATTTACTGCTGTGTGTGCCTGCCTGCCCAAGAGTCATTGTGAGCTGACCATTGTTGTAAACAGCTGGGTCTGTTTAAAGACACAGTACAGTTTTATTTTTGTTTAGGATTTTCTTTTTTTTGTTCACCTGAACTTTTACCTCTGTGTCTTTCAGAGACCTTCCACAGTCACTTTATAGGTTCTTACTGTACCTTTCAAAGTAATCAAACATATCATTTAATAATGATCTCAAATCAAGTCATTTAATTTAAATATCAAACCATTTAATCATGATCTCATTTTAAAGGTAGAATTCAGCAGACTGTCAGTCTCTGTGCACACCTGGGATTAAGACCCAATGGGGGTCACTCCAGTGATAATTATCGCAAAGACCCCACAAATGCACAGCCCCTAATACTGCTTTTATTTAATCAGATTCAAATACTTAATTAATAGTTTTTATTCCTTATCCTTAGTATGCATTTCAACTAGTTTTATGTATTTGCACCAATACTCATACCCATGTGTGAATGGAAGCGAGTGAATCTGAGCTGCAAATATACCTCCCGACCAGGAAAGGCGCTAAGTAAGGATGGTGGTACGCCTTCACAGGGATGGGCTGACTATGGTAAGATGGAACCGGAAGCCGGTCATCTTGATGGAAGGTCGTAGCTGTTAGACTGCTCTATTGTGATCAGCTGTGTTGTGCATGGCAATTGGATAGAGTGTGGCGCCGTGCTGATCACAGGGAGGAGTTTGGCCGTAAAGGGGATGCAGCTATGTGAGTACGACCCCCTTACACTGATGAGTGAAATGCCAGAGTTGTCGTTTTTGTTTTGGCAGGCAAGCACCACAGGACCTAAAGCAATGGAGCCAGCACTACCACCCAGAACACCTGCACTGTCGCATTACTGCAACCTGGTACAGCACCACGGAGCACAGGCACTTGCACTTGGAACTATATGTATCATTTATTATTGTTTGGGACTGCAAGCCCACCGTTGGATCCCCAATAACATTGATGGTAGAGGGGACAGTTTTGAAAATAAACAGAGGACACTTGTAAATATACCCTCTGTTTGGACATTATATACTTGTCCACACCACGCACATCCTGACGCAGTGTAATTACCATAAAATAGTAATAGTAACCCTCCAGTGATTCACTGTCTAAGGAGGAGTGAGTAATCAAATGCTGAAAATCCAACCTGTAGCTAACAAAACTTGGTATTAATAACTGTGGTGTTTTGTACTGCCCCTCTGTAACTAATCCATTGTATTATCTTGTTGGAAAAGCCTGCATATTATGTTAAGGCTAGATACTGTATATCTCTTTTTCCTATAGCTATATTCTTTAATCTATATAATACAAAGTGCTTAAAATGTGACCATGCTTGTTTAGTTTTACATGTGACCGTAAAAAAATGAATCACATTTTAAATGGTTCAAAGGTACTTTACGGGAAAACTCAATAAAATCATACAGCTAAAGGCCATTATTCACATTGACCTTCTACAAAACAGAACCATAAAAGACATGTTCTAAGGTTATACATTTTTACAAGAGACTGGAATTCCGATTCTGAGACAATTACATTTGTGTCTCAGTATCCAGGATAGGCTACTCTTCATTTAAATAAACCAGCCAACAAATTAGAAAGATGCCGAAAAGGCATATGCTATATATGGCTTCAACAAACCAAACATTATTTTTATTATTCCTTCATTTTGTTGACAGCAAACGTTTTCTATTTTTACAATGTCCCCTCATTAGTTTTACATATAAATTAGATTAAACAAACTGGTGTGGTCTTAGTTCAAGCCTAGGAATCAAAGAATTATCTTTTCTATGCTTTCCGAGTTTCTGTGTCATTTTGTGTGCAACATTAGACCTCAGCTGCCCAACATGTCAGGGATCTGCTGCACAGCAGTCAGAACTTGAGGACAACTACAACAAGCACACCTCAGATAGTGTATTTGCGACTAAATGAATACTGTATGTTATACATTTATAATGAATTGTAAAAAGCCCCACTGAGTTTCCTTTAAATGTCTGGTTTCATATCCCTATGTTCCATGATTAAACAAACAGATAAAACACAAATCCCATTACTATAAACTTAATTTAGCTTGCCAATTCAACACAACACTTTAATACAGACACCTTTCACAGAAAGGTGGACTTGAACAAAAGCAGACTAACTGAAAGCTTTCAGTGTTAAAGGTTTGAGCAACAGTGCAGCACAAGGCCTTTATATTTATACTGCTTTGCACTAGCCTAGATGTCTCTTCATCCCATGTAATAGTGCTGGTTTGATTTAAGCCGGGCAGCTATAAAAAAATAAAAACCTTTGGTGATTTTTTATCCTTGTTAAGAGACAGCATAACCCACATACTGTAGGTCTGAGTCTAGTTCCCATTAGAGAAAAAGACTTGCAGTTAATTTTCAAGCTCACACATCTCCGCCTCACCAACTCTGAGGTGAACACAATGAAATGGAGAGATTTGCTAAAGAAGGAACCCTTCCATGTATGACTCTTTTTTTAAATAACCTGGAATGCCATGTTATACATATTTATTAGAAGCCATCAACACAAGTACAAGTTTACTTATGTGGATAAATAGAACGTTAGGTTACTTACTGTAACCCTGGTTCCCTGAAAGAGAAGACGACCACCAACGACGTTATGTATGGGATATGCCTGCCCATTGGGTAGGTAATTGCTGAGCTCTCTACACCAGAGCTGCCAATAGGCCCCTTCCTGGGATGATGCACTCGGTCCCGCCCACCGAGGGATTAAAACCATCATCCTGAGGAAGCCATTTCTCTTTTTCCATCGAACCCGTGAGGGTGACCGATGTGACCTCGCAGTTGGTGGTCATCTTCTTTTTCAGGGAACCAAGGTTACGGTAACCTAACGTTCCCTTTCAATTCGAAGACGACCACTGACGACGACATTATGTATGGGATAATGTATACTAGAGCCGGCGCAAGGGAGAAGGAACGGCAGCATATGAGGGATGCATCAGAGCTTACACCCTCAAGGACCCTCGTATCTAATGAAGGCAGGGCAGGATCTACCACATTAAGGCTGTAGAACCTGGAGAAAGTATGCGGTTAAAGCAAACGGGGGTGGATGGAAGGACTCCAGTTCCACAGACTGATTAATGTGGAAGGTTGTGATCACCTTGGGGAGGAAAGCAGGGATGGAGCGCAGAGACACCCGGCTGCCATCCTCCCAAATACGCATGCAGGAGGTGTGCACAGACAGCGCCTGCAGCTCACTGACCCGCTTAGCAGAGGTGATAGCCACGAGGAAGGCTGTCTTTATAGACAGGTACTTCAACTCTATGGAGTATATGGGCTCAAACGGGGCCTTTGTGAGAGCCTCCAGTACAATATTAAGGCTCCATTCGGGGAGAACAGTCCTCCTGGGAGGGTGTAATCATGAAGAGCGCCTTTAAGAAATCAGGTAGCCAAGAAATGTGCTCTCGGAGACACCAAATCTACTGGGGCATGGCATGCAGAAATAGCCACTAAATACACCTTCAAAGTGAAGGTTACCTACCAGCATCAAGCAGTTCTTGTAGAAACTGTAAGATAGCTGGCATAGGGTAAGAGATTGGGTCATGACTTCTAGCCAGACACCAAGCTTGGAAATACCTCCACTTGTAGGTGTACACAGACCTAGTGGAGTCTGCCCTAGCCTTCTGCAAAGTACCCACAACCGCATCTGATAAAGCCCGAGGGCTAAACAGTGGTCCCTTTCAGGGGCCAAACCCATAGCCAGAACCTGCCCGGTTCCGGGTGCCAAAGAGTACCTCTCGTCTGACTGAGGAGATCCATGCGCAGTGGGATCTCCCAGGGCTGGCCGTGTAACAGCTGGCACAGGGTCGAGAACCAGATTCTCCTGAGCCACTCCTCTAACCGGACCTTTTTGAGAAAGGCCAGGAGCAGCGGTATAGGCGGGAAAGCGTACAAAAATGCTTTGGGCCATTCCTGCGCTAGAGCGCCTAAGCTGAGTGGACCGCCTAAGCGGTGGAGGGAGTACCACAGGGGCAATGCGTTGTCTCCACCGAGGCGAAGAGAGCAACCTGCGCCTTCCCGAACTGTTCCCAAATGCGCTCCACTACCTGAGGGTGGAGTCGCCACTCCAACGGATGCAGACCCTTCCTGAAGAGGAGGTCTGCTGCCCAGTTCACCACTCCCGCAGGGACAGCAAGTTCCTCTGAGCTCATGTCAGTAGCCTGAAGGCCATGCGATGCAACCCCGGGGACCATAGGTCACTCTGGTGGTTGACATATGAGACGATATGACACATGACAGACAGATAACAAGAGTAAGCGAGGAGGCCGCTGAAAGACAGAAAGGCGAAAGGCTATGTCTTTTCAGGGTCATTGATTCCGGGAAAGCGGTGAGCCAGCTTTCAGCACGAATGCAAGGGAAATAAAATCGACTTGAGAAGCTCTTTTCTATCAACACGTTCAGCTCAACACAGAGGTCTTACCGTACCATCTTGAGAAGGAAAAAGAGAAATGGCTTCCTCAGGATGACGGTTTTAATCCCTTGGTGGGCGGGACCAAGTGCACCATCCCAGGAAGGGGACTATCGGCAGCTCTGGTATAGAGAGCTCAGCAATTACCTACCCAATAGGCAGGCATATCCCATACATAATGTCGTTGGTGGTCGTCTTCGAACTGAAAGGGAACTGGAGTTTAATGTGCCAAAGTGCCTAACCCACAGAGTAGTATTTATGGGAGCTTGTCAGAACTGTACAATTCTCACCACTGTGAACAAAATACAATGACTATGCTACTGTTTCACTTCCATAGCCAAACAGCAAAAATTGCAATGTTATTAATACCGGTAGTTTTAAGTTTGGACCTAAACCTTTCAGCCTCTTTGGTCATGATTCTATTACTTCGTCTATTCGATTAAACCATTAGGATTGCTGTTTTTCATAGAATTAATACACTTTAGACGGCTTCATCAGCAAATTAGAAAGTAGAATTGTGTCCACAACAGTGGGAGAAATAAACTGAAAAATGAATGTAGTGCAGCCACAAGTTTTTTTAAAATAATTTACTTTATGGAGCGTCTTGTTAATTTGTTCTTCAACTGCCCCCAAACATGTACTGTATTATACCCAACACAAGTCAGTCATTTTGATTGAATGAACACTCGCATTCCCACGCTTCCCAAGTCACCTGTTTCAGTAATTAATGGTTTTACCTGCTGCAACAAAGAAACTTTGAATGAACCATGGTCAACTTGTGCCTCGGAATGTATCAAACAACATACAAATCCAATTAATTTATCAGCACACTTTTGCATTTAGGAATATAGACCACCAGTTGTAAATTCATGGATGGATGGATGGAGAAAATGTTAATTTACAGCTGAACAGCAAACACTTTTCCATTCATCCTTCACAGCTAAACTACAATGACCTTACTGAATGAGAAACATGAGCCTATACATTACTTTGTTTACAGCTATTATTATTATTATTATTATTTAGTTTATTTAGCAGACACCTTTATCCAAAGCGACTTACAGAGACTAGGGTTTGTGAACTATGCATCAGCTGCAGAGTCACTAACAACAACGTCTCACCCGAAAGACGGAGCACAAGGAGGTTAAGTGACTTGCTCAGGGTCACACAATGAGTCCATGGCTGAGCTGGGATTTAAACCGGGGACCTCCTGGTTACAAGCCCTTTTCTTTAAGCACTGGACCACACATGCCTAAATACACAGACAGGATTAAATATTTTATAATAACAATAGTAATATAATTTGACACACTTAAAGGTACACTGATCACTTACCTACAGTGAAGTCTGCAGCGCACAATAATAATAGCTGTAGATGAAGCCAGAAGATCAAATGCAACAGTCTGGGGTAGAATCTGTAGCAGGGGTATATTAATGGATCTGCACAATTTGATCTCATTACATGATGATGCATCTTTTATCAGCAGCAAACATCAGCTCACAATGGTCTGAAAGAGAAGGTAGTATTACAGATACAATTAATCTGGACCACTAAATAAACCTAGCAGTGTTTTATGAACACCAATTACAAACTGTGTCTTTAAAAATCACAACAATTCAGTAATACTCAATTTAAAAAAAAAAAATCCTTGTATAAGAAAAATGCACATACCCTGCAACGTATTATTAAATATTTTCGTGCATAAACACCTGTACATTTTGATGTCTCTTCCAAGGCCTAGAATTATTGTTCTACGTACTGACACATTCCATAACAACAACCTGCTAGCAACAGTCCCTATAATCTACATGTATGTAACATTGCTTCACCTATTTTATTGACATATGTAAATTGTAATAGCTATACTTCTTTGTATTGTATTTTAACGTCTCGTCACGTTACTTACCTGCAAATGTCATGCATGAATAAAACAAATCTGATTTCCTCCTCCTACCCTGCTGATGCATGCGGTCGATCTTCGAGACTAGGCGGATTTCCAATGAACCGGTACAGGTACGCGCTCAGTGTGCGGGTGCACGAGCAGGGGGCGCGCAGTCTTTTAATGATCTTCTCCAGAAGCCGACTGTAAATTTACGATCGAGGGTTTGGGAAGACATAGGAGAGTGTGTTTTTAGGATAAAATATTCTTCTCACTCAAGGAGACAGGTCAAAGTACACGTATGTAATAAAGTAATCTGTGACAGTGTATATAATCACATGACAAGGTAATAAACAAATATAATTTTACTACAGGTATCACTAATTGGATAACCGCGAAACATACACATGTCAATAATTACAGAAAGGTCCGTTCGCTCTGTTTTTAGTAGACTACCTTTTCTTTAATGGGGTCAGTAAACTTCCAAAGTGTTCTAGCTAAACCTGAGTGCACTGTGTACAGTGTACTAGATTAGTGTTTCACAAACTTTTTGATTGACGACCCAAATGAACACAGAAATAATGAACCCATGACCCAAAATGATTCACTATTTAATATTATTAACTTAAATACTTAACCAATCAAAAAGCGACGTTTCATTTATTTGTAACTACACTATAGCATTCAGGATTTTATAGTTGTACAGGTTGCTAAAATGTTTGCTTTTATCAAATGAATTGTTAATTCAAAATGGTATTAAACTAACATACATTTTAAATTGTGTTGCAACACACTGAACACCAGTTTTAATTTTCAATTAAACATCAAACATTGCAAACGTACCGACAACCTATCAAAGAGTATGCTAGCCACTCTGACACTTACTACACAACACTTAAAGCAAACGAGTTAAAGGCGAACGAGCAAACAAATAATATTAAAACTCAACATTTTTGGAGTCAGATATCTAATCCAAATCATATAATTGTAATATAAACCCTACATTGGAAATGCATGAAGTAGCGTTATCTATATACAGCACTGGTTCTGGATCCTCCAGAGGTGTTGGCAGCAGTGGCAGGCAACAATGGCATCGGAAATGCTGGCTCCTTCAGACCTGCAGCCAGCACCGGCATTGCCGGAAGCAGAAATACTGACAGCGATGCAGGGCACCTCAGATGTGGACGTGTGGCTGGCTTTTGCTGTGCTCCCCTTAGCAACACATACAGCACCTGCTGAGGTTGACCCTGCTGTTGCCCTGTTGACACTGAAGACAGCTGGGTTTTTCTCTGTGGTGCTGGAGACAGTGGGGCTTCTGCCAGTGGTGCTGGAGACAGCGGGGCTTCTGCCAGTGGCGCTGGAGACAGCGGAGCTTCTCCCTGGGGCGCTGGAGACAGCGGGGCTTCTCTCTGTGGCACTGGAGACAGTGGGGTTTCTCCGAGGTGCTGGAGACAGCGGGGCTTCTGCCAGTGGAGCTGGAGACAGCGGGGCTTCTGCCAGTGGCGCTGGAGACAGCGGGGCTTCTCCCTGTGGCGCTGGAGACAGCAAGCTTCTGCCAGTGGTGCTGGAGACAGCGGGGCTTCTCCCTGGGGCACTGGAGACAGCGGGGCTTCTCTCTGTGGCGCTGGAGACAGCGGGGCTTCTCCGAGGCACTGGAGACAGCGGGGCTTCTGCCAGTGGAGCTGGGGACAGCAGGGCTTCTGCCAGTGGAGCTGGAGACAGTGGGGCTTCTGCCAGTGGCGCTGGAGACAGCGGGGCTTCTGCCGGTGGTGCTGGAGACAGCGGGGACTTCTTGTCCACCCACCTCAGCAGCGCCTCCGGTGGCTGCTGAGGGTCCAAACAAGTTTCAGGGGGGTGGAGCATTTGCTCCCCCCTTTCGGGCACTGGGGACGGCAGCTCTTCCCTTTCGGGCGCTGGGGACGGCAGCTCTTCCCTCTCGGGCACTGGGGACGGCAGCTCCTCCCTCTCGGGCGTTGGGGACGGCAGCTCCCCCCTCTTGGGCGTTGGGGACGGCAGCTCCTCCCTCTCGGGCGTTGGGGACAGCAGCTCCTCCCTCTGGGGACGGCAGCTCCTCCCTCTCAGGTGCTGGGGATGGCAGCTCCTCCCTCTCGGGCGTTGGGGACGGCAGCTCCTCCCTCTCGGGCGTTGGGGACGGCAGCTTCTCCCTCTGGGGACGGCAGCTCCTCCCTCTCGGGCGTTGGGGACGGCAGCTCCTCCCTCTCGGGCGTTGGGGACGGCAGCTCCTCCCTCTCGGGCGTTGGGGACGGCAGCTCCTCCCTCTGGGGACGGCAGCTCTCCCTCTCGGGCGTTGGGGACGGCAGCTCCTCCCTCTGGGGACGGCAGCTCCTCCCTCTCGGGTGCTGGGGACGGCAGCTCCTCCCTCTGGCATTGGGGAGAGCAGCTGGACGGCAGCTCCTCCCTCTCGGGCGCTGGGGACGGCAGCTCCATGACCCCGCAGGCTTGGGACAAGGCGGGCTCCAGCCAGACACAATCTTTCCTTGTCGCTGAAATATGATAAATACTGCCCGTGCGGTCTTGTATGTATAGGCCAAACAAAAAGAGCTCTTATAGTACGAGCAGGGTATGTACAGAGCATAAAGCAGCTATACGTAATAGAAATATGGATTATGCTATTGCCCCACATTATATTACAGCTAATCATGGCACTGCATCTTCCTTGAAATTCTATGGTATAGAGAAGATTAGTCTCTCAAGTAGAGGTGGGGACTTGATTAATAGGTTACGACGTCGTGAGTGCTATTGGATTTATACACTAGATACTTTAGAACTGAGGGGACAATGAAGAACTTAGCTTAACCTCGTTTCTCTAGTTTTCTCTAGTTGTTATTGGTATATATAATACCATCTTTGAAGTAACCACCGTAATTATGTTGTTCCTTATAACATGATTTAGTGGCTTTTGAATTTTAATGTATTCTTTTTTTCTGTATTGTTTTTTTCCTTTTTTAATGATTTAAAATTGATATTTAATGTATGTTTAGTATGCAAGTATTTAGTGATCATTATTGAGTCATCTCAATATATTTGCCCTGTTGAAACCTGTACACACTGGGTTTTTGTAGACAATTAGATCACACTTACCCATATGGGAAGTCTTTCCATTTATGTGTAAATGACCAATGGTGTTCTTGCTAATTGAATCAAAGTTTACATGGGGCCCGTGTATACTAGTTTCTCCAGATTGCTCTGAGGAAGACGCATCGAAACGTTAGCACTTCTGTATGGATTATAATAACTGTCTCACATACATGGATTAATTAAAGTTACACTGTGAAACTACCAAGTGTGCTCTCACCTTCTATGCTTTTCCTGGAGAAATTAGATTTAGTGAAGTCATCGGGGGTAAGCAGTCTGTTCTAATAAATATGATATACACATATGTGTATACAAAATTAACAAAAAGCTGATCAACCCAATAGAACGATATACAGCAATACCTGGTAATTTTCTTACAAATCCTGCTTTTTTTCTAAACAAACAAATACAGTATTAATTGAAAAATATTTTTTGCTTCCATTTCCTATTGAAAAGCTAATGGAGTATGTTATTTCAACCTATTTCTATTTATTAATTTTTTGTAATTAAATGTGAACCAGGAGGGGGTGCCATTGGACAATATTTTTTAAATAATTATCCCCCTCTAGAAATACTTATCATATATATATATACAGTACTGTGCAAAAGTTTTAGGCAGGTGTGAAAAAATACTGTAAAGTAAGAATGCTTTCAAAAATAGACATGTTAATAGATTATATTTATCAATTAACTAAATGCAAAGTGAGTGAACAGAAGAAAAATCTAAATCAAATCCATATTTGGTGTGACCACCCTTTGCCTTCAAAACACCATCAATTCTTCTAGGTACACTTGCACAAAGTCAGGGATTTTGTAGGCATATAGTCAGGTGTATGATTAAACAATTATACCAAACAGGTGCTAATGATCATCAATTCAATATGTAGGTTGAAACACAATCATTAACTGAAACAGAAACAGCTGTGTAGGAGGAATAAAACTGGGTGAGGAACAGCCAAACTCAGCTAACAAGGTGAGGTTGCTGAAGACAGTTTACTGTCAAAAGTCATACACCATGGCAAGACTGAGCACAGCAACAGGACACAAGGTAGTTATACTGCATCAGCAAGGTCTCTCCCAGGCAGAAATTTCAAGGTAGACAGGGGTTTCCAGATGTGCTGTCCAAGCTCTTTTGAAGAAGCACAAAGAAACGGGCAACGTTGAGGACCGTAGACGCAGTGGTCGGCCAAGGAAACTTACTGCAGCAGATGAGAGACACATCATGCTTACTTCCCTTCGTAATCGGAAGATGTCCAGCAGTGCCATCAGCTCAGAACTGGCAGTAAACAGTGGGACCCTGGTACACCCATCTACTGTCCGGAGAAGTCTGGTCAGAAGTGGCCTTCATGGAAGACTTGCGGCCAAAAAGCCATACCTCCGACGTGGAAACAAGGCCAAGCGACTCAACTATGCACGAAAACACAGGAACTGGGGTGCAGAAAAATGGCAGCAGGTGCTCTGGACTGATGAGTCAAATTTTGAAATATTTGGCTGTAGCAGAAGGCAGTTTGTTCGCCGAAGGGCTGGGAGTGGTACACAAATGAGTGTCTGCAGGCATCAGTGAAGCATGGTGGAGGTTCCTTGCAAGTTTGGGGCTGCATTTCTGCAAATGGAGTTGGGGATTTGGTCAGAATTAATGGTCTCCTCAATGCTGAGAAGTACAGGCAGATACTTATCCATCATGCAATACCATCAGGGAGGCATCTGATTGGCCCCAAATTTATTCTGCAGCATGACAACGACCCCAAACATACAGCGAAAGTCATTAAGAACTATCTTCAGCGTAAAGAAGAACAAGGAGTCCTGGAAGTGATGGTATGGTCCCCACAGAGCCCTGATCTCAACATCATCGAGTCTGTCTGGGATTACATGAACAGAGAGAAGCAAATGAGGCTGCCTAAATCCACAGAAGAACTGTGGTTAGTTCTCCAAGATGTTTGGGCCAACCTACCTGCCGAGTTCCTTCAAAAACTGTGTGCAAGTGTACCTAGAAGAATTGATGCTTGATGCTGTTTTGAAGGTAAAGGGTGGTCACACCAAATATGGATTTGATTTAGATTATTCTTCTGTTCACTCACTTTGCATTTAGTTAATTGATAAATATAATCTATTAACATGTATATTTTTGAAAGCATTCTTACTTTACAGCATTTTTTCACACCTGCCTAAAACTTTTGCACAGTACTGTATATATATATATAACTGCGGGTGTACAGAATTGAAGGCATATGAAAGAAAATGTTTTTTTAAAAGATGTACACAAAAAGGTCAAAAGATTAAAAAATCTTATATAATGTCTCCAGCCGCTCAGCCATGGTGATCTGCAATACCTGTTGGTTTTATACCTCTGAGTTTATTTTTATGAGTCGTAAGATAAATTAGTTGAAACAGTATTCACTACTAACGACATGACACCCCACTAATGACATTTGAAAAACAATTTGGGCAATAGCAGTTAAACACATTATTAACCAACCAGGCACAAGGTATTTTTCTTTATTACAGCAGCTTAGATTCACTCGTGTTCCAGTTCTCTGCACATGGAAACCACATTTTCACAAAATTTCACTAGTAATCTTCAAAAACAGCACGAGCACTTTACGCATAGCTAATTTACATATCAACCCCCACCTTTCCCATTCATTTGCATGACGTCGGGTGAAAAGCCCGGTTTACTCGAGTAAACGGAAACCCCAAAAAGCATTTTAGACGCAACATTTTTTCTCGTGTAAATGTCTCGAGTTATATATTTAAAAAAAAAACTTGCATGGAAACCCATGATTGTTGCAATGCACTACCTCAGCAGTACCAGAAGAGGGCACTCCTTATATATGTAAACAAGGTTAATGAATGTGGCTTATTCAGTGCTGTCTTACAAAATGCTGTTTGTGGCAATGTTACAAAAATAATCAATTGCAGTAATTTTGTTAAAATGTCTTTTTGATTGTATATGTTTGGAGAGAAAAAAGAATACTGTTCCACCTTTTAGTCAAACCATACTGTTTTTGACTAAAAGTGTTTTTTGTTTTTTTTGGAAGTGGGTGCATCATTTATTCCAGTCTAAGCCCAAGAATAACCTGTTAGGTCAATGTTCTCACTGCTTATCATCACCAGGAATATCATTACTGGCTCCACTTTGTTCTTTGCTTGTATTTTATATTTCAATGTGGAATGTGCAGATTTTTCAAAGACAATGCTGCTGATATCTGTTATCTAATTGCTTTATATGTTACCCTGTAGTTAACATTGACTCCAATGACCCAGCTGCAATAAGACCATGGGGCATAAAGCACAGTTACCAGGATTAAGCAGCTTATCTATAGCATTGTATTTTAATATTTGCATATCGTGTATACAGTTCAAAAACAAGGTTCCTTTCAGATGGACTCTCTAAATCATCTGTAAGTTTCTCTGGAGATTTTCAGTAAATAAATATTTATTTCTTAGCAGACACCCTTATCCAGGGCGACTTAAAATTGTTACAAGATATAACATTATTTTTACATACAATTACATTACTTTTTACATACAATTACCCATTTATACAGTTGGGTTTTTACTGGAGCAATCTAGGTAAAGTACCTTGCTCAAGGGTACAGCAGCAGTGTCCCCCACCTGGGATTGAACCCCCAACCCTCCAGTCAAGAGCCCTAACCACAACTCCACACTGCTGCCCTACGAAGTTCACTCTGGGACATTAAATGGTTTCTCATTGTACTTCCTTTTCTATGTTTTCCTCCATGAGCGTTGAATTTGCTTCTGCAAAATATATATAAAAAATGCATGCATCAGGAGAATGTATTCTCAAGGAGAGTGCAGTACTGAAATTCTTGAGAATCGCGAATAGAATGCGTTTTAATTTCAAACCTATGCATCCTGAATGAACCTATCGACTGCTTGAGAATAGAGCCCACTGTATGTGTTTTGTACTGTTAACAGTTACATGTTATTATAGTTAACCCTTTAATGCATGGCAACCACATACAGGGACGGATACAAAAAAAGAGTTGATGGCTTATTTATTACCAAGGTCTTGAGAAATACTTTATCATGCAGGAAATGTTGATTTTTTAGGAAGAGGAAGAACACAGCGAGGGAACAATGTGTATGCTGTAGATACTGCTGACTAATGGAAAATCTTTCAGTTTCTATGCTGCAGTTCTCGATTTGAACTGTGTTATTTTAAGGATGGCAAGGCAGGAAAACAGTAATGGTGATGCTGTGTGTGCCACTGTGGCCTATTACACATACAATTAAGAGCATGACTTTGTCAATGATGCACATTTCACCCACAAACTATATAATCAGTGTGGCGGCAGTGTGGTCCAGTGGTTAAAGTCCAGTGCTTGTAACCAGAAGGTCACCGGTTCAAATCCTACCTTTGTCACTGACTGACTCACTGTCTGACCCTGAACAAGTCACTTAACCTCCTACTATTGTAGGTGACTGCATATAATGCACAGTTCACAGCCTACCTCTGTAAAGTGCTTTGTGATGGTGATCCACTTTGAAAGGCACTATATAAAGAGGTGAAATTGTGCTGTACTGAAACTTATTTTTTAAGGCAGTACTGGTACCGGGACTTATTTGAGCTGCTTTTTCGGACGCGCATGCGTTCCATCGTTCCGAAAGAAAGCTCAGAACTCTCAGAAATCAAACAATCGTTAAAAAAAAACAAAAAAAAACAACAACAACCAATAAATGACCTTAGATCTTGGCAACAAGATCGCGAAATGTTATTTGGCAGAAATAATGCCAATCATTATTAAACCAATTGGTTAATCCTATAGGGGTGGGGCTGTGTGTTGTGTACAGTGCGTCATTTGAAGCAAGAAAGAAGCAAAAGGAAGAACAGTAAAAGAAAAACTGACATTAAGTAAGGTTTTTATTGTACTGATTCAATCATATTTTAAACCACTGAAATAATATGATGGAATGAGTAGCCTAAATGAATCTGAAATATGTGTGATGAAATGTGAAATAAAATCCTTAAGAATATCAATGCCTATATAGAGAAAAAATAGCTAGGCTTATAGAATTGTTTTAGTACACCTCAATGAATTTAAAAACAAAGTCACTGAAAGCGTTGTTGACCATTAGGAAAATTTAAAAATAGCATTAAAAAGACTTCTCAAAGCGGTTGAGAGGGAATAAAAAATCAGGAGTCAGTATCAGTTGAATCTGGTGAAAAATCAATACAGGATCCATTATGTCTTTTACAGTATGTGTAACAGACATAGTTCCATTACACTTCAGCTTTGCAAAGCCATTTCATAAAATATATAATTTTCTGGAATGGTTCATGGTAATTAACCCTCCTGCAGCAACTCCCGCGATTTTAAAGGTGCAGACTGCACAGGCTGGTCACAGTTTGCTGATCCCGTCTCAATAGAGTGCAGTGCTCTGTTGTCTTTTTCATGACAAAATGTTTTCAGGGCAGAAATAATTCATTATGTTAAAAGCGCATAACTGCCTCTTGGCCGTTTCGGCAGTACAACATCATTATGGATTAATTCATTTATTATACAGTACATGGGATTTTATACAACACTAATGTCTGCATCTTGCATTGAGAAAGCACCACATTTGGAATCAGAATAAAGGACATTTTTATGTAGGCCTACAGTTCGCATGCAGTCACTGTTTGGTAAATAGCATTTTCAGAATCATATCGTTATGTACACTATTACAGTACTGTATGTTAAAATATAGCACTTAATCCACAAAACCAACAAAATACATCCTACTTTATGTATATTTTACATGTTATTTTTAAAGTTAAATACTGTACCTGAAACAGATATAGGCTAGGCGTATATCATATCAACAACAAAAACGTATTAATTGGTAAAAAAATAAACCAACATTTTTTTTTTTTTGAAAACCATGCAAAATATTTACTTAGGCCAGGGCTGAGAATGAACAATCTATAGAAAAAAAAGTGGCATTTTTTACATTGCAAAAATAAGTGGCTGCAGGAAGGTTAATCTAAACAGAAACACAACAGAATGTATGTAAGTACAAAGTAAATTAAATGAACAATGAAATACCAGGTATAGCATATAAGGTGATGTGAAGTTCTAAGAAAAAAAAAAAAAAGGTTATATATTTTTATTTTAACTATATTATAAATTAGACGTGCAAAAGCCTTTGTAAAGTTGTTGTATGAAATAGCAGTCTGGATGCTTATGTGTTATGTGTTGCGTGTGGTGTGTTAATGTTGGTGTATAGGTATTGGTGCACGGGATATAAATGGGTCTGTGTAACACAAGTGATTTAAAATATATAGTTGTATTTAGGCACGGGGAATGCATAATCGCTTCATGTGCAGATAAAGTATGTGAGCACGGGATTGAACAAATTAGTTCACATGCTGGGATACAAGTGAATAATTAATTGGTAATTGAATCCTGGTACAACAGTATATATAGATGCACGTTTTACTCACTCGGGGTTGGGTGTTTAGTGTGGAGAGAACGGGACAGAAAATCAGGAGTAAGCTTTAAAATAATAATAATTACAATTGCTATACGTGCTGAGTTAGATCAGCACGATACTTGTTTGTTTAGCGTTCGTCCACCATGTTTGTTAGTGTCTGTTCGTTTTGTTTGTCTGTTTATTTTGGCCTCAAGTGCCGTGTGCTGTTTTTGTTTAAACCTTTCATTTTTACAATTAAACACATTGAACGCCGCAGCGTCTCAGTTTCACCTGCCAGTACTGACTGTGTGTGTGTTTTTTTCTGGCCTGACGTCACCCCTACAGCCAGCCTGTTCACACTCAGTTATTACTTGATGTTGTTCCAGGAGTTGTGATTTGGCATTGTGCACAATGACACAATCAAAGAAGTAGCTGGCGTAAACCACTAAAATATTCATGGAGAAACTACATACATTATCATGCTTCTCCCAAAAATCAGAGAGTGAATGTGCAGAAAGACTAGAGGCAGACATTTTAAACATTGGGAAAATACTTGACACTAAATGGATGGCCTCAAGTCAAAGAGCTGTGAAGGCTGTCTGGGAATCCTATCCACTATTATATGCACACTTTAATCAGAGTTCAGAGAAACTGGAAAGGGATAACAAAGAAAAAGCTATGTATTCTGGACTTGCAGAGAGGCTTTCATCAGAGGCATTTGTAATGAACTTAGGTATCATGTATGATGCACTGGAACAACTGAGTTTCAGAAAAGGGACTTCACCATTATAGATGCTAACAGGGCAACCTGCAGACATATTCATGTTTTTGAGTGTAAGATTGACAGACTTGGCTCCCATGGTGTGTTAGCATCAGAGGCAGTAAAAAAAGGAGAATTTAAAAGTTGCACTGCACAAAGGCAGAAAATGTGATGTGGCCATCAGACAGGGTCCATTTTTTCACAGCCTGGCTTCTAACTTAAAAAGCAGGTTACTTACAGTGCGCTCTTCCAACCAGAAGTCAAAGAATAGTGCCCAGAGCGCTCTTCCAACCAGAAGTCAAAGAATAGTGCCCAGACAGGGGAAGATGATTACAAGGAAATAATAGAGGAACTTAGTCTTGTTCCCAAGGTACGTTCCTGATGAAATGGATATGATGCATGGGGATGCTGAAGTAAAGGACCTTTGTAAACGTTTTCACATTGAGTCACAGTCAGTGATACGTGCTTACAGGGAATTCAAGGAAACTGGAGGGAAAACTATGCCAGAAAAAATGAGACCATTGATGGGTGCTGTAAAATACCTAAAAATACAATTGGACATTTCAAATTGTGAGAAAAAACAGGGTAAAATCAATTGGCGACTACTAAATTAAAAAATAAATAAATAAATAATACAGATTCTGGGCCAGTGTCATACTATAATCTGTCCAAAAACATTTCACATGTATAACAACTGCCAAGTTAGAATAAAGGAACCAGCCCTATGATATCTGAAGTAGTTTTATTACTATATACACTCCTTTTCATATGTAGCATGTTCATTTTGGATACTGGCAAATGCTAAGCAACTCTACCTCTCTATGTACTCTATGTACAGCCAACTTTACTGAAATAACTTGCTTTCAAGTGCCTTAACAAGCCAATTTGTCAGAATACTGTTGCCGGGTTTCATTTTATGACCAACCATATTAAAGTGCATCACGTATGACTTGCAGAATACAGACATACACAAATTGGGAATACCAAAGATCAAAGCATGGTGACCCAGTGCACTGGCGAAGGTTGCCAAGAACCATGCCCCGCTTGAGTAATGAAGATTGCCTGGTTGCTATTGGCATGATGAAGGCGGTCAGTCTGTGAGAGAAGTTGCCCAGAGAATGAGATGTTCTGCTTCAATAATCAGCAGACTAGTCCAGAGATACCAGGAAGCTGGCTCTGTGAGGGACAGGCCATGTCCTGGAAAGCAGAGGGTCACCACACCGGCCCAGGACAGTCACATCTGACCAACCCATCTGCATAATCGCATAAAGACAACCGCGACCAGCCAACCTTCGCCAGCTAGCTGCAGATGCACAGAACATCTAACAGCAGCATCCAGAGGCTGATCAAGTCTATGCGTCAACGCTGCCAGGATTGTGTTAATGCAGGGAGGTCATACCTTTACATTAAGCTCCTGTGGCGTCGTTCCCAACAAAAACTGCCTGGACAGCAGCTTAAGGTGGTCCTGGATGGGGGAGTAAGAGTAAGCGCCCAGCAAGGTCCAGCAGGAATTCTTCACTGGTCTGCCCCAGCCTCCTGTATTCCCCCAGGAATGCGCACTGACGCAGTACTCGCTGTCGCCACAGCTCTCTCTCTATTGACATCTTTCCCCTGCATCTTTTGGTTGCTTCTGACTGGGATCTCCTGTAGTCTTCATATCCTGCTTACTCCTAACACCAGTGTAGCAGCGGCGTATCTAGTCCGCAGCAGGAAGAAATTGACCTACCATTACAATATATTATTAAACATTACTGTTGATTCAACATCATACAATTGTCATATTACATTAACATTCTATCTATGTGTAACGGGGCTATCTATGTGTCACGTTATGTTAAAATAGGCACGTTTGATTACTGGAGTGTATTCACTTTTTATTTAGTGTTGTCTTTTTGACTTTATCACCTTGTTTAAAGCACATTTATTTTGGCACATTTCTTTTTTGTAGATTTGCACTGATTACACTAACACTGTAATGCTCCCCTGTTCACAGCTCCCATAAGTGTAAATTGATTGATTTGGAGAAGCTGAGCACCTGTTAAAAATATTCTTGATTTCATCCATTTGAGAGACTGATTTCATTGTGAAGTTAACCCGGGTTTGTTTGGAGTGGAGGCTGAACGCGCAGCCAGAAGGAGTAAAGGAATTGGACCCTGTTTTGCAGGTGGTAGGAAGACAAACAGGAAAGAAAGAGCTCCCTGCCTGTGCTTTTGGTCTCCATTCTGTCATGTATGTGTTTTAAAAGACATTGGGGTTTTAGAGAAGTGCTGGAGATGGGCTGTATTGGTTTTATTGTTTTTTATTTGTGAGCCCCATCTCTGTGCAGGTATTGAGCAGCACTGCCCTTTAGTTTTAAATTGCAATTCTGTGTTTAGTTATTGTTTTAATTAACGGGCAGTGCAAACCGCTTGCTGTGACTGTGTATTCTAGATCTTCTCTGTTTGTTAAGTATAGTTTACCACCTGTACTTAATAAAACAATGTTCATTGCCCAACATAGTAGTGTGGTCTAATTTATTTTCCTTCTGATATTCTGCCTGGCTGATCCCACCCTGATCAGAAAGAACGAGTGCTACATATATATATATATATATATATATATATATATATATAATTGATTCAACATAATGCAATTGACATATTCAAATTCGATCACGGATTCATATTATTTAAATCAACAGTATACCACAAATACAAACAATGGAAACTATCAACATTGAAAGTACTTTGACATAATGTAATTGACATATCTGACTTAAATCAAAGATTTCATATTAAAGAACACAAATTGACTCCGTCATTGAGACCAATTGGTTCTAATGTTTAGATGGCAAATATCCAGTATGGTTCTCTCCGTAGTAACAAAAGTATCAAATTCCCACCTCGAGCTGGTAGAGTTACTTTCTCCACCCCCACAAATGTGAGGAGATGGTCTGTGACCAGCTTTTTTTTGTAGTGTTTGGCTAAGAAATAAAAAATAATATTGCATATTCTTGATTTTGGTTCCTAATTGATGCTTTATGTTCCGAGACCCTTATTTTTAAGGCTCTTTTCGTTTGACCTTTGTAACCCAGTCTGCATGGACAATTTAACATATAAATTACTCCTGTGGTATTACAGTTAATGAAACATTGAATTTTTATCTTTTTACCCGATCGTGCGTGATTTAATAGTTTTAGTATTTATAGTAATTGAGCAGTGGCCACATTTAAAATTACCATCTGGTGGATTACATAAACATGTAATTGCTTTGTCCTCTTTTGGAATAAACTAATTAACCAATTTGTCTATTTATTTTTTTTGTTGCAAGTTTAAAAGCAATATGGGGCAGTTTCTCTGTTATCGAATTCAAGGAATGATCACTTTTTAGTACCTGCCAATGTTTGAAAAATGTTCCCTTTATATCGTTAGACAAATAATTAAATTCAGAGGTAAAACACATAGTTACATCACTTTTAGTGTTTTTAACTTTCTTTTTAAGATTGTGATCTCTCGATCACAATCTTTAGCTTTGTACATTGTTTCTTTAAGAATACAGTTGTCATATCCTCTGGTAATATAAATTTGGAGTGCATTTCTTCAGATTTAATTTCAAATTGTCACTCTGTGCTACAGTTCCTTGTTACCCGTAAGAATTGACCTTTCTGTATATTTCTTATCAGTAAGCGAGGATGTTGACTTTTTGCCAGTAACGAATTCCAATCCTTTGGTTTATTGAATAAAGTAGTTTGTAAAGTGCTGTTCTTACCTTTAGATATTTCCAAGTCTAAAAAAAATATTCTATCTAGATCAGATTTATATTTAAATTTTAAATGACTATTTGCAAAATGAATATAATCCACAAAATGATCAAGATGAGTCTTTGATCCCAACCATATTAATAACACATCAATGTACCTAAGTGTGGCAAAGTGGTTAATAGTGTGCAGGTGATCAATAATCAGACAAACGCTAATCCAGGTGCAATGGTGGTTTATTTTTAAATCCAATGATAAGAAATACAGCAGCGTGTATTGCTTTATTTATAATCTGCGTGTTGGCCCCGAAATAATAACAGTCCGTTTTAAGTCACCGACACGTAACACATACACATACACAAACACCAGTCCACAGTGCGTGCTCTAGTGCGCTTAGTGAATACAGTTCTTTGTGAAACAAAGTGCAGTGATGTTTATCTGGGTTTAGTACTGGCCTTTGGTGACAGCTCCTGATCGTGTTAGCTGTCTAAATAACAATACAACAGTATTTTAAATAACGACAAACAAAACACTCACGGTTCACAATAGAGGTTCTCCTTTTGGTCATGCAATTTAACCATTCACAAAAGAACAGATCACATCACTACGTCCCCTTAAATACCGTCATGACCCCTTGGTCAACGAGTGCAGCCGCTCCTCCAATCCGCAGATGCCACATCGTTTCCCTTTCGGGTCGATTATTTAGTGTACTGTGGTTTGGCCCCCTTTCTAGATGGCCGACTTCCGTCTAACCCTGGGAACGAACTGTCGGGCCATCCAGTCCAGGGTACTCTGTTCTCTTTACACAGAGCCCTCGCAGGTTGGGAGGGAGATCTAACACCAAGAATCATTCGATCTCTGTCACACTAAGCCATAGAAGCACCCTGATCTCATTAATACAGTTAAGAACATCACATGTATCAGAAACAAATGAAAGGGAGTTTAAGGACAAAGGGTTGAAAATAAAAGTATATATATATTGACACAGTGGTTCAATAACGGAACCTATACCTGTGACAATAGATCTTCCAGGTGGATTAGTGTAATATAACAATTGCATGATGTTGAATCAAAAATAATGTTTAATAAGATTGTTAAGTATATTCAATGTGAATTGAATGCATTGATTGACATTTAGACTTTTATTTAGCTGGAGTTGCCGTCTTTTCTCTTCGGTGGTGGCAACATCTAAGAAGTGTTTTCTATATATATAGTATGTATGTTCAATGAAAGTGTCATTCATATCAACAGATTTTTTTCACATAAAAATGTGTTTGTTACACAGAAATAAAATACTTTTTTTTTTTTTACAAAAGTAAAAATATTTTATATATGAAAGCATGACGACCTTTATGTACAAAAATCTTCACTAATATACAATTGAACAAGAGCTGTTGAATATTTATTTTCGTTTCATACAGTATTAAATGGCAGTGTTTATATGACAGTGAAAAATAAACATCAAGATAAATAAATGTCTACGTATTAATTTATGTATTCATTTATTTCAATATGTATATTAATGTATTTATTTATTTATGCTTTACTTTTACCAAATATCTAGGCTATCCTTCAGCATATAGCTAATTTTCACAAATTAACGTACCTTTTTGTCCAGCGGAGACCACAAATAGCGTTACTCTCATCAACCAATATCCAGACAGCAAACCGTACTTCCTCGTGCCAATAGGGACCACAATGACTGTTACACTGATAAGAAACCAAACTTTTTCAGAGATCAAGATCAGAATCTCAGAATGATGATGACGATGATGACGATGAGGATAATGATGACGATGATGATGATGACAAGAAAAATCTCAAAAATATGTCCCGAGAATGCTCAGCTGGCTAACTTTCAAAATAGTACTTGTCTCAACTGATCGTGTAGCACTGACAGTACACAACACGCTTGCAAACTGAAGGTTATAGGTTAAAATCCCACCAGACCTTTCTCAGATAAATAAATATTTTTTTGCAGGCAAATGTTCAAATTTAAAATAGAAATAAATAATTTAATATAAATGATATAGACGTCATAAGTGTGTTCCCTATACGTATATTTCCATGTTGACAAAACAAGTTAATTGTCATTAAACTTGGATGTCCTGTAATATACATAGCGTGGGTAAAAGTGCCTGGGGTCTTCAAAAATGTTTTTTTTTTTTTTTTTAATATCAATATTTTAAAATGTCAATATATCGTTTAATATAAATGATACATAAGTCAAAATAAATGCATTCCCTAGTACATTTCCATGTTGATAGAACAAGTTAATTGTAATTAAACTCGGATGTCCTGTAATATACCTATGCGTGGATAAAAGTGCCTGGGGTCTGCAAAAACAATACGTTGCGCGAAAAAGGACATTCAGCCCATCTTGCTCGTTTGGTTGTTATAGCTTATTGATCTCAGAATCTCATCAAGCAGCTTCTTGAAGGATCCCAGGGTGTCAGCTTCAACAACATTATTTATATTATAATTATACATTTAACTAATATATACACTGTAAAAATGCATTTAGATTTTAACAGAAAGTGGTTTAATTGTTGATAAACAAAAGATTATAACAAACTAACAGATGCCTCAATCGTTTACCTTTTATTAAACACACGTAGAAAATAAGCATTTCACAATGCAGTGTTTATACTGTAACGACCCTGGGATCGAGAGAGGAAAGCCGTGCGTGCTTGGGATTGGTGGCTGGTGCACAGGGGGCGTGGCCTGGATGGAAGGGGAAAGGGGAAAGGGGCAGGGGCAGGGGGCAGGGGGTCGGCTGCTGAGACGATCGGATGCCACCTCCACTCCAGACGACAAACACGGGTTCACATCAACGACAAAATCAAATCTCTCGAATGGATGAAATCAGGAACTTTTATACCAGGTGCTCAGCTTCTTCAAACTATCCAATTTACACCTATGGGGGCTGAGAACATGAGAGCATCAACTTGCCAGTGGGATCTGTGCTTAAACTACAAAAGCAATGTGCAATACAAAATAAATGTGCTTTAAAACAAGGTGATAACATCAAAACAAACTAACGTTAAATCAAAAGTGATAAAACGTAATTACTACTAATTAAAATGTTAATAAAAAGTGCCTAAATAAAGTGACGTGAGTCAACCCGTTACACCAGAATTTTTACATGAGCATCAGCATTGATGATGCAAAAAAAAAACCAATCGAGTTCACGACCTCGGTGTCCTCATAGCTAGTTACGGCCATGGAACTAGGCATTTGTTTTTCTGTTCCAACATTTCCATAATGTCACACTGAATGTAAACATCACATTTAAACATAATGTAGCATGCACTGGGGTAAGGGGCAGGGCTGGTAGGTGACGCAATGTAAACATGAAGACATAAGCCCGATATCTTATCCTGCAAGCGGTATCAGCGCTATTCACTTGAAAGAAAGTCGTCTTGAAGATGGTTGCCTGGCAACAGTTCAATGAAGAGCTAAGGTATGTATTTTACTATTTTTCTTAAGAGGATAATATTTAGACTACTAATGCGAATACGCCTACATGTAAGCCCCTTGCAGACCAACAGTAAATAGCTCTGAGAATGTTTCATTTTAAATGACCCTAATATATATTTTTCAGAAGACATTATGATCCTAATTGATTAATCAAGTTACTGACACTGCAGATAAGATATGGTGTGACAAAAGCAGTTTTAAGTACTAACTGCCCCTGCAGATTTCCTTAGTTTTTTTCTTTGCTAAGTAAGTCATCATTATTATGAATATTATGGCGCCTTATCCATGGCGACTTCCAGGGTTTTTCAAGCATTAAAATTATTATGCACCCGTAAGCATATTTTTCTTATTTTTCATTCCATTTTTTCTGTACTAATTTCAATATTAAATGCCTGAAACATCATTAAATTTGATAAACTGTGGGTAATTATATAATTTCATACATGACATGTTGTTACAGATAACTGAAATATGGCCCAGTAGCAAAGAGGCAGAGGCGGGGAGCAACAAACCTTGTTAAGCTTTGGCATTAAACGCACTCTGAGACGCATCAAGACCTACTTGAGGACCACCATGACTCAACAGCGCCTGAACCACTGTATGCTGTTTCATATACGTGTCTGACAGATATGGCCAGTATGTTTGTCAGTGTAAATGAGAGGAGACACAACTTTTTTTGGTTAAATTTGATTTTCTTTTAACAATTTTGAAATCTGGCCACCCCAATGTCAAACATCTTCCTACGCTTATGCTGCAAAGCGGGAGGTCCTGGGTTCGCGTCCGACCTGTGAGAAGCCCCTGCTTGTAGGAACTAAGGTTGCCATAATATCATCATGCTAATTAGCATGCAAAAATGGAGACACATGTAAAACAGTTTCATCATGGGAAAAGGAAAAGCATTATTTAGCATTACAAAAATGTCAGTAAATTATGTTTGCATGAAAAAATAAATCAAAAAATAAATTTTTATTGAGGTTTTTGTATTGTTTGTGGGGTTAAAGGTCACATTTCACTGATTTTTAACCTTTCACTACAAATATTTGCATTAAAAACATTTAAAGTGTAATATACACTAAAAATCTTAAACATATTTTACTGTATGGTTAAAAAACATTAAATAACGTGAAAAATGGCATAAAAATTAAAAAAAAAAATACTTACATTTTAATGTACAGAACCATTTTTCAAAACACTGCCATATCCCCTGAATTTAATGTGAAACCGTTAAAAAAGAAATCTGACTGCAAAAAGATGGTATTTTTTAAATTACTGGTTAAGTACAGATCAAATAAATACTTTTTAAACCTTTATTTTTACTTTTCCTTTGAAGGGTAACTACCGACCAGGCCCTGACCAGCTGACCTGGTCTTCATTTATTTATTTATTTATTTATTAAATAAAAAAATGTTTTAAACTTTTTAAAGTGAATAGTTGTATATGTTTTTTAAAATTTTTTATTATTAAGATCTTCAATTTGATATATTATAAACCTGCAACACATCACTGGTTCTGTTCTGGCGAAGGCCCTAAACACACCCACAATTAATTTGAGCTACACTGAAAATTATTATTATTATTATTATTATTATTATTATTATTATTATTATTATTATTATTATTATTATTATTATTAGAAGAAGAAGAATTATTAATATTCTTAATATTTTCAAATGTAAAAAACACTTCTGGTCTCACATTTTTTCTAGAATAGTAAACTCATTTGTACTTGTTATAATATAATCCACATAATGGGTGGTTTTGTGCCCTGACCAGAACCAGTGAAGTGTAGCAGATTTTTAATGTATCCTATCAAACTGAAGTTCTTAATCATAAACTTTATAAAAACTATTCAGTTTAAAAATACAGTGTTTGTGCTTTATTTTTTGTAATATTATTATTATTATTATATTATTTATAAAAAAGAAAGAAACAACGTCAGGTCAGAGCTGGTCAGGGCGTCAAAACGTCCCCTTTGTTAACAATAGCTCAGTAGCATACTTTGAGCTGTGATAGCCATACGGTAGGAGGGAGAAATACAGCAGGAGGGGGATTGCTACGGTATGATCAGAGCGCATTTATTTAAATATTTGTGGACTAATTATTATGTAAGCTAAGACTTAACAAAACTAATTAAAGAAGGAATGTAACAGGACGAGGTCTGTGCTGGCTATCTGACACAGGCATGAGCCTGCAGGGGGAGGTTGTCAATCATGGCAGTGACACGGAGAGGTTGGGTGAGGGTGTGTTGTCTCTCCTCTCTGATTTTTTTGGGAGGCGGGCCTTGGGGGGTTGCTTGACCTATAAAATAAATGCTTTGCTATTCCCTCAGGCTGTCCTTATAGAAGAAACACAGTGATGCTGGGTTAGGGGGCCGGTGTAAAGAACTCCAGCAGTTGGAACGAGAGGAGGAGACTGGCAAGCATGGCTGAAGAAGACAGCCGCTATTAAAACAAAAGGAATTCTTACGCACCCGATCGGGACATGTGTAGTTAGCTGGGGAAACCTGGGCAACACCACAGAGTATAGTGAGGGAAAAGCAAAGTATAGGCTGAAGACCCGAGCCGTACGGCTAGCAGCGGTTTGGAACGCTGCAGAAAGCAGCACCATTTATTTTGTAGTTTTGATTACCGTGTTTTCTTTTTCTTTTTCTTTTTTTTTGCATATTATATTTTTTATTTTCTTAATTGCAAACAAAAACAAAGCATAACAAGGTTCAGACAACTACATACAACGTAAATAGTACACTTCAGTAATTAAACAAACAAAAAATACATAACATGTAATGACTAAACCTCTACAAGTCCCATGCCCATCCAAAGTAATAAATAAATAAATAAATAAATAAATAAAAAATCCCCCACAAACCAGGAGAGGGTCCCCCACTGCCATCTACTGTGAAAACCAAACCCTGTAAAAGAATTCTGGTTTGTGTTTGAGATTGTAGTAAATGCGATCCAGTGGGATCAAACTAGACAACTCACTGAGCCATTGTGTTATTGTTGGGGGTTCAGCAGATCTCCACTGAACTGCTATACATTTCTTGGCTGCACACAGTGCTACATTTAAGTATTGTTCTCTAAAAAGAGTCACCCATCTCGAGATTTCCCACTAAGCATAGCCGAGAGGAGACTGGAAATCCTATTCCGGTACACAGTGAAATTACCTCAACCACTCTTTCCCAAAAGGTGGTTAGTCTTGGACAGCTCCACATCATATGAAGGAAAGATCCTTTTTTCTGTCTGGCTTCGCCCACATAGTTCAGATATCTCAGGGTGCATCTTATGTAGCCGAGACAGAGTATAGTAAACCCTGTGTATTATTTTAAACTGCAAAAGTGTATGCCTTGTATTGTAAGAGCAATATTGAGCATTTTTGCAAATACGAGACCAGTCTTCCAGGCTAATTTCTTCCTCTACATCCTCCTCCCACTGTCTACGAAGATGGTTAGTATCCTCCTCCCACTGTCTACGGAGAGGGTTAGTTCAGCCAACACTGAGTACAGTGTAGATATAAGTTGAGATAAGCTCCCTGACTCTTTAAATACCTTCTCTAAGCTTGAGGCTTCAGGTCTATCCAAAGATTTCTGAACTGTGTTAATAAGTGCCTTGTTTGTAAGAATCTGTAAAAGTGAGTTTTAGGAATGTCAAAATCTTTCTGGAGCTGATTAAAAGAGGAAAGTGATCATTGCTGAAATAGGTGTCTGAATTTCTGTATACCCCTGTCAGACCAAAGCCTAAAGGTACCATCATTAAATATCAATGGAAGAGATGGGTTCTTCCAAATAGGCGCAAAAGGTGAAAGGGAACTTTTCCATTTCATGTAATTGTGTGCTACCTCCCAAATTCAATATGAATTAAGTATAATTGGATTTTCAGTTATTTTTTAACACATTAACCCCCAAATAAAGTAGTTACATCAAATTGTAGGGTGAAATGTCAGAGGCTTCAATCTTTACCCAAGAGGTGGTTACCAAAACACTGACTTACAGGTCTGGGTTGTGCTGCCCAATATAGCCTAATATCAGGTAGGCCTAGACCCCCTAATTTATAAGGTAAATTAAAAACAGTAGTTCTGACTCTTGGAGTCCTACCCTCGCACACAAAACGTGAAAACAAACTTTGCATCTTTGTGAAAAAGCCAAGAGGGAGTGGGTTTGGCAGAGCCTGAAAGAGGTAGTTCAATCTTGGTAATAGATTCATTTTAACAATATTAACCCTGCCCATCAAAGAGAGGCCGTGTCATCCACCTGTGGATGTCATACTCCACGGTGTTGATTACTGGGGAGTAATTCATTTTATAAGTATCCACTAGTTTATGGGGAACGAACACCCACTGTCGAGTCGACGTCACTGGGTGTACCTTGCCCTCCCTCCCAGTCGGTGTGAGCGGCCTAAAAATAAAAAATTGTTTACCCTTAAGTATACCTCTCTTTCTTCTGTCTCTCTCCTTTTGTGTATAGATCTGTAGCCATGCTCCACAACACTGTAAGCTTTGCGCTGCATCGGTTGTGTGACCGCACGCGGTCCAGACTAGACACTGGTCCAACAACCTCGGTGCTTACACCCCTGGTGCTTGGTGCTTTCGCCGCCCACGGTGCTTAATCACTCCCTGCATCGGCGCCCTCAGTGCATCGGTGCTTAGACACTCTCGTTGCACCAGAGCCTCAACGCTTCAGTGCATATACACCCCTTGCATTGATACCCTCGGTGCTTCGGTGTTTCGACACCGTCTTTGCTTCAGAGCCTCGGCCCGTCAGTGCTTCGGCACCTTCGGTGCACGGACACCCTCTGCATCGATACCCTGCTTTTGGTACTTTGGTGCTGCAGAGCCTTGGCGCATTGGTACTTCGACACCCTGTGTGCTCCAGAGCCTCGACGCCTCAGTGCACAGGCACCCGCTGCATCGATACCCTTGGTGCATTCAGTGCTTCGGTGCTTCAGAGCCTTGGGTCTGATGCAGCTTCATCAGCCATCCCACTAGAGTTACTCCACATGTGACCGGCCCAAATGTAGCTCAATGCCTTCTGGCTATATCCCAAATGCGACAAACATCCTACACTGGTGGAGGCAAGCCCCTCACCTGCGAGAAGGCGTAAGGTTGGAGTAATCCACTACCGTCCGTCAGGTGGTAACGACAGACGCATCTAACTCGGGTTGGGGCAGGCAGAAGAGTCCACGGATCCTGGTTGGGCCGCTGGACATCCCTACATATAAATGCGCTGGAGCTGCGAGCAGTCCATCTCGCTCTCCAGCACTTCCTCCCAGTGCTCCAGAGGAGACATATCCTTGTATGCATGGACAACGTGTCAGTGGGCTGCGTACGTGAACCACCATGGAGGGCTTCGGTCCCCGGGGTTACATAGCATAGCCTTTCGGCTACTGATCTGGGCACAGAGGCACCTACTGTCCCTCTGGGCTGTACATCTCGTGGAAGTGGTGAACTGGGCGGCGGACCTCCTCTCAAGGGAGGGTCCTCGCTTGTCAGAATGGTGACTTCACCCTCAGGTGTTAGAGCGCCTTTGGGAATGGTTCAACGCATTCCGATCTCTTTGCCATGGCGGAGACGACTCATTGCCCCCTATGGTTCCACCACTCCGGCGGTCTACTTGGCGTCGACCCCCTTGCACACGAGTGGCCCAGAATGCTTTTATACACATTCCCGACGATACCGTTGCTCCCGGCTTTCCTAGAGAAAGTTCGGAGAGAAGAAGCAACAGTTCTCCTCGTGGCCCTCAGATGGCCCAGGAGAATCTGGTTTGTGAACCTTTGCCAGCTACTGCAAGGCCAGGCCTGGGAAATCCCACTGCACATGAATCTCCTTAGTCAGGCGAGAGGCACTCTCTGGCACCCAGAACCAGCCTGATTCCAACTATGGGTCTGGCCCCTGAACGGGACTGTCTGTCTGGCTTAGGGCTCTCAGACGCGGTAGTTAGTACACTGCAGAATGCTAGGGCATCCTCCACGAGGGCACTGTATGCCTGTAAGTGGAGATATTTTAATAAGTGCCACACCAGCTCAAGGTCTATATAAGTATAGGCAGTGATACCATTTCTGAGTTGTAAATGTGTGGTGAACAACCTGACAACCAATCACATTGTACCATGTCAAAATAATACTGTATTGGGTATCATTTCATTTTTACACGAAATATATTATTACAGCTATGTTCGGTTTGCTTTTTTTCTTCTTTTTTTGCATATGTTTCATTATTTACCTGTGGTAGGATGCTGTAGATTCCTGAAACATCAGAAGGTTGTAAAGGCCTATGGGAAGTAATGTGTACAACTGAATGTAGCTGATTTGTCTCCTGCTATTGCAGCTGTATTGGAGCTTTCGTTATTTAAGATTTAGGCCTGGATCAAATCAAAACTTTGATCCACTCGCTAATCGCAAATTACAAACCCAGTATTGATGGTTCTGGGGTAGAAGAAATAACCCTCTGACAAGCAAAAAAGTCGCCATCAGTACCGACTTTGTAATTTGTGATTAGCAGGAGGTTCAAAGTTTTGATTTGGTCCTGGCCTTCATTTTAGTTAAGCTTTTGTAATTTACTATTTTGACTTGAAGTAAGTCAACAGTTAATTTTTGCCACAGTTCAGGGTGATTTGTTTTGTAAGTTTATATTTAGTCATAAATAGTTTGCAGACTTTGGTCTTTGGCAGTCAAGGCATGCAAACGCAGGGGAAATAGGGCACATCTCTGGATCAGGACCGGGCTGTTTCACTATTCTGTGCTGGGGAGTGGAGAGCGACAGACAGACAGAGAGCCATTCTTTGCCATTCTTCCACAGCCCAGCCAACTTCCATCAGGTTATGTGTAGAAGGATGTAGTACAAGTCGAGATTGCTTAATTTTTTTAACTATTTTTTTTTTACCACCCGTCTGTTAATATAAAAAAAGCTTATGAAATACTTAAGTCAATTGTTTTAATCTGTATTTAAATGGTCTGGGTATATCTTTTTTTTGTTTACATTTAAATATATTGTCCCAAATCTGAATGATTGATTGCTGAAATGATTGATTTTTAAAGATGTTTGAAATAGTGGTACACCATATAGTCCCCTGATACACATGACCAAATGTCTGATTTATGTGTAAAAGATGTTGTGTTTTTTTTTTTCTCTCCAAAATAAATATTGGTTAAACAATGTTCAGTGAGTCCATATTGTTAGTAATGTTGTATATGTATAGTGTGTGTATATATGTTTGTGTGCATATTACATATAGTAGATGCTGCTTATTAGCAACCTCTTGGTAGCCATCCAAAAGTTGCCATTATCAGGGTTGCATCTTCTGTATTGTATGAGGGTGTGTGTGTGTGTGTGTATATATATATATATATATATATATATATATATATATATATATATATATATGAATTTCGCTGTATATCTAGGGGGAAAGGTTTTTTTTTTTTCTTTATGGGTTTAAAACATTGAACTCCACAGACATTCCAAGTAATGTAAAAAACAAAATCTTTTGTTTTATGTGGATAAACCATTTATTTTAAAGTATTTCTGTGTCAAATTACAGTAAAAAAAACAACATGAAATACATAATAAAACCATTATTTTATGTGGATTAACCATTATTTAAAAGCATTTCTTTGTAGAGTGAGAGTAGAAAACACTAAAAATACATGAAGAAATATTTATGTTATGTGAATTAAACATTAATTTTAAAGTATGTATTTGTGGAATGATAGTGAAAAGCCCCTGAAAAGCCCTTGAAATACATGATAAAACAATTATTTTATGTGGATTAACCATTATTTAAAAGTATTTCTTTGTAGAAAACACTCAAAATACAGAATAACACAGTTATTTTATGGTAAATCCCAGTCAAATTTTAATTTGAATTGCTGTAAATGTAACAGAAGAGACCTATGGTTCTGAACCTAATTTGACAGTAAAAGGACTGTCAGCTCGGCTGCCAGTCTTTTGACCATAAAATAACATTGACGTTTTATGTGCTTAAAAAGTATGCTTAAAATAAGGTGCATTTTAAACATTTGGTTTACAATGTATGGTGGACCTTTTGCTCGATGCTTGACTATACCATCATTAAATTTAAAGGATATATTTTAAACCTAAAATCTACTGTGTATCATAACATTAGCAAATTAGAAAAGTATCCAATGAAGATAAAAATTCACTACAGCCCTTAAACTTGACAGATTATTCAATTGACACAAATTAGTATATAATGAGCACAAGGTGTGCTTCTTTTAACGTAACTGAATATTATAGTTTAAAATTATGTTAAATACATGTTGCAAAATGAAAAACCACTATCCAGAAAGCACCCACATTAATTTAAACATTGTATACAAATTAATACAGAAATAAAATGTATAAATGAATTAGAATATATATATATATTTTATTTTATTTTTAAAAACAGAAACAGAGAAATGAAAATATGCTCATTATAAATAAATAATCTTTACCTTTTAGACATGGTATTTACATGTAATCACGATTAAATATTTTGAATACTTTTGGCATAGCAGAACTGCTATTTGTTTTTGACCAGTTCCCCAATAATCTGTGCACAGAAAAAAAATGAAGCACTGCAGTTTATATAACATTGTTAAAAAAATAAAGGAAGTAGTGTAACAATAATCTACTATTTTATTACAGTAAATATCAGAACATAAAACAAAATGTCAAATTAACATTTACATATTTAAATTACATTTATGCAGTTTTACAGAATCCAATAGTTTTATGACCACACAACCTCGCGTTCCAAAATAACGCAATTTAGGGATGAAAATCAAACTCAGACATGTGTTGGTTTACACACAAAATTATGTTAACCTGACACAATATTTAAATGCTATGTTGTGACGGTTTAAGTACATCACTGTAAAACTAAAAGTTAAATGCTTAGTCACATCTTATTCATCGCAATTCAATGTTTGCGACTGTTGATAGCAAAATAAATGCATGTTATAATTTTTTAGGAATTAGGTGTTCAAAAAACTTGGTGTATAAGATTGTGTTTAATTCTTTTAAAATATTTTTTTACCGTGATGGTAGAAGAGCAAGATAACTTCTTCCTGCCACATAAAACTGTGGTACGGTATTTTAATGTTATTTGAGAGCGTGACCAAATACTGGTTACCTTCAGTCTTTGCCCATAGAAAGTTTAGTAATGCTGCAACTCATATAATATATAGGTCAGCAAAAAAAGTTTTACCATGCAAGTAAACTCAAATACGTCTTAGTTACATGGGATAATAGCTTTTCAATTAAATAATAGCTTTTTACAACTAATACCCTTTTTGCATTTTGCCGTGCATTCCATGTCATTTTGAACGCCAGTTTTTTTTTTTTTTTTTTTTTTTTTAATTCTAAAAATGTTTATGACAGTTAAGGTTTCAAGTAGGCTACAGCTGACCATACACCTTTTAAGAAATGGCAGGTTCCGTTTTGTTAACAGTTAATAAAACGTTCATGTCTCTGTTTTTAAATTTCTCTTAACAAACGAAGATGTTTTTATGTATTTCTCTGTGGTCACCTGTTGAAGGCAGACTTCTCGTTCTGCGCCTCTGCTTTTAAAGTCTGACGAGGCATCCCATTTTACACGCTGTTTAAGAACGTGGTGCACAAGGAAAACTAGGACCAAAATCATCACCACGATACAAATGATGATTCCGAGAAGAGCTCCGGGTGTTAAAATAGTTTCCCCCTCTACAGTATAGTTTGAAGTGGGGGTAGCAAAATCACTGATGATTGGAGTAACGCTTGTGGTGGTGGAACCTTCATTAATACAAGAATGCCCATCACTGCCAAGAGAGTGTCCTTCGCGGCAATAACACCTATAACTTCCAAATGAGTTATTGCACAGCTGATCACAGTAGGTCCCTGTCTCGCATTCGTTGAAGTCAACACATACAAACAAATCTTCCCTGCTGTCCAATACAAATCCATCTGGACAAGTACAGTGCCAGGTTATATTTGGATCACATTCTGCAGTACATTCCGAAGCATTACAAAGCTTTTTACATTTGCGATGGTCTGCAGAGTCTTTAATGTACCCTTCAAAGCATGAACACTGGTAGCTTCCCAGTACATTTGTACAGTTATGCTCACAGGGTTGGAACTGACATTCATCAACATCTTCACATTTCCCATTCACCTCAACAAACCCAGATTTGCACTTACATTCGAAACTTCCAGGTGTGTTCACACACCCCCGGTCCTGGTCACAAAGATTGTGCCCCATTTTACAGTCATCAATGTCTCTGCATTGCTTGCCATCCAGATCCAGCTCATATCCGTCTTTACACATACAGATGTAACTGTCTTCATGAGGGACACACAGATGCTCGCAAGTTGTAATGCTGCATGCATCTATTTTCGTGCAACTCAATTTATTATCTTTTAGCTCACGGCCTGGTGGACAAATGCACTGGGGCTGATTGTTGTTCATTTGGCATTGATGTTCACAGCCACCATTATTAGTTTGGCAATCCCAAGGACCCATGTCCCATTCAGCACTGCCATTACCTTTACTGGAACAGTACGCCTTGAAACCAGAGGGTGAACAGGTTGCGGTACTTCCCGGTGGAAGTGATAGAATGTCAAATCCCTGAAAGCCCAGTGGTGTGCTGTATAGAATCGAGCGGTCCGAATCTGGAGGTAGTGCGTCACATGTTTTATTGAAATTGTATTCACACAAAAATCCTGCCACCTTATCCTGACATGATCTTTCTTCCCAGTTTAGATCACTGGAAACTGAAACACACTGCTGGGTGCATGTTGAATCATTGCCTTTCCAATTTGAAAAATTTGTGCTTTCATCTCCTGTTACCCACTCGTACCCTCTTAGTGCTGTATCATAGTTGGTGCATTGTCCTTTACGAAGCTCCAAGCCAATCCAGAAATCTCCTTGTTTGTTAGGAATCAGGATAGAAATTACATCGTTAGCCACTGTTGATCGCACTGTCATTAAATGCCCTTGTTGCTTGTTGCACACATCATTTGCATTCTGAAACGTCTTGGAGTCCTCGTGTATGGTATAGCAATCATTCCCAATGCACAAGCCGCTTTTCGGCGACTGTCCTGTTACTTGTAATAACAAAAGTTGAATAACAGCAGAAATAATCGTAATCCATTCCTTGAACATTCTGCGCGACAAAGTTTATTCAAACTACTATTTTAATAATATATCTTAGTAAATTCTTCTTTGCAGATGTCGTTTTAAAATATCCTTAATTTGCGCCCGTTTCAATCCATTTCAAGTCAAGAGTGCTCCAGCTTTATAAGATCGGGTTTCTGATCAGAGAAAGGAAGGAAGTTCCTTTTGGGGCAGGGCAGTGTTCCCAGATTTCTCGCTGGCCAAGCAATTAACTACTCCATAACCAAAACATTTTACCTAGGATTAGGTTGCGTAATTTTGTAATTAAAGGCTTTTACTGATAGTATTATTTGATGAAATCCTTCAAGCTGTTTTTAAAAAAATATATAACTTACATGTATATAAAAAAGTATAATAAAAAAGTATATTAATTTATGTATACAACATTACATTATACAAAAGCTCATTTTACTTACAGAAAACAAAATAATCAATTGATACACTGTTTTCTGTTGTGTGCATGTTCATACGTGCTTCGTTTTATTTATTTATTTATTTATTTATTTATTTATTTATTCATTCATTCATTCATTCATTAATGAATGAGATTTTTGTACATTTCATACCAATAGTAATATACTTTAGACATACATTTCTAGCAATTACTTGTTATGGTCATTCCCTTTAAAATAAATAAATAAATAAATAAATAAATAAAGACTTCTCCAAACACAAATATGTAGCATTGATCACGTGAGGGTCTGGAACCAACTCCCCAGTAATGTTGTTGAAGCTGACACCCTGGGATCCTTCAAGAAGCTGCTTGATGAGATTCTGGGATCAATAAGCTACTAACAACCAAACGAGCAAGATGGGCTGAATGGCCTCCTCTTGTTTGTAAACTTTCTTATGTTCTTATATAATACATTATATATCATAAACTTTAAAAAGCAGGTCTACGCCTTATATACACAGTAAAACAGATTTTAATTAAACAAAATTAAGCTGATATATGCCACAATAATATTTTACTTATTTTTTAGTATTGTTTTACGTATGGAATACCTGTGCCATATCCAAAATTTAACTAACTGAATCGTGTGTGTTTTAAATAAACGACTAGGGGGCACTGTTTGTTTTCTTTTTGTTTCACTTTTTTTCTTTCTGTGGTTTAGGAATTCCCAACTGTCACTTTCGTGACATACCTGTAAAGCGTTATACAAAAATATATGTTTTGATTTTACACAGTACATAAACCCATATACATTTCATTGGCACAGCAGAAACGCTTGCTTGCTTTTATTATCGAGACAGTGCAAATTGTACTGTAGTGCTTTATTATTATCACCATATGTTCATCAATACCAATGAAATCTACATTTGACTAGCGGTAAAAGGTGGGCATCGACGTGAAATTGATAAGTGAAGCAAACTATCTTAGCTATCCTACACAAAACATGGGCGCATCCAGGGGGTCCTGGGTGTCCGGACCCCACTGCCCCCCCCCCCCTTTAATTAAAAATGTCAAAACATTGTTTACTTTAACGGTATGTTTCGTATCAGGTATACCCCCGCCCGCACCCCCAAAAAAAAAAGAGTGAGTAAAATATGTAACTGGAAATTATGAAATTACAACTAAAAAGTCTAGTTCGTTATTAAGCCTACTATATTACTTACAAAATAGTAGTAATTAAAAATAGTCTGGTATTGTGGACACAGTCACACAATTTACTACAGTCAAACTGTTAACCAACATGTTAAGAAATAAATGTCACGTCACGAGTCTTTCAAAATGGAATGTTTTAATTTCACCCTAGACTAACGCTACAGTGCAATCTGCATTTGATAAAGAAAGCATTTTTACTCATTGTATTACAACATTAAAAGAGAAGTCAGAGACCTCAACCTCGTCAGAGAAAGCGTATTAAGGAGAGATAGTGAGTTCGTGTTGATACATGTGTTTTTCCGGAAGACGGGGGGTTTCCTGCACGTAGAACTTTTAGAGATTGAGGATCACTGTGAACACGAACGTAGACTGCAATGTACTGTAGGTAAGATACACAAATTACTTATAAATCCGAAAACGATGTTCTTTTTATTAAAAAGAAAAACTACATTTATGTTCAAAAAGGGGCGGTTGGACAGAAAGTCTTGTGTCCTAAGGCAGCCCCATTCAAGTATTTTTTTAACTAATATTAATAACAGTTCATTTGGGCTCACTGCAAATTAGTAGGATTCAATGCATTTCAGATGCAAAGCAGAAATGGTACATTGTCTCGTCTGTATTTATATTAATTGACCCATAATATATATATATATATATATATATATATATATATATATATATATATATATATATATATATATATATATATATATATATATATATTTGTCACTTAAATAAACTCGATAAAATAGGGAAAAAACACCACATAAAAACTATTCAAATAGTTATTTAATTATTTAGTAACTGAAATACTGTTGGAAAATGCTATATTTCTTAACTGGTAAGAAAATTATCCTTCATCTATAAAGAATTGGAATATTGAGTAGTATTGTTGATTCCCAAGAAATATGTCCCGAAAATTCCACACCACATTTTATTTTGAGAGTGGGTTAAACAATGTTCGTGTGGTGCATTGTATCAAGCTGCCTCATCATATCCTCTTCCCTTATAATTATTTTAATTTGTTTATTTAGCAGACACCTTTATCCAAGGCGACTTACAGAGACTTGGGTGTGTGAACTATGCATCAGCTGCAGAGTCACTTACAATTACCTCTCACCTGAAAGACGGAGCACAAGGAGGTTAAGTGACTTGCTCAGGGTCACACAATGAGTCAGTGGCTGAGGTGGGACCTCCAGGTTACAAGCCCTTTCCTTTAACCACTGCACCACACAGCCTTATGGAAATTAACACCCAAGCCTCTTCATCGTTCCAACGGACGCAAGTGGAGGATGGACATGGGTTTTGCTCAGAAGTAACTAGGAGAATTGCATTGGAGTATAGTTATACACATTTAAACATAGTACTTTACAATAAAGACAACTGACAGAGACTAGGGTGTGTGAAGTGTGCATCAGCTGCAGAGTCACTTACACTTACATCTCACCCGAAAGACGGAGCACAAGGAGGTTAAGTGACTTGCTCAGGGTCACACAATGAGTCAGTGGCTGAGGTGGGATTTGAACCGGGGACCTCCTGGTTACAGGCTCTTTTCTTTAACCACTGGACCACCCAGCCATGTTTACATGTGCAAGTGGGCGTTGATTTCACAAGCATTTCCTGGAATCTCACAAGAAATTGAGACGCGCGGTAAAATACTGAGACAGTTTTTTGGGACATTTTCATGAGCTTTCCCTACCAAGTTTCAGGCGCATTGTCCATTCAAGTGAAACAAACCAACATGTAAACTGGCCTATTGAAAGCTCCAACTCTGAACAATAAAGCACTCTGGCAGAACTATTTTATCTCATTTTTTCTTACTGTGAAAATTGTAATCCTGCCCCACTAATACATCTTAAATACAACCCTTTTAAAAGGAAATTTAGATAACCAAAGAACTGTATATTTTCTTTTAAGTTATTACTTAGATCCATTTCTCTTGTTACCCTCCATTACATTTAAAACAATAACCTTCAGCAAGTAACCTTGATAACTGCACAGCAAGCTAGCTTAAGATATATATATATACAGTATATATACAGTATATATATATATATATATATATATATATATATATATATATATATATATATTTATATATATATATATATATATATACAGGTAGTGGACAAAAAATGGAAACACCAGTATAAGTCACTTAATAGGGCGTTGGGCCACTATGGTATCCCGCTCTGTGAAGTTCTCAGCGGACCGTTTTTGATGAAACTTGCTGCTCACGATCCTGGAGTATGCGCTTCCGCCCACTGTTGCCCTTTGCTGATGATGTCTTTTCCCTCGGAGTTCCATGCTGACATCACCTTAGACACCGTTGCTCGTGAAACATCAGCAAGTTGAGCTGTCTTGGTCACTAAAGCTCCTGCCGAATGCGCCCCAACAATCACCCCTATTTCAAAGTCATTGAGTCACTCTTGCAGCCATGCTATCCATAATTATAGGCAACCAGGCCTGTCCAGCATTTTTATACATGACCCAAAGCAGGCTGGGATGTTACTTGCTTAATTAACGCATGAGCCACACCTGTGTGGAAGCCCTTGCTTTCAATATACTTGGTGTCCCTTATTTACCCAGGTGTTTCCATTTTTTTGTCCACTACCTATAATATATATATATATATATATATATATATATATATATATATATATATATATATATATATATATATATATATATATATATTATTTTTTATTTCTTAGCAGGCACCCTTATCCAAGGCGACTTACAATTGTTACAAGATATCACATTATTTTTACATACAATTACTCATTTATACAGTTGGGTTTTTACTGGATTAATCTAGGTAAAGTACCTTGCTCAAGGGTACAACAGCAGTGTCCCCTACCTGGGATTGAACCCACGACCCTCCGGTCAAGAGGCCAGAGCCCTAACCATATATATTTAAAATTGTAAGTGTGACAGACAGTCCGAAGGACAGTCAACCTCTCTATACCCTGATATTAGGATACACTTACTACCTTGTGCTATAGTTGGTCCTTAGTTTCATCACAATTGGGTTTACTAGCTATAAGCAAAACTCTGAGATGACATACAGAAAAAAACGTTTAAACCATCTCTATGCCAATAAACATTTTCTCCAAGGTACACAGTACACATGTCCTCTTAATTAGAATAGGCATATGCAGTAACACATGGCTCTTTTGTCTTCATTACCGTCGTTTGTAAATTGATTGTTAAGGGCCACAATAGCTTTCAACTGCAGTGTCCTGTTTACAGAGTTCAATAATTGCACATGGGAGCTATTTTTTTATCAAACCCACAAAGGCAGGATATGGAAACATTGTTTTATATTTTATAACAACAAAAAAATAAATCTTTGTAAAAGCATCGAAATAAAAAATAGGTCAAAATGAAATGCAAAAATGTTCATACCAATACAAATCAGGAAATAAGGTGGTGTCTGCTGTTACCACAAATATTTCAGCATTCATAAATGCAATGTATAGATCTGGTTCATAGACCCTGATTGGCAGCAGTGTGGAGTAGTGGTTAGGGCTCTGGACTCTTGACTGGAGGGTCGTGGGTTCAATCCCAGGTGGGGGACACCGCTGCTGTACCCTTGAGCAAGGTACTTTACCTAGATTGCTCCAGTAAAAACCCAACTGTATAAATGGGTAATTGTATGTAAAAAATAATGTAATTGAATGTAAATGTGATGTCTTGTAACAATTGTACGTTGCCCTGGATAAGGGCGTCTGCTAAGAAATAAAATAATAATAGATTACACTACAATGTTACCTTATGTAAGGCTACGTACAGTAAATGCAGTATGATCTGTTCTGCAGGATCAACAATAGGCACATGATATAAATAACAAAAAAGTCCCAAAAGTGTTTTATTATTTTTATTTTATTTCAGCTTTTTTTTTTTTTTTTGCAGTGCAGTACTGTATTTTGGAAGAACACAGGCTTTAACATTTTAATGCTGTACAATTTAGTAGTAAGCTATTGCATGCGTTTTGTGGGCATTTTGCCAATGCTTAAAATGCATCCAAATATTTTTTTTTTACCTGTAATAATAATCACTTGTATGCCACAATATATTGGCTTCTTTTAAAACTAGTTAGTGCCTAAAAACTACAGTTAATGCCTAAAGTATTATACATGTTCTGTTGTGTAGTCCTTAGTCTGTCTGACTTTTGTTTTATTTCCAGATGACATCCAGCAGTAGTTGTCTAGGGTATTTTTTTCACTTATTTGCATCTTTTTTAAGTGCTTTGCGACGACAGTACCAAGGAGGTGCCTGCTGCAATTAAAAGTAATAAGATGACAACGGGCCCCAGCACAAAAGCCAGCATCAATGATTTGTCAGCACCATTAACCAGGTGTACCCGATTCCCAGGTTCACTGGATAAGTCATGTTGGTCTACTTTAGGAGGATAGTTTTTAACTGTTGTGGTTGTGGAGATTTGCCAGTGTTGATCTGTGGTACGTGTTAGTTCAATTTTATTAATTTTTTTAGAAATACCACCAGAAGTAAATGTTGGTGCTAGAGTCACTGTCTCGAGATTATCCTTATTATTAGGTATGTTCACAGCTCTATTCCTTTCTCCAGCTGCTATTGTTGTGGCTTCCAGATTCTGTTCTGGAATGCAAGAGACTCCATCTGGTGCCATTGTGAATTTTTCCTTGCAGGAACACTTAAAGCTACCAGGACTGTTTTTGCAAATCTCTTCACAAGGGTTAGTATAGCCTTGACACTCATCAATATCAACACAGGATTGTCCATTCTCTGCCAATGTGTATCCCTCAGTACAGTAACAGGAGAATGAACCGGGTGAGTTTAGGCAGCCCTGAGAGCACGCAGACTGAATGCACTCGTCTATATCATGACACCTCCCGCTGACTAATTCATATCCTTTTGTGCACTGGCAGATGAAACTCCCATGTGCGTTTATGCACTTGTGATCACAGGGTTTGTTTAAACATTCATCGATGTCAGTGCAGTTCTTTTGGTTATCAGTGAGTTCAAATCCAGAAGGACATTTGCATTCAAATCCTTTAAAATGTGCAATACACTGGTATTCGCATGGTAAAGGTTGGCAATAATCCCTGATTATACAGGACAGTTCATCTTCCCCGAGCTGGTACCCATCATTGCATTCACAGCGATGCCTTCCAGCACCTTCGTCAACGCAGATGTGATCACATCCCCCGTTTCTGAAGCTGCAGCCCAACTTGTGAGAGTCGCAAAATGGGCCAGAAATCGTCCAGCCAAATAACCCATCCTTGTTTATGGTGCAGATACCATACAAATACTTTTCTTCTTTACAGTACACACTTGCAAAAGTACCGTGGGGTACCCGGGGTAAAAATGCAGTACTGGAATTTAAGGGCTTGGTGACAAATGGGGTTGTGTAGAGAAGCTCCCCAGGTCCCGCAAGATGTATAGCTTTGCACATTCCTTTGAAATTAAACTTGCAAAGATACCCATCTGCATCCTTCGTGCATGTCCTATCAGACCACTTGAAGTTGTCACTGTTTACAGAGGATGGGTTATATTGTAGAGACACACACCTCTGTGCTGTGCATGTGGTCATCGGTTCTTCTTTCCAGTTAGAATAATGTGCGACTTCATCTACAGATAACCAAGCAAAACCTTTCAGTGGTGTAAGGGCATGAATACAGTCTCCCTTTCTGAGATGAAGTCCGATCCAGAATTGAAGGTTGTCAGTTGACTGTTCAGCGCTGATTCTAGACAGGAGTGACTGCAGCTCTGAAGCCTCTTCACTGTTCTTTACCGTTGCCAAATTTCCTCCGTTAGTTTTGCAATTCTGCAAAGCCCTTTCAAAATCAACCCTCTCGAGATGTACTGTGTAGCAGGCACTGCTAGAGCACAGAGTTTCCATCTGCGTAACCTTTATACCATTGATCCCCAAAACCAAAACCTGCAAACGAATAATCAAATACAACATCATTATAGTTTGAGTAAAGATGTAAAGGGTTCTGCACTGCTTAACTAAGTGCAGAGAAAGCTGCTCATGCAATTAACCAGGAATTGTGAGGATTTGCATAGCATCCTCTTAACCTCCTGCATCCTGTTTTGTAGATACATATCCCATTGTAAACTATAGCTTTAAGCGGAAACTGATCTATACTTCTAAGAGGATCTTTTTTTTAGCACATGAACTCACTTCCACCTTTTAAAATACAATCAGTATGTTTTGTTCAGATTGTTTTGGCTGTTTCTATTATTTAACTTTACACACCAAATGTAGATTTGGGTTGTTTTTGTATATGATTTGTATAGAGATACACATGTTTAACAATTTAAAAGGTATCATATAATGTAAGGCCTTAGATTATTATGCTTTTAATAGGTCTTGATCATCATGAAAGAATAGACTGACATAACTGGCTGTCTAACACTATCCTGTTCTGTGTCTCACACATATATATTAGTATATGTATGTTGTTAAAATTAGTTTCAGATTTTACACAATTTGCACATTTAAATGTATTCGTTTTTATGTTTCCATTTTTAGCGAGGTTCTTATACAAAAGGGTTAATATCAAAACCATTTTACAATGCTATTTTTCAAGCAACAGTAATTTTGGAACCAATTTCTAACATGTATTTCGGTTTATGACCTTGTATGTATTCCCTTATCAAACAGCCCATGGGAAAGTTACAGTTTGCAAACATACAGCCAAAACTTCTTAATTTACAAAACTAAAATTAGAAAACGAGTCAGTATTATCAGCCAATCAGCTTCCAGCTATAGTGGGCATTAATACACATTAGAAAAAGGATCAGGGATTTCTATTAGCCCGATTGGTCAATACAAGGGCTTTAATCTCTGGTAAAGGACCTCAAATGTTATTTTGTGCACACTGTCTGAATGTTGTCTGTCATTATAGACTAATTCCTCGGTCCTATCTATCTATTTCAATTTAGTGAATAAAGTAAAAAAAAAAAACTGAGAATAGTGTTTGCTGTCAGCGGCAATACAGTAACCACACTAGCAACTAGTCTTCAGTTTGAACGACGAGTTGAAGAAATCAAACAACTGGATGCAGTCTGTTTATTTTCAGCAACTTTATTTTAGCAAATAACAATAACAGCACAGGCACGGTGCTGTCTTCTCTAACAAAGCCAGGAAGGAGGCTTTGAATAAACTTTATGAACACATACTGTGAACAAGTTACTGAACAAACAGCACAATTTCAGCATTAACACACAGACAACTATATATTTTTAATTACTAAAGCTTTTTACATTTTAGGAGCTAACTGTAACTTAAATACTGAAACCTACGCAATACATGAACAGGCACTCAAATCCTAATTAGAAAATAAAAAGTTAGCTGTGCTTTTATTCTTTACATGTTTTACAAACAGTTCACAAACCATGTTCCCTTTTCTGTATGAGGTACCTGAACTGAAGAACAGCTCCATGTAAGTAGAAGTTTTTTTTTTTTTTTTAGTATTGAGGTATTATTTGGTGACTGAAATACCCACGAAGCATCCACCACTGGAATAATGAAGCCAGAGTGAAGGTTAGCCAACCACAGATAATGAGGTACATGTTTGTATTCATTAGCAAGTTTACAGTGGATTATTAATCAAAAACAACTTTCATTATGTTAGTGAACAGTTTTATTTATATACCACACGACTTGGTCTTTTATTATGTTAGTAAATAGTTTATTTGTTATTTGTTTACTTAAGTCTACATGGTTAAAAATGATCATTTGAATAAAGAAAAAAACAGGCACAAAAATCTATGTTTTAATGTAGCAAGATAACCAAGTAAAATCATGGTTAGTGGGTGAAATAAAATAAAACCAGCTTACCCGCTGTCTCCCAAGAGCCATCCACCACTTATTTCACCACTGGCTAATTTTTCAGCTATGCCAGGGTACCGAATAACAGCATCCAACACATTAATCTTTGCATTTGAACGTTTAAAGAATTAAATCCTTTCCTGTAGACATTACAAGTGTTAATTTTCGGCACGTGATTGGATAGGTATTTGGCTGCCATCAACTGCCACCAGTACTTTCGGCAAGCCATATAAATCATAAAAGTCATTAATCATCTCTCTCCTTTCACCTTCTGTAGGGAATTTAATGTATTGAGTTACATGGTCACACAAAGCACTAGACACTTTAGTTATGCACCTTGATACGGTAGCTTTACTTTAATCCCCCACCATCTCCTGAAAACTGCAACTGGCATACAACTGTAATGTAGTTCCCTTTCAATTCGAAGACGACCACCACTACATTAGGTATGGGATATTCCTGCCCTTGGGGTAGGTATTGCTGAGCTCTCTATACCAGAGCTGCCGAAGGCCCCTTCCTGGGATGACGGACTCGTTCCCACCCACCAGGGGGATAAAACCGTCACTCGCAGGAACATCTCCCTCTTTTTCCCTCTCAAGATGGCACAGTAAGACCTCTGTGTTGAGCTGAGCTTGTTGATAGAAAAGAGCTTCTCGAGTCGATTCGAGTCAGTTGTATTTCCCTGGCATTCATGCTGAAAGCTGGCTTGCCGCTTTCCTGGAATCAATGACTTAAAAAAGGCCGAGTCCTTTTATCTTTCTGTCTTTCAGCAGCCTCCACGCTTGCATGGTAGGCTGCTCTTTATATCTGTCTGTCGTATGTGAGCGACTGTCTGTGCAGTCATCCGCGAATGATTTTCTATTCTTCCTGAGAGTACACGTGTCCTCCTCGGGGCTAGGCCTTGCCGTATCCCTGCTGTCAAGTGACCCGTCCAGCCGCACTCTCCTCCACGGGGCTAGGCCTTGCCGCATCCCTGCTGTCGAGTAGACCCTGCCGGCCGAGCACGACCACTGAGGTGAGTCGGGCTGTGTAAACAAACGGTGTACTCTCTCTCTCCTTTACTATCTTTCTAAAGAACGTGTTTTACTGTCTCCTTAAACTCACCCACCACGGGTTCGGCCCTGCGTCCCCCCCTGGTACACGCTTCGCGCTGACCAGGTGTGTGTGTTGACCACGTGGTTAGGGTGCGCACTTTGCATAGCGGCCTCCCTGGTGCTGCGGTACCGTGGTGCACGCATAGCCCGTGATATATATTATCTCGGTGCACAAGTTCTCAGTGTAAGCGGCATACAGTGCCCAGCGCCTCAGTGGTAGTGCACGATAGAGTTGCACAGTACGTGGTGTACGTAGTGCCCCTGTACTCGGTGTGCGCAGTGCTCAGTACGTACAGTGCACGTGCTGCACAAGTGCTAGTACCTCTACCACTCTAGTGCGGTTACGCATGGTACCGCACGGTACGCAGTTCACGTAGTGTACGGTACCCAGTGTGCACAGCGTTTGGGACGCGCGGGCAAAGCGCTGCACGCGGTGCACGTTGCATTTGTTGCGTAAGCACAGCTCAACCTAGCACATAGCTCACAGTGCTGCACGGTACCTAGTGAAACAGGATACTTGGTGCGCACGGGGCCCAGCATACACGTTGCATGTGGTGTACATAGTACACGGGGCATAGACTGGTTCTACACTAGTGCCCATATGCAGTGCACTACATGCCCACAGTACTCGGCTCACGGTGCGCAGTGTTAATACCTCTGCTGTAGTGCTAGTGAGTGTACACACTATGTTAGCACTTACCAGTGTTCAACGCAGTGCAAGCAGTGCCCAGTGCTAATGCACAAAGTCAGGCCCATGTCGGGGTCCCACCCTTGTACAGCCTGTAACGCCATGATCCCACAGGAGGATAAATATACCCTCTGAGTGCAGTGCTTGGGCGTCCCACATGCCACCATAGCCCTTGAGAGGGACGTGGCATGTAGTGTCTGTGCAGCCCTGGGTGCCCTAGACGTCCTGTCCCAGGACTCCCTGCTGGACATTCCAAATGCGCAGGCCGCCCGCAGTCGCTCCCCGTCTCCGCAAGCGAGACTGCTGAAGTGTTCTAAGCAGACTAGGAACATTAAGGGTCCTAGCATACTAAAACAGGCCGCACCGCTCGCAACCTTGGAAGGAACGGATCGGCTGGGAGAGAGACTCAGAACACAGAAAGCTGCAGTTTATTTATAAACATGAAACAAACATTAAACAAAACAAAACACATTAACAAACAAAATGGCACAAGGGGCATGTTAACAGGATGACTGCAGGGGTGACGTCAGACCAGAAACACAGACTCAGGAAGTAGCGGGGCGAGACGCAACGGCGCTCAGTATTTTATTAAATAATAATCAAACAAAAGAGTTAAACAAACCAAAACAAACAAATAACAAGTAAGTATTGTGCTGCTGTATAAACCAGCACGCTTAGCAACTGTTATATTTTCATTTATTTCTATTTACCTCCTGTCTCGTTCTCTACTCCGAACACTCTCCTCTAACTAAGAAAGCTGCAGGCTTTTATATTCTGGCCGAGGGGTCAACAAGCTATTAATTATCTTTTTACCCCTCAGCCATAGTCTGCACGAGTTTAATAAGGAATGCATGACTGTCAGCTAGTTAAACAATCAGTAGCTTATCAGTCACGCATCCTCACGAGGTTTTAAAATCAAAAATACAAAACACATAATGGCGACGACTTTACGTCCGCTCCGCAAACAATAATAATACAAATAATAATATAACAGCGCACATATATATATAGCGGCGGGACACTCCGCCACAGAGCAAAACTAGCCTGAACGTAGTAGCCCTAGAGGTAGCTGCCCATGGTCCTATGCTGGATTGGGCTCAGTTGCCTTTGCTACCATTACAAAAGACACCTATAAAACCTGCTGGATAGGGGCTCTCCAGGACCAGGGTTCCTGATTTAAATGGATACAGGGACTGATATAATTCGAAACACTGGAACTGCTTAAAATGTCTGTGCCATGATTTCACCCACCATTTATATAACCCTTGTGACAGGGCAGAGTGATAAATGGGTGTTTTTACATAGACACATAGATTAATTGTTGTATTGAGCCAGGATCAGAAACACTTGGCACTAATTTAATTTGGTCCACCTGCCTGTAATTAGTAGGCAGGTGTATATAAGCAGGACTTACTGTGTTTTTCATTTTACACAAGAAGACAGTGTGAAAGGTCCCGGAACGTGACAAAGCAACCCCCACTTTGCCACACCCTGTATCCAGTGAAATTTGGCATAAAATGTTGGGGTGTGCCTGTGTAGTGCTGCAGTAATTGTTTAAATAAACAATGGCTGGGTTGCCATGCAAAAAGAAAAAATAAGTCTCCCTGTGGCAGGCTGGACGAGTGGTCTGACGTCAGGTCAGAAGCAAGAAGGATAACTGACACCAGGGACTGCAGTTAAAGGAGCTCGCGCCGTTTTATTTTTAAATAACAAAAAGAAATAAAATATTTTAACAAAAAGAAATTTGCTCACAGAGCGAAAATAAAAAAGGTTTAAACAGAAACAAATCTCGAACACAAAATATAACACAACACTGGGCAGACTGTCTTCAATGTTCCTTTGCTTAATTTTAGTTTCCCCTCTCTCTCTCTCTCTCTCTCTCTCTCTCTCTCTCTCTCTCTCTCTCTCTCTCTCTCTAACACCCACCACCCCGAACATGGAAAGCTGCAGGCTTTTTATACCGTGGCCGAGGGGTTTGACTGTAATTATTCTATTACCCCTCGGCCACTATCTGCACGAGTTTATTAATTAAACTGCTGTGGATGGGGCTTCCCATCCACACGACTAAACAAACTAAAAACACACGGCTACGCCGACATATTTATAAACAAAACAATAACAAAACATACGGCACTTCGCAGACAAATATAAAACACAATAACACGGCGGTACGCCGTCACAAATACAATAAATAAAACATAATAAACAAATACAAAATAACACAGGGGCGGAGAGGGACCCCGTTCTAAAATAAAATAAACAAATCAATGTACAGGGCTGCTCGTCCTGTTACACTCCCCTTTTTCTTCTGCTATTTTTTCTCAGTACTGTACCTTTCAGGTTGTTTAGGTTTTCATGTAGTTTTCTGTTAGCTAGAGAAATTCCAAATAAAAATAACCTAGTTAAAATAAGGGAGGGTATATTTAAATGTTTCAGCCCACATTTCCTGCAAGATAATATTCATATAATAATAAATATCTGAATCGCCACACACATATATATATATATAGTAAATATGGACTGGAGAGGAGCACTAGAGTAGAAAATTATTGACCCGAGGGAAGACTATTGTTACCGACGGAGGGCTATAATGGAGGTAACAATAATCTTCCTGAGGGGCAGGGGAGAAAGGCGTTCGTTTGAAAAGGGGCGGGACTGACAGCGATGTGAACCAATCACATGACAGACCGACTGTTGACCGGTTGTGTAAGGATGTTAGGCCAGAATATATATAAAGTAGCTTTCGAGTTAAGGTGGGAGAAAGAAGAAAAGAAAAGAAAAGAAAAGAAAAGAAAAGAAGTAGAATTATGGGCAATCGGGATATGCAAATTTCAGCATTGCAAGAGGCAATCAAATCACTTGAAAGTCGGCGAAAGGTTTCTACATTAACAGCGTTTTAAAAGTCAGAGTACAGCAACTTCATACACGTTTGACCCTGTTGTTAGGGGCTCATCAGTGCAACTGTATTCTACTTAGTGAAATGCTCAGGAGAGTAAGTAAAAACAAGTAGGTTTTGAGTTAAGGTGAGAGAAACAAGTAATATTACTTTGTTATTATTTATTAATTTTTTTAAATATTATTTATTTATCGCAGGAAGAGTGATAAAAAAACACAAAAAAACACATAGCAGCAAGTGGTCTGACTTTTCTGTTCTGTACCACATCATGGATCGTTGTTGCTGTGTTAGCTGTTTGACAATGAGGGCAACAATCCTTACACTATCAGTGCACTAGAGTAGCCATTTTGAAAAAAGCTTTGAAACAGACTTTAAAGTTATACATGTAAGAAGATATCCAGATGTTAATAATAAAAAGTAAAATGACAGGTACATTATTTAAACAGTTGTAGCAACACGTGGGGACGTGCGACTCTATATTTTTCGGAACCCCGCTATTTACCCTTTAAGATTCATGTATAGTGTATTACATCTTATGGCTAAGGGACAGAAAAGTCTAAGCTTAAAGCAATCAGCTCTCTGATCACCAAACACAATGATAACAAAAGCGTAAAGGATGAAAAAATAATCTGTGCTTTGCAAACGGCTTTGTTCTTTATGTATTTCTTGCAAAGGGCTGCATTTTTTTTTATTGGTAGTAGCTTCAGTATTTTTTTTTTATAAACTTGCTTGTAAAACAACTAAACTAAAAGTACTATCATTTTATGAGTCAAATGGCAAGAATTTGAAGTGTTGAATAAATGGTGTCATATAAAAAAAAATACTGAATGGAGGTCGCTAAAGAATTGCTTGATACAGCCTTTAATTATAGTAGAAAGTGTGCAAGGTTATGTCACAAACATGATTTTCACTGCTGAAGTCTCTTGAGCATAAGGTATGGATTCCAGACATGCTTCCATGCAAAACAATACAGAGTTTTTGGTAAATTGTACTGCTTTTTAACATGAAAGCGATTTACCCACCCTTTAAAGTCGTACAATGTTTTAGACTTCGTGTAGCGTGAGGAATATGTGTGGTATGTGCGAGCTACGTAACATAAGTCATGACTGTGGAGAGAGAATTTGGAGTTTCTAAACTGCGTGGAAACCCGGCCAATGGTATTTCTAAAACATCTGCACCCAGACTAATCATTTATTATACTGCATCTGTCAGAAACACTTATTTGATAAGGCCATGTGCTTCCTCCTGGTATGGGTTGCATGTCACCCGACAGGAAGGAAGGAAGCTAGCATTGTAATGACCTGTGCCATTGGTAATGAAGCAGAAGACGGAGAACGTTGCCAGGTACAATTAATATGTCATTTATTACTCGAAATAACACAGTCCCTGTTTGGGCCAAGACCACGCCACAAAAACAACAAAAATAATCTTTCCTTCACTCACTGACCCCCACTTTCTCTTTCTCAGGCACTCCCTCTCTCTCTCTCAGGCTCTCGCTATACGCCACTCCCAGACTTCGGTCTCACACCCTCTTTCGCAGGCCCTCTCTCACCCAGACTGACCAACTGGGTCTATCCCTGCTCTTCTCCCCATTCTAGGTGGCATGGTGGCACCCTCACAATACATGTAACACTGTGGCAAAGTGGCTTGCAGTGCTCAGGTATAGAGGTGATGCAGTGCTCAAACAACAACAAACAACAAAGTTCACGGTCCAAACAGATCTTTATTTTGTTGTACGGTTTGGCACTGTTAAATAATAATGCTGTCAATTACACAGCAATGTGTAATTGCACAGCTAAACAATACAGGGTTTCAGTCCCGATAATAATAATAATAATAATAATAATAATAATAATAATAATAATACAGGCACAGCTCTGTGTCCTTTCTTGCGGTGCTCCCGTGCTGATGGTGAATACAGTGAATACGGTAGTGAGCACAATCACGTATCCTCCAATCCATGACTGACACATCGCCTACCGGGGTGATGACTTGATTAAGGTGATGACTTCTGGTATAGTGGCTCCTCCCCCTTCCTGGATGGCCGACTTCCAACTGACCCTGGAGCTGTCCGGGGCACACTGTTCCTGTTATACTTTGCCCTCACAGGTCGGGCGGGAGATTGTTGACTCAGATTAATTTGCTCGCTGTCACAAACACGTACACATGACAAGACAGACAAGACAAACAAAAATGGACAACATGCAAGTCCAGTAGACACAAAACGGTCCCAGGTCACTACATTATTATACATTTTACATTAATTTCCTTAAAAAATTAAAAACTGATGTATGTTTCTATTTTTTTTTTTTTTTTTTAATTTAGTCTTTGCCAATTATTTTTTATTATTTTCTCCCAATTTGGAATGGCCAATTATTTTATTATGCTCAGCTCACCGCTACCACCCCTGCGCTGACTCGAGGGCTTAAGACAGACACACACTGTCCTCCGATGCGTGTGCCGTCAGCCGACCGCTTTTTTTTCACACTGCGGACTCACCATACAGCCACCCAAGAGCTACAGCGTCGGAGGACAACACAGCTCTCGGACAGCTTAGAGGCAAGCCCGCAGGCGCCCGGCCAGACTACAGGGGTCGCTGGTGCGCGGTGAGCCGAGGACACCCTGGCCCTCTCCGGCGGCGCCAGCCAATTGGCGCCGCCCTGGGAGCTCCCGTCCTCGGTCGGCAAGGGAATAGCCTGGTCTCGAACTGGTGACGTCCAGACTATAGGGCACATCTTGCACTCTACGCAAGTGCTTTTACTGGATGCGCTACTCGGGAGCTTCTGTGAATTTCAATAACAAAAAATGACTTTGTATCATGGCCTTTACAATTTAAACCTGGAATCTGATAGATTATTATAATTCTTAAATTAGTATTTTTATGTAAACTTTTATTGAAAAACCTGTGACATCTGTAAGATGCAGAGAATTATGTAATATTTGCTACTGTATCATCAATATTATTATTTATTTCTTAGCAGACGCCCTTATCCAGGGCGACTTACAATTGTTACAAGATATTACACTATTTTTTACATACAATTACCCGTTTATACAGTTGGGTTTTTACTGGAGCAATCTAGGTAAAGTACCTTGCTCAAGGGTACAGCAGCAGTGTCCCCCACCTGGGATTGAACCCACAACCCTCCAGTCAAGAGTCCAGAGCCCTAACCACTACTCCACACTGCTGCCCGCTCAATAGTGCTTTATCCTAGAATATACCGACAATGTCATAAATACTTCAGTTAATGTGATAAACTCAGTGTCATAAAGTCTTTACTTCTTAAGCCTCAGCATTGCTCAGTCTTGTCTTTGGAGTGTATCCACTTAGGAATAAGTTTATTTCCTGGTACACTTGACTAGCCCTAAAGTAATCTCTTAAATATGCAACAATCAAACTCAGCATTCTTTGGTAATGTCCTTAGAAAAATATTTGGTGTAAATTGAAACACATTCTAATGTTTTACTTCCATCACTTGTAGTACTAAGATATTGGTAATAGTTGGTCTCTATTTCTATTTATTTTATGAGTTCCCATGCTTGTCTAGCAAGATGTCATTTCCCATTTATTTTGATGATAAAGAGTTGTAAGAAAGCCAAGTGGCCAATTCCCTTGGTACACGATTAGCAAAAAAAAAGGAACCCCCAGCCTATAGTAAGTGGAAAACAGTGGTTGACATGGTTGACATAACCCATTATGTCCCTTTGAGTTTTCCAAGTTATATTAATAATAAGCAGAACCCTTAACATCTCAAATCTGCAGTGTCCAATGCATAATCCTTGGTTCTTTCAGGAATAACGGAAACAAGCCATTTTTCAGTACAAAAATGTAAATATCAACAAACTTTAGGCTACTGTGTGAAGATAAAAAAAGACATTACAGAGAATTGTTCTGTTTAAGCATGTATACAGTTATGGCAGTTGTGGAAGAGGCAGTTGCTTTTACTGACAAGTACACCCAAGGGCAGCCCCAACATTCATGTTTGATCAGAGTTATCCAACAAATGTTGTTCATGTGTAGGAAAGTCAGCATTGCTGCCACCACTTTTTAACTGCTAATCATTTCTGAAGCATTGACTTCAAATTTGCAGGGTTACCTTATTATCTTTGACCTCTGATCTACTATTATATTTTATGACTGTAAAACTGAGGTCACAAGACGTTTTAAATTTCTTGCATAATGAGACAGTACACCTTCAGTTATTGTGTTAATATCTGGTACGTTTGCATTCAATGAGTTTCTCATTTAACTTTCATTACCTTTGTTGTCCAGTAAGCAATAACCTTTCAGTCCCACTTCAGTGATACAGACCACACATTTTGACTTTGTGCCTTTACAGTTCGTACACAGCTATTTTCCATGATTCTCAAAATAAAGTTTGATCACATGTGTTTTCCACTTTCATTTCCATATTTTGGGAATGCTTTGTTTCTATTCACAGACACTCCCATTTCAAATATATATAATATTGAAATGGTTTCTGTGACAGGCCTGCCCTGTTAGTAATGTGTGTGGGGGAATGTAAGGTTGGCAGGGATGGCGTTAAATCTATCCCTGCCAGCAATCACAGCTGTGGCCATTCCCCAGTTAGGTAATTGATGCTAATTGGGGAGTGGCCATATATATAATCCTTTGTTTGGAAGAGGGAGTAGTTGGTGTTTTGGTGATTGTTGTGATTTTTGTATAGTTTTTGGAGAACTTGGTCAGTGAAGGTGAATGCTTCTTCACTGCACTTCACTGCAGCTTCTGTCTCTGAGTCTCTAATTCCTGCCGGTAACATCTTGGGCCGTGATGATATCCTGTCACAGTTTCCCACTCACTGCTCCCAGTAGTTACCCCTTTTATATATAAAGACACAAGTGGCCATTATTGTCTTATGTTTGAAACATCTCTAAACAACATTTCTGTATACTGTCTGCACCAAATATAATCCCCCATGCATTCTGTGCTGGACAGGCAACCAGTTTTAAAATGAGATTATAAATAAATCAATACTGCATGGTTTTTTTAATTCAATTTGCCAGAAAAACACATAAAACCATAAACAAAGTAATCTTTCCAAACACATCTAAAATAGAGTATGCTAAAAAGTATCAATAACCACATGGATGTTCTTGCCAATATTATTAGTCACTGTTGGACTCTCTATACTTACCCAGAATTAGTTTGGCAATGATCTCTTACTAATAATTTCTCAGAGGGTTTAGTTAACAAATTACCTAATGTATCAACACTGAGCTGTAGAAATCTCTTATTTAAAAAAAATGTAATTCACATGATTCACATGATTAAGGTATTTCTGTAATAATATTTCACAAGGGCGAAGTTGTTTTGAGCAGTCATACTAGACCGACTGTATGTATCTTCTTAAACTGAAGCATCTTGTTATAGACACTACTGGGACATACTGCATTACACCATGTGGTGTTTCCAGGGATATCATGTGAAGGCGATACCCAGGGAGGATGATTTATTGCACACTAATAAAAGTCAGCGTTTCCAACAGGGTGGAAAACAATGATAACCATAGTGACTTCTTGAATGTTTCATTAATAAAGCCTGTTGTTTTAAGATTACATCTTGGCAGTACATAGGCCATGTCATTTATCTCAAGTTTATCCAGTAAAGTGGACTGGGAGATTGTTAACACTTAATTAAGAAAAGTACAAACTGATTTTCTATTGCATTTTTGCATTTCAAAATGATTATTTTTCAATATAACTGCAGAATCACTTATCCAGTCATCATTGCTATTAACATTATTTCGCTTAAGTTATTGAAATATCAGATTCTGCGGATACATGAGGATGTTGGTCTGTTCTTACATCCCTTCATCTATATATCAAATTTACATTTTGCATGCATCTGGTGAAGTCGTAATCAAATTGTGATTAAAGATGTCATTGCTAATTCTTATGCTATACTACTCTGTACACATTGGTGATAACCTGTTTGTCTTGGTCATCAACGTTTTCATCATACTGATAGGTCATTCATTTTTACCACCGTGGCGGGGTGTATGTTACTGAATTTTCCTTTAACTGTCTCAACACAAAAATACCGAAGTGGATAAACAAATTAAACCGTTTTTATTTTTTTGTTGTGGTTTTTTTTCTGGTTATTTAGGAACTTCCTTATTATTGATAGGACTCTGTAGGGCAGGCAGTGTTAATTGCAGGTTAAGCAAAATAGACAACAGGAACAAAGCCTGCCTGCTGTTAAGAACCTGAGGAAGGACTGCAGGGAGCTGACAAAACTGGACAAGTCACTGGTTAAGAAAATGTGCGCAGGTTAATTGAGTAAATTGTAAATTCCTGGAATTCCATGCTTTCACTTTGAAAGGGGGGTGGGATTCAATTAGTCAATTATCATGTTGGATGGTAGAAAAAACCTGGTCAGACAGATTAATGGACCATTTTTCTGAAAAGAGTGAAGGATTGGTATAATGGTGAGAAAACTAAAACTAAAACTGATCAATTTTATGAATGTTGAAGCCTGCTGTGCAGGAAAGCTTAGTGGAAGTAAACAAGTTTAGTGTTTTGCAGAGTAATTTTCCGTTTGTTAAAATATCCTCCTTGATCTGGAATACTTTCTAATGGTGTCCAGCTTATAAATAATAAAATTGTGCCAAACTGGCACTGATAACCCTGGTCTCCATTGTGTTTCTGCTCTCTAGCACCTCTGTTCCTATCACAGACTCCATAAGCCAAAAAGTTTAGCGAGCTCTACTATACAACATTGCAACCCCTTGAAGATTCATTCAAGGACATAGATGCGGCTGCACCCCGTTAATTTATCTACTGTTTGTTTACATTGGTTTATACAGACATTTCATATTTTAGTGTCACTAGTAGTGTCAGTTAGATTAAAAACACTGGATGTGCAATGACCCCTTATAGCATGAGGAATCTTTTTTTCCATTGCATCATTGCTCATATATAGAGTTCACATTCAGCAGCTTCTTGGATATCGCTCTGAGGTTATTCCTGGCTCTTCTACAAATCTCAGCAACCAGAAGCTAAAGCACATAACCTTTTGACATTCAGGAAGGTGTATGATAGCTTACTTCAACACAACCTCACAAGGCTGCATCAGAACAGCAATTGGGGCATATTTTGTGGAAGGAAAGTACAAGTTACAAAACTGGTAATAAACCACTTATGGGGCTGTGACAGGCTGGCTGCAGGGAGGAACTCAGACCAGAGATAGAAACACACAGACTTGGGGTTTTGATGACGCTGAGCGCGTGATCGCGCTCAGCATTTAATAATAAAATAAAAAGATTTAAACAGAACACAAAAAACACAGGTGTGATAGCGAGAGAAAGGATCGATGCTGTAAATCTCCCTCCCGATTAGAAAGGGCGCTGTGTAAGGGGGAAGGTAAGCTGCCTCCTAGATCTACTACCTCGGTGGTAGCTGGAAACCGGAAGGTAACCATATTAGGAGGTGCGCGTAGCTGCAAGTACTCAGGACGATTCCATTGCAGTCAGCTGCGGGGCAGCCCTCTATTGGAGAAACCAGGCGACGCGTTGACTGCAGGGAGGAGTTTGCTGGGTACAAAGGGGAAGCAGCTACGTCAAAACCTCCCCTTGCGCTGAGTTAAAAGCGATCGGCGGAGCCGATGTTGTTGTTTTGTGATTACGTGTTTTGTTTTTGAGTGTTAGCAGAGGAGCAGGAGGGCGGGAGGCTGTAGCCAGCGAGCCAGCACATACCCCAGAGCACGCCCCTCATCGCACAGCACTTCACAGCACAGCGCACGCACCACAAACCCAGAAAGAGAAGAGCACATTTTAGTGCACGGAGGACTGTGGTTATTGGAGTGTGTTTTGTTTACTTTTGTTTTAGCAGGGCGCTGAGTTTTGCCCCATTACCATCGCTGGTACTGGGGCTTATTATTATTATTATTATTATTATTATTATTATTATTATTAATTATTAAAACCTTTTTGTTAATGGGAGAATTCAGTCTGGACATTCACTTTCTACTGCACCACACCGTTCAGCGTGTCACAGTTGGTGATCAGAAGAGGGACTCGGGATGGATGCCGCCGCGTTAGGAGCAATATTGGGCGCAGGGCGAAGACACCAGGAGGGAATGGCAACCATGATGGAGCGGATGCATGCCATGTTCCTGGAAGCCAATCGGGGGACCGGCGACAGAACCAACGCCACCCTTACCGAAGATAAGGGTGGTAAAGATGTCGCTGGAGGATGATCCTGAGGCCTATTTGGTAGCCTTTGAGAGGCAGGCAGCGGCAGCGCAATGGCCTCGGGATTGGTGGGCTACCCAGTTGGGGCCCAATTTGATTGGGGAGGCCCAGGCAGCCTACCAAGCCTTAACCAATGAAGATGCCCTCAACTATGATAGAGTGAGGCAGGCCATTCTCCAGCGACTTCGACATCACGGAGGAAACCCACCGTCGCCCGGTTCGGGAATACCAGCGACCCCCAGGACTGCGACCCAGCGTGGTGGCACAACAGCTGGTGGACCACGTGACCCGGTGGCTCTGCCCGGCACCAATAGCGCAAAGCAGGTCACCGAGCTCATTGCCATTGAGCAATTCGTGGCGGTGCTGGGGCCAGACACGAGGAACTGGGTCAGTCGCCACCGTCCCACCACGCTGGAGGCAGCGGTCAGATTGGCTGAAGGGTTCGAGGGCGCAATACCTGCTGCTCCAGTGGTTGCCCCACCTGCTCCTGCCTCCAATAGACCGCGGCGGCAACACCACCACCACGCATCACCCCCACTACCCACGGACCAGCACTGCAGCGTCACCCCATGGGCGGCCTCCCTCCAACACAGTGGAGGCGAGGCGACCCCAGCGAGGTAGAGCAGAGTACCCCTCCCGCTGCCAAACCGGCAGCGGGACACGCGAGGCTCCGTGGGCACCCTTTACGCCCCACATGTTACGGTGCCAGAAGGTCGGTCACCTGGCGGAATTGTCCAGTGGCCATGGAGTGTGGGGTGACCTCCCATTACGTCCTGACAGCATCAGGTAAGACCAGGGGTAATGATTGGGAGGGGCCTTGTGTTGTTAATGTGCGGGTTGGTGAGGTGAGCACCCGCATTAGTGGACTCAGGATGTGGGCAGACTTTAATTAGGCGAGCTCTATTAAAGGGGGTACCTTGGTGGTCACGAGGGTCGTGGTCATTTCCTGTATTCATGGGGATAACAAGGACTACCCCTCACCAAATTAGATTTGACAGTTGGATGTCATGCCCGCCCGTGTAATCGTGGCTGTGGCAGAGAAGCTGCCATATCCAGTTATTTTAGGTCGAGACTGGCGCATTTTGACAGCATGATTAATAAAGCGGTAAAGCCAGTCTCGGTAAGACCATGGGAGCAGCGGGGAAACTATTGGTAATATCTTCCGCTGCACACCGACTTGTTCCACTCTCGATTTAAGCCCAAAAAACAAAAAAGCGAAGGGTTGAAAAATGGGAGGGAACATTAATGAAACAAGGTTGGGGTTTGGTGGGGAAGCCTCAGGATCAGTCAAATGTAAGGGAAAGGGGTTGGGACCCAGTGTGACCTGCGGGGGCAGGTTACTGAGGCCCCAGTGCTGAAGCTACTTTAGCTCCGCTCGATATCCCGAAATTCTGGGACCGAGATGTGGACCTAGCATTGGAACAAAAGAGCGATCCTTCGCTGGCCCACATCTGGGGGCAGGTTCGGTCTATCGAGGGAAGGATGTAGAGGATAGCCGGCGCTTACATATCCCCACCACATTATTGTCGGGCATTTACTGTATAGAGTATCCCAAGCCACGAGCACAAGTCAGATTGTAACACAATTACTCGTTCCCCAGTCTTTTCGGCGTGAGATCATGCGGTTGGCTCACGATGTCCCCTGTTCGGGCCATTTAGGTATTGATAAGACTTCGGGAGCGAATATTGGCTCGATTTTATTGGATGGGAGTGTTTAGTGAGGTGGCGCGATATGTAGCGGAATGCCGGAATGCCAGCAAGTAGCGCCGGGCGGGTTCGCCCGGCCCGCTGGTCCCACTGCCCCTGATCTCAGTTCCCTTTGGCGCATCGCTATGGACATAGTGGGTCCATTGAGCCAGTCTGACTCTGGATATCGCACATTTTAGTAGTGGTGGACTACTGCGACCAGATATCCAGAGGCAGTACCATTGAGATCCACTAGTGCGCAGCCATTGCTAAAGAGTTAGTGAATATTATATCGAGTAGGGATTCCAAAAGAAATCCTCACTGATCACGGAACGAACTTCATGTCACAATGTTTGAAAGAATTATACAAATTGATGCAAATTAAGTCGATCCGAACCTCCGTTTATCACCCGCAGACGGACGGTTTGGTGGAGCGTTTTAATCAGACCTTGAAACAGATGCTGAAGCGGTTTGTCAACCAAGAGCAAAAACATTGGGCTAAACTCCTCCCTTACCTAATGTTTGCAGTGAGAGAGGTGCCTCAGAGTTCGACCGGGTTCTCTCCCTTTGAGCTGCTGTATGGGAGGCAACCACGAGGTATCCTTGATCTTGTGAAAGAAGGGTGGGAGGAGCAAACAAAACCTCTAAAAACATAGTCAAATATGTAATTATGTTAAGAGACCGCCTAGCATTGGTTGGTCGTTTGGCGCAGGAGAACCTAAAACTAGCTCAGCATCGCCAGGAGCAACAGTACAATAAACAAGCACGTATTAGGACTTTTCGGCCAGGTGATAAAGTACTGTTGCTACTTCCCACATCGGAATCTAAGTTGTATGCTAAGTGGCAGGGGCCATATGAGGTGGTTCGGAAATTGGTAAAGTAAATTATGAAATTAGACAACCCGATCGCGAAATAAAACCGAAATTTATCATATCAATTTGCTAAAACCCTGGAATGAAAGGGAGGCCCTATTTGTAGCTGGTGACAGTTTGGAAGAGGATTTTGGTCCTACTGTCAATCCACCAGCTACAACTCATATTCCAATGGGGAACAGTTACTTCGGATCAGAAGCGAGAGCTCTACCAGTTAGTGGAAAGGTTTAATGATGTTTTCTCTGACTTGCCCGGCAGGACTAATGTTATTTCTCACGCTATTATTACTCCACCAGGGGTCAGGGTCGGGAGAGACCGTGCGGATCCCAGAGAGTCGCAGGGTTCCTATTAGCAAGGAGGTGGAGGATATGCTTGAGCTCGAGTCATTGAACCTTCCGGGCGAGTGGTGCAGTCCTATCGTGATGGTGGGCAAGAAGGGCGGCTCCACTTTCGGTTCTGCGTGGACTTTCGAAAGGTTAATGTCATCTCCAAGTTCGATGCATATCCAATGCCCGGGTGGATGAGCTCCTCGACCGACTGGGTAAAGCGCGGTTGATTTCGACCTTGGACCTGGCGAAGGATACTGGCAGATTCCACTGACTCAGAGCTCGAAAGAAAACTGCTTTCTCTACCCCAGATGGCTTGTTCCATTTCGGACCATGCCCTTCGGGTTGCATGGAGCTCCTGCCACCTTTCAGAGACTGATGGACCAGGTCTTAGCTCCCCATCATCAGTATGCCGCCGCCTACATTGATGATGTGGTGATTTTTAGCTCCACCTGGAAGGAGCACATTGTTAGAGTTTCAGCCGTCCTCCAGTCTCTGAGGGAGGCGGGGCTAACAACCAAGCTGGGCAAGTGTGCATTTGGCAAACAGGAGACCCAATATCTTGGCTACATTATGGGTAATGGCGGGTGAGGCCGATCGCCTCAAAGTCCAGGCTGGTGGAGGCGGCGATCCGAGAACCAAGTCACAGGTGAGATCGCTACTGGGGTTAGCCGGCTATTACCGCCGATTTATCCCGAGTATGCCACCATAGTTAACCCCTGGTAGAACTCACCCGAAGGCTGCTCCAAAAATAGTTAAATGGACAGGGCAGTGTCAGGAGGCATTTGATTTGATCAAGAAGCGACTCTGTCAAGCTCCTGCTCTGATTTCACCAGATTTCAGCAAAGAGTTCATCCTGCAGACCGATGCCTCCCACATTGGTCTGGGGCGGTTCTGTCCCAACAAGTTGGCGGGTAGAACACCCTATTATTTATCTGAGCAAAAAATGGCTCCTAGGGAGATTAACTACTCCGTCATTGAGAAGGAGTGTTTAGCCATCAAATGGGCTACTCACGCTCTTAGCTATTACTTGTTGGGCGTTCTTTCTCTCTTATCACTGATCATGCTCCTTTAAGGTGGTTACATACGATGAAGGACAATAGCGCTCGGATAACTTCGGTGGTATCTGGCTGCAACCCTTCCACTATACAGTGAAACATCGTGCGGGTAAGGAGCATCAAAATGCAGATTTTTTTCAAGGGAGGGGGACCATTGGGGAATGTAGAGTTGGCGAGTGTTCCTTCGGCATCACTCTGAGGGGTGAGATATGTGATAGCGAGAGAAAGGATCGATGCTGTAAATCTCCCTCCCGATTAGAAAGGGCTGTGTAAGGGGAAGGTAAGCTGCCTCCTAGATCTACTACCTCGGTGGTAGCTGGAAACCGGAAGGTAACCATATTAGGAGGTGCGGCGTAGCTGCAAGTACTCAGGGCGATTCCATTGCAGTCAGCTGCGGGGCAGCCCTCTATTGGAGAAACCAGGCGACGCGTTGACTGCAGGGAGGAGTTTGCTGGGTACAAAGGGGAAGCAGCTACGTCAAAACCTCCCCTTGCGCTGAGTTAAAAGCGATCGGCGGAGCCGATGTTGTTGTTTTGTGATTACGTGTTTTGTTTTTGAGTGTTAGCAGAGGAGCAGGAGGGCGGGAGGCTGTAGCCAGCGAGCCAGCACATACCCCAGAGCACGCCCCTCATCGCACAGCACTTCACAGCACAGCGCACGCACCACAAACCCAGAAAGAGAAGAGCACATTTTAGTGCACGGAGGACTGTGGTTATTGGAGTGTGTTTTGTTTACTTTTGTTTTAGCAGGGCGCTGAGTTTTGCCCCATTACCATCGCTGGTACTGGGGCTTATTATTATTATTATTATTATTATTATTATTATTATTATTATTATTATTAAAACCTTTTTGTTAATGGGAGAATTCAGTCTGGACATTCACTTTCTACTGCACCACACCGTTCAGCGTGTCACAACAGAGTCCACGCGCACTTTGCGGCCAAAATAAACAGGTAAACAAAACGATAAAGCAGTAAACAGATGAACAAGACAAACAAACACGGTGAGTGAAATCATAGACTTAGTTTTACTTTTTAAGTTTCTCCTTCTCCACACCCGTTCTCCACTCACCGAACACCCAAACCTCGAGTGAGTGAAAACATGCTGTTTTTATGCAGTTGTACCGAGACTCGATTGCTAGTCAATCATTCAATTGGAATCTCGGTACAACTGCACGTGAATTAATTAAGTGCACTCCCGTGACCACACATTACATTTTAACCAGCACGTGAAGTGATTTGTGCCCTCCTCGTGCCTAAATACAAATCTACCTTTTTAAATCACACGTGAAACACAGACCATTTATATCCCGTGTACCAATGACTATACACCAACATTTACACACAACACGTAACATATAATACACAGGGGGCACTTTGCCACATATACCCCCCTTGTGCAAAGCACACATGGCCTCACGGCCACCTCCCCTCAGTCCCAAAGTCCCGGAAGAGGGAAGCAAGTTGTTTCTGGGGTGGCCATGGTGGAATGTCTGGCACCCCCATTCTTCGTGGCTGGGAGCTCCTCTTCCGGGCTTCAGCCACACTATCTCCTGCCGCTGAAAGTGCAGCTGAGGGAGCTGGTCTCCTGACTTCCCCTTATTCATGGCGGCAGTTCCCCTCCGTGGGGCTCCGACCACACAATCTCCGCAGCGAAACTGCTGCGGAAGCTGGTCTCCTGACCTCCCCTTCTTCATGGCGGCAGTTCCCCTCCGTGGGGCTCCGCCACCCACCTCCGCAGCTTAAACTGCTGCGGGGGAGCTGGTCTCCTGACCTCCCCTTCTTTGTGGCCAGCTCCCTCCATGGGGCTCCGCCACCGTGTTTCCTGCCACGGAAATGCGGCTGGGGAGCTGGTCTCCTGACCTCCCCCTCTTCATGGCCGCAGCTCCCTTCATGGAGCTCCGGCCACAGTGTAGCGACCGAGGCAAAGCAGAGGCCCCGGCGACCCCAGGCGAAGCAGGACCCTCGATGACCCCAGGCGAAGCAGGATCCTGGCAACCCCAGGTGACGGCAGCAGCAGCGACCCTCGGGAGGCACGGCAGCAGCAGCGACCCGGGAGGCGGCGGCAGCAACAGCGACCTCGGGAGGCGGCGGCAGCAGCAGCGACCCTCGGGAGGCGAACTCGGGAGGGGAGCCCCTGGCCATAGAGGCGGCAGCGGAGCTCCACTTCTCCCTCGCACCCTGCACCCTGTGTGGAGCAAAAGGCAGCCCCAGGCGATGCGGAGCGACAGGCAGCCCCAGGCGATGCGGAGCGGCTGGCAACCCCAGGGCGATCGCGGAGCGGCTGGCAACCCCAGGCGTCGCGGAGCGGCTGGCAACCCCAGGCGATGCGGAGCGGCTGGCAACCCCAGGCGATCGCGGAGCGGCTGGCAACCCCAGGCGATGCGGAGCGGCTGGCAACCCCAGGCGATGCGGAGCGGCTGGCAACCCCAGGTGATGCAAGGCAGGCATCCTTGGGCGAAGCGAGGCAGGCATCCTTGGGCTAAGCGAGGCAGGCATCCTGGGCTAAGCGAGGCAGGCATCCTTGGCGGCGAGGCAGGCAGTCAGGACAAGCTGGGGTGTTGGCCCTCTCTCGGCCTCTGCGGCCGGGCGGTTCTTCCTCGTGCTTCCCTCAGCAGCCTATGCAAGGGCTGCTGAGGACCCCAGCATCTAGTCCTGGTCTTCTGGTGACGGAGAGGCAGCTCCTGCTCCTCTCCTGCGTGACGGTGGGGGAAGTGATACCAGCAGGCATTCATCCTCTGCTGGTGGGGAAGTGATACCAGCAGGCATTCCTCCTCTGCTGGTGGGGTTGGCGGAGGCAGAGGCAGCTCCTGTTGCTCTGCTCCTGCCGATGGAGGTGGCGGAGGCAGAGGCAGCTCCTGCTGCTCTGCTCCTGCGGTGGAGGTGGCGGAGGCAGAGGCAGCTCCTGCTGCTCTGCTCCTGCCGGTGGAGGTGGCGGAGGCAGAGGCAGCTCCTGCTGCTCTGCTCCTGCCGGTGGAGGTGGCGGAGGCAGAGGCAGCTCCTGCTGCTCTGCTTCTGCCAGTGGAGGTGGGAGCGGCGTGTAGTCTCCTGGCGGCGGAGGTGGGAGCGGCGTGTAGTCTACCCTTGTTTCAGGGGACTGGTGCGGCCCTCCCTCTCTTGTAGGGGACTGGTGCGGCTCTGCCTCGGAAGGGGAGACCAGCAGGCATTTTTCCTCTGCTGGTGGGGGACCCAGCAGGCCTTCACCCTCTGCTGGTGGACAGGGACCCAGCAGGCCTTCACCCTCTGCTGGTGGACAGGGACCCAGCAGGCATTCACCCTCTGCTGGTGGGACAGGGACCCAGCAGGATTTTCACCCTCTGCTGGTGGACAGGGACCCAGCAGGCATTCACCCTCTGCTGGTGGACAGGGACCCAGCAGGCATTCACCCTCTGCTGGTGGGACAGGGACCCAGCAGGCATTCACCCTCTGCTGGTGGACAGGGACCCAGCAGGCATTCACCCTCTGCTGGTGGAGGAGGCAGGCAGCTCCTGCTGCTCTGCTCCTGGCGGTGGAGGTGGCGGAGGCAGAGACAGCTCCTGCTGCTCTGCTCCTGCCGATGGAGGTGGCGAAGGCAGGACCAGCAGGAATTCACCCCTCTGCTGGTGGAGGTGGGAGCTGCAAGCAGTCCTCCCATGGCAGTGGAGGTGGAACCAGCAGGAATTCACCCTCTGCTGGTGGAGACTGGGGCTGTGGACGCTCTACCTTCCCCTTTTGGGCCGTGGACGCACCGACTCCTCCCTCTTGGGCTGTGGGCGCACCCGACTCCTCCCTCTTGGGCTGTGGACTCACCGACTCCTCCCTCTTGGGCTGTGGGACGCACTGACTCCTCCCTCTTGGGCTGTGGACGCACCGACTCCTCCCTCTTGGGCTGTGGACGCACCGACTGCTCCCTCTTGGGCTGTGGACGCACCGGCTCCTCCCTTTTGGGCTGTGGACGCACTGCTCCTCCCATTCAGGCGTGGGACGTTCGGGCTCCTCCCACTCAGGCGTAGGACGTTCGGGCTCCTCCCACTCAGCGTGGGACGTTCGGCTCCTCCCACTGAGGCGTGGGACGTTCGGGCTCCTCCCACTCAGGCGTAGGACGTTCGGGCTCCTCCCACTTGGGCTGTGGAGGCAAACCAGCAGGCATTCTTCCTCTGCTGGTGGAGACTTGGGCGTGGACACCCGCCTTCCTCTTCCCCTTCCCCTTCTCTGCCTCCTCCTCACCTTCCTCTCCTGGGCCAGTTCCTCCTCTCCCTCTTGGTAGGGGCAGCGCACACCGGGTGCCCGAACTCCCCACAGGCAAGGCACCAGCCTTGGTCCTCTAAACCACCGAGGAAGACCTCCAGATCCTGGCAGCCATCTCTCCAGTTCCAGCCTTCCATTTTTTTTTTATTTTTTTTTTTTTTATTATTGTTGTTGTTGTTTGTTGTTTTTTTTTTTTAAAACAACAAATTGCGGTTCCTGTTCTGGCCTGAGTCCTGGAGGCGCTGTAGATCCCTCTTCTGACACCACGTGTGACAGGCTGGCTGCAGGGAGGAACTCAGACCAGAGATAGAAACACACAGACTTGGGGTTTTGATGACGCTGAGCGCGTGATCGCGCTCAGCATTTAATAATAAAATAAAAAGATTTAAACAGAACACAAAAAACACAGGTCACGGCACTTGCGGCCAAAATAAACAGGTAAACAAAACGATAAAGCAGTAAACAGACGAACAAGACAAACAAACACGGTGAGTGAAATCATAGACTTAGTTTTACTTTTTAAGTTTCTCCTTCTCCACTCACCGAACACCCAAACCCCGAGTGAGTGAAAACATGCTGTTTTTATGCAGTTGTACCGAGACTCGATTGCTAGTCAATCATTCAATTGGAATCTCGGTACAACTGCACGTGAATTAATTAAGTGCACTCCCGTGACCACACATTACATTTTAACCAGCACGTGAAGTGATTTGTGCCCTCCTCGTGCCTAAATACAAATCTACATTTTTAAATCACACGTGAAACACAGACCCGTTTATATCCCGTGTACCAATGACTATACACCAACATTTACACACAACACGTAACATATAATACACAGGGGGGGCACTTTGCCACAGGGGCACATTCTCTGTGAATAAACCTTGTTACAGTATTACATTTGTAATAAAAACAGTTTTATTTTACTCCCACCAAATATTCCTCAAATTGCAGTTAGTAGTAAACACCCTGATAACTCTGGCCCTTAGTGTTTTATATGGTCCCGACATCACACTACATTTATAAATACAGAAAGTGGATGCCAATGTAATGTTGATGCTACAGGTGATGCCTGTAATAGTTAGAATTAATGAATGTGTAGTGAGCTTTGTAATGAGTTTGTACATGTGTAGGGGTGTTAAGAGTTTGGGCAAGTTCTGGCTGCTTAAATAAAAAACGATTTCTGTTATAATATGAGACAACCTACACGAGGTCCCCGGTTCAAATCCCACCTCAGCCACTGATTCATTTTGTGACCCTGAGCAAGTCACATAACCTCCTTGTGCTCCGTCTTTCCGGTGAGACGTAATTGTAAGTGACTCTGCAGCTGATGCATAGTTCACACACCCTAGTCTCTGTAAGTCGCCTTGGATAAAGGCGTCTGCAAAATAAACAAATAATAATAAACGTATTAATCACAAAAATGAAGATTGTATTAAACATAAAAAGGTGTTGCTGTTTTTTTTACCATTATTATTGTGTCTCTACGCACAGGATGACATCTGTACACAAGAGATGATTTTTCAAAAGGAAATTATACATATCATTAAGTATTTTAAATTTAACAACAAATAGTCAAATTACCTATCAATCATATCTGTCACCACTTATATTTTAATACCATGTAAAGCCTCTGAAAAATGGGTCTTAACTTTACATGTTCAAAATTTTTTTGAATATGTGGAAGATTAGAATTCAAGGCATGTCGCTGCTGACTTCAATAGGAGTAATTTGCAGCTGGCAGAGGTAATAGCTTTTTACAAGACAGGGCTGATACCACCCAAAAGACTGTTTAAATGAGACCTGGCACCCTGTAGAGTTAATAGAATCAATATGAGGCAAGCCATTCCATTATGTTCTGGATTGTTAACATTTGTTTTAAGCAACACACTGTCCTAACCATACTTGAGACGAGTCTAGTTTTTTCTACCAAAATCTAGGCGTTAGAGGAAAGGCGCTCACTGAAGTAATAACAAGTGAGGCATGTGAGTCAAGAAAGAATCACCCGAAAATCTAATTGAAGGAAGTAAAAGGTGGAAACCCTTTCCTGTGTGCTCAATATTCCTTATTCTTTATAGGATTAGTGAAGGAGATCTGGAAGCCAACATTGGGTGTGTTTGTGGCAGAATTTCCATTAGCTGGGAGGGTTGGCTTTGTAAATAGAGACTCTCATCATAATCTATTGTTTTAGAGCTGTAATACAAGTCCTAATAACTCAGTGTTTTCTTATATCCTTTCAGACTGAAAATGCAGATTTAGAAATGTGTATATATCTTTTAAAAACTTTAATTAACTCCTATTTTATTAAAGGAGAAAGAAAAATGTACTTGCAGCTACCTGACCGGTACTACTGTGCAGCTTTGTTTAATGATCTTGGAAAAATTCCTTATATTTCTTTGTGTTCTACTGAAACTCAATTTAAACTGAAAAAAGATCTAGAATTTTATTTCCTTTTTAATTTATTTTAATTCATTATCAATGATCTATTAATCAGTTGCCATATTAAGTACAGCACCCCCATTTTATTGGAAGTACTGTAAGTGTTATTTTTCCTTTAGTTGTTAATTAAGAGTTTAGTTAATATTCATTTTTGGTAACACTTTGTAAAGGGATACTATATATTATCTATATTTTACTAATATTACTCTCTTACCTGTTTAATATCCAGGTAGTGTTAACTATCATATGTTGTTGTTTTTGGTTAGATCACTTAACCTTGCTTACAAACCATTCTAGCAGGTGGTTTGAAAAATTGGGTTTTGTATAGATGTTTTCCAGTTATTAATTCAAAGTTGCCACGGTTGCAGAGGGTGCAGATATTACAGTTGCACACCTCTAGTGGTACCTTTAGTCTTCAGAATAATCCCCTGTGGTTAGTAAGCACATAGTAGAATATAACAGGTAAAGAATTAAAAATGTAAATTGTGTTAAGTACAGTATCCCTTTAACAGGGCAAAACTTTGTAATTGTTTAAGAATCAAAAATAATCATCCTTGTTGTTTTTAGAATATTAATGACAATGTTAGCAATACTGATGGAAGGTAATCTGTATGGGTTTTGAATGTGTAGAATTGAATTCCTTTACATATCTAGAGAATCGCTTATTCAGTTGTGATGAAACTTGGTATTACCTTACTTAAGCACAAGCGGTATAATCTAGATGTATATGAATGCATCTGATCTGTTAAAGCCACTTGGCTTGTCATCATATAGTCATATTGGTAAATATAGTATGTGAAAATACAATATCCTTGACTGAACGATATTGTATTTTCAATCAAACAAAAATGGATTCATCCTATAAGGTTTTGAATACCCGTAGAATGTGTCAACTTGATTTACCCTCTGTTTAATATTGAAATAAACACTGGTGTAGATTTACTTCAGTAGCTCTCAACTGCAGACATAATTGGTGGTACTGCTACTGGTATGGAAAAATGAGTGGGTTTTCATTTTTTTATATTTCATTTTAGGGACGATAACACTGGTGTGTCAAAGAGTTGGGCATATTGCTATCCCACACCTTGCAAATACACATTAGTCCTGATATGAAAGCTCCACCACCCCACACTTCAGTTGTAAGAACCTCCCTTCTAGCATGGACTGACAATTATGTTAAATGAATCCAAACTGTAAGTGAACTTCTTTCCATGAGGAGGAACTTGAGATCATCGTTCCTCTTGATGCATAGAACAAAACCTAATTCCATAACTGATGAACCCAAGAAATCCTCTCTAATGAATACTTGGGGACATTGTTTACACTTTGCCAGACTCTTGTTTATATCTCTGTCTTTATAACAGTCTGCTTACATTTTTGTGGAGCCAAATCAAATGTTCTACCATGCAACAAATACAATTCACAATTACTTAACAGCAGGGTTTCTGTTTCAAATAAACAGGGCTGCTTGACAACCATAAAACATTTGTAACTTGAACATTCTATGCTACACTGTGTCTTGGAAAACGTTAAAGTGTTAGCCCTTACAGTACATGACTCATGCTTTCTAGAACCAAACGCTTAACGTAACAGGAACTCGTATGGGCAGCTAATGTGCAATCAGTACTGCGCTAACTGAAGGAAAATAGCATACAGACATATACAGTGTGTAGTTAAAAAGTGAATCAACAATGGATCTTTCAGACAAACACACTTATTATGGTGTCATCATTTCTACATAAAAGGTAAGTACATATAAAAAAAAAGAAAAAAAATACTACAGTTGAGGCCCTTGCTGTGTGTTGCTCATGATTTCTAGAACTGATGTGGTAAAAAAAGAAGAATATTCAAGTGTAGACAGTAATAAAAGTGCAGTCTTTAACAGAAAGGAATTTTACAGGTACACACATATATAATGTACAAGACACATCGCTGTTACCATTTTCGAATATGTGTTCTAATATTAAATGAGAACATTTGTACAGTAGCAAGGACAACCCTGTTTTTTCGTAATGCCTTAACATGTCACAAACCAGTTGTGTAGAGAAGGTTATGATTCTACAAACCTGTGTTCACCAGCCTTCATATGCTTTATAGTTTAGTAAATGATGCAGACTCCGCATTTGGGATAGATTGGCATTACATTTAGAATCCATTTCTGGATTCATTGACGTAGGGGATGATGGGTTGTATGGTGTTGTACAAGCCTTGCCTAAGAGTGTTTGTTTACTTTTACTCCAGAGAAAATCTTGTGGTAAGGCTGACCGAACTGTAAGTTTAACTAAATGAAACGGCACAAAGAGTTTCTCATGATATTCAATCACTGACAAGTGGGTCATTTGAGTTCAGAAAGGGAATTCATGTCTGTAAGATGACTGGTAGGCCTGTGTTCCCATTCTGAAATATGAAATGTTATTATTTTCATAGGCATATTTTTTAAACAATGTTCTTAAAGTGCACCAGATAACCCCTTTTAAATAGATTTTTAGAAATGTACTGGCTTTTCTTTTTTTTGTACCAGCATAACCAGCACTTTAAAAAAACAAGTATCTTGTATCTGCATGTCAAACTAAAAACTTTTACAACCACCAGGCCATACAGTGTTATTTTTATTCATATTTTTTGTCAGTACACTTGACACGACCTTTGTATTTGGCATCACATTTCTAATCTAATACTAGTGTTACTAATGTTGCATAACTGATTGTACAACATTGCACCCCTTATATTATGGCATATATCACATAAACCTAATGCTGCATAAACACATACTAACTAAAATGAGTTATCCAATGAGGGTGGCCAGGGTTTACATTTCACCTTATAATTAGATGTTCCACTAGTGGTGTCTCATGGTTTACTGCTCATATACAGATTCCAGATTATTTTATAAAGACCCCACACATTTTGTTTAATGACTGTCTGGGTCACACAATTATTTTTTGTCTGTTGCTAGACTAGTAATTTTTTTTTTTAACAAACCCCATCATATTTTGGCAAGTGTTATTTTGTCTTGAGACTGCAATACATGGAATTATGCTTGAACACTCAGGATGATGTTGTAGTCTGCATCGCCCACTGACATCATCAATGTTAAAAAATTGGAATTTAGACCAAAAAACAAATCCAACAAATAACAGAGCAAATGTTCAAAATGTGACAACATATTCATTCTTTTACGCAAATTATGTCTCTCTTGAGGCCCCTGTTGTCAAACATGTCATCCAAATCCTTCAAGTTTTTTTTTTGCTTGTTCTAGTTAAACATGGAATAAACCCATAGTGTATTAGCAGTGACTGGGTGGTTATCTGGTGCTAATCTATGAAACATCCAGTACATATTGGAACAATTTAATATTGTATGATCTCCAAAGCAAATTACAGTCTAGCCTCCATCAAAAATTCTTTGGGTGTATCGGAATTGCGCAGCAGTGTGGAGTAGTGGTTAGGGCTCTGGACTCTTGACTGGAGGGTCATGGGTTCAGTCCCAGGTGGGGGACACTGCTGCTGTACCCTTGAGCAAGGTACTTTACCTAGATTGCTCCAGTAATAACCCAACTGTATAAATGGGTAATTGTATGTAAAATTAATGTGATATCTTGTAACAATTGTAAGTCGCCCTGGATAAGGGCGTCTGCTAAGAAATAAATAATAATAGTAATAGGGCTAAGTAGTTTACATAGTGGTTATACTACATAGGGCTATGTTATAGAATTAAAGTAAATCTTATATAAAATTAATAATTGCATAAGTCTCACATTTTCAAAGCCTTAGTTTACACTGTTTGTCTTTGTACTGCATTGTATTGTTTTGTATTATACCAGTGAGCTTGTAATGTATGTTAACAAGCTTCTTCAAGTTTTCCAAGCCTGTGAGCAGATTTAGTGTTTACCTGTGACAAAGTGATTTGTAGTGCGTAGGTGTAGTGGTGATGCAGGTGCTCCAGACAATGACAAACACAAAGTTCACGGTTCAAACAATTATTTTTATTTTCTTTTTGGTCAGCTTGACCACTGAAATAATAATGCTGGCTCTACCCAACTATGGGTATTGCCAGCATATAAACCATGGGGTTTCAGTCCCGAAATAATATTGCAAAACACAGACACACAAAACAGATAGAGACACGTCTCTGGACAGTGAGTGCTCAGGTGCAGGTGCGGTGATTTAACAGTAGTGGTATTAAGTACAGGTGCAGTGCAGTCCGGGTTTAGCGCTGGCTTGAAGCAGTAGCTCCCAGGTTCATATTAGCCGTCTGGGAAAGACAAATACAGACAGTTATAAACAAACAAAACACTTCACTCAGGAGTACTAATAGGTTGTTTCCTTTCTCGGTCCTAGCGGTAACCACATCAAAAGGAACAGATTGCTGGGGCCACTTCCCCTAAATACCCTCCGTCACGCCCTCTTTCGGTATCACGGCCAATCACGTCTCCTCCAATCTGTGACTGACACATCGCCTACCACATTAAGGCGATGACTTCTGGTATTGTGGCTCCTACCCCTTCCTGGATGGCCGACTTCCAACTGACCATGGAGCCGTCCAGGGCACACTGTTCCTGTTATGCAGTGACAGCCTTGTACTGAACATGTACTTTAGTGGTTTGTAATTCTGGTATTGCGCAAAACAACAGCTTGTAACCAGGAGGTCCCCGGTTCAAGTCCCAGTTCACTCACTGACTCATCGTGTGACCTAAGCAAGTCACTTTACCTCCTTGTGCTCCATCTTTCGGGTGAGACATTGTTGTAAGTGACTGCAGCTGATGCATAGTTCACACACTCTAGTCTCTGTAAGTCACCTTGGATAAAGGCTTCTGCTAAATAAACAAATAATAATAATAATAAAAAAATAGATGCATAGCACTTCACATTTAACTGAACGATCTCCCGGTTTTCAGACTCAATGTAAATCTTTTTTTTTTATTTGCTTCTCTTCCTTATCACCATAGTTATAGCTTGCTTCAGTTGTTGTGCATATCAAGAAAGCAATGTATATTTCTTCTTTTTACAATTATCCTTTACAGGCCTTGGGGCCACCCATGTGATAATGTTATTCATGGGTATTCTCTGCATATGGACAAATAAATCAGGACTGAATGAGTTACCTCATCTGTATTACTAGTTTTATTTTTACAGCTCAAGTTTTATAAACCAAGTCAAAAGACCTCTGGTGGCACACATGTAATGCTGCATGCTTCTGCTTTATAGCTCAGAAGAACAAAATACACAGATACTGTACCATTCTTCAGAATTAACATTCTGAAGCTTTTAATTTGTGTTTTACGTCAAATACTTACTGTGGCAGTGTAAAACATGTTAGTGCAATGTCACCTTGTCTTTTTCATTACCAGTACTACAGGTTTCCAGGAATGTTATTGAAGAATTGTGGTGCAGTATCTTTTGTTTTCCAATCAAGAGATAACTGTATCTGCTCGTAGATAAGTCCATGAGACCAGTGGTGGTGGAAGCTTTTTACGATTTGGGGGGGTGGGGCAAAGCTTCCTCAGTGCTATTGTCACAAGTGACAAAATTTAAAGGGGTTTTTGTGTACTGTTGTTTTTTTTATTTTTTTCTGGAATCTGCTCCTCTCAACCCCCAGTTGGTTTTATGTGTGTTGTGGCTGACTGTGGGGTAGAGCATTTTCTCCTCAGCAACTGGAAGTCCCGCCTGGTTAGCGCCACAGCCAATGGCGGTCCAGGCAGGACTATATAAGGGGTTGGATTTGAGAGCAGGGCAGGATCACGGAAGACAGGAGGATCCAGGAGGATCCAGGAGGATCCAGGAGGATCCAGGAGGATCCAGGAGGATCCAGGAGGATCCAGGAGGATCCAGGAGGAGTGTGTGCAGGCAGGGCGCACAGCCAGGGGGAAATATACTGTGGAAGATTTACTGTTTGGAGTACTTTGAGAAAATGATAATTTGGCAACAAGAACTTTGTTGTGGGTACGGACTAGCACTGGCACAATATCAAGGAACAGGTTTGGAGTTTTTTTCTTGTTTCTTTTGTTGGGTTGGGACAATATAGGGAGGTTGGCTGTATTTTTTTTACTTGTTTTGGTGTGTTTTTTTCTGGCTACTGTATACTATCATTGGTGGGTGACAATCATTTTATCATTTAAGGATTTCACAAACATGTTTTTTTGGATTTACAACAAATAGCAATTTATTTTTGGATGCTTGTTTTTGTTTTTTCTCCTTGGTGGAGCAAGGGATGGGTGTAACTGCTCAGGGTCCCAGTGCTTAATCCAGGACGTTTGGGCCCCCCGTGGGCCCTTGATAGGGGGAAAATTGTTTTTTCCTTGATTTCTGGAAGAGAGAAAAGGACAATTAATCGTCAGGTTCCATGCTAATTGTTTTGTCTATATTGCTTACCTGTACCGGCTGGCCCCCTTCACCACAGTTAGAGTGTGCTTGAGGCCTCCAGTGGTTCACCTACCTTGCCTTTAGATTTGGAGTCCAGCTTCCAGGTCGGGTCCGGTGGCGGCAGATGTTATCGGGCGAGGTCCAGGAGCGTGGCGAGAGAGAGAGAGAAACGGGGTTAGAGATTGGTGAAGGAAGTGACCAGAACCTTTGGGGTAGAAGGGGTAGTTTATTTACTTGTGTGTCAGTTCCTGACGGCCCTTTTCTTTGCCCCACTCTCCTATCTCAGGTCCTTCGGAGGCGGCAACCGATTTGCAATGGCGAGATCCAGTAGGGGTGATGGCTCCGCATCAGTGGGAGGCAACAGCGTGGACCGAGCGAGTCGGGGAAGCCTTGGGAGGGTGGGGTCTACCCCCCCCTGGACTATTTATTTTCTTCTTTGTTTGTTTTGTGGAACAATAATTGTCTGTGGTGCATGAATAGTTGTTGTTTTTTTTGAGACCGTGACCAACAGGAGGGGACTGCCTAGTATGTGTTTTCTTTTGAGTTTTCTTTTGATCCTTTTTTTTGGCACTTCCTTTTGGAATTTTAACTTACCTTTTTTTGTATTTTTGTGTGGTTAGGTTTCAGTACTTTTTTTACCCTGTTGAGAACAATAAACATTGTTTTACCAGACGTCGCGCCATTGTATGTGTGTGGGAACCCGGGGGAACCTACACAGGGGAACGAAATAACTATTCGTTTAATAAGGTCCTTGCCTTACCAAAAACAATGTGGCGTAGTCATCAGCTACATAGGTTCACTAGCTAGGTTATCTCAGGTCACCCTTCCTGTGACACTATTTTTAGTGTTCCTGCCAAAACACAATTTGTGAGTTAATATTGAAAATAATTAAGACCCTACATAAATTGCGACGAGATCTTCAAAAAGTGCAGCTCAATTGCAACCAAAGCAGGAAAAAAAACAATTAAAAGCCTTACAAACAGTGTTTCATTTTCTTAATTCATAAAAATGGATTTTTTTAGTGGCAATTTTGTATACATGTGTGACAGGGTGGCTGTGCGGTGACGTCGGGCCAGAAGCAGGAAGGAAACTGACACCAGGTACTGCATATTCAAAAAAAGAGATGTGGCGGAGCCGTTTTATTTTTAAATAACAAAAATAAATAAAAAGTTCAAACACAAAACACTTGCTCACAGAGCGAAAATAAATAATTAAACAAAACAAATCTTGAACACAAAAGAACACTAAGGTCAGGCTGAGCAACTGCCTTCACTGATTCTTACGTTTTGGTTTTTAATTTTTGTTTCTCTCTCGCTCCTCTCGCTTCTAACACCCCCCACCAGAGTGCAGAGAGCTGCAGGCTTTTATGCAGGTGACCATCTCCCGATTTAGCAACAAATGAATCACTTAATTAATTCTGGAGATGGCCACCTTCTGCACAGGGTTTTTAATTATTCCTGGCAGAGGACGAGTACCCACTCTTGCCTCTGCCAGGACACATTTTAAATAAAACAATAAGAAGCAAAACACACGGCTCTCCTCGTCATTTACACACAATAATAAATCAAAAACCACAAATACAAAAATAACACACGGGCGGAGGGGGAAACCCTGTTCTAAAATAAACAAATACATTTAAACAGCAGAGCTTTCTACCGCCCTGCTACAACATGTAGAAGTAAAAATGTTTTACAGTAAATCGCTCACAAAAAAAAAAATCAAGTCCCTCAAACTTTTGTAGACTGACCAGTGCATTTACAGTATTTCACAGTAAATAAAGTTGGAACACAAACGCGAGCCCAGACATACCTGTATATTTGCTGTTTACAGGAATTCAATTTCAAACAAAAATGTGTTGGCTACATTTTTTCAGAAACTTTTCAAGAATGGTTTATAGCATTGACAAACATACTTTTTTTTAAACTGTTGCAGACTTTGTTTTTGCTTGAATTCATGCTGTACTGTCTGTACAGGTACACATGTGAGGGAGCATTACCTAGGGCTTTACCATGGAAAACTGTTCTTATATCCTATATAAAAGCGAACATGGTTGATGAACTGTTTGTGAACGTTTGTGTATTTATGTAAGCATTTAAGTTATTAATAGGTGCTAAAATGTATTAGCGAAAGCAAAAAACTTTTTTTTAAAAAGTGTAACGTATAATGACTGGGTTGTATTTTGGCTTGGGATCCTAACATAGAGACATTAAAGATTCTGAAAATTATTTTATTTTTCTGTAAATAAATTGTTAAATCACATTTGCTGACTGTCTTGTGATCTTATGTAAATTTATGTGTTTTATGTTGTGGTGGTGCCATTGCTTTACTTGATGCTAGCATAGCTCCATCCATATTTTGAAAGATACATTTTTAAAATGCTTTGTTATTGTAGGGGGAGGGGGGGTGCATATTTCCATGTAAATGTTGTAACTTCAATAAATGAACCTCTGCATTTTCTGACTGGGATGCAACATTCGACATACAACAATGTCAGAAAATGCTAGCGGGATGCATTTTCTAACGTTACACTGGCTTAATTCCTCTCTCACCGCGGGTTGTTACTCTGTTATTGTGATGCCTTCCACTACACACCAAAACTGCTTAATTCAGCACACTTGCATTCTCACTCAGACTCCCCCGTCACTCTCCTCACCTGAACTATTGGGCTTTTTATCTTTCCCTGGCTGTTTGAAACATTATAGTAATTGACACAGCAGTTAACAATGTGCAAAACATCAGACATTACACATGTGTTAGTGCTGATCACTCTGTTTGTTATGTAACTTGTTCACAGTGAATTCATAACGTTTATCAAAGTAATCAATCTGCATCCAGTTGCCTGATTTCTGCAACTTGCCATTCAAACCAGAGACTAGTTGCTATTCCTGTTGGGCTTACTGTATTGCCACTGATATTGACAGACAACATTCAGAGGGTGTGTACTAGAATGACGATTTGCTTTAATCAAGCAGAAAAATGTGAAATACATAAAAGAATACGGTATGTATCTATTTTTCAGGTTAAAGGGAATTTCCAATCCATTTTTTATTATACAGATCAGAGTCCTCGCGGTTCCAATCCTCCTATATATGTTTCAGATTGCATTTGACTATAATTTCTCACTTACTGTGTGCTAACACAATTATAAGGACTCTCTGTGTGCTCACACTGGTTTTCATTTAAGGTAATGGCTGCAGATACAGGAATAAATGATTCTAGTTTAATCAGCAACTTTGTGTCTTGCTGGCATTTGTGACCAGCCCATCCTCTTGGTCATTGGTTCATCTTTTGGGGAACCTATTGAAAACTATTGTATTTTACTGTCTGTAAAACACAGATAAACATAAGAATGTAAAACATGTCCTGTGTTTTGCTAAGGAAAGGCAGCAACCAGTCTTCAATGGCAGGAAATGTCAGGACAGCCCTCAGGGTTACTGCCTGCTCTCGTAACACAATTTATTTCTTATTGAGGTCAAGGCTGATACTGTATATCATTATCAAAACACCACATTTAGTTAGGCTTTGTCCTCTGGCCATAAACCACCCAAATTAAAAAAAACAGTATACAGAAACAGTATTTAATTATAGTTCAGATATAGTATTTTTTTTACCCTGCTGTAAACCCATGATGTACTGTAAACCTTATTTTATTTCTACTCCATACATTTTAGCCAATTCTGCTATATCAAGTTAATCACTAAAGGGAGCAATCTCTTTAATCGTTGTGTTTAGATTTCTAGATTCACCTTGTTCAGATTAGATTTTCTAAATTAAAGAACCTGTGTACAAAAACAAATATTATCCATGTGACATTCCCAGGGTGGCATATCGCTGGCTACACTTTTAAACACTAAAACCTTTTGGGTAAATTGGAATTTTTTATGGCCATGAAATAGTTAAACAGTACAATTTAGGGAAAAGAAAGTGTGTTTAAACAGAGCAAATCAAATCAACTTGTCATTCTATTGATTGGAATGAATGGACTTGTAAAAGGGTATAAGGAGCCACTCAGAGAGAGACACGAGAGACAGAGGTTGTGGTAAAAATGCCCTTAGAAGCCCATGGTTTATTTACACATAAAAATTGTTTCACAATACATAAAAGCTGTTGCTTCAACAAAAGGAAGCATCTGTGCTACCACCAATGGTAGGCATTGCACACTGGTGCTTTAAACAGACCTGACTTTTATAAAACACTCAAAAGAAAAACAGTTTCAAGAACCTTCCCTGTTCAAAAGGTTGCCCTGCACAGGCTATATGTTCAATCCTCCTAACTCGCAATTCCACAGCAAGTGCACTCTCTAGATTTGTTTCTATTCAGTAACCAGGTCGTAAAAACATTTTATATCACATGTATTCATGAATGAATATTTCAGAAATCAGTCAGAAATATATGTGTGAAGTTGTTTAGTTATTATTTGGTCTAACTCTGGAAATTGGAGTAATCCTTCTTCAAAGTTCATATGGTACATTTTTGGGGTGCATTTGCATCCCTTTCTGCCTTCAGCTGGAGATCTGGGGGAGATGTAGAAATGGCAAATCACTTCTAAAATGACTGATTTATCCCTAAATATTTGTTTAGCCAATAGTCCTTTTCATGAAACTGTGTGCCTATGTATGTATAACACATTAGTTTCCAGCACTGTATTTGATAATTGAATTCTTTACAGTATCCTGCTTATTACCTGATACAATGCTGTATTCAGAAATTATTATTTTATTATTTTTTTCCGTCTTCATGAAGTTGCAAAAAAGGCGTGTCTTTCATATAGCAACGGCACATACAGTATGAGATACTGTGGCTGGGCCGTTGTGGTTCCGATCATCCAGCAGCAACATGGAGGCGGTGCAAGGTGGCTGCTTCCAATCACTTGGATGGCGTGCAGAAGCTGGAGTCTGCATGGATTGCCCAGTACAGGCTCCCATTGACCCATTGGTGCACCTCTGCAAGGGCTTCAAGGGATGCACCTGGAATAAAAGAAGGACGGGGGTGGGGGCAGGGGATGGAAATTGTGTTACATTTGTTGCATTATTTTTGGAAGGCTAGGGGCTACTTAAGGGGAGCTTGCAAGCTCCTTGGGGGAGGGTGGAGGCAGAGTGTGGAAGCAGAGTATATACACTGGGTATTGGTTGCACAGCTATCAAGATTTATGTCTGCCAAATAAAATAATTGCTGTTCTGGTACCTGAAGCTTTCTTGTCTCTTCTCGTCTGTTCTACTTCTTCTGTACCTGAAAAGCTGGTACGCTACAATATACTTCAGGGTACCAAGCGCAGCTCCTGTTTACTTGCAGACTGTTGAGATCTACTGGGGAGCTGGGATAGATGAAGATTTAGCACTAAAGATTCATTTTTAGCCCTATGTAGTCAATTTCAATCTCAGAATGGGGGTTTATGTGTATAATACACACAGTTCTAGCACTTTATTTGATTACTGCATTCTTTACAGTGCCCTGCTTATTACCTGCAACAGTAAGTACATTATTGAAAAAATAAGATTTTATTCCACAAGTTGCAAAAAATATATCTTTTATACCACTAATGCACAGCCTCTGTAGAATCGATGTTTGAAAGAGCTGACAGGCAATTCAGAGTAAATGTGCACACCATCTACAGGAGTTTGATACGGCTATATGGATTAGCATTATTTTTTTTTCTTTCTTAGTTTTTGATACATAAAAAGTTCTCTTTGCGTATTTTTTTGGACAAAAGACTGAAGCTACTTTTTTATGTGCAGTACGACAACATATTGAAACATGTGTATGTGTAGACAAATGGTTTTTTACTAGATTTTTATGCGTTATGTTTCCAAGTAGAATATAATATTTAGGCTTCCAAGTCGTAGGCTGGGGAAGCCTATTGTTTTTGTTAGGATTATTATTATTATTATTATTATTATTATTATTATTATTATTATTATTATTATTATTATTATTATTATTAATTTTATTTTTTTTTCTGCCAAAACATGCTCAAAAACTCATGAAATTCGGTACACTGGTAGATGCCTATGGGGGATAGTTGGTGATATTCAGCAAATTTGCGCAAGTCACATGGTTCGGCAGCCATATTGGATTTTACGGAATTTGTTAAAACGCCTATGTATCGGAAACCGCTTACTGCAGAGTTCTGAAAATTGCTATACATGTTGAGGGCTAGTCCATGATTAACTGTTGTTAATATGAAGCTGATTGGTTCTGTGGTTTGGCAACCACATTATTAATGACATAAAATTACAATAAAAATATAAAATCATCAAAATTCAAACATCTTCTTCTCTGAAACCGCTTATCCGATTGAAACAAAAATGGGAATAAAACATCTCAGTATGGTCATCTGTTACGCCTGTTCAAGGGAAGTTGCTACTGTGAAAATCATGGCGTCCACGCTGCATGACATCATCAACATACACAACTGGCTATAAAACCGCCTATAACTTCTTATCGGCTGCACCAAAACGCACAAAATTTGACACGGATGTAGAGAACTATGCAATGTTGTGTCATGGTCAATATGGCAGCCTTTGGTCACATGGTGTGGCAGCCATCTTGGATTTAATGAAAAGTTTGGACAATATTCAAACGTCTTCTTCTCATGAACTGTAAATAGTACAGCTGTGAAAAATGTTGTACATAGTGAGCTCATGTCCACGATTGATTCTACTTAAGGAAAAATGGATCGGTCACATGGTGTGGCAGCTATGTTGGATTTTGCATAAAACACTTAAACAACAACTGCTCATGAGCCCTTTGGCTGATTTACATGAATCTTGGGTATACGTTATCTTTGTACTGTCCTCTAAAAAAAGAGGAAAAGTTCCTACATCAACAAACATGACCGCCATGAGCCAATCAATATGGGTGACATGCCAGTTTTGCAAATTTTTCACCCTGAAATGACACATTCCCACCACTGGGAACAGCTGTTAACATGGAAAAGTCTGCAAGGTATAGAAAAAATATAGAAAGGTATAGAAAAAAATATGGTTGAAATTTATTAGATGTGACTTTTGTTGTTTTACAAAACTGGTGTGTTTATATGAGCACTACAGGTAATGCAAGTAGTGTGATGTGTAATGCATAAATCGTTTTATATAGTATGGTTAAGTTCTGCTAAAGGTCAAATTTAAAGCTGGCTGTAAAATTTCCAATAATTTCTTATTGACTGCAGATGGTTGTTATATAACATGCAGAGTTCTGATTGAAGCCAAAATGAGCATAAATGATGTAAATATGATTATCTTTTATGGTTGTTCAAGGGAAGTTGCTACAGTACAAAACATGGCTGCTGTGGGCCAATGAGATTTCAGCATTGATCATCTAACCAATGATTCCAATATTTTGGCCATAATTGACACAGTCAGCTGTGTCCAAAATGATTTGTGATGATAACGTTTCATCTATAACAACCATTGCGCTTCAATCACACACTAACTGTTTGGAAGCCGTAAAGTTGCTCGCAACTCTAGTTATTTTTGTAGTTGGTATTTGTGTTTGTGCCATTTTAAAGGCATTTACTCTTGATAGCACAGTTTTGTTTTGTTTTAAATCAATCAATAAATAACATATTTAAAAAATGTTTAGCACTTGAAAATAATATAAACCAGTTTTGTGTGGTTTTTTGTTGTTGTTGTTTTTTTTTGCTTTAAATGATAAGTTAAATTGTTTATGTATGTAACCCCTGTCAAGGTAAATACCTGATTCTGTGTGCAGCTGAGGCATCCCTGCCACACTCGTTCCCAGCCAGGATGTAAACAAACTGTGCTCTGCTAGGAAATGCCCCCAGGAAATTACGTGCATGAGCAGCGTGCACCATGGAGACATTATAAATAGCAGCCATGACAGGCAGAGGAGGGAGACCATGGCTCAACTGCTTTGTGGAGACATGTTGTTTTTTTCTGCTGTTTTCAGAAGGCCCCGCGCCTCCCAAGTTCAAGATATCCTAGTGAGTTTGGGTTTAAATTCAGCCATTAGAGTTATATATAAAAGAAAAACCTATACCAATATACAGTATGTGTAAATGTGTATACACAAGAGTACATACAATTGATATAATAATATATGGAAAACCCTTTTCTAAATAATAAAAAGTTAAGGTGGGAGACCTGATTCTCCCTGGAGGCACCAAGCATCTCTAGCTGTTACCAACAAATCACCCAAGCCGCTGACACCCCATTCTTAACCAGTGGGGACACCGGGTAAGGGGCTCCTGTTTACCATTGTTTAACCACACACCACCAAACCCCCTTACATATATGTAGGGTGCATTTGTATCCCTTACCACCTTCCATCTGAGCTTAATTGTTGCTGCTGCCGAAGGGTTAATAATGAGCAATCAACACGTGTTGAAACCTCATGACTCCCATTCTTTGCAGTCATGTTTTCAAAATGTCGGTATCATGCATTATTTAGCTAGTATGGGGTATTAATCTATTCCATACCAGGACTGTATCTTCTTAATTACTTAAACACCTAGGTTCAACTAAACATTTAAAAATGTTTGGAACAAGGCTCTGGTGTGTTCAATTCAAGAACTAAGGCCATGCGGAGAAAAAGGTCCTGGAGAGAACTGGAGACCCAAAAGTCTACAAGTGGTCTAGCAGAACCTCGTTCTACTCAACAGTGACACCAAGTCATAAAAGCAGGGATACATTAGGGAGTAAAAGGTTTGTCTGCCAATAACTACAAGGTGAGCAAGCAATCTCCTGCTGTCCTGGAATGATATTGTGGAAATGTACTGCATCTCTAGTTTGAATCCCTTCCTACAGGCTTAGCAAGGAATCTGAACTGATGGTGAACCCTCTGATGCAGCAATTCAAGTTTCCAGTGTTCTTGTTTGTTGAACCATGTCATTACCTACTTCTCCTGAAGCACATCGCCTGCAAAAATAAACAAGTTAAATTCCAAATAATTTTGTTACATCAACGTCTTCCTGCACTTCGTAAAATGAGCCACGTACTGTACAAGTGAAACAAGCTTACTCACCAAGCGCTTTTCCAGTAACTGTGAGGGAATTGTGCAAGTGAATACTTATGTAATGCATTAAACAAATGGCGGGCATAAAATGTTCAACTATAAGGTCACTGTAAAACGTCTCCAAGACTTGAAAATCTTAATTTAGTTTTGTTCCGGGGCACTTATCTATCCAGAGAAGTAAAGGCTTGGACACACATGATTATTATGATTAGTTTATTTGGCAGTACTTGGTGGTTCTGTGCTGCACTGCTCTGATGGTTGCTAGTTTGAAGCAGTGGTCTGTTATAAAAAGAGAGCTATATATTTGAACAAATATGTTTTAAACAGTTTGATTAGTATTTCTGTATCACATTCTCCATTACTTTTTGATTTGAGTTTATTTATTTTGCAAAAAATATATGAAAGACATGCCTTTTTTGCAACTTCATGAAGATGGAAACAAATAATAAAATCCTATTTTTTCAAAATTGCACTGTATCAGGTTCTACGCAGTTTACTTTAAAGAATACAGTTATCAAATACAATCATGGAAATAGATGTCTTAAAACTCATAAAAGACTAGCAGCCGGGCATCTCCATGTGAAGCAGATGCTCACAATTTAATGGCCTATCCTAAGGAGTCTCTACACCCGGTGCATCCAAAGGGGAAAATGCAAACCACAAATGCAGGATTTATAGAGAAAGGTCAAGGAACAGATGTTTTTCTACTTATTTAACTTACTTGGTTTATTGGATTTGAAAATGTTTGCTGGCAAATGTTTTTGTACCCTTGTCTCTTGGATTAAGAAATAAAAGGCCTACGATGTTTAACACTTTTATTCTAGTGCAATGATATCTTAATTTTAACAAGATTGATGTTAACATCAATCTAACCATTAATATTACAAAATATCTTGGTATCCCTAGATATTCACCCATTAAATGACACGACAACCATGACTACAACAGTAGCCTGCACTAATCGGTTATTGGGCAAATTAACCAATAACATTGAATGGGCACAAATGCAATTCAAGCCCACTAAATCAAGGAGCATCTCTATAATTAAAGGTAAAGTAGTAGATAAAACATTCTTCATTACTGGTGAGGCAATACCAACAATGTCTGAGAAGCCAGTGAAGAGTCTTGGGAGATGGTACGACGGGGATCTAAAGGACACAGTTCGTGTGGGAGAAGTTAGACAACAAGCAGTGGAAGGGTTGAAGAGCATAGACAGCAGCGGTTTACCAGGCAAACTAAAACTCTGGTGCTTTCAGTTTGGTCTACTGCCGAGGTTGCTGTGGCCACCGACTGTGTATGAGGTTTCTTTAACAACAGTAGAGAAGCTGGAAGCTTTAATCAGTTCATACATCAGGAAATGGTTGGGAGTTCCACGCTGCCTCAGCAGAGTTGGACTTTATGGTAAAGGAATACTGCAGCTACCAGTCTCCGCTCTAACCGAGGAGTTTAAGTGCGCCAAGGTCAGACTGGAAATGACATTAGTAGAGTCCCGCGACAAATGCATAAGGGAGGCAGCATCTGTGTTGAAAACTGGAAGAAAGTGGGCGGCAAAGAAAGCTGTGGAGGATGCAAAGGCTGCCCTTCAAATTGGTGATATCATGGGGCAAGTTCAGCATGGAAGAGGGGGTCTTGGTCTCAGTTCAGCTCCTCCTACATGGCACAAGGCAGCCCCAGCTCAACGGAGGAAGCTGGTAATCAACGAGGTGCAAAAGCAGGAGGAGAGGATGAGGTGCATAAAGGCCATTTCCCAGGCCAAGCAGGGAGAATGGATGAGATGGGAGAGTGTGGAACAACGCAAGATTGGCTGGCAAGACCTATGGTCAATGGAACAGAGCAGGATCAGTTTCCTCATCAGGTCAACATGTGATATTCTCCCATCACCACAGAACCTAAACCTTTGGGGAGGAGAGGATCCCTCATGTCCTTTGTGTTCATCACCTGCAACATTAAGGCACATTTTGACAGGATGTAAGGTGGTTCTTAGCCAAGGACGGTTTACTTGGCGCCATGACCAGGTGCTGCGATGTTTGGTCTTAGCATTGTAAGACAAGCGTAACATGACCAATAAGTTGCCACCTGTTCCATCAAAACATTACACACAAAAGACAACATTCCTCTGCCCAGGAGACCAACCACCAAGAAAAGGTGTTAAAACGAATCCTCTCCCAGGACAACTGGAACCTGCTAGAGACTGGAAAATACTGGCAGATGTAGGTCAATGGCTTATTTTTCCACCTAAGATTGCCACCACTAACCTTCGACAAGATATTGTCTTGTTCATGCCTTGTTCACTTTGTAGAGTTAACAGTGCCATGGGAGGATGCTGTAGATGAGGCGTATGAGAGGAAGAAACTGGGATATGCTCAACTAGCCACTGAGGCGGAACAGCGAGGATGGAGAGTCCAGGTTTACCCAGTGGAGGTGGGTTGTCGAGGATTTGTGGCACACTCTACAACCCGGTTTCTCAGAGACGTCGGATTAAGTGGCCAAGAGTTGCGTCGCACAGTGAAGAACTTATCTGAAGCAGCAGAGAGGAGCAGCAACTGGCTGTGGTTGAGACGGAAAGATTCTGGCTGTGGATCTCAAGCACAATAGAAAGAAAAGCGGCTGATGTGCGGGTAAGTAAGCTGGGCTGAGTTGAGTGGGGGCGGAGGATGGTGGCGCTGGGGCGCCAGAATCACCGTCGAGCCCTCTTGAGGTGCCGTGGGCTGGTCGGCCGAAACACAGAGGATGGAAGGTGCCCACTTGAAGACCCCAGAGATGTACCCTACTTAGCTCAATCCAGACGGTTGTCATGCTGATGCGCTGGGGAGACCGCACTGTGGTTGATCCCCGGAGCCAGCATCGCAGCCATTGTGTGTGCTGATGCGCTAGGGAGGCAATAAGCTGATCCCTGGAGCCAGCATTACACTTCAGCTATCAACACCAGAAAGAAGGATATCTACATCATCATATGGAAGGAAGCACAAATGGATGGACACACAGATGGATCACATTAGTTTACTGTAAAGCTACGTCTTAGTTGGTGCTTATCTTGGCGAGAGCCGAGTTCAAATCAGCATGAAGTTTTAACATCTACTCTTGTGTAATGGAAATCAATCAGAAGATTTTAAAAGGCAAGGTGCAGTGGAACTTCATGTTATCTATTTAAACCCCCTAAAAATTGATTTTTGCTATGGTCACAACCAAGACTGGTACTAATGACAATGTAATACCAGTATTTACTTTGTCTGTTTGTAAAGTAACCATACAGCAATGGTGACAACATTCTAAAAGATGTCTTTAATATCAGTCTTGCGAGTATAAAAATGTCAGTTCAGCATTTAACAGCCAAGACACTTTACAGTGCACCACACTGAGCTAACTCTACTCGAGGGGCTTCTGTTTTTACAAGGCCATCTGTCTGACAGTGCTGTAGCATAGATACTGAAAGTGTGTTGTGAAATCTTTGCTGATGATGTACAATTCACGTTTAAAACAAGAATCTAGAAATAGATATTTCTATTGAAACATTTTGTGGTTCATTGTCTTGGCTTTGAAGTGCCGATTATAATTGAAGTTAGTGTTTATAACTGAATTACAGTTTTATAAAGGGGACAGTTTTTAGCCACCTATTGTACTTAAACGTAATTCCGTCTATGGCTATTGCATGGTTATAAACCATCTATAATGCTTTATTAACACTCTATATATTATGTATTTATAAAACGTTAATAAGCAGCACCTTTATATACAGTGTTACCCACACCTTTATATAAAGTGTATTTTCTTCAGAACAGTGGCTATGTTATTGTAATGCAGATCAGTAAAAGATATTCATGCGCTCATTGCGCATGTAAGACTCTCATTCTTTCTCAGTCTGCCTTTCTTTTAGTCTTGATAAAATGTCAGAAGAATCACCCACCTCACTCCCGGTGCAGTGGCAATAGAACTGAGGTTTTAACAGATTGGAGTTCCTTGCATTCAGCATATGCACAAACCAAACAAACGCAAAACCTCCCCTTCCACAATCGGTCGTCTGCATTGAGAGAAGCTCCTTCAAACTATGATCATCAAAGCAGAAACTGTTGGCAAGCCAAATAAAATGATCTGGCGGGCTGGATGTGGCCCCCGGGTTACCAGTTGCCCATCCCTGATATAGAGGTAATAAACTCAATGTGCAATCTGCTTCTGTATACCTAAAGAGTCAGGTTCCACTAGCAATATTTGTTTCATATAAGTTGTGTATTGTGTGGAAATAGAGGAAGGCATGACTTAAACAGATGTTTTCTAACAAAATTGCCTTGATCTCATAGTTTTTGCTTGTTTTAGGTAACAAAAACAACTGAAATAAAAAAGTGAAATTCTACACAGATCACTACAGATGGAGTATAAGATTGTATGGGGCAATGTAAATGCTGCAGGTTTGAATCCCAATCATTTCTATCATTTTTAATTGTTGAATAATAAATTGCAGTACTATTATAGGTGTGGCTAATAAATTATATAAAATGTACCATTTAATTAAATTTTCTTTTTTAAACTCATCCTCTTGACTGCTTTATGGCAAAAGGTTTGATTGCCAGGTTGAGTAGTCTGAGAAAAAAAAAAGATATTGGCTCATACTGAGTCATCGTTCATATCTTATAATTATGAATATCTAAATATCTGTCAATAGCAGTGGCTGCTCGACAGAGGAGCCACTGCCTACTCTAAAATGTTGAAATATATAAGCTTTTTATTTATGTATTTATTTATTTATATGTAATATGTAATATAACAATAAATAAATAACTTTAACGCAGAGGCAGCCGTCCAATCCAAATGATCCATTGTCACCGCTGTACAGTGCTTTCGGAAGAGGCAGACACGCTTTTGTCTCCTCTGTAGCTATGATTAGCTTGTCTATTAGCCAATCATATTCTTCCATTTCTTCAGATTGCTTGCATGGAACAGTAAAGCGGTCTAAAAAATAGCCAAGGGGGGCATGCCTCCCTTCCCCTTTTGCCTATTTTAGCCAATCACCGGACGTGTGCCCTCCCACATTGATGACGTTGGATGCTAATACTGATGAGAGTGAAAAGAATGAAGCTAATTTAGGAGGACATAGTAAATGCCCATAGATTGATTCATTTAAATTTAACATTAAAAAAAACTATATATTGTTATTTATTTCTTAGCAGACACCCTTATCCAGGGCGACTTACAGTTGTTACAAGATATCACATTTTTTTACATACAATTACATTATTTTTTACACATCATTTTTACATACAATTACCCATTTATACAGTTGGGTTTTTACTGGAGCAATCTGGGTAAAGTACCTTGCTCAAGGGTACAGCAGCAATGTCCCCCACCTGGGATTGAACCCACGACCCTCCGGTCAGGAGTCTAGAGCCCAAACCACTACTCCACACTGCTGATTAATTACATTTTTTGCTGCTTATTTGTAGCTATTTGAATTTTGTTAGGTACTCTGAAATTGTTTTTTTCAGGGCTTTTGCTTTTTATATACTGTATGAAATTATTGTTTTCGGTTTTGTTTACAAAATGCTTGAGTGGTTTTTTCTTTCACAATATATATAACTCGACAGTACTTGCACACTTAAGTGGGTTTAAAGTATTCAGAACGAATCAATGATAAATACAAGTCAGGGGGGGACATTGCTCAACTGCACTGGGAAAGGTAGTTTTTTTGTTTTGTTTTTTGTAGTAGGATTTTTGTTTTTAAATGGGAAAGGGGTGATCACTGTGAATTGAGTAACCATTTCAAGTGTTTTCTAGGGTTTATTGGCTATACATCGATTTCTTTTTTTTTGTATCAGGGGTGTTTTATCGGTTTTTATCGGTTAATACAGAAAATGTGTAAATGAAGAAGCCCCTACCGGTAGTCAGAGAGCGGCCATATTTGAGAAGGGCAATGATGACGTCAGTTACCAGCTTCAGCAACCCTCTGATGCCATTTTTCTTAAGGGGCAAACCGGCCTGATACAATGACACAGCCTGCTTTTATGCCAGTCAACCCATTTACCAGCAATACAATACAACCAACAAGTACCTCTATCTATTTTAATGCAAAAAATAAAACTAGAAAATGTCATGAAGATTAACCTATCATATGCCAGCGACCAGGCAGTTCAGAAAATCCAACAGATGGTGCCCTTGCCCGTATCGCCCAATTTTCTGCAAGGCTTTTGGGGAAATCTTTTTGCTGGCCCTGCGCCTATGGTACCCCAGCTTAAACCTGAATTGAATGCCATGTCTAGCAGCTGTGGCCCCAATGTTATAAGCCTTGCATGGATGAGTCAAACTGTTGCCAACATGGCCAGTACTGTTGAAGCATTGAGGGTTGAACAGCGATTTCATGGTCCCTGGCCACGCACGCCAATCACCTGATGGACATGTGGGAGGCCTGGGCACATCAGCCACAGCTGCCTGACAAAGCGTGCAGGACCCCAAGGTGCGCTGTGGGGAAACTGAAGAGGGCCGGGCTAGAGGGGCAACAGCTGGTTCATGAAAATCAACGGGCCCCAGAGATAGAAAAGAAAATCAGACCGCAGTGAATGACAGCCAAGTTCTCTGCAACAGCACAATGAGAAGGGAAACAGCAGGCAGCAACAGCAGTGCAGGGAATCCAATCAACCTGCCAGCACAGCAGCAGACCACACAGAAGCCCATACTGGTTCACCATTTGTATGTGGGCTGCAGGATAGAGGGCATCTACTGCAAAGGTATTATCGACACTGGTTCGTCAGTGAATATTGTTCATCCTGATGTCCTGAACCGCACAAGGGGACACCGGAGAGAGAAGCTGAGACCAGTGTAAGGTCAGCTGAGGACAGCCACCGGCAAACCAGCCCCAGTGGAAAGGAAGGCAGTGCTTGAAATCCAGGTGGAAGAAGTGACGGCACAGCAAGAGGCATGGATTGCTGAATCCACGACAAGCTCATTCTGGGCCTCGACTTCCTTTAGGCCAACAACGGTCAACTGGATATGACCACAGATATATCTGAAGTTAGGGAGTGCAGGGCAGCAGTTTTATGTGGGGATGATGCGCAATAGCAAAAGGGACAATGCCTGCATTATACAGAGGGAGGATATACAAAGAGGGGAACGCTGCCAAAGGCTCTGATGAAGATGTGCTAAAGAGGAAGTGCTCATCTAATTCCAGACTAACGTGCTATACCAGCTTGTTCAGAAATATTGTGATACTTTCTGCCTGGACCTGAACAACAACAGCTGCACAGGCCTGGTGCAGCACCGTATTGATACCGGCCCATTTGCCAGCCAACACGCCTGCTGCCATTAGAGGCAGAGAAGATGATCCTGGAAATGGAGGCAGGCGTGATTGAGCCATCCCACAGCCCCTGGGCTTCGCCTGTTGTTCTTGTTGTCGGTTCTGCAGGGACTACAGACGCCCAATTATCCAATTACCCAATTCCACGGATCGACATCATGCTGGACACACTGGCTGGGTCCCAGTGGTTTTCGACTAGAACAGAAGAGTGGGTATTGGCAGGTCGAGCTGGATCCTGAGGCACGGGCCAAAACCACGTTTACAACTGGGCAAGCCCTGTGGCAGAGTGATGCCATTTGGCCTCTGCAATGCTCCAGCGTCCTTTGAACGATTAATGGAGCAGGTCCTGGATGGCCTGCCCTCGTATTCCTGCCTGGTGTACTTGGACAACGTCCTGGCGCATGCACCTACTTTTGAGGGGGAACTTGCGGTGCTGGAAATACTGCTCAAGGCCAACTTAAAGCTTCATCCAGAGAAGTGCCAGCTCTTCCAGTACAAGACCCTGAAAAAGTGGAATCAGTGAAGAAGTGGCCTGTTCCTGTAAATGTTCATCAGTTCCACAGCTTCCTCAGACTAGCATCATATTACCGCAGGTTTGTGCTGGGGTTTTCTAATGTGACCCCTACACCATCTTCCAGAAAAGAGGACTATGTTCCACTGGAATGAAGAATGTCAGCTGGGCTTCCTGGCATTGAAGAAAGCCTTGATCATGGTTCCAGTCCTGGCCTACCACAACCCTACCTTGTTGTTTGTTTTGGACACAGATGTCAGTGACCACGGTGTAGGCGCTGTCCTGTCGCAGGTGATAGAAGAGACAGAGTGTGTGGTGACGAGAGCTGCTAGCCTTCGTGAAGGCTGTGGGACATTTCCACACTTAACTGTATGGGCAGCCATTCACCATGCAGATGGACCACACTGCCCTCCAGTGGTTGCTGACCTTTAAGTATTCAGAAGGCCAGACAGCTCGCTGGCTGGAAGCTCCAACGATATGACTTTAAAGTCCAGTGTCATCCAAGTCAAAGCCACGGGAATGTGGATGCCCTGTCTGGCCACCCCTGCCTGTAAGACAACTGCCAGCACTGCTGACAGAGAGAGGAAAAGGGGAATGAGCTGTGTGTCACAAGAGCGATCCATGAGGAGAGTGCTGATCTTCCTGAGTGGTCGGCAGAACAGATATGGGAAATACAAGAAGCCAACAGTGACATTGAGCCTTTTCTGGTCAGCGACTGTCATGGGAAGAAATTGCCCCATATGGAGCGTGGGTGAAGCGGTGGGCTCAGTGGGACTGCCTTGAGCTGAAAGAGGGAGTCCTGTACCAAAGATGGAAGGTGGTGACAGGGGACCGTGTTGTATTACAGTTAGTGGCTCCTGCTGCTACTTGTTCCCTCAATCCTCCATACAGCACAAAACTTGTCCTCATCAGGTGATTTTGGAATGACGAAGACACTGGCTCGGGTAAGACAGCATTTCTACTGGGTCCGGTGTCGCCAGGACGTAGATCACTGGTGCGATTGCTGTGATGCCTGTACAGCACGCAAGGGGTCCTGACAGTCGGCCACATCATGATACACCGGTACAATGCTGATGCCTCGATGGAGAGGATGGCCGTTGATGTGTTAGGACCCCTGCCAATGTCAGAGAAAGTCGCTACAGTTCTATGCTGCGCCAAATCAGAAGACTACCACTGTTACTGAGGTCCTGGTTAGTAACTTCTTCTCCCGATTTGGTGTGCCAGGAGAACTGCATCTCAACCAGGGCCGAAATTTTGAGGCGGAAGTGTTTCACGAAGCCTGCAAGCTGTTGCGCATCCAGAAGACACACACCACCCTGCTCCATCCCCAGAGCGACGTAATGGTCGAGTGCTATAACAGGACCCTGGAGACACAGCTGTCAATATTTGAGGAGGATCATTAGAAGGACTGGGATGTCCATTTGCCGCTCCTCCTGATGGCATACAGAACTGCTGTTCACCAGATGACTGGGTGCGCACCAGCTGCCCTTATGTTTGGGAGGGAACTTTGGACACCTATTGAGCTGTTGTATGGCCTACCACCTGACGAGAGCCACAGAAGCCGGGGCCAGGTTATGTCCACCATCTTAGACTGGACTGTATTCACAAATTTGCACAGTGCCATATTGAGGGGGAGTCACAGGCAGAAGCGGCTGTATGACATCCGGGCAAGGGAGACACACTTTGAGCCTGGAGACAAGGTCTGGGTATATGCACCATGACGGGTCAGGAGCCCCAAGTTAACCAGTGCCTGGATGGGTCCATACCTGGTGTTGGAGAGGATATCTGATGTTGTTTACTGGGTCCAGCACTGAGGATGACAGAGACGGATGGTCCACCAGGATTGTCTGGCACCATATCACCCCAAGGAGCGTTGTGAGGCTGACTCACCACCACAGCAGCAGGAGCAGTCAGACAGTGAGAGCCCCTCTCTCACTAACCTGACCAACTGCTTCAAACCTGTTCCAGGTACACCAAACAGTAGAAAACAGCTTGGAAAAATAACAACCTCTGATTGTTTAAACAGCATCACATAACTGAACCGTATACGCACGGTTCACATACTAATGAGCCACTTCACACTGTATAAATCAATATGCACAACATTATAAAAATTCTATGACAAACTGCCATTTTATGTATTAGCTTTAAAACCACTGCCACTAAATGAGTGACATTTCACCCATTTTCTTTAATATATTTGAAGATGAAACTCTAACTGGTACAGCATCAACTATATATATAAGTGAGTGAACAGAAGAAAAATCTAAATCAAATCCATATTTGGTGTGACAACCCTTTGCTTTCAAAACAGCATCAATTCTTCTAGGTACACTTGCACAAAGTCAGGGATTTTGTAGGCATATAGTCAGGTGTATGATTAAACAATTATACCAAACAGGTGCTAATGATCATCAATTCAATATGTAGGTTGAAACACAATCATTAACTGAAACAGAAACAGCTGTGTAGGAGGAATAAAACTGGGTGAGGAACAGCCAAACTCAGCTAACAAGGTGAGGTTGCTGAAGACAGTTTTCTGTCAAGAAGTCATACACCATGGCAAGACTGAGCACAGCAACAAGACACAAGGTAGTTATACTGCATCAGCAAGGTCTCTCCCAGGCAGAAATTTCAAGGCAGACAGGGTTTTCCAGATGTGCTGTCCAAGCTCTTTTGAAGAAGCACAAAGAAACGGGCAACGTTGAGGACCGTGAGACGCAGTGGTCGACCAAGGAAACTTACTGCAGCAGATGAAAGACACATCATGCTTACTTCCCTTCGCAATCGGAAGATGTCCAGCAGTGCCATCAGCTCAGAACTGGCAGAAAGCAGTGGGACCCTGGTACACCCATCTACTGTCCGGAGAAGTCTGGTCAGAAGTGGCCTTCATGGAAGACTTGCGGCCAAAAGCCATACCTCCGGCGTGGAAACAAGGCCAGCGACTCAACTATGCACGAAAACACAGGAACTGGGGTGCAGAAAAATGGCAGCAGGTGCTCTGGACTGATGAGTCAAAATTTGAAATATTTGGCTGTAGCAGAAAGCAGTTTGTTCGCGAAGGGCTGGAGGCGTGCACGAATGAGTGTCTGCAGGCAACAGTGAAGCATGGTGGAGGTTCCTTGCAAGTTTGGGGCTGCATTTCTGCAAATGGAGTTGGGGATTTGGTCAGAATTAATGGTCTCCTCAATGCTGAGAAGTACAGGCAGATACTTATCCATCATGCAATACCATCAGGGAGGCATCTGATTGGCCCCAAATTTATTCTGCAGCATGACAACGATCCCAAACATACAGCGAAAGTCATTAAGAACTATCTTCAGCGTGAGAAGAACAAGGAGTCATGGAAGTGATGGTATGGCCCCCACAGAGCCCTGATCTCAACATCATCGAGTCTGTCTGGGATTACATGAAGAGAGAGAAGTAACTGAGGCTGCCTAAATCCACAGAAGAACTGTGGTTAGTTCTCCAAGATGTTTGGGCCAACCTACCTGCTGAGTTCCTTCAAAAACTGTGTGCAAGTGTACCTAGAAGAATTGATGCTTGATGCTGTTTTGAAGGCAAGGGGTGGTCACACCAAATATGGATTTGATTTAGATTTTTCTTCTGTTCACTTACTTTGCATTTAGTTAATTGATAAATATAATCTATTAACATGTCTATTTTTGAAAGCATTCTTACTTTACAGCATTTTTTCACACCTGCCTAAAACTTTTGCACAGTACTGTATATATATATATATATATATATATATATATATATATATATATATATATATATATATATATATACCTCGGTTAACTCGACATCCCACGGGGATGCCATTTAGTGTTGACTTATCCAAGGTGTCACGTTAACCACGGGTGCACATTTAGCCATGGCATTAACATGCATAGAAGTAACAGAACTCACACGTTTACAGTATTTACATGTTTTTTTTAGTTAACTTTCCTTATGAAAATGGTTGAAAGAACTGCAGTGAATGAATCAAATACAGTATACAGTACTGTACAAACTTGGTACAACTCATATAGTTCAATTTAAATAATAATTAATAAAATAACTACAGTGTTATTTTTATGAAAACAATCCAACCATAAACTGTGCACAAACTTGACTATACTTTTAGGTATTGGCTTTTACTATCTAATTTGATGGCTTAAATAGCAAAAGTTAACAAATGTACACTATACAGAATTAACTCGGTGAACAAAAGTAATGACTAAAGCTAAGGTTTACAATTTTAGAAAAGCAAACTATGAAGGTATGAAACAGAGACTAAAAGAAGTAGATTGGAGTAAAATAGAGAAAACATCCACAGAAAACGGATGGCTGTTTTTTAAAAATGTAGTACTAGAGGTGCAAAACAATTACATCCCAAAAGTAGGCAAATTTAAATCTAAAACAAAATGGCCAAAATGGTTTAATAGATCAATTAAAAAAAATATTCAGAGCGTTTAAAAGGGACCAAAAACAAAGTATACAGAAAGAGTACTTGGAACTGCAAACACAAGACAAAAAGGAAGTTAGAAAGGCCAACAGAGAGATAGAAATCAATATTGCTAAGCGGGCTAAAACCAATTCCAAAATGTTTTTCCAATATTATAACAGCAAGAGAACATTCAAAGAGGAGGTTAAATGTCTAAGAGACACAAATGGCAAAATCATAGACGAAGAAAAAAAATAGCAAATACATTAAATGATTACTTTTCACAGGTTTTTACAAAGGAGGACACGGACAACATGCCCCACATATCGACCTGTTCCTATCCAGTTTTAAATAACTTTAGCATAACAGAGGCAGAAGTGTTAAAGGGACTAGGAGCTCTTATAATAAACAAATCCCCTGGGCCGGATGAGATTCTCACAATAGTACTCAAAGAAATGAAAGAAGTTATTTACAAACCGCTAACCAAGATCATGCAACAGTCTCTTGACACAGGGGTTGGACTGACAGACTGGAAATTTGCAAACGTAATACCGATCCACAAAAGGGGAGACAAAACCGAACCAGGTAACTACAGACCAATAAGTCTGACTTCTATTATATGTAAACTTATGGAAACTATAATAAGATCTAAAATGGAAAATTACCTATATGGTAACAATATCTTGGAAGACAGTCAGCATGGTTTTAGGAAAGGGAGATCGTGTATAACTAACCTGCTTGACTTTTTTGAGGATGCAACATTGACAATGGATAATTGCAAAGCATACAACATGGTTTATTTAGATTTCCAGAAAGCTTTTGACAAAGTCCCGCATAAAAGATTAATTCTCAAACTGAACGCAGTAGGGTTTCAAGGAAATGCATGCACATGGATTAGGGAGTGGTTAACATGTAGAAAACAGAAAGTACTGATTAGAGGAGAAACCTCAAAATGGAGCGAGGTAACCAGTGGTGTACCACAGGGATCAGTATTAGGTCCTCTGCTATTCCTAATCTACATTAATGATTTAGATTCTTGTATAGTAAGCAAAGTTGTTAAATTTGCAGACCACACAAAAATAGTAGGAGTGGCAAACACAAAGCAACAAAGTTTGCAATATAAACCCTGTGTGGGAATCAAACCCAGGACATGCTCCCAATGCAGACGCCCTAGCTTTCACGCCACAAAGTTTGTACTTCCATTTCACAACATTTGCAAGTAGTAGAGCAGTAAAGTTTCAGTTTTTAACAAGTAACCAGATAAACAAGACTTTGTAAATAATGATTATGTATTATCCCGATTATATTTAAAGCTTTCATCTGATTTTGCAAACTATTATAATAAGCTTGATCCATTAATTTAATATATTGTAATGTTTTCATGCTTAGGAAGTAGTACTCAGGGAGATGGTGTTGAATTCTCAAAATGTTTGTTCATTTGAAACTACAGAGAATTACTGTCAGGAGCCGGAACCAAAATAATAACCCTACGGTTTAGTTTTGGCACTTGGTCACACGCTCGGTCAGTCACACCCACAGTTTCTAATTCAAGTTCAGTGCTGTTCTGTCTCCAGTCCCCAGGCTCATGTACCCCCATTATATAACCTCCTGTCATTTCCCACTGCTGGCTGGCTCATCAACCAGTCACATCCATGCTCTGCAACTCCTGAAAACAGCAACACACATTCTCCCCACTCATTCACTCACTCCCCATTCCCATGCTAAGTAACAGCGTGAGCCAGTTCGCCTTACAATATATGTAACATAAAAGACAGATGAGACAAACTGAACAGACAACAAGTCCTGCAACAAAGCAATTGTCCGGGTCGTTACAAAATATTTTTTAATTTGAAAGTGAACAAATATGAAAGCATGACAACCTTTATGTACAAAAATCTTCACTAATATACAATTGAACAAGAACTGTTGAGTATTTATTTTCGTTTCATACAGTATTAAATGGTAGTGTTTATATCTATCCACGATCCACTATCTGCAGCCGCTTAATCCTATAGAGGGTTACGGTGAGCCAGAGCCTAACCAGTGTTTATATCTGATAGTGAAAAAAAAAAAGAAAAATCAAGATAGATAAAGAAAGAAATGTCTACGTATTGATTTATGTATTCATTTATTTAAATATTTATTAATGTTTTACAAAATTATTTACAAATAAAAAACTGAAAAGTCTTGATTGCATAAGTATTCACCCCCTTTGCTGTGACACCCCTAAATAAGCTCTGGTGCAACCAATTGCCTTCAGAAGTCACATAATTAGTTGAATGGAGTCCACCTGTGTGCAATTAAAGTGTCACATGATCTCAGATTAAATACCCCTGTTTCTGGAAGGTCCCAGAGTTTGTTAGAGAGCATATCTAAACAAACAGCATCATGAAGACCAAGGAGCTATCAAAACAAGTCCGGGATAAAGTTCTGGAGAAGCACCAATCAGGGTTGGGTTATAAAAAAATATCCCAAACTTTGAACATCCCCCGGAGCACTGTTAAATCCATTATTAAAAAATGGAAAGAATATGGCACAACTGCGACTCTACCTAGGGAAGGCCGTCCACCAAAACTCAGTGACTAGGTAAGGAGGGCATTAGTCAGAGAAGCAACCAAGAGGCCAATGGTAACTCTGAAGGAGCTGGAGAGATCCACAGCTGAGATGAGAGAAACCGTCCATGGGACAACTATACCAGGACGCTCCACAAAGCTGGGCTTTATGGAAGAGTGGCGAGAAGAAAGCCATTGCTGAAAAAACCCCATATCAAATCCTGTTTGGATTTTGCCAAAAGGCATGTGGGAGACACAGCAAACATGTGGGAAAAGGTTCTCTGGTCTGATGAGACCAAAATTGAACTTTTTGGCCTTAGAGCAAAATGCTATGTGTGGCGCAAAGCCAACACTTCTCCTCACCCTGAGAACACCATCCCCACGGTGAAGCATGGTGGTGGCAGCATCATGTTATGGGGATGCTTTTCATTGACAGGGACTGGGAAACTGGGCAAGATGGATGGAGTTAAATACAGGGAAATTCTAGAGGAAAACCTGTTTCAGTCTGCAAGAGACCTAGGACTGGGGTGGAGGTTCACCTTCCAGCAGGACAATGACCCTAAACACACAGCCAAAGCTATACTGGAGTGGTTTAAAAACAAGAACCTGAATGTCTTAGAATGGCCCAGTCAAAGCCCAGACCTCAATCCGATTGAGAATCTGTGGCAAGACTTGAAAATTGCTGTTCACCAACGGTCCCCATCCAACTTGACAGAGCTTGAGCAATTTTGCCAAGAAGAATGGGCAAAAATTGCAGGATCCAGATGTGCAAAGCTGGTAGAGACTTACCCAAAAAGACTCACAGCTGTAATTGCTGCCAAAGGTGCTTCTACCAAGTATTGACTCAGGGGGGTGAATACTTATGCAACCAACAAATGTGTTTTTTTTGTTTAATTAACTTTTGTGTCACAATAAAAAATATTTTGCACCTTCAAAGTGTTAAGTATGTTGTGTAAATCAAATGGTAAAAATCCCAATTAAATCCATTTTAATTCCAGGTTGTAACACTACAAAATGTGGAAAAGTCTGAGGCGGGTGTAATTCTCAGAAATGAATGTTCCTTTTTGTCCAGGGGGAACCACAAATAGCATTACTCTCATCAACCAGTATCAAGAGGAGGAACCGTACTTCCTTGCGCCAATATGGACCACAGTGAGCGTTACACTGACAGAAAAGCAAAATTTTTCAGAGATCAAGATCAGAATCTCAGAATAATGATGACTAGAAATCTCTCCCAAATCTCCAAAATGTAAAAAAGTGGTGTCCCAACAATTCTCAGCTGGCTGGCTTCATCTTTCAAAATACTGCGTGGTTTCTCAACTAACTGTGTAGCAATGAGGACAGTATAACACAACATGCTTTCAAACCGAAGGTTCTAGTTTCAAATCCCATGCATTCCAGACCTTTTTTTAATATTTATATTATATATTATATATAAAAATATATATTTTTGCAGGTAAATTTTCCATTTTAAAACAGAAATAAATAATTTAATATAAATGATGATATAGATGTCACAATAAGTGTGTTCCCTAGTATATTTCTATGTTGACAAAACAAGTTAATTATCATTAAACTCAGATGTCCTGTAATACACATATGCGTGGATAAAAGTGCTTGGGGTCTGCCAAAATACAGGAGAAAAAGAAGGAGACATTTTTACCTTACTTTGGTGACTTATTTCTCTTACTGTATGACAGGTTGTGATGGGGTGCAGCCTATTTTGTGGTGGTTCTGTGTTTTTTGGTGTGTGATGGGGTCCAGCCTATTTTGTGGTGGTTCTGTGTTTTTTGTATTGTTTAGAGTAGATGTGAGTGAGTTTGGGGTGTGGTTCAGTGAATTTGTGTGAGGAATGTGTGGAATGTGCCTGGGCTAATTGGGCAATTCGCACCTCATTAGCCCAGGCACATTCAATATGTTTTTGTTGTGTGTGTAGTTTGGAAAATTGTGTGTTAAAGTGTTGTTTTGACTGGTAAATGGCTTAGCCGTCCAGTGGTTAGTAAGGGAATTGAAGAAAAGTGTTTAGTAAGTGCTCCAAAACTATTATATTTCTATATATGAGTGAAGTAACATCTTTCACTATATATATATATATATATATATATATATATATATATATATATATATATATATATATATATATATATACAGTATGTATGTATCTATGTGAGCCAACTCACAGAACAACCAGCAGGAGGCGCTTGTGGCAGGCTGAAACCAAGCCAGGCCCCACAGCAGAGGACAGCTGGAATGATCCGTGGCTGGCTTGGAATCAGCCTGCCATGAGTTTGAGGAGTTAATTGAATGATAGGCAACAGGTGCTGCTAGTATAGGAAACAGAGTTTGCTTATTAATTAGTAATTGCCTCTTTTGGCCAGCACCTGTGGACTATCTGGGCCGCAATAGAGATCTTTTATAAAAGGTTTATTTTTCTGTGTTTGGGGGAACGGCTTGGAGCATCTGAACGGAGTGGTGAAATGCAATATAAATCTGAAAGTATCCCATTGAAAGAGAAGCACTGGAGGTACGGTGAATGAACAGGAGCCTGTGGACATTGTTGCAAGACTACTAAGATCAGTTTATTTATTATTTATTTCTTTTGGATCCTTTGTTGCGGCAGAGCCGCTATTAAAGAATACTTTCTTTGGAACTTTGTTGTGCAACCAACCTGTCACATTTGGTACCAGAAGTGGGGCACACACTAGAATGGAGGGAGTTGTCCAACGCCAAGAAGGGAGTGCGGACGCCATGCCCCAGAGCGGGACCCCTGAACTACTGCAACAACTACTGATGGCACTGCAACAGCAGCAACAGCAGTTTCAAGAGACAGTGGTCCAGTGCTTAATGCCACAGAGGACGGCTTGGCCAAGCCAGCTCCTCCAGAAGATGACTGCCGAAGACGACGTGGAGAGCTACCTGCTGTCGTTCGAGCAGACTGCGGAACGTGAAGGCTGGCACAAAGAAGAATGGGCCAGTATCATAGTGCTTTTCTGGCAGGCGAGAGCCAGAAGGCATACTATGACTTGGACTCTGGGTCGGCCAAGGATTATCTTCAGCTGAAGGCCGAAATCCTGGCTCGGCTTGGAGTCACTACAGTCATACAGGCGAGACGGTTCCAAGAGTGGCGATATGAAGTGGAGAGACCGCCCCAGTCTCAGTTGTTCAACCTGCTGCATCTGGCCAGGAAGTGGCTGCAGCCTGAGGTCAATACGTCCAGGTGAGTGGTGGAAATGCTCGTGCTGGACAAATTCATCCGAGGTCTGCCACCCACAGCTAGAGAGCGGGTGGGAGAATCTGATCCTTCCACGCCGAATGAGTTGATCACCACCTTGGCAAGGTACCTGTCAGCCCAAGCCCTGGTGCGTACCACTCGCCTGCCACTCTCAGTGCTGAAGAAAGGAACCCACAGCCCACAAGGACAGAAGACCCCGTCATGCCCCAGTATCAGGTAGAGAAATTATTATGTAATAATAGAGAGGTATTTTCAGACCGAGCACAACATCACCTCAGACCCGGGTATTAAGGTGCAGCAAAAGCACATCAGAGTACCGGAGTCTAAATGGCAAGCCATGCTGGCCGAGATAAAAAAAATGTTGGAACTACGGGTCATCAGGGAGTCTCATAGCGACTGGTGCAGCCCTGTCGTCATGGTGCACAAGCCTGACAGCTCGATTAGGTTCTGCATCGATTTTCGAAAATTAAATGCAGTTCGATGCATACCCTATGCCCAGGGTGGATGAACTGTTGGAACATCTGGGGACAGCACTGTTTATCTCCACCCTGGATCTTACTAAGGGTTACTGGCAGGTGCCCCTAACCCCTGAGTCTTGCGAAAAAACTGCTTTTGCATCCACTTATGGGCTGTTTGAGTTTGTAGTAGTCCCTTTCGGTTTACACGGTGCCCCCACAACGTTCCAGCATTTAATGGCCCCAAGAAACTAAACTTTATTTTTATGTTCAGAGAGAAGTGGAACCTGTAAATAGAGAAAGAGTTATAAAAAGAGCATTGTCCACTGTTACAACACAGTTGACTGATATTAACCTGTACAGTTGACTGATATTATCCTTTAGCTTTAGTCGTTTTTGGGTTTTAAAAAGCATTTCAAATTAGACCATGGGCTGGACATAATCAAAGTTAGCACTTAGCGAACAAGGTTGTGAAAGCATTTGCGGTAATAAAACAAGAAAAATTCCAAGCGAAATCTCGCGGAACCAAAACAAGTTATTTTCGCCCTTCAAAAAGCAGCTATCGCTTGTTGACTACAAGTGGGTTGAGAAAGGGGTGTGGTTTGTGGTTTGCTATCGCCAGACCAAATCTGCTCAATTCCAGCTATAAATCACATCGCAAGACTTTTGCAGGACCAGATTTTATAGTCAACTTCTAAGTTATCGAAAGCTATCGTGTATTAAGCACATAGAAAAAAAAAAGTAACACTAAACATCCTGATATTTGCAAAAAAAAAAACAAAAAAAAAAAAACAGTACATGTCTCAGGACGCTCCACTGACCTGATTATTATTATTATTATTATTATTATTATTATTATTATTATTATTATTATTATTATTATTATTATTTATTTCTTAGCAGACGCCCTTATCCAGGGCGACTTACAATCGTAAGCAAATACATTTCAAGTGTTACAGCACAAGTAATAATACAATAAGAGCAAGATAAATACAATGACTAGTTCAAGCAAGTACAAGTGTGACAAAATACAATTCAATAATACAGCAGATAAGTGACAGTGATAGTTACATCAAGATATGATTAAGTACTAAATACTACAGATTAAACACTTGGCAGATTACAGTACTCTGAAGTACAGGATTAAATGCAGTAAAATAGGGGGCAGATAAGAGTAAGTAAAGCACATTTAAGGAAGGGTGAAAGTGTCCCAGGGGAGAAACAGAGGAGTTCTACAGGTGCTGTCTGAAGAGGTGAGTCTTAAGGAGGCACCGGAATGTGGTCAGGGACTGGGCGGTCCTGACATCTGTAGGTAGGTCATTCCACCACTGCGGAGCGAGGGTGGAGAAGGAGCGGGCTCTGGAGGCAGGGGAGCGTGAGGAGGTAGAGCCAGTCTTCTAGTGCAGGCGGAGGCGGAGAGGTCGAGTGGGGGTGAAGGGAGAGATGAGGGTCTGGAGGTAGCTGGGTGCAGTCTGGTCAAGGCATCTGTAGGCTAGTACAAGAGTCTTGAACTGGATGCGAGCGGTGATCGGTAGCCAGTGGAGTGAGCGGAGTAGTGGAGTTGCGTGGGAGAAGCGAGGCAGAGAGAACACCAGGCGGGCAGCGGAGTTCTGGATGAGCTGGAGCGGACGGGTGGCGGACGCAGGGAGGCCAGCCAGGAGGGAGTTGCAGTAGTCTAGGCGGGAGAGTACCAAGACCTGGACCAGGAGCTGGGTGGCCTAGTTGGTGAGGAAGGGTCGGATTCTTCGGATGTTGCTCAGGAAGAATCGGCAAGTGCGTGCCAGAGTGGAGATGTGCTGGGAATAAGAGTAAATTATTAATTTTAAATTAATAATTTACAGTATCAAATATTAGTATATGTATTATTCCTATTATTATCATAATATATGTTGTGTTTGTTGCACCCTTAACGAAACACGCACAAATGTTTAATAAAGCAATACGTATTATTTCTTTAATACTTACAAACAATAAACTCTTTTCTACTCACAGATAGCTTTGCGTGGAGCAATGTCTCTTTCAGTGATGGTAAAGCGTTTCAGATATATATTCTTTTATTTCTTGTCTTTGTGGTGTCCTTGACAAACTTTTTATTTTTAAAAAGTAAAACAACAATTCTATTATGTAGCAGGGTTCCCCAGTATAATAGGGGCACTTGATTGCACTCATATAGCAATCAAGCCCCCTGGGGAACATGCATATGCGTATTTGAACCGAAAGCGTGGGTCAAAAGAAGTGTGTCACAGCTTTTTTTAAACACATACTGTATGGATTTTGTGGGTTTGGCAGCAATGGGATTAAAAACTCAACTCTAAACAGTAAATCCTTTTTAACTTCCACTCGGATTTGGCAGACCAACCATACATGTTAAAATGTGTTGTTTTAATGGGAGTCCTGACCAAATTGGAGGGTAATGGAAAATCCATGTACGGAATATGGTCAAGTTAAATTAGTTAATTGATTGCCAATTTAACCTGGCCACATGAATAAAAGCATTTTGCGTAGCTCAGTTAGGGAGGATTGTGGTGGTTTATGTCTAGACAAGTGCAAAGCCAGAAAAAAGAAAAGATCATAAAGCAATATCAGAGCAACAGGCCCAGAACCACTCAGAATGACTTAAACATCATCAAATAGTAAGAGAAATGTAAAAAGCTACTAAAATAACATTTACTCTTGAATGATCTTCAGTCAACATATACAGTAGATGGAAATCAAGAGCATTACAATTAATGCCAAATCTTCAATACCATAATATACATACACAAAATTGAAATACACCTAAATGACAAATTTCTTTTTTTTTTGTTTCAATGCCCAACAACTATGACACAAGAGTGCAAAATGTTGTATGAGTAAATAGTAAGATGTGACCTCCACAAGCATAGCAACAGAAACCACGACAACTCCAATTGCATGATTTTGGTTAAAATTATTTTTACACTGTATCGTAAGCTCCTCGTTATACATGACTATTTGTCTTTCTCATACATTTTCACCCTTACCTATGAATTTCTAGAATGGAAACAACAAGGAGCATTACTATGAGTCAGTATGTATTGTCGTCAGAGACCATGAACAATGGTAGCAGATTAATTTCTGCATCTGTATTTTATTTCCAGTCATATGTAATCATCCTTTGCTTTTAAACAAACAGCTGTTTTATAAGCCCCTGTCATAGTGGTATGTAGTTTCTGGAATTTGGAAATAATAATTAAATTAAATATCTCAAAATTGCTTCCATGTTACTGATTTTTTTCTATTGCAGTATTTTATTTTTATATTAGAATTGTTTGACCTCATACTGTACTAAATGTCACTGTGGCAGGATAGTGTCACGGCCCAAACTGTTACCGGCAGGAATTAGAGACTCGGAGACAGAAGCTGCAGTTTAAGCACTGTCGTGCGCGTTTATTAACAAACAGAAAACAAAGAAACAAGGCACAGGGACCAAAATAAACAGTTGAAACAAAATAACAACTCAGGCTGGGCGTTCACCTTCACTACACGTCTAGAAACGTAGTACATACCCTCACCTCACCTCACCACCTCACCCCAAGTTGTTGTGGGGAGTAGCTGCAGGAAGGGAACATACCTGGGCATTCTAAACTGGGGAGAAATAAATGGGAAAAGCATGGTAAATTGCAAAATAACTTTTATATGGGACGAGAGAACAAACTCCTATTCATTATTTCTATTTTCCTGGCTGTGTTTCCATGCTTATATTCCTGTGATTTTGAAGTATATTGGATAGTATCAAACCTTGAGAGAGACTATACAGACGGTATATTAATGAAAGCAGAATGGTATCTGGAGAGCTGCCTGGAACTTTTCATTCCTCCTGGGCTTGATTGGAAAAATCTTCAAGTAAAGCCAGTCTAAACTGTAAAAATGATACTGCCAAAAATTATACAGGCTTTCATGATCAGGGCCGGGTTTACAATGGCGCCATGGCGCTGGGCCCACACTCGGAAGGGGCCCATAACGACCTTAATATGTTTAAGTGTACACATCAGAGAGAGAGAGATATAGAGAGAGAGCGAGAGAGAGAGAGAGAGAGAGAGAGAGAGAGAGAGAGAGAGAGAGAGAGAGAGAGAGAGAGAGTGAGAGTTCATGCTTGTTTCGCTTTTTATAGCGCCTAAAGGGAGTTCACTTTAGTGATTCCATCACTTCCGGGTCAACACAGGAAGTTTATCCCTGAACGAAATCAGTCCTTTCATTGGCTTCCAGTGTTTGAATGAACAGTTCCTTTTACACAAGCAACGTGCGTCATTAACATGGGTAACTCCCCCTTCCTCGGAGAGAGATAGTTAATTAAAACAGTAACCTTTATAGATAAAGGGAGAGACTGAAGTTGATAACACTCTAGAGCAGGTGTGGGCAATTCCGGACCTGGAGGGCCAGTGTACTTCCTGGCTTTTGCTCCAACTTTGCCCTAAATTAATTAATTGGACCAATTATTACCAATTATTGTTCTAATTAAGTAATTTAGAGCACAGTTGGAACAAAAGCCAGGAGAGACACCGGCCCTCCAGGACCGGAATTGCCCACCCCTCCTCTAGAGTGTAATGAGCGTACGTTCAAAAGTCGGCTGCGCTTTGATTTCATGTTCAAAACACTCCCTTTCAGGACCAAAACACTATAGCTACGTATGCCCAAAGCAATCCCGTGTATCAATCTCAATAAACAGTCAATAAACAGTTAATACAAATGCGTACATATACCATATTTTCTAATAACTGCTTAAATAATAAAAAAAACGTTACACATAATACATTTAGCCTATTAGTTTAATTTCATCAATGTATTTTGTTGTTAGCAGTCTATATATTTTCTTCTAAACATGCGTAAAACGTGTGTGTAATAATACTGCTAATCTAAATTTGTCTAAACAAGACTACATTGGAAGAGACAATGTCAGTCTTTTTTCATTACAGATGGCCAACTAATGTGCAAACACAAGGCACACAAAAAAACAACAAAGGTGAGCCACAAAATAGACACATTCTATCAGTACGTACATCAGTATGTTACTATTTGTTATAATATTAATTAAACATATATTTTTTGTTCATTAAAGTTTTATTAAACAAGATACTATTCCAAACATGTTGTATTGGGAAAACATTTGTAAGCCCTCAAGAATGATTGTTGTTTTTGGAGCAAAAGAACTCAAACCAGTATGCTTGAAAGAAGCGCATAGTGAAGTTAGCAAGTGGTTCGCAGTTCGCTATTCCAGCTCATGTTAATCCAGCTCGATATTCCAGCCTGCAGTTCGCTATTCCAGTTTGCTATTCGTTACTCCAGCTTGTTATTCATTTTTCCAGCTTGCTATTCGTTACTCCAGCTTGCTATTGATTTTTACAGCTTGCTATTCGTTTCTACACCTTGCTATTCATTTTTACAGCTTGCTATTCAATTTTATTTTTTCTTTTTTGCAAATAAAAGACAAACATGTGGAGTTTTACCGTGGTTTGATGTTTGCTTTTTTTTCTTAAATTTAAATATTTTTTATATATTTTGGTATATCACCTATAGCGACGCTGCAATGAATAGCAAACTGAATAGCTAACTGGCTTTTTTGACCTACTTCCCCACCACCTAGGACAGGGGTGGGCAATTCGTCCTGGAGGGCGGTGTCCCTCCTAGTTTTGGGCCAACTGTACCCTAAATTACTTAATTGGACCAATTAAGTGCTTATTAGAAGCTTAATTGGTCAGTTGGAACAAACACCAGGAGGGACACCAGCCCTCAAGGACCGGAATTGCCCACCAGACCTCGACCACCAAACACGGTATGTGAGATGTACTCAATGTCACCTTCATTTCGGTACCATTCATATTGCTGTGCCACCTATAGGTGTGCTGCAGCGAATTGCTGACCTTTTTGATTATCTGTTTATTTTAGCAGACGTCTCACTGAGAGAGAGCACAAGGAGGTAAGTTACATGCATGGGGTTTCCATGCAAGTTTTTTTTTTTAACTCGAGACATTTACAGGAGAAAAATGTCTCGTGTAAAATGCTTTTTTGGGTTTCCGTTTGCTCAGTTTATTTTACTCGAGTAAACCGGGCTTTTCACTCGACGTCATGCAAATGAATGGGAAAGGTGGGGGTTGATATGTACATTAGCTATGCGTAAAGTACTTGTGCTGTTTTTGAAGATTACTAGTGACATTTTATGAAAATGTGGTTTCCATGCACAGAGAACTGGTACACGAGTGAATCTAAGCTGTTGTAATAAAGCAAAACACCTTGTGCCTGCTTGGTTAATAATGTGTTTTACTGCTCTTGACCAAACTGTTTTTCAAATGTCAGGTGGGTTGGCTTGTCGTTAATATTGAATCCAGTTTATCTGATGACTCATTAAAATGAATCTGACTAACACAGGTATTGCAGATCACCATGGCTGAAAACCGGAGGAGACGTAGGATTCTAAAGCTCTGTGCCAGACATCTTCCACGTATGCTCCCAAGGTTGTCTGGATTGGGAACAGTGGATGTTTTCCCTTTGTTTTGGGAGCTTGAACCTCCAAACATCCACTACCAGCAAATCTTTATGCCTTGTTATTTAATGCCAATGGCTAGCGAAAGGACGGTTTGGACACATACTCGACCGTCTTACTGGTGGGAAGAGGTTGTGCTGCATCACTCTTTCACAGATCTGCAGTGGATAGAGTCCTTTCGTGTCACCAGGGCAACATTCAGCATTATAATGGAACTGGTAAAGGAAGATATGCAGCCAAAAAGGAATTACGTACGGCCTCCTGTGCCAGTGGAAAAAAAAGTGGTGATCGCTCTGTATAGGCTGGCATCCTCAGCTGAGTACAGGGTAGTTGGCAATGTGTTTGGGGTGCATAAAACCACAGTTCATCGCTGTATTTACAAGTTTGTCAACTCCCTTGTTCAGAGGCACTGCAACACATACATAACCATGCCTGATGTAACAGAAGCAAAAAGCATTCCTCTGTGTGTCGGTGAAAAGCACGGGTTGCCCCAAGTAATGGGTGTGATTGCTGCTACCCACATGCCCGTCAAACCACCACGGCACTGTCTGAGAGATTACCTCAACAGAAAGTACTGGGTATCTGTCATTCTCCAAGCAGTAGTGGATGACACTGGCAGGTAAATTTCATGAATATACAGTATAATATATATATATATATATATATATATATATATATATATATATATATATATATATATATATATATATATAGTGTATATTGTGTTTACATAGGTCTTGACAACATCTCTGTAAGGAACATATTATGACTTTTCATGTAAAGTACCTTATAAAGGCACAAATCCATAATGTGTTAAAATACTGTTTATTTAAATCATTTTGACATGTCTTGTTCCTTTATTTCAAAGGTTTAGAGACATCTCGTGCGGCATGCCAGGATCTGCACATGAAGCTGCATGTCATATACCAGAAGGTCCCCGGTTCAAATCTTACCTCAGCCACTGACTCATTGTGTGACCCTGAGCAAGTCACTTAACCTCCTTGTGCTCCGTCTTTCGGGTGAGACGTAGTTTCCTGATGTTGTTGTTGCTGCTGCTGTCTCATCCACGTAGACCAGTCATGCTGACAGCGACACTCTGCCTGCTGGAACAGGACCTGTTGCTGTTGCATCTGGCATCGCATCGACTCGACCACCTGTGCTCCACCGCAGAAGGGTGTTGTGATGGACGAGCTTTGGGGGGGGGGGGGTAATTGGGCGGTTAAAAATATAATATACAATATCGATTGTTAATTTGACATATATGTATACAGAGTTCAGTTAAACCGATGACACAAAAAAATGTATACAAATAAAACAGACTCACCTCCATCTGCCACATCTTCTTGTGAATGTGCAGTCTCATTCACCGATTCTTCACCCACTGATTCTCCTTCCTCAGTTGCTTCATCCGTGGCATCTGAATCGGTGTGTTCGGTCACCTGTTCATCTTGCAGTTGTGTACTTCTGGAGGAGGTCGTGGCTGCTGACTGTGTAGCACTGGTGGAGCAGTCTTAAAGTAATAAAATAAAAAGTAGCACAATTACTTTTAAGTAACAGTAATGCAAGTTACTGAATGTACATGTACACGCAATAGATGTTACCTGCTTCAGATGCAGCGCGCTGGGAGCTGTCAATCAAGTGGGTGCTGCCCCAATAAACAGTCCATGTCTACCCGGGACCGTCCAGTTTCTCCCGAATGGCACCTCCTTGCTCGTTCCTGCAGGTAGGACTGTTTCAATGTTTTAAATTTGTCCCTAGCTTGTGGGACTGTGCACTCTATTCCTCTTTCTGAAAAGACATCAACCACTTGTTGGTACACATGTTTGTTATGCTGTTTCAGGCGATCGAGCTGGCTCAACACATCCAAGTCATTAACTATACTTATTAATGGCCGGGTTTCCTCCTCGCTCCAGCGATTTTGAGTGGAGGGCGGACACACGTTGTCTTCAGACATAGCTGGGATCAAAATCAAGGGAAATCAGTTACAGACATTTAGTAAGCAGCTCACTTGCTCTTCGTGTTTAACTTTAGCATAGTTTTTACAGCAAGGGTATTCACAAATAGCTGCTTTAAAGTTTTCAAAATGATTATTATTATTATTATTATTATTATTATTATTATTATTATTATTATTACTAGAATTACAGTATTATTCAAACATCCTCCTACAGTGCTTTTTGTTTAGTTTTTTTTGTTTTTTATTTGGTCCTGCATTTAAGAATGGAAATCTTATGTGTGCGCATGGAAATGTGTTTACCAGCGTTGCCAAACAAAATGAAAATACAAAGTATTTAAAAAATACGTTTTTTTTCTAAATTATGACATGTCCTGAATTTTTGGCAGATGTGATAGGAGCATCGGAATCAGGTTTTGCAAACTGCCCCTGACTGGCAGCTGCAGACTCGGGTTTCGGTAGTACTGTCGGTGGATTCCGTTTTTCTTTTTGCAACAGCTATCGACGGCCACCAGGGGACATTAATAATGCTGATGATGTCATCAAAAGGATGCAGATTTTCGTTCTTGAACGACTGTATACCCATTCATGATTCGCAACAGTCGCCCGTATTCTCAGATCATTTTACGAATAGCAATATGGACGACTTTCGTTAGTTTTAAACAAAATTTGTTTTCTTACGGCAGTCAGCAAGTACTTTTGTGGATAGGGCCCAAACTGTCTTAACATGATTCTGAAGCATTTGTGGTGGTATCCTATTTTTTCCTGATGCTGATACTGTAGTTCCTTTTCTGATGTGATCTGGATAAAATAATAAAAACAATGTTACATAACTTGACTTGGCCTCATTTACTAAAGGTCAACAGCCACCCGTCCCCATATTTTTCCAGTCTCAAAATCATCAAACAGACCACTTTGTCTCAATATGTGGGCACTACCAGGATTAGCCAGCAACCACATCCAGGATTCTCATTTGAGAGTCATACACCCATTGTACATTCAGGGAATGAAAATACTTCCTATTCTGGAACATATGCTCCCTTTCACTCGTGGTGACAGTGCTATGTGAGTACAATTAATACCCTTCACATGGGGGAAGCCAGCAACCTGGTAGAAGCCCACTTTCAAGTCCTGTAAACATGTTCTCTTTGTCGGAAATGTAATATAACTCCCTGTGAGCATCAGCAGGGCATGTAGTACCTGCTGGAAACACCTTGAAAAGGTATGACGGGAAAGTCCAGCAACTGCACCCATATTAGTTTGAAAAGAGGCTTAATAATGTGATCTAATCTCTATGCTCAATCAGTACCTTCCCACCATCTCCTCCTCAGTGAGGCCAAGGAGAGTTTGTTGGGATCTGAAATGCACAATTCCTTATTGTAATGCATTTTCCTTATTGTAATGCACTTTCCTTATTGTAATGCACTTTCCTTATTGTAATGCACTTTCCTTATTGTAATGCACTTTTCTCTGGTATCCAAAATGTGTGGTGTCTCGCTTACAGTTCATTCAGAACACTGCCGGTGACTATAAACAGAAAACATGAACATGTTACTCCTGTTTTGGCCTCTTTGCATTGGCTCCCTGTGCAGTTTAGAAAATAATTTTAAGATTTTGCTTTGAACTTATAAGACTCTGAATAGATTAGCAACCAGTTACTTACAGGAATTATTGACCCTGTATACTCCTAACTACATTCTTAAATCACAGGATGTGGGGCTGCTGGTTATTCCTAGAACGAATAAAAATAACATGAGAGGAAGGCCTTTTCTTGTAAAGCTCCTAAATAGTGGAATGCTCTGCCTTCTGTCTGGGAAGCTGGGATTCTTACTGTTTAAGTCAAGATTGAAAACTTATTTTTATAAAATAGCTTTTCTCTCTTAGTGTCCTGTTGTACAATCTAAACTGCATTTTCTTTTTGTCCATTTTTAAATAAAAATATGATTACATTTTTAACTTAAACTTGTTCTTTGTTTTATTTATACAATCTAGTTATTTTTACAATTAAAACCATTTTTTAAAATCTCTTTTTAATTGCTGTTTTCAAAATATTCTTTATTATACTTTTTTAAGGTAACCCCCATGCCATGGGGTCCTTATACAAATGTATTTTATTGTGATTGTCTTTGCCTTGAATTGTCCAGTGCTTTGAGATACTTTTTCTATGAAAGGTGCTATAGAAATACATTTTTTATTTGATTTGATTTCATTTCATTTCCTGCAGCTCTTTGGAGCCTAATCATAAGACCTCTGTATCTGAGTAATGTCTCCATGATGCCAAATCGTTTTCAGCCCAGAAAGAGCTTTAAATAGTGCACCTATTGATGATGACTTTAAAGTGTACACTAAAATGAACACCCTTTAGTAAATACCATGTGAATACAGCTCATTTCATTAGTCTGAGCTGGATGTCTCATTTAAATACAATATCATAAAATTCACATATTCATTCTGATTACCATAGTGTGAAGCACTAAATTGAACGTGTGCCAATTAGTGTGTGCATTAATGAATAATGAGCGCGGTATTTGCAATAGTAAATTGGACACTAAATAACATGTGCACTAATTTCAATTAACACCCCCTAATTTTGTGCGCCCTTTAGTAAATAAAGGTTCCAGCAGTACATTACTAGATCAGTTGTTCAGCCAGTGAATCCAAATAAATACCAAGAACAGCCTGTACTCCTTAAAAAACTATTTCAGGAACCATAATTTATTTCCATGGCCCCAAAAATCATTTTCCCATCCAATACAGTGAACTGCAAGACATTAGTTCCACAACCAACTGGCTCATCGTAGTCAGCAGCTGTAACCTACATGGCTGACGTAGCAAATAATATACATTTATCAGGTTTTTCATTCTGTAGTTCACACGACACGTCTTAAGTGCGTGCTGTTTCTTTCTGTTTTGCTCACTGTTTTATAATAATCCTCCTGAAAACATCTTATTAAAGAAGAATTGCGCCAAATTCCTAATGTATTCCCTTTTAAAATTCTGTTTTAAACAATGCATTATTTTCATCTCCATTAAAACAATGTTTTGTCTTCATGGTTAAATATTTATTTTTTATATTGCAAAAAGATGTGATGCCATCCAGAGTGCTGGCTAGATTGAATATACCAGTAATTGTTTTTATGTCATTAAAGTATAAATAAGGATATTTCCTAACCATTATGCTGGTCAAACGTTTACAGACACTGTTTCACTTGGCATTTTGAGCACACCATTTTTGTTTTCAAAAAGCATTTCATCCAAGAATGACAATCGATCAAACATTGCAACACTTGTTGCATAAAAAAACCAAATGTAATGTGTCAATTGTCCCTAGATCCCATTAGACAATGTATTGTGTAACTTCCATGTGTTAGATTTATCAGTATGTACAGCCAACTAATATACAAACACAATAATGTCACTTTGTGAAATAAATGTATTGTCTGCTTGATGCAGCATTTACCCCAGTACAAATTATGCATATTTTTTGTAAAAGGAAATACAAACGGCTAATGCTGCAGAACTAAGAAGACCCTACTCATAAAGAACTTCTGGATTTGTATGAAACTGTGTAACACCAGCTTTTTGTTTTCATTTTAATAAAAAAAAAATGTAAATGCTTTGTCCATATGGCCCACACTATGTACTCCAAATCATCAATAATGAGTTTAGCTGCAAGTCTGGATGGAATCATTTAGATTTTTAATTTTGTCATTTTGCTAATAACGATTACATCATCATGTGTTAAGTGCCTTTTATAAGTCTATAACAAGATTTCCTATTTAGATGTTTAACATTCCAAACAAACTACATTTTAATCTTTTGTTACCTTATTTTATTATTATTATTATTATTATTAGTTTATTTAGCAGATGCCTTTATCCAAGACTAGGGTGTGTGAACTATGCATCTATAAAACTCACATGCTTATATATGTGTACAATGATTACACAGACCTTCAAACATATTTGAAATAAATCAGTTTTTCCTTACTAAAAAATATCTAATAACAATAATGTTTATATAAAAATTTGTATCCTTACATTTTAAAACATTTCTCATTAGTCACAAATTTGCTAAAATACAGAATGCATGATTATAGTAAAGATTAGATACCTTGTTACAACTGTTTTTGTCATTTAAAAATAAACTTTCCTTTGACCCTGGTATAGGAGGAAGCTAGATAAGATTGTGTTGCTGTCACTGAAATTTCAAATATTCTGAACATTTAACCTTCTTGTTCCTGATTTGAACCCATTTTTGTACGTTGCCTGAAAATAACTTCATGTTTCATGGACTTGGTAAAGAAAGGACTGGATTAAACAGCTTGTGTGAACACAGTGCTATGATTTTCTGATGCAAGCAGTGATGTTAGACAACAGCAAGCTGGTCAGATATCTTTAATTTACCTTTATTGCTAAACAGATTTTCTCTGGAATGGGACTTTTCATAAGTATATTGTTGTGAAACTACTGCACATAATGTTCAAGTCAGTGACATTACTAATGTACTGTAAATATAGGGAAGTTAAGTGTCACTACTTACTAATCATGCAATATTACAATGACCTCATGCTGATATCATTATATTAGGTTTTTAAAAACGGTTCACGATATTTGGGCTAACTGCTGTGCTGTGCTCTATCACAGTGATGTTAGTAGATGATAGCACACCCTACTGAAGTTGAAATGGACAAAATAGCTAAGAACATTTTGTCACAGTATGTTCAATAATATAAGAGCCATAATTTCTGAATTTTCTGCATCAAGGGTGAAAGCTGCACAAGTTCACAACTTTGGAAGATGACTAGAATCTGAGGGGTTGCTAAGGCTACTGCAAAATCTCTGTCTCTTTCAAAGTGCAGTGTCTCCTATAAGTCGTATGATTATGTACATATCATGATTATTTTTAGCTTTAAGTCCTTTAATGTCTGAATTGTAGATTATCTTTTGAAAGACCAAGGTTCAGCATTGGTAACAGGCTGCTTGCATTTAAAGATCAGATTATTCAATAACCAGTGTTGACCAACCCAAACAATAAAAGGATAGACATTTAAAACTATTAAAATAAAACTGGAACTATTTATTTTTTAAAGTGAGTTGGTAGTGTACTATCAGTAATGTGAACTGCATTGTTGCTGAGTAAATTGTCCTCAGATATTTTGTACAGGAAATTTCTCTTGAGTTCTTTGTTAACTTGATGTTTGTACTTTTTCTAAGCTTTGTTTGTTTTGCAATATTGGAAGGACTTGTTGGTATGTTACAACTGATTCAGAAGTATGATCACTGGTTGCCCAATGTACTGCATTTATGCAATACAGTTGTCATCATGAACACAAATGTATTGGGTATAACCATACAAAAATAGCTTTTGAATTCCATTTGGCTTCTTAATTATGGTGAAATAAATCAATGTTACTAAGAACCATGTCCAAACAAACAATTCAAAATGACTTTTTAAAAATCCCCCAGATTAGCTAATAGAATTACACCAAAGAATAATTTTGCAAGTAGTAACAGATTTTGAAAATGTCATCTGAGAGTTTTGTAAATAAAATAACTGGTTAAATAAAAAAAATGCAACATTTATATATTGAGACACAAAGAATATTAGATTAACTTCTTCCCAAATAACATATGATGAATGATGTTTTAATTATATCAATCTGTACTTTTTTTAATTCAAATAAATTGTTAGAATTGTATGTGACCTATATACAGTCTCTAAAGCATATAATAAGTTTATCTGGAACATAATTAAATCCACTTCTGCACTGTTGTGGGTTTTTTATTTTATTTACCCTTGTTTCTCAGCATAATTTGAAAATCAATCTTAATATCACCTCACTGCTGCAACCCACTTAACCAGTGGATGTGGTAATCTAACCTCAGCCAGTTTCCCTCCACAATCCGCATGAGCACAGAGGCCAATGCAGTGCCCCCCGTGAAGCAGATACTGAGCCTTACTTGTATAAGTAAGGCTCAGTATTACAGTATTACCTTAATATATTTAGATAATAGCCTTTATGCATTTTAAATACATTTGAACTTGTCTTGTACTTTTCTGTGGTCTTAGCCTTGTCATTCCTCCTAGCTGAGACCAGATGTTTCCTGGCTACTCTAAACAAAACACATGTACTGTAGACTGTTGTAGTGTGCAAGTGTTGCACATTTAAATAAGGAGATGGTAGTCCACTTATTTAATCTTGTCGCATCTCGTTTCACTATGGTGTTTCTCTGCCAGTGCATTCATCATAGAACTAATAATGCATCTTCTTAACAAAACAAAAATGATGTACCAATGATAATCCTATTCATTTGTACATGCTTTCACTTACTCTTTTACAATTTAAACTAGTACAGCAGCTTATATCATTTTTAATTTCAGTTCACAACTTTCATATTAATTCCTTAATTGTTGTTCAAGGAAATATAAACACTATTAATCAGTTCCATAAGCAATACACATTATATTTATTCAGTATCAATACTCTTTTCCATTTTATAACGTTTGGAATTTAGCATTGTATTGCATAGGCCACACGGCTTAACACATTCAATCAAACAATTGTTTAATATTTTCCAAAACATAACTAATTGTAAAAATAACCCAAGGTAATTATCACTAAGATATTCATACATTATATATATATATATATATATATATACAGTACTGTGCAAACGTTTTAGGCAGGTGTGAAAAAATGCTGTAAAGTAAGAATGCTTTCAAAAATAGACATGTTAATAGTTTATATTTATCAATTAACAAAATGCAAAGTGAGTGATCAGAAGAAAAATCTACATCAAATCAATATTTGGTGTGACCACCCTTTGCCTTCAAAACAGCATCAATTCTTCTAGGTACACTTGCACACAGTTTTGAAGGAACTTCGGCAGGTAGGTTGGCCCAAACATCTTGGAGAACTAACCACAGTTCTTCTGTGGATTTAGGCAGCCTCAGTTGCTTCTCTCTCTTCATGTAATCCCAGACAGACTTCGATGATGTTGAGATCAGGGCTCTGTGGGGGCCATACCATCACTTCCAGGTCTCCTTGTTCTTCTTTACGCTGAAGATAGTTCTTAATGACTTTCGCTGTATGTTTGGGGTCGTTGTCATGCTGCAGAATAAATTTGGGGCCAATCAGATGCCTCCCTGATGGTATTGCATGATGGATAAGTATCTGCCTGTACTTCTCAGCATTGAGGAGACCATTAATTCTGACCAAATCCCCAACTCCATTTGCAGAAATGCAGCCCCAAACTTACAAGGAACCTCCACCATGCTTCACTGTTGCCTGCAGACACTCATTCGTGTACAGCTCTCCAGCCGTTCGTGAACAAACTGCCTTCTGCTACAGCCAAATATTTCAAATTTTGACTCATCAGTCCAGAGCACCTGCTGCCATTTTTCTGCACCCCAGTTCCTGTGTTTTCGTGCATAGTTGAGTCGCTTGGCCTTGTTTCCAGCGTCGGAGGTATGGCTTTTTGGCGCCAAGTCTTCCATGAAGGCCGCTTCTGACCAGACTTCTCCGGACAGTAGATGGGTGTACCAGGGTCCCACTGTTTTCTGCCAATTCTGAGCTGATGGCACTGCTGGACATCTTCGATTGCGAAGGGAAGTAAGCATGATGTGTCTTTCATCTGCTGCAGTAAGTTTCCTTGGCCGACCACTGCGTCTCACGGTCCTCAACGTTGCCAGTTTCTTTGTGCTTCTTCAAAGAGCTTGGACAGCACATCTGGAAACCCCTGCCTGCCTTGAAATTTCTGCCTGGGAGAGACCTTGCTGATGCAGTATAACTACCTTGTGTCTTGTTGCTGTGCTCAGTCTTGCCATGGTGTATGACTTTTGACAGTAAACTGTCTTCAGCAACCTCACCTTGTTAGCTGAGTTTGGCTGTTCCTCACCCAGTTTTATTCCTCCTACACAGCTGTTTCTGTTTCAGTTAATGATTGTGTTTCAACCTACATATTGAATTGATGATCATTAGCACCTGTTTGGTATAATTGTTTAATCATACACCTGACTATATGCCTACAAAATCCCTGACTTTGTGCAAGTGTACCTAGAAGAATTGATGCTGTTTTGAAGGCAAAGGGTGGTCACACCAAATATGGATTTGATTTAGATTTTTCTTCTGTCGCTCACTTTGCATTTAGTTAATTGATAAATATAATCTATTAACATGTCTATTTTTGAAAGCATTCTTACTTTACAGCATTTTTTCACACCTGCCTAAAACTTTTGCACAGTACTGTATATATATATATATATATATATATATATATATATATATATATATATATATATATATATATATTATGTTGGCGTGGCCAGCTCAGCTGCAAATAAACAAATGTTTCACTTTTTATTTTATCTTGTCCCATCTCATTTCACTATGGTGTTCTCTGCCAGTGCATTCACCATAGAACTAATAACAACTTATTGTAGAGCCGTATATACTGTAACTTCAACTTAAAGGCGCAATTATTGGCACCTACTGGCCAAAGCTAAAACTATAATCTGCATCCTGAAGCAAAATAATCCAAACCACAATCATTATTTAAACTTTTATGTTCTTAAACCACCTATCCCACACTAGTACTAGTACCCTGCTTATTGCAGAATCTTCTTCTAGAGCTTTTCTCACCTCCTCTTTTGGTATGGGCGGTACAAGAGATACAATCTGGCTCACTTCTCCTGGTGCTACTGGATGAGTGACAGTGGACAGAACCAGGGCATTAGCTCTTCTTGTTGGGCTTGAATTACCTGCACTGTGCCACTTATCACCTCCGGCTGTACTTCTTGGGAGCATTGTTGGGTATATTGCTCAATATCCAAGGGCATTCGGGACAAGGCATCAGCATCTGCGTTTCTTCTTCCAGGACAGTACTTTATACTGAAGTTGAAATCCAAAAGCTCTGCGACCCATCTGTGTCCGGTTGCGTTTAGTTTTTTTTCTGTGGTGAAGACGTAAGTTAGCAGGTTGTTATCTGTGTAGACTGTGAATGATGGTGCGTAGTACAGGTAATCTCTAAATCTTTCACATATAGCCCACTTTAATGCTAAGAACTCTAGCTTCCCCGAATGCATGTGGTAATTTCTTTCAAGAGGTGTCAAAGTTCTGGAGCCATAAGCTTGCCATTCTGCTGATGGTACAGAACTGCCCCGAACCCTTCCTGGGAAGCATCCCAGTGTAAAGTAAATGTACTGCTGAAATAACCTAATAAGCTGGTTGTTTTTAGATTCCGCCGTAGGCAAGATGTCTTGCTAGGGGATCTGTCAGTACTACTGTTGTTATCTTGCTCACTCCCAGGACTAGATTGGCTTGCTGGGAACTGCACAGTTTTTACTGCAGCTGGATATACTGGTTTTACCATCTGAATGTATCCCAGTATAATGCGTTGGCTGAGTGTTATCTCGTGGTGTGTGTGGTTTGCCACTGGTATTGCCACCATAGATGAGTTGATACATGCGCCACTGTGCTTTGCACAAGAGCAAGCGGAATAGGACACAGAATTAATTAGGTATTTCAAATAAATAAACTACCGGTATTAATAATTATTATAAAAACAGGCCCCCTCTACTGACAACATGCCTCACTAGTGGCATCAAGAATTTAAAAGAAAATCACATTAACAGCAGCACAACCCTAGTCATTTTTCAAAGCACTTCTCTTAAGAAATGAAGTGTTGTTTAAAGTTGTTGAAAAATTGCATTTTAAAATACACTGTAAACCCAAATGTTTAAGAATTAAACTTACATCTTATGCAATACATTTAAAACATTGTAGTGTTTATTTTAATTGTTTAACATTCTTTGAAACTTTTTAAGGTCCTTCTATAAAGTTCAGTAGATAGAAGATGTTTTGCAAGTTCATTTAACTACACTCCATACAAACTGTTTCAGCAAATTTAATGTAAATTGTTGGATAGTTGGGCAGGGTGAGTCATACAGTCAGGGGAGCACAGGTTTGCATCCTGGCTGTGCAAAGTCGTCGGTCTTCACTGAATCCACGGGGAGCATCACACTGCCTCTGGCACTCTTGTGGGTTAGGGAGGCAAAAACGAAGGGATAGTTTCTTCTCACCATACTACAGTAGCTCCTACTGGCCAGGCGCCTGGTGAGCTCAAGCAGAAACTTCTATCGGCCATTAGCTCGCTGTAGGGGGCCAGTGATCTTCAGTGTGTGGATTGCTGGTGAGGTAACATAATTGGATATTCTAAATTGGGGAGAAAGCTATGAAATGTTATGAAAGCTATGAAATGTTATATCTTACCAATGCATTTTCCCCTTACGTTTTGTTCTTCAAGGGTTCTTGAATGTGTTCTTACATTTCCTCAGAAGAAAATGTGTAAAAAAACTAAACATAGCACACCATTGACATTTATTGATGCTGACGCCAACGCAACAGGCTTTCTTCAAAATACTGTGTATATTAAATTAAAGTGTGCACCCCACTGATTTTCCTTATAGACGTAGGCTGTCTGAATGACTCGACAGTATCAAAAATCTTGAATTTAATAGGCCCTGCTGATACTTGCTTTTAAATTTCACTGACTGAACCATTATTTTCTCTGCCATAATAACAAAATAAATGTCAAAACATATGTATATTAATTTACACAAAACAAACAAACAAACAAACAGCATGAAGATTTAAAACACCGTGTTAATTTTACCCAAATTAAACAAAAATGGATAACAGCTAGGGGTAAGCTGGTCCAGAGGAAAGAGTCCCCTAATTAGTCACCAACTGAAAAATTGGAAAGGCTGTACTAGCTTACAGGGACTCACGGAACATGAACTTTATTAAGAAAGGATTTATAAATCAGGCAACTGAAAAATTGAATATTATCTTTTACTAACAAAGTATGTTTTCTTGTTACGCACACATAAAGGTTTCTTGCATCAGAACCTATTTTACTCACCAATGCCTCTCACTAGAAAGCCCCGAGAGGTACTGTAAGCTGGAACTGAAGCAAAGCCAACAACGTTTCCACTTTTGAACTTTGTATCATTCTCGTAAATGATGTCAAGTTAACTGGAAAAGAAAATCCATATTAGATTTATTAACAGATAAGTCTGTTAATAAATCTAATACTTATTTTGAGATTAAATAGTTTGGACGATTAAGAAGCTGTAGTATATAACCTGTGATTTAAAGAGACAGAGAAAAATGTATCTGGAGATACCAACAGTTGGGACAGACCATCTGCTCCCTAAAACTTGTGTCCCAAATGCCTGGACCTCTCAACTACAAAACAGCTTTTGGGTTTGTTCTTTTTCTGTTAGGATACTTAATTTTACTGTGTCAGATTATTTGCTTTTAAGCTTTAATGACAAAGGACTTCCACTCAAAGTGAATAAGAGATTGTAACCATGCCTATATTAAAAAGAGCGCCAGATTTTGTATTACGTCTTATTTTCTGGCAGCCAGTTTAACTCCTAATTAAAGGGGCAGAAGCTATGTCAATCCAAAAAATTTCCTTTTTTTTTCAAATAAATGCACAAGCCGAAAAGTTGGTTTGTCTGTTTGACTTTACCTTATATCTTTGAATGTTTCCGAGTTAAGGTTTGATTAATTTAAAAGCGATTGTGTTTTATTTTACAGCACTAACATTCCCAATCTCATGTAGATATTAAAACATTAATTTTAAAATGTCCCTATTGTAAGAGACTGACAAAGACTGGTTCTAATGACGTGTAGGTTTATAGTGTTCTGTCTTTTTTCTGTTTTATTTATAGCTCCAATAATATGCTAAGGGAGCATTGAGGTAATTATATATATTGACCATACATGTTGACCAACATAATGCCATAACTCAAGTTGCATGATATTTTATTAACAGGGTGAATATCAATGAATTGACTTTCTACTGATTTATAACTTCTCCTTCATTTCTCCCTCTAAACAATGTATCCTTTTACAGAACCTATTACAAAGTTCATCTGACATTTTTCCACTAAACACATTCACAGCACGAAAGCAAATGTTCAGCGAAGCTACATCTGGTTCTCCTCAGACAGAGCACACTGATGTAATCAGTGACACCGCAGCACTGTTCATCGAGCTTGGAGTTTGTCATGTGGCTTTCATTGCATTAGTGTGCTGCTATTTAAACTCTTTCATGTTGTAATCATGATGACCAAATGAAAACTCTTGAGAAATGAATTAAAAAATGGTGATGCTTTAGTCTGGTCAGAATTAGACCATAATCTGATGGTGGGACATTGTTTATTTTTCCCACCTATGACATACAGTGCAGCGCTTTTTCATTTTTTTTATCAACTTTTTTTAATGTAATGTCTTGTAAGTAACACTTACTGTTAAGCACCTCTAAACAGTGGCGATTCTAGCCACTACCTAATGCTGTATAGCATCGTTTGAAGAAAAGAAACACAAATTACATCAGGTTGCTGTGGTTTGATGATACACCGATGAAAGCATTATTTGTCATATTAGCTCTTGTGATACCACCTACCCCCCTATACTTCCCCTCAGGAAAGATACAGACTAAATATTATTATTATTTATTTATTTATTATTATTATTTATTTCTTAGCAGACGCCCTTATCCAGCGCGACTTACAATCGTAAGCAAATACAATAAATAGTGGGTCGAGCCACTTAGCACCCAGTGTATTTGAGAATAAACAGGTTTGGTTTGTCCACTGTTGAATGTTACTGTGATTTGAGCAACTGTTTCTCTTCACTTGTGTATTGCACATGTCTTGATCTGTCATGACCAGCTTGCAACCAGACTTATGCTTTTCAGTGTTTTTCTGCAAACTTATATTAGAAACAGCTGGGTTGCTGTCTTGATTGACACTTGTTTCAATGCATATTCCAGAATTTTATTTAAATGTGTTAAGGAAATGCATATGTTCATCAACTAAGAGCAGAGAAACAGGCTAGAAGAGAACAGAATAGACTTCACACATCTTCCCAAGTTAAGTATTTATAAGTATAAACCTTTAGGTTGAGTTTTGGGGGCACTGGTGAGTCGCATCTATCTTTCCCCTAACTTTAATCTCCCTGTCAATCACTCCCCTTCTTCTATATAAGTTTCCCGTTTCCACTTTCGCTAGCGTTTGTTTGTTTTTCATACCCATCCATCCTCCTCCTTTCCGATTCAGCAGCCCTGCACCGGTCCCTTCTGGGGGTTAGTGAGGCTCACTTTCCCCGGCCTCCCTGGGTTATGCCCTTCGAGCTGGAGGTGCTGCGTTGGGCTAGAGGGGACTCCCCGCCACATTCGCTATCCTGTCGCAGCTCGTGCCCTTTCCCTATTCTAATTTCTACTCTCTCCTTCTCAGCTGTTGACGTGAAGTCTGTCTCACAGTCCTTCTCTCTCTTTCCAATCTCTCTACTTCTTTCTTTCTAGCTCCAGGACTTCTGTAAGCTCTGTTCCACGATCCCAAGTCCCTCTAACTTTTTTCCTTTCAAGGCTCTCCTTCAGAAGTCCGTTCGGTCCCAGTGGGTAGCTCCGTTCCCAAGTCGCTCAGCTGCAGCGGCTCTCCGAGAGTCGGGTCCTCTGTCCCCTCAATCCCTTATGGGTAACTCCGTTCCCAAGTCACTCATCTGCAGCGGCTCTCCGAGAGTCGGGTCCTCTGTCCCCTCAATCGCTTATGGGTAACTCCGTTCCCAAACTGCCACGTAAGCAGCTACCCGCAGAGTGGGGGATTCTATCTATGTGTTTTCGGATCTTGGGTCACCGGAAGGTTCTCCATCGCCAAGAGTAAGACTCCTGTTGTATCTCTTTATCTCCCTTCAAGTATCCTGGCGCTCTCCAAGCTGTCATGAAGCATTACACTTGCTACTCACCATTGCCTCGTGAAAAACAGTTATACTTGTTTATAACTTGTCTCTCTTCTTGTTTCTCGGTAGCAGTTTTTTTGCAACTTCAGAGCCTGCCGTATTGACTTCTTGTAAGAGACATTTATGGTTAAGCAAGGCCAAACAAAGAGGCAAATATTCAAAGCTCTTGCGAATTTTCTCATCTTTCTCGCAACTCTGCTTGTGTTGCGAATGATTTGCATAAAATTGCAAGTGAGTGAAATCTAAAAGAGTTAAGGAGAAACTGCAATTATCGCAGCGCTGCGGAAATGAATAAATTAACATGAATTAACACAGGAAATCAACCGCAACTCTCTCTCGAGGTATATAACCATCGCAACTTTTTGCAAAATGAAGATGCATTATTTGGGCTTGACGAGACATAGCCCCAGCACCTCTTCAGCTAAGAAAGTTAAAAATGTCATTAAATGTTTTGCTCTAAAATGCGTTTTCTTACCATTCCCAACACAGCTTTATCCATTCTGCAAGTTCTTGTGTGTGCTAAACAGAGACAGTCCACTGCCAGGGACATTTAATTATGTTACCATTTACTTGCCATAAAGATGACAGTGGCTGCGAAAGGACTGCGACTCCATTGTCATTTTTTATACACAAATTAAATAAGCTTACTTGATTTGAAAAACGTCTTGAACGATACGAGCAAATAGCTACGCTACTTGATTTGATTGAATGAGTAGTACACAACAAGCTTCAATATGAAAACTGAACTTTAATTTCAATAAACAACACATTTTTTAATGAAAACAAATATTGTAGCCTAATTCACTACGTGAAAACTGGCTTTTGTTATTTTTAAATACCACTGCTCCTGATTACACTACTGCTTAATAACAGGAACAACATTTTATTTAGGGTCAGTGTTGAACTTAAACGCATTCATACCTGCCTGTACCCCTACCCCACGCAGGAACATGCCTGTTAACTTCCCCTATTCAAAAAAAATATAAAAACAATAATAACAGTCTGGTTCTCTCTTTCCTTTTTTCAATGAATAGAATTTAATTAATAGAGAATAAAACAAACCAAGCTAACAACTATCAATCTTAACAAAAATGTATGTATGTATGTATTTATTTATTTATTTGTTTGTTTGTTTATTTATTCATTTATTAACTTCAGTCTCCACAAACTGCAGGTTTCTGTTGCATTCACAGTGCTGATAATGTTAGATATAGCTAGATATTACTATGGCGCAGACCTTGGGTCAAACCAGTGTTTGTGTAGGGTGCATGTTTGTTTTATTTATTTATTTTTAATCAATGTTGCCCTACTGGAGTCATCTGAATGCCTTTCCACTTTGTATTTCATTTTAAACCGTTAAAAGCCAAACCACAACAAAACATAGTATAATAGAGAATATACACAGAGCATTTGCTTTTAATTTATTTTTCTGCACATATTACTGCTTTGCATATATGATGTAGAATACATGATTATAAAATCTAGTACAAGTGCATACAATACTCTTTCAAATAAACTCATTTTTTCCAACGCAGCATCTATTTTGAATCGCAACCTTTTTCACACAAAGGACTTGCGGAAAAAAAAATCTCTACAACTCCCTTTGCAACACATGCAATGTGTTTGAATATTTGGCCCAAAGTATTTTATTAGGAGAAATTCATAGTATGCAGTATTGCTGTTGGGAAGTCTGTTGTCACATTTAGTTCTCCAAAAGAAAATTAGGATAGTACTTTATTCTTCATTTTTTCATTTAGTTTTTTTTGTAGGGGCTATTAAAAAAAAAAAAAAACAGATGGCAAATCCTGTGAGGGTTGGAGTTTTTACTTACACAATAGCAGAGACCCAGAGGAAGAGAGCATATTTAGGAAGTACATCCCCATACAGGGTGTACTTTGGATAGCAGCCAGGTTGTATTGAAAATCAAATCCATACTATACTCAGTTACCAGAGATTGTTTTAAAGTTCCCTGTGGGTTTATTACATTTCCTTTCAAAGATTTGAGGAAAGTGTCTGGACCCTGATCCCAAAAGCGCAGTCTGACATTTATGAAAAAATATAAATCAGTTTTACTAAATGGTAACTTATGCAGAATATATGCTGTTTGTGACATATATCTAATATCGGGTTGGGCCACAGTTTGCCATGATCAAATTCTAAGATTACGTGGCACGTCCATCCACAGACCCTCTACTGAGAATGTATTTAATCTGTTTGTCCATAACTTAAAAATCATTAAACGTACAATAGTACTAAAATGCCCTATAAATGAGGGTCCGACTGACGTGAAAAGGCAATGCTATGGAAATCACATTCTATTTTGATTCAGGTGTTCTACAGAGACAAAATGATAGAATTCTGGCTGTAAATAATGAATTGATTTGAAAGGTTGTTTATAGAGATTTCCATGCCATGGTGAACACTGGGGCAGTTTCCATGGAAAAAGAAAAATAAGTCTCATCTTTTTCTCACTTTATTTTGGTAGTACCTTTCAGGTAGTGTGTGTTTCCATGCAGTTTTCTTTTAGCCAGAGAAATTCTCCTACCTAATTAATATTAAAATACGGGAAGGTACATTTAAATGTTTCTGTCTTTTTTCATTTTTCATAAGAATTCCTTAAGAAAGTGCTGTGTACTATCCTTGTATTATTTGCTAAACATTTTTGTCTGCATATATATTTATTGTAAAACAATAATACAAGTACATATATAATAATATATACAAGTTTCCCTGCAGAACCGTAGTTTAAATACCAGCACTTTAGTTTAATGATATAAAAATGATCTAGTCAGAATGTTTAGTACAGTACTGTGACAGGATGGCAAAGGGTTAGAGAGACTCAGAGACAGTAGCTGTGGGTTCAAGCACTGGGGTGTGCATTTATTTAACAAAATAAATCATAACACTGCTCACAGAGTAAAACAAAACCATTAAACAAAAACAATTCTTGAACACTTAAATGTCAGGCTGGACATTTGCCTTCACTGATTCGCCTCTACTTGACTGAGTAGAGAAGCTGGAAGCTTTAATCAGTTCACACATCAGGAAATGGTTGGGAGTTCCACGCTGCCACAGCATGGTAAAGGAATACTGCAGCTACCAGTCTCCGCTCTAACCGAGGAGTTTAAGTGCGCCAAGGTCCGACTGGAAATGACATTAGTAGAGTCACGCGACAAATGCGTAAGGGAGGCAGCACCTGTGTTGAAAACTGGAAGAAAGTGGGCAGCAAAGAGAGCTGTGGAGGATACAAAGGCTGCCCTTCGAATTGGTGATATCATGGGGCAAGTTCAGCATGGAAGAGGGGGTCTTGGTCTCAGTTCAGCTCCTCCTTGGTCTCAGTTCAGTTCCTCCTCCTAGCTGGCAGCCCCAGCTCAACGGAGGAAGCTGGTAGTCAACGAGGTGCAAAAGTAGGAGGAGAGGATGAGGTGTATAAAGGCCATTTCCCAGGACAAACAGGGAGAATGGATGAGATGGGAGAGTGTGGAACAACGCAAGATTGGCTGGCAAGACCTATGGTCAATGGAACAGAGCAGGATCAGTTTCCTTATCAGGTCAACATATGATGTTCTCACATCACCACAGAACCTAAACCTCTGGGTAGTAGAGGATCCATCATGTCCTTTGTGTTCATCACCTGCAACATTAAGGCACATTTTGACAGGATGTAAGGTGGCTCTTAGCCAAGGACGGTTTACTTGGCGCCATGACCAGTTGCTGCGATGTTTGGCCTTAGCATTGTAAGACAAGTGTAACATGACCAATAAGTTGTCACCTGTTCCATCAAAACATTACACACAAAAGACAACATTCCTCCACCCAGGAGAGCAACCACCAAGAAAAGGTGTTAAAACCAATCCTCGCCCAGGACAACTGGAAGCTGCTACAGACTGGAAAATGCTGGCAGATGTTGGTCAGCGGCTTATTTTTCCACCTGAGATTGCCACCACTAACCTTCAACCAGATATTGTCTTGTGGTCTGGATCAGCACACCTTGTTCACCTGGTAGAGTTAACAGTGCCATGGGAGGATGCTGTAGGTGAGGTGTATGAGAGGAAGAAACTGCGGTATGCTCAACTAGCCACTGAAGCGGAACAGCGAGGATGGAGAGTCTGAGTTTACCCAGTGGAAGTGGGTTGTCGAGGATTTGTGGCACACTCTACAACCCGGTTTCTCAGAGACATCGGATTCAGTGGCCAAGAGTTGCGTCGCACAGGGAAGAACTTATCTGAAGCAGCAGAGAGGAGCAACAACTGGCTGTGGTTGAGATGGAAGGATTCTGGCTGGGGATCTCAAGCACAATAGAAAGGAAAGCTGATGTATGGTTAAGTAAGCTGGGCTGAGTTGAGTGGGGGACGGAGGGGGGTGATGCTGGGACGCCAGAATCACCGTCGAGCCCTCTTGAGGTGTCGTGGGCTATTCGACGAAACACCGAGGATGGAAGGTGCCCACTTGAAGACCCCAGAGATGTACCCTACTTAGCTCAATCCAGACGGTTGCCATGCTGATGCGCTGGGGAGACCGCACTGTGGTTGATCCCCGGAGCCAGCATCGCAGCCGTTGTGTGTGCTGATGCGCTAGGGAGGCAATAAGCTGATCCCTGGAGCCAGCATTACACTTCAGACATCAACACCAGACAGAATGATATCTACATCATGATATGGAAGGAAGCGCAAATGGATGGAGACACATATGGATCACATTATTTTACTGTGAAGCTACGTCTTAGTTGGTGCTTATCTTGGTGAGAGCCAAGTTCAAATCAGCATGAAGTTTTAACATCTACTCTCATGTAACAGAAATCTAGTATAATTATTTAAGAAGGTTTTATTGGTTAATCGCATGTGTGGTTGATATGTAAAATAAATATTCCAGGCAATTTCGATAAAAACAATGGCTGAACTCTGTCTTTAGAAAAAGCACTGAAATGTTCCTTTACACTGAAATGATTGTTTAAATTATAGATGCCCAATTAAAAATGCAATTGCTTGATGTTGTATGTCAAAGTGTATGAAATGGCACTATATAACACATTGAGCATTAGTGCAATTGTCCACTTTACTAAATGCCTTCTCTGGTGATAGAGGGCTGTCTTTACTCTCAATGTAAGTTGTGCAGATCTACCAAGAGATGGCACGAAAGAGCATGAAGCGCTTCATGTGCTTCGGCTCAGTGAATCTTTTTGCGAAAAAAATGATTCAGAGGGTTTGTGGTTCAGGAGGCTTCACTTTTCACATCAATAGATCCACATAACCATAAAACAAAATCACACAGTGTTCCCTCACCAACAACCTCCCAACAACTCTCTCCAAAAGAACTTCAAGCTGCCTTTTTATATCATGTGGCTGTTCCCAATTAGCACCAATTATCCAATTTGGGAACAGCCACATGCCCGTATTTGTCTTTTGGAACAAATATGTGGAACCAACGATTTGTTTCTTTTTAATGTTTTCATTCTTCTAAAACAAATCTTGCCCAATGAATAAGAAATTTTACTTCAACTCCAGGTCGATGCTCAAGCCTGGTGCTTTCTGTAGCCTGCAGCAATAATAAAGCCACTGGCAACAAATTCCCAGCTATGCTAAATGGATACATTTCGGGGGTACAAACTGACTTTTTTGTCCTTGGTAGGTACCCATGATAGATGCTACTTAAGGTTAGTGTACAGTGTACTGCATCTTATTGCTAAGGCCCAGGACAGAAAAGTCTAAGCTTAAAGCAATTGGCTGTCCCGTCACCAAACATGAAGAACAAAAATGTAAAAGGATGACAAAAAAATAAAAAAAATATCTGGTTTGTTGCTTCCTGTCGTTTCCTGTCGCTTCCCATGTTTCACTGCCTGGTGTACCGAAGTATTAGTTTATATAGTGTAGGTAAGGCTGTTAATAGCTGGATGAATTTCAGCTGTGGATGGTCTGTCAGTTAGTGGCCAATGTATCTATTTAAGTCCCTGTGCTGTAATACAAACAAAATAAAAACCACCACTCCAACCAGTGTGCTGCTTCTCCCTCATAAACCAAAAGGGGTAAAAACAATAAAAACAAAATCAATCAAACACGATTCGATTAGAAACCCTACCCATCCAGACGGCTGACAGCTGCTGAGGAAGCATTCAACACCATGCTTGGGCAAATACGGGTAGTGGGCACTTGAAAGGGAGGTGGTGGATACTGATGAAATGGACTGAAGTGCAGCATTATTTCGTTCCCAAAATTGCCACTACCTGCTGTATCTTGCACAAACTCTTGTCAACAACAAAATGAGGTGTTCAGGAATCAGTGACTGCCTGTGAGACAGACCAGGAAGGTTAGTTTATGCAAATTCCAACCCACAACTCTGAAAAACAAGCCCAATCCTGCTTTTTATAAGTGGACTGTGAAGGTTACCTCAACCAGTGTTGCCAGATCTAGAGGTTTCATGTTTCTGCTCAGGGCAATCTGGAGGGAAGAAATGGGCAGAGGTTTTTAAAGGTACATTTTTAATTTGAGGATTTTCTAAAGGTTTTTTTTTCTGTCTGAAAAAAATGTTGTTTCACTAAGATGTATTCATATGTACTGTACACATTTAAGCAGCTCACTTGCTCTTCGTGTTTAACTTTAGCGTAGTTTTTCCAGCAAGGGTAAAGGGTTTGTTTCTCCTATAGTTTTACAGTCACCAATAAATAATAAAAACATTAATTAATTAAGTCCTTTTATGCTGTAAGATACAATAAAAAGCCACTGTTGTCTACAATAAATCCAACTGCTATCTGTACATTGTTTTATAACTGGTTATCCAGTAAGAAACCAGTAAATATGTGTTCCAATTCAGTTCTTCATCACCATCTCACCAGCAGTCACTGGAATTTTTAAGGAATGTACCTTAACGCCTGTGGTAAAATTATGAAACCAACTACACCGTCAAATCCAAATTCACCAAAAATGGATGAAAAAGAATGTAAGTTTATTGGGCTACGGTGGGGAGACAGAATAGTTGCTTGAATGAAAGCAGAGTGCCAGAGGCTAGGTCAGGGTCAGGAAAGCAGGGTCATAACAGGAGATCAGGGGCCAGAAGTAGCAGTAGGATGGGCTAGGGAGAAGAGATGAGGGAGGAGCGGAAACTACACAGTGTGGGTGACTGTTTTATGATAAGTGGGAGTCTATTCCAATGAAGGGGAGCAAGAAGGGAAAAGGAACGGAAACGGGATTGGGCACAGGGCGAGGGTGGGACAGAGAGGAACAATAGTGATTGGGAACGTAAGGGACGTGAGGGAATATAGTAGGTAATCAATGCAGCCAGATAAGGTAGGGCAAGACAATGGAGAGATTTATACACAAGGGTAAGGAATTTGAACAGGCAACGATAATAGACAGGGAGCCAGTGAAGCTGGAGGAGGAGAGGGGAAGTATGAAAGGAGTGGGGGAGGTTAAATATGATATGGGCAGAGGCGTTTTGAATTTGTTGTAATGGTGTAAAAGCGTAAGAGGGAAGGCCAAGGAGGAGGGAATTACAATAGTCAAGACGGGTGAAGATGAGAGAGTGGACCAGGAGTTTAGTAGCAGAAAGGGAAATGGAGGGGCTTATTTTGCGTATGTTGAATAGATGGAAACAGCAGGTGCGTGTTATGGCTGAGATATGATCAGAGAGGGAGAGGGTGGAGTCGAAGATGATGCAGAGGTTACGAGCAGAGGGGGATGGAATGAGGGACAAGGGAGGTAATGAGATAGTGGGACAGGGTAGGGATGAGGAGCGGGAAGGGAAGAAAAGGATTTCAGTTTTTAATGTGAGTGTGCAACCTCAAGGACCCTAGTGACTATTAAAGGCATTAAGTCGGTAGAACCTGGTAAATATATGCGGAGAAGTCCAGCTAGCCGCAGTACATATATCGGTCAACAAGGCACCTCTGAAGAGGGCCTATGACGTAGCCACACCTCTGGTTGAGTGTGTGGCCACCATCTCAGGTTGGGGTAGGCTGGACTTAGTATACGCAGTCGAAACCGTGTCCACAATCCAATGGGACAGTTGCTGCTTAGAGAGGGCATGACCTCTCTACCTGGATAAAGGTGTCTGCTAAGTAAACAAACAAAAAAAATAATAACAAATGAAGACCTGGTCAGACTGACGCAGCGCTCTCATTCTATCCACATAGCATCTCAATGCCTGAACCGGGCAGAGGGAATTTAATCTCCTATCCGACTCCTCCGTGAAGGGAGGGGGATGGAAAGCCACTAGTTCCACTGACTGATTCAAGTGAAAAGCTGTATATTTCAGCACTATGGTATCTATGGGCTCAAACGGGGCCTTCGTGAGAGCCTCCAGTACCACGTCTAGACTCCATTCGGGGAGGACGTCATTTATAGGAGGACGTAACCACCGAGTACCCTTTAGAAAATGGGTCGCCAGTATATGAGCGCCTGGGGATACTGAGTCGATGGGAACGTGGCAAGCAGATATGGCTGCTAGGTACAATTTCAATATAAAGGGGGATATCCGCCTGTAGCAGATCTTGCAGAAACTGTAAAATAACTGCTATAGGGCAATACACTGGATCATGGCCTCCGGCCATGCATCAGTTTTGAAAATATTTTCACTTACAGGCGTACAACGCCCTAGCATTCTGCAGTGTATTCACTACTGCATCTGAGAGCCCTAGGGCGGGCAGATGGTCCCGTTCAGGGCCAGACCCACAGTTGGAGTCTGGGTGCCAGAGGGTGCCTTTCGTCTGACTGAGGAGATCCATGCGCAGCAGGATCTCCCAGGGCTGACCTTGTAGCAGCTGGCAGAGGTTTGAAAACCTGGGCCATCTGGGGGCCACCAGGAGAACTGTCGCCTCCTCTCTTTGACGCCTTCTCTAGGCAATGCCAAGTGGACCTCCGCAGCTCCGTAGGGAGAACCACTGGGGGCAATGTGTCATCTCTGCCATGGCAAAGAGATCAACCTGGGCTTCCCCAAAGCGTTCCCAAATGCACTGCACCACCTGAGGGTGCAGTAGCCATTCTGACGGGTGAGGACCCTCACTCGAGAGGCGGTCCGCCACCCAGTTCACAACTCCCGGGAGATGTACATCCCGCAGGGACAGGAGGTGTCTCTGTGCCCAGATCAGCAGCCGAAAGGCTATGCATTGTAACCCGGGGACGAAGCCCTCCCTGGTGGTTCCACGACACAACCAGTGACATGTTGTCCGTGTGGACAAGGACATGCTTGTTGTGGACCACCAGGGAGTTGGATGCGTCTGTCGTCACCACTTGGTGGTTGTAAATGACTCCCATCCTTACGCCTTCACTCAGGTGAGGGGCTTGCCTCCACCAGTGTAGCGCTTTCCAGCACAGGTGAGACACTGTCAGCCGACTGTGTCTGTCATGCTTGGTGTGTAGCCGAAAGGCACTGAGCCACGCTTGAAGTGGGTGCATGTGAAGTAACCCCACCTGAATGGCTGCGGACGCTGTGGCCATCAGACCTGGTAGATTCTGGCACAACACTAATTGCAGTGTGGACCCTGGATGAAATAGAGCCAGGCAGTTGGGAATAGCAGCTACCCTGTTGTCCAACAGGTAGGCTCGCATTGTAAGGGAATGCAGCTGGAGACCCGAATAGACCGTACTCTGCACCGGTGTTAATTGGCTTTTTGCATTGTTGAGGGTGAGGCCTAGCCTCAACAGATGCTCCGTCACAATCGCTGTATAGGCCACTGCTCCTTCCTGGGACTGGGAACAAATCAGCCAGTCGTCCAGGTAATTCATCACCTTGATCCCATGCAGCCCCAAGGGAGCTAGGATGGCATCAATGCACTTTGAAAATGTAAGGGGGGTTAAGGAGAGGCCAAATGTCAGCACAAGGATAGGAACGTGAAAATATGCGTCCTTCAGGTCCACTGTTGTAAACCAGTTGCCCAGCCAGACGGACTGGAGGATGTGGCGATGTGTGACCATCTGCAACCTCCTCTCCCTCAAGAACCCATTGAGGTGTCTCAGGTCTAGGATGGGGCGAAGGCCGCTGTCCTTTTTTGGCACCAAGAAATACCTCGAGTAGAACCCCTCTCTTTGAGAGGTGTGTTCTACAAGACGGATGAAGTAGTGTTTCTGCCTCTTGTTTGAGGGCCAAGACCTGGAGAGGGTCGTTCACGGATGTGACCGTGATCCCTCGAAAGGGAGGAGGTCCCGAGTAGAATTGCAGTGCGTAGCCGGTGTGTACGGTGGCGAGCACCCAGGATTCTGAGGTGCAACTGCGCCAGTAGTACAGATGGTTTTGTACAAACGGGTGGGTCTGAGTCTGCCTTGGAGGCTGTCTTGGAGGCTGCCTGGGACCGTTCCACTGGAACTGTCTCCCTGGGTGCCTGTGCATTGGGGCCCCACGTCTGGTGTATCCTCGTCCTTGCTGACGGACCCATGCGCTAGCTGCAGCAGAGGCCTGGAGGCGGTGCCTCAGGTCGCCCCTCTGCGCGGTTGGGATTGGAACCGTCTGGGTTACCGTGGTAACTGCCGGACGCCATCTCCTCCCCCTTCCCTGTGCCAAGGCATGGGAGGGGAGCATTGCAGCCACCTGTCGCGACACCTGTCACTCTCTGTGAGAGCGTTGCAGTATCTCCTGTACCGCTGGCCCGAAAGTATGGCATGGGGAGATAGGCACATCTAATAATGCATAATTGTCCGCATCCGAGACCCTTGCTTGAGACAGCCACAGCTGTCTGTGTGCCACCACCAATCCTGCCAAGCTTCTGCCCAGAGCTTGCCCTTGGAAACCCGAGATCTGTAACAGAGTGCCCGAGGCCGCACGCAGCTCTGAAGCTAGTGGCTTGGGGAGGGTTACGGAGCGCAGCATTCTATCAAGGTAGGCCAATAAGAGGCCTCCTGTGTTCACCAGACACGTTACCTGCGCTTCAGCCACGTAAGCCTTTTTAAGGTGGGCTTCCGTGATCCTGCATTGGCCATTAGGGCATACAGGATCCTTGGACAGGTCTCCCACTGGTGGTGGTGGAGTCCACCGGAGGGAACTCTGCTCCTTCCATGCAGGCAAGTGCGGCTGTGCTCTTGGACACGCTGGGTGCTGATGCCGGGTGTTACCAAGAGGTTTTGACCTCCTCCAGGAAGTCAAATCAGGGGTTAAAAACAGATCTGCGCTGCTCGGAAACTGCCTTCCAGGGCATCTCGAGGAAGTTAGCAGCCCTTTCCACCAGCCCCCGAACCAAGCTCGGGGGGCACTGGAATCTCAGGCTCCTGAGTCTCCTCCTGTAAGAAAGACTCCTTATCCCGGGAAGCTGCTAGGGAGAGCGCATCCTGTTCCTCCTCGCTCATCACCACGTCCTGCTGCTGAACCTCTGCAGCAACCACTTGAAAAGCCGGGGTATGCTCTGGGGCAGGCGCTGGTGGAGCTGGGGCAGGTGCGGGGAGGACCTGCTGCCTGCTGAAGTGCTCGAGTATCTGGGCCATCTATAGAGATCTATAGTGATTGCGGGGGGCGCTGTGGAGCCTGCCCTGAAGGAATACTTTGCGTAGGGCTCGGAGGGCAGGGAGGGGAGGCTATGGAGCACCACGGACCTGAGGGTCTCGATGGGTATGGGGGTGCAAGGCTGAAAAGCCACAAAGCGTCGAAACGCTGAGCCGTATAATCCTTGAGGCACTGGGGACGTCAAGGCACTGAGGTACTGAGACTATGGGGCGTCGGGGCACCAAGGGTACTGAGGCCGAGGTGTGAAGTCCGCAAGACACCGAAGGCGTCGAAGTGCCGGAGTACTGAGGCTCTGGGGCAGCGTGGCACCGAAGGTGCCGCTGCACAAGCTCAAAAAGCCTTGAGGCATCGAAGCGCCGAGGCATGTAGCTTTCGAGGCACCGAGGATGCCGAAGCACCGAGGCACCGAGGCTGTGGAGCACCGAAGCATGAAGCCACCAATGTCGCGAAGTGCTTGAACACCTAGGGCGCTGAGGCACCGAGGCGTCTAGGCTTTTGTGCACTGAGGAGCCGAGGAAACCGAGGGTACCACGGGCGTCAAGGCCTAGACACTGGGGTGCCGAAGCACAGAGCACCAAGTATTGAGGGCAAAGCACCAAGGTCTTTGTCTGGTCTGCTTGCAGTCACACAACCAGGGGCAATGCGTAGCTTGCAACGGTGTGGAGCATTCAGACAGTTGTAGTGCAGTCACACAACCAGTGCAGCACGTAGCTTGTAGTCCAGTCACTGACCTGGAGAAGGGAGAAAAACAGACAGAAAAACACACCGCTTTATGGGTGAGTGGTAATGCGCGCGGTCTGCTCAACAATAAGGCCAAGGCCTAATGGAGGAAGCGCCCGGATGTCGTATTTATTTTTATTTTATTTTTAAAACTGCAAGGCAGTAATAAAGAGACACTCGACAGCAAGCTGGAGTTTTTTTTAAATTTTTTTTACTGTAAACAGTAAGAAACAATAGTAATCGACAACCTGTAGGGGCGCTAGACCGCGCACACTCAGTGGGCTGCCCAAGGGTCTCGAGGTGACAGTATAGCTGTGCCTCGCTGGAATCACTATCTCCCTTCTAATATTGTTTACACAGCTGCAAAGCAGAGAAAACAGAAGAAAACACACGCAACAAGCTGCAGGGTTAGGACAGACTACAATCGCCAAGCAATGCAGGCTGTTGAAGAATAAATATATAAATATATTTCCATGTAGTTTCCTTTTAGCAGGAGAAATTCTCCTTCCAAATGCAAATAACTTAATTAATATTGTAATACGGGAGGGTATATTTGAATGTTTATGTTCAATTTGGTCTTGCACGGCTACTGATATAGTACAGCTTTCTTAAACTGGGTTTCTACAAACCTTTTAGGATGTGTTACTGCAGCCTGCCTCATATGGCATGGGGGAGACTGGGGGATCAGGCATAGCGTTACACAAATAATAATAAAAAAGCAACATTCTATAAGAAAGCGCTAAACATTTTTATATTTATTATAAACCTGCACGTTATTATGATTATTATAATTAATTATTCATTTAGCAGATGCTTTTATTCAAAGCGACTAGAGGTGAACTATGCAACTGCTGCTGCACAGTCACATCTCATCCAAAGGATATATACACACGTACATATATAATAATGTACCAGTTTTCCTGCAGAACCATAGCTTCAGCAAATTTGATCCTTATTGTCTACGAACAGAGCTAAAATACCAGCACTTTAGTTCAAGACAGTACATTTTTAAAAATATTGGTAATAAATCAGGCTAACCCACTCGCCCACGTTTCACTACATATTGCAGCACAGGATGAATTTGCTATCGGAAAAAGAAGACAGTCTTGACAACAGAGCATGGTTCAATAGCCAGCAGGCTCATCATTTGAAGGTTCACAGCATGTAACACAGCTCACAGCACACGATTGTCCACTCTCTGAATCCACACACACTCACACACCTGATGCACCCTCTCTTATCCCCCCGCAGACCCAGACACAGAAAACACAAAGTTACAAGTATGTGAGGCTCGGCCAATCAGCGCCCACTGACCTTTAACAAACAACAATGTAAAAGATTATGAGAGTCCTGTACAGCTGCATGGGGTTCACGTGAACAGCACCTTGGTGTCCCCTGTATAGACTGATCCAGCACCAAGTCTCAGCAGCACCTAACTACACAGTGCAAGCAATTAAGTCCTGCAACTTAACAGTCTGCCAGCCACAGACAAAGACAGTCCACCTGCTACAATATTTTTCTTATAATAATAATAATAATAATAACAACAACAAGAAATACCTGAATCCGAATCCCTCAGTGACAGTTCAAGTGTCTCGCCAATAGAATGTGGATGCGCATACCCAGATTTTTTTTCCTGCTCCTGCCCAGTTCCATATGGCCATCGCCTGGGGTGCCAGGTCACCATCGCCTGGGGGTGCCTGCATGTCAACGTCTGAGGGTGCCTTCACATTACCACCTGGGGATGCCTGCACGTCACCACCCGGGGATGCCTGCTAGCCATCACCCGGGGATTTGTTATTTCTACAAGCGTCAGTTTCGCTGTCGGAAATTCTGTGGCCAGAGCCCAAGAGGAGGGAGGGGTGGGGGAGTGAGACTGGGGGTTAGATCCCTCGACCTGGGGTCTTAGACACCCGACCTTCGTGTCTGGACCTATGGTCGCTGGGCCTGATTCTCAGGGCTCGGCACCACCTGGCACAGTTGGCCACCTGGTCTCTCTCCTGCTCCGCTCTCCTTGGTAGCCCAGACATCGCTGCATGGTTGCCTGGGCTCGCTCCTCTGCCTGGCGCTGCAGCCTACTGATCACCTGACTGCCTTCCTGATGCCCCATCCATTGCGCCTGGGTTCCCTGTCGCTGGGTCTTGGTCAAGGACAGAGAAGGACAGTAAGGGACTTGAGGGAGGGTGGTTGTGTTTTAAGGCCCTGCTTGTAAAAAGATGTATTATTTGGTTTGTCTGTTGGTGGTGGTTGACAGGGATGGGGTGAATTCCTATCCCTGCCAAAAACATGTGAGAATGTGGCTGGAGCCTTTATTGAATAATTGATGATTTATTAGGCTCCAGTCACATGGGATATAAGGGGAGAAAAATCCTTTGTTTGAGGTTGGTGTTTGGGTGAGTGTAACCTGTGGGTTAAAATTATATATTATGGGGTGGTAGTAAAGGAGAATGCTCAGCCTGACAGCACTGTTAGTATTTATTATTGTTTTGTTTAAACCTTTTATTTTGCTCTGTGAGCAGAGTTTTGATTTACTTTTGTTTAATAAATGCAGTTACGGTCCCTGAGTCTCAATAACCCTTTGCTAGCCTGCCACAGTAATATTAATTATATTACATTATTTTAGTTATGCTATTTTTTTTTTTTTAACTTTTCAAACTACTGTCTATATAACCACCAAGATTAATTGTTGGATTGTTTTAACTTGAAAGCTACAGATTACACTGGTAGTCCATACAAGTTCAACAAATAATACAGCTGCACTAATATACATATTTTTGTACAAAAGTTTTTTTTCCCCTTTGTAGGTACCCATTACAGATGCTACTAAAAGCTAGTATACAATGACTTGCATTTATGCCTGGAAAGGGTTTTTTAGGGTTTAGTAGCTTTGGTATTTTGCTTATAAAATAACCAAACCAAAAAGCACTGTAGTCAAATGGCAATAATTTTAAACGTTGAATAAATTATGTCACTTAAAAAAAATACTAAATGAAGAGGTAAGAGGTTGCACGAGGTTATGTCACAAACAAGATTTGCAGTGCTGAAACATAATGTACGAATTGTGGACATGTTTCCATGGTGAATTGTACATTTTTCTTGCATGAGAAGTAGATTTACCCACTCCTTAAAGTCGTACAATGTTTTAGACGTGCACTTCCCATAGCGTGTGGTTAGTGTGTGGTATGTCCGCGCTACGTCACATAAATAATGACTGTGGAGAGAGAGTATTAACTTTCTAAGCTGTCCTTATATTGCCCTATCCTGTGAAACAAATTTATAGCACAAAATACATATATTTATAATGCCCACTGTACAACTCATGGCACATCACGTCTACTAGTCTGTAACGTATTCTTCTTTTCATTCATGAACCAGCAGCAAATGCATACTGTTTAAGAGAAAGACACATACTAAGCCAATTCAATCTAATTCAATAAAACAAAGCAGTATTTCTGTGGGTTAAACATAAAATGGAACCCACCATTAATAATCTTAAGTCTAGCAGAAATTAGTGTTTATGTAAAACAAGCTGTAAACTGCCAGTTATTAAATTAACAGGTGGGGAAAAGTGTTTACTTTATGTAAATAATTAAACAATGCTTGTGTGGTTTCCTGTAACTTTATAAAAACATAGACAGCAAAGGGCTTTGGCTGTGAACACAGTGGAAACGTAGTTCCGTTCACAATGAACTCAGTAGCTTATCATTTAATTTAGACATGTAAGGTAATCAAATTGTATTTGTTTATTGAACTTGGAAAATGTATCAGCCTGTAATTGTATAAATGACCTGACGTGAGTTTTGTTTATACATAAAAATCAAGATAATGACAACAAATTAGTGAAATGTGAAAATTATGCAATGTTTAGCTTTCTAAGAAGTACCATGAATAACTATAATTTAGAAGACTTTCTCATAATTATTTATCCTTAGCTTTCAGATTAAAAATACTGTATCCCTAATGTTAACCCTTTAGCTGCCAGGCATTTTTTAGTGCCAGTCTACAGATGAATTCTATAAATGGCATTTTGCATCTCTGAATGTTTCCTTTACCTGGTATGGTACAGCAGTGGCGTGCCTAGACAAGCTATCTTCCTAACTGATTGGTCAGCTGCCAGAGCTTTGACTTTCTCATTGGTTGCTAAAGCAGGCCCTTCAAGTGAGGCAGAGAATTCCAACAATGTATACTTGCAAGACGGACGACACACACCTCACACCCCAAGTCTGACACCCCAAGCCTGGCACCCTTATAACTCCGCCTCTACAGTGACGCAATTTCCAAGTCATCACAAGATGCACTGATCCCACCCATGTGAAGTCGTTTTTTTCTTTACGGAAACTACTTTTCTCTGTATTGTCAATGTGGTAACATGTAATATGCCCATTTTATTTATGTTTTTCAAATAATGAATATATCGACATTGCGTTCTAAATAAGCCATTTAATCATCATTACATTTATAAAGGCAGTATTAATTAATGCGCTTACGTTTCCATATAATATATACAAAAGCAGTAATCGTTAACTATTTGCGGTATGTTGTACGTAAAAAAAAGACAATCTGCAAGCATTGTTGGGAATGGTCTTGATGTCAGCGTATTTTAAAAATATTGTTTGATACTTTCTGATTAAGGAGGCTGTGTGGTCCAGTGGTTAAAGAAACGGGCTTGTAACCAGCAGGTTCCTGGTTCAAATCTCACCTCAGCCACTGACTCATTGTGTGACTGAGCAAGTCACTCCGTCTTTCGGGTGAGACGTAATTGTAAATGACTCTGCAGCTGATGCATAGTTCACACGCCCTAGTCTCTGTAAGTCGCCTTGGATACAGGCGTCTGCTAAATAAACAAATAATAATTAATATACTGCTTCTTTGGAAACTGTTCAATTATCTGGTTGTTTCTATTGCAACAATACTGTTAAAACGGAACCCTATAAAAATGTACCACTGAATTTTGGAACAAGGTACGATGGTATCTGTGAAAGTACAATTGTATTATATAATATATGTATCCTACACCATCAATGTACAATTCCCTTTGTTACAATAATGCAGTACAACCATAATAATAATAGTATAGCTACACTATTGAACTGTGGTACATTTTTATAGGGGTATAGCTTCACACAATCTACATTTACGTAATCGTATTAAAGTAAGAATGATGTGTGTCATTCTCATCTTATTTACAATGTAAAATTGACATGTTTACATGTCTGTATAGGTTAGCCTAGGTATATGCAATAAAATACAGGAAGCTGAAGTTCAGGTAGTCACTCATATTATTTGCATCCCAGTTTTTGTTCTGTCCTTTAAGTTCATATGTCAATTGATTTATCAAAGTTGAATGATTATCCCTTTGTTTAAAAGTCCCTTTGGTCATATCAAATTATAACTGTTAATTTGCAGCATGCACGAAGTGAATTAGATATAAGGTATATTCACCCCTGGACATGTTCACATAGATATACCAGTATGTGGATTAGTGGTTAGGGCTCTGGACTCTTTACCGGAGGGTTGAGGGTTCAAACGCAGGTGGGGCACTGCTGCTGTACCCTTGAGCGAGAGCAGACGTGTGTCAGGAGAGCTCCTGCTCAAAGTTCAAAAAACAGTGCTTTCCACTTTTTATTTTCAAAATCTTTTTACTTTATCTTATTTCTAAAGCAGCAGGGCACCTTTTTTGTTAAAAACATTTTGATTTAGTTGTTTTATTTTTGAAATAAAACACCTTTTTAGTTTTTCCTTTTTCTCTCCCTGCACTTGCCTGCATAAGCAAGTGCAGGTGAGATTCTTCTTTCATTTATTTTTTCCTTCTTTTTTAAAACACTCTTTTATTAAACTTTTAATTTTACCTTAAAGGTTTAATTTTTGTCTTTTTATTGATATTATTTTCATTTATAAAACTGTTTTAGTTTTTGATTTAAAAATCGTTTTGTTTTAAAAATCCCCCATCTCTGCTGTGTGCAGAGTGGGGGAAGGGCAGGCAGGGAGCACAGGCCGTGTGCTCCTTTGTTTGCCCTTGTTTTGATTTTTTGATTTTCTTTTAAGTTTAAAACTATTTTTTAGTTTTAAACTTTGATTTATTTTTGAATCTTTCTTTTACCCCTGCACTATTGGAGTGCAGGGGTGTGTCAATTTGTATTTGTTTATTTATTTAAAAAAATAATTAAATACATTTGTTTGTATTAAAAAAAAAAAACCCTTTGTGTTTTTGATTGTTTTATTTTTATTTTGTTGTTTTAAAAATAAATAAATCATTTTTGTTTGTTTGTTTTATTTTTAATTTCACTACTCCTGCACTATTGGAGTGCAGGGGTAGTTATTTTTTGTTTATTTAATTTATTAAAAATAAATAAATAAATAAATAAATAAATAAAATAAAAACCATGAGTGGGCAAGCTCCACAGGCCCCGAAAAGTGGGCACAGGTGGCTGCAGGGGAGGCTGCAGCCCCTTTAAAACATGACCAGGAGGCACGGGGTCAGGTGCCTCATCAGGGATACCCTCTCGATAGAGGCCATGGTGAAAGCCATGGCCAAGGTGGTGGGGCCATCGACCGTCGTGGCGGCCTCAAAGATGTACGGCAAGGCCGCCTTCTTTCTAAAATCTGAGGCCGCCACGCACACCGCCATCGAGAGGGGTCTCGCCGTCGGGGAATGTATTTCCCCATAGAACCCTTGGAGGGGTTGGGCAGCAGGGTCGCCCTTTCAAACGCCCCACCTTTCTTGAAGGACGACCTCCTGAAGCCCCATCTTCAGGCCCTAGGGGAGTTAAAACGGGATCCACCCCATCCCCTAGGGTGCAAGGACCAGCCCCTCCGCCACGTGCTGTCCTTCCGACGCCAGGTGACCATCCACCTGGCGGGAGGGACACCGTGGAGGGTAGTTTTGTGGTCCCCTTCGAGGGGACCAACTACGCCATTTTTATTCCTCGGAGGAGGTGCGGTGCTACCACTGCAAGGAGCTGGGGCACCAGAAAAGAGGTGCCCCAAGCTCCAGCAGGGCGCAAAGCCACCCGCGCCAGCACCGCCCCTCCGAGTCCACCTCGCCTCGGGCCCTCCAAGAGGCCCGCAGAGGGGGCAAAGCACCCGCCCCTCCCAGTAACATCCGGGGAAAGGGAGAGAAGGCCCCGAGGCGGCCGGACCCTCCGCGCTCCCGAAAGCGCCGGGGAGAAGGCCGCCGAGTGGACCGTGGTCGCCCGCCGCAAAGAAGGCGGCGGCCAGGTCCACCGGGAGGCCAAGCAGGGGTGACGAAGCCCACCGCCGCACCATCTGGCGGCGGGTCAGGGGAGGCCCTGAGAAAGGGACTCCCCGACGGCACCCCTCGAGGCAGGGCGGCAAAGCCGCCCAGAAACCAAACACCTCATCCCCACAGAGGGTGAGGAGAGAGGCGCTGCCGGAGGCGAGCTCCCGTCGCCGCGACAGGGCAGGGGCAGCCTCCGCAGCATCAGGGGAAGAGGAAGGCGCAAGCGCGCTTCCCACGCAGTGCACGCAAGTGCACACGCCCCGCCTCTTGGTGAGGGTCCCCGGGGCGAAAGAAGGCCCCCAAAACCAAAGCGACCGCCGGGCGCCCCTCTACCGGCAACGAGGGCTCCGCCCTCGTAATGCCACAGAGGGGAGAAGGATCCATCCCCGAGGCGGTCCGGGCTCCGCAGAAGAAGCGGAGCCCATGGAAGAGGCCCCCACCGAGAGGCAAATGGGGAGGGAGGAACCCGAGAGGGCAGAGGGAGGAGCCCTTCGGTAGATCCCTCCCCGCCAATAAAGAGACCTCGGAAACCGCCCCGACTCTACCATCGAGGGGCCGGCAGCAGAGGAGGTCGCCGAGGGGCGCAGGAGGGGCCCCCGAAGAGCAGCTGCCTCGGCACCGCCTTCCTCCGACAGCCACACGGGTCCTGAAACCTGTGTTGCCGAGGAGGGGCGGCGGAACCAGCTCCCGAGGCAGGCATGGGCTCCGCAGATAAAGCGGAGCCCATGCAGGCGACCCCGCCGAGGGGCCGGAGGGGGGAAGAACAACCCTCCCAGAAAAAGAGCTGCCTCTGGCTCCCGCCTCCGGGAGGAGGCGGACTCGCCCCCGAGGCTGGCGTGGCTCCGCGGACAACGCGGAGCCCATGCAGGCGACCCCGCCGAGGGGCCGGAGGGGGAGAAGAGCCCCCACCCAGAAAAAGAGCTGCCTCAGGCTTCCTCTCTCGCGGCGACGGGGTTCCGCCCTCGTGCTGCCGCGGAGGGGGACGAGAAACACCCCTGAGGCAGACGTGGGCTCTGCGGAGCCCACGCTGACAATGGTCTCCGGAGCGCAGAAGGGAGGGGAAGAACCAGAGAGGGCAGAAGGTGGTGCCCTCGAGGTAGATCCCTCCCCGGCGCAACGGGCCAAGTTCCAGTCACCGAGGGGCTCGGGAGGAGCCCCGAAGAACAACCGCCTCGGGCTTCCCTTCCGGGCGGCGACGAGGGCTCCGGCCCTGCGCCGCCGCCGGGGAAACGCCGCCCGAGGCGGTCCCGTGACTGATGCGGAGGAAGGGGAAGGACCCGAAAGGGTGTATCCCCTTTCTAGGGGAGGGAGGGAAGGACCCGAGAGGGTGGATCCCCTTCCTTCGAGGAAAGAGGACGGGCCTGAGACCGCGCCTCGACCTCAAAGGAGGGTCCCAGAGCGGGACCAAACCATCGGGCTCGGCGGTGTACGCCGAGCCCGCCTGCACCCCCAAAGTCCAGGGTGCAGACGGTCCCCGCCAGGGTCCTCCGCCGGTCTCTCCCGCCGCCCCCGGGGTGGGGCGCAGGGAGGACCGGTGAAGCTCAAAATAAGGCGCAACGCGCCACCCACCAACGGGAGTGCAGCAGCTTTACCATCGCGAGGGGGCGATGGAGAGCTGAGGGAGAGGGAGGAGGATACCGAGTCCACGGGCAGCGTGGGCTCGGAGGTTCCGTCCGCCTCTCTCCCAGACATCCCTGTGGTGGAGCTCCACGAATTCTTGGAGGCCACTGTCCACCGCAGGGACAAGGTAATGCTGGCCCTGGACAAATGGGGGACTTCCAGAGGATCTTACAGTCTGTGAGGTCCTTCCTCAGGGCCAGCCACGCCAACAAAACTTCGGGCTCGAACGTGCACATTCGGGCCCGCAAGTTACACGACCAGTTGGTGAGCTTCGAGAACTCAGGATCTCCCGTGAGCGCCGCCAACAACTCCTGACAGAAGATCATGTATCACATCGGTACTGTGAACGCCAACGGGTGTAGGGACCCTTTCCGCAGGGCCCAGGTAATCTCCTACCTGAAAAAGGGGTTACTCTGTGTGCTTCCTGCAGGAAACCCACACGACCCCAGAGGCGGAAGCCAACTGGCTTCTGGAGTGGGGGAGAGTGTCGCTCAGCCATCTCACCGCCACCTCTTGTGGGTGGCGACGCCTTCTCCGGTCCTTTCTTCCCACGGTACTCGATGTGGTAGACGCCGTGCCGGGCCGCCTGTTACACCACCGATCCGGACGGCGACAGTATCGCTCACCTGGTGAACGGTACGCGCCGCCCACGGGTCCGGGCGAGGGTCCAGTTCTTTCGCCAGATGTCGACCTATATGAACAACATCAGCGCCGACGAGTGCGTGGTCCTCGGGGTGATTTCAACTGCACCCTCGAGGCCGCGGACAGGGTGGGGGCGAGAGCACTACCTCTCTCGCCGGCAGCACTGAGAGAGCTGACCGCCGGCTCTCTCTGGTCGACATCTGGCGCTGGCATCACTCGGACGCCCCCGCCTTCACCTTCACCAGGGTGAGGGAGGGGCGGGTGTCTCAGTCCCGGATCGACAGGCTCTACGTCACCAGGAGCCACGCCACCGCGCTCGCTCCTCCGACATAAGGCCGGGCGCCGCTCACGGACCACAACCTGGTGGCCGTGGCGGTGGCCCCGGTGCCAGTCGGGCACGCCCGCCTACTGGCACTTTAACAACGCCTTGTTGGAGGACGAGCGCTTTGAGCAGTCGCTCCGGGACTTTTGGACGGTCTGGCACGGCCGACGATCTCGCTTCCCCACGTGGCGCCAGTGGTGGGACGTGGGGAAAGCGCAGATCAAGATCTTCTGTCAGGAGTACACGAGGGCGCGAGCAGGCGGAGGGACTCACGGATCGAGCGGCTGGAAAGGGAGCTGCTCGATCTGGAGAGCCGCCTGGCTCGCGGGGCCAACTCGAGCAGAGCGCTGCACGAGGAGAAGAAGTGCACCCTGCGGGACCTGCAGCTCCAGCGGTCCCGGGGCCTACGGCGCCACGGATCCAGTTCCTTCGGGAGATGGACCGCTGCTCACACTTCTTCTACGCTGCTGGAGAAAAAGAAGGGAGACCGCAGGAACATCACCTGCCTTCTGGCGGACGACGGCTCCCTTCTGACGGATCCGAGAGCGTGAACGAGAGGGCCCGAGCCTTTACTCGACCTCTTTCTCCGGATCCCGCCGACTCCGACGCTGCAGGGTTCTTTGGGACGGGCTTCCCACGGTCGGCGAGGGCGCCAGGGAAGAGTTCGAGGGCCGACTGACCCTGGCCGAGCTCTCTGACGCTCTTAGTCTGATGCCCTACAACAAATCGCCGGGCATCGACGGGCTGACCGTGGAGTTCTTCAGAAAGTTTTGGGACTTGCTGGGGCCCGCTTTGCGCTGGTCCTGGCGGAAGCCTACGAGACCGGGAGATGCCCTTTCGATGAGGCGGGCGGTGATCACGCTCCTGCCCAAGAAAGGGGATCTCCGCTGCCTTAAGAACTGGCGCCCGGTCTCGCTGCTGTGCACGGACTACAAAATCGTGGCCAAGGCCGCCTCCCTGAGGCTCAAGTCCGTGCTGGCAGACGTGGTCCACCCCGACCAGTTCTACACGGTCCCGAACCGACGATCTTCGACAACATCTTCCTGGTTCGGGACCTGCTGCACTACTGCAGGAGGACCGGTCGGTCGGTCGCCTTCTTGTCTCGACCAAGAGAAGGCGCTCGACCGGGTGGATCACGAGTATCTCTTTGGAACCCTGCGAGCATTCGGATTCGGCCGAAGTTCGCCGGCCTCTTCCGAATGCTGTACGCCTCTGCCGAAGTGCCTTTTGAAGGTGAACTGGTCCCTGACCGCACCCTCGCGTTCAGGAGAGGAGTACGCCAAGGCTGCCCTCTGTCCGGACAACTGTACGCGCTGTGCATCGAGCCCTTCCTCTGCCTCCTTCGCAGGAGGCTCACGGGATGGCGCCGGCGCCGGACACGAGGGTGGTCCTGTCGGCTTACGCCGACGACGTGCTCCTAGTGGCCTCCGATCCGGTCGATCTGGAGAGGATGCGGAGCTGCCAGAGCGCTTACTCTGCCGCGTCCTCTGCCAGGATCAACTGGACCAAATGCTCCGGGTTGTTAGTAGGCCCCTGGCGGGTGGACTCCTTCCCTGCCGCGCTCCAGCAATTCCAGTGGACGCGGACAGCTTCAAATACCTGGGAGTCCACCTGAGCCCCGCTGGAGACCTCGGTCGCAGCCAACTGGGTGGAGTTGGAGGACAAGGTTGCTGCGAGACTGAGGTCGTGGTCGGGTCTGCTGAAAGTGCTTTCCTTCAGGGGCAGGGCTCTGGTCATCAACCAGCTGGTGGCGCCGATGCTCTGGCATCGACTCACCGCCCTGAGCCCGCCCCTGAGTTTGTGGCCAGGGTCCAGAGGAAGCTGACGGACTTCTTCTGGGCCGGAAAGCACTGGGTCTCTGCGGGTGCTGAGCCTCCCTCTGGCCGAGGGAGGACAAGGGTTGGTGTGCATCAGGACTCAGGTGCACACCTTCCGCCTCCAGACCCTGCAGAGATACCTGTACGCAGACCCGCCCCGCAGTGGTGCGCGCTGGCCTCCCTCCTCCTGCGCCAGCTGCACCACTTGGGCTACGACCGGCAGCTGTTCTGGCTCAACCTCCCGGGATCCGTCTCCCGAGCTGCCGGTCTTTACAGGGACCTGCTCAAGACCCGAGCATGTTCGACATCGGCCGAGACGCTGGTTCCGACCGAGGGGAGAGATTCCTTCTGGAGCCCCTGCTGCACAACCCCCATCTAGGTGCGCAGGCGTTGGAATCCCCGCGGTGCGGAGCCTGTTGATCTCGGCCCAGGTGACCAGAGTCTGGGATCTCCTGGATCACCAACGCCGGCGTGGCTGACTCCCGAGTCGCTGGTCGCCAGGGCGACTCGGGGACCCTCAGAACGGCCCGCCGAAGCGATCCGGGAGTGCAAAGCAGCTTTGCACCCAGACTCTGTCAGGTATCTCGAGGGGTCCTCAGGACCGGGGAGCCATCGTACCCTCCCTACCCCCAGCTCTCCGGTCCTGCTGATAAGACCAAAGGACAGGGCTCCCCTCAGCCTCCCTCGAGAATCACCTGAGCAGGATCTCGCAGTTCTCCTCGACCCCCTCCGATCCGTGTCGAGGAGGACCCTGTACGCGATGACGCTCCACACCCTCCACTTCCCAGCCCTCGTCTCCCGCCGAGACACCGCTTGGCGGGAGACCCTCCAACCACCGGAGGGCGAGAGTCCCCAGTGGGAGGCCCTGTACTCCCGCTGGTCCCCAGAGGAGCTGGGGACCTGGGATGGAGGGTCCTGCACGGAGCTTCAGCGTCAGGAGAGATCCTGCGTCACTTCACCGACTCGGACCCCGCATGCCCTTTCTGCGGTCAGTCCGAGTCGGTAAGTTCACATTTATTTTCTTTGCGCCAGGCTGCAGCCTTTCTTCATCTTCTTGAAGAACCTCCTGCTGCAGTTCTGGCTGCATTTCTCCCCAACCCTCCTCATTTTGGGCACCCTGTCCATGGCTCCAGCAGGAAGAGGGACCTCCTGGTGAATCTGCTCCTGGCTCTTGCTAGACTTACCATCTACAAGACCAGGAAGCGTAAGATGAGTGGGGAGGGTCTCTTTGACTGTGGGGCCATGTTCAGGGCCCTTGCCCAATCCCGGATTCAGTTAGAGCACGCCCACGCGGAGTCCGCTGGCGACATGCCATCATTTGTCGACCAGTGGGCTCTAGGGGGCGTGCTCTGTACCACCTCCCCTTTCGTTTTGCATATTTAATTTACAGTCCTTTTTGACCGGTTTTTCTGTTTATTAGTTAAGGCCTAGTCCTTCTTGGCACCCCTTTTTTAGGGGTGCTAAATTGAATCTTTTCTCCGGCCACCTTTGGGCGTCCGGTGCACCGGCTGCCATTTGGGCAGTCGGTGTAGTCCGGCCACTAGGCCTTAAATAGGCTGTACCCTTGAGCAAGGTACTTTACCTAGATTGCTCCAGTAAAAATCCAACCGTATAAATGGGTAATTGTATGTAAAAAATAATGTGATATCTTGTAACAATTGTAAGTCACTCTGGATAAGGGCGTCTGCTAAGAAAGAAATAATAATAATAATAATAATAATAATAATAATAATAATAATAATAATAATAATAATAATAATAACAAGGAGTTCTGTAACCACTGGGGGTCTTAGCGAAGAACTTGATTACAATCTTTGCTCTTATGATTTATCATGTATATTAGGTTATACTTTGTGGCATGGTGGTGTGGTGGTTAGCGCTGCTGCTTCACAGCTCCAGGGTCCCAGGTTTGATTCCTGTTTCAGGGGAGTTTGCATGTTCTCCCCGTGTTCGTGTTGGTTTTCACCAGGCACACCAGTTTCCTCCCCTCATCCAAAAACATACTGGTCAGGTTGATTGGTCACTCTAAATTGCTCTCTGTGTGCATGCTTGTGTGAGTGTGAGAGTTGGCCAGTGATGGACTGGTGTCCCATCCTGGGTGTAGTCCTGCCTTGCACCGTGTCTGCCGGGTTAAGCTCCAGCTCACCGTGACCCTGTATTGGATGAAGTGGTTATTGATGATGGATGGATGGTTATACATTTCCTCATACACAACATCTATACATAGCAAATTTGTGTAAAATGCTTTGAGTAGAGAGACCAATGTTTCTGTAATTGAGGCACTGTTATATATATATATATATATATATATATATATATATATATATATATATATATATATATATATATATAACAATGCAAAATGTAAGTTGTAAGTTTTGTTTTGTGGGGACTAAAGCCTGAGCTGTTGCAGTCAGATCAAGGCAGTACATATCTTGCTACGCTAGCCATCCACCAGATAAGTTGAAGTAGTAACGTTAGCTAACTTATGTTAGAAGCTAGCTAGTGTTATCTAGCCAGCTAGCCAGCACCACCGCTACCTAGCTAATGTGGTCAACTAGGTAACGTTAGCTAACGTTAGATTAAATAATATCCCAAATAATGAGCATGATTAGTAACATCAGTGTTGGAATCGCTTTTCTCTGTTCTGACCTGAGATAGTGTTGCTGTTCCTTTTTATCCAGGTGAGTTTGTTCATTAACGTTATCTAACGTCACCCCGTTTATTACATTTACATTTTAGTCATTTAGCAGACACTCTTATCCAGAGCGACTTACAGTGCAAAAAATGTACAACAGTGCATAAGTTCACATGAACAGCAGTATATACAGAAAATGGTCAGATCATATCTGAACACATGCCGTAACGTGGAAGTGCTATTGCAACCAGTGTTAGAGCAAGTCTAATGTTATGGAGGCAGCATTAAGAAGTGCCTTTGTGAACGCTATGTGAGTTGAAGGAGTTGTAACATGCACACAGACTTAAATAGGGAGGGGAATAAAAATGGGGAAAAACGGGAGAAAAAATTGATAAAAAAAACTCCCCTCTCTATATAGTGCTTTTTGTTGTCCTCATTTCAGCAAACCTTTTAACAACTAGCTAGTTGCATAACCTAGCTATTATCAGTTTGTAATTAAATCTGAGCCCAGACCAGTTTCCACATCTGATCTTGTGTCAGTTTGAAATTAACTATCAGTTAATAATTAAATCTGTGTCCAGATCAGTCTCAATGTCTGACCTGGTGTCAGTTTATAATCAAATCTGAATGCAGACAGGTTTTCACATCTGATCTGGTGTCAGTTATAATGAAATCTGATCCCAGATCAGTTTCTATATCTGACCTTATGTCAGTTAATGATCAAAGCTGGGCCCCGACCAGTCTTCACATCTGATCTTGTGTTAGTTATAATAATCAAATCTGAACTCAGACCAATTTTTACACCTGGTATCAGTTTATAATCAAATCTGAACCGAGACCAGTTTTGACATCTGATCTGGTGTCAGTTTGTAATCATATCTGTGCTCAGACTAGGTTTTAAATTTGACCTGCTGTCTGCTTGTTCTAATTCTCTACTCAGACTAGCCTTTATATCTGAGCTCGTCTCAGTTTGTCACTAGCTAGCTACACTAGCTTATTGCTTCCATTAATGTCTGTCTCATTGGTCTTAAAGTTGGCTTTCTTGCTAGCTAGTAAATTGCCTCTGATATCTACAATCATTGTCTTTACATTTTTGAGCTGGGCTCAGTTTTTATTATTGAGGCAGAAAAGGAGGAGCAGGCGCAGGCAGAAACTGAGGAGCAGATGCAGGCAGAAATAGGAAGAGTCCAGGAGGGAGACCAGGTCACCTTTGCCGAGGTGATTTCCCTTCTCAAAAAATGGAAGAGCCATAAAGAAGGTGATAACAGTGGGAGAAATCATTGTCTGAATCAATGTCAGTGAAATCTCTAACAGGTTACATTAGAATGAGTAGGGAGCACCTGTGTTGAAAACTGGAAAAAAGTGGGTGGCAAAGAGAGCTGTGGAGGATACAAAGGCTGCCCTTCGAATTGGTGATATCATGGGGCAAGTTCAGCATGGAAGAGGGGGTCTTGGTCTCAGTTCAGCTCCTCCTACATGGCACAAGGCAGCCCCAGCTCAACGGAGGGAGCTGGTAGTCAACGAGGTGCAAAAGCAGGAGGACAGGATGAGGTGTATAATGGCCATTTCCCAGGCCAAGCAGGGAGACTGGATGAGATGGGAGAGTGTGGAACAACGCAAGATTGGCTGGCAAGACCTATGGTCAATGGAACAGAGCAGGATCAGTTTCCTTATCAGGTCAACAAATGATGTTCTCCCATCACCACAGAACCTAAACCTTTGGGGAGGAGAGGATCCATCATGTCCTTTGTGTTCATCACCTGCAACATTAAGGCACATTTTGACAGGATGTAAGGTGGTTCTTAGCCAAGGACGGTTTACTTGGCGCCATGACCATGTGCTGCGATGTTTGGCCTTAGCATTGTAAGACAAGCGTAACATGACCAATAAGTTGTCACCTGTTCCATCAAAACATTACACACAAAAGACAACATTCCTCCACCCAGGAGAGCAACCACCAAGAAAAGGTGTTAAAACCAATCCTCGCCCAGGACAACTGGAAGCTGCTACAGACTGGAAAATGCTGGCAGATGTTGGTCAGCGGCTTATTTTTCCACCTGAGATTGCCACCACTAACCTTTGACCAGATATTGTCTTGTGGTCTGGATCAGCACGTCTGGTTCACCTGGTAGAGTTAACAGTGCCATGGGAGGATGCTGTAGATGAGGTATATGAGAGGAAGAAACTGTGGTATGCTCAACTAGCCACTGAAGCGGAACAGCGAGGATGGAGAGTCCGGGTTTACCCAGTGGAAGTGGGTTGTCGAGGATTTGTGGCACACTCTACAACCCGGTTTCTCAGAGACATCGGATTCAGTGGCCAACAGTTGCGTCGCACAGGGAAGAACTTATCTGAAGCAGCAGAGAGGAGCAACAACTGGCTGTGGTTGAGACGGAAGGATTCTGGCTGGGGATCTCAAGCACAATAGAAAGGAAAGCTGATGTATGGTTAAGTAAGCTGGGCTGAGTTGAGTGGGGGACGGAGGGGGGTGATGCTGGGACGCCAGAATCACCGTCGAGCCCTCTTGAGGTGTCGTGGGCTAGTCGACGAAACACTGAGGATGGAAGGTGCCCACTTGAAGACCCCAGAGATGTACCCTACTTAGCTCAATCCAGACAGTTGTCATGCTGATGCGCTGGGGAGACCGCACTGTGGTTGATCCCCGGAGCCAGCATCGCAGCCGTTGTGTGTGCTGATG